>LR989962.1:12500-2412500 GCA_905147015.1 Laspeyria flexula
ATAGTGTTAATTTGTTAAATTTTATCTTTATATTTTAATTTTAAAATTTTAATTTTAATAATTTTTACATTTTACTTTTATAATTTATTTTAATTATTTTTACATTTTACTTTTATAATTTATTTTAATTATTTTTACATTTTACTTTTATAATTTATTTTAATTACAGTTTTACCATCTACATTATACAACTTATACAAATTTTTAAACTAGGAAGTAAGACAACAATTAATTTATTTTAAATTTTTACAAAAATTGATTCGAGCGAAACAGGTAGCTTCGCCATGTTCGGCATCCGTACCCCCCCGAGGACTTCCAGCGCGTCATCTGCGGCGAGACCCTCTGCGCCCGGAGGTGAAGGGGCCTTGGTCAGGCGCAGTGTGGGGGAGATAGAGGCGAAATCACGCGCCTCTATCTCGCCCCCAAAAAAGAAAACTGCGCCGAAAAACAAGGCCAAAGAACCGACAACGGGCGCAAAGGAGTCTAAACACTCTAGCCGGATTGCGGAGGCCAAAGCCTTTCTTATGAAAGGAAAGATGGCCATAAATAATAGCCGAAACCTCCGCACCGACATCAAGAATGACGTGCTGGAGGCCATCGAACGTCTTTACACATTGGTAAAAGAGTCGGCGGCCGAACATGGCGAGGGGGTTAAAAAAGTAGAGGATCCTCAGACCATAGAGAGCCAAAAGGAGAAACAGACACAAGGCGTAACAGAGGCGGACTGCACCCTAGTAAGAAAGTTAGATGAACACAAAAAGATTCTGGAAGAGAGTAAGGAAGAAATGATTAAGCTAAGAGAGGAATTGCAGAAGACTCCGGTGTCCTACGCGAGTGTAGTGGCCGCGCCCCCCAAGCCCAAGCTGCGGGGGCCTGCGGCCATGCACTCTATTATAATAACATCAAATGATGCGATGGACACCGGAGACCAGGTTATAAATAAAATTAGGCTGGCAACAGAAGCAGTAAAGGAAGGAATAAAGGTAGACCGGATAAGGAAAGTAAAAGACCAGAAAGTCATACTAGGGTGCAGTTCCGCGGAAGAACTAGATAAAATAAAGGGAAAGCTAAAAGCGAAAGGCCAGGACCTAGGCTTCGAGAGCATTCGGAACAAGGATCCGCTGATAGTCCTCAAGGACGTAATGAGTTATAACTCAGATGAAGAGGTGCTTAGGGCGCTCAGAGCGCAGAACAAGCACCTCTTCGAGGACATCAGCGGCGACGATGACCGGATGGAGGTCCGATATCGGAAGAAAACGCGGAGTCCGCTGGTGGCCCACATAGTGGTGAAAGTTTCACCGCAGATATGGGGCCGCCTGACGGACTCTGGCTCCGTTCATGTCGACCTCCAGCGGGTCAAAGTTGGAGATCACTCACCCTTGGTCCAGTGCTCTCGGTGCCTAGGATACGGGCACACCCGCAGGTTCTGTGAGGCAACTGAAGAGGTGTGCAGTCACTGTGGGGGACCTCACCGAAGGGATAAGTGTGAGGAGAGGCCTTCGGGGGGGTCACCCACGTGCTGCAACTGCAGGCGGGCAAAGCTGGAGGACCAGGCACACAACGCCTTCGACACGGATTGCCCAATAAGGAAGAAGTGGGACTCCTTAGCAAGGTCGGTTGTGGCCTACTGCTAAGGTGGTCTCACTTCATAAAGCAGAAAAGTCCGGCAAGGAAGATGGTGTTGTTGTGCGTGGTCCCCCCAAAACATTAAATAAGGTATGCTCTGCTCAGGCTGCTCATTTAAGCTCGACTTCGTCCCGCAGCGCGACACGCGCACAGGACCACTTTCTCTTGGACCATATTGTAGGCAATATAAGCCAGAGAAGTGACGTCAAGCAGGAAGCATCGCGCTGCGGTCGACCAGCATATGTCGGCCTGAGCAGAACATCCGCCCGAAAACAAAAAAGGTGTTGTCGTCTGTCCACGTGTCGTTTCGTTGTTTTATGCAAAAATAAAATTCCAGGCCCAGATTTGCCAAGTCTAGTTCTGCACCGATGTGCAGCGGAGAATTCAATTAGGCAAAAATAATGTTTTGTACATTGGTATTTTACCCTGCGCATCGGTGCAGAATTCGGTCTACTTAAATTAAGAAAAGAGATACAGGAAAGAGAAAGAAAAGATATATATAGAAAAAGACATTAAATAGTATTATTAAAATTAGCAAATCCCCAAAAATAAATATACAAATAAATAATTAAAAAACCACAACTAAGGACTTGGATTTATGTCTAAGGATCCCTACGTGGAGCATACAGATAGTGTGCTCCAATTTAAAAAAAAAAAAAAAAAAAACCTAACCTAACCTAACCTAACCTAACCTAACCTAACCTAACCTAACCTAACCTAACCTAACCTAACCTAACCTAACCTAACCTAACCTAACCTAACCTAACCTAACCTAACCTAACCTAACCTAACCTAACCTAACCTAACCTAACCTAACCTAACCTAACCTAACCTAACCTAACCTAACCTAACCTAACCTAACCTAACCTAACCTAACCTAACCTAACCTTTTTTTTTTTTTTTTTTTTTTTTTTTTTTTTTTTTACTTGGGGAAATGCCTGACGCATACCCCTCGGTCTTGGGGAAAGAACCGAGGGGTTATGTGGGGCTCGCACCCACTAAAACCCCAAGGTGTTCCTCTCGTCGCGCTCTGCTGTGGTCACGGGAGCGCAGGAACATTCATCCGCGACCACAGCGACGATGGCCCGCTACGGGCCCCCTCTCTGCCGGAGCTCAGCTCCGGCGGTGACGTGCGGGAACACGCACACGTCACCAGAAAAACGCTCGCGGTCGACTTTCCCCAAAGTCGACCGGTCCTAGCGTGGCGGACGCGCTCAGCCGGGCGCGTCCTCTTCTCGGGCTTTTACGGCGGGAGGTCGCGGGCGTATGCCCGCCTTCTCCCGCCTACCCTTCGATGGCGGATCGGGTCACTGAGGGCATCGTCTTCCCTCTGCCGTTCCGCCTCCTCCTTCTGCCTCATCACCTCTTCGCAGAAGGAGAGCACTGCTCCCCAGTTCGTCTCGCTCTCCAGCATGGCCTTCACCACTGCTGGGAGCGAGAGATCCTCGCCTATGATCGAGGCCAGTGCAGCGCGCTGACCCGCCCACGCCCCGCACACCTCGAGGGTGTGCTGGGCTGTGTCCTCCGGGGAGCCGCAATGATGACAAATACATTGCGGCTCCCTCCTCGCGACCCGGCACAGGTACCTCCCGTAGCAACCATGCCCCGAGAGCACCTGCGCCAGGCGAAAGGTCAGCGCCCCGCGCCTTCTTTCGGCCCATTCTCTGAGAACGGGCCGAATGGCCTCGATCGTGCGGTGACCGGCGCTCGGTTCCGCAAGCCGCTGCTGCCACCCGTGAAACAGGGCCTCTCGAGATCGGCCCCGCAGGTGGCGCAGTTCCTCCGGTGAGGGCTCTTGCCCTCGGCTGCGGAACTCAGCCGTCAGCCTGTACACGTTGGCCAGCACGATGGCCTCCAGCTCCCAAGGTGGGGCCCCCGCCAAGGCGCAGGCCGCACCGTATGAAACGGTGCGGTAGCACCTGGCCGCCCTGCGCGCCATTACCCTCTGCGGTTGTCGCAGAAGGGTAACGTTCTTGGCGCACAGGGCGTCCACCCACACTGGGGCCCCGTAGAGAGCCATCGACCTGATGACCCCCGCGTACAGGCGACGACACGACGCGCTCGGTCCCCCTATGTTGGGGAGCAGGCTGCCGAGAGCCAAGGCGGCGCTGGTGAGTCGCGGCACCAGCCGTCGGAAGTGCTCCTTGAACGACCATGTGCCATCCAGAATGAGACCTAGATAGCGCATGGCCGCTCCCACCGCTATGCTCTCACCGCTCAGGATGAGCTGGGCCCCGGGAGGTGGCTTCCTCCGGGGTCCGTGAAAGCACAGCGCTTCCGACTTATGTAGGGCCACTGTTAGGCCCAACCGCCTTATTCGACCGACGACATGGGCGGCTCCCGCCGTGGCGACTAACTGCGCCTGACGGAAGTCCCGCCCACGGGCCGTCACCAACGTGTCATCCGCATAACACGTCAGTCCCACGCCGGGAAGGTTGCTGCCGCGGAGCACCCAGTCATAGGCGATGTTCCACAGTAGGGGTCCAAGCACCGACCCCTGGGGAACACCGCACGACATCCGCCTTTGGCAGCGACCCTCCTGCCCCTGGTACACCACAACGCGATCTCGCAGGTAATCAGAGACGGTGCCGCAGAGGTAGGGAGGCAACCCATGATAGAGGAGTGCCTCCCTAATACACCCAAAGGGTATCGAGTTGAAGGCGTTGGCGATGTCAAGGGACACCGCCAACACCACCTCGCCTCGCGACACCGCCTCACCCGCGATCTCCCTCACTTTGAGGATCGCGTCGACGGTGGACCTACCCCTGCGGAAACCAAACTGGTTGTCCGACAGGTCGGGGCCCTCCGTCGTCATGTGCCGGACTATGCGGGAAGCCACTACCCTCTCCAGTAGCTTCCCGACCTCGTCCAGCAGCACTATCGGTCGATAGGACGACGGAGAGTCGGCTGGGCGGTCCCCTTTACGTAAGAGGACCAAACGGCCCGTCTTCCACATTTGTGGGAAACGCCCTTGCTCCAGGCAGGCTGAGAACAGCCTGCGGAGTCTACCCTCAAGGGCGTCGTCGTCGAGGGCCATCACCCAGGCTTTGCCCGGGATTCCGTCCGGCCCCGGAGCGGTATTTTTCCTCCGGAGCCGTAGCACGGCAGCGCCAAGCTCGGCCGCCGTGACCTCTGGCACCTCGACGACGTTGTCGTCGGTCTGGCTCTCGGCCGAAGGTGGCGCCATCGGTGGAGGCGTGTGCTCCTCTCTGTGCGGAAACAGAGTGGACACCACCCTCTGCAGCATATGCGGCTGGAGAGTCTCCGTCACAGGTGGTGCCCATGGACGGAGCTTGCCTCGCACCTGCCGGTATGGGCGACCCCATGGGTCTCTATCGAGGGAGGCGAGAAGTTCCTCCCTAGAGACCTCTTTTGACCGGCAGATCGCCACCTTCAGGGCTGATTTCCTCTCCTGGTATGCAGCCTTCAGGAGAGCTTCTCTGGCTTCGTCGCGGATACGACGTCGACGGCTTCGGGTGTACTGGCGTCGCGCGGCTATACTCGCCGCGCGTAGGTCCGTCAACTCCTCGGACCACCAGTACACCTGGCGTTGCGGGGAGAAGGGCTTGGCCCGGGGCATCGCTGCATCGCAGACGTTCGTCATAGCGCCCCGGAACCATTCAGCCTCCTCCTCGATCCGCACCGGCCCCTCAGGTTCAGGCACCCATGCCTGAGTCAGGGCCGCCGCCACAAACGCCTCTCTATCGAGGCGCTTGATAACCCAAACCTAACCTAACCTAACCTAACCTAACCTAACCTTTTTTTTTTTTTTTTTTTTACGTAGGAATGCGCCTTATGCATACCACACGCCCGGGTGAGACGTGTGGTTATGTTGGGCTCCCCGGTATGCGACGGTACCGGTATACCAACTAAACCTACGGTGTTCCTTCAGACGACCCATGTGCCGGGGAGCGAGGACGCTCGCGCATTCTTTCGCTGTCCCGGCGGGTCACGGCCCGCCATTCCTGGCGGGCCCCGTCTGATTTGGAGGGCCTTGCCCTCCCTCACGAGAGGCGCGCGCGGAACACATGCGCGCCACCGTCTCGGGCCTGTACTGGTCGGGCGGTGACTGCCCTAAGGCCACCGCCCGCAGGCCTTCCCCTACGGAGGGCGTAGGTCGGCGACGAGCGCCCTGCGACGCCCGGTACGTCGACTGCGGGAGGGGAGGGTGGATGTTAGTTCCCTCTCCCTTTCTGCCTCCTCCTTCTGGCCCATCACCTCCTCGCAGAAGGAGGAGAAGGCGTCCCATGCCCCCTCATTTTGGACCATGGCCTCGACCACGGCCGCCAGAGAGAGGGCACCCGCTCCGATGTTCGCGGCGAGGTCACGGCGCTGCACGGCCCATGCCGCACACTCCACCAACGTGTGGAGCGCCGTGTCCTCGGGGCAATTCCCGCAGTGGTGACACTCGGGCGTCGGCTCACGTCCGATCCGACACAGGTAACGGCCGAAGCATCCATGCCCCGACAGCACCTGCGTCATCCGGAACGTGAGGGCGCCATGCCGCCGACCCAGCCACTCCTCAAGGACGGGACTTACCGCCACCACCGTGGCGTGCCCTGCACTTGGTTGCGCAAGTCGCGCCCTCCACTCCTCCAGCAGGACCATGTGAAGCTGGCGCCGCTGCGCCCCAATCTCTTGAGGCACAGGGCGCAAGTCCATCGCCAGCCCTTCCTCGCGCCAACGGAACAGCGACGCGAGGACCTTGGCATCCAGGTCCCACGGAGGGGATCCGGCGAGGAGGCTCGCCGCCTCGAAAGATATCGTGCGATACCCGCGGACAATCCTGACGGCCATCGCTCGTTGCGGCCTCCGCAACAAGGCGACGTTATCGGCCGCCAGGTTGTCGGCCCATACGGGAGCTCCGTAAAGGGCCATGGATCGCACGATTCCCGAGTAGAGCCTCCTACAGGAGGCGTTCGGGCCCCCAAGATTGGGAAGAAGCCGCGACAAGGCACCCGCGGCTCCCATGAGCTTGGGGACCAAACGACGGAAATGCTCCTTGAAGTTCCATCGGCTATCGAGGACGAGCCCAAGGTATTTGAGCGTCGACTCGACGCCGATGCGAACGCCTCCAACAATGATGTGGGAACCCGGAGGTGGCCCGTTGCGGGGGCCATGGAAACAAATGGCCTCCGACTTATGAAGAGCCACCTCGAGACCCAGCCGCCGGATCCGACCCACGACTTGCGCAACCCCAGCTGTTGCTAAAATTGCCGCCCTCCTAAAATCTCTCCCCCGTGCTGCTACGAGGGTGTCGTCTGCGTAACAGGTTACGACAACCCCCGGGAGCATAGCCCCACGCAGCACCCAGTCGTATCCGATGTTCCACAGGAGCGGACCCAGAACCGATCCCTGTGGAACACCGCACGACATCTCTCGCCGACCCCACCCATTTTGACCCGGGTAGATCACCGCTCTATCGCTAAGATAGGCCCCGACTATGCGACGGAGGTAGGCCGGCACCTGGTGGTAGATTAGTGCCTCCCTAATGCAACTCCAGGGCAAGGTGTTGAATGCGTTGGCGATGTCGAGAGACACCGCCAGCACCACATCACCCCGGGACAAGGCCTCCTCCGCCTGACTCCTCACACGCAAAATGGCGTGCATTGTGGAACGCCCGCGCCGGAAACCGAACTGGTTGTCCGCCAGATCCGGCCCCACTGCACTGAGATGTGCGACGAGGCGGTCAGCGATAATACGCTCAAAAAGCTTCGCCACCTCGTCCAGCAGCACAATGGGCCGGTAGGCGGACGGAGAGTCCGCCGGGCGTCCCTCCTTTTTGAGGAGGACCAATTTGCCGGTTTTCCAGCGTAATGGAAACCGGCCCTCCTCTAGACACGCACTGAGGAGTCCTAACAGTCGGGGCCCGAGCTCCCGCAGGGCCAGGACCCATGCACGGCCAGGGATGCCGTCAGGCCCTGGGGCGGTGTTTTTGGCTTGAAGCCTTTGCACCGCCGAGCTCAACTCTACCCGGGTCACTTCGGGCACGTCGTCGCCATCGTCCGCGTCGGTCATAGCCATGGAAGGCAGAACCATGGGCGGAGGAGGGTGCTCTTCCCTTGCAGGGAACAGAGCGACCACCACCTCCTCCAGCAGCTGGGGGCGGAGACCCTGGGACAGTGGGGGAGCCCAGGGGCGGAGTTTGCCCCTGACCATTTTGTATGGACGCCCCCACGGATCTGTGTCCAGGGTCCGAATGAGGTCTTCGCGGGCCTGTGTTTTGGCCCGCTTCACCTCCAGCTGCAACCTCTTCTTGGCCGCCCTGTACCCCTCGTACAGCTCTGCCTCCATGGCATCGGCACCGGGAGGGCGGCGACGTCTTCGGCGGAAGTTAGTGTACTGGCGTCTTGCCGCAACGCAGTCGCGACGCATGCTCGCAATCTCTTCCGACCACCAGTACACCTGTCGCCTTTTGGGTGCGGAGTGCACCCGAGACATCGCCGCATCACAGATGTTCGTGAGCGACTCTTGGAACCACTCGGCCTCTTCTTCAACATCGTCAGGCCTGTCCGGTGCTGACACCCAGGCCTGAACGATTGAGGCCTCCAAGAGTGCCTCCCGGTCCAATGACTTCAGCGACCAACGCGGACTGTTCCCAACCGGGGCTGCTCCGGCCGGAGCGCCAGCGTCCTGGGCGGAAACGTCGAACCTAATATATCGGTGGTCCGACAATGTCTCCACCCCGTCCTCGACACGCCAGCCGGAGACATGGCGGGCCAACGAAGGACTGGCAAACGACAGGTCCACGATTGACCCGCCCTGCTGACGCACACATGTTTGTGTTGTACCCCGGTTGAGAATGAGTAGGCCCTGTTCTACGGCCCACTCCTCTACCACCTCTCCCCTGGCGTCCGTAGCCGGGGAACCCCAAGCCGTGGACTTGGCGTTGAAGTCCCCGAGGACGAGGACAGGGAGAGGGTGGCAGCGGGCGACGACGGTGCCCAGGTTAGCCATTGCCACCTCAAAGTCGGCGAGAGATATATTGGGGGAGAGATAAACCCCCACCACAGCAAAGTCTCCCAAACGGACTGCCGCAATGCCGCGGCCCTTCGAAAGGGCTTCAAGAGCCGGGGCCCCGGAAGCCGACGATGCAATAATGGCCACCGAGCCGCACTGATCGCTAAACCAATCGTCCCGCGGTGGAACAAAGTACGGCTCGGCAACGACCGCCAAAGAAACGCTCCACTGCGCCATGGTCTGGAGAAGAAGATCCTGAGCCACGGCGCAGTGGTTTAAGTTTGTTTGCAGGAGTCTGAAAAGGGCCATTAATGGCATTCCATTTCAAACTCCTGCTGTGGAATCGGCGCTGTCCTCACAGGCGCCGATTTCTTAGGGCCGTTTTTTCGGCCCCCCTTCGCCGGCGCTTTGCCCTTTGCGACGGAAGCGGCACAGGTCTTTGCGCCGATCCTGTGGTCCGCCGGTTTGCCGTATGCCGCACACATGACGCAGTGTGGCATGGCATCACAGGAGCCCGCCACGTGTCCCACTTGACCGCAGCGATAGCAAAGATTGCTGCGGTCTGTCGTCGATGTGCACTTGGCGCCCAGGTGTCCTGTTGCCAGACACCTGTAACACCGTGTTGGTCTTGGCTCCAGCAGTTTCACCTGGGCCGATACCCAGCCAACCAGCAGCCGTCTCCCATCCGTGAGTTTCTTTGCTGCCGTCACTGGGCAGCTCACTACAGTTGAGCCCATACCAGAGAGGTCAGAACGGATAGAGCCCGTCCTGACCTGATCCGGGGTGCAGCCCCCCTTTTCTGCGACGGCAGCAGCGATCTCCTCTATAGTAATAGAGTCATCCAGGCCCGTAATGCGCAGACTTGCGGTCTTCGTAGGCCTGGATACTCTTACTTCTTCAGCCGTAAAGATCTCGCGGAGTTTATCGGCGAGAGCGTCGGCTTTTTGACTGCTGGTTGCTCCGGGTATTTCCAGCATTCGGGCCCCAGTCTGTGTCGGCTTGCAACGAAGACCCGTCGTAATTCCCAGATCTACGGGTCTTATTTGCGTCTTCGCCTTGGTGAGGAGCTGCGCATAAGTAGTCCCCTTTTCCAAAGCTGCTGGCTGCAGCGTTAAAACCACTGCTGCCGAGCGAGGGGCACGCAGCATAGCCTCCCTTTTCTTTTTTGCCTCTTTTTCCTTCTTGGCCTTCTTAGCCTCCTTTTTCTTGGCTTTTCTTGCCTGCTTTTTATTGCCAACAGTCTCCCATTCGCTCTGTTTAGGCTTGGGAGCTGTCGGACCAGTCTTCGGTGTAGCAGCACTGGTGGGAGTGTTAATCTTTGATGCCGACGTCACATCCTTTTCCTTCCTCTTGGGCACTTGCTTCACGCCTGATGGGCCAGCAACTGGCTGGACACTTGCAGGCGGCAGCGACTCGCTGGCGGTGCCAGCTACCACCGCTGCGAACGTTGTAACCGGCTTGGGATTCGCTGGCTTAGGAGGAGTTGCTTTTGGGGCAGCCGGTTTAGTGGCTGCTCCTGTAGCAAGCGGGGGACGCAGTAGCCGGCCCTCCAGAACTGAGAAGCGACTATTTATTTTCGCTAGTTCAGTCTTCAGTAGAAGCACCACTTCTGACTCAGCTTCTTTAGGTGCCTCTCCGCTGACGTTGCGCTCCCTCCTTATATTATTGAGGTCAGCCCTCAGCGCCTCGTGCTCCTCCTTGAGGTCCTTAACTTCGGCTGAGAGGCGGGCGTTCTCTCTTCTCAACCGTTTGGTCTCTTCTGAGGTTGTTCTGTTGAATAAGACCTCGGCCACCTCGGCAATTGTAGCCGCTGCTTCGTTCAGGCCCTTCTGGCAAGTGCCTTTAAGTTTTTTGGAGGATTTAGTGATGGTTTTAATGGCCACCACTGCCTCCTCCAGACGTTCCTTAAGAACTGCCGCAGGGAGCTCTTCCGCATCCACTGACGACTCAGAGAGCCTATTCAGGCGGGAGGCCGAAACTTTTCTAGTCACTTCGGCAACTTTTCTCTCATCTTCCGCCTTCTTTTCCATTTTTTCCAGGGCACGCTTAGCCTCAGCCGCCTCTTTGCGGGCCTTCCCAATGCCCACATAACGGCCATGTTTAAGTGCGCCCTGGCCGCGTCCCTTTTTGGTTGTAATGGACCCCTCGTCCGAAGAGTCCTCTGATAGCGGGCGCTTCAGCCACTGTTTTACAGTGGAGTTGCTGCTCGTACTCATTTCACTGACTGTTATGAGGCTGTTGTCTGAATCAGTGTCGGACATTGCAGAGCAACTAGCCCCAACAGTCACGATAGGGATGCGTTCGAGCACCACGCGCAGCTCTGCGGGTGTTGCCGGACGCTCCAATTCCTTATTATTTACAATATTTACAGGATTATTATGTACATCCTCCGATCTATTTACACTGTGTACAGTATGTACACTATCCACACTATCCTTAAGTAAAGACCTTAACCTACTATTATTTACATTATTTACAGAGTTTTGGTTTTTATTTGAAGTATCCATAATAAATCCCACGAGCATGAGTCGATCTAAAGGTCGACCCCCGGGTGACGCTCATTCCGGGGGCAAGCCTATTTACCACACTGGGGTCGGCAGGTGCCAGGGGGTTTTTAAGACTTTACTGTCTGGTTTTTATTGAGATTTCCTTCTCGCGGGCCGGCCAATTAAGGCAAGCCCCTCGGTCCCGTCAAGCCGCTAGACGTGATCAACGACACTCGACGGGATAACGATATAACTGTTGGCAGGGTCGGGTTTCCCCTCCCCTATATGCCCCACAAGTGATTTTTTAGAGAGGTTTTCTTCCTCGCGGCCGCACCCCGAAAGGTGGCGGCCCCCGCTCCAGCGCCCAAGGGCCGGTTTACGGTGTGAGCGCGGCGGCCGAAGCCGCCCCCCGCTAGTAATTTTTTATAGAGGTTTTCTTCCTCGCAGCCCCCACCCCGAGAGGTGGTGGCCCCCGTCCCAGCCCCTAAGGGCTGGATTACGGTATGGTGTCAGACTATTCGCCGCCACCCGGCAATATTCGTGGCTTCTCATGAGAGAAGCTAAGTAATTGCCGAGTGACGTTGCCCGGGGTGCACCGGCCAGAGCAGAAGGCTCCGGCTCACGAGGAGGTTATCTGACTTCGCCCCCAACCTAACCTAACCTAACCTAACGTAACCTAACCTTTTTTTTTTTTTTTTTTTTTTTTTTTTTTTTTTTTTTTTTTTTTTTTTTTTTTTACTTGGGGAAATGCCTGACGCATACCCCTCGGTCTTGGGGAAAGAACCGAGGGGTTATGTGGGGCTCGCACCCACTAAAACCCCAAGGTGTTCCTCTCGTCGCGCTCTGCTGTGGTCACGGGAGCGCAGGAACATTCATCCGCGACCACAGCGACGATGGCCCGCTACGGGCCCCCTCTCTGCCGGAGCTCAGCTCCGGCGGTGACGTGCGGGAACACGCACACGTCACCAGAAAACGCTCGCGGTCGACTTTCCCCAAAGTCGACCGGTCCTGGCGTGGCGGACGCGCTCAGCCGGGCGCGTCCTCTTCTCGGGCTTTTACGGCGGGAGGTCGCGGGCGTATGCCCGCCTTCTCCCGCCTACCCTTCGATGGCGGATCGGGTCACTGAGGGCATCGTCTTCCCTCTGCCGTTCCGCCTCCTCCTTCTGCCTCATCACCTCTTCGCAGAAGGAGAGCACTGCTCCCCAGTTCGTCTCGCTCTCCAGCATGGCCTTCACCACTGCTGGGAGCGAGAGATCCTCGCCTATGATCGAGGCCAGTGCAGCGCGCTGACCCGCCCACGCCCCGCACACCTCGAGGGTGTGCTGGGCTGTGTCCTCCGGGGAGCCGCAATGATGACAAATACATTGCGGCTCCCTCCTCGCGACCCGGCACAGGTACCTCCCGAAGCAACCATGCCCCGAGAGCACCTGCGCCAGGCGAAAGGTCAGCGCCCCGCGCCTTCTTTCGGCCCATTCTCTGAGAACGGGCCGAATGGCCTCGATCGTGCGGTGACCGGCGCTCGGTTCCGCAAGCCGCTGCTGCCACCCGTGAAACAGGGCCTCTCGAGATCGGCCCCGCAGGTGGCGCAGTTCCTCCGGTGAGGGCTCTTGCCCTCGGCTGCGGAACTCAGCCGTCAGCCTGTACACGTTGGCCAGCACGATGGCCTCCAGCTCCCAAGGTGGGGCCCCCGCCAAGGCGCAGGCCGCACCGTATGAAACGGTGCGGTAGCACCTGGCCGCCCTGCGCGCCATTACCCTCTGCGGTTGTCGCAGAAGGGTAACGTTCTTGGCGCACAAGGCGTCCACCCACACTGGGGCCCCGTAGAGAGCCATCGACCTGATGACCCCCGCGTACAGGCGACGACACGACGCGCTCGGTCCCCCTATGTTGGGGAGCAGGCTGCCGAGAGCCAAGGCGGCGCTGGTGAGTCGCGGCACCAGCCGTCGGAAGTGCTCCTTGAACGACCATGTGCCATCCAGAATGAGACCTAGATAGCGCATGGCCGCTCCCACCGCTATGCTCTCACCGCTCAGGATGAGCTGGGCCCCGGGAGGTGGCTTCCTCCGGGGTCCGTGAAAGCACAGCGCTTCCGACTTATGTAGGGCCACTGTTAGGCCCAACCGCCTTATTCGACCGACGACATGGGCGGCTCCCGCCGTGGCGACTAACTGCGCCTGACGGAAGTCCCGCCCACGGGCCGTCACCAACGTGTCATCCGCATAACACGTCAGTCCCACGCCGGGAAGGTTGCTGCCGCGGAGCACCCAGTCATAGGCGATGTTCCACAGTAGGGGTCCAAGCACCGACCCCTGGGGAACACCGCACGACATCCGCCTTTGGCAGCGACCCTCCTGCCCCTGGTACACCACAACGCGATCTCGCAGGTAATCAGAGACGGTGCCGCAGAGGTAGGGAGGCAACCTATGATAGAGGAGTGCCTCCCTAATACACCCGAAGGGTATCGAGTTGAAGGCGTTGGCGATGTCAAGGGACACCGCCAACACCACCTCGCCTCGCGACACCGCCTCACCCGCGATCTCCCTCACTTTGAGGATCGCGTCGACGGTGGACCTACCCCTGCGGAAACCAAACTGGTTGTCCGACAGGTCGGGGCCCTCCGTCGTCATGTGCCGGACTATGCGGGAAGCCACTACCCTCTCCAGTAGCTTCCCGACCTCGTCCAGCAGCACTATCGGTCGATAGGACGACGGAGAGTCGGCTGGGCGGTCCCCTTTACGTAAGAGGACCAAACGGCCCGTCTTCCACATTTGTGGGAAACGCCCTTGCTCCAGGCAGGCTGAGAACAGCCTGCGGAGTCTACCCTCAAGGGCGTCGTCGTCGAGGGCCATCACCCAGGCTTTGCCCGGGATTCCGTCCGGCCCCGGAGCGGTATTTTTCCTCCGGAGCCGTAGCACGGCAGCGCCAAGCTCGGCTGCCGTGACCTCTGGCACCTCGACGACAACCTAACCTAACCTAACCTAACCTAACCTAACCTAACCTAACCTTTTTTTTTTTTTTTTTTTTTTTCAGAGGGGAAATGCATTACGCATACCGCCCCGTGCGGGGACACGGGACGGTTATGTGGGACTCGCCGGTCTTAAAAGGACCGGAATACCCACTAAAACCCCTCTGTGCACCGTCGCTTCGCCGTAATGGGTGGGCCCTGGAACTTGTTATAACATCAGCAGCCCACCCAGCGACAGTCCCTTACGGGGCACCGACACCGGGCCCTTTCGGGCCCTAACACCGAACGACAGCGTCCGGGTGCACCGGGGACGCTGTCGACCTTCGCGGAAAGGAGCGGGTGAGGAAGTGAACCCCGATCCCCCACCCGCAGCCTTTACTATGGCGGCATCAGGCGCATATGCGCTCGCTGACGCCGCCCAGTTCGCCGGCGGCGGATCGGCTCCGCAAGGGCAGATTCCTCCCGGAGCCGCTCCGCCGCCTCCTTCTGCGAGATGACTTCCTCACAGAAGGATGCGACCGCTTCCCAACTCCTGTCGCTGCCGGCCATCGAGCTCATGACGGCCGGCAGCGAGAGGTCCTCTCCAACGACTGCGACGAGGCCACGGCGCAGCCCTTCCCACGCCGGACAAGACTCCAGCGTGTGCTGCGCCGTGTCGTCGTCGCAGTCGCAGTGGTGGCAGACGGGACTCGATTCCCTCCTAGCGACCCTGTACAGGTAATGCCCGAAGCACCCATGCCCGGACAAAACCTGCACCAGTCGGAAGGAAAGGGTCCCGTGCTGCCGCCCCATCCACTCCATTAGGATCGGCCGGAGCGCCTCCACGGTCCAGAAACCGGCCCGTGGAGCCCCCAGCCGACCCTGCCACTTCACGACGGTGGCTCTGCGGGCGACCTCGCGCCACTCGCGCACCTGTTCGGGCAGAGGGGACTGCCCGTCCGCCCGAACTGCCGCCACCCGCCGATACACTTCGGCGAGCACTTCCGCCTCCAAGTCCCACGGGGGAGTCCCGGCCAACGCGCACGCCGCGTCTGCCGACACGGTGCGATAACCGCGTATGGCTCTGACCGCCATCATTCGTTGAGGTCTCCTCAAACGATCTCTATTTTGGGCGGTCAGAGCCGCCGCCCACACCGGTGCGCCGTACAGCGCCATGGACCTGACTACCCCCGTGTAAAGCCGGCGACAAGACAAGCTGGGTCCGCCCAGGTTCGGCAGTAAACGCCCTAGGGCGGACGCAGCACCCTCCAATTTTGCCGCCAGCTGTCGGAAGTGCTCGTCGAAGAGCCACCGCCCGTCTAGAATCAGGCCCAGATACCTCATCTGGGCCTGCACCGGTACGAGAACCGAGCCAACATTGATTGAGGCGCCGGCAGGTGGACCGCGACGGGGCCCGTGAAACATCAGGGCCTCAACCTAACCTAACCTAACCTAACCTAACCTTTTTTTTTTTTTTTTTTTTTTTTTTTTTTTTTTTTTTTTTTTTTTTTAAGAGGGGAAATGCATTACGCATACCGCCCCGTGCGAGGACACGGGACGGTTATGTGGGACTCGCCGGTCTGAAAAGGACCGGAATACCCACTAAAACCCCTCTGTGCACCGTCGCTTCGCCGTAATGGGTGGGCCCTGGAACTTGATACAACATCAGCAGCCCACCCAGCGACAGCCCCTTACGGGGCACCGACACCGGGCCCTTTCGGGCCCTAACACCGAACGACAGCGTCCGGGCGCACCGGGGACGCTGTCGACCTTCGCGGAAAGGAGCGGGTGAGGGAGTAAACCCCGATCCCCCACCCGCAGCCTTTACTATGGCGGCATCAGGCGCATATGCGCTCGCTGACGCCGCCCAGTTCGCCGGCGGCGGATCGGCTCCGCAAGGGCAGATTCCTCCCGGAGCCGCTCCGCCGCCTCCTTCTGCGAGATGACTTCCTCGCAGAAGGATGCGACCGCTTCCCAACTCCTGTCGCTGCCGGCCATCGAGCTCATGACGGCCGGCAGCGAGAGGTCCTCTCCAACGACTGCGACGAGGCCACGGCGCAGCCCTTCCCACGCCGGACAAGACTCCAGCGTGTGCTGCGCCGTGTCGTCGTCGCAGTCGCAGTGGTGGCAGACGGGACTCGATTCCCTCCTAGCGACCCTGTACAGGTAATGCCCGAAGCACCCATGCCCGGACAAAACCTGCACCAGTCGGAAAGAAAGGGTCCCGTGCTGCCGCCCCATCCACTCCAGCAGGATCGGCCGGAGCGCCTCCACGGTCCAGAAACCAGCCCGTGGAGCCCCCAGCCGACCCTGCCACTTCATGACGGTGGCTCTGCGAACCTAACCTAACCTAACCTAACCTTTTTTTTTTTTTTTTTTTTTTTTTTTTTTTTTTTTTTTTTTTTTTTTTTTTTTTTTTTTTTTTTTGAGAGGGGAATGCATTTACGCATACCGCCCCGTGCGGGGACACGGGACGGTTATGTGGGACTCGCCGGCTGAGACCGGAATACCCACTAAACCCCTCTGTGCACCGACTCTTCGCCGTCACGGGTGGGCCGCCGGAACTTGATATGACATCAGCGGCCCACCCAGCGAAAGCCCCCATCGGGGTACCAACACCCAACGACGGCGTCCGGGTGCACCGGGGACGCCGTCGGCCCACGCGGAAGGGTGCGGGTGAGGGAATGAACCCCGATCCCCCACCCGCAGCCTCACTAAGGCGGCATCAGACGCAGATGAGCGCGCTGACGCCGCCCTGTTCGCCGGCGACGGATTGGGTCAGCAAGGAGACATTCCTCTCTGACCCTCTCCGCCGCCTCCTTCTGCGAGATGACGTCCTCACAGAAGGATGCGACCGCCTCCCAACTCCTGTCGCTGCCGGCCATCGAACGTATGACGGCCGGCAGCGAGAGGTCCTCTCCAACGACTGCGACGAGGGCACGGCGCCGTTCGTCCCACGCTGGACAAGACTCCAGCGTGTGTTGCGCCGTGTCGTCGTCGCAGTCACAATGGTGGCAGCCGGGACCCGACTCCCGCCTCGCGATCCGGTACAGGTAATGTCCGAAGCAACCATGCCCGGACAAGACCTGCACCAGTCGGAAGGACAGGGCCCCGTGCCGCCGATCCATCCACTCTTCCAGGATCGGCTGGAGCGCCTCCACGGTCCTGACACCGGCACGCGGCGCCTCCAGCCGATCCGACCACTTCACCGAGATGGCTCGGCGGGCGGCTTCGCGCCACTCACGCACTTGTTCGGGCAGAGGGGGGGACCGCCTGTCTGCCCGAACTTCAGCCACCCGCCGATATACTTCGGCGAGCACCTCCGCCTCCAAATCCCACGGGGGTGTACCGGCCAACGCGCACGCCGCGTCTGCAGACACGGTGCGGTATCCACGTATGGCTCTGACCGCCATCGACCGTTGAGGTCTCCTCAATCGGTCGCGATTTTGGGCGGTCAGAGACGCCGCCCACACCGGTGCGCCGTACAGCGCCATCGACCGGACAACCCCCGCGTACAGCCGGCGACATGCAATGCTGGGTCCGCCCAGGTTCGGCAGTAATCGCCCTAGGGCGGACGCAGCTCCCTCCAGTTTAGTCGCCAGCCGGCGGAAATGCTCGTCGAAGAGCCATCTCCCATCCAACACTAGGCCCAGATATCTCATCTGGGCCTGAACCTGTACGAGGACCGTGCCAACATTAAGTGAGGCGCCGGCAGGTGGCCCACGACGGGGCCCATGAAACATGAGGGCCTCCGTCTTGTTCAGGGCCACCTTAAGCCCCAGCGCCTCTATGCGCCCGACCACCTGGGTGACCCCCGTGGTGGCCAGGCGCGCCGCCTCCTCGAAGTTCCGCCCCCGGGCTGCCACCAATGTATCATCAGCGTAACAGAATACGCTCAGCCCGGGGGGAAGTTCGGCGCGCAGGACCCAGTCGTAACCGATGTTCCACAAGAGGGGGCCAAGAACGGACCCCTGCGGAACACCGGCCGACATCGCCCTGCGCCCAACGTTGGCATCTTTGTCCTCGTACAGGACGCTCCTCTCCCTCAGATAGTCCGCCACCAGCAGCTGGATGTAAGCGGGCACTCCATGGAACCGGAGCGCCTCCGCGATGCTGCTGAATGGCAGACTATTGAAGGCGTTGGCGATGTCGAGTGACACCGCCAACAACACGCCGCCTCCTCGGACAGCCTCCTCGGCCGCGGCCCTCACGGCCAAAATGGCGTCGACCGTCGAACGCCCGGCACGGAAGCCATACTGGGCGTCCGACAGGTCGGGGCCCACCTCGCGCAGATGCCGGACGATGCGGGCAGAGACAACTCTCTCCAGTAACTTCCCCGCCTCGTCCAGCAAAACGATGGGCCTGTAGGCCGCGGCCGAGTCCGGGGCCCTCCCCGGCTTCGGCAGGAGTACCAGCTTCCCCACTTTCCAGCGCTCAGGGAACCTTCCTGACGCCAGACAGGCGTCAAACAGCTCCCTGAGGCGGTCCCCCATGTGGTTGAGGGTCAGAGCCAACGCTCGGGCCGGAATGCCGTCCGGCCCGGGGGCGGTGTTCTTTCCGCGAATGCGCAGAACAGCCACCCCCAATTCCGCCTCCGTGACGGGCGGAACGTCTTCGTCGGCCTCCCGGGCTTCGGCCATCTGGGCCATCGCCGGGGGCGTGTGTTCCGCCTGAGGCGGAAATAGACCCTCAACCACTTCCGTGAGGAAGCTGGGCTGAAGGGACTCAGTAAGGGGGGGGCCCTACACGCGGAGCTTGCCAAGCGCCGCGCGGTATGGGCGACCCCAGGGGTCACGATTGAGTCCCTCCAGCATCTCCTGCCTAGCCTTCTCTTTGGCGCGACAGATGGCCAGCTTGAACGACTCTCGCGCTTCCCGAAGCGCGTCGAACAGCTGGCCCTCCCCGTCATCACCGCGATGACGCCGCCGACTGCGAGTGTATGACCTCCGGGCACGAATGCAGGCCGCACGGAGGTCAGCCAGCTCTTGGGACCACCAGTAGACCTCCCTCTTTGGAGGCCGACGCCGGACGCGGGGCATGGCCGCATCGCAGACCTGCGTGAACGCATTGCAGATGCGGTCAGCCTCGGCGTCCACCCCCTCGAGGGGAGCCTGCGGAGACAGCCAAGACTGAATAATGGCCGCCTCCTCCAGTAGGTCCCTGTCCAACTTACTCGCAGCCCATCGCGGAAAACGGGGAGCTCTGTCCGCCTCGTGACCCCTGCCGGGGTCCTGGGGACTGCGGGAGAGCTCTACTCGGATGTACCGATGATCCGAGAGAGTCTCCGCCTCCTCCAGGACACTCCAGCTCCTTACACGCGCGGCGACGGCAGGGGTAGCGAACGAAAGGTCCACTATCGACCCCCCTTGCCGCCGAACGCACGTGTCGGCGGTGCCTCTGTTTAGGAGACAGAGGCCCACCGAATTCGCCCACTCCTCAACCGCCCTACCACGGGCGTCCGTCCTGGGGGACCCCCAGGTCTCGGACTTGGCGTTAAAGTCCCCCAGGACTAAGACGCGGCCCGATGCCAATCGCCGTATCGAGGTCTCCAGAGATGTTAGGAAGACCTCGAAATCAGCCAGACTCCGGTTGGGGGAGAAGTATACCCCGAAGAGCAAAACTCCCCCCCACTCGGCGGCAACGTATCCCGGGCCCCTGTCTTTGAGCGACAAGGGCGGGGAACGAGGCGCCGTGGAGCTGACGATTGCCACGGAGCTGTCCCGGTCACCCACCCAGTTTGAGCGGGGAGGGACGTAGTACGGCTCCGCGGCTACGGCTACACCTATCGACCACTCCGCCATGGATTGCAGGAAGAGATCCTGCGCTCCGGCGGAGTGGTTGAGATTGGCCTGGAGGAGGAGGATATGTTCACCTTCCATTATTGAGAAGGCGAAACAAAAATATCCTCCTCCATACTCTCCACCGTGGGCGGTTGAGTCACGACGGAGGCAGTCTGGGTCGATAGACTGCCCCCGACTATGGGCTTAGAAGCCTTGGGAGGCCCCTTGGGAGGGGGCCTGCACCCCTTTTGCCCCAGTGAGTGGTTGGCGGGCAAGTTGCCCGCCTTGCACAAGGGGCAGCAGGGGTCGGCGGAACAAGCTGCCGACTTGTGCCCCGGTTCACCGCAGCGGTAGCACAGTTCGGTGCAGTCGAACGTGCCAGTGCAAGCAGAGCGCACGTGCCCCGTCGCCAAACACTTAAAGCACCTCGTAGGCCGAGCCGCAAGCAATGTTACTCTTGCGGAGCTCCAGCCCACGAGGACTCTTCCGGCCGTGGCCAATGTATTAGCCGCGGCGACAGGGCACTGAGCCCAGACTGCACCGATACCGCCCGGTCCGGGGCGGATGACGCCAATCTTGATGGAGTCCAGGGGGCAACCAGTTTTAGTGTGGATAGCCTCCCGGACCTCCTGAGACGTAATTGAGTCGTCCAGGCCCGAAATGCGCATCTCCGCGCACTTGGTGGGCCTGGCGACTCTGACGCCATCCTCCGCCGCGAACAAGCCCCGCAGCCTCTCGGCTACGGCGTCCGCCGTCTTTCCGCCCTCCGCACCAGGGAACTCGATAATTCGAGCCCCGGTGCGGGCGACGCGAGTTCTGACGCCGGAGGGGCCGATGTCGACCGCCCCGACGTCTTGTCGCGCCCTGCGGAAGACGTCCGCATACGAGAGGCCGCTCTCCGCCGCCTCTTTGGACACCGTGATGACCACGGCGGCCGTCTTAGGCGGCTGGAGCCTCCTAGGCTTCTTCTTCTTGGCGGCTGCAGCTGCCCCTGCAGCTGCCGCCGCTTCGGTCGCCCTCTTCTTCTCGCGCCTCCTCTGACGCTGGGCCTTCTTCTTTGCCCCGGCCGTCTGCCAGCTCCCATCAGTGGGAGCAGAAGGGCCAGGGGCGGACACCGCTGCACGATCGGGCCCAGCTGTAGAGGCGCGAGTCCCCGCGGTTGCCCGGAGGGACGGGAAATCCCTCTGGGACTGTGACGGAGCCTTGGCCGGCCCCATCTTCCCGCCCAAATTTCCGGGCCGTGATCCCGGGGGTGCCGGCGCAGACACCACCGCCGCAAAAGATGGACCCGCCACGACTGGCGGGGCCGATGCTGTCGCCGCGGACGAACGCCTGTCCGCGGCTAAAGGCGGGCGGAGGCGCGGCTCCGGCGGCAGCCTTGCCGCCAGACTCCCCAGCCGTGCGTCAAGCAAAGGCCCTATGGCCAACATAACTTGACGCATCTGCGCGTCTGATAAGGAAGAGGGCGACTCTTCCGGCACACCAGGCTGCTGAGGAGCAGCTCGCACCAGGCGAAGCTCGGCGCGGAGCTCCGCCATCTCCCTCGAGAGGCGATCATTTGCCGCCCGCAGGGACTCCACTTCTTCCGAGACGGTGCGGGTGGAGAGGACCTCCACCACCTCGCGGAGTTGAGCCGCCGCCGTCTTGAGGGCACTGGCAAAAGTACCCTTTAACTGGGTACTCCTTGTGGCCACGGTGACGATAGCCTCCAAGGAGTCGCCAGCCGTCTGGACGAGGTCACCCAACTCGTCAGTGCCCTCTCGGGAGCGTACCTTTTGGAGGTACTGTGTCGCGGCATCCACCGCGACACGCTCCCGTTCCTCCCTAGTGCGGGCGGCCTGCTCCCGCTGGGAGAAAACTGACCCCTGAGTCGCCACCATGGAGTCAACAGTCATCGGGATCGGTGTCTGGGACCGAGAGCCCAGAGTCGACCCCGACGCCGCGACCTTAGGGGCCGGGTCGTCCGCCCCCAACAACTCCTCTCCCGAGCGAGGACGCCTCCTCTTCTTCCCCTTTGGGAGCCGACCACTGCCACTGGCCGAACTCCAAGGTCGGACGTCATCCGGTTCAGGGTCCAATTCGGACCCCGAGCCCAGCCCACAACTCACCGAACTTCTCCGGCTGCTGGCACGAGACCGAACAGCCGGAGAACCCGGCAACGCAAAAGGCGTCACCACCGGCACTAAAACCGGTGCGCCTTTCGCACCACGCAGCCGCTGCTGCCTCTCCTCCTTCTCTCCCTTCTTTTCGTCATTTTTTAAAGTTTTTGAGTTTAAACAATCCATTTTTGTTCCCACGAGAATGAGACGAAGTACAAATCGACCCCCGGGTGACGCTCATTCCGGGGGCAAGCCTATTTACCACACTGGGGTCGGCAGGTGCCAGGGGGTTTTTAAGACTTTACTGTCTGGTTTTGATGAGATTTCCTTCTCGCGGGCCGGCCAATTAAGGCAAGCCCCTCGGTCCCGTCAAGCCGCTAGACGTGATCAACGACACTCGACGGGATAACGATCTACCCATTGGCAGGGTCGGGTTTCCCCTCCCCTAAATGCCCCCCAAGTAATTTTTTACAGAGGTTTTCTTCCTCGCAGCCCCCACCCCGAGAGGTGGTGACCCCCGTTCCAGCCCCTAAGGGCCGGGTTACGGTATGAGCGCGGCAGCCGAAGCCGCCCCCGCTGGTAATTTTTATAGAGGTTTTCTTCCTCGCAGCCCCCACCCCGAGAGGTGGTGGCCCCCGGCCCAGCCCCTAAGGGCTAGGTTACGGTATGGTGTCAGACTATTCGCCGCCACCCGGCAATATACGTGGCTTCTCATGAGAGAAGCTAAGAATTGCCGAGTGACGTTGCCCGGGGTGCACCGGCCAGAGCAGAAGGCCCTGGCTCACGAGGAGGTTATCTGACTTCGCCCCCAACCTAACCTAACCTAACCTAACCTAACCTTTTTTTTTTTTTTTTTTTAAGAGGGGAATGCGTTTACGCATACCGCCCCGTGCGGGGACACGGGACGGTTATGTGGGACTCGCCGGCAGAGGCCGGAATACCCACTAAACCCCTCTGTGCACCGACTCTTCGCTGTAGCGGGTGGGCCGCCGGAACTTGATATGACATCAGCGGCCCACCCAGCGAAAGCCCCCATCGGGGCACCAACACCCAGCGACGGCGTCCGGGTGCACCGGGGACGCCGTCGGCCTACGCGGAAGGGTGCGGGTGAGGGAATGAACCCCGATCCCCCACCCGCAGCCTCACTAAGGCGGCATCAAGCGCAGATGTGCGCGCCGACGCCGCCCAGTTCGCTGGCGGCGGATTGGGTCAGCGAGCAAACACTCCTCCCTGACTCTCTCCGCCGCCTCCTTCTGCGAGATGACGTCCTCGCAGAAGGATGCGACCGCCTCCCAACTCCTGTCGCTGTCGGCCATGGAGCGTATCACGGCCGGCAGCGAGAGGTCCTCTCCGACGACTGCGACGAGGTCACGGCGCTGCTCGTCCCACGCCGGACAAGACTCCAGCGTGTGTTGCGCCGTGTCGTCGTCGCAGTCGCAATGGTGGCAGCCGGGACCCGACTCCCGCCTCGCGATCCGGTACAGGTAATGTCCGAAGCAACCATGCCCGGACAAGACCTGCACCAGTCGAAAGGACAGGGTCCCGTGCTGCCTACCCATCCACTCAGCCAAGATCGGCTGGAGCGCCTCCACGGTCCTGACACCGGCACGCGGCGCCTTCAGCCGATCCGACCACTTCACCGAGATGGCTCGGCGGGCGGCTTCGCGCCACTCACGCACTTGTTCCGGCAGAGGGGGGGACCGCCTGTCTGCCCGAACTTCAGCCACCCGCCGATATACTTCGGCGAGCACTTCCGCCTCCAAATCCCACGGGGGTGTACCGGCCAACGCGCACGCCGCGTCTGCAGACACGGTGCGGTATCCACGTATGGCTCTGACCGCCATCAACCGTTGAGGTCTCCTCAATCGGTCGCGATTTTGGGCGGTCAGAGACGCCGCCCACACCGGTGCGCCGTATAGCGCCATGGACCGGACAACCCCCGCGTACAGCCGGCGACATGCAATGCTGGGTCCGCCCAGGTTCGGCAGTAATCGCCCTAGGGCGGACGCAGCTCCCTCCAGTTTAGTCGCCAGCCGGCGGAAATGCTCGTCGAAGAGCCATCTTCCATCGAGTACCAGGCCCAGATACTTCATCTGGGCCTGGACCCGCACGAGAACCGAGCCAACGTAAAGCGAGGCGCCGGCAGGTGGCCCACGACGGGGCCCATGGAACATAAGGGCCTCCGTCTTGTTCAGGGCCACCTTAAGCCCCAGCGCCTCTATGCGCCCGACCACCTGGGAGACCCCCCTGGTAACCTAACCTAACCTAACCTAACCTAACCTTTTTTTTTTTTTTTTTTTTTTTTTTTTTTTAAGAGGGGAATGCGTTTACGCATACCGCCCCGTGCGGGGACACGGGACGGTTATGTGGGACTCGCCGGCTGAGACCGGAATACCCACTAAACCCCTCTGTGCACCGACTCTTCGCCGTCACGGGTGGGCCGCTGGAACTTGATATGACATCAGCGACCCACCCAGCGAAAGCCCCCATCGGGGCACCAACACCCAACGACGGCGCCCGGGTGCACCGGGGACGCCGTCGGCCTACGCGGAAGGGTGCGGGTGAGGGAATGAACCCCGATCCCCCACCCGCAGCCTCACTAAGGCGGCATCAGACGCAGATGAGCGCGCTGACGCCGCCCTGTTCGCCGGCGACGGATCGGGTCAGCAAGGAGACATTCCTCTCTGACCCTCTCCGCCGCCTCCTTCTGCGAGATGACGTCCTCGCAGAAGGATGCGACCGCCTCCCAACTCCTGTCGCTGCCGGCCATGGATCGTATGATGGCCGGCAGCGAGAGGTCCTCTCCAACGACTGCGACGAGGGCACGGCGCTGTTCGTCCCACGCTGGACAAGACTCCAGCGTGTGTTGCGCCGTGTCATCGTCGCAGTCACAATGGTGGCAGCCGGGACCCGACTCCCGCCTCGCGATCCGGTACAGGTAATGTCCGAAGCAACCATGCCCGGACAAGACCTGCACCAGTCGGAAGGACAGGGCCCCGTGCCGCCTACCCATCCACTCTTCCAGGATCGGCTGGAGCGCCTCCACGGTCCTGACACCGGCACGCGGCGCCTTCAGCCGATCCGACCACTTCACCGAGATGGCTCGGCGGGCGGCTTCGCGCCACTCACGCACTTGTTCGGGCAGAGGGGGGGACCGCCTGTCTGCCCGAACTTCAGCCACCCGCCGATATACTTCGGCGAGCACTTCCGCCTCCAAATCCCACGGGGGTGTACCGGCCAACGCGCACGCCGCGTCTGCAGACACGGTGCGGTATCCACGTATGGCCCTGACCGCCATCGACCGTTGAGGTCTCCTCAACCGGTCTCTATTCTGGGCGGTCAGAGACGCCGCCCACACCGGTGCGCCGTACAGCGCCATCGACCGGACAACCCCCGCGTACAGCCGGCGACATGCAATGCTGGGTCCGCCCAGGTTCGGCAGTAATCGCCCTAGGGCGGACGCAGCTCCCTCCAGTTTAGTAACCGATGTTCCACAAGAGGGGGCCAAGAACGGACCCCTGCGGAACACCGGCCGACATCGCCCTGCGCCCAACGTTGGCATCTCGGTCCTCGTACAGGACGCTCCTCTCCTTCAGATAGTCTGCCACCAGCAGCTGGATGTAAGCGGGCACTCCATGAAACCGGAGCGCCTCCGCGATGCTGCTGAATGGCAGACTATTGAAGGCGTTGGCGATGTCGAGTGACACCGCCAACAGCACACCGCCTCCTCGGACGGCCTCCTCGGCCGCGGCCCTCACGGCCAAAATGGCGTCGACCGTCGAACGCCCGGCGCGGAAGCCAAACTGGGCGTCCGACAGGTCGGGGCCCACCTCACGCAGATGCCGGACGATGCGGGCAGAGACAACTCTCTCCAGTAACTTGCCCGCCTCGTCCAGCAAAACGATGGGCCTATAGGCCGCGGCCGAATCCGGGGCCCTCCCCGGCTTCGGCAGGAGTACCAGCTTCCCCACTTTCCAACGCTCAGGGAACCTTCCTGACGCCAGACAGGCGTCAAACAGTCCCCTGAGGCGGTCCCCCATGTGGTTGAGAGTCAGGGCCAACGCTCGGGCCGGAATGCCGTCCGGCCCGGGGGCGGTGTTCTTTCCGCGAATCCGCAGAACAGCCACCCCCAATTCCGCCTCCGTGACGGGCGGAACGTCCTCGTTGGCCTCCCGGACTTCGGCCAACTGGGCCATTGCCGGGGGCGTGTGTTCCGCCTGAGGCGGAAATAGACCCTCAACCACTTCCGTGAGGAAGCTGGGCTGAAGGGACTCAGTAAGGGGGGGGCCCTGCACGCGGAGCTTGCCAAGCGCCGCGCGGTATGGGCGACCCCAGGGGTCACGATTGAGTCCCTCCAGCATCTCCTGCCTAGCCTTCTCTTTGGCGCGACAGATGGCCAGCTTGAACGACTCTCGCGCTTCCCGAAGCGCGTCGAACAGCTGGCCCTCCCCGTCATCACCGCGATGACGCCGCCGACTGCGAGTGTATGACCTCCGGGCACGAATGCAGGCCGCACGGAGGTCAGCCAGCTCTTGGGACCACCAGTAGACCTCCCTCTTTGGAGGCCGACGCCGGACGCGGGGCATGGCCGCATCGCAGACCTGCGTGAACGCATTGCAGATGCGGTCAGCCTCTGCGTCCACCCCCTCGAGGGGAGCCTGCGGAGACAGCCAAGACTGAATAATGGCCGCCTCCTCCAGTAGGTCCCTGTCCAGCTTACTCGCAGCCCATCGCGGAAAACGGGGAGCTCTGCCCGCCTCGTGACCCCTGCCGGGGTCCTGGGGACTGCGGGAGAGCTCTACTCGGATGTACCGATGATCCGAGAGAGTCTCCGCGTCCTCCAGGACACTCCAGCTCCTTACACGCGCGGCGACGGCAGGGGTAGCGAACGAAAGGTCCACTATCGACCCCCCTTGCCGCCGCACGCACGTGTCGGTGGTGCCTCTGTTTAGGAGACAGAGGCCCACCGAATTCGCCCACTCCTCAACCGCCCTGCCACGGGCGTCCGTCCTGGGGGACCCCCAGGCCTCGGACTTGGCGTTAAAGTCCCCCAGGACTAAGACGCGGCCCGATGCCAATCGCCGTATCGAGGTCTCCAGAGATGTTAGGAAGACCTCGAAATCAGCCAGACTCCGGTTGGGGGAGAAGTATACTCCGAAGAGCAAAACTCCCCCCCACTCGGCGGCAACGTATCCCGGGCCCCTGTCTTTGAGCGACAAGGGCGGGGAACGAGCCGCCGTGGAGCTGACGATTGCCACGGAGCTGTCCCGGTCACCCACCCAGTTTGGGCGGGGAGGGACGTAGTACGGCTCCGCGGCTACGGCTACACCTATCGACCACTCCGCCATGGATTGCAGGAAGAGATCCTGCGCTCCGGCGGAGTGGTTGAGATTGGCCTGGAGGAGGAGGATATGTTCACCTTCCATTACTGGGAGGGCGAAACAAAGATATCCTCCTCCATACTCTCCACCGTGGGCGGTTGAGTCACGACGGAGGCAGTCTGGGTCGATGGACTGCCCCCGGCTTTGGGCTTAGAAGCCTGGGGAGGCCCCTTGGGAGGGGGCCTGCACCCCTTTTGCCCCAGTGAGTGATTGGCGGGCAAGTTGCCCGCCCTGCACAAGGGGCAGCAGGGGGCGGCGGAACAAGTCGCTGACTTGTGCCCCGGTTCACCGCAGCGGTAGCACAGTTCGGTGCAGTCGAATGTGCCTGTGCAGGTTGAGCGTACGTGCCCAGTCGCCAAGCACTTGAAGCACCTCGCAGGCCGGGCCGCAAGAAGTGTGACTCTTGCAGAGCTCCAGCCCACGAGGACTCTTCCGGCCGCGGCCAGATTATTGGCCGCGGCGACAGGGCACTGAGCCCAGACCGCACCGATACCGCCCGGTCCGGGGCGGATGACGCCAATTCTGACTGAGTCCAGGGGGCAACCAGTTATCCTGTGGATAGCCTCCCGGACCTCCTGGGACGTAATTGAGTCGTCCAGGCCCGAAATGCGCATCTGCGCACACTTGGTGGGCCTGGCGACCCTGACGCCATCCTCCGCCGCGAACAAGCCCCTCAGCCTCTCGGCTACGGCGTCCGCCGTCTTTCCGCCTTCCGCACCAGGGAACTCGAGAATTCGAGCCCCGGTGCGGGCGACGCGAGTTCTGACGCCGGAGGGGCCGATGTCGACCGCCCCGACGTCTTGTCGCGCCCTGCGGAAGACGTCCGCATACGAGAGGCCGCTCTCCGCCGCCTCTTTGGACACCGTGATGACCACGGCGGCCGTCTTAGGCGGCTGGAGCCTCCCAGGCCTCTTCTTCTTGGCGGCTGCAGCTGCCCCTGCAGCTGCCGCCGCTTCGGTCGCCCTCTTCCTCTCGCGCCTCCTCTGGCGCTGGGCCCTCTTCTTCGCCCCTGCCGTCTGCCAACTCCCATCAGTGGGAGCAGAAGGGCCAGGGGCGGACACCGCAGAACGATCGGGCCCAGCTGTAGAGGCGCGAGTCCCCGCGGTTGCCCGGAGGGACGGGAAATCCCTCTGGGACTGTGATGGGGCCTTGGCTGGCCCCATCTTCCCGCCCAAATTTCCGGGCCGAGATCCCGGGGGTGCCGGCGCAGACACCACCGCTGCAAAAGATGGCCCGGCCACGACTGGTGGGGCCGGTGCTGTCGCCGCGGACGAACGCCTGTCCGCGGCTAAAGGCGGGCGGAGGCGCGGCTCTGGCGGCAGCCTTGCCGCCAGACTCCCTAGCCGTGCGTCAAGCAAAGGCCCCACAGAGAGCATCACCTGACGCATCTGCGCGTCCGATAGCGAGGAGGGCGACTCTTCCGACATGGTATGAGGCGACCGCTGCGGGACTGCTCTCAACTGGCGGAGCTCAGCGCGGAGCTCCGCCATCTCCCTCGATAGGCGGTCATTGGCCGCCCTCAGGGACTCGACCTCCTCGGAGGTGGTGCGCTTGGAGAGAACCTCCACCACCTCACGGAGCCGAGCTGCCGCAGTCTTGAGGGCACTGGCAAAAGTACCCTTTAGCTGGGTACTCCTTGTGGCCACGGTGACAATAGCCTCCAAGGAGTCACCAGCCGTCTGGACGAGATCGCCCATCTCATCAAGGCCCTCTCGGGAGCGTACCTTGTGGAGGTACTGGGTCGCGGCATCAACTGCGACACGCTCCCGTTCCTCCCTAGTGCGGGCGGCCTGCTCCCGCTGGGAGAAAACTGACCCCTGAGTCGCCACCATGGAGTCAACGGTCATCGGGATCGGTGTCTGGGACCGAGAGCCCAGGGTCGACCCCGACGCCGCGACCTTAGGGGCCGGGTCGTCCGTCCCCAACAACTCTCCCGAGCGAGGACGCCTCCTCTTCTTCCCCTTTGGGAGCCGACTACTGCCACTGGCCGAACTCCCAGGGCGAACGTCATCACTCACCCCATCGTTCGGGTCTGGGTCCAATTCGGACCCCGAACCCAGACCACAACTCACCGAGCTTCTTCGGCTGCTCGCACGAGACCGAACAGCCGGAGAACCCGGCAACGCAAAAGGCGTCACTACCGGCACCAAAACCGGTGCGCCCCTCGCACCACGCAGCCGCTGCTGCCTCTCCTCCTTCTCTCCCTTCTTTGCGTCATTTTTTAAGTTTAAATTTAAAGAATCCATATTTGTTCCCACGAGAATGAGACGAAGTACAAATCGACCCCCGGGTGACGCTCATTCCGGGGGCAAGCCTATTTACCACACTGGGGTCGGCAGGTGCCAGGGGGTTTTTAAGACTTTACTGTCTGGTTTTTATGAGATTTCCTTCTCGCGGGCCGGCCAATCAAGGCAAGCCCCTCGGTCCCGTCAAGCCGCTAGACGTGATCAACGACACTCGACGGGATAACGATCTACCCATTGGCAGGGTCGGGTTTCCCCTCCCCTATATGCCCCCCAAGTAATTTTTTACAGAGGTTTTCTTCCTCGCAGCCCCCACCCCGAGAGGTGGTGACCCCCGTTCCAGCCCCTAAGGGCCGGGTTACGGTATGAGCGCGGCAGCCGAAGCCGCCCCCGCTGGTAATTTTTATAGAGGTTTTCTTCCTCGCAGCCCCCACCCCGAGAGGTGGTGGCCCCCGGCCCAGCCCCTAAGGGCTAGGTTACGGTATGGTGTCAGACTATTCGCCGTCACCCGGCAATATACGTGGCTTCTCGTGAGAGAAGCTAAGAATTGCCGAGTGACGTTGCCCGGGGTGCACCGGCCAGAGCAGAAGGCTCCGGCTCACGAGGAGGTTATCTGACTTCGCCCCCAACCTAACCTAACCTAACCTAACCGAAGGTCAATATTGAAAACTCATGGCTAGTCATTCCTTTGCGGAGAATCTTAACACCGCGATTCAGACGGACGGCACAACGCCATCTGTCGAGGAGAATGGCAACTCTTTACAAACCTTTTTATTCTATTTAACCACGACGGAACGGATAGTGACAGAAGGCGGAGGATCGAGTGTTATGGCGCGTGTTGGGAGAGGCCTATGTCCAGCAGTGGACTGCAATAGGCTGAGATGATGAATGTCATTTATCTCAGAAACGGTTTGATCGATTTAGATGCGGTTATCTGTAAAGTGTTTGTGATTCTTTGGGAAAGGTTATTAGATAACACCAGGGGGCGCTACGATACACTGTTTTTGTTAAAACCTTTGTGCCCAATTGTCTGAATGGGACGAGGTAATGGTGACTAATAAATTGTGTGTTTTATTATAATTTTAATTTTTATTGCAAATTCTATTAATTTACGTTTATTCTGGTTTTACGTTGAAAACTAGGCGACTGAGAGCGTATCGCATAATTCGTAATTCATTGCCGCATTTACTTACAAAGCTGTATTGTGTGGCATGTCTGTTAAACACGTAATGAATATTAAAATTATCTATATTTTTACCTGTCGCTGAGTTTCGTGGTAAGCTTCTCTCATTTTTCGGTCAAATATAGCAACTAGTGTTGTAGTGTAAAACAGAGGAAAGAGAAAATGTTGTAACATGTGACGTCATAGTAGGTGGAAAAATAATGGCTCGCTTGGTTTCTATACAGACGATGAGACTCGCGTGATATAGTCCATATAATATCTGTGGGATAACCTGTTACATTCTTAACTTGTGACTTTCATAAGTGTTACTTTGTAACCTAGATGAATAAACGAGATTTAATTTAATTTCAAAAATAAAAGATTATTTATTTTGTATTAATATTTTAATTGTTTTGCATATTATTATCTAATATCACAAAATGGTTCGTTCCGTTTTTTGTATTAACATAACACGTAGATAGTCTAATATTTACAATGTATGGCACATTATTATCATTATGCTGCAAACATATATGTTATTTGGAACAAGTTCAACATTTGATATCAGTCACAACATGTTTGATCGCTAATACAACAACAAGACGCACGAGTGAGGCTCACACGAGCACGGGCAAGCGCCGCGAGCGCACGTGTCGTCCGGCGCCGGCGCGCTATAACGGTATCTCGGCACCGACGATGGCGACGGCCACGGCGACGGGCGGCGCCGGCGCGCGACGCTCATACGCGCTGGCACCGCCAAAGTCCGGTAGACCTCCGCGCAAATCTGCCAGGCGCCGCGCGTCCAGCCGCACGCCGTTCTCTTCCGTGTTGCGTACGCGCGGCAGTCTCGGAAAGAGCGCCGTCTCGTCAGTCTGCACCTGGCGGTCCGCCGAGCTCCTCTCTGCAACAGCATAATGGTGAGGTGATGCATGCAAGAATAGCGAGGCTCGAGGGGCCCGCATGACCTACCGGTGTCGTTGAGCGTAGAGAGGTCGGTGGAAGGCGTGAGGTCGGGCGCGCGCGGCAGCGGCGCGGTGCCGACGAGCGCGGCGCAGACGGCGCCACCCGCCGCCCCCGCCGCCCCCCCCGCACCCGCCGCCCGCCAGCGCGGCGGCATCAGGCTCCCGCGGACGTTGCGCTCCGGTCGGACGATTATTATGTACAACTGGAATATATAATGATATACAATATTCCGCGATTCATATTATGGATATTAGCGAACCGCTCCTGCTTCGCACAGATCAATTTACATAATGCTGACAGTTACACAATGTTTAAATTAAGAAGAACTTTTCATTTTTGTCTATTTTGAATTCATTGCTTGTTTAGTAAACCGAAAAAAAAAATAAGGAGGCGGTTCTCAATTCGACCGTAAGTATTTGTACAAACTTAAAAAAGTTCTGAAAACTCGCCCTAGTGTTTGTAATGTTAGATACATCTAACATTCTAACATAAATTGATAAATAGCTAGGCTTAGAACAAAAAAAATATGTTTAAAACTCGGAGGTGGTCATTCAGAGTCGGCGAATCTTAATAGCGCGATTTAGCCGATGAGCACAACGCCATCTATCGAGCTTGCCCTACAACTTTGCGTTTGTACAGAATCAGTGATAATCTTACACTTAATATACACAGAAATGTACAAAGGCGGACTTAATGCCAGAGGCATTCCCTACCAGTCAACCTGTATGTAACCAATATATATATATATATATATACATATATATGTATAAACACAAATACATTTTCGCAATTTTTTCTAGTAATAGAGCACGGATTCTCCTCTTATGCATGTTCAACCCTCACTCCGATTAAAAAAAATATTTAAGTAGTATATCAGTTGTTTAGTACCCATAACACAAGCAAATATAATTGCTTAATTTGGGACTAGATGGCGCTGTGTAAATGTGGTAGAATATTATATGTTATTATTATTATATTATTGTCTGGTGGACACCTTGATGTGCCCCATGGCAGTCAAGTTGACCAATTTTATGCCAGTTTACCAGATTTTTTTGGTGTTTTTGTAAGTTTAATTCCAGTCAAGGAAGTTGGGATCTAATGATGGGTACTTGAGGGAATTGAGGAAAACCCTCGTAAATTGAGAGTATGAATAGTGTTTCTGTGTAGTTTTTATAACTTCATCATTTCAACCCATAAATTTAATGATCCACTGCTGGGCACGGGTCTCCTTCAAAGAATGCGAAGGGAATTTAGCCTACTATATCAAGCTGTCCCCACATAATCGCCGTGCCGAAGTAGAGAGGCACGAACGATAATAAGTATGTAAAAGTTAGCGATTTCTAACCTTAGGTGAGAAGAGGCAGACGAGCGTGACGCTGGCGCTGAGCGAGATGGTGACGGCCATGCTGGTGACGCGCAGCGGCACGTGGCTCGCCGTGCCGAAGTACAGCGGCACGAACGCCAGCCAGATCACGCACGTCGTGTACATCGTGAACCCTGCCACAAGCACAGCGTCAGCCCGCGCCGGCCACCGCCAGGGGGCGCGGCGGGGCGCCACTCACCGATGTGCTTGCTTTCATTGAAGGCCTCGGGGATCTTGCGCGTCAGTACGGCATACACGGTGCAGACCACGATGAGCACGACGGGGTAGAAGAACGCGATGGTGTAGGACGCGTCCACGTACGAGTCGCACACCAACATGTTGTCCTCCCGCGTCGGGTAGTGGTGAATGGCGCGCGCCGGAGATATTATCTGCCACACCACCACTATCACCACCTGCCGCAGCGTCACACTCGATACACTCATTTTCTTGGACGTTAAAGTATCAACATGTAGATGATCAATACGACGTTAACTTTACCTGTATAGAAACTAAGACCGCACAAATGAACAATTGAGACTTGGGCGATATCAAAGACGGTCGCCGTGCCGAGTGTTTGCTGGCGTCGAAGATGCGCGCTATTCTATTCGTTTTCGTGAGCAGTGCTGCGTATACTACGGTGAAACAGAATCCAGTTCCGAATCTGAAACAGGGAGAGATTATTATAGATAAATATATTAGGTGCGTTCGGTTATTTTTTATTTATTTGTTTTTTTATTTTTATTTAGAAACAAACAGTCAATATATATTTTATAAAGATATAACATATTATTATATATTATATATAGTTATTTCTGTAATAGGTATAAGGGCCGTACTCGTACGCTCGCAGCGCACCTTTGTACCGAGCACAGCGCGTCGGTGGGGCGGAAGACGAGCGCGAAGGTGACGAGGTAGCACATGATGATGCCGGCCAGCAGCACGAAGGACAGCTCGCGGCCGCTGGCGCGCACCACGGGCGTGTCGCCTCGCGCCGCCCACACGCCCAGCACGCATGACGTCAGCAGCAGGCCCAGCGCCGAGAAGGCCATGGCTCCGATGGCGGCGGGCGAGTCGGGGCGCAGGTACAGCTCGGGCACGGCGGCGCAGGCGGTGCGGCCGGCGCCCGGCAGCGTGCCCAGCGGACACACCTCGCACGCCGTCTCCTTGTCCGGCGACCGGATCTGAGACACACACCGGCGCAGTGACAGCCTCGGATCTACGATTTTCTCAATTTGAGGGAGGAACTGGGCCCTGATTCTGACTCATCGGATTTCTCCCGGATCGTAAACTTTTTCGAATCTTAGAACGACGTATTTTACAGCTTAAGTTATTAAGTGTTAGAAATTAGTTTACCGTATAGAAAATTAAAAACTGATTAATATAGGATTTTTTCTGCACCCATCAATTTTTTTAACATTCTGTTTTTTAACTTTAAATAAACTGACAGCTCTGGCCGAAAATATTCCGACAGCTCAGAAACAGGGGGCAGCATCATAACCTTCATCACTTTAGTTTTGTGACCCAGAAAATAAAAATTAAAGTTTCGTCATGTCCATCCGTCCGTTCGTGTGTCCAGTCCCAGGCATTTAACTCAAAAACTAAAAAGGGGTCCTAAAAAGTTATTTTATGTTGTATATCATTCTATTATGTTTCTAAATATTAAAACTGCTATTGAGTTCCAATTACAATTCAATTGATCTATTGGTAAATTAGCAGACTTGGGCCCCTGCAATATTGTGAAAATTGTGACCACGATATTGTGTATTTTTCATTGTCGTAATGAATGACTAACCGACAAGATTGTGACCGCGATCAAGCAGGGACACCGCACGGCCATTAAAGGCAGCCTGCAGTAAGATGAGCTCCTGGAGAAGTAATACTTCGCAAAAACGCTTACTTGAGAGTCAACTTACAAGAGACAAAAAGTGCCTAAAAATATATAATTATATATTATGTATGTAGGTGGCTAAAGAGGCACGTCTTATGTATATAAGATCAAGCTAACACAGGTAAATCTCGCGACAATATTATATCTCAATTTACATTGGCTGGCCTGTTGGTCTAGTGGTTAGTGACCCTGACTGCTAAGCGGAGGTCGTGGGTTCGATCCCCACCCAGGACAAATCTTTGTGTGATGAGCAATAAAGGTTTGTTCTGTGTCTGGGTGTAATTTATCTAATAATATGTATGTATTTACAAAAAAAAATGTATTTAAGTAGTATATCAGTTGTTTAGTACCCATAACACAAGCAAATATAATTGCTTACTTTGGGACTAGATGGCGCTGTGTGAATGTGGTAGAATATTATTATTATATTATTGGCCGGCCGGGACAGGCGCTCCGAGGCCGCTATATCCATACCGACCTCGTACTGCGTGCAGTTGAAGCAGTGCCAACAGCAGCTCTCGCCCTCCACGTACTGTTTCGCCTGACCGAGGTCACATTCTGCGCTGCACACAGACTCCGGTGGACGAGGTTCGTTCCACTTGAACTGGATATCTGTACATACAGCAGCTCAATACACGTTTCCACTGACACAATATATTAATGGCCTATAATATGTACAAGAGAGGCCGAGTACCGTCCATGTTGAGCTCGAGTTCTCCGTCGAGGTAGCGGCCCACCTTGATCCAGCGGTAGACCCCCCGCGACACCTGCTTGAAGTGCAGGATGTTGTAGCGCGCCGGCCCGTCGCCATTGCTGTCGAAGTGGAACTCATCTCCGCTCAGACCTAAATGTACACGTCACTCTGTTACATGCAACACTCGGAGACCACCAATATTTCTTACTATTCACAGTGTTGACCTGTGAAGCGCACTTGTCGCAGATAGCGCAGCAAGGTGGCGCCACTGGCGGGACGCATCGCTTCGCACAGCCCCGGCTTGCCGCCGCAAAGCTCCGCGTGCATGTCCCTGCAACATGGCCGACAGTTCGCAGTTACCGTCGCCGCGTACTGTGTAACACTAGTAGGAGATGAAGCAACTCCGACCTTATGGCATAGGCGAAGGCGAGCACGGCGTCCGTGACGAACTGCAGCTGCGCCTCGAACTCGATGTTGTCGGCCGAGAGCCGCTCGGCGCCGGAGCACGCCTTCGTGTACTGCACGTTGTACGGGGTCCGCGCACTGCCCGGGTAGCGACACTTGAACTGGTCCTCCCAAAACTCTGCAAGGTGATTTATTATTGACTATTTTACAAATCGAATGTGAGTTATAGATATAGAATCGAAAGAGATGAATAAATTACCGACAAACCAAGGGTTCCTGGCGTTGTTCTCGACGGTGAGGTTGAGGAAGTACTCGCGGAAGCCGTGCACGAGGTTGGCCTGCGGCTGCACGCTGATGGTGCCCTCGACGGCCGCCTCGTTGCCCTCGGAGACCAGCGCGCGCGCGCTCCAGCCGTCCGACCCCACCCAGCCGAACGCGGCCGTGGCGCGCAGCCGCCCCGCCGCCGCCATGACGCCCGCCACCTCCTGGTCCGAGCCGAACACGATGACACCTGCAACACGGCGGCTCAGTGGGTCAGTGGCTCGTGCAGCAGGCGGCCGCAGCAAGCGTCAGTACCGCGCGCGCGAGGCCTCGTGAGCAGGCGCGCGACGATGGCGTCGTAGGCGCGCTCGTCCGCCTCGCCCGAGTCCTTCACCAGCCGCTCCTTCACCGCTATGCAGATGTCATTGCGCGCCAACAAAGTCTCCAACTCTTCGAATGCCTGCAAGTCATATTAAATTGTTACAGTATTAGTTAGGTCTCATTGTTTTGGTAGTTCATTTAGATTATTCAAATCCTAAAAATTGTGCTAATAGAATATGGATAGGAATACAGTATCAATTTGATTGATATTATCAATCTTAGGTCGTTTCACAGATACCTAGTTGATTATAATATGAGTAATAAAGACAAATCGAGTAGGTACGTGACACAGTTATCACAAGTATTTCTATCGACAAACAACTTGATCAAGTTCATACTTGGATTCTCAGGTCTCTCTAGTATAATAATGATCTCACTTTGATACCGTAGTTGGATTCCTCGTATACGATGGAGACATATCGCCAGCCGAGCTTCTTGACGATCTCGACCATGGCGCGCACCTGGTGCAGGTCGGAGGGGATGGTGCGCGTGAAGTACTCGAAGCGCGCCTTGTTGGACAGCTCGGGTGACGTAGAGAAGAACGACACCTGGGCAAGTCGCAAGTGTCGGTGAGGTACAGCGAGTAGAGGTACAGACGGCGGGGCGCACTCACCTGCGGGATGCGGAAGAGGCGCAGCAGGTTGGCGACCTGCACGGAGGTGACGCTGGACGCGGCGCCGACGACGCCGGAGATCACCTTGCGCACTGCGCTCGCGTTGCACGCGTACTCCGCGTCGTCGATGTTGCTTATGGAACCTACAATATGCAAATTATGGTTTTCACCATATTCAATTATCATTACATACCAAAATCAGCCCATGCGTTTAGGCTCTAGTGTGCCACAAGGGAACAAACATACATAATGATATTTTATTTGGTATTATATGTGTGTATACGTTTCTTCTGTAATTGAACCAAACATAGAGTTAGGAGATATTGTATTAATACACGATGCAAATCTACCTCCGGGAAAGTGGGCTTTAGGCAGAGTCGTGGAGCTTCATTCTGGAAAAGATGGCTTCGTGAGGGTCGTATCTCTAAAAACCATAAATGGGATTATAAAAAGAGCAGTTGTCAAATCATCTTTGTTACCAATAAACAAACAAACAAACATAACCAATCTGGTGACACCGACCAATTTATTGATGACTCGCCTAAACCCTATTCAAAGGCGGAATCAAAAAGGGATATGCAATTATATAGCCATAGCGCTTTTATTGTTTATTTTTATTGTTTTTTTTTTATATTTTATCGTCTGTACATGCACAGTGCATTCATCACGACACACCCTTCAATAATGAGCAAACTCTTTATTTTGACAAGGTCTCTATTGTACACTTTGTTCGAACTGCGAGAAGAGTGGAAACTAGTCGTGTATTACGTATGATATAGAACCATACTAGCAAGGGAGAAATTTACTTGTAAAATATATCAACCATTTAGATGAAATTTGCAGTAAAACCGAAGAAATAACTCATTTAGATTATATTCGATTGTATTAACAATTACGACATAGTTATGATGAACTGAAACATTATAATAACGTATTGCCGACTCATCAGTTCCCAGACGGGCACGCGCCATCAATACATCAACCAAATGCGTATTGAAGAAACACACCACCTTGAAGAATCAAGTTCAAAACATTAAAACCTCACACGAGTTCATATTATCCTCAATTGTCGCTAACAGTCTACTTGCGAACTTAGTAAGCTTACAATATGTATTGTTAGATACCATAACAGAAGTGACTTACATAAAATTTAATACTTTTGAAAGCTGGTCAGCTGCTGGAAGAATTAAATATTATTACCAGCAAAATCTTAAAAGAGTTAAGCTTACCAATAGAAAATAAATAATCCTTTAGATACCAAAGACATCTCATTTGCTGAAAGTGAGGGCAAAACTGATCAAGGAATATTTTATTGAAATAAAAATACCTCTTATAAGTCGAGATAATTACGAACTTTATAACATTATTCCTACAAAGAAATACGGCAACAATATGGTCACCCTACTACCAGTTTTAGATTACGTTGCGATCAATTTATGAAATAGTATTCGTATATTACAATAACACAGGTGGAACTTAGCAAACGTTGGAATCTATCGTTTTTGATTTTATCGATTTTGCGCAAAGTTCTATTGCAAATGTCTTCAGTTCATAACTAATCAACACTTCGTAGATATAATAAAAAATATTTCAGAAATAGAACTTTGCGCAAAATCGAAAAAAATCCTTATTCAGTAGATAATAGTACATTATGATATAATGTCATACGACGTTTTATAACATATTTGCGAGGAAATAAATAAAATTCGGACTTTCTTAGAAAAAAACAAATACAGCGAATAGAAAAAGCGCGCGGAATAATTTTTACTTGTCACAAATTATCGATGCGCGCGCATCAGCGCTTTTTTTTTAAGGCAAAAACCAATGATATTGTAACATACATGCATATACAACATACACGTACGTTATCGAATGATTAATATTTTGCTATTATAGTAAACTTTGAGCTGATGCACTGGACAGCAGGTAGCCGCTACCGATTTAGTATTTGTACAAATTATGTCAAATATTTTCAAGTCTACATTCATATAGTAAATTTTTTGTAAAATCCTCATTTTGAAAATCGTGTTTAAAGCATAACGTTGTATTGTTGTAGTTGTTGTAGCCGGTCCCAGTGTGCGTCGCGCCGTGCATACAAATTTGACGCGACACGAAAGTAAAGTAAAAACGAAAGAGAATGTGCACCTTTGATGAAGTCGAGCGCCATCTCCAGGCCGTAGGTGTCGTTGTCGCAGTCGTCGAGCACGTGCGCGCCCAGGCGCACGGCGGGCGGCGCCAGGCCGGCGCGCGCCGCCGCGTCCAGCGCGAACAGCATCGCCTCCAGCGCCTGCACGCCGCCCTGCGCCATGACGGGGCCGCACGTGGCGCCCTCCGAGCGGCTGTGCACCTGCACACAGCACGCGTGGTCAGCGCCGCCCCCTCACCTCCACAGAGCGTAGTCGGCTAGTTACCATCATGAGGCCGCCCAGGATGATGTCGCCCTCGACGACCGCGGCGTGCTTCACCGGCCACACCGTCTCGTTCTCGGAATGTTTCTTTTTGGTGACGAGTTTCGCCTCGCGCCTCACGTTGTTCGGTTCATCCTCCGTTGATTTCGATGACGCGATTTTTAACTTTTTTGATGTTTTCGATCTTATCTTAGGTTTGGCAGTTATTTCTGGAACTCGAGTGAACTCAACTGGATCGCTTTCTGTAGGGAGAATGCGGGCAGGAATCGTGAACGTTTTAGCCACCGTGATGGTCATCGGACGCTCGGTGCCGGTGGTGGCGAGGGGCGCCGGGACGTCGGCGGCCAGCAGCGGCGCCGACCTGACGCCCTGGAGCGAGGACGCGCTCGGCCGGAGCTCTTCTGCCGATTTACTTTTGTATTTCTTCTTTTTGAACATTTTAGAGATGTCAAAGGGACCGATCAGCGAGTGAGTCTCCCTCTTGTACCGGTGAATCGTTCCGGGCGTCGAGGTCTCCACAAACATCAGGATGTCGGCGGGACGTAGGGCACCGGAGTGTGACGCGAACATTGAGGATATATTGAGCAGGTCGTATTCGAAGCCCTGGAAGTTGAGGTGGCGCGGCGGGTCGAGGTCCGTGGCGGCGCGCGAACCGTTGTATGAGAGCGAGTAGGTTCCCGGCGCATGGCGCGGCGCCAGCAGCAGCAGCAGCGCCAGCGCCGGCGCCAGCGCGTGCCAGCCGCCGCCACTCATGGCACTCACCGCCCGTAAGGCGCGCGTCGGCCGATACTATCCGTCAGCACGTACATCGCACTCCATTCACACTTCACTTTTAAAGTTGACCATTGTTTGGTTTTATTGATGAAACTTTATTAATGAGTTAGCGATGGAATGTAAACAGCCATAAATTGACAAACTTTTCAAAATAAACACACAGTGAAGAGAGTCGCGAGAGTTATCGTAAAGTTGTGCGAGCAGCGGCGCGCGTGATACGTGGTGTCGCGTCGCGGGTCGGCCGCCGAGTGCCGCCCGGCGCGGCCGGCGCCGACCACTGCGTGCCGCCCGACGCCGCTCGCCGCGTGCCGCCCGACGCCGCTCGTCGCGTGCCGCCCGGCGCCACCGGCCGCGCAGCTCCGCGCCGACTCACGCCACGACCGCACCAAACTTTCACTTGCAATTATTCTTTGTACGAGGAAGCTCAGACAATCTCCGACATTCATCAACAACTTTATAATAATATGTGTAAAGCGCCAAGGATTAGGTCACTTTGAAGGACACGACATAATTCTAAATTCAGAATAAAAGCACAAATTAAAAATTGGTACAGATACAAAGAGTATCAGTAACAACGGGCGACTGAATCAACTAGCGCCACAGAATTAGCAGATCACACAAGTTTAGATCAAAAATACGTTTGCCGACCGTTTATGACTTTTAATTGTAGCATAAATATAATATCTCTGAGTACAGCACACCTTTAAAGTTTATTTACTAAAAACGTGTCGTGTAAGTCGATACGCCTAAAGCAGATTATTTAATGAAAAAATTATTACATTTATATCAGATATATATACCATTTCTTTGGTCATCTACAGGAGCATGATGTCCAGTATGTCTATCTTATATTTTATTGTGTACCTACATGTTATCCTGTAGCTGATTTTTAAAATAAATGTTTTTTCTTTCTTTCTATATATTCATTAGTGAACATTATTCAATGCTTTATTTTATTACATTTATTTTCATACATTTTAAAGTAGAAATAATTTATTATCAAATTTAAGTATTTGTTATAAGATGTAGCTTATTTATGGATGTTATTTTGTTCGTAATTAAGTTTATTTTATGTTGAGTGAGTTGTCAAACGGAGTGAAGTGATCGCAATCAAGCGATTTATCATTTATAAATGAATAACGTCGTCAGTGCGCGGCGGAGAGCACCAGCTGTTCACCTGTTCAGTGCCTACAAACTTTCTAACAGTATTACTTAATTGGTGTCTGCTCAAATTCCTTCTCGTTGGCAAAAAAGGTGAGCGCTTCGTTCGAATAAGCGTTCGTTAAGCGAAGTTATCGCCGGGCCGCCTCCTCCCGCCCTCCTCTTAGGTGGAGCACAATCCTCTAGACAAAGGAGAGCTAACGAACACATTCACATCAAACGAGCAATACGCACAGTCAGTACAGGACAGTCAGCTGACGATAACAACAGATATACGAGTATTTTGAACTTTGTGATCGACGGCGGCGTATACACGTGAAGTGCACTGCTAGTGTGGGACATCCATACTAATATTATAAAGCTGTAGAGTTTGTTTGTTTGGTTGAACGCTAGGATCTCAGGAACTACTGGTCCGAACCTCGGGAGTGAAGCCCCTGCGTCTTCTAGTGTCATGTGATGGAGTATTAGCAGAGCCGAGGTCTCTGCTTCCTCATCGTTTACTTCCATTCTGTTTTTTTGGATTCCGTAGCCAAAATGGCAAAATAAAACCCTTATACATAGTTTCGTTATGTCCGTGCGTCGTTATGTTTGTGATTTTTTCAGGTATTTATTTTTTACGGTTTAGAAATTAGAGGGGGGGGGGGGGGGGCAATTTATGCTACTTTGGGAACGATTATTTCCGGAAATATTCATATATCAAAAGAATTTCTTGGAAACCTTTTAGAATTTTTAACAGGTCTGTCGAAGTATGTGACATTTGTAAACGTTTACTGATATAAAAAAAAATTAGCTTCTGTTACATATAAATTGCCCCCCTCACAAATATTTATTTCTATTATTAAACTATCAAACCTAAGTAGTAGCGGCTCACACAAGACTAATATTCTCCAAATTTAATCGATATTATGTACATCGATAGTTTTCGAGTAAAATGCCTGTGACATACGGATGGACGCCGGACGGACATGACGAAACTATTGGGGTTCCGATTTTGCCATTTTGGCTACGGAACTCTAAAAACGACCGACGACGCGACGTAAAACTGCGTACATTAACATGAAGGCATGTGTATGGTAATGACGCGCCCCTCACACCTCAGTGCCCTTACCCTTCACACGACACACATACAATAAAATTAGATTGTGTTCGGAACCGAAGTTATTTGGAGGCAAGCAACTGTTCACTCACCGGCGGCGGCGGCGGCGGCGCAGCGTTGAAGCTAAGTCAGTTACGTGCACAAAAAGCTTTTGTAACGCGTTTATTGTCTCAAGTGCAAGGTGACGTCACGCTACTTAGCTCACAGTGTGCGACGCTCCTTACAATACGTTATAGTACAAAGTGCTGGAGATATCACAAAACGTAAATTGCTCGGCACGTTCTGACAGCGCAGCGATGCCGATCACATGTCTGAGCTCTTACTACGAATTTAGTATCCAAATACTAAATTCGTAGTAAGTATATCTATTTAAAAGTGCAACTTGTTACATATTTTCTTAATATTGAAATTCATAAAATATAAATATATAATTAATCTTACTCACTCATCACTGTCACCCTGTCACTGTCATCAAGCTCGCCTCGACACAGATAAGCTTTTTAAAAGCTATGTTACTTAGTCCCAAGGAGCTTTCCTTAACTACTGTTTTAGGAGCCCGACATGAATTTAATAAGAAGTATAAATAAACTGAAAAGGCTTAAGTTACAAAGTAAGTATAATGAACTGCACAAGTTGGCTGTGGAATACAAGAAGCAGAAAAACTCAACACATTACTTCATTACTGGATTGTTGCTACTTTTTAGGATTCCGTAGCCAAAATGGTAAAACGGGCCCCTTATAATTTCATCATGTCCGTCCGTCCGTATGACACAGGTATTTTACTCAAAACAACTTCATGTATATCGATGAAATTTGGAGAATAGGTGTCTTGTGTAGGCCGCTACTAGGTAATATTTTTGAGTGGGGCACTCCATACATGTAACAGAAGTTGAAAATTTGTTTTTCATCAAACATCTACGAGTGGCGCCATCTTCGACAGAGCTTATAATAGTTTATGCAACTGTCATATAAGAAGGGGTATTAAAACACGAGAGTCTGTTTATGTTGATAATAAGTTGACTCGAGTGTCTTAATACCTAAGTTATATGCAGTTTCATACACTACTTTATCTTCACTCATAGGAAAAATTGAAGTTAAACAAAGTAGGTATAAGTTACAAGGAAGTAATTTATTTGTACGCATGCGTGCGCACAGTTGCGTTCACAGTTCGAACTGCGCAGGCGTGCGCCTTTTTTTTCATATTCAGCCTAAAACAATAGTTTAATGAATTAATAAAAAAAAAGATACTATAATGAGTACTATAATGAGTTATATGATACAGTTGACGGTACTATAATGCGTTTTATTTTTAATTTTATGTATATGCGTTTATAAAGTGCGTCTGTATAGAACTGTCTTTGAATTCTTAATTCGAATTTTTCGATTTGAGTGTAGATAAAAATACTTAAAGGTTTATAAGAAATTTTGTTGATTATGTGAATATTTTCGGAAATAATCCCCCCTTCTTTTTTCTAAGACGTAAAACCTAATATTTGAAAATAATCACAAAAATAACGCTTAATAAACACTTCCAACTCAAATTATTATGAACATGGATTTGATACATGAACATGAACAATTGGATGTACCGTTTTTGAGTTACTGCCGAAAAACTGTGCTTCTCAACAAAAAGACGTAAGCGCTATGAAGATACGCTATTTTGATGCAGAACCCTACATTGAGCATGGTCCGACATGCTCTTAACCGGTTTTTTGTTATACATTCTATTACATCAAGTGACGTAACGTTAATTTCAAAATAAATAAGAGGAATAAACAAGTATGATAGTTGATTGAGATAAAATAAATATTATATTATTGCTGCATTCGAGTTGTAGGCGCAGAGCTCTCGCGCATGTCCTCACCGACCGCTACACCATGCACTCAAAGGTGTTCCCGTACCTATGAATAAACTATGTTGAACCGCTTCTAAACATGTCGACAGTTTCGTCTGTCTCTATAGAGTACAGAGTGTGGTCGCGTCGGTACACAGACTATAAAACCTAGATTTGAATTTGACAAAATTTATAAACCTGTAACAAAAATTACTAGCTATAAAACGCCCATGGCCGTGTCATTGAAACGGTGCAAAACACGTTATAGTTGATACCTTGCTAAAAAGCATTGCAGAGGTCTGAAGTTTTTTGTAAAGTCAGCGTCAAATAGTTAGTGACACTCAAGGTATTCAAATTTATAGACGCAACCAATAAGTCAATAACATCGGTACAAGCAAAGTTTCCATATTGTTGTCAACAATATAAGCGTTCAAAAGTCGAGACGTTCAAAATGTCATACAGACAGGTTCAATCAAACCGCCATAAATATGGTTACAGTATGGTACAGATATTATCAATGGATAATGAGCAGTTTAAATAGATGTAAACCTCATTACCTAGGTTTACATCTATTTTCAGTAACCTGCTTCTTGCTTACGATATATTAAGTATCAAAATACCCCTCCGTCCACTTGGATTCATTATATTAACAACCTGAATATCGAAATAAGAAATTCTTTATAGAACAAAAGACATGTCTATGACGTCATGCATAAAATAAGAAAGGACAGCAGTAGTTCCTATCCCTTTCATTTTGTGTTTGTAAATGTTTTAATATTAATTGATGTGAGAAATTATATTTCAAATGTATAGCAGTAAAGTTTATTTTACTAATGTGTTTCACATTTTTGAACACTTGGATGCTGGGATACCATTGGCCGTATGACTTTAACCATATTTATGGCGGTTTGATTGAACCTATCTATATGACATTTTGAACGTCTCGACTTTTGAACGCTTATATTGTTGACAACAATATGGAAACTTTGCTTGTACCGATGTTATTGACTTTTTGGTTGAGTCTATAAATTTGAATACTGAATAATGTCACTAACTATTTGACGCTGACTGTACAACTTAATTTGAATTTGTAAAAACAAGCAAAATTTCTTATATTTCAGGAAAAAAAAATGATTGTAGTACCGTTAAAATAACTCATAAATTTTTAGAAAACAATAAAAAGAATCCAAATCGAGATATACGAAGGAACTCTCGTATATAAGAAGGGTCCAGTACATAAAGAGCGTCTAGTATAAAAGGAGCGTCTAGTATATAAGGAGCGTCTAGTATATAAGAAGCGTTCGGTACATAAAGATCGTCTCATATATTAGGAGCATCTAGTATAAAGTAGCGTCTAGTATATAAGGAGCATCTCGTAAATAAGGACTGTCTAGTATATAAGGAGCCTCCAGTATGTAAAGATCGTTTCAAATAATAATTGATTAATTTGGGACTAGATGGAGCTGTGTTAATGTGGTAGAATATTATTATTAGATCGTCTCATATATTAGGAGCGTCTAGTATATAAGGAGCGTCAAGTATATAAGGAGCATCTAGTATATAAGGAGCGTCTTGTATATAAAGAGCGTCTTGTATATATGGAGCCTCTAGTATATAAAGAACGTCTAGAATATAAGGAGTGTTTAGTATATAAAGAGCATCTAGTATATAAGGAGCGTCTAGTATATGGAGCGTCTAGTATATTAGGAGCGTCTCGTATATAAGGAGTGTCCAGTATATTAGGAGCGTCTAGTATATAAGGAGCGTCTTGTATATAAGGAGCGTCTAGTATATAAGGAGCGTCTAGTATATAAGAAGCGTTCGGTACATAAAGATCGTCTCATATATTAGGAGCATCTAGTATAAAGTAGCGTCTAGTATATAAGGAGCATCTCGTAAATAAGGACTGTCTAGTATATAAGGAGCCTCCAGTATGTAAAGATCGTTTCAAATAATAATTGATTAATTTGGGACTAGATGGAGCTGTGTTAATGTGGTAGAATATTATTATTAGATCGTCTCATATATTAGGAGCGTCTAGTATATAAGGAGCGTCAAGTATATAAGGAGCATCTAGTATATAAGGAGCGTCTTGTATATAAAGAGCGTCTTGTATATATGGAGCCTCTAGTATATAAAGAACGTCTAGAATATAAGGAGTGTTTAGTATATAAAGAGCATCTAGTATATAAGGAGCGTCTAGTATATGGAGCGTCTAGTATATTAGGAGCGTCTCGTATATAAGGAGTGTCCAGTATATTAGGAGCGTCTAGTATATAAGGAGCGTCTTGTATATAAGGAGCGTCTAGTATATAAGGAGCGTCTAGTATATAAGAAGCGTTCGGTACATAAAGATCGTCTCATATATTAGGAGCATCTAGTATAAAGTAGCGTCTAGTATATAAGGAGCATCTCGTAAATAAGGACTGTCTAGTATATAAGGAGCCTCCAGTATGTAAAGATCGTTTCAAATAATAATTGATTAATTTGGGACTAGATGGAGCTGTGTTAATGTGGTAGAATATTATTATTAGATCGTCTCATATATTAGGAGCGTCTAGTATATAAGGAGCGTCAAGTATATAAGGAGCATCTAGTATATAAGGAGCGTCTTGTATATAAAGAGCGTCTTGTATATATGGAGCCTCTAGTATATAAAGAACGTCTAGAATATAAGGAGTGTTTAGTATATAAAGAGCATCTAGTATATAAGGAGCGTCTAGTATATGGAGCGTCTAGTATATTAGGAGCGTCTCGTATATAAGGAGTGTCCAGTATATTAGGAGCGTCTAGTATATAAGGAGCGTCTTGTATATAAGGAGCCTCTAGTATATAAGGAGCGTCTAGTATATAAGGAGCTTCGAGTATATAAGGAGCGTCTAGTATATAAGGAGCGTCTCGTATTATATGTAAATGTACATAAATGTATGACGACGTAATGTATGACGTCATTGGTCTCTCAATTACCTTTGACACAAGCTGAATCAAGTGTAACTTATTTATGTATGAACCTTGGTTTAGTTAAATAACTACAGATGTACATTACATACTTAGGTATATATTAAGCACAAAATTATTGATGTATAATAATATACCTAACTTATAATATGAAACTTCATAAAAAATATTATTTAAAATCTTAAAAAAATACCAATCCACAGAAATATCCTTCTATGTTGGCATTGGGCGCAGGCCTTTAGCAATTCGGGAGTATCATGTATAAACTCACCCTTCTTTAGTCGTAAGTATATCTTATGAACAGGAGCAAAGTTACACAACGAGACATGTTACAACACGCAGTAGGCAGTGACGCTCATTGAGCAAGTGCGCCACACAAGCTGAACTGGTTCAGTGACAGTGTGAGTCATTTGTTGTTGTCACTCTAATCGACGTAATGTAACGAGGGTGAAAACGGACGGAGAACGGACGAAGTCGCGGGCACAGCTAGTTATAAATATATTATGATATAATAGGTACTAATCACATAATGCAGTCGACTATGGGCGCGATCACGGCATGTACAGAATACGGAAAGATAAATTACACCCATCGCAGCTTATATACCTACTACGTATACAAAAACCGCAGGTAGGTAAGTGCCGCACCACGTTGGCCCCGTTTCGAAAAAGATTTTTGCAAATTATATTACCGTAGTACAAACTGTGTAAGTAATTCTTGTGTTCAATAATTCACTAAACAGTTTCGAACCGCTAGACGTTTTTGTAGGTTATGGTTATAAATCCCTAGAACATAATTATGGACATATTATAAAAACAAAGTTCTCAGTCGTGTTAAAATCTAAGTAAATAATATTCTACCACCAGTAAAATATAGACATCTATAAACAGTTTTAAGTACTAACTATTTTTTTTGATCTATGATATTTTTTTATATATTTTTTGGGGATGGCGCTCGGGCTCGCGTTGTACTCCTCCAATTTCTGAGATATCATGTCCGTGAAAGATGTCTATGCGCGCTTTGCTTGACTTCTGTACCTATTCTGTGCTTTGGTATTGCCTAGTTTTTATTAATTTAAAAAAATAAGATTGGTGTCAATATATTGGTGAGTGTCAGTCAAATTGAAATTAATAAAAATATTTTTACTAAGAAATAGTCTATGGTTATCTGCATTTCTCCCTTCTAATGCCTACTCTACACGTTGGCCAACATTGTGGCCAATGTTGGGGCAAAGATATTAGCCAAGAGTTTGTGATGGCGTCTACACGTTGGAAGGTCGTTCAGTTTGCTTCGGTTCAGGCCAATGTGCGGACGAATTGATTACAATGGATATTGAGGCGCTAACTGCTGCTGCGGTTTATTTATTCACAGCATACCGCAATTACGTGAATGTATATAAGAAAAAGGTGCCAAAAAGAAATGGAAAATTAATTAATTAAAAAATTAAAATAACCCGACTGCAAAAAATCATAAGAGATGCACTAAAAAGACCGAAAAATGGTTGTAATTATTATTCCTGATTAAATTTAAATACATAACATAATTATGTATAAATTTGTAATCTCCATTTGATTTCCTTTATTTTGATACCCTACAGCCCGACCCAACAGGTTTGGTTAAAAAAATAATTGAATCCTTATAATTTATTATATATTATTTTTATTTGTAGGTAAAATAATTTTGTGAAAAAGTTAACATTTAAATCAAGTGCGTGCGATCACTCTGGCAGGGCGTAGCAAACTAATCGCGTGGCCAACGTGTGGACGCAGCGGCCATAACACTGCCACAACCCTTTGATCTTTTTTTAAAAACCGACACCACACGGATCTCGCGCCAACTTGTGGGCCATCTCATGATACAAGCCAAGATAAGCACAAACACCCCCTCTACATGATGGCCAATGGTATTGGCCACAGCACTTCCCCACAACGTTGGCCAACGTGTAGAGGAGCCATAAGGAGTTGTACTGACTATCGGTCGTTAATGTCCTCTTCCTTCTGGACCGCGAAAGCGTACACTCGTGTTTTCTGTGTTAATTGTAGCAAAAAATTACAAACTTTTAATAAATGATTGCCAAAATACTAGTAATTGTGACTGTGTTCAAGTACCAGGCGCCCACAAGCAGCAAAGAAGTCACTCCGGTAAGCGACACTATTAACTCGCTACTATTGGTCAAACAAGTTCTTGACTCCGCCCACTGGATTTATTTGTCTAAGACTTAAGCGCCTATAAAAATAATAACAGCAAAACTGACTTAAAATTGTTGCTCAAGTAAAATCACAGTCAACAGTTACACTGTCACAATGCCATTGAAAAGAACACCTCCAACAACGACTACGAACACAAACTCTGCGAAAACCAAAAACACTAAGACTAAGTCAACTGTAAATCAATCTCCATGTAGCTCAGAGTCCCTAGTACCCATCGATACTGTCTTGAACAAATCCGTCTCAGAATCGGATCTGTTACATATTAACCACCAGGAATTTGTATCACAACGGAATAAGAGATCTAGAGACCAGATGGAAGACTCGATTTTCAATCAATTCAGCGATTTTAAAGAAGAAATGTTAAAGCTAATGTCGACTAGTTTTGCCTCACAGGCCAATGAGCTGAAACAATTGAACACAACACTTCAGGAGATACAACAATCTAATTATAATATAGAAAATACTGTATCCTACCTTGCTGCTCAAAATGAGGAGTTCAAGCAGCGAATTATGGATCTAGAAACACAAGCTAAGAAAGACAGGAATTATATTACTATTCTTGAGAGTAAAATAGAGGAAATACAAATGGGTAGTCGAAAGTCTAGCTTTGAAATTAAAAATGTACCAAAAACTACTAACGAAAGCAAGGAAGACCTCATTCAGATGATTATTTGTCTCTCTGGATCTGTAGATTGCAACATCTCTAAATCGGACATCAATGATATATACCGAGTGAGATCGAAGACTGCTGCCAGCAAAAACTCACCCATTGTTGTGGAAACTAACTCAACACTACTGAAGAATGATATCCTAAAATCAGCAAAATCATTCAATGCTAGGCATAAAAGTAAGCTGTGTGCCAAACATCTTGGATTTAAAACGCAAGAAGACACCCCCATTTATATATCTAAACATCTAACCCCTAAAGGTGCGCGTTTGTATTTCTTAGCACGAGACCTGGCCAAGTCAAAGTCATACAAATTTTGTTGGACCGCTTATGGAAAGGTGTACGTTAGAGAGAATGAACATTCTCCAATCATCATGATTACTAATGAAAATCAAGTACACCAACTTTTAACCGGCCAACACCAAGGAACACAAGTAATCTGACTAACCGAAGCTAACAGAATCGCCCAAGGTACACCCTCAACGTTTCCCAGGATTTCTTCATTGCATGATCTATATACACGTACCTCAGTTAAATCTATGTCACTATTGTATCAATTAGTAATAATTCTATACCAAAATGTGAACAATTCAAACACTACAACTTTCACAAACTCACATATCTATCTTTTATATACACTCCAATCACAGACAACCTCACATACACATAAACAAATCTCTCTTCTACGAAAACTTACTCTCAAATCCCTATATTCTTATGTCATCGTCGGAAGTAATTCAATAAAATTAAAACACACTCGAAAATATAACAAAAAATCAGCATATAACACTGGTCCTTCAATGACGCATTTACCTTTTAAAATAAATGGCTGATCCACTTCAGACAATGAACATGATAGATGATATTGAAATTGCTCGTACAATAGAATGCGACTGTTCTGAACTTTCATCGTATAAGGTAATAAAAAAAAACGACTTCACAATAGTGTCCCAAAACATACGAAGCATTTATAGAAATTTTGATAACTTTTTAACATCATTATCTAGCCTATCTTTTCACCCCGATATTCTCATATTGAATGAATGTAGACTTAACCCGAACAAACCTATTCCACAACTTGATAATTACAATTCCTACTCCACTACTTGTCACCTAAACCAAAATGATGGTGTAGTTACATACATTAAGAAATCCTTACGCCAAAAAGTAAAAGAAATTAAACTCACACATGCTTCTTGTCTTCAGCTCGAAGTACTTACCAATACTATACTCTGCATTTATCGATCTCCATCTAATACAAATGCTAATGCATTTATTGACTCCCTGTCATCACACTTAGATACCTTAACTACACAAAACATTATAATTGCGGGAGACATTAACATCAACATTGCGCCAAAATCTATCGAAACAACTAGTGAACACAATAATAGAGTTAACTATTTAAGTACTCTTTCCGGATATGGTATTCTGGCTGGACATACCCTACCTACAAGAGAGAAAAATTGTCTAGATCATTTTATGATAAAAATCAACACAAATAAATACTCAGCGTTCATCGCAGTATTGCAAACTACCATTACAGACCATTATACAACTTTTCTCTCTCTATCTAAATCCAAATTAGATTATCCGGTAATTAAAACCAAAACTAAAATAGATTATGCAAAAGCCCTCAGCGATCTACAGCAAAAAAACCTTTACAAATTACTATTTTGTAATGACCCTGACTTTGTTACATATAGCATAATAACCGAAATCACTGAATCTATAAAAGCGAGCACCAAAAATATTACTATCCCTAAAAGTCAACGCACAATAAGGCCATGGATAACTCCTGGCATTTTACGCTGTATTAAAAATCGAAACGCATTACAACTAAAGCTACGCAATGAAAACCACAACGATATACTAAAGATCACTTACCTTCGGTACAGGAACTTTTGCAATAATCTTATCAAAAAGCTCAAACGTAAATATGAAAGGGAATTACTTGCTAAGTCAGTCAAAAATAATAAACTATTATGGAAAAACATAAAAAACATAACTTACTGCAACAAACCAAAGGATAACAACACAGAACTAATGAACATTAGAAATAATCCTACTGAGTCCGTGAACTACATAAATAACTACTTCGCAAACATAGGAAAACATCTTGCCAATAATATACCATCCAATTCAGATCCAAATCATCAGACTAACTGCATACAATCACAAATCAACTCTTTTTTCCTATTGGAAACCGATACAAATGAAGTTGAAAAAACACTAATGAATTTAAAATCTGAGAGCGCTCCTGGCTGGGACAATATTCCTACCGCCTTCCTAAAACTGGCAAAGAATGTACTTGTTCCCATAATTACGCATCTCGTTAATCTCTGCTTTCAACAAGGTAAATTTCCAACCCTATTAAAAAAATCTATAATTACCCCTGTGTACAAGAATGGTGACAGAGGTGATGTCAGCAATTATAGACCAATCGCTGTTCTGCCCGCTATCTCCAAAATACTGGAAAAACTTTTAAACGCTAGACTTGTAAACTATCTAGACAGATATCAACTACTATCTCCATCACAATACGGCTTCAGAAAAGGCAAGTCAACTGAAGACGCAGTGATGGCACTTACTCAACTTGTAACTGAAGAAGTAGATAAGGGACAAAAGTGTTTATCGGTATTCTTGGACCTGAAAAAAGCCTTCGACACCGTCTCTGTCCCTATTCTTGTACAAAAACTGGAAAAAATTGGTCTTAGAGCTTCTGTACTATCTCTCCTCAGAAGTTACCTATCAGAAAGGACTCAAAAGCTGAGATTAAACGGATATATTAGTGAAGACGTCGCAGTATCATACGGAGTTCCGCAGGGAAGTGTACTGGGTCCTACACTTTTCCTTATATACATTAACGACCTCTGTAGTCTGAAAATTAAAAATGGCCACATTTTCTCCTACGCCGATGATACTGCGGTAGTGTTCACTGGAAATACATGGACTGCTGTAAATCAAAATGCCGAACAAGGCATGTACTTGATCGCCAAATGGTTAAAAAATAATCTACTTACCCTAAACACCACAAAAACAAACTACATCTGTTTCAGTATCCAAAATAATGCGCAACCTACTGCTAGTTTTAAACTTAAAATACACACCTGTAATAACCCTATTAAACCTTCTGCTTGTGACTGTCCTGATATAGATAAAATTGACAGAACAAAATACCTTGGACTGACGGTTGACCAGAGGCTCTCCTGGCACCCACATATTGATCAAATTACTGCCAGAGTTAGGAAACTGATCTGGATATTTAAAACCCTAAGACATGTGGTGCCTGGGGAGCAGCTGAGTGCCCTTGGCTCCTCTAGGAACATTCTCAAAGAAATCTATACGGCATTGGCTCAGTCAATTTTGACCTACTGTATTCCTATTTGGGGCGGAGCAGGCAAAACAAAAATGTTGGAACTTGAACGAGCACAACGTGCCTTGCTAAAGGTAATGCATTTTAAAAAAAGAAGGTTTCCAACGGAGAGTCTATACTCACTTAGTAAAGTATTGTCAGTGAGAAAGTTATACATTCTTTTGATCATATTAAAAAGACATAAATCGACCACATATATTCCAAGTATCGGACCAAAGAGAAGAAAAGACAATATTACGCGTACTAAAATAAAAACTGAATTTGCAAATAGACAATATAACAGTCGCTCGGTTTACTTATATAATAAAATCAACAAAAACATAGGGATTTACAATAAAACACTACAAGAAACTAAGAAAATTACTACTAACTACTTAATACCATTACGATACGAGGAAACGGAAACTTTATTACAGCACTTGAGATGAGATACACACACCCCCACCCCCCCACACACACACACCACACACACACACCCACACACACATTAATTTTTGTTATTAGCTGCATTAAGTAAGTGAAGTACAAGTAAATAAATTTAATACACAAAATGTACATTAGTTATGGAAGAGCGGAGTCACCTGTCACAGGCAATTTTTTGCTTACTAGGTGACTTCGATCACTTATCAGAAAATGTAAAACTAGTTGATGAAAATAAAACAATTTATTAAAACAAAACAATTTATTATTTATAATGTGGCTGTCATTAATTAGAGGTGTGCCACATGGCACAAACCCACACGGAATGAGATTATAATTCATTCATGCAAAAACAAATATTAATAAGTTATACACACAGATTTATAACAATAGGTTGTAGTCGTTGTAGGATACATTATGAGAGGACTTATACACGTCTGCGCGGCACCAGCTTGTCAGCTGCTCCCTGTGCGGCACATGTAGTGGTGTGACGTCACGGCCGCAGGTCGCGGATGACGGGCGGCAGCAGGTGCGTGTCGTCGGTGTAGTCGTGCAGACAGTCACAGCACTAGAGGGCGCTGCGTGCACCGCACGTCTGCGGCACATGTAGTGGTGTGACGTCACGGCCGCAGGTCGCGGATGACGGGCGGCAGCAGGTGCGTGTCGTCGGTGTAGTCGTGCAGACAGTCACAGCACTAGAGGGCGCTGCGTGAACCGCACGTCTGCGGCACATGTAGTGGTGTGACGTCACGGCCGCAGGTCGCGGATGACGGGCGGCAGCAGGTGCGTGTCGTCGGTGTAGTCGTGCAGACAGTCACAGCACTAGAGGGCGCTGCGTGCACCGCACGTCTGCGGCACATGTAGTGGTGTGACGTCACGGCCGCAGGTCGCGGATGACGGGCGGCAGCAGGTGCGTGTCGTCGGTGTAGTCGTGCAGACAGTCACAGCACTAGAGGGCGCTGCGTGCACCGCACGTCTGCGGCACATGTAGTGGTGTGACGTCACGGCCGCAGGTCGCGGATGACGGGCGGCAGCAGGTGCGTGTCGTCGGTGTAGTCGTGCAGACAGTCACAGCACTAGAGGGCGCTGCGTGCACCGCACGTCTGCGGCACATGTAGTGGTGTGACGTCACGGCCGCAGGTCGCGGAGGGCGGGCGGCAGCAGGTGCGTGTCGTCGGTGTGGTCGTGTAGATGGTCGCTACACTTGTAGTCGCGCGTGGGAGCCGCGTGCACCGCCACGTCCGTGTGGCACCAGCTCCACAGATGCTCCATGTGTGGCACGTCATCGCCGCTCCTGCGCATGTATATGTGCACGAAGCCCTCCGCCAAGCCGTGCCGCCATCTACCGACACATCATCATATTAGTGCACATATGCAAAACAAAGTCGGTATGTTTAGGCATAGAATATAGAGGTACAAAAGGCAAGCTCATGTATCTACTATACTTTTCATATTCGTTCGGTGGTCGCGCTAGTTAGCGAGTGGCGGCGTTTACCTACATACTACGTACAGAAAACAGTAGGTAGGTCCGCCGCCGTCCGCCGGCCCCGTTCCGAAAAAGATTTTTGCAATTTATAATATCGTAGAATAAGAGCTGTGTAAGTACTAGGTACTTGTATTAAATAATTCAGTAACATGTAGTTTCGAACCGCTACAGATTTTTGTAGGTTACAATTATATGGTGACATTAGGAGTGTCACCTTTTTGGTTTTGGGACAAAACATTTACGAAAACAAAATAACCTAGGTTCATTTTTTTACTAATATTTATAAACATTTATTCAATAAAATATTTACACATAAATTAAAAATATACACAGCTAACCTATTTAAAAAAAAGAACCAGATACTCTATTTACAAGAAATAGAGTTAAGGTTTATTTTGCTTCCGTCAATTGTACCTTTACCGAAAACTCCACAAAACAGCAATAAAGTTCTCAGAGTGGGAGTGAATGATTTGAAGACGTAAAATGTACACTGGTTCAGAGAACTGCAGTGCAGTATATGAGGATGTACACATACTCGTAGCTAAGCGCTAAAGTTCAGGCTATAATAGCAGGAGAGAATAGAATGAACTTACACAGCGGTATATTGTATGTACAAGCGCTGACTGTCGCCGGGCGGTATCTCCAGCGCGGGCGGCCATATCTCAAACTCGTTACATCCGATCCACTGTGTCTCCAGCGTCAATGTCTCGGTACCTGAGATGTGACGCATATATCACGGCTATAACTAATGATATTGTTCTTTTGTAGATTGTAGAAAGGAAAATATGAAACACAATTTATTGTTAATTGTTACGTTTATGTACGTTGAAATATATGCGCGGAACGAAGATTCAAAAATTAAATTATGATGATTTTTTTTTAACATAACTGGATAATAAATACCGTCTCCGTTCCGTCGTGGGTAAATATAATAATTAAGTGACATAGCATAATTTTTAACGGAGTAATATGGGAATAAAATCATCATCATCACTGCTGGACATAGGCCTCCTAGAATTTGATGTATTTTAATAATAATAATAATCTTTATTTGGAATAAATAACAAGTTTTACAAATAACAATTGAAACGATGATATCTGAGGAAGTAATAAAGCTGTGTTACAGATACCAACGCCCTCTCCCGAGTAACAATAAATTTTCCAAAATAATAAAGTATGTAAAGCACCAAAAATATCTTTATTTTATCTTTGTGTAGTGCGGGTTTCGGTAAAATGAAACACCTGTAAACAATAATAATATTAAATCACTTTGGAAACACAATCATGAGCAATCACATAAGATAATGTGGCGGCGCGGCGGGTTGCGCGGGGGCGCGGAGGAGACGGTTGGGCGAGACACCGCGAGACCGAAAGGCGCGTTCCGTTCGCTTCACGGAGGAGACAGTTGGGCGAGACACCGCGAGACCGAAAGGCGCGTTCCGTTCGCTTCACGGAGGAGACAGTTGGGCGAGACACCGCGAGACCGAAAGGCGCGTTCCGTTCGCTTCACGGAGGAGACAGTTGGGCGAGACACCGCGAGACCGAAAGGCGCGTTCCGTTCGCTTCACGGAGGAGACAGTTGGGCGAGACACCGTGAGACCGAAAGGCGCGTTCCGTTCGCTTTACGGAGGAGACAGTTGGGCGAGACACCGTGAGACCGAAAGGCGCGTTCCGTTCGCTTCACGGAGGAGACAGTTGGGCGAGACACCGTGAGACCGAAAGGCGCGTTCCGTTCGCTTCACGGAGGAGACAGTTGGGCGAGACACCGTGAGACCGAAAGGCGCGTTCCGTTCGCTTCACGGAGGAGACAGTTGGGCGAGACACCGCGAGACCGAAAGGCGCGTTCCGTTCGCTTCACGGAGGAGACAGTTGGGCGAGACACCGTGAGACCGAAAGGCGCGTTCCGTTCGCTTCACGGAGGAGACCGTTGGGCGAGACACCGCGAGACCGAAAGGCGCGTTCCGTTCGCTTCACGGAGGAGACAGTTGGGCGAGACACCGTGAGACCGAAAGGCGCGTTCCGTTCGCTTCACGGAGGAGACAGTTGGGCGAGACACCGTGAGACCGAAAGGCGCGTTCCGTTCGCTTCACGGAGGAGACAGTTGGGCGAGACACCGCGAGACCGCGCGTTCCGTTCGCTTCACGTGCACGTTAGGTATAAACGTGTGACGCGGCGCGGTCTATCGCGCTACATTTGTAATTAAATTTTATTAATACTCCTATTTATTTTTATAATTTCTAGTTTAGCAGATTATTTTGTATCTACTTAGATATTATATGCACGCTGTAGTTGCCTGTAAATGGCTGCTATACTACCATGTCCTTTATTATGTATAAGACAAATGTATTAGTACCTATAAGTAGTTGTTGGTAAGTCTAATTAAATAAATAAATAAAAATATAATATGATTCAGTAGGTATATGTAGGTATCATTAGAATATCTTACGACTAGTGTGCGAGACAGTGATGTAGGTCTTTCTGCTGTCTCCCTCGGTGACGTAGCCGAAGTCGAAGGAGATCGGTTCTGTCTGTATCACGGGGTACTCTATATCCAGGGTCAGCGGCAGCGTCTGGCATAATACGACACATTCTGTGATAGATGCCTATAGACAACATGTCGCAGGGTGTTGTACACAAGTACACACGCACCAGCAACACTTGGTAGTCGTCGTAGATGCGCAGCGGCGTGGACTCGCGGCGGTGCGGCGCGTAGCTGGGCCTCGCGAACTCACAGTTCGGCAGCGCCGCGTCCAGCGGACACGCCTCCAGGGTCGAGATGCACACCTCCACGCACACCTGTACACACACAGTTGAGGCGGGTCCAGATATGTATCCGTATCGCCGACGCGTATCATGATCGCATATATGGACGGGTGATGATACGCGATCTTGATACGCCGTTATGATACAGCCCTACCCATGTCGTGTCGGTTTTTGTCCGATCATCAAAGGATACGTGAACGGCGACAACATGTTTGATCGAGAGTTGACACAGAACTGGGCAATTTGATACGCGATCATGACTATTGTGAAGATACGGATACGGAGCAAATCGAGGCGTCCACAACTTGACACGGGGCTTTAATACGCGTCGGCGATATCTGGACCCGCCTTTAGGGACGCGGGGTGCGGCGCGTCGCGGCCACACTCACGTCCGTGTAGCTCCAGGGCGGCAGGCGCACGCTGGCGAGCGCCACGCGCTGCTGGCTGGAGGCGCAGCGGCAGGCGACGTCGCACTGGTGCACCACGCACCACGGCACGCTCGTGTACATGTTCACGTGCAGCACGTCGTTGCCCACGTTCTGCACGAAGAAGTGCTTGCGAACCCTGCGCATTATTAAGTACTCATTATATGCAGGTGTGGGGCCACGCGAGCGGTGCTAGCGGCGGCGCTGACCTGAGGAAGTCTCCTGGTGGCAAGCTGAGCGCGGAGATGCTGACGACGATCTCGTCGCACGAGAGCTTGAGGCGCGGCTCGCGGGGCGCCTGCCGCAGCAGCACCACCTGCGGCGCGGGGTCGTCGCGGTACCAGTGAGCACTATACCACCAGATACGCATGACTTTAGCATTTAATTATATTATTTATGCAATGTACAAAGTTTTTGTAAGCTGTCTGTTTAATTCGGTTGCTTTCAACTAAGCCAAGATATTTTTTTATCAAAAGGTAGACCATTAAGTGTTATTGTTGGTACGAGTATGTGTTTAAAAGAGATATAATTTTTGTGTTTATTTATTTATTTGTTTTATTTTTTTGTTAGGCACACCAACAGCGATACATATTTTGTTCTTAAAACTAAGATTAAAACTAGGTACTGTTCTGATATGTATGCCAATTATAGGTGTACCTGTACACATCATTCACAGTCTAAGTGGCAACTATTATGACTAATAGAACTATAAAATTATATAAAACTAGGTAAATAATAAGAAAAGGAATATTAGTTAGGTACATGCAACAATATGTATTAATTATCATTTATTGGATACAAAATAGTTGAAGGTTTAATCTGACTGAATGGTCTTTTTAACTTTACACACAAGGGCGAACAATTTATCATGAAAAATGTCAAGATCTTGAGAGTTAACCGAATTATAGCAGCTACACATCCTTACCACAGGAGAATGTTGACCCAAATTAGTTCTGCAGAAAGAAGCACGTAAAATTCGTTTCATAGCCTGTCTAGGTATGTCGTATGGTATATCCACAGAAATTTGTTCTAGTATATGTTATGTTGGCAGTCGATTTGCCCATTACCTTATGCAACACTGTAAGATCTCGAATCATTCTGCGGTGGCGGAGAGTTGTTAATTTGAAATGGGCCAAACGCTGATCGTAAGGACAACGATGACATGTTTAATTTTAAATGTTAGTGTTCCCATCATAATAGAGGTCATTGAGTGGTGTCAGTGCGGAGTGCAGTGCGACATTGCTCAACCAGAAGGCTGGATCTTGTTCAGTATGTTTCGTTATTGGTGATGGCTTATCGTACCAATTTTGTTTCTAACTTAACCTACCTTGATTCTGTATAGTGATACTAAAGATCCTGAGCAATGCTAGAGGTATCGTGGACAGAGTGTGTACCCGGCTCTGACGACGGGCTGCAGGCGCAGCAGCAGCGCGGCGGCGGGCGCAGTCTCGGAGTACGGGGGCGCCGCCAGCGCCACGCGCCACTGGGCGCTGCGGCCGGGCTGCACGCACAGCTCCTCGGGACTCGCCTGACAACAACGTGTTCGTTTGACTCATCACTCAAGGTACTGAGCGACAGAGGGAGGTACCTAGGAGAAGTGAACCTGGTAGTAGGAGTTAGACTGTAGCCCGTGGTCCGGCCCGAGGTACAGCTCCACGTCTGTGTCCATCTCCTCCTCCTCCTCCTCCATGGCCGCGTCCGAGGTCTCTTCCAACACTAGACACACATACGAGCACACTATCAGCACTACATGTCGACTGTCGAGTAGCGACTATAATCGACTATTAGCGACGAGGAAAAGCTACGAGATATATATTTCTGAGACAGTTGAGTATCTTGAATTATTCAAATATCTATAAAACTTTGTGCAAATATGTAATGTATATACATGGTGTCCCGAAACTGAACGTCAAGCGGCTACCGGGTGATGGTATAGGTGAGGTAGGTGTGATACCTTAAGATGCTATAATATTTTATATCCAGGTATCTTAAGATTAATTAATATTATTCTATCTTCACCGTGTGTGACGCCCCTAACATATTGAATGAATGATATCATTCTTTGTGTTAAAATGTCAAAAACTAGAGACTAGACTGTGTTAGCAAGTCTTCTGTCATTTTATTATTTGTATTAAGATGTTGGTTTAATACTAATACTAAAGTTAGTACCGTAACAAACCTATACTTTCTAGTACGGTACTAAACCGAGTTTTATTTAGTTTTTTGTAATGAGACCCAATGTCATTACCCCATTTCTACCTGTGTAAAGTAGGCTCTTTGGAGGAGACCCGTGCCGAGCGGTGGGACTTTTATGGGTTGTAATGATGATTCTTAATTCGATCAAAAACTTAAGCGATCGATCAAGACTTAATAATATAGGTTCAATCAAGCCGTTGGACGATCTTCTTAAGCATAGGTACTCTTTGTTCGTGCTCTCTCTATGTCAACTAGTATGTGTAGGTGCTTAGTGAACAGACGCCACGTACGGTGTTGGTCTTGGCAGCAGGCGCAGGTGCGCGGCGGCAGGTCCACGAGGCGCAGGTACAGGCGCAGCGGCAGCGCGTCCTGCAGCCGCACTGCCCACAACACAAGACGGTACTTACTTACTTATATATTCTAACCTAGTACTACAAAATGAGAAACATATTTAGTCAAGATATCATTAGTATTAGCTAGTAATGAATTAAAGCACTGAGAGTGAGACCCTACTGAGAGGTGTAGGTGACAAAATGTAACAAGCTCTACCGGTACTTACTACATTTATATTGTATTTAGTACAGTTTCACTGTACAGAGCGGTGCGGTGTACATACAGTAGGGGGCGCCGGCGCCGCCTGCGTCGGTGCACACAAAGTGGTTTGTTCGCTTGACGCGGTCACTGCGCTGGCGCTGGCGGCGCGCTCTTATTGCGCCTGTGCGTTAGTAGATAAGATTCCCTTGTTCTATAGTTGGCGGTGAAACTGACCGGCCTGTGCCGCCTCCTTGTTTGTTCTATTATTATATGCCGTCTTGTGTGGGTCCATTTCGTAAATTGTATATTTGCATTACATTGTACTTTATTTACTTAGATCTCACTTACATATGATACATTGTATATAAATCTATTAAAATACGCATCAAAGAGAAATGTTTTTGGAACATAAATCAAATAGTGTTATTATTTGTGTGTTCAAGAAGCACATTGGTATTTCTAACAACATAACTTCTATTTTTACACACGTCACGCACGTCCGGGACACGTCGCGCCACCCGGTCGCGCGACATGTTCCTGACGAGCAGCGTGTGTATGTGTGTGTGAGGGTGACTGACCGTTCTCATGCGTGAGGTAGGCGTGCACGACGAGCGCCTCGCGCGACATGTTCCTGACGAGCAGCGTGTGTATGTGTGTGTGAGGGTGACTGACCGTTCTCATGCGTGAGGTAGGCGTGCACGACGAGCGCCTCGCGCGACATGTTCCTGACGAGCAGCGTGTGTATGTGTGTGTGAGGGTGACAGACCGTTCTCATGCGTGAGGTAGGCGTGCACGACGAGCGCCTCGCGCGACATGTTCCTGACGAGCAGCGTGTGTATGTGTGTGTGAGGGTGACTGACCGTTCTCATGCGTGAGGTAGGCGTGCACGACGAGCGCCTCGCGCGACATGTTCCTGACGAGCAGCGTGTGTATGTGTGTGTGAGGGTGACTGACCGTTCTCATGCGTGAGGTAGGCGTGCACGACGAGCGCCTCGCGCGACATGTTCCTGACGAGCAGCGTGTGTATGTGTGTGTGAGGGTGACTGACCGTTCTCATGCGTGAGGTAGGCGTGCACGACGAGCGCCTCGCGCGACATGTTCCTGACGAGCAGCGTGTGTATGTGTGTGTGAGGGTGACTGACCGTTCTCATGCGTGAGGTAGGCGTGCACGACGAGCGCCTCGCGCGACATGTTCCTGACGAGCAGCGTGTGTATGTGTGTGTGAGGGTGACTGACCGTTCTCATGCGTGAGGTAGGCGTGCACGACGAGCGCCTCGCGCGACATGTTCCTGACGAGCAGCGTGCGTGAGGGGTCTGACGTCGAAAACCTGACACAACACAACACTATGTTACAGACACACATTGTATATTGCATCTACAAACAATCAATATTCTTATTTCATATTATTATATTATAGATCACATACATGATATACTTATACTTGTGAACGTCATACAAAGCCCTCATGAGGGTGTCAGTAGTAGTCGTGTGAATTACCTGGTAGAAACGAACTAGACTAGGCGCTTTTGTTACATAAACCAGAAGATAGAGTTGACATGTTTTTATACCATGACGACGGTTGCATTCAGGTGTACGTAAACAATGGACGCCTCCAACACAAAGGATATTACACGAGCGCCGCCATGTTATGTTGTAGTGTAAAACCCTTTCCTCCCCAATGAGTTCTGGATATCTACATATCATTCACAACAAGAACTAACATACAAATACGCATTAGACACTCGAAGACAACTCGACACTAATCTATGCTAATATTTGTTGGTTTGGTTGAAAGCTAGAATCTCAGGTACTATATGTCCGAAAATCTATTAGTGCTGGATAGCCCATTTATAGAGGAAGGCTATCGGTCATATAATGTTATATAGCCGCGCTACTGTTAATAGGAGCTGAAGAGTGGACAAACGAAGAACGACGGGAGTGAAGCCGGGCGCGACTACGAGTGATTTAATAAGTATAATTATATGTTGTTCAATTGTGTTCAATTATAATTAGCTTCCAAAATAAAGCCCCAATTAATACGTTTGAATGTTTATTATGCACGCACTTATAAACAGCGTAGTAAAGTAACATAATTATATCTGCTATTTATAAATATTTAATGCATAATATATTACACATTAGCACAACACGTAAATAAGTTCAGTGATTAGACAAACATCCAATCGTACAGTTCAAAGTTCAGCTGAGACTGACTCTGGTAAACACAATAAGGTATTGAGCTGCACGTTTATACTACTAAACGAACGAGAAAGACTCGTACCTACATGCTGCACCGTCACTTGCTTGTGTACCTAATGTTAGCATACTATGTACACACATCAAGTAACGAAAACTTGGTTGGTTCTGTTCAATTGTACAACTTGTCGCTCCGCTACACATCGCCCTACCAACTAAAGGCCGCGCCACACGTGTACTGTGTGTGGACACTGGCCGATGTTACGCACACATACATAGTGATTGAACTGTGATTCTATTACGTGTGTGAGTGGGTGCCAATAAATGTATTTTCTTTCTTTCTTTCTACATTTGTAGCACAAAACAACATCAATAGATATTGACAGCGCTCTTTTTATTTTATTTCCAAATTGTCACAAAAGTGAAGATAATAAAACGAGATAACATATTGGAGACGTCGACGTCGGCCCAGTACATATGGCGGCGGCGGCGGCGGCGTCACTAATATATCGCACCGACAGTTCCGTCCGGCCGCTCGCGCTGTCCGACCGGCCTCACCGTGTCGCCCTTAGGTTTTGATTTAATTTAAGTTGAATCTTTATGTAATATAATTATTATTGTGGAAGTAAGTTTTTAGGTTTTCACGGCCAAACCCCTCAAAGGATAAATTAAATTGTTCATAGATGAATCATAGGTATATTTAATAGAAAACTTAAAGAAGGACTTGGTCCCACTTTATATTAATATACTGCGCGGGAAAAGCCTGAGGCAGCAACTAGTATAAATATGAAATTAAATTATTAAAGGGTTGAAGCTACATGTCATGTGCTGCACAGAAGACATGCTATTTTGTATTTTACATAGTTACTGTCTATTGTGCACTGGTGCACTCAACTATCTCTTATGGACTGAGCTGTTATGGACGTACCTTTAACTAGTACTTAGATAAAATTAAAATGTTACAAATTAGAATTATGAAAACCTTCGTAAATAAAAGCACAAATACTGCATGCATATGGTCGACCCAACTATGACATATTATTCTCAGAATGTAAAGTGTTGCCAGTCCACGAGAAAGTGATGTTGTCGATTGCCGCGGAACAGTAAGAGAGTCTCGCTCAAAAAGGCGCAGGCGTCGTAAACAATATGTTACCTATGTATTATGGGCAAAGAACCACAAAATATTTAGTACCATTATTAACAATGAATTGCCGGCCAACATAACGAAGGACAGATGTAGTAGAAACACATTCTTAGTGTTTAAATGTAAGTACATATCTCAACAATAATTGATAAAATATATTGTACGTACATCAGTTACAAATGTTCGTACATATATTGTATTGTTCCTAACTATTAACTATTAATAGCCACTAGAGCCCACATTTGTTTAAACATAGTTCAAAAGTTGGTATTACAATAATTTGTGCGTAAGTACATAATGTCATGTCTCACCAAGAGTGACGTCATGCAACAGTACCTATATTATATTCTTTATTTTATTTACAATTACGATAAGAAATTACTAATTGTCACAAACTTAGAACACTAATGTTATACAAAATGTAATTAAATAAATATATCAATGACTACAACAAAAACCAATGAAAAATATATAAATTAATTCCAATAATGTAATCTGATGTCAAACTGCCTCGGTGGCGCAGCGGAAAGTGTATACGACTGCAGTGCAAGAGGTCCCGGGTTCGATTCCCGGGTCGGGTGAAACTGGTATTGGGTTTTTCTATCATGAAATTCCAGTATTAAGATTTTCCCGGAGTTTGGTAAACAAATGTTCCCGGTTGATGACAATAGGCTCGCCCCCTATTTCATGGGACCAAACATAGCTGGCGAAATGTGGGTGTGAAACACCTCTGCCTACCCCTTCGGGGAAAAAGGCGTGATGCTATGTATGTCAATATAGTTCATAAAATTTATAAAAACTGAGCATAATTATTGAATATCTATTTTTTAAATTAAATTCTAATTAATTTAAATGTCAAAAAGTTTAAAAAGAGTAATCTTTATGGCAACAAACTGTAGTGCAGTCGGTTGGATGGTGCAAGTGCCTGTAATTATAGGATAGGTGATATCAGTACCTTGTACATACTCGTTTGTCCTATAATGGACACTGTTGCAAGTCTATGAAGTTTTAGTTTTATATTCAGAGAGAACGATGTTAGCATATTGTATGTGTATAGTGTGTACACATATCTAAAAAGGTTTGTTGTGATATATAAAGTACAACTGAATGTCATTCTCTGTTTGGCCACGGCTCAGCTCTTATTTGCCGTGGTGTCTATATTCTTCCTTGATAAATGGGCTATCCAATACTAAAAGAATTTTTCAAATTGGACCAGTTTAGTTCCTGACAATAGCGCGTTCAACCAATCAAACAGACTCTTTCAGCTTTATAATATTAGTAAGTAGTTTATAATAATAGATTGAAAGAAAGAAAATACGTTTATTGTGTCCCATTTTACGTACTACTACAAACTTGTAGGGCGTCTGCGTGCCACATGAGCTACTAGCTACTACGAGCGCGTAGCCTGTCGCGTAGCCTGTCGCGTAGCCTGTCGCGTAGCATCGTCTACGAGACATTTAAACTTACATTACAATTTTACGCTCAATCACAAAGTTGTTTACTTAATGTTGACATCTTAATTTATTGTTTAGCACATTGTAATAACTATTTAATTTTATTTTAATGTAATGTATCAGTAATGAGTTATGACTAGACTATTTAGATTTGTAAATATAATTGTTGTCTTCTCGTCTTTTTTAGGTTTTTATGATTTTATTTTATGATTTTATATTATCTTGTATCTGAATGTTATTTTATTGTATGTGTAATGAAATAAATAAATGAAAAATGAAATGAAAATGTATATTTATAACGTGGTTGTTGTTTGCGGTTGTCTGCGCCGCCACGTGCCACGTGACACGTGCACTGTACTGTGTTACATAGAGAGAGGGTCTAACAGCCGACTTGTACAAACAGACTTAAGATTAAATTGGAAAAGTTAATAAAAAAGCGGTTGTTATACTTGTCGTGTCGTATTTAATTTCAATTCTCTCACCGACTGATCCAAAGTATTAATTAAAAAAGTTTATATTTTTATTGAATATTCATCGACAAGCACTCCCGTTCAAGTTAAATGCAAAGTAATAAAGGTGTCGGCCGACAGTCGGCTCTAGAGGTTCTAGAGGTACACACACACAGTGACGAGTGACGACGCAACATACTCGTAGTACAACCATGCGTCACTCGTTGGTGGCGTCACCTCCGCGTCACTGTCAATACGCGCATATCGGGTGGCGGTGACGCTTGAGGTCTGGTGACGCACTTGCTCGTTTGCCTCTAGCTATAACGTATTATAGTAAGTATTATGAAAGCAAATAAATAGGATAATGTAATCATAATGCTAAGCAAACAAATTTCGTTATGCAGTTTTTTTATTGTGACTATTATATTATCCTCAAGTGGGTAGTGGGCTCACTTGATGTAATAGTCACAATTTCAAATTTCAGCCGCATTTCGACCGCTTTTGCAGAGAAAATAAAACATTTTCCCAATTTTTTAAATCCATATTGGATCAGAATTGTTTAAAATTATTCCAAATTTCATGACAATAGATATAACACTGGGACAAACGGACGGACAGAGCGGGAACATAAGGTTTCCTTTTGTACCTTTTTGGTACGGCGCGCGGCGGCACCCTAAAAGCAGTAATATAGTAGTGAACAGAAATTGTAACTAAATAGTTGTTTGTAGAACGTGGTTCTGTATATTTGTTACTAGTTACTGTCGCGCCACGAACTGTCAGTAGTCAGTAAGTAACCGCTGTTACTGCCAGTCGGGAGGGGAGCGCGCGACCAAGTGTAGAGTAAGGGGAGGACATGTAAACACTTCAATCAAGATTTGGTCGAGAGTGTCGCGTTAACATGGCATCAGTCGACATGCGACATGACGCCAATCTCCACGATCGATGTACGATACTGTCGCTTGATATCGGCCAATCGCTCCCTCATTTCTGCCTCTACCCGTATATTACATACAAATATCAATTCGTCGAGATTCGGCGACTATTTGTTCCCGACGATGTTTGTGTGAACTTATGTATTTGCTCGATGAAAGCATTTATTTGTCGCTTTGATGTTTCGCCGCGAGCGTCTCGTCGATAGCAATTAATTAGAGGCGAGTGTGTGTTACACACTTTACACAGCCTACACGGGCCACGCAACACGTAACTACTAAAGCACGTCCAATGTAGAGCAGTTACAGTACTGCACTAGTACTCATTGAGAGTGCAGTCCACTAATATAACTGCCGCACTCAGAGACGTTACTTAACTTTAAATTAATGAAGTAAAAACGTGTAATACTTAAGTCGATACGCATAAAGACGATTATTCAATGAAAAGATTGTGTTAATGACAGATTACTGCTATTTGACGTCTCCGAGTGCGGCAGTTAATGTTGAAAAATATTTTTTTCAGCAAATATGTACCATTTGCACATACTTCAATGGATCTTATAAAATACACTTTAATGATTCTAAGAATTTATTTTGACAATGTGAATATTTTTGAAAGTAAACGCTCCGTAAGTAGCAAAATTTGTGTCCTAACGGTTTAGAAAATAGAAGAGGGGGACTCTATTTTCTAAACCGTTAAACCTAAAAAACTTATTACTTATTTTGAACATGATCGGATGTACTTGTTCGAACCAAAACATTATGCATGTATGTGTAAACCTATGTCTATGTGTGTATAGTAGCAATTCATTAAACGTTCGCATAAAAATGTAACAAGTTAGTATGAGAATACACGTATCTAAATACACACCTCTTTATAATTACTGCAATTCTTACAAACAAAAGTGAACCTTACTACCACAACCGTACTGTTTGTGAGTAATTGCCGAAAAACTGCGCTTCTCAACAAAAAGACGTAAGCGCTATGAAGATACGCTTTTTTGCTGCGGAACCCTTCATTGAGCATTCGTTGAGATCCACTTAGTGTTTGTATCATAATTATTATAAATTGTCTAGTCCTTAGTAGTTTTAAATTTGTAATTATACTTAAGGCAATTAATATGATATATTCAATGTCGATAGTCAATATTCTGACCAAACTATGATTTGAATGTATAACTCGTCGTACAAATGGTTTTCAGTATACCCACAACAAAATACCAAGTAATTGTAACATTTTTCATTTAATTGATGTCGTACAATATTTGTATTTTGATTGGTTCACCAATTTGTTAAACGTGTAAGTGCTATAATTTCATAGTATATACATATAGTGCTGTTTACATTCAGCTGTTGTTCTGCAATAAGTAACTGTATACAAGTGCATATTTAACTAATCCTCACATATTCGCAGCTCAGTTGCAGCGTCAAAGAGGAACTAAAAAACACACTTAACTTTTATACTTAGGTACTCTTAATATTAGGATTGTCAGACAAGAGTCGTAACTATAATAAAATTACAATAAATGCTTGTCGAATGCAACTACTAGAGCAGTAAAGGGTATAGTAATGACTGACCACAGGACGGGCAGGTCCGCGGGGCACGACTGTACAAGGACGTGCAGCGGCTCGCCCACGGCGTGTACCCACACGTCCAGCACGATCGGCTCCACATTCTCCACCTGGACACAAACACACACACGCATCACTTTCTATCTCAACCTTACGTAAACAAGAACATTTCGAAAAAAACCCTATACCAACCCCTCGACGCCCAGCGTAGTATAGTAGGCTAAATTCCCTCCACAATGTTTGGAGGAGACCCGTGCCTAGCAGTGGGACGTTTATGGGTTGAAATGATGATGATGATGTCGAGAACTAAGTTATTTTATGGAGTGGCAAACAAACTTTTAGCTTTGGCTCTTAGACAAGATTTATTGTCCAGACGAGTCCAAACTTGGTAGGATACCCGTTTTAAGACAGAGCTTCCAAGGACATATTACGATTCCACCATCAAATTCTTTTTACCCGACTGCCAAAAAGGAGGTTAATGTTATTTATAATAATATTGCATCGTTATCTAATTTGCATTTGCAGCTACAACTGAAAGTGTGTCGCTAACTTTTCTCCGCTAGATTCAATTACAGAAATTAAATCTTAAAATAACAGATTTAAATCTATGCGATAAGTCACCCTGTTCTGTATATTTTCAACAAGGCATTCGTAAACAAATTAGGTATACAACGAACTTTTTAATTAAACATATGAAGTTGTCCTTATGTTCATTAACGTAACAGCCACAACGTAGAGTCACAAGTCACAAGTAGACTCGTGTCGTTCGGTCGCAGGTCACACGGTCGCGACTCGCACCAAAACTGTCGTTGCGCGAGGTTGGCGTTGCGCCAGACACAGTCAAATAAATTAATCAAAGAGAATAAGACGTTATGTCCAACTACTATTTACGGGTACTTACGCTGACTAATTGATTGGGTTGTGATTGGAGCTCGCTATGGGACGTGTCGAGTGCGCGTACAATCGTACATCCAGTATAACATTGATATACCTGGTATCTACCTAGAGTACCAAGATATGCCGTTATGCAATACGAAGAGCAATAACTATAGAAAATGCGAGTGAATTTGGACTCTATTGCTGTTTTTGAGGGCAGTTTTGATTTTACGTCTAACTATGTATATTTTATAATAGTTGTCACACTTCACAGGAGACATATTATAATAAAAACTGGCCAGGTGCGAGTCGGCCTCACGCACTGAGGGTTCCGTACAACCGATTAAGCAATTTATTTTTGTGTTAACCGCTTATAGTTGTCCCAGCTATAAGTTAGAATAAATATTCACGTAAAGGTACACCATCTTTATGTCAGTCCGGAATAAACTCTCATTCTTACCTAATTTTTTAGGTTTATCACTTAATATTAGGAAGGGGTTCTATGTAGTACTAATATTTAGTGATATAAACGGTTTTTTTTTGCTTGTGCAAATTGATAGTGCTTCTTGCCAAATTTCATGATTCTAGATCAACCGGAAGTACCCTATGTGTTTTGACTTTTTTATCGTCAAGATAAGTGACACTTGAGGTAACATTTAAGTACCTAAATTGTGTTTAAATGTACAGATGTACCTTTGTAAGATAACAGCACACGTCATTTAGTTCAGTGATGTCATCGTTTGACCTGAAATAATAAGCGCTATATAATATGTGAACGAGACTTACATTAGCTCATACAAACTCATCGTAGTGTTGATAAAATGATTAGGGGAGCTGCCAAACAAGTGAGTAGGGAGAAGGTTCAATTTCTTGCTCCGACTCCATTGTGTGCCTCTCCGCATGTAATCGTCGAGGAACAATAATGGGAGCGCTCTTAGCCGAGCAGTCGCTCGCTCCGCTACGTGGAACAATGTGACATCAATACGTATCTACAGCAGTGAGCTCCGCTCCGCTCTGTCTCGGCGACTCTGCTCAATAGACTTTCGCATCTATTATCATAATGTATTTGACATCCAATCGCTTCCCGCTTCAAGCTCATGATTATTTCATGAAGTTAGCGGGATTAGAGATATTATGTGTACACAGCGAACAACGGCTAAACGATGAAATCAGCCGAGAGCACACTTCACGGAGCGGGCGAGTGGCGCGAGATCAGACGGTGCAGCGGGGCGGGGCGGGGCGGGGCGGGATTAAGTAGCTAATTTAGCAAGTAAGCGCGCGTGTCAATAGCGAGGTGTCACGTGTCACGTGTCACCTCGCGCGCGATAATGTGCGTGACGTCACACCGCGACACTGCCGCACAGTACAGCCTCCACACGAGCATTCAGCGACATCTGATTGCAAAGTAGCAAATTTGTGTACATTAATATACTTGTGATAAGCTGATTGTCTTCTTTTCATAACAATGACTGTCAAACAGCAGTGACGGTAATTTTGGAGATTAACCGGGAATCGTGACAGTCTAGTCGGGAGGAACAGTTTAACAATATAACAGCGCCTCGGTGGGACACCATTCGTCACAGTGACGGGTGACGCGATAAGCAAACGTCGCGTTACCTCCCGAACAATTTGCCTCCTCGTCGATACACGTTTTAGATCACAATTGATACTTATCGTGCAAGTGCCTTTTGTTAATTCCCCATATTGTATGTTCCTTTGGATAACACAATGACATTATCGACCAGCCACGATATTATGCTTAATAATAATAACAAATCGACGCGTGTTTTTAAGGAAGGCTCTCAGTCAACTCGCTATTTCCTAATGTTGGTCGCCAAGTGTCCAAGTGTCCAAGTGTGGCAACTGGCAGGGCGCGGCTCTACTGTGACATGTTTGTTGTTTCCACAGATGTACTGTCGCCACTCACTATAAGTTCCGTTTATAAGTCAGTTATACATATAATAATATCATTATAATAATATCACTACATTTTATAAAACAAAGTCCTCCACCGCGTCTGTCTGTCCGGTTGTTCTTTTTTTTTTTTTTATACCACGACGGTGGCAAACAGACTTACGGTCCGCCTGATGGTAAGCGGTTACCGTAGCCTATGGGCGCCTGCAACACCAGGGGCAGGGGAAGAACCCCATACTACTCGTTAGGGAGTTCATTCCACAACCTGATGGTTCTTGGGAGGAAATTCCTCTGCAACCGCGCGGTACGAGACCATTTCGGTTCTAAGGTGTGGGGATGAACTCCCTGTCGATGGCGAGCGGTGCGATGGTAGAAGGTGGCCGTGGGCATCATCTCAAACAGTTCTTCAGAGCACAACCCATTATACAGGCGGTAGAACACACATAGGGAGGTAAAGTCTCTCCTCACACTTAATGGTTCGATACCGCCTGTTAGTATAGGATCGTCGACGATTCTCACAGCGCGCTTCTGAACCGTCATAAGGTCCAAGCCGGTATCCAGGTGCTCCCGCCCACAGGTGACAGCAGTACTCCATATGGGGCCGGACTTGCGATTTATACAAAAGCAGCCGTTGCCCAGGTGTTGAGCACACCGAGCTTTTTGGACGTCAACTGGCTTTATCGTCTAAATGACGTCGGAACTGAACGTCGCTGGAGATGTCGACACCGAGGATCCATATACTAGGTGAGATTGTAAGGGTTGTGCCTTGGAACTGTGGGGCCACAGTGAATGGGGTTTTCTTAGCGGTGAACGCACAAACTTGTCAAAATCGGACTATTTTATCCCGGCCCCAATCGGAGACTCTAGATAGAGTACTCTCGATTTCAGACACAAGTTGTTCGCGACTTTCTTCCACAATGGAACGAGGGATGTTTGCACGGCCCGTATAAGACGCGTCACCCGTACTATCGTCTGCATAGCAATGAATACTGCCAATTGACAGCATGTCATTGATATGCAGCAAAAATAGTGTCGGGGACAGTACGCAGCCTTGTGGGACGCCGGCGTTAATGTCCATGCTATCGGAGCAGCTCCCGTCGACTACGGTTGTTATGCGTCTGCTGGACAGAAAGCTGGCCACCCATTTGCACAATCCCTCGGGCAGTCCGTAAGATGGCAGCTTTGATAGAAGACCACGGTGCCAGACCCGATCGAACGCCTTCGCTATATCTAGGCTGACTGCCAATGCCTCACCTTGACTCTCAACGGCTGAAGCCCAACGGTGTGTGAGATACACTAGAAGATCACCAGTCGAGCGAGCATGGTGGAAGCCGTATTGGCGGTCGCTGACAAGTTCGTGTTCTTCTAGGTATCTCAGGAGCTGGGTGTTAATTACACGCTTCATCACCTTAGAGAGAAGGGAGGTTATAGCTATAGGCCTGTAATTCGATGGGTCTGATCCATCGCCCTTTTTGGGCACGGGGTGCACGTGGGCGGTCTTCCACAAAGACGAAACTTGCCTACTGTGGTAAGAAAGCGCGAAAAGTCGCGTCAGCACGGGACACAACTCGGGGGCACACTGCTTAAGGACAACTGCTGGTATGCCGTCTGGCCCACTCGACTTATGGACATCGAGACAGAGTAAGTCTCGCCGGACTTCTCGTTGTGAGATTTTGATTTCCGGCATAGAGACTCCGCACCACGGGATGTTAGGTGGTACGGTGCTACCATCATCGTCCAAGGTCGAGTTCGACGCAAAGAGTGTGCCAAGTAGGTCGGCTTTCTCTTTAGCACTATGGGCCAAGTTGCCATCGGCTTTACGCAGTGGTGGCAAGGACGACTGACAAAAGTTTCCCTCGGCAGCTTTGGCAAGCGACCAAAAGGCACGACTCCCGGAGGGATAGGCCACCAGCCGCTCACCAATTCTGCCGACGAAATCGAATTTAGCTCTGCCAATCGTTCTCTTACTGGACCTCGAGGCAGCATTAAATTTCCGCTTCACGTCAGACAAATTTGGATCCTTATTCGCAAGAGCCGTGGTCCAAGCCCTATATGCAGCTTGCTTATGAAGCCTAGCTTCCTTGCAGGGCCGATTAAACCACGGTCGCTTCTTTGCCCCCGCAGCGACTAGTGAGCTAGGAATGAAGCATTCCATACCCACCAGGATCGTCTCAGCAACAGCGGCTGCGCAGGAATCAAGATCTTCTGACGTGAAACAGAGCTGCCTCCACGGGTACGAAGCGTAAAAATTACGCAATCCATCCCAGTCTGCTGACTTATATTGCCACATGCGACGCAAGGCTGTTGGCCGGGGTGGGTCGGGCTGTGCATGTGGCACTTGAGTCCGGACGAGACAGTGGTCGGATGAACCGAGGGGTGCTTCCACTGTGATGGTGTATCCATCCGGATGCGTTGTCAGCAGAAGGTCCAGTAGAGAACTCGTATGGGTCTCGATGTCAGGTATTCTCGTTGGAGAGTGTACCAGTTGTGAGAACCCATAGGCCAGAGCAAATTCATGAGCAGACCTCCCCGCGTGGTCGGTGGACCGAGAACTGAGCCACTCTATATGATGGGCGTTAAAGTCTCCTAAAACCACCAACTCTGCGGAGGGGTACTGCTCAAGGACTTTATCAGTCGTCAATTGCAGGTGTTCAAAGAGCCGAGTTGTTTCCACGTCACCGCTATGAGACCTGTATAGGCACGCATGGATGCAGGTGCGGCCGCCATTATCCAGGTCCCTGTCTTCAAGGCCGTGAAGCCGGCGACAGCAGATATCCTCCCGAACGTACATACATACCCCGGTTCGTCTCATGAACTTATGTTCGAGTTTGTAGCCGGGATATAATAAGTAGGATGTATCGGCCGGGCAGGATATCTGCGTCTCGGTTAGAAAAAGTAGGGTCGGCTTTGCAGTCTCGAGGTGGTGGTGGACTGCATTAAGATTGGAGTGAATTCCCTGTAAAAACGTTATTCTTTTTCTTTTTTTTGGCCATAATGAAGGGGTGGGGTTAGGTTGTTCACGATAAACTCAAAAACTACCTACTGAGAGGATTTTCACGCGGATTTCACCAAATGATGAATAAAATATATTTTAATGTTTGGGGTTTGGTTTAAATTTGTTGAAAAATGGCGACAGAGGGCGCGGGCAGAGCCGCGGGCAACAACTAGTCAACAATAATTTACTGTTAACGACTCCACAGAAAATGTGCCAGACACACAAGCCTCGTACGTGCGTGTTCAAACAGACGGATGTGACAGAAGTTATTACAGTGACATTATGTTCTCACGTCATCATCATCATCTCCCATAAACGTCCCACTGCTGGGCACGAGTCTCCTCCAAATCAATAGTTTTGTTATTTATGTTCACATCAATAATACATCCTTTTATAACCCCATTGTACGTATGTGCCGTCTATATAACGATTTATTACCCCGACATTTCAATGAACTAGATGTCTTTAATCAGAGACTACATAATTTCAAAAACAAAGTTGGTATTATTCTGTCAAAATCACTATAAAATAAAATTTGCCTAATGTCTATTTTACACACTTGATAATATTTTCTTATAAGGTTGTTTACTAACGTTTACTGTTGTTTACTTTGATCCTTAAAATAATCTAAAAATAAAAAAAAAATTGTCTTACCCGACTTACCTTTATGCATGTTAAGTACACATAGTGTTGGAATTTAGTTAAGACATAAAATTTCGAATTTGTAATATCTTTACCCATGTATAACTATTTTCTGTTTTGTGTATTAAATAAATAAATAAATAAATGATGTAGAGGGAATTAAGCCTACTATACCGCGCTGGCCAGACGGGTTGGTATAGGGTTTGTTCCGAATTTTTCTTTTCTCGCAGTGCTGTCTTGCATAATCTTGTCTGCATAGTCGTCTTTTACGACACCCACGGGTTGAGATGGCGTAGTGACATGTATCCATTATGTATTCTTAGTCCATCAAAACACAACCATAATAGGTATGTAGAGAGACAGTCCCCAGCCGCCCGCCGCCCGTCGCCCGTCGCCCGTCGCCCCGGGGACTCGGCTACACTATACCTTCATAAAACATTAATGTTCTAAATTATGATAGTTTACACGTTCCCGCGTTCTCCTTACTTATACATTAACTGTCTTATTTGTTCGCTTTATAATAAACATTATATAATTTTGGAGTAGTCGTGATGGACACAATGTTGAGTCGAGATCGAACGTTAACTATCGAAGGATATTAGTGCACATTACGCTACAAATTGACTTTTTACGACTTGAGCCACTAACATTCCAAGGAAATGGTTAGAGGTTAAAAAAGTTAGAGGCTATGGGATCTAAGTTATCACGTTATGGAAGTTGGGAAACTGTTACGGGAGGAACGGTAGCGCCGTGAATAACTAGAATAAAGGGAAAAGTTATAGTGTGCGTCCCGGCGCCGCCCGCACCCGCCCGACCCACGCCATTAACAACCAGACTAAGCGAATTCATTATGTGTTCTTTGTGAAGTTCGTATCGGAGGTCAGTCGGAATCAGATGTATGTTTGTACACACGCAAAGAACTATCCTTTTTGCAAACATTCTTGTTTCAATTAAAAATTCTCTCCGATTCAAATTAGTATTCGGTCCCAAATATTTTCGTTGATTTGAAAAGTATTTTTATGTATTAAGTAAATGGTAGGGTATGTATTTTAAAACTCGTTCAAATTGTGCAAGCTCCGTGGTATTCAGAATGTTTAGGTAAATATGTAAACTTGGAAGCGAGAGCGAGACCGAAGGATAGGTGCGGGGCGACGATTCGACGAAGCGTGACCTTGTTCAATATTAATTACAAATAGCTTGTTCTCGCTAACTATACAATATTCTGAAATGTACAATTATCACAAACTTAATTTATTATGGATAGTCTAGTAAATTAATGCTCGAAATGGTACTGTGGAGGGAAATGTCGAAAGCAGAAAATTTGACTTAGGAACTTTGTTTGGACTAGTTAGGAGATTAACATACTAAAAGTCCTTGGAGCACAAAGAAGGTCCCGTTTTTTGGGTTTTTGCTTATATCTCGAAAACAGTGTAGCTGTAAGCTGATAGAATTCTCTACAACTTGGGCTTAACACTTTTTACCCCACTTCGTAGAAGTCAAAAGGAAGGGTAATGTTTTTGAAAGTCTATGCATATTTGTATTTATGTATGTTTCTATGCTTCACCGTAGCGCCTAAACTAATGAACCGATTTGAATGTATGAGGTGTCAATAGATTCGTAATAATAGCTCGGAGAGAATATTATATGACAGAATTTAAACCTCAGATTCTAACCTCTAAAAAAAAATTAATAAAAAGTGTGAATGCCAAAGTTGTAGAAAATTTTATCAGGTTGCATTTTGTAGTACAACAAAATTGCGTAAAACCAACAAACCAAAAATTCTTTGTGCCTCCTTCCCGCTCTGGCTCACCTCGGAGGGGTAAGAACTTTTAGTATGTTTATCTCCTAACTAGTTGAAACAAAGTTCTTAAGTCAAACTCTCTGATTTTTCGACTTTTCCACCCACAATCATTCATAGAATAGCCTATTTTATTTCATTATTTTCCGTTTCCCGATATGATATACAGGGTGTATACGACGATACGACATTAAATGACAAGGCAGCCAGTGTTAACCCTTATAAACATATTCTAATATAAATTATTAAAAAAAAAAGAAAAAAAAAAAAAAAGCTACACATTATTTAAAGTCGAAAAATTTAAGAATATAAAACTACACATTATTTTTCTATCATGACGTTTTCGACATGACGACGACAACAACAGTGCGGAACAGAGTAAGAGATAAGATAATATGAAAGAGTCAGAGATATTTAAATGAATTGAATGACGTAATGACAACATACGATCAAGGTAAATACCTACAGGTTGTTTAAAACTGTGAACAACTGTGACATAAAGAAAGTACATATTTGCGTCTAAACTATTGTAAATTTCTGTTTATTTTTTGGTATAGCCTTCTAACATCACATGCTACACGTGGTTACATTTAATGTCGTACCGTCGTATACACCCTGTATATTTGTAATGTGCTCGTCAAGACCTTTCTTTTGATACCAAACATTTGATATTTATCTCGGTTTATTTTTTTTCGAGGTTAGAATCTGAGGTTTAAATTCCATCATATAATATTATGAAAAAAATTATATAGCCCATGTAACCCGGGCTATTATTACAAATCTATGTCATTCATTAAAATGGGTTCATTAGTTTAGGCGCTACGGTGAAACATAGATATATACATACATACAAATATGCATAGACTTCTAAAAACATTACCCTTCCTTTTGGCTTCTACGTAGTTGGGTAAAAAGTATTAAGCCCAACTTGTAGAGAATTTTGTCAGCTTTCATTATTTAATACAATGAAATTTCGTACGACGCACTGTTTTCGAGGTGTAAGCAGAAAACAAAAAATGGTACCTGTGCTAGTAACATTCAACACATTTTTGAAAATCGATCATTTTTCGAAGCTCATAGCTAGGCAACGATTTGAGATAGATAATAAAAAAAGTTAAAGCCGAAGTTGTAGAAAATGTATCAGCTTTAATTGTGTAGTACAATAAAATTACGTACGCCGCACTGTTTTCGAGATGAAAGCAAAATCCCAAAAAATGGACCTTCTTTGTGCTCCCCCCCCTCGGGGTCACCTTGGGGGGGTAAGGACTTTTAGTATGTTTATCACCTAACTAGTCCAGACAAAGTTCCTACATTACAGACAAAATCATTCATTGACTGGCCTAGGAGTGTTTATGCTTAACCATGTAATTAAGGGCCTTCCCTCGGTTTTGCACCAAAAACGGCTTTTTTCTGAAGCCTACTCCTCCTAAACGACTTGTTCGAAAAATTTGAAAAAAATATATTTTGATAATTGATCTATCTACTACATTTTCAACATATGAAATTTTCGTACGACTAATACTTTTGCCTCAAAAAATATTTTAAGTTGAGATATATTTTATCTTAAAATCCCTAAAACTTTAAAACGGCTTTATAGTTTGAAATTATTTTTACACTGATAAATTGGTGGTAAAATTTACTTTAATCTGAACATAGCATATGTAAATCGATCAATATTTTCTTAAGAAAATAGGCCATAATACGATTTCTGTACGTTAGAAATTCAAAGGTGCTCTGCGCGGGCGCGGGCGGCAGACAGGCGTTAGCCTTCAGACGGGAAGGCTGTGTCGCTCGTTGCTCCATTTTTACTATCGACTGAATATAGTGCTTACAGGTATAATATACACACAAACAGCGAGCGCGGCGGGACGAGTAAATAAATCTAAGGTGTCACGCAGAGCCGTCACGTCTTTCTCGCTGTGTGCCGAAACCTTTTGTGCAAATATTTATGAACTTTTTTTAATTTTCTGACGACTACTCCTCCTAACCGTTTAGAAGGAGTAATCTTTTTGCCCCATCGGCCATCAGTTCTGCGAGCTATATTCTCAAACAAAATATTTCAAATGATCCAATAAAATGGTTTACAATTTATAATAGTAGTTTATAACGTAATTACAAAGTAAGTGTTGTAAACAAAACATTAAATTCATCAATGAAAATAGGTAAATATTTTTTTTAATACAAAAGTAAGTTAAAATAGTTATTTATTTAATTATAATTTACAAGATAAAATAATTATCTTCGATACTAATAATAAATAAGTACCAATAAAACTATGTAAGTACTTACATAAATACCGAAAGCAAAACATTGAAATTAAAAAAATCTCAATACATAAAAATATTGGCAAACAAATAATTGTGTACACGAGTCCTTTAAACTCTCTATACAAAATAAAATACCAATTTTAAAACTGTTATTCCGGAATCGTAGGTAAATATGCCGAGCTAGAAGCGCATGTCTGCGTTTACGCTTATTCTGTGACCATTGTATTATAGTATGCGCGAGTTGGCAAAGGAGCGGGGATATGCAGTGAAATAAGCTAAGCTCCACCCATACTCTCAAGGTCATTGGCGACTAGTTACGCCTTAAACTCTGTAGGTACAGTCAGCAACCTCCAGCTGCCTCCAATTTCCAGAATTGAATTTACGATGATAATTAAATTCTGTCACTAGTCTTGTCATGTTGTTTATGTATGCACTGGTATATAATACATGCGTTTTGAAACTATAGATCTATATGTTCAGCTACTTTTGTTGCTGGCTGTACGAACGAGGCTACTGCGAATGTTTCACTATATTTCTTTATTCAGAAATCCAATTCTAAACAAAGCCTCTTACGAATTCAAATTGAACGATTTCGATCTTTGCCATTTATATGAATAATGTATAAAAACAGTAAATTCACAGTGTGAAGTACTTACATAAAGAAATTGTAATTCACGGTACAAGTAAGTGCACACTTGAATATTTTTGAAATTGACGTTGTTAGATGTACTAAAACTCGAAAACGGCAGAACCGATTTGGCTAATTTTGGTTTTTAAATATTTGTACACGTTACCAGAAAATTTTAAAGGGAATGCAAGCAAAATATGAAGAAATTGCAAGGAAAGTAGTACAAACAACTATTTGTTTTCGTCTGTCTGTCAAAAATATTTTTTACCCGACTGCCAAAAATGAGGGTAATGTTTTTCGCGCGTATGTATGTATGTATGTGGGCATTTCTGTTCCATTGTGACCTTCTGTAGCCTAAACGGTTTGGCTGATTTTAAAGTGTGAGGTGTCATTAGATTTATTTGTATTTTTCCCTGAGTGTCATAGGCTATGTGACGTCAACAAAAAACCAATATGGCGGCCGTAAACTGTCAAAACAGACGTTTTTTTTTTGTGCTATCGCAATATGGGTATCAGATGAAAGCTAATTAATAGCCTAATTCAATTATATATGCACTAATTATTGCTCGCAGCTCTACTTGTCTCTTGTAACCTAAATAGCTTGACTGATTTTGAATTGCAAGGTGTTATAATATTCGTATTCCCGAATTTCTATATCTATACTAAACTAATATTATAAAGCTGAAGAATGTATTTGTTTGGAAGCTGTATAACATCATGCTACGGCGTGCGGAGTTTCGCTCCCATCATTCTTTATTCAGCCACTGATCAGTTAAGTGAAACAGTTAAACGATTTTGATAAAACATTAATAAGAATGATCGCTAGAAAAATGTACTCTCAAAGAAATAAAAAAAAAGGTAATTTAACCGACTGCCTAAAAAGGACTAAGAAGATGGAAATAAGTCACATTCATAATTAAATACCTAAATTGCACTATCAAAATTCACAAAGTAATAATATAATAATGAACAATATTTTCTGACTGAGGCTACTTTTTGGCAAGGCAAGGCAGTCGGGTTTTTTAAATAAACACTTGTTTCAAAAACGTGTAGAGGTATTAAGTTGAAATTAATATCATATACTAAAATCTGCAATTCCTTGTCTCTTTACACCTACCATGTTCTTCTCTGCATCACCCTAAGGTTGGCAGGTAGACATTATGCCTTTGGCATCCCACCATTGGCATTGTATTATTATTGTGCATAAAGTTTTTAATAAAATAAATTACATGGCAAAACAATAGTTATTATTTCGTTCGTTATATATTTTATTTGGTCACACTCGGGCAGGGCGTATTGTCAACGGAAGGTTTGGTCTTCCTTTTCTGTCACGTATAAGTATGTAACATATGAGGCATAAATAGTAAAACACGTCTTTCGAAAATATTCACCAAAAATAAAATATGCTGGTACGAAGTCGGGCGGGTCTTTATTCATTTTATTAATTATTAGCTGTTGTTACCTACAATATCCAAAAGACAATGTTATCTTATATATTTATCTATAATATTTACAAAAAAAAATGTATTTAAGTAGTATATCAGTTGTTTAGTACCCATAACACAAGCAAATGTAATTGCCTACTTTGGGACTAGATGGCGCTACGTGAAAGTGGTAGAATATATTAATATATCTAGTGTTATATATGACGTAATACATACTTACTAATTAAACATGCTTCAATACAAGCACTCTCAGTTTCAGATGATGACTAAGATAAAACATATTTATATTAATTATTTAAAAAAAGACAACGCCCGCACTGGGAAAGAAGCCCTGTGTCGGGGGAATACAAATAAAAGATTAACTCAAAGTACACTCAGACTCAAAATAAATATATGGTGTACAACACCAATAAATACTGCCGCGTACGTTTCAAAGGTAGCTTTATGTCTATTGCAATGTAACAGTCATCGATAGAACTGATAGGCAGTATTGATGCATTTACAACCCCTTATTTTCATTAGGTAAAATTGTCACTCATCGTATAAGATACCCTCGTACCTGTATAAGTATCTGGTCGTGGTAGAAGCCCCAGCAGTCGGCGTACACCTGCACGAGCAGGTCCTGGCGCGCCCACGCCGCCAGCAGCCCGCGCCGCGGGGAGCACGACACCACCACGCCCGGACCACACACGTCACCCGCCCACTGGTCTGTATACAATTTTTATTAGTTAAAAAATAATTTTTACATTGTGTGTTTACAAATTAACAAAATAATGATTTGATTTGAAATAGAAGAAATAAAATATACTGCTACATAATCCCTCAAGACCTTTAGACACCACACCCCACCAGCAAGAACATAGTTCGATAACGACGCCGACAGCAATACCGACGCCGCCACCGGTGTTGACGCCGACACTGACTCAATACCTGTGCCGACGCTGACACCGACGCCGACACCGACGACGATGCCAATCCCGACAGTGCCAATGCGGATGTCGACGTCAACGACGAGGCCGATACCAAACCTGACGCCAATGCCGATGCTGATGCTGACGCTGACGCCGACGCCGACGCTGACGCCGACGCCGACACCGACCCCGACCCCGACACTGGCGCTAACGTTGACGCTGACTTCGACAACTACGCTGACCCGATACCGGTCGATACTGACGCCAATGCTGATACTGACATCTAGTTTTCAAATTTATGTATTTGGTCATCTACTTTTGAGGCTATCTGTACCTATCCCATGTCCGTTATAAAAAATATATCGTTGTACAAGTCGTTCAAATTCAATGGATGTACCAAACAAAATGAAGAAACAAATAAAAACAATGATCTTATATAAACCCACACTCCCGCTGCACAGAATTTCAAACATCTTACAAAAAGTAGAGGAAAATGTGGGCGAGAGTGAGGTTATGGAGGCGAGGCGGGGGAGGAGAGGAGGGGAGGGAAGGGGTATGGACCTTTTCTCTACAAAGGGTTCAAAATATGATACCCCTCGAGAGAAAATAAATATAAAAAAAGTTTGTAAGTTTTAAGCTTGTAATTCACGAAAGAGTTATTGGTATTGTGATGAACAGATGCACACAGTCAACTACAGAGACATAATAGAAGCAGATCTGTGAAAATAACGAGTCTAGTCACGTTTGATATAGTTCACTTTGTACTTTGATTGTTGTTATAATTCAAGAAACTACTTTGTTGTGGGCGGGTCCTGGAGATATGTAACACTTCTTATTTATAAAAAGATATAAAAAGTGCACCATTTCGAGAGGCAAGTAAATAAATACTAGTTGTCATTCATTTTCATTTCATTTTCGTACACACGAACACGCATAAGTACCATCAACGTTTAGAAGAATAATTAAATGCCACAAAGATATTTGATTTTATTTGCGCTAATTTAAACTTACTACATTGTCACCAACAAAATGTAAAATTATATTGTATTAAAATTGTATTGAATTATTTATTTGAATATAATAAACTAGATTCGACCCGCAGTTTTGTCCGTAAGACCTACGGAAACGTTTTGTCGGGATATACTTTTAGTTACATAGGTTGGTCAGTGCAGCTCACGTTAGCCCCACACGGTGCATTTCCTGAACTTCACTTGGACACTTCCAACTTGCGTCTCACGCGCGAGCTGCAAGGACTCTACTTCGAATAGATCGAGTTAGGGCGCTTGAGTGCAACTGTCTCGGGACCGCGTCTTATCTAACTTTGTCAGGAGAACACCACGTTCTAGCGTATGTGCTCGCTAATATATTGTAATATATATGTCAACTTATTGCAAGAAATAGAGCGATATTTGTCAGTGGAATCAAACCATCCGACTAGAAAAAGTATAATGACATGCTGAGCTTCAACTTTGATATTACAAATGCAAAAGTGTGTTCCCGCGTGAATGTAATTGTGGTATTATAGCAATAGCTGTAAACCGACGACTGCGCCAGCGCAACCCGCAGCGAGGCGCATACAGAACTTGTTCATATTGTACTTTTACAAATCCCACTCGTTCAAGTTTTTGTTTATGATTATAACACGATTATTAGTTACAATAAAGTATTAATTTACTTATCAAAGAGACAAATATAAATATTGTCCTGATAAACATTTATAACAACATAATGATAACATGATAACAATTATATTATGGTTCATAATATCAGTCCATTCAGTTATATTGGTATTTACTTTATTGTCAATCACATATTCATCGTTACATTTTGTCTGAGCGAGCGTCTAGCCTGTGTGACGTCACATCACCACGTACCATACCATATAAACAATAATGTGTAGATATAATATAATATAATAATATAATACGGTGTTACACACATCTCCATCAATAAATCTCTACAATATCTGGGACATTTTGTTTAAGGAAATCTGTTTTCACATGGATGTCTTCCATACAAATAAACTTAAAAGGCAACACAACAGGACACTTTATCGGTGTACAAATTATGAAGCCTTGTCGAGATAACAGTGTACACTTTTATACTAAACTAGCTGAGCCGGCGAACTTCGTACCGCCATATTTTATTATTCGTGATAATGTTCCATTTTCAAATGTTTATATGGAGATTTTTAAATCCAAAATTTTAAATTTTACACTATTTTTTTGTATCATTTCTTACATACATGCCTTGCCTCGATAATAGCAAATACAACAAAAAAAGAATTAACCAAATCGGTCGAGCCGTACTCACGTGAATCCATCACATACTTTTCGGAGATCAATTTTTATTTATATACTCGTAGATATACATAAGAGTTACTTTGTTACCTAAATAAATAAACGAGATTTCAGTATCGTTTAGAATAACTATTTGTTTGATAGGATCACTACATAATAATTATAAAGCAAATTTCTCAGAGAAGATAAACTCAAAATGTATTAGAACATTGATTATTTTTATGCGGTTTTGACCAGCAGACAGAGTCATTCACTAGGAACGTTAAAAATTACCTCAAAAATCGGTATATACAGAACAACGTCTGTCGGGCTAGCTCTAGTTATATACATATACTTACGTACTTATTTATACAATTAATATAGAATTTAACCTTTTGAAGAGATCAACGAATGAGATGGCATACTAGGATCAGCAGTTATAATTAAAGGTAGGAATGAAGCTTTACTAAAAGCTGAATACAAACAAGAATCAAAGAGTTTGTTCAATAGAACCGCTCGCTTGTAAGAAAATCAATAAGTAATTTTGCAATGACTACACAAAAATAGTAAGTTACTTTTTACTTTTGGGACAAAACTTTAGTTCGTTAAAGTTAACAATTTAAGTTAAGTAATTAGTTATATCACCAGCATCATAATATATCAACCGTAGCTCTGCTACAATTACGTGTTTATTTTGATCAATAAAAGATAATTACTTTTAACGACCTTTAGCACGTGTATTAATGTACTAAACTTGATATAAACTCGTCGTGACTCGTGATATTTGTCGGATGACAAAGTTCTTGTGAACAAACGTGTCGCGGAGATAGAGATATTAGCAAACGTTTCGTGTTCCACATTACGTGCACATGAAATATAATCGTCGATTTAGATCTAGTGACGAGCACATCGAGCACATCGAGCACATCGCGCGATCGTCTCGTTAGCGAGCCCTGCCTACACAATGACATAACCAGTAACCTGTTATGAACACGTTATAGCTCAGCGAACATAGAAGGATCTTACACTTATTGCTACTTTGCTTCGATTAAATGTAATTGTACAAAATATAAATATTAAGTATCGGTGCGAATATAAGTAAGTAAGCTCGGTACGAGTTGACTCACTTCGCTCAATGATTCCGCACTCGAATATAGATTTATGTTCATGTAAAAAGGGCCAGTTGTGCTGAACTTTGTAAGACTAAATACTCGTGGGCGAGCGGGTAGTTTTCGTCGCAGCAGAGTTTTGGTAAGATTTCAGTATTGATATAAGTTATTCATATAAGAGAAGGTCGCGTGCGCGACTGTTGTAGTTATGTCCGCACTACTGAACTGTTAAAGCAAACGAGCGGCGCTGGTTCACTTGAGAGTACTTAATATTTCACGCGGACGACGCGCGACGGACGACGGACGACGGACGACGGACGCGGAACTACCAGTTATTTATTTGCTGTTTGTTTATAAAAATAAATAATAATATTGCGCGTTTTTGTTTATAAAAAACATAATAAATAAACTCGTAACACTTTTTGGTTTTTATTTATCTTTTTTGTGGAGATTGTCATCACTTGTTTGAAATAAATGGCAGAAGATTATGTGCTCGTGTTACTTTTAATTACAATCAAACAAAAAACATGAGTAATGTAGCGCAGGTCTTGTAGCTTGTCTGTTCAGTCGAAACTTTACAATAGAAAAAAAATATTTACAATGATGATGTCTGTAAAAGCGCCTCCACTGTCATCAATCACAGACATTTCAGTTTGTTGTGACCTTTAAACATTTGTGTCTTCTTCAGTGCGTCTGAACGTTATAGAAATAATGTCTTATGTGGCTGCTAAACATTTAACGTAAACAATAATACTAATTTTTGGCCGCGGTTTCGCCCCTTATCTAAAGAGCGGTCTGTGTGACTGTCTGGTCCCCGAAGATGGTGCATGAGGTGTTCATGTGTTAGGTCGGCTTTTATAAGACATGCGGATCTATATGAAAAGTAAAATAGTTTTTGAAGCGTCATGACTGTCCTAATACATGGATATATTATGATTTTTTTTTTGTTTCCGATAGTGTGATAATATTGTACCTAAACTAGCTTCACCCGCGTTGCATGATACGATTTACTGCAGCTCGTGATAGCGTAACAAACAAATTTACTTTTGTTTTCATAACATTACTAACGATAGTATATGGAGATTGTTCAGTGCGAGTTACGTACGAGCGGTGAGTAGTTCAGTGGGCGCTGCGATGTACGGTTAGTTCCCAGCCGCGCTGCGCCGCGCCGCCCGCGTAGCCACACTACACAACTGCGCCGTTTGTATGCAACTATGCGTGTGTATGTGTAGTGTGAATTTCTTGTGAAGAGAAGTAGCTAAAACTTATCTTTCTTATTAGTGCTTCAAAATACATATTATAATCATCATATTTGTTACTTATAAGGCCCAGATTTTAGCAGGCAAAGCAAAGACGAACATATAGGAGATATTATCTGATATTTAATTAAACAACTAATGTGCTGTATCTTGCCCTCTTATAATTATTATTATTGTTCAAGATATTTATTTGTCATAACATGTGTAGGTACAATATATTATGGTGTTACCAAATATGTTAGTCTCAACATGTTCTGTCCATTTCAAGACATGCAAATGTAGCTAAATATTTTATTTGTTTATGTAACCGAAGACATGATCTAATTATGTGCCAAGTTTCATCTAAATCCATTGAACGGTTTTTGCGTGAATATGAAGAAAACATCGAGCCATCCTCACGGCATTCATCGTCTAGCAAATATATAGTACACAGACACAATATACTCGTGGAGGTCACATGTAATGATAACACTAAAACAATCTATGTAATTGTGTTAAGAGCCTGCACTGCGGTCACGAGACTCGTGCTGCCCTCTGCTCTCGGGACTATTTGTTCGGTCTCGGACTTTACTGACCGGCGCGGGCGTCGCGTCAGTTTAACGACCTTATTCTGTTAAGTAATGCAAATCGTCTACAGTTTCTGTGCCACAAGAAAATTTGTTGGACTTTGTGTGCCTATGCTTAATTTGAGGATTTATTGCATTATTGCAGATAAAATGCATTGGTCGTTATTTTTAATTATGATATTTATTAACATTAAAAATGTGATATTGCGTTTATTTCTTTATTAATAATGTCCTTTTACATTGAAAACGAGCCACGGAGTCGTTGGTAGTAATTGGAAGATTGGAGAGTGCTGGTGTATATCCTGTAAGTCTATATAAAATGAATGACTAAATGTGTTGCTTAGGGCACAACTTGAGAACGGCTGGACCAATTTGAGTAATTCTTAAATAGTATTATGTTTTTCTGTATCTGGTAATGTGAATGATGAATGGCAACAGGCTCGCGCCCTGTGACATGGAGCGAACAGTTCGTGTGGTGCATCTCTGCCTTCCAATTCGAGGAAAGTTTGAGTTTTCTTTATTTCTCCTTTTGTCCGAGGACGAACTATGTTTAGAAATATAGCCTCGCAAGTATTTTTACCTGACTGTCAGGACGGGTATTGTTTTTAAAAATGTGTATTTAATGTGTATTTATTGTGGTAAGCGTTTACCGTCTGTAACACCGTCGGCGTCGCGTCGTCGTATTAAACATTATTATTGATGTGAATAAAGCTCTATTAATAGTACCTACTTTTTAATACCTACTCAATTTATTTATTTCTCTCGACATATTCCATAAATAGGTTGTACACAAAAATTATATTATCTATATTTAATAATAGAACTATACCTATATGCATAGTTGAAGAGTGGACGTCATTGTGCTGATATGATGATGATGATGCATAGTAGGTGAGTATAATATAATGTAGTATGTGAGCATCATCGCTCGCCCCCGCAACACACCGCACCACACCGCACCACACTGCACCACACCGCACCACACCACACCGCACCACACCGCACCACACCGCACTACACCGCGCCACACCGCACCACACCGCACTACACCACGCCACACCGCACCACACTGCACCACACCGCACCACACCGCACCACACCACACCGCACCACACCACACCGCACCACAGCGCACCACACCGCACTACACCACGCCACACCGCACCACACTGCACCACACCGCACCACACCGCACTTCCAAGCCACACCGCACCACACTGCACCACACCGCACCACACCGCACCACACCGCACTACACCACGCCACACCGCACCACACTGCACTACACCGCACCACACCGCACCACACCGCACCACACCGCACTACACCACGCCACACCGCACCACACCGCACCATACCGCAACATGCACATGGCTTCACTCACGCATATAAGGAAACATTATCAGTAATAATTTATTAATATAGCCGAAATAAATCACCTACCAGTTCTTCATTATTCATGCAAACATCACTAGCTTTTTAAAGACTTCGCCTGAGTTATTACACAAGCTCGCATTTTATAAACATACAAAAAACAGACACACATAAGTATACGGACGTAGTAAATATTAGTGTTGTGTTGAATCTCGTTCAGTAGTGACATACTACAACTGTAGCACTTGCACGTCCGCCATGACACAGTGTCTAGCGATGACTTATAGTGAGCACTACTCGACAATTTTCCACAACACTTTTAATGATAACAAACTTCCAGTAGAACTGGAATGTGTATTTTAATAAAGAATTATGAAGAGAGATGAATGTTTTGAGTTCAACTGACAGTTGCTAAAGTTTGGTAAGAATTTGTCACAGCTGTAATGTTGTATCTAAGTCACGATATTCACCTGATTCAAGAGTAAAGGTGTCGGACGTGGAGAGTGCGCGCATTCAACCCGAGAGGGTAAGCGCGCGCCGCGCTATTTAGGTCAACGAAAAAATTAATTATTCTAATTTCCTCCGCAGTATTCTTTTTTAATTATAGCTAAAATAATGAGCCGGTGGTGAGGACTTAACAATGTACCGCTCGCCCCGAAACAACATGGACGCTGATATTTACGCTGTTTTGCTAAAATTATATTTTATTATAAATAAAACCTGTTTCATAATACATTATAATTTCTCTGCGTACTGACAAACACAAAGTGATCTAGTTTGTGTGAGCACCTCGCACAGAAGCACGTGTACGTTAAGTGAGGAACATCACGTAGTGTGGGGCAGCTCCACGTAGGTATGAGAACAACGAGCACATGCTGTATACTAGTTAGTAAGTAGCTTACTAAGCGGCGCCACTTAACTTACTAGGTACAATATGGACAAAGTTTGTCCATCTATTATTATATATATAATATTTTATACAAAAACAAAACGTTTTATTAAACTTTATTAACTAATAGTGATCGAATATAACCTTTTAAATAAGGAAATATCACATTGCGGTCTTAAATAACTGTAAAATTGATCAGTATTCCAACATTTGGTACTATTTTACTTGTAAATTAGTACGAAGCTAAAATAAGAGACAAGCCTGCCGAGTGCCGCTACCGGCTTGTTATAAACTTTACAATTAAATACAGGAGTCGCGTTGTTGTTCATCAATTCTAAATATAAGTACACTTTGTCACCCGAGATAAGGTCACGACTGTCGCTCTTCGCTCTTCAGTAACGTAGCGCCACTTGGGATTTCGTCTTCAACAAGTGATTGTATTTTACTAAATACAAGTTATACATCACGTTTACAATATAATAATAGTTACAAAGCTCTATAGTTCCGAGTTCCCCGCTGAAGTGAAGTACCTCCATCCTACAGAAGACGCAGCCATAATGACATTGTGTTGTGTTGCTGCCGTGAGTAGTGGTATCCAGAGCTCATTAGGGACTGAAAGGGGCCTTTAAGAGTCGGCAACGCTCATGTTATGCCCCTGGTGTTGCCGGCGTCCACGGTAATCTCTTACCATCAGGCGGACTTGCTTGCCATCATCAGGGTATAAATAATAATAATAATAATATAATATTCTACCACATTTACACAGCGCCATCTAGTCCCAAAGTAAGCAATTATATTTGCTTGTGTTATGGGTACTAAACAACTGATATACTACTTAAATACATTTTTTTTTTTTGTAAATACATACATATTACAGATAAATTACACCCAGACACAGAACAAACCTTTATGCTCATCACACAAAGATTTGTCCTGGGTGGGGATCGAACCCACGACCTCCGGTTTAGCAGTCAGGGTCACTAACCACTAGACCAACAGGCCAGTCAAATATATCAATAAATATAATAGTAAATACAAATAATGAGTGTGTGGCAACACGCCACACTATACGAGATGGCACTCGTGACCGTGAGGGAGGCTCTCACGCCGTAAATAACAATATTTTCATATCTAGTCCATCAGGACGGCGCGCGGACGTTTAGTACTCGCCACCAAATATATATAAGTAGTATTAATGGAGAACGCGAGTGTCACTCTCAGATACGAGCAGAGACGCGCCTCCCTTGTTATTTATAACATCATCTAATACATACTTTATATACATAAATTGTTTGTTATATTATTGAAGCACAACTTCGATGTATGCGCGGTAACCGCGCGGCTTGCGGCACCCTGGCGCCTTGCGCTTATCCACAGTTAAGTGACAAAGCGTTTAATTAATAAGTCACGTTAATCAACTTTAATGGGTGCAATAATTTACAGAATTCAACGTAAGGACCTCCTCTCATAAATTGACAATTTATTTGCATAATTGCTCGGGTGAACAAAACTACCCCCCTCCCCTCCGCCTGTCAGCGTCGATGGGGACGGGGTGCGCCCCTCCCTGCCCCGGTGAACTCCGACTTCTAATCTGAATGTTTGAACACAAGTTGAACACTCTACTCTCGATTGTGATTTGTTTTCAATTGACTGAAAATATTATTAATAAGAAAGTGCCGCCTTTCACTAACTGAATGAGTATTTTGTTTGTAAGAGTTGCGCGTTGGTGAAGTGAACACGACACTTGGAGATAGAACAACAAAAACAACAGTCACGAATGTTCTGGTGCCGTGAAGAAAATGAGCGACTCTCGTCAGATTAAATAACAAATAAGATTCACTTTACAACAGCGAGTTAGTTACAATGTTCAAGTGGCGCGCCTGCAACACTCACAGTGACGTCACGCGGTGTACCTCAACCTTCCGGAGTTGTTGTGACAGTTTCACTTTTCTATGAATAATTATTTACTTTTGTTTCATGAAAACTTTCTCTATTTGTTGGTTTGCTGAACTTTAATTTGTTCTCAGCGACATGGCGGCTTATTTGTATCTGCTTTTTTTGTAAGTTGCGGAGATTAACTTTTGTGTTTTGTCGTTTTACTGTATCTATACTTCGTCACCGTGTCTGAGGTTGACAAGAACTATTAATTATGTACACGACTAGAATTTATTCGGATCTAACATTTTAATAGTTTTACAGAGCGCCTCGTGTCACACTATTGTTTCTTGGTCAGAGCCAGAGCAGAGTGCACAGTTCGTATGTATATGACACCAATAGTTTTGTTGACGTATACAAGAGCGCTAAAACTTCTTGAGACAAAAGTGAGAAGTGGCAAGAGATTGTAGAAGCTATACAACATGTCTCTGTTGAATAGAAGATGTCAGTGACAAGTATAAGTATGTAGTGTGAGGTACCTTTGGCGAGCGTGGGCGCGTGCCTGCGCGGCCAGCGCCGCACGTGGGCGCTCCAGCGCGCCGACAGCGCCGACTCGTTGTGCAGCACCACGCGCCGCTCCCACACTACAATATATAGATTTATACTGTGTGTCGGTACAAAGAAGCCTATTATACTAGTACATAGGCTACTTTGTACCGACATCCATCAGACTATAAACAATCTGTGTGCCTTAATTCAGATACTTTCACTCGTTCTAGCGTGATTGAGTAACGAAAATCCATCTATACTTCCGAACTTCCGCATTCATAATATTAGTTGCATATCATTCAGTATAAGAATTTCAGTGCATATATATTCAGTACTGGACATTGATCTAACATAACTAATTTCATAGAACTCTCTGTGCTGCCCATAATTGCAAGCGCAGGACGATATGTCGCTAAGGTATCATCCATCAATCGTTCGTCATTACTTCTAGTATTTTGAAGTATTATTGAGCGATCTTTAAGATTATAGTAGTACCACTCTTATGTAACATGTTAGTGTTTAGATTGTTGAATTGTTAATTATTATAACATGTGAAGTTTTGTCTTATTCTTGAACTGAACTAAAAGTTACGGCAGCAGAAGCGGAGCGGTGATGTTTTATAATAATATAATATATCAGTGTGTTTGCTACAAAACACAAGCTATTCAATTCCATTGTTCCGTCCAATAAAGGCGTGGAACAATTAATTGCCTCAAGTTAACGAACATGGATATTGCGCACCTCTTTGTTCATCTCTTACAAAACATTTTCATTAGTTCAAACATATTTCTATTTGCTTAAGTTAATTAAAATATATCATACTCAAGAGAAAGTATAGATTACTTTTTAATTAAAATTACTATTATAGTTCTAATGACGTCATGAAGCTAATATTTGCCCACATAATATATTTGCAATTCCATACTTTATGTCTTCCGATTCTAAATTTCTTGTAAAATAAAGTCGAGGGCTCATTGAACGATAATAAAATACGTGACGTACATATTTATTTCGGTATATAGAGAGCGCGCGGGTCGCGTCGTAGATTGTAGTTAGATGTACGACAGGGTGTCACCAACTGTGGAGAACTGTTTAAAGTGACGTTAACTAGCAAGTGCCGCAGCGAACAAGTTAGTCACACACTGTGCCACTCCACGACAACCGACTTGTTGACAGCGACGCGACGCGCGACGCTCAGACACGCGACACGCGAGGCTCCAACTCTTCAACTTCTTTTACAAACTTATCAGTATCATAAGTTTTAGGCAAAATGTATTATATTATTTGATGTAAAACTTTGAACCATCAACACGCAGGGATGCTTGCCAATAGGAGGGTAGTTGGCTTTTATTGACTCCAGTACTACATAGAAGAAGAAAAAACCTCCTTTATAGATAGTTACAGACCAATAAGTTATCAATAAGAACACATTACAAGATTAGTAATATAATGTATAATATATGGTGACTATCACAATGTAGTTTACTCAGGAACTCCACGTTAGAATTTAAAGTCTTTTAGTATATGATATCCCATTTATCGAGGAAGGCTATAGGCTACATAACATCACGCTACATTCAACAGGAGCTGAGTAGTGGCCAAACTAAAAAAAACTACAACAGCTCGTTGTTTTATTAAATTCCAGGAATTTCTATTTATCTATATAAAATAAGTTTACCTTCTCTGAGCGGCATCTGTATGAACTGTAGAGAGATGGAGTCAGGCGCGTCGGGCATGGAGGGCCTGCTCCACGGGTGACACGAACACACGGGCGTCAGCGGCGGCGGTGACGTCACTGTCACATACACTATTCGTTAGTATTCTATTCTATGTATAGTAGCGCTTATCGAATTAAGAAAATAATTTGCCGTAAAAAATGTGACATAAAAGTTTCGGCTGTGCATTAAACAGTGGATCAGTTAGTATGGATGATTTTGTTTTATGTACAATATACTTACAAACGAGATTATTACATAAGAAATAACAAATAATAATAAATTATATGTAAGTAGTACTAGATCTTTATTTGTCTTGTTTGAGGAACATTATTTTTTCCGATACCACTGTTTTAGCGATTGTTGTATTATATCTATACATATCTTAAAAAATAAATAAAGAGCCTTGCCTTATAAAATAAGTTTTTGTTTAGTACCTAATCAAAGTGAGGATATAAATGAAATAAAATATTATCTTGTAATATAAATATTTGTTGTAGAACAGACAAGAGGTACGCACACACAGCGCTAGTTCACACAATGACAGTGTCGTGAGTCAACAGTTGAGTCGCGAGTAACTTTATATATACTCGTAACATACGACCTTTATCTACAAACAGAACCTTCACCAGCAGGAATTGTTTAACTCTAATAACTACCTATTGCTTTGATACCACAAACAATTGGGAACAACAATACAATATACTGTCGACAAAAGACGTAACAATAAAAACATTATACACCCTCAAGCTACGTACAAACAGGCAAACACACAACAGTTCCGCAACTTCTTTACATTATTTGACAACCTTTCTGTTTTGTCTAGAAGCTAATGTAGCTATAGACTAGCTATAGTATTATTAATAAAAATCAATCATAAAGATCAGTAACTTTTCATCATCATCATCATCATCAGCAACCCATTATTGTCCCACTGCTGGGCTCGGGTCTCCTCTTCTCTATTCTGAGAGCTGAGAGGGCTTTAACTTTAACAGTAACTTTTAGTTGTTTTTAAATTTTCATAATGAATGGTTAAATTTTCACCTTTGGGAGAATACAGTTTCTCAGAATCAATAAAACCGGTATCCTCGCTAACTAACATCGCCGTGCCGAGTGACGTGGATTCAATTCCCACACGAGACAAATATGAGATTCGTACAAATTATTTCGAGTTTTGATGTACTTTGTGTCAATTAATTGTATGTTTGTAAAGTCTCCCGTGATACAGGGCTTGTTCCCCTGTGCGGGCGTTGCTTTGTCCTTCAATAAATAGAAACAATCGGTTAGTACCTACACGGTACAAAGTGAGTCACAGACAGAGATAACAATATTAGTGTCAGCACGTGCTCTTGTGTAACGTCGAGATGATGAATGTTGGAGACGAGCCGCGCTCCGCTGTTTAGTATGCGAGCAAGAGATTAGTGAGGCAGAAGCGACTCGTTTGTGTATATAATTAGTCGCGAGGTCGCCGCCGCCGCCGCGTGGCTGCACTGTGCTACACGCGGAGACACGACGTACTGAGTGCACTGACCGACATATTACACAAATAAATAACACACATACAAGGTACTCCACAAACTAGCGCATTACACCATTACAGACGTAGATGGAACTAAATGAAATGAGTTACACACATACAGGCGAAGAAGATGAAAAAAAAAATCACTGACAGGAGAATTTCTACTAAATTTAACAAGAATAATATATAATAATACTAGCATCCACCCGCTGCTTCGCCCGCGTGGTATCTATTTTATTTCTATAAACCTTCCTCTTGAATCAGTCTATCTATTAAAAATATCAAAATCCGTTGCGTAGTTTTAAAGATTTAAGCATACATAGGGATATAGGGACAGAGAAAGCGACTTTGTTCTATACTAAGTAGTGATAAGCAAGTACAGTTTCGATTACTGTACTTGCTTCCTCGCCCAAATTTGAGAAGTACTACTTGTAGCCTGCAGAATACCGACAGTCATAACAGTTCCTCGATAATGTTGTGTTTCTGTTATTGAAACTCATTTCCAGAGTTAAGAAGAGAAGTTGCTACACTGATAATAGGGTCAGGATAAAGTTTAATTGTTGAGTTGCCGACAGAGGAATTTTATTTTACGGTTGAAAGTAGCTCGACAGTTTTACAGAGACTGCTATATCCATAAGCAGAAGCAATAAGCAGTAAGTGAGCCACTAGCTTGGTTATCACTATCTGCTATAAACAAACATGTTCAACAAATTACCGATACATAATACATATACTCGTAGTATAATGTACAAACAGGAGGGTATTGGCACAATCGCACAAAGCGAACAATGCACAACATCCCTCGCGAGCACTTTTTGTTCTACACGAGCTTATTGACTAGCGACTGAAGCTTAATGTCCTCAGTAATGGTTGTATATTGAGGCACAATGCTATTATCATTCTTACTCTCACATAAATATTTTCTTGTCAACGATCTAAATTTGAATCCGAGACATATAATTTCGCAGAACAATGGGCGATATTCCTTTCATCGTCTTGTGATTATGAAGGCCGTGTCTTGTGTTCACAAAGAGTCGCAGCGCAGATAGGCCGGAAGCGGGAAATTAGATAGCTCCTCTTTCATTCACCTTTATGGCGCATGGCAGCGCTCAGCGGGAAGCTACGGAATTGCTACGAATAGACCGCTACACTGCTACGCAGCTACGACGCGCTACGTCATTAGCGGGGACTGTTGTATTAGGTATGATGCGAATACAATAATTATATTATAAATTTTAATACTATATTTTGGATCGAAAAATTAAATAGATGAGCTATAAATACAAGTAATAATACAATAGGCAATAATACTTATCAAAAAGGTAAAGATAAAGATCCATTTATTGCAGAACTGTGTACATAATGGCATTAGTGTTAACATGTAGTTTGGTTTCAACAGTCTACCCATGTCGGATATGCAATATTATTATTCGATTCATAATCATATAATATACAATAAAATAAAATTATAACATGCTGATTGATTCATTAAATTAGATTATTACAAGCTGATTGGTTCATTACATTAAATTAAATTATAAGAGTCAGTTTAATTAATCTTTTTTTCAAAATATTCATTTAGGTTATAAAATACATTTTCTATCAGCCATTTCTTGAGGCCGTTTTTAAATAATGTCACATTTAATATCTTAATATCTACTGGTAAATGATTATATACACGAATGGCAGTTACATAGGTGCTTTTATAGAACAAATCATTTTTTATAGTAGGTACATTTATGTTGTATTTATATTGAGTGCGTAAATTTTTCTTTGTATTGGATTTTAAATCAAAATATTGAATATTATTTCTCACGAACAAACATAGCTCTAATATGTAAATACCAGTGAGAGTAAGTAATTTCTTTTCTGTAAAAACTTTTCTAAGAGATTCTGTATAATGCATATTATATATCGTACGTATACATCTTTTTTGTAGAATGAAAGTTGATTTTACGTCGCACGAGTTTCCCCAGTAGATTATACCATACATTAATATTGGATACACATTGCCAAAGTAAGCATTTCGAGCAACATTTATGTCACATGTTTCTGTTAGTATAGATAGGGCATAGCAGGCACTTGACATTTTTTTATTTATTTTTCCGATATGTGCTTTCCAGTTCAAATGTTGATCTATGGTAACTCCTAGGAAATTTGTATTCTCTACCGCTTCAATCTCAGTGTTAGATAAAGATATTGTTAATTTAGCAGGCTTACTTTGATAATTCCGGAATTGTACTAGTTTTGTTTTTGTAATATTTACTTTTACTTTGTTGTTGGTATATCTCAAACAGTCATTATCACTATCAACTGTGTACCACTAGTTAGTAATCTGTAAGAAACTAGTGATTAAGTGTATACACATGATCCATATTAGCATCAGTAATGTAGCGCTGATGTAACTAGACAAAACTGATTCTGCGGCGCAGCGGGACTATGTCATACTGTTCGATACCCGGGTTGGGTAAAACTAGTCCTTTGTTTTTACGTCTTAAAATTGTCAGACTCAGCTCTGAGTGAGCAATGTGCCCAGTAAATGGAAATAGATTAGTACTTTATTAAATACGATATATCAGGTTGTGGAATCAAAAAAGGAGTAAATAAGTTTCTTAAGGGTCGGCAACGCGCTCGTGATGCCCCTGGTGTTGCAGGCGCCCGTTGGCTACGGTAACCGTTTACCATCAGGCCGTGCGACTTTGTTACCGTCGTCGTATAAGAAAAATTTACTATTGAAATTAGGCTGTGATACATTTCTGCCTACAGCCCTGAAGAAAGGGCGAATGATATAATGTTAAGTTATGTGTAGCTAGATAATGTACGAGTTACAGAACATGTTGAGTAACAGTCTCACGTCACAAGATCACATCAACCTCCTGTTACAACACTAGACTGATAAGATGGTACACACTTTTATTACCAGTTTTTCTTTTCTTGCGGAGACAAAGTAATTTATTTGCTGAGTCACCTTGTACGAAGTTATAGGAACAAAGAATCTTATTGATGGAAGTATGTCCACTTCAGCAGTATCAGATAAACATTCAAACTAATTTTATATATTTTTTTTTGTGTAACCTACACAACAAGCCCTGTGTCGCGGGGGAACAAACACAGTTAACGGATACAAAGTACACTCAAACTCGACACAAATATCTATGACACAAACTTTTGTATAAACTCTATAATTATAACAAGTTAGTTAGTGAACACATTACCGAACTCGACCCTGGGGAAGTCCTTCTCCTCGGGCGACCAGGGCGGCATGGGCTTCTTCACCGGTTGGATGTACAGCATCTCGAACGGACACTTGCATATGTTCTCTGGAACAATACACTCCAATCAGAAAACTATGCCTTTTATTTTTGTTACTAAGTTTTGCCTGCGAATTTGCGTACGCGTACAAAGCATTTCATCATATCAGCCCAATGACGTCCACTGCTGAACATAGGCCTCACCTAATTTCCGCCACAGCGAGCGATTTTGTGCCGCCCGCATCCAACGGCCACCCGCAATCTTTACAAAGCATTTATTTATGGCAAATTTACATTAGGAAAAACTGCATTCAATTCCCAGCAGTAGTTTTTGTGTGATGCGATAGATTTTTTTTTTTAAATATTGTTGTCTTTTATAGCTTAAAAGAGATACCTATTATTTTTCTTCATTTTCTATAATGTACAGAGACCGTTTCGTTACAATATTATAATACGTGTAGATTGTTGACGGACATCTAGTGACCGACCGGTTGTGCGCCCAGCACTAATAGTTCGTTGTTAGTAGCGATGAAGCGTGACTTTAGTTATTAAGCTTTTAAATTGTTGACTTCTTAATTATCAAGATTTTTGCGCATGTGCATTTGATAACGATTCGATAGTAAATGATAGGTAAATTGTCACTCATGATTGTCGTCGATGTTGATAGTCTAGTGAGTGCGATAGGACACTGAACTGATTACTCTATTGCCGAGTACAAAGTCTGTAACCTGTAGGGACTTATTGGTATCATTTTGCTTAGAACATGATACTTTAGTAAGTATGGCCTCATCCGAAACAAGTTAAAGTAAATAAAAGCTTAAATACAAATAACACTAGTTGTGTCCTCAGAGCCTGTCTGGACTCTGGACACAAATACATCTTGTAATTGTTAAGTGTAGCTCGTTCCACACGTCCGCTGTACTCGCACGGACTCACAGAATGAATCACATCTCGCGTCGCTCACTAAATACGTAAACAGCATCGTGTTAGCTCGCTACAATGCCCACATGATACTATCAAGTATTCACGCAGCGTGTGTGTGTGTGTGTGTGTGTGTGTGTGTATGTACCATAGAAGCGCGGGGTTGGACCTCACACTAATGGAATTTTATATTTCTAACTTACATCTTGGATACGTTTAGTTATTCTGCGCCTTGTTTGTTGCAAATGAGGACGGGGTCCTAAGTTTGAAATTCAGATCAATCTAAAGGTCGGAAAAGAAATTAATGAACTAAAGTTTTTTGATAGGAAATTTTGTCGTACTATTATATACTACATTAAAAAAACAAAAAAAAAATTATGGATGCAGTCATATTTAGAGTCCTTGCCTGCCCGAATATTTTTTTTTTATCTGATATTAGTGATCTTTATACATTAGTGCCATGAAAAGCATGTAGCCTTGTGACAAATTTCCTTCTAGTTTTGGCAGATTGAACCTTCGCTTTAAACTCTAACAGTGAAGTATTAGTTTAACAAGGACAGTACTTCATCGGATCCTTACTTATCTAGTATGTTCCTGCATATTAATTTATACACAAATGACGACGTGGTTATAACAGGGTTATGCGTTGTCAAATAACTTGTGTAGGCATCATGCTACGTGTTGTACGAGCGCGGACTCCACGCTCTCAATGTAGTGTGCACTCGATACATTGTTTGTAATTACTAGTAACTCTTCGAATGTTCACACACAACACACACACACACTCACAGTTAATAGAACATGTTCACGTTGGCTTTACACAGCAATATTATATTTCATTACTCGTTTGCTGCGGCTCCGCGTTGTCAATATTTTTGACGATGGTAAAATAAAGTGAAAGAACGTTGCAAATATTTGAAACTACATAAGAGTATAAGAGTATTATAAGTTATGAAGAAATATAAAGGTTTTGCTATTTTTATACAATTTTAATGTCTGTATATAGGTACGTATATATTTTCTAACACTGAGTGCGAATATAAGTATCCTAATCTTAAAACCTTAAATAAATCATGTTATTAAATTGATTTCTCTAACGTTATAATTATTAGATTATCACGCATAAGGTAAAATTAAAACTAAGACAGAATGAGATTCAAGCGTATATAAAATAAATTTTCAAAATAGAATATAGCAATATGAATTTAAAATTGTCCTAAGCTACAAATACTTATAATGCCGGTTCGAATAAATATCTTTCAACAAGTTTAACACACAATATACATTGAGAACGCTGTCTCAGTCCATGTACCTATGTATTCATTCATGTATTCATGTTACTATTGCAAATATGCCTTCGAGATTGTAATTGAATCTGTCCTTCACAAACATAACGTGTTAATGGTGAATAATATTCACATTCAGGGTGAGTACTCACCCCGCACTGTTTGTATTCACTTTGAACTCTCTGTTTCTATTGTTCTATATATACTTCTATATACTTCTATTCAAGTTCATAACACAAAGTGACTCAAGTTAATTTAACTTATTTTACATTTATATAACAATAAGACAAATTATGAAAATATACTAAATATTATAATTAGATACTGTTGCCCACGGCTCTGCCCGCGTGGAATTCGGTTCTCGTGATCACAGAAACTTTTCCCCTGTAAATGCATGTTTTACGAATTTGAGTGATTTAAAAAAATCTTTACTTTAAATCCTGATTTGGACTTCAACAAATATTTAGAAAAGCAACTCTACAAAGCACAAATTTACTACAATAGTAAAGTAAATAAACAACAAAGCTACCCTCAAGCAATCACATCGAGGGTTACTCGACTTCGTTGTTTATATAAACCAATATTGAAATGTTTAACTAATATCGGTAACAGAATTAGGCGCAGATATCTATTGTGCAGCACTCAGTAAGTTTCCACAAAGCGCTGTCGTCGTGAGACGTCACTAACAAATATCTTCGCGAACTGTTCAAACTTGGAGCCACTGATCTTAGGGGACCATCTCTGTCTGCGATTGTGTTTGTGTACAACAAGAACAATTCCGATAGTGATCGGCTCGTTATTATGTTGTCGGCTTTTACCCAACTCTACAACTTAGTTGCGTAAACTTTAACGTCTACATTAAATTTAACCGATTGGTTTTGAAGCTGAATTAGCTGATTGTTTTATGTAGACGACTGAACTTGTTGTAAACAAATTTTATAATATTGTTCTTGTTACCAGCTCAGCTTTTTTGGAATTAATGTTAGTTACTCTTTCATGCAAAACTACAGAATTGGTATTTCCATGATTAAGTAGGTAGAGAGATCACACCTACATCTGGGCAGATAAGGTTAGGCCCAGGTAGTCATTAGCTAGCAACAATTTTTAATTTTCGCCGAGCTGATACTGAAAATATCAAAACAACTCAACTCCATTTTTACCCAAACTGGGGACCGAACTCAAGATCAGCCGCCGTCCATACTTTCACTGTGCCGCCGTCGAAGCGGTCTCAATTTTGTAGTAATGTAGCTTGCACATTAGAATGACATGTGAATAGAGTACTTCTTTATGATGATTATATTCTTTATTATGATTATGTCTACATAGAGCCGTAGTGTAATAAAAATCAATCTAGATAACAATATATAATATAAAACATTTTTTAAAACATTAAATGTACGGGTGATATACAAATACAAATACGTTACAAACAATGTGAGTAATGCATCGCAACGTTGTCGTGCAGAGTCACGCTACCTCTCCACCAGAGATGTGCTGGACCAGTGAGTGGAGCCAGGAGGCGTAACTATATACACATAGTGTAGTGCCTGCTAGCAGTTCCGCGTCCAACCCTAGCACATATTCGTCGCACATCATTGGTGAAACGCGTTCTAGTGTGCGCATGGCGTCTTGCTACAGAGTAATGACAAAATGCATCATTTACTACACCCTCCACTTACCCCACTATCGTCTTTATCGTGGGAAGTGTATTCAAAAAGGATTGAGTGAATAAAACATGGCGGTACGTGCCGCGCTTACACAGTTCTGTTGATACTTAGTATGTGACACAAAGTACGTAAGAATGGCGCCCAACGCCTTGCCATGAGTTGAATAACATTGTCATGGGAGAGGCGAGGGCTCGAGGGTAGCGAACTAATAATATATTTATATAGGTCACAGCTATTTGTATGGATTGGTCAAATATATTTTATTAAAAAGCTTTTGGCAAGATCAAGAATATTGCAATATAAATAGAGAAGAAGTAAGTACACATTATAATTCTCCAATATTATACTAATAGTATCATTGTTAAAATAAAACATAAAACGAAAAAAAATATGTATGCTAAATTCATAACTGGCTCGGTGGCGCAGCGGGAAGTGTATATACTATGTCCCGGTTTCGGTTCCCGGTCCCGTGAAAATGGTATTGAGTATTGAGTTTAGAAAACAAATGTTCCCGCGGTTGATAACAATAGGCTCGCCTTCTATTTCATAGGACCAAACATAGCTTGCGAAATATGGGTGTGTTACACCTCTGCCTACCACGTAGAGAATAAACATAATAACTGTTAGCTATCTTGCGCCGCGTGTGTTGTACGAGTAAGAGCACATGCTACGAATGAGCCTATTCAACACATTATTATGTTAAATTTATGTGACGAAGCGAACTCCAAGTTTGTTTGTCGTTCAGCCACCAACCGACTCTTATAAAAGCTAGTGAAACAATGTAATGTAACTTGGTTATTTTAATCAAGTTAATACAAGAATGAGTGGAAGCGCCACGTGGTCGTAGTTCAGCGCACGACCACGAGCTTGTGTCGCTCGCTAATATTGTCATTACTATCTCGACATTGTGACGTCATGTCGACGTTTTTAATTAACTTATATTGTAAGAAACAGAACGAGATCCTTTAATGCGAGACTCTTGGTGAATACTAAGTGTGACTCCCCCCTCCTTCCCTCCACAGTAATGGTGGTGGTGTTGAGGCAGCGGTAGTGACGTTAAGTGATGACGTCACCACGCGTGAGTACCGCCGCCATATCCGTAATTACATTGTGAGTGAGCGATGCGCACCTCTAAACCTACGACATATTTCCCCGGGGTAGGTACAGGTATCTTACATATTATTTTAGATTTCACCCATATTCCGGGTCAATACTTAGAATTTTACATTTCAACTCAGAGATGGAATCAGGGACCACATTATCACAACAGGTTCACATTAGCGCTACGTAATCGAAGCATATTTTCTGAATATAATGTCTACATTAAAAATAACTACCATTGTACCCAACCGAAAAATGGAGCAACAAAGTGGAATAAGTTTGAGAATAACAAATAAAATGTATAATAAAGATGGGGAACATCGGAAGGCTTTCAACGCGCAACGTTGGGACTACGACGTTATTTACGTTGTGGAACAAGCCTCGTTTTATCTGGACAACGGTATCTAATGTCGAGGGGCACACTAACAGCCTACCCACTGTACACTGTACACTGTACACTCGTTCTACGGAAGACGTACATTAAAGGGCTACAGGAAACGTGTAACGCAATGCTACGACTTTGTAGCAATTTCGTAGCAGAAGCGTAGCACTCACGGAACTCAAGAATGTAATGTTACTTTTTAACCGACATTATAATTTTGTCTTAAATGTGTAGAACATTATTAAGTAAGTTTGTGTTAGACTCAGTGAGCAGGTTACATCGACCGTGCTCACTGACTCGGACGTGTAGTGGGGTCTATCTCTGTTGGGTGACGTCAGCTAGTTAATGATCAGTGGAAATGATACTGAGACAAAGAATATAACGTAGTGTAACGCGAGTATATTTTGAATTTAAAATAAATAAAAATCTTTTATTATCACGTGCATAAGGTATAAATTAGCCAAATTATATTAATATTACTAAGAGCTTAAATATTTATAACTTAAAGGTATTTTTAAAAATCTTTGAATAGTAGTATTTTATTATTATACTCTTTACAAATATATCCTATTGGACTGAACACCCGGCAAATATTTATATACGAAACATAACATACAGTAACATAACTGTACAGTTTTCCAGTTAAACAAACGCAGATAGCGTCTGTCCACGACGCGACGCACCGCTGCGCTGAGTTGGTGCACGCCGACGGATTTTTATAAAATTTGGATACAAGAAAGTTATTTTTATACAACTAACATTATATTGCACGTTTAAATAATTTAAATAACGTCTGACGTACACGTTTTATATTTGTACGTCAGACGTTATTTAAATTATTTTAGTTGTCGTCGTGTTCTGTTCTGTATAGACGTGAGTTTGTGACATCATTATTAAACCATTAATCAAGGACGCATTGAATTGCAAATACGAGAGTATAATCTGAACATTAGCCAACACAAAGCACTTCGGATCTTTGAAGAAGGTTTATATTGCTAAGTTGACGCTGACCAAGGAACTGTTCGTGTAATGTAGTTTGTGTACAAACTATTAATAATAATTATGTTAAGAGTAACATTCAACGCTCATAAGAAAGAACTCCATTACTTAATTTTAAAGTTGTTTTTTGAGAGTAATATTGAGAGCGCTGGTTATCGAGTCCACTGGACGAGTTGTGGTTGTTGGTTGCGTAAACTATTAATGCGACTCCACTGGTACAATATTATAAGTGAATAGCTAGATGCGGCTATTTGAAAATAATTTTGTCACCGAATGTAGTAAATGAAAGTTACTACTAGTACTAGCTCACAACTAGAGCCAGCCTTAAATATAAAGTAAACTGTTTAAATATTTAACAATTATTGATGAACTACTGTAAAGTTCAAACTACCTAAAAGTAGGCACTACACATGTACACGTGCATGAGCCTATAGCAGCGTGTTGACAAGAGCACAAGTGTATATTTTATACAGAGCACTTTTAGTATGCCACCAGCCATATAGCGCTTATATACTAGCCTCATTCATCATGCTTGACGTTCTAATCTGACGCGCTTCACGTTAGGTCACAGATCACGACTCAACCCCCCCCCCCTCGCTCTCCGAATCCTTCACTACACGAAGTAGTGTAATTGTTGCGGCGTCACTTGAGAGTTCTTGACTGATTAAAGTTGGTTATGTGTTTCTGTAGAATGTAGTACATTGGAGCACAATAATTGCCTGATGACTGGTGGCAGCAAGCTACTACTACGTTAGTTATCCTGATGGTAACTACTGCTCATGCAAATCGGTAATACCAGAGACAGCCATGCCATTAAACTGCCAACCGCGTTACACAAATAATTATAATATATATTTCTATTTATATATTTTGTCAACTGCAGACCTATTGAAACCAAAAACATATATTATAGTGTAGCTCGGTGTGATCGCTTGCTATAATAATTTAACATATTATAGCATTGTATATTATATATACTAAAGCTACGTGTGTAACGAGCTCTTTGATTTCAGCAAGACAGATAAAACCTCCCCTATTGCTAACACAGCTGGTTTTCCCTTCCCTCCTCCCCAGCAAGTTTCGGAGTTCACTATTATTATGTAAGAAACACATAAATTAAATAAAACCGAATCACTGAGTTGGCAATGGGGGAGATATCATTTATGCAGAGAGTATAGCGACTTTTATTGTAACGTAGACAGTAGGTCGGTCGTGACTCCAGCATCCCGTGGCATGTACTCGTATGTGTGTGTGTATCAGCAGATTAGTAACCGTGACCAGGTCCTTGCTTCCACAATGTTGTTCAAGAAGCACAATTCCATTTACACAATAACAAGTGAGGTGCTGACTGCTGCTGCGCGTCGCGGGACTGAACCCAGAACACATTACCATAACATTTATGTTCGACACTTCGTGCTTTTTAAACGACTTCAAAAAAGGAGGAGGTTATATGTTCGACTGTATGTATTTTTTTTTAATTTACATCCAGATAAAACCTTTTAACATTATGTTTGTATTGTAGTCTATAACAAAGATAAAGTGGATTACTGCGGCGTCTTATTTGAAGCTATATTATTATTATTACCTTCTCTGTTCAATGGTTTAAATTTTACGTAACGCGCCTAAAAGGTTTGCTGCGCAGTAAATTGATGGATATTTTTTATTGAATGGGAAGTTAACCAAGCTAAAAGATATAAAAATTTGCGGTGTTTTGAAGTGCGAAGTCTCGGCTCATTACGGGATTGATGGATCTAAAAGTAAACGGGAAATAATCCTTTACAAGACATTATATCTGTACCAGATTTTCTTGTAAATTTTGAAGGATTTAATAGACTTAGATATAATATTGAGAACACACAAATTCATCGCTTGACATTATATTTGCCGTTATCACTATAAGTACATATATGTATGTATATTATGTCCAAGATAAATTTAATTACATATAGATAATAATTTTATAATTGTTATAATTCCAAACTTTTGTTTTAATTTAGGGGATGCGCAACCGTTAATAAACGTAAGCTTATAATTATAATAATGATGATGAAGTCAAGGGTGAGTTTGTCTCGAGGTAAGAGGGAGCAATGAACTTGTACCACAGACTACACGTTGTTTTTTTTTATACCTCAATGGTGGCAAACAGTCGTATAACCCACCTAATGGTAAGCGGTTATCGTAACCTATGCCTGTATGCAACACCAGGGGCATCACGAGGGAGTTGCTAACTCTTAAAAACCTATTCACTCCTTTTTTGAAGAAATCCATACTGTAGTCCCTTGGGAAACATCGTTAGGTTTTATTCCACATTCTGAGAGTTCTCGGGAGGAAATTTCTCTGAAACCATTTAGGTGAGCCTAAATCAAACGATTCTTCGGAACACAACACATTCTCCAAGCGGTAGAATGCATATTGACACGCGGCGCCGGCGCCGGCGCGTCGTTAATCATTCAGTCTACTGTCACTGGTGGTGTCGGTGCGGTGAAAACACTCGGAGAACATTAGCGTCACAGTTTAAATGAAGATGACATTATAATATAGATCAAACACTTTCTATTTAAATGCTTCATTAGTCTAGTGGTATAAAAATATAAACACAAAAATAGTTATCTTTGGCATGTGTAGGTTGTGTCGTCCGTTAACTTGTCTGTCACTGTGGCGTAGTGGCTAAAGTAGTACCTTGTCACTTAGATCGTCGTGCCTAGTGTCGTCAATTCGATTCCCACACGAGGCAAATAAATGTGTGATTCATACTTGTTATATATTTACACTATACGTTATAGATAACAACCAAGATAGATGGTTTTAATATTACGTAGAACATAATACAATGTTAAATATTAAACATTTCTACTCAGTTTGCATAATTATGTAATGCTTGTATGCTTTTTAGATAACAACGTCTCTGAGTAAATATAGTTTTAAAATGAACAGCTATTCTTACAGAGAACTTATTATTTTAAATTTTCATACAAAATACTGCAGTTGGACTACAAAAGTATTAAAATTCAAACTTGTAATCTAACTCAAGTTGTACGTCAAGCTCCGCGTGGTGGTTCAGTGGAGCTCGGACATATTTCAATTTGCGTTACAAATATGTACAACTAAACTTTATAAACTTATTTCTAGTGTAAGTTGGAATTTGTTGTTGGGACTTTTGAATAAACTATACAGTACAATAAACGTAAAATGAATACACGATTCTTATAACTATAAATATAGATCGTGATAAAATTATAATATAATAATATATTTTATAACATATTTGCTCGTAAAGGGTCTCTTATTTCACCAATTTCAGTGTTGTAATGTATCTCATTACGCACTAGTGCGGTAATGTAAAGTAAAATGCACGGCTTCTCATGCTCACATACTAATAATCGCGGGGCTCCGTACGTAACGAACGGTACCTATTTTTTAAAATCTTAGCAAAGAGTTTTTATGTCAGAAAAGTGGTCAACATTTTATGAATAAAATTAATTAACTTTGGTAGATAAAATAATTATGATATAATTATATAAAATAAACATTTAATTCTTTAATTTAATTAATTTAGACAATAAATTACAACCATTTATCTGTACTAAAACACAAAAATATTAATTTACTTTATTAGTAATACTGGCTATTTTTGTGTTTTTGCCTTAAAAAAAAAGCGCTGATGCGCGCGCATCGATAATTTGTGACAAGTAAAAATAATTCCGCACACTATTTCTTTTCGCTGTATTTGTTTTTTTCTAAGAAAGTCCGAATTTTATTTATTTCCTCGCAAATATGTTATAAAACGTCGTATGACACACGTGCGGTTTGATAATTACAGCCTCTGCTTTCTTGTAGCCCTCGCCTGCGGCTCGGGCTAGCAATATCGCCTCGGCTGTAATTATCAACTTACCGCACTGGTATCATAATGTACTATTATAAATCAAAGAGATTCTTTTACGAATTGTAATGTAATGGTGAAACGGTTCACATTTAGTTAATTAATTTTCACAAACCAGTTGATTAAAAATAAATAAAATGCGTTTGTAAATTTTTATAGAGTATGTGTGATTTGTGACTTCGGGTATTCTACTGGCCTGATTAATATTTATGATACAGTAGAATATGTGAATTCTGTTAGATCGTAATGTTTAAAATTAATGGATTGCGGGTTCTCTTACTTAGTCTCTAGGTACTTACTATAGAAAGTAATATGTCATAGATCTGTATTCTAACAATGTTGAACATTGTGAATGTAGGTCATGACATGTTAGCGCCTTCCAGTACTACTGGTATAGTGGAACATGTTGCACTGAGAATGTGTCAAGTGCACCAGATAAAAGATTTCCGGCAACTGGGATCGCAATTAGCTCGGAATATAATATATGGATCCAGCAACTTGGATCTTGATCTGAGTTAATAGCCAGTTCCCGAAACCTTCCAGATAAATAGGGGGTTCAGATAAATGTTCCAACGCGAAGTACGAGTAAATGAAGTGGCTCAGTAGTCGCAAGTCGCGTGGCGCGGTGCGGTGCGGTGCAGCGCGTTGCGGGGCGGGGGACATTTGTCTCGATTACTCTTGTGTCCAACGTTTTCATTTATCGACGGAACTCGTCATTCGTTACGATTGTGCCACTCAGACGTTTTATTACTTGGGCGAGTTCGTAAATGAGCAAACTGGAGTCGAACACGAGACGGCGCGCGCTTCCCTCAACTCTTCATTAAATTAAAAAGGTTGTTTTACAGCAGAGCTCGTAACGAACGAACTCATCGACGATTTATTGATAACAGTCGCGCGACAGATGTTCTCGTCAAATGCCTCGTTATTTATTTTATACCTATATAGCTTTTAAAAAAATAAATAGAATATTATTATCTACAAAGTACACTTTGTCAACGTCTTTTTATGTTTCAGAAGGTTATAGGTCAGTTTAATTGTATTTTGGCGGTTGGCGAATCGAGATCCAATAGTAAAGGTAGTTCTTTCAATAGCTGATAAAAAAATCACTAAATGGTTCAAACGGCAAGAAGCTGTTTTATGTTTTATATAATTTTGTACTCGTAGCTGCACCTGTCATAAATGTTCACTAAAAAAAGCGCTGCTATCGCATTACAAAAGCTAGTTCGCAAGTAGCAATAAATAACGTCAGTATTTTATACTTATAACACGATTACGTACTCTCTCTCGTCAGGAGGAGTGCATCGCCAAAAGAACTCGTAGCGTAAAACTGATTTATTTCATAATTTTGGTCTGCGACGCGAGCGACGCCGCGCGCCAATGGTGTGTGGAGTAGCAAGTGACTATTTAGCATGATCATTGACCTCGCGAGAAGTTTCACCAACTATACAACAAAGTTAGGATATCAACGTCTTGATAGTTCATAAATCGCGGTGCTTCAAGCAGAGGGCTAAGTGGTGGCGAGTGCCGCTCTGTCGTCGACTGAATAGGAATTGTTCTTCGAGAATTTACATTGTAGTGACACTGCGGTAGCCTAGCAAGTGTAAGGGCCGGCAGTTGCGGCGGTGGCTTACAGCGGAACTAAAGTAATGAAAGTTATATACTTAATTGTACGAAGTTAATATACCTTGCGATGTTCATGTTTATTGGTAAGAGCGTTCTTTGGGTACAGACGTCATCGTTGCGGTTGCGCAGTGAGCCGCGCGCCGCGCCGCCTCGCTACACAATCCTTGTTATGTATAAAGTTGAACGTTTGAGTATAATTCAAAATCTTCTTCAGAAAATCTTCAGATTATATTGTGTTGTTGTAAGCTGTACTTATAGTTTAATTAATTATTTTAAATTTGTATTATTATTATTTATATAATCTGTAGTAAATACTTTTGTACAAAGCGAAATATTATTATTTATATAAATTAGTTTGTATTGTGGTTCAGGCAAGTTACTTAAAATTCTATCAATATACCTAATACATTTTTTATATCCTTAAATCTTTTAAGCTACAATGAACTGAAAAAAATGAAATGAAAAATTGAAAATGAAATGAAGAATCTCGTATACTAAATATAAGATACTTGCCCTTCAAGTAAATTTCAATTCTCGTATGACAATTAGAATCAGGAAATAGAAATTACCTTGTGAAAATAATCAATAGTCATATTTGATCGTAAGACAAGAAGCCAACTTCGACACAATTGGTAATAATATGGCTGTGAACATTTCATGTTTCTCAGGCTGCTCCGGGAAGTTTCCATATAAATAGGCGACTTGTATTCATTCATTTGACTCTCAATGCAAGTAGTTACATTTTCCTGTTTGCCACGCCAACAACGCTCTGAACATTTTAACTTGTAACTTTTGTTGAACAAGTTTTGCGCTGCAGAGGTGTTCACAGCTCAGTGAGTGTTCGCGGCCGTCAGATCCAATGTTATTTAGATGAAAGTTCGCAGAGCACGAGCGAGAGCGCCTCACAATACAATCTTGTTTCTACAAATTCAATAGAATGATAGTAGCGAGCCGGCGCCGGCAGCGTGCAGCGCTCAGCTGAGCTACAATCTCATCGCAAGCAACGTGTTGGCGACGAAACACGACCAAAATATGATTCTCTTGTGTTTATGAGTAAGCTCGCCTGCCTCGTGGACTCGACACATCTGTTTCAATGCAGAAAAATAGGTAGGTACTGAAATTTGTTGGAAGACGAAGTTGGCGCTCAAATGAAGCAAAAGTTCCAACATGAATTAGACTAATTTCCGTAACTAAACGTTAGAGACGTCAAAAGTTCGTGATTTGAGAACAAAGTTACAAGTTGCGAAGTAACTAGCTGTTTTGAGACAAATCCGAGTAGAGATGTCCCAGCCGAGCGGCGCGGGCCACATCTTAGAGAACAGTTCTAAAACAAGTCAAATGTACCGCACGTAACACACAACACGAGAACTACTACACTAATAGTTGTCAGCAAACTTGAATTGTTGACTAAGATTTCCACTGTCATGCAGTTGAACGTATCACGTGGTTCAGACACGGACACAAAATATGGTAGTTATATGAAATTTTATGTGAGATTTTACGACATATTCTCTATGATCTCGTATAAATTTGACACAAGTTTAATAAAAAAATATAATGTAAACGCACAAAAAATACAAGCATCAACATAATTTGGACAAATATATAGGTAATTACTACATTATTTTAAATAGGTACAAATATATAGGTAATTACTACATTATTTTAAATAGGTACAAATATATAGGTAATTACTACATTATTTTAAATAGGTACAAATATATAGGTAATTACTACATTATTTTAAATAGGTACAAATATATAGGTAATTACTACATTATTTTAAATAGGTACAATATTTTAGAATAAAATTCAAGCATTAAATATTGTTGTTTTATTAGTTCAATAATACGTGATCACGCTCCAGTTCAAACTATTTACTGAAGCATCCAACAATACTCGTAACTTATCTACTTTATGATTTATTGCATTTTTACACTTTGAGCACGAAAATATAAAGCCGTATTTTCAACTTGGTGCACACAACACCCGCTCTAAAGAGTGGAAAATATATAGGATTCTGTCCAATAGTTTTGTGTATCATACTATATGTATTCATATAATAAAATTGTAACAGGTCGATGTCTGTACATTACAGATTTTGAGAAAAAATAATATGGGTGGTTTTATTTAGAGGCACAGAAGCCAATACTATTTTTTTTTAGAATTTTTGTTTGTCTTTATTTTTGAACGCGCATCACGCAACTAATATTGCAAAAAAACATGGAATTGAATGCGGTTTCACCAATGTATTGCTAAAGGCCTAACTAGAGAGAAGACCACTTATTACCAACATACCACGCGGGTGGGGCCGCGGGCGGAAGCTAGTCGAAAATAAAAATATTCACAATAAACATAACGCAATTTTGGCTCGTAAAGAGTATTATTCTTCGTTATACAATACGTTACATTGTGTGAACAATGACACGGTTCTTTACAGAAAGATCGATGTGTGCGTTAACTATTACTGGCTAATTGGTACGTGGTACGAGTGGCATTGTTACATCTCCACGGTGCACGGTGACAGCGCAAGCGCAGCGAGAAGTGCCTCATTAGATCAGTGCTTTCATAATCGTTGTTGAATACTAGTTGTCTCACATTATTTGTACGTAAATTATTTCAATTATGTTAACCTTTATTAAAGCAGTTAATATATTCACTGTGTACGTGTGTGTGTAAGGTTCACTTCGCCATTAGCTATGTTTTATCAGATGTTATTAAACAGATTGATGTCCAGCAAATAATACTTTGCTGCTTGTTGAATCATTTAACTTGAGTTACAAGAATGAAAATGTTCAATCGCGAAAACGATCATTACTTTACGGAATTAAAACTTTTTCAGAAATAACGAAGTTATATTAAGTTATTATTGCAAGGGGTCTGTGTCACGTATTATATTAATGGAACAAACAAGTTATTTTATATTTGTTAAATATATACGTGACCATTGCATAATTATTTAATATTTTAACGAAGATATAATGCATTAATGAATTATTCATTGATCCATTTTATTCCGACAAACTGGTAATACTCAATGCCAAGTTAGTTCAGTAATGTGAGGCTGTAGATAGAATCAAATAACTGAACAGTTGACTCGGAATAGCCACTTTAATACTATCACAGCGCTTTTAAATATAAAATTGAGCAGAGGGAATTAAAAGTGTTTCTGCTTAAGACTTTATTTTCTTTTGTAACTTTATACAAGGTAAACGTTTTAACGTAGTATTTAGGAGAGGGTACTAGTGGAGGCGCTCCGCCCGCTCAGATCACACCAAGGTTGGCTTATTGTGATTCACTAAACCACTGCAGAACTCGACTGAGCTTTATTTTTGAGAGATTTTTTTACACATAGCTACTATTTGTGATATTATTTCAAGACTTTAAATCTTACCAGTGTTAAGAATCAAAGATATTCCTGTAGAATATTAATATGTACAATTCCAGGTAGTTAAATGGTGCATAATATTTTAAATATTAAAATCTTGTGTCGTATTATGTAGGTAGAAGAGAAAAGTTACCTTGAACAACTTCTCGTTTTTGATCCTCAATGTCGAACAGTTCGCGCGGCGAGGGGGGCGGGCGGGGCGGGTGCTCGTCCTCGGGCTGCTTTTCTATCTGTAACACACACGAGGACCTCAGCAGTCAGCACTCAGGTACAACACAACTACCCACTATTACTCATAGTTTTTAATCGCATGTATTCTGTGATATTATTAGTACAAGCACAATACATATTTAATTGTTATTAATGTTATAAAAGGGTGGAGTCCTGGTGGCCCGAAACACAGGCCAGTGAGCCTGGTTCAGGCACCAGACTCCCACAATATAAATTTATGCCAATATTTTTAATTATAAATGCTGTTATGTAAGAAATTGTATATTGTTGAGAGAGAATAAATTATATTATTACACTCTTATACTATTTTATTTGATTCTTACTGGTTTCTTTTGACGTCGTTCAGTATAAGAATCTATCTGACTTAGGGTAAAATAACAATAATAAATAAATTAAATTCAAGATTTATACTTTTAGCATTAGGTTCAGAAAATCTTTATATTATAACCATATTGTTCCCCTATCACAGATATTACAACTCATAGTGGGTATTTGCAAAGTGTTTAATGTCCCAGATTTTCCTTAAACATGACAAGTGAAAGCGACTGTATCGTATTACTAAATAGTACAATTTTCGTTACTATAATGATTGCTAATTTGTTTAAATAAAAAGTTATCATGAGTTATCACATTAAAGATGCTAGAGATGCAACCAATTTGGAAACTGTCAAATACAACGTGCAAAAGTGTGGAGTTGCCGCACCGCGCCGCGCCGCACCGCACTGCTCCACGCGGATGTCGCGCGGATGTCATGGCGGCGCCGACCCTCGGCTCTACGTAAAGTTAAATTACTTAACTTACAACAACATTACGTATTTTCAAATTCACAAAATAATAGTAAACACGAGCTGCTTACTAATTACGGCCCAAATAACTTGTGAGGACTTCACTTTGTCAACTTTTAACTAATTAATAACATTAATATGGATACAGTTTTGCTTGTTGATGTTATTAACATTATGGTTAACAATGTTTTTTAACTTCATATTTATTTAATATATGTGTATCATTCAACGTTGTATATTATTATTATAAATTTTAACAGTTTTAAGTTTAGAAAAGTACTATACTGTAATTCAATTCTGGAACTAGTCTTGATATGTAATTTAAGTATGCTAATGTATACATGTGCTTTGAAACTATAGATATGTTTAGCTACTTTTGTTGCTGACTGTACGAAAAGTCAAAAAGGTTGAAAGAAATAATTAATTGAATTATCATGATAGGTTCATAAAGATTCGTCGCGAGATCACAGTAGCAACAAGTATGGCAGAGGAAGCTCAAGTTGAACATCACAATTTTCGTAATTACGCGGAGAAGCAAAGCCAATCAGTCGTTAGTTAACAAGTTCTTAATATATCTATTAGATAAATGTGATTAAAATTAAATGAAAGAGCTGGAGTAATGGCGGCTAGTGAGCCGACTAGACGATATTTCTTCATTAAGTGCGGAGCGGCGCGCTCTATGAATTATTTACGAACACATACATATGAATGCGCTGGCGAGCCCATTGTCCGACCGACCGCGGTGCCTACCACGAGACTGGGCCGCCACTCACTCTGTATCAACATAGCACACAGCTTCTTAACTCTACAAGAAATCAACTAAATAAAAGACTATAAAAATACCGAAATGCGATCGAATCTTCCAATACTGCCGCCATAAATACGTTAATTATGAATCACAGACATAAATGTCTCCGGAAATCAATCACGGGAAACTATAGCGCGATGAAAACAATAATAGCGCTTCAGCTCCGGCATTATATTGGTCATATAAAATGTTATTAGAGAGCAAGATTGATGTGAGCAATATCTCGTGGGTTGAAGCACTCATTCACGTGATATAGTGGGTGATATGACGAGACATAAAGGCGAGGGACGTGACTGTCAGCTCTCTGGTGTATCAACACTTACATATTTTGGCTACTCAGTCCGAGTCGGTGAAGACACTTATTACAATAAAATGCAGACTGTTTCCAATTTTTTTTTATTCTTGATAATTTATCAAGAATAAAAAAAAATGGCGAAAACTGTTTAATCGAACGAGCAAGTCTGATTAGTTACAGTAAAAAAAAGTTTAGGTACAGTAAAATTAATGTAACGAGGCTTGTCTCAATCGAAAAAATTTAAAATCTATGATCTGAATACTAAGCATTCCCCGAAGACTAATTAGTTTGACACACTAACATATTTCAGAATCTGCATTTTTAAGAAAAATAAAGTTGCACAGAATTCAACTGAATACTAACCAATAGTAAATTAGATTAACTACAAAAATGTTTAAGCAAAAATTCGCCGCCAACTAATATCACTCACTGACGGTGCAAATCTTAAATAAATATTATTTTAAACACGGTAAGTAATTACCAATGATTACACGACACGTGTACTAGTTACGTTTATTATCTTGTTACACGTGACTTATTACTCGCGTGAGTTGCCTGCGGGTGGCGACTAGTTTATTTTTTATTATATTTGATTGAATTTGTACAGTAACTTACAGGTTACACATTAATTAATTCATAACATATAATTTGGCAGTAAGTATATACAATACACAAATCTGAAGGCCAGTTTTGTTATTATATATTATACAAATAAAAGTTATTGAGAGGATAAAATATAACTTAGACAAATTAAAAATGGCATTTGTATGAATAGATTAGTTCTTTTGTTTTAATATTATATTCAGTCAGGTTATAATATAAATAACTTTTATTTGATGGTTCAGCCCCCGGGCATTACACGAGTACACTCGACAGCGCCACGTATTATTAAGACCCATTGTGAATTGGTACTACCAGTATAGGGTCTATATACTGTTTAAGTTACCTTTATTGAACAGCACAAACATATTAATATCCAGGAGGATTTCAGTGCCTTAAGCCAAAGAACCGTAATTATTATTATTATCCTTACTTATAATTTTTTTTTAAAGAAATCATTTTGTTTGTACGTCTTATCCGGTTAACCGATCTCCATGATATTGCACATAATTATAGAGAGTTTAAAACTTGTAGTAGAAACCTTTTTACTGAGACATCGCGCGAGCAAAACCGTGGGCGTAGGCTAGTACTAAATAAAAATAAATACTATGTCCCTACAATTTTAAAAACATCGTCATTTATAAATTTAATAAAACAGTTCCTTAGTCGCAACGTCATTTGTCATCACGTGATGTGCCTTCGAGTTCCTGTGGTTTGTGTGGTGGTCTACTTTTTATGCATGGACTATTATTCATATGGGAGTATTTGTGAAACAGACTAGGCGCTTAGGAGTGTACAAGTTGTTGTTTAAAACGATTGCAAGTACATTTTTTGAGGGAGGTACAAATATAGATTATTTTATATCTGTTTGGGCGGTTTCTAAAGAAGATTTAACACACAGCGCATATAGATACGAGTGGAAGGAAGTGGTGGAATTTTGTAATGCCACCTGGAGGGAAACTACTCTTAATACTAGAGATAGATAATTTTACTCAAAGGAAACATTCCTTTGTTTTTATTTATTACGAGTACGTTCCCTCCAGGTGGCATTACAAAATTCCACCCTGTATAAGTAAAACTCAAGTTATGATACAATACAGATTAACTACAAGTTTTCGGCTAATGTAATATGTTTGTAGGAATTAAGCGAGTTTTGTCATAATGTTAATGGCTTCTATTTGCGGTTCTAATGTCCGCCAGTATTGATAACTTAACTAAGTCCCCCGCACCGAAACATTCCTCACACACACACACTTAAATACAAAACGAATCTTTATTACAACATATAATTTTTACAGTACATTGCGTTGTTTGTACAGTGCTGTTGTAGCAATCGCAGAACCGCAGTGGAAATGGAATGACAATATTGTGTGTTGTTACTGAAGGCTCGTAGTAGCGCTGTTCTGGTCGGATAATCCACAGAACAGGCGACACGCAGTGTTACAAATCGTCGCCGTCCCGAACTCAACAGAGAAAAATGAACGAACCTGGATCTTAGAGTCCTTTGTTAATTACTCTTTATCAAGGAATCTTCGCACTAAGTGAGAGTGCACTCGCTCGTTACTTGAAACATTAACTGAGTGCGGTGATGTAAGTGCGTCGACGTTTTACGTAAGTGTCGAGTGTACGTGTCACAGCGGCATTGTCTACTTTGTAGTAGTACTTGGCACGCACCATACAAGTAACATAGTTATATTACGTAAGTATTTAGAGTGTATAATGGACATACGTATCAGAGAGTTGATATTAGTTGGAACCGATGTAGAACCAATTGGTAATGTTATCATAGCTCAGTAGTGTAATGGAAATTTTGTTCCTATATATTCCAAAAATCATAATAATAAAAATACACAGAGTGATAATAATAAACAGCAAGTATTTGTCGTTAACACACGTCGTGTGGCGCGACTAAGAGAGGCCACTCTTTGTGGCGGGAAATTTGGCGCCAATTCCCAAAGTGGAGTTTCGAACAACTTTGTTGAAGCCGGATGTTTTGTACGTAAATTTGAAAAAGGTTTCACCGAAACATTCAGGATATTCTCAATTAGGATGTTGTTGAGTCGGTATTTTTGTTCTAGCGACCGCTAAAAGGTCCGCGCCGCTGTAAGGCAAGCACAAAGCGCACCCCCCCCCAACGCCCCCCCCTCCTCGGTCCTCCGACAGAACAATCACTCACGATACGATCAAGGGTCCTCCATGTTCCAATGTTTTTGTACATTGTGTGTATTGTGTTAATCGGTTTGTTTTTCAGCCGAGCGATGGAACAGAATGTTGATTTTGTCGTTGACAATGTTCAAATCACAATGAAGAGAAAATACGACTAAGTTTTATATAAACACTTTTAACTGAATGCGGCTCGGTGAGTGCCCATTATTTACATTGTGGGTCACTAACTTATAATTCGAGATTCTTCGCGAACAATGATCCGTGAACAATTGAGTCCTCGACGAACTCTGAAACTTTCGACGTTAGATAGTTGACTCACTACTTCGGATCCACTTCGACTCATTCTATTATTTCTTGCACTATAATTCAAATGTAGAGAGAAGTCGTTATGAATCATCATTCAATTACCAAACTCGTAATATCTGTAAAAAAACATTTTGCAGACATTCACAGCCACAAATCTCCACTTTATGTAACAAACGCGATTTATAATATAATGTACTAATAATGAATCTTTGCACACAAAAACACAAACAATATACTTATTTCTATATCGGTAATGTTCAAACGACAGAATCCGAAGTTAAAAGTTAATGTGAAATAGAAACTCATTGACGATAAAACTTTATCAATCTTCGATTTGATCAGTTTTCCTAGCGTATTTAACTTGATGACTCCGTGTTTGCATTTCTCAAACTTTAAAGTACGTATTCCAATATAAAACAGCTTCAAAATATAATTTATAATTTGTAAATGCAGTTTAAAATTAATATTTGTTTTTCTATGAAGGAATCGATAGCTGATTATCGTGCGTTTATATTTACTTGATCTGACAGAGCGCGCGTACGCGGTGTGTGTTTGTGTAAAAACAAATATCAACAGAAAAAAGTAATATAATTCAACCGTTCGCTTAACATAAATCTTCAAAAAAAAAGGTTAATCTAAAAATGTAATTATACTTCGATACGGGAGGGTTAAATATTAGGAATATCTATGGTTGTGGCTTGTTACAAAAATGTTGGTCGTTCAAAGGGTTCAAATATTTTGCACAAAACAAATACTTGGGTATTTGCTCCGACCGTGTTTAGGTATTTAACCCTTCAATCTTTGTACTACAAGCAACATTTGTACGACGGTGAATAAAATACGCGCCGGGGAGCAGGAACAGGTGCAATATCATACTTTATGTATAGCGCGCCCGTTATACAATAGTTTTTACGAGTATCCGCATGCGTAATGTGATGCGGGTCCGATTCAGTTGTGTGACAAAAATGTCGTTAAAGTTTAAATAATCGTTTTATGTGCGGCCATGTTGTCGTTAAAAGTTGATACTTCGACACTTTATTATATAATATTAAGGCTTTATACTGTGGCTTGTATGGCGCCGAGAAAATGGCAGTTTTTGTGGCTTGATAAGCTTGTAATGGATACTTATGAGCAATATTATGAAATTTATACATAAGAAGAGTATTCGATTTTGTCTCATAAAAAGCAAGGCATAAGGTGTAAATTATTACAAACAGAAACATGACACATATACACCGATTTAAAGTACCCAAAATCTCTAAAGCCAATCTCACAATCAACGTGCTACGAGACGCTACGAAACGCTACGGGATATTAAGATAAAGCTACGAACTAAGCTACAGCGTAGCGTGATCCATTTATTCACAATTACATGAGATCCAGCATTATCGTGCATAAGAAACGTAACATTGCACCGTGCGATACAAACCATCATTTATTATTTGTTAACATTTGAACTAAGCTTTTGAGCTAACCTTGCGTAAAGATAAGATAAGATTGTGTAATCATAATCATTTTTGTATTTTTTATTTTGTACATATATTTTTATGGGTATTCTATTACCAGGCTAGTTAGTTTCATTGTATTTTCTTTAATATTGATCTAACAGATAAATCATAACAGTAGCGCTAGCGGTACACGCTCCCGGGACCTTCGCGCTGCACAGACACAACAACAGACATTATCTAGACTAGCGTCACTATTGGTACGTGTTTCAAAGATCTTCCTTATAAAAACATTGCGACATCGACATCACTTCGTACAGAACATTTACAAAAATAAATGTTCCGATCTAGAATACATACAAATAAATGAATATTAAGCCCGCAGAGCTATAAAGTAACGAAGAAGCCCTTTACCCCACAAAGTCGAAAACGTTTTATTAAAATGTGTACCTCTCTCCTTTTCCCAAAACACACTTAACAACTCGCACAATTTGAATTTTTAATTTTCCTTTTAACAATTTGCGAAGTTCGGCTAAAGCGCCACTCAATCGGTACGATTGTTAAATTCGGAAAAAGAACCGAGAGAATTGTTCGCATTTATAATATATTCAAGAAAGTAATAACATTTTACATTTGGTACGAGGATGCACAATGGGCTCTTTATCCGCTGCAGAAACAAATTTAATCAGTAGTTAGTTCAAGGAAAGAGAGTGAATGTGCCTTCCCGCGAGTTAACCGACCGATCGAACGAAATATTGTACTCTTACAAAGACAAGCTCGTTTACACCTTTCGCTCCGCTGCGGGTAGTAAACTGATAGCGTCTGCATGAAACTAAGTGACATAATATATAAGTAGTTTGCACAGAACCGATGGCTCTTGAAACAAAACAAAAAAGGGAGCTAATTACATAAAAGCTTATTTATTTGATGGGTAGCGGGTAAGTCGCGCACAACAACTTAAGGTTTTATAAATTTAAATAATTGTTTGTTTACCCGACTTTTCGGTTTGATACAGCGTAAGGTAGCGTCACAGCGCAGTGTGCTCGCCAGTTCAGTCACTTACTCGTCTTTAAATTTGTTGTTTTAAATATTGGTATTTATACTGGCAACGTTTGGATGAGTCACTGTTAAGCCAATTTATATACCACTCTCCTAATTATAAAGATCACTTATTTCTACTTCGCTTCGAGCTAACATTTTGCCACAAACCATTTGATTCTAGTGACTAACACCTAAACAATATACCTACCCTTGTTACGTAATTGTTTAATATTAATTGAAAGTTATGTACACATCTAAACTTGTATCAAAAGTAAACACGTAGTAGGTATGTTGTATGTTTGTCTAATGTGGTGGCTTACCTTTGCGAAGTTGTTACAAGTTAATCTATTTACATATTAGTTTGTCGCCAACTTTGCGAACACAAACTTTAAGGAACTATCCCACAGAACCGTTTGTACGACATAATCTGCAAGGTGAGCTCAGTTACTTATCTAATCCAACTCACAAACAGACTACTGATTCTGTTGCTATAAACTATAAACAAAGTTAGATGCATAAAAAGAAGTTAGCTTTTTAGGGTTCCGTTCCAAAAATGTACACAAAAAGGACCCTTATAGTCTCGCTCTGTCCGTCTGTCTGTCACAGCGTTATATCTCGGAATCTACATATATTATCGATATGAAATTTGAAATAGTTTTGAAAAATGTTGATTCAACTAATAAAATTAAAAAAATAGAGAAAATGTTTTTATTTTCTCTGCAAAAGCGGCAGAAATGGGGGGTTGAAATTTGAAATTGAAACTATTATATCAAATGGGGTATCATTCTCTTACCAGTGTCCTATGTTCTAATTCAACATTACTATGTTAGTCGTGCCTCTCAACTGTTGCGTGCGTTGTGTGCAAGTGTGCTCAGACGTAACTAATGAGTTGTTTGTATGGTGTCACTTTACATCGTAACATAACGTCATAATTATGTTGTACGAATTAATATACAGTTATATTTATTAAGATGTTTTCTTTCATGAATGAAAGCTGATTGTATTGCAACTCCCTCCGTTGAAAAACAGTTCATTCAGCACCTGATCTCCTATACATAGTTCCATTGGACTATGACAGTAAAGCAACAGCAAACGGCAATGGTGACCGAATGGATATATGTGACCGGTATACGGATCATGCGGTCCAAGTTCGATTCCGATCGGCAGTAATTGGTACTGCAGATTTTACTTTGTGGAAATTATAATTATGTTCTAGTCAGTGACTTACCATCTGCTAACGGTGAAGGAAATAATCGTGAGGAAACCCACATACCCTAAAATAAATTCTAAGTGTGTGTCTGATCCACCAACCCGCACTAGGCAAGCGTGTTATTGGCATAAACCCTCTCAGCTCTCTCTAGATAGAGAGGAGACCCGAGCCCAGCAGAGGGACATAAATAGGTTGCTGATAATAATGATTATGATGATCATCATCAATATCATTTATTTTTTATCATCATAGTAAAGACATACAGTGTACGTGTATTTGAACACGCTTGTGGTCCATAATATTATATGTACTGTCTACTTATCTAGTGGTCTTTGAGATTAGTCCACAAATCACAGCAGTCAAGTGAAGAACAGTACATTATAATATCAATAGTAGGTATATTAAATCATAAATTTGATTACAAACGCTTAACTAAAATAAACAGAATAGAATCGATCATGATCGGTACAATCGTTACCCGGTCGTGAGTTATGAACGCCTGCGGCTAATTCTGCGGTGCGATAGAATTTATTGGAGCGTAGTGTAGCGGTTAGTATCGATTAAATGTGCGATGCCATTGAATCGAAATAGCCAATTATATCCCACCACTGTTCGCTCCTTATAATAGGAAATGTGTTTGATGATTTATGTCTTATTTTGTGAAACTACTACTGCGTGAACTATCCCAATAGTTGGACGGATTTCGATACATGTTTATTGAGGCGTTACTAAGTGTATATTTATCCGTGTAGTGATGGATGAAGAATACATAATATCACTACCCCATCTCAACCCGCGGGTGTAGTAAAAGGCGACTAAGGGAGTAGTCATATGCAGAAAAGAACACTGCGAGAAAAGAAAATTTTGAAACAAATCAGATCAAATGGCCAGACGGGTTGGTATAGCAACCCGTCTGGCCAGCGTGTTATAAGTAGGCTAAATTCCCTCGACAGTGTTTGGAGGAGACCCGTGCCCAGCAGTGCAGAGGGGCGTTTATGGGTTCTGATGATGATGGTGAAGTGTGTATTGATGTATGATACTTAATATGTATGTAACATAGATTATAGAAGGCGCGAATTTTTAACACTCGACGTAAAAAGAGTTAAGTCTCTGTGTGTCTGTCTGTGGAATCGTAGCTCATACACTAATAGGCTGATTTTAGTGATTTGTTTTTTCTAAAAACTGACATAAACCTAATTAGAAATGTTTTATCAAAACTTGTGCAAGCGTTTTAGGTGATCAGTTCTTTTTAGAAGGTACTTGAAATTTTCAATTTAGCTTTTATCAAATATTACAAGAGAAAACTAAATTGACAATACCTTGTACCTAGCACACTCATGTCTGAATAAAAATTGTGACAATTTCGTAAAATCCTTGTTCGTTGTCAACGCGCGCGTTATGTGTTTCATGAATAATGTAGTGCTGAAGGTAAAACCACCAAGTTGTAATCAAAATATAGCACCTTTATTATAGAAAAGAAAATGTCAAGCTAAGTAACGACGACACCTTGATACTATATGTGTTAAATAAAATATAAAAATTATTACTTCATATTATGTGCACAAGAATATAGCGGTATGTAGCGGGTGTCCAGGAGAGTGGGCAGCGGATATATGTTATAACATAATGTAGTTTGAGTACATATGAATTGTCATGTTTTTCTTTATTAAATTTTGGTTAATTTGCAACTAAAACAGGTATAAGCTTTTAAAAGGAAGATTTTCGATTACTTGTTAACAACATAGGTAGTTTAATTATGTCGATAATTCTTAAACTATAAGTACATAAACAAACAAACCCTCGGTATAATGGGAAAGTGAAAAATACTTATCATCACAACCACATCTCGGCAACATGCCGACGCCGACGACGGCCTGACTCCGGTACATTGATTAAAACTGATCCCACGCTATTTTACAATAGGTACCATTCAAGTAAATACTTCAAATGTATACATTTACGATTATAAACTGAAAATATATTTAATTTTGCTAGACCTCCTCTCCTATCTACTCTCAAGCAGAGAACAAAACATATTTTGTTAGTTATTCAGAGACCTTTAGTAGGATCATTTCTTTTTTACAACATATTATCCCCGGGCGAGCTCGATAGATCACACTTCCAGAGATAATAAAAGTTGGCTCACAACGATGCTCCGCGGTACAGGTAGCCCCTCCCCCCCTACCGCACCGGTCAGACTCTCAACATTTGTTTTCCACTTCCCACTTTACACTTTGAAAGTTGTTTCTTTACAACAGAGGGAACATTCTCAAAATGATCCTCCCACAAACTTACTCTTCACAACAGTTATGTACTGTTCTCATAAAAGAAACCGTTATATTCGCCTCAAATAAACCGAAAAATAATATTGTTTAGATAGGTCCGAGTGTTTGTTTGTGCTATCACGAAGGATTTAGTGAAGGCTTTGATCGGATCAGCGCGTCTTATAAAAAATATGATGAATGTTGTTTTAGCTACTTTAATCTGAGTCGGGCTTCGGACGAATAATTTTGCATTAATTAAAATGTAAAGGGTTATCTTTTAGCGTCACCTGTCGGCGTCCAGAGTAACCTTTACAGTGTACACTTAAGAACTACAATATATTACACGTAAGTATGATAAACATTATGTTGGTATAACAATAATGTACATTATATGCTAACGACTAACTTAAACATTTCAATTAGAACACGATAGTATGTAGCCGCTTCTTGTTTGCAGAGTCAACTTTCCCAAAGCAAAGTACGGTATTTATGTTTATAGACTCGATATTATTTGCAAGGAAATCAAAAAACTGTACGTACTTATTGAGGAAATTATAATATAATTGATAATATATTATTATGATACAATTATTGTCTTTCACTTCTTAATTTACGAGAATAATAAAAAATAATAATGCAGTACAAAGATAATATCTTTTCTTTTTTTTCAATCATTCTTAAATGCATAACTATTTTCATTTAAATTTAATACGCTGCTTTTAATGAAATACATAACAAATAAATTTAATATTCTCATGTAGAATAGTCTACATACAAGCTGTCTTTATAGTAGAAGGAACATTGTGCCAAACCAAATATTAGTTAGAGCCGTCCAGTTTGCCAACCGCTTACTCAATCTAGCTAATTAATACCGTAGCACCGTAGCAGCGCGGCCGACGTTTCTGCTACGAGTATAAGCTACGAGAAACTAACATCAGCTACGATTTTGTTCATTCGTAGCGACTGCACCGTGCGGCGTGTTTTTAATAAATATTTCGTTACTCAATATCTGATATTAAATAGACCTTCCTTTATAATTCATTTTTAATATACTGTATGAAGTGATCAAAATATATTCTATATCTATGGGGTCGTTGTTAATAATGTGACAACCGCGTTCAAAGCGAAGTAAAAATAATTGACGGTCAGCGGAGATAAAATATTACTTTGATGTTTTTGTCTCCTTTGGGGAATTAATATACAAATAGAAATGCTATTTAATTGAGAAAAACTTATTGTGTCATGTTTCTATAATGTATTATTAATAAGTATAGATAACTCACAAAATCGCTCGCTGTGGCGGAATTAGGTAAGGCCTATGTTCAACAGTGGACGTCATTGTGCTGATATGATGATGATGATAGATAACTCAAATATAGCGATTATATCTTCAACTGTTGACTAAAACTACACTTCACTCTAAGATATTAATTGATTCTTCTTTTCAAGAAATATTCATACTATGTTTATAATGACCCATCAATTCAAAATCTAAATTCATTTGTAATCCTGAATTAATAGACATCCTTCAGAAATAATATAAGCTACCATATTTTATTGGAGCGCAACATTTGTTTGTTTGACAAGGTTCCATCACGCTCCGTTGTGATTACCGAGCTACAGATTGATGAATGAGAACGAATGATGTACGAATGAACGATTCATCATAATCTGCTCACAACACACTTTTTCAAAGAACATTCCTTATTGGATACCTAAAGGTTTTTACTCACTGGATTGAAGTATATTATTTTTGGTAAACATTACTACTCAATAATAATAATATAATATATAATATTCTACTTCATTCACACAGCGCCATCTAGTCCCAAAGTAAGCAATTATATTTGCTTGTGTTATGGGTACTAAACAACTGATATACTACTTAAATACATTTTTTTTTTGTAAATACATACATATTATAGATAAATTCCACCCAGACACAGAAGAAATCTTTATGCTCATCACACAAAGATTTGTCCTGGGTGGGGATCGAACCCACGACCTCCGGCTTAGCAGTCAGGGTCACTCACTAACCACTAGACCAACAGGCCAGTCAAAACTAGAGTAAAGAGGTTATTTGCAAATTTCAGTGCAAGATATTTTAAATTATCAAATGCGACTGTCCGGCAATCCCTTTTCTTCTGCAACTTCATTAAGTACTTGCAATTATGCGTTTTAAATCATGCTATTTTATGTCAGCCAATAAAAGAAAATTTTGTTATTAAACGTTACGGAACCCTCACAAACTGCTCACAAACTGGGCACTCTATAAAATTAAACAATGTTATAGGACAGTAATCATCGTCCAATCATTAATCATTACATAATTATATACTATAAATTGCATTAGCATGTCTGTCATCTAAAACTATTTCGATGCCGATACGTTACAGTAGTTGTCAGTCTTTACCTAAATGTTCCGAATTAAATACAAAGAATAACCTCGGACGAGTACATATTGCCAAATAAATTAAATACAGCCGTAGTTACGTTGAGCAGATTAAATATATAATTGCGTAAATCTCATTAACTGGGATTTGTTACCTTTTGAAAGTAATATACCATCGTATTCGGCCTTTACAACAACTGTACCTGTGTGACAGGGTTTTGTGAAACATCTCATTTACAAAAAGTTGTACCTTTATATTATGTCCACGGGAGGATTTATTTATCAAAGTGAGTGTTCTCTGTCATCTTCTAATTAGTGAACAGTAAATTGTTTATTTAATTTCTTGTTATATTAATGTATTTATGACTCTTTTAATGCCTAATCGCACACAATCATAGTAATAATAGCACACATAAATAAATATCTCTACTACATAAAGCAAGACCTGAATGTATATATTATTATGAATACTTTTTCATATAAGTATAAAAAATTACTTACCTTTAAATACCTACTTGATTTTTTTCAAAATTCTCTATTAATATTTTTTTGTATACACGCGTATAATTATATAAAAAATTTCTGCCCATAGACAACAGCAATAACAGAGCTAGTCATGTCGCCCACCTACAACGAATATGTATTGTTGTGTTAGCAAGCTTGTTTTTTTCTCAAATAATATTATTATGAAAACCTCGAGCAAAATACTTTACATAAAAGTACCTACAACGTAAGTAGCTGACCTTGAGAACGTTCTCGACGATTGAAATGCGAATAGTTTTTTTTTTCATTTTAAACGACAAGTTTTATACAACAGTAGTTAGGAATGCCTAGTAGTGTGAGTGCGGACATTTTGGTTTGTCTAAAGTGTTCTCGCCTCCCGTAGTTACGGGGTCGACTGGTCCACTAATTACACCCCCGGACTCGAACCCACAGCCTCCGGTCACAGCTGATAACATTTACCTGTATATCTTGTCGGGTTTTAATCTAAAACTCCGTCGGCAGGTGTATTACGTCAGCCGCAAAGCTCCGGCATTACAGCGAAGCTGCGAGGGTACCAGGCGCTCATGATATTACAGGCGTATATTTAACTAATAGTTCTCCACGGATTTTATGAAACTTAAAGCGAAGTTATGAAGTTTAATAAGGAAACTCTATTAAAGATAGTGACGTTTAGGTTAACAGTGTATATTGTATGATAACAGTATGTCTAATATTTGTATAAGATGACATGTATCATCGTCAACAACCAGTTACGTCACACTTCTGGGTTTCTCATCACTAGTACTACTCTGTCCCCATACAGATATAGTAAGTACACTTAGACTGGAAACAAATATCTATGAATCATACATTATTTGTCTCATGCGGGTAGTGAACCCACGTCAGACCGCATTGTTTCGTATGCAGCACAAGTGGTGTAAAATCTAAATGAAATAAAAAGGGCTAGTTGTCAAACCTGTATCCGACGCAAGATGACGAACTCGTCAGTCTTGGGCCCGCCGCCGATCGGCACTTGGCACGTTATCTGCAGACCCTGCAACCAATAACACAACATTTACACAATTGTATTTACGTATGAACGTATCATTATGTTCTGTAGTGATCTGATCTGAACCGCAGCATCGCGTTAGTCACAAGGCGCACACAATCGATCCTATTAGAAATCTCTTGAGGAGCCCTAAATCCAGCAGTGGACGTGATGATGATATCGTCTTTTTGTGATGTGTTCTTGCTTCCACAGTCCTTCCAGTATCGAATTGTGACTTTAGCCTTATGTCAACATTTTCTATTAGAGGTATTTATTATACGTGTTGCATATAATGTTTTTTATACTTGCCAATTAATTATGAAGTTTAGTTCAGTTTGGTCTATGGTTATTTGTAAGGAGAAAATTGCCAAGCTGCAGCTGGCTTTTAGGAAGCTTTTATTATTTATGCTATTTAGTTCTGTCTTTTATCTGCACTTTAAATGAAAATACGATATCATTTACCATCGGGTGGTTCACTAGCAATTTTTTATAATATGATATTGTTGAACCTTAGAACGACAACTATAACCTCGAGGCATGTGGCTTGTTGCTTCCCGTTTAAAATAATCAATACTAGATTGGTTGTATCGACGTTTTATTCAGTTCACTCACTCAGCGGATGTAAGTGAGCAAACTCAGCGAGGCTCGCTCTCGAGCCCTTCAACTAACAAACTAATACTTTTGCCGAACACTCGAGAAGGTTCTCGTAACGTTTACACACTACACAGCGATTTTTAAAGGAGCAAAATTGGTATTCATGAGATTATTACATTTTCGCAGCGCCCCTAGCTTATTTCCCTCGATGCGAGTACAATTTGGGGGAAATCGGTTAATAACCACCACTAAATACGGAAATTTGTTCAACTATAATTTTTATTATAAAACAGTATAAAGTTCATTTAGTAGTCATATAGAAATTAATTTATTTTGAAAATAAACAAAAAGAAATGGTATAATTAAAACTAATTCGTAAAAAAAAGAGTTCTAAAATTCTGATATACAGTAATGTATACGTACACCATTTAAAATGGCTTCTTGATTGATAAATTGATCCCACACACAAACAGATACTAAATTGAACGTAATATATTAATATTTATGTTTGACTGGCCTGTTGGTCTAGTGATTAGTGCTTACCTTAACTGCTAAGCCGGAGGTCGTGGGTTCGATCTCCACCCAGGACAAATTTTCGTGTGATTAGCATGATTGTTTGTTCTGTGTCTGGGTGTAATTTATCTATAATATGTATGTATTTAAAAATGTTTTTAAATATATAATTGCTTAAATTGGGACTAGATGGCGCCGTGTGAATGTGGTAGAATATTATATTTATTGAATTTGCGCGCTCATGGTTAATATACTAAGAATTCATATAACACTTACAACTAAAAACAATTACGTAAGGTACTTCAATTTTTATTCAAGCAAATGCCATTATAATTATATGAATAACATTTTACCTTTATCCATTAAACCTCAAAAAATACTTAACAGTCATGTTGTTATACTACCTCCATACATTATCTGTCATTTAGGCGGGAAGGTAGAGAGGGGAAGTAGGGTCGGCGGGGGGGGGGAGGTCAAAAGAACCCGCGAGCGGCAATTTGTGCATATTAATTTAATTAATGCCATAGTTAAAGTAAATGTTTGTTACCCTTTAACAATTAAATTACTAAAGGGTATATAAAATTAGTCCTAGAGATATTTTAGAACTTGGGAAAAATTTAGTGTACTTTATACAACATATAAATGGACAAAGCCACGAGCAGAAGCTTGTGCAAGCTGGCATCTATAAGTACAGTAGTGGTAGTTCAAAGCCAACGCACAAAACTAATAGTAATGTTAACACAATGTGCACAATATGACGCTCGAAGGAATCAGTCTTAATCTTCGTGACTTGAGCAAAATTCATAAAGTAATCCATTAAAATGCGTGGGAGAGCTCATAACGGTAATGGTTATTGGTAATAAAGGTTGCGTGTAATATTAGCAACTCCATCGCGGACCACTGGAAGTGAAATTAACCCGGCGTCGTTGTGGCGATCAAACAGAACACGGCCGTTGTGGCCGGGTATATTATACCCTGCACATTATCACGTATTATTATTAATTTTAAGTATAAATTATGATAAAATTTAAGGGAATTACAAATTATAGATATCATTTAAGAAAATAAAACAATTTTTTTTTTGATAATGTAGTAATATTTAACAAAAACATAAATCTTTAATCATTCTTCTATAAATTAAGCAAATAAAAACCTCTGCTTACGTTGTTCCTATTTAAAACAAATTTAACATTATTTTATTAAAACTAATTCAACATCATGGTAGCTACATAGTATGAAAACAATAATCATGAAAAAATAAGTCTTATTTATAGTAATATTTTAAACTAATCAAATACTATTGATATCTATACATTTTCTACATATAGGAATAATGTGTTCCATACAAATAGGCTTATTATAATAGTTGCAGGTGTACCTAATGTTATCTTTTCCAGTATAATACAATGAGTTACGATTCGATAAATTCACTTCCTGCTCCGCATGATCACTTAGCTCTGGTTCCGTGTCATTTTCCTGACTCCGCTGCGAAATATTGTTCCTTCTCATCATCTGAACTGAATTCTCCAGTCATCCCTACTTGAAGCTTGTTCAAATAGAGCTAGAAGTCTTCTCTGTTCACTTTCGTATGACATTGTTATTTAAAACTGTGAAAAAAGATTAGAAATATACTCATAAATGGAGGAAATCTGAAACATACCACGCACATAAAATGTTACGCGGCCGATGTGGCCGGGTATAACTCACCCGGTGTGCTCTTCTGAGACCTGTACACTTCCCCGCGGACACAGCAATACTCAGGCGAAGGGCTAAAACGCTTTAAGACATCAACAACTCCAGCTACTGTGAACCACGAACTGTGCTTTCGTTTTGTTTTAAAGTTATCACTGTTTTAAAAGTTGTCGGGTATTATACACCCAGCCACAATGACGCCGGGTTAATATTGGTTCAACGATGTTCCAAATATTGGCTTGTTTGCATTATATCTACGGTTTTTAAGAGAGGTGGGCGGGCGAAATTTTTCACCTAGATAAAGCAATTCTATATTAGGCACATTGATTGAATCGAATTGCTATACATATATACACTGAGAAAAACTTTCGCCGTTGCTGAATGGATAGAGCTTTTGTCAATGTATAAAGTAAAACAATTGTATTTTAAGGCTGTACTGGCAATACAAGAGATCATAACCATTACCCTGTAGATCACAACTACTGAACTTAAACTGTCTTCTAAGCACTTCCACACAGTCTAACGAAGTAGAGGGGAGCTAGTGCAAACTAAAATCGATAAAAAAAAGAGAACATCCACTTGATGCCAGCACGTGCAGCGCTAACAATCTCACTAGTTAATGGGTTATTACGCTGTTATTAATTCACTAATATTATATAATTTTAGCTAAAAACCACAAATTCACAAGCACTAATACACTATTCAAGTAACGCTGAGTGACACACTAACGGAAACTGCAAGCTTCTACAAATTTACATTTGTGCCACATTTGCCGGCAAATTTACAAGTAGAGTAAGCAATTTGCATCAAAGTTCTGTGAACATGTATTGTAATATATTAACTGCTGTCTAACGCGTACTACATATGTTTACACAAAGTTCTTCTTCGTTCCGTCAATTCTGACATACTGAGACATACTTTTATATTCATATAAATATCAATGGAAATGTTGTCTTACATATTATTATGATTAGCACGGTGTGGATCCAATAGATCTAAAGATAGATGTGTGTATTGGATTGAGTACTATAGTACTATATCTGTTTTAAATATCATTAAGATCAGTTCAGAGGTTTGTAAAAGCCTAACACAGATGGACAAAGAGTCAATCGCATTTATAATATTAGTATGCATTAAAATATCACCAAATCTGCCTCGTACATACATTCGAGTTTGTCATTCAGTACGTTGTATGTTAAGGCAGGTGTCTCACAGTTCACTATCACTTCGGCGACGTTTAAAGCGACGTCCTCGTTAATCATACTTCGTCGCCGCCGACGCGACGTGACGTGACGACGGGGTATTATACATCAAAACCTTAACGTGTGTCTCCTATACGCTAATATAAACTGAAAATATATGATGGTAATAAGCCGTCTGTTTATACGTAGCCTGTTTGAAGCTATGTATTAAGCTATGTGGCGAAAAACCATAACTAATTTATGTAGCCTCTAAGAACATAACACTTTCCTCAAGAAACATTCATTTTTTATAAAAGTGGTCGACTATGGTAGGATTTATTGTGTTAGTCGAGCTCTCTCAGCAGCTGACTTGAGAACTCTCCTAATTTAAGACTACGCTATCTACAGAACTAAGAAGTAAAGGGAGTAAACCGATATATTAAACAATACAATTATACTTACTTAACTTACAACACACACCTAAACATCGCGCCTCGTGTTCGCCGTGTTCGTCGTGTACAAGATACAAGTGTGATGTAATCACTTAGCTTTTATGTATATATTGAGTAATGGGAGATAAACGAGGCTCCTTGGCTGGGGATAATAATATGGAGATTGAACATAATGCCACTATCATTATTGGGTACATAAATCACCTTTAAAAGAAATTTTGTTAAGGACGCGGTTATCATCATCGTCATATTCAACCATAAACATCCCACTGCTGGGCACGGGTCTCCTCCAAAGAATGTGGAGGGAATTTAGTCTAATTTACCACGCTGGCCAGACGGGTTGGTTAGGGTTTGTATCGAAATTTCCTTTTCTCGCAGTGCTCTTGTCTGCATATGGTTACTCCTTTAGTCGCCTTTTACGACACCCACGGGTTGAGATGGGGTAGTAATATTATGTATTCTTAATCCGTCACTACGGCAAAATCAGTTATAGTCCTTTAAAACAAAGTCTTTATATTAAATGAATAGAGATTAAATAATAATGTTTTAACAAAATCTTAGTTATTAGTGTTTATGGTATAACTAAGTATTATATAACTATCAAATAAAGTAGAAGACAAATCAAATACCCCTGCCAATAGTAAACCAATATAAGAGCAAAAGCTGTCAAACAACGTTCTCGGGATGTCTTCATGTACCCATAACTATTGTATTTACCAAGTTATCATAGTTACTAGTTTCAAATAACTTCCAATGTAATGTATTGGAACATTGTGAAACAGAAGCTTAAATATATAAAATGTATTGTCACACGTAGCTTGTTAGATTACACAATTGAACAATCTATAACTTTGTGATCAACGTTTTGTAATCACGTTGAACGAACATTCATTCGAACACTTAGCAGTCGTCGTGCAACCGCCGCCGCAGCGCGCGAGCTGCGGACCGAGAGAGTCGAGAACATTCCGTCAAGTGATGGATTGGTCCCGCGCCGTGACACAAACCTCGCCAATCCGACGTTTAATCAATCCTCTCTTATTACTTACACCAATATCTATCTATCAATCACACCGCAACACAACAGAGACAGACTTCTACATGTATATTAGTACAGAACTTATTACTTCTATCTGTTACCATGGAATATCTTAGAAAATATTAATTGGTTGGGCCTTATATAATATATACAATTAGTAGTTCACCAAAAAAGATAGTGTCAAGATTTGGCACAAAACTCACGAAGATATTCAAATCGCTAAGAATCACATTTTTATCGGAATGTATGCTTAAAAGTGCTTTAGAAGCTGCTGCTTATAGAAGTTTAAGAATTGTGCTCACATATGTGACGTCACAAGAACTACTAAACGTAGAAATATCGGAATATTCGGGGACATGGTAGCTTCAAAACTTAAATCGGGAGATATGCCGAATTTGTTGAAAACAAATTGTAAAAGTTTATGACGAACGATTGCAGTTGTCGGCGCGTTGCCAGTGAGCCGTCCCCAGTCGCATTCGAACATTTAATGTTTTATTACAAACTGTAGATCAAATCGTAGCCGAGAGACCCTCCATTTGAAAACATGGTCGAGATTTGTGAAGAAATTGTGCGTCGTTAGTGCGTCGGGCGCGGTGCGGCGGCGGATGATGACGTATGGAGGGTTCGGCTAGAGTGATCGCGGCCGATCCGGAGGGACGCCAAGCAATCGTTCTCTCACTCACTCACTCACCTGATTGCAAGAAAACCCCATTTCTTATAAGTCGAGACGCTCGCGCTCTAACGACGCACTACATCAGGCGCCTGTATGACATCAATGAGAGTGGGTAATGACTCTAGTCTCTTACACTTATGTGTTTTACAGAAGTATTCATTAAGTACATAAGTATAAAATAATTTCCATTAAAACATTGAAAGATTATATTGTAAAGCTATGACAATTGTTTTTACTAGCAATATCCGCGTACATATGTATATAAATATCAAGTTGACGACAAATAAAATAGTAACGGTAGACTTTCAATAAGAAGGATTATATTGACGACGAAGCATCTTTTTTGTATCAGATACAATATTAAAACTGAATGAAATAGGGAGAGAAACGAAAATTGATACTTCTTAGAAAGGATTATAGTCATCGAAATGTATATTGGACGGTGTTCGAGTATCAAAAGGCGATAGGATTCACAAAAAGGGATGACAAAAATGTTTTTGCAGCGCTTTTCCCCTTTTAAACGGTTGTTATACACGAATGAGTGCGCAAGCCTCTGCCGCCAGCCGCCGCCCGGCCGGGTCGCGCCTGTACTAATACTTATTATACGCATACAACACTGCTATAATACTTATAACTTTTCAATAAAATGTACAGCAAATTTTGCACAATGCATACACGCGAACAGTTTCCCAATTTTCATACAATACAAGGTTCAACCTAATAAGAAATTAACTACGATTACAATTATCAATTGGTGCTCAACTGCTCACGGTGCCTGCCGAGCTCCGCAAGGTGCTACCGCGTGCTACATCGTGATACATATTACTGAATGTGAGCTAAATGGTTCCCCATTATATAGAAGAGATTGGTTTAGTAACATGAATATCATCAGCAACATATCAGCCCAATGACGCCCACTTCTGGACAAAAGCCTCACCTAATTTCAGCCACTACGAGCGATCTTGTGCCGCTTGCTACCAACGGCCACCCGAATCAATATATTTAAGTCTTAATTATTTTAATGCATGTGTAAGATTTGCCTATATCTTTAATATACCCCGGAGAGAGCCCTTATAAATCCATAAATTACAAAAAGAACCATCAACGTTCCCTACCTACTAGAAGATTATTGTATATTCAATCTCAAAATAAAATGGTATCTTACTTATATAATGTACGGAGACAACGCCTGAATGTAGAGATGGTACATTTTGAGGCGAGGCAGGTCGTAGCCGCGGCGCACTAAGATTATGTTTTAATCTGCGCGTTTGAATGGCACCTGACCTCCTTACTGCGCCGCCGCCGCGCCCTCGTCCAACACAGCGACTATATTCTGGCATGTTAAACCTCAACCTCGCGCAAATATACATAATATTTTCATCACACTATTTGTATATTAATATGTTTTAATGCTCGTAACAAGCCAAAAGAGCTTCTGGAATATTTGAGCGATGATATAATTATAATGATGTAAAGATGAAAGTGTTTTCTGATTACTTTGGGACCGGCGTAAAATGTATTACCTCTGCGACCTTGCGGCACAAATTGTTTCGTGAATGCTTGCATTACGCAATGTAATTTATAAATAGGATCATCAATAAAGTACATCTAATACTGTAGTCGAGTTGTTTATTAGATTACATTATATTGAAATATAAGGCTACTTCGCTTCGAGAGATACAGACGTAAGCAATAGATAAGCTCGACCAATGTTCGTGTGTCCGAAGAGTGTGGACTGTAACTGTGTACAAGTAGGAACAAGTTTTGTGCCGACCAGTGTATGAATCAATCAAAACTTTGTCGATCGGAACTAATCACCAACTATTTCACTCGAGATTAACGAGCAAAATGTAGACACAGCACGAGATTACAAGACACACAATTAGTGAGCACGCACTAGCTCTCGCTCTTCTACGTGTAACAATATATATATATATATATATATATATAACTAGCTTTTGCCCGCGACTTCGTCCGCGTAGATTTCGATATTACATAGATATTTGTTTTAAGTGCAATTTATGAATTCCACAACGCCCCACCACTTGAGTTGAATTTCATTTTACGTCAATATAGATAAAATTTTCGTAATCAGCGTCCCTGAAAACCTTGAAAACGACATCCATGTCAATTTCTAATAATTTTCACACCTATTTCATCCCTTAGGTTAAGTTATTCAAACACCAAAAACAACCCATCAACTCACTTCTTAACTGAAGTTCTAATTACGTATTATCCGTCCATAAAAACCTAAAAAATTACGACTAAGTAAGACCAAACATATAACTTGAAAAACAAAGAACTATTTATTTAATATTTCACCCCCTGAACTCATCCCTATCAAAAATATTAAAAACAACATTTTAAGTTCCTATCCCAATACTAATTTGCAAAACGTTAACTTCAAATTAAAGATCTTTTCATACAACGATTCATCCCCAAAGCCACCCTTGTCAAAAATCTATAAGTTCAAAAACAAAGAAGTTTCATACAATCGTTTTTATCCCTTTTCACCCCCTTAGGGGTTGAATTTTAAACAAACCTTTCTTAGTACACCTCTAGACATTAGGACAAACACACCCTCCAAATTTCAAGTCGCTACGACCAGCGGTTTAGGCTGTGCGTTGTCTATAGGTCAGTCAGTCAGGACAAAGCCTTTTATAATATGTATGGATTATATCGACTACTAACAAACTTAGTCCGCCATAAAAGTTGATGAAGCGTCCCCTCGCGACTATTCTCACAACATCTACATTACCTATCGAGACAAACTTGTAGTTATCTTAATTTACTTTAAAGTAATTACAATAATTTAATTCACCGAGGTGTTTGTCTACAGACACTTCAGTTTGTTTTATGTCAAGAGCGTTAATAATTTAATGAACAAATTCAAATTAAGCTCCTTGATATTCACAATGTTTTGAATCTAAATTAATTATTTAGGTCTCTTCCAACGCATCGGTTCGAGTTGGGTCTAGGCAGAAATAACGATGGTTCTATATTCTGGGTAAGTGGAAGTTTTAGTGAAGGTGTTGGACGAAGGAAAGTGGGGTATTAAGGGGGAAAGGGGAGTGGCTCGGACGCGGATTAATTTAAGTTTGTAAACTGCTGGTATCAAGTTCTTTCACAGTTAGGATATGAAAGTTGCGCCGCGCGAGGCATTTTAATACATAATTTACGTGTTGCCCAGCGCGCGATACTACAAACATGCCAACTATGAGGTACACTTTCTAAAACCTTTTACATTTTTTCCATAATTCCTCTCTAATATTAATTCGTCAAAGTTTCCAACTCCAAATAACTTTGATTTTAATAACACTCAAAAGGAATTTTGTTTCGTAATCTTTTCATTAGCGAAGTTGATGTTTAAAGACTGTCTAATATTTATTTTTAACTTTTTATAAGTAATGTTAGAGGTCAATACTTAGGACATGTATCCACAGTTGTGACGTCATGTATTTGTTTCGTTATTGTTGTAATAAAGTGAGCCCTAATGATTTATGTTGTCCTAGTTGAATACAGAGTTCGAACAATCTTTTTTATTTTGTCGCAAAAAAAGGTGGTCTGTAATTGGGGTAAGACCTAGTTACGACAAAACTGTAGATCCTGCTGGATATTTGTAGGACAACAATGAGTAGAAATACAAAACATACTAGAACAAAACAGGAAGAGAAAAGCTTGGCTTACAAAGCACAAGAGAAGAGACATAAGTAAGAGTAAGGTTAATTAATTTTACTAGGTAGGTTCTTTCTCCGTTTGGATATACCTAACTCAATCCAATACTCACAAAATTTCAAGCTATGATTCGGTAATCGTTTTGCTAATTATTGAAATGGCATGAAGCTTAGTAAAGTTTTGGATGTAGTGAATATAAACTAATTAATAAATTAAAGATTGCGGATGTCAGTAGTTCGTTCATGTTTCCGTAATTGGTTTAGAGGCTACTATGTATAATATGGCGCGTGTAAGAGACGCGTATGTCCAGTGGAGTATAATGGGCTGGAATGATGATGATGATGATGTATGTAATATGAGAGTGTATGTACTCACAGAGACGGCGGTGTCGATGAGCAAGTAGACAGGCTGCAGCGAGAACTGCAGCCGCGCGCGGTACACGAACACGCGCCGCTCGCACACGCGCCGCGCCTCCAGCACCACCTGGCAACACACAACACGTGCTGCTGCTACTCTGTACTACACTTTATTTGGTTTTTTATATCAAACAAGCTTGCTGCCCTCCTGGTGTTATTCACTTATCGTAGTCTATGGATGCCCGCAACACCGGGAGCCTCACTTGCGCATGGACAACCTATGAGTTCTCGGCCCCAAGTCTGATAATTTAAGAATGGATCAATATAATCGTAATTGGTTATCAATAGCAATTTTCAATCATTTATATGTGTTATATTACTTTCATATTTTATTCATATATTGGCCTTAAATTACTAGCAGAATACCAAAAATGTATACCTGTCCTGCCCACCTCCACTTTAACCTCGTCATGATTAGGTTGATAAAATGTAGCCTATGGCACTACCTACCTAACATTAATTAGCAAAAAAACCACAATATTCTTTTGTCTTGATATATTTTATTTAAAACTAGCTTTTGCCCACGACACCGTCCGCGTAGATTTCGATATTACATAGGTCTTTGTTTTAAGTGCAATTCATTAATTCCACAACACCCCACTACAGGAGTTGAATTTCATTTTACGTCATTAAAGATAACATTTATATAATTAGCATCCCTGAAAACCTCGAAAATGACATCCATATCAATTTCTAATAATTTTCACAACTATTTCATCCCCCTATTTCATGGGACCAAACATAGCTGGCAAAATGTGGGTGCAAAACACCTCTGCAAAGGGGTAGCCTTCGGGAAAAAGACGTGATGCTATGTATGTATGTATTTCATCCCTTAGGGTAAGTTTTTATTATTACATTTCACCCCTGAACCCATCCCTATCAAAAATATTAAAAACAACATTTTAAGTTCCTATCCCAATACTAATTTGCAAACGTTAACTTCAAAACAATGATCTTTTCATACAACGTTTCATCCCCAATTTCACCCTTCCAAAGCCACCCATGTCAAAAATATTTATGAGAGTATTTTTTATTTTGGTAGTAGTACCCCAAAACAAATTTTCAAATCTATAAGTTAAAAAACAAAGAAGTTTCATTCAATCGTTTTTACCCCTTTTCACCCCCTTAGGGGTTGAATTTTAAAAACCCTTTCTTAGTACACCTTTAGACATTAGGACAAACAACCTCCAAATTTCAAGTTGCTACGACCAGCGGCTTAAGCTGTGCGTTGTCAGTCAGTCAGTCAGTCAGTCAGTCAGTCAGTCAGTCAGTCAGTCAGTCAGTCAGTCAGTCAGTCAGTCAGTCAGTCAGTCAGTCAGTCAGTCAGTCAGTCAGTCAGTCAGTCAGTCAGTAAGTCAGTCAGTCAGTCAGGACAAAGCCTTTTCTAATATGTATGGATGATATTGTCATGATCATACTAATCACCAATTACACATTTAGAATATTTTTACAGTTTACAATAAATTGTTAAGAACAAAATGGTTTTCTTCATCGAAACAACAAAGAAAGATATTTTTAGATCGAATCAATGGCTATTCTTTTGATAAATACAATTTTAGGCTCCTTTTCTGTGAATTCTCTGATTACTACTGAGTACTGAACAATTTAATTTATTCTTTTTATAAATTCTCAATAAAAGAGATAACCTTAGGCTGACAGTTTATTATCAAAAGAAAAATCGTAATGATTGAGAGATTGAAAATATTATCAAAATAAAAATGTTTTGGAGAAGTTTTCTGTAATAGTTAGATATATAGTGGCAGGGTACCAATCAAAAAACGATTTGATGAAATGTAACATATTAGAGAACAAGACAATGACAACATACAAAGAATTACTCAACAAGAGTAGAACTATATTTAAATAAGCAGAGCGTTATACAAAGGCAATAGCGAACGGTCCATAGTGGTACGTAAGTAGAGCCTGGGGTCACATTAAACTGAGTCAGCGGGTGACCACAACGACGGCGGACAAGAGCACAATGTAGACAGGTAGAGTGACCACAGCTAGCGACACACTAACTTGTTTATTAAAGATTACTTAAATAACTTGCAGCAAGAAGACTGTCCGTCACGCCCTGCACAAGGCTCTTTCATCATCATCAAGTCAGCCCAATGACGTCCACTGTTGAACATAGGCCTCACCCAATTACCACCACAGCGAGCGATTTACAACCACACATTTAACGGACACAGATTTTTAACAATGGCTTAGCTTGGCAGTTTTACTTTATAGTTGGAGAAGTATGAAATGCCTTATTCATTAGAATGCCTTTATTTAACAGTTTATTTTGTTTCCTTTAAGAGTATATCGAACCCAGAACCCTCGTCACAGTTTGGGAACTGGCGTTGGTGATTGTGATCGTTAGAACTAGCAGACTAGACGTGTAACTGATGTATTAGATCTATATTTTATGTAACGCTAGCTTCACCCACAAGAACGCAATATCGAGATAAATTATGGGCGATGTCACTGGCCCGGCCCGGTCCGGCCCGGCCCGGCCCGGCCGGACCGACGACGCAAAATATTACGTTGGTCCATTGCTTCTTCGTAACAAGAGGCACACTTTTATAACACATTGATATAATATACATTTAGTATTTTATATAATTAAGATAGTAGTTGTAGTTCATACTTAGTACGTTAGTAGCTTCCAATTTGCGAGTGAGTGAGGCCCTACATTACATGTCATGTCTTAAACTTAATTGTAGGATTTATTTGCCTTATTTCTGACAAGAAATGTTGTACAATGATCACTTATACAAAGTCACTAAGAGCCTTCTTTTGTGCAATTTTCAAATACGGCCTACAATATTAACTTTCTGTGTTTCTGTAAAGGCCAATTGGGCCTTCATCCAGCAATTTACCAGTAGCTACCAACCTTACTAGGATTTAAAATTTATTTTAAGTTAAGGTGTATTCAAATATGTAAACAATATTATGTATTAAACTTGATTACCCAAAAAAGAAAATTTTATTAACAAACGATAAATAACTATTTGCCACACAAAATACTTGCAATATGGACTTGTTCGATTTACAAATATTATAAATTTGTAGGCAAGTCTTCCTTGCTCGGTGGCTCAACGCTAGCGTCTACTAACATATTCACATCGAAGTACATTTGAACACATTTCCTGTGATAGAGACTCGAATACTTTTGAATATTCCACTTGTGCTTCGATACACGTACACTCAGTTCCCCAAGTACCAAACTAAATAGCTAATAATATATAAAAACGGAAATAGCTGATATTTCTGTAACGGCACTTCGGTAATATTGGAGGTGTGTGTCGTTTACGGTAAGTGTACTACAGATGTAATGCTATCCTACAGATAAAATTTCAAATCTATATTGCTCGGCTGCCTTCTGATATCTAGAGGCTTATCTCGCAATAAAATTGGCTTTGTAATTTTGACAGCTATTACAAGGCTGATTACAGCCATCGTTCTAAACTGTGTTGATAATATCGTGATGGGTGTAAGCTCGAATTGGTTTTGAACACTGGAAATATTTTAAAGTCAAAATTGTCAAACGCTGTGGCCAGGCGGACTGATAGATACTGTCCTGCATGGCAGTGCTGTCTACCGCGCTGATTCCGAGCTATAATAATATTGCTGCTCAGCAGTGCTGCCACTGCTCGAAAATATCTGTTTTATACGTATATTGCTTTTTAAATAAGCTTAATCGTACGTGGCCACAGTAAGATTGATTTAAAAAAATAATGTAAGTATTATATTGCTCCGTCGGTGAATACAAGGGCTTAGTTACAACACGAGCTATACTAAACTCGCCACACAGAACAACTTCTCACAACAATATTAAAAAGTTGTACCACGCGACAAAGAGCGAGTGTGTCGTCATTATAAATAAGAGAGCACTTTAGGTCGGCGGCTTCATTTAGCGGCGCGTCCGCAGTACTCACACTGATATTGAGCTTCATATTTCATAATTTGTGAGAGACATGTAAAAAGTGTAGTGTACTTATATTGCGGTTGGTTGGGCCGTAAAGCCGGCCGCGGCCCGGACCGAGCTGGGCCTCACGAAGGACAAAACATATTTTCATTATGTCTGTGACGTATTACGCTACATTTGTAGTAACCACAGAATGGTTTAAATTAATGTTGTGTGTAGATTTGAATAATAATAGTTGTGTTATGTGTTCTACACACTTCTGTGGGTCCGAATTAATGGGCTGGAATATACCTACGTAGATAAATTTAATAAATTGCCACTTTTAATTAAAACTGCTAGAGTTGTAAGTTCAATTTGCATTATGTGCCTCGTAAATGTTTATAGTGAGTCTTACTTAATGTGTATTGTTTCTATGATTATGATGTATGTTCGCTCGAAGGTGATGTAGGTATCAAGTTTTTTTATGTTTCGATAATATATTTATGTAACTAAACTGTGCTGGGCAGACTACCTAGATCTGTTTTCGTTAAAAGAATTTTTAACGAGAATTAATAGAGGCCGAAAGCGACTGTTTAAAAAATCGATAATTCATAGTAATTGCTTGTAGGCAGCTTGCCAATTCGACCCTCCTAAGTGTATAAGTCCTCCTCACACCTTAGTGTCATGAATGATGAATGAATGAATGAATGAAACCCACCTCACGCTTTCAATAATCAATCAATAATTTCAATGGTCAGCTTGGTATCGATCTCAATATTCGCAAATGACAGAGAACAAATTAAAATTGAAAATGATTTAAAATATCGAGAACGACTAATGCACCGGGCATTTCATTTTTGATTGAATTTCATTTAAAAAAAAGTGATTCATTGATTTAAGTATAATCTGACTGAAAATAAAAGTAAAACAATATAACTAGTTTATTCATACAAATGCCATTTTTTATTTGTTTCAGTTATATTTTATCCTACCAATAACTTTTATTCGATGTTCTAATTATAAGAACTAAGGTACACGGCAGCACATTCATTTATATTGTGTTTTTATATTTTTTTTTTGTTCAATACACTTAATATTAATAATTAAATTAAACATCTGCTTCAAAAAAAACTAAAACGTAAACTTAAACAATAAAAAAAAAACAAATACCCCAAAGAAAACTTGTTTAGGCATCGTAATATTCGTCAGCATCACTGTCAACCGGAAACGTACCCAAAAGGCTTTATTTTTCGTACTTTTATTTGATGGTTCAGAAATTGGGCATAAGTTAGTTTCCAAGCACCTAGGCCCAAAAATAATTAAGAGTTATTATGGAAATATAAGTACAATGCAAATTTGCAAATTTTGGCGATCGAAACTCTGCCACAATTATATCGCTGCTTTTCATGAATAACCTCACAATCCAGAAAAAGCAAATTTTACAGGGTAGCCATTTGAAAATCAAACAAAATATTTGCTGTCATAACTTTTAATATATTTGAGTAATGAAAACATGAAATGTATAAATCTAAAGGGTATTAATCAAAGTTTTAATTAACATAAAAAATGTTAGGTTCTTAGCTTTGAATCTCATAATTAATTTAAAAAAACTGAGCAACGTTCGACTTATGACAAAATTGGTTTTATTATATTATTGTGAGTAGTAGCACAACCCAAAATGTAGTACTTGTGTAGTTCTCAATTTTTCATTTAGAGTGACATAACTGGCAATATGTTCTACAAGATATAAAAACATTTCTGTAATAGTACCACAATTGCGATTATGATAATATTCATGAAAGATATCCCTGTAATCAAATACATTTTTTGGTTTTATGTTCCAACCATTGGACTGAATTTCTCTGAAGAATAACACAATTTTGACTATGCTATGGTGAATTATGCTAATTTACATTAAAATCTGAAAAAAACATTACCTATGGACAAGCAATTTTAGAAAAAAAGATGCTGTCATAACCAATATTAAATATAAAACTAATAGGGACATACAAGTAGTCCACATTGTAATAAATGCAATGTGAACAGAACACAAAAATAGCTACTAAGCCTATTAAAATAATCTTTTATCTTTTATTAAAATTGTTTGCATAGGAAAGAACTATAGGTACTGGTATTGGTGAACTCGTGCGGTTTGTAATTGACATATCGTTATCTATCATCATCATCATCACCACCATATCAGCCCAATGACGTCCACTGCTGAACATAGGCCTCACCTAATTTCCGCCACAACGAGCGATTTTGTGCCGCCCGCATCCAACGGCCACTCGCAACCCTTACAAATCTTATCTATTATCTATAGTGATAGTTTCTTTAACATCATAATATAATTTCACGATTTTGCTGATCGGGGTATTAATAATTGACAATATCTGCCTATCTCTCGGACGATTCGGTAAACGTAATGTTTCTCCAGGTCTGTATGTTATGTCCTACTAGCTTCCGCCCGCAGTCTCAACTGCGTAATTTTTTTTTTTAAAGACAACGCCCGCACTAGGAAACAAGCCCTGTGTCGCGGGGAGCTTTACAAACATGAAACTAACGGACACAAAGTACACCCAGACTAGAAACAAATATCTATGAATCACACAAATATTTGTCTCGTGTGGGAATCGAACCCACGTCACCCAGCACGGCGATGTAGTGGCGAGGCGACCACCTTAACCACTGCGCCACGGTGACAGTCAAAGGAAAAGTCAAAGGAAAGTCAGGAGATAGAAAAATCCAATTAAATTTTTGTCCATACCTGGAAATCGAATCCAAGACACGCATCGGTCCAATGCGCTACCTTACTACTTACACTGAGCGGCAGCGATAATAATATTTCATTATGTAGGTTTGTAAATCAACAATATGTCTTAATATACTTAAATAGGTAAGTATTGTATCTCTAAGTAATTAAATAGAAATTTAAAAATGTAGGTATAACCGGCTCGGTCATTCACCATTCTACGCAAGCTTTACGTGAGTTCAAGGGCAATATCCTTTTGTGTTCCATTCCTTGTAGGTAAAGTACCTACCTAGGTACGAGTTTAACGGTTGCATCATAGGGCGCTTTATTAACTATATAAAATAGTCATTATTGTGTATTTTGCACATTGTTTAAAGTTTACGCACCCTACATAATATTAAAACAATCCGGCTATAGTCAAAAGTAACTTTATCTTGCTTTCAGTTATAAATTTACGAGCTTTATTTCTAAACAATATTAACATTATTTCGTAATCATGTTATGATATTTTGTTATTTTTATCTTAAATAAACAAATAAAACAAAATACGTATTAATGTATCACTTACTTTTTCGTGAAGAACGTAGTAGAACAAAATGCTGCACTTTTCATCAAAAAAATTTTCAAAAATTGTAATAGTTACATCCTGAATAATCACACAACTTAAAATGGAATAGTATTGCAGAAAATATTACTAAACTTTCACTTAATTATTTAGAATTATGACATTATTCATGAGAAATTTAGTGTGACTATGTGTAAAGAATTATAGCAACTAGCAAACGTCGGTTGTTGCACAAAAATGGCGTCGTAAATGAACCAATCACATAATGACATATTGGCGTGCCACTGCGCCGGTTTTGCCGATATGAATGTGAGTCTTACTGAGCATGAAATAAGGACTATTTTGGATCTTGCTGTGTAATAAACCAGTATTTTCAAAATTTTGGATTGTGCGGTTATTCATGAAAAGCAGCGATATGGCTTGCCTCATATATAAGCAAAAAAATTTCTTACAAATAGAAGCTAGCTATTAACATATAAAAATAACATGATATTGTAACCCTAATCTTTTTTCAAACAATAAAATGTGCTGAAAGACTTAAAGTAGGAAGTTTAATTAACGTACGCAATGAAAGCTGGAGCGATGTCTCCTTAGCAAAGCTGACAGCCGCTATTGATCAACGTTATTTATGCTTTCATTTTGCTTTCAATGGAGACTTTTCAGTTACAAATATTAGGTTATTTTCATGCAAAATAGTCTCACACATTCACGTTAGAAATGTAAATACATATTAGCTTTAAAAGTTATTATTTATATAAAGAAAGACTCTTATAATGCTGATCGGTGTTAAATTATTGTTGAGATAATTGACTCTGATTGCCACATCAAATAATCATTAATCATCACACTATTGCTAACAGCAGACTTGTCTTAGTCTCTTGTTTATCTATACTTACTTGTTTATCTGTGTGTCTTAAATGAAATACATTAATGCATACACAAATTGTTTATTATGATATGCTGTCTAGGTTGTTCGCGACAGTGCAAGTACTAATAATTATGAAAGCTCAATAATAATTTTATAATGTATCGAAATTAAAATGTTTACATTCTCGAGCGCGTCAGTCTCGACGCTTGTCCCCCTCATTTCACCGCACCAGCGTTTTTTTAATGTGAACACTTACATATTGTGTTGTATATTTCATATTTCGTGACCGCGCCCGCAGCCGCGCCCGCTGCCGCGCCCGCTGCCGCGCCCGCTGCCGCGCCCGCTACCGCGCCCGCGAGTTCACGTGAACAAGCACTAAGCCTAAACTATCTCAGTTCAGTCAAGTCTGAAATGAATCGTGTACTCGCATGTAACGTTGTAAAACGGAACAAATAGATAATGTTAGGACTCAAGACTTTAGCAATAAATGTGTCAAGTGGGACAACGGGACGACTCAACCTTTTGTATAATTATGTTTGATGAACATTATACTTAAACTAATTGAATGAACAATGTAATATAGAGAGCAGTTTGTTGACGCTCAGTTAATTACATGTATATTATGTTTCATCATTAATATTATATCTTAGATAATAAAAGCGAAAATGATATTTTGGAAGTAATTACGTCAAACTGACGTCTATAATGAAAGTGTAATAATATATCTGACACATATTATATACTCTAGAGCTTTGAAGTCGGAGGATAATAAACTAAGAAATTAGCTCGAAGTAATCATTTGAATCGTTAGATTTGTCCTCGCTGAACTAAGATTGTACAAGATAGTGTTGCCATTGAGATGAGTATCGTCACACTATTTAGAGAACGAGACTAGGTATGCGTGTGTCAGTAAGTGAAACATTTATATAATTTGTTAGTTCTTTGAATGTTAATAAATAAAAAAAAGGCCATTATGACTAAGAAGGTTTGTGTCAAACAATCCACCGACTGATTCTGTTTTTACGAAATCTTATTGTAATTGCTGATCCAACTAACATAGGAAATGGGCAATAGGAAGAAGCTTCGTTGCCTTGTTTAACACATACAATTAAGTTCCTTCAGAATCAGTGCGGGTAGTAACCCACTTTGGAGGTCATCTACATAGTTGCCGTGGCCAAATGGCGGGCATATTGCACCCTTGAAGCTAATTTTGGGTCGTTGGTACCGTCACAGACGCCGACCTAACCTTACGTACAAAATATCTAATGTCACTTTTAGGTAGAGCTTCATAAAACGTGATTAAAACTATGAAAACAATACTTACCCTTTCTGGCAGTCGGGTAAAAAGATCTTACAATTTAGATTATTTAAAGGTATACTTCGTATCCGTTAACTGTCATTAATAGTTCCACGCGACGCGACGCGACGCGACGCGACGCAAGCTTGACTTTTAGCGCAAGCGATGACATATTTATATTATAGGTGATAGAGTTCTCTGTATGATTGTTTGAGTTTGTTAATATTTGTTTGTTTGCCAGTAGTGGGACGTTTATGGGTTGAAATGATGATGATGATTAGATAAATGCTGAATGTGACAGACGAGGTTCAAGAATGACACAACTTTACTAGAAATAGCTGCGCACGCCGGTTGCCGAAGGATTTCTCCCTTTGCCTACACTTGCGTAGAGTATTTAACTAAATTATATTATATAATAAATTATAATATGTAAAATAAACTTTAATATAAGTATACAAGAATTCAAAGTACATAAACAAACTAGCACCAGTCCCCGAGGCGCTGACATTGTATGTGAAATTGTGGTAACTTTATATATAGAACCAATTTGAACAGAGGTAAGGCAGCAGAGACACGCCCTGATTATCTCTAAGGGTTACCGCAACACATGCCTTCTATGAGCTATGAGTACCGGCTAGTTTACTGATAACCGTCTAGCTTGTGTTAAGAATAAAGTACGAATGAATTGTCAAAATGAGAAGCACTACTTCGAGCAAACTTATCCATGAATTTATTTATGTTTAAGACAACGCTTGGGGAACAAGCTCTGTGTCGCAGAAGATTTACAAACATACAATTAACGAACATAAAATACATCGAAACTCGAAACTAATATAATTTATCAAACATATAAATATTTTTCTCGTGTGGAAATAAAACCCAATTCACACAGAACTTGCCGTGCTGTTTGAGTTTAGTGAGTGGCGAGACAACTTGAATCGCCACGGCCGGTGACAGTGAAACATCGAAACGTCAATTGTGTAATTCACACAAAAGCCGTGATGTAAATAGCTGTTAATAGTCAGATCACTTAGCCAATATTTCTGTGGGTCAATTCTAATAAATTCGTTGCGCGTAATAACGCCCGCGCCCCTAATAAACGTGAAAAGTATTTGTTATTACTTTTAATTTATTGTAATTTGTTTGTTGTTCACATTCTCTGGGGTATTCGTTTAATTTTGTGATAAAACAGAAGCGCAGATAACGATCTCTCTTGCAAGGATGAATATTAACTTTAGCAACCGTGGCGCATTACGGAAAATGTCAGTATCTTACAGTTTTATCAACAATTATTACGTCCCTCGGCTGTGTACAGACTGTACAGGACTCTTCTCACTAGAGCAGGAAATTAACCCTCTGTTACATACACTACCTAATACTTTTTGGTAAGTCATGTTTCTATATGTTATTATTTTGTATTGTCCGTTGTGTCAGACGAGCGTGCCGTTCAGTCCGTTCACTTGACAGTAACTGGTAACTGGTAACGGACGCCCGTAGACATATACAGATATAATGTTCACAATAAATGCTAAAAAAAAAACACAATCACGCTGCGATAAGGAAAACGAAGGGGATTTAGTGGAGGAATTGGAGGAATTATGGATATTTTACAAGGATTTGTAGTAATAGATATTTGAAATCGATGTCCCTAATAGGAATCTAGAATGGTAGATAATCTAGACCACAATCAGATTTAATTTACAAATGAAGTGAAGCAATTAACATATTGACATAATTGTGGTTCTAATGTCATGTGAACGATTAGATCCATCACGAATCGAGTCAAAAAATCAAAAAACATTACCCTCCTTTTTGGCAGTCGGGTAATGAATAAACCAAATTACTTCAAAGTTTATTTTTGACGCCTAAGTAACAATATTTTGTAATACTTGTGAACACGTGAGTAAGTTCACAAGATGAAGCTGGTACATTTTATTTTTTCCATATTATATTCCACATATTTAAATATCCATCAGGACGTCAAGAGCACGTCTCTTCAAAGAATTGATAAATTTAGGTTAAATGAAAATATATTTATGTATTATAAAGCCTGTTATATCAGGCTAAACGTAATTTTGGGTGTATTTATTTCAGAAATTATAAAATTTTTAGGATTCCCTAAATAAGTGGAAAAGTTACTGATTTTATTTTTATGGAACTGAAGGTGTTGCTTGTCACATTAATCGTGTCAGTGATTTATTCTGGAAGCCATTGAATTCTATTCTTCATTCAATAATAATACTAATCCCTATATTCATTTGTTTAACCTACAAAAATAATATTATAATAAGTCAAATCTAGGCACAATACAAAAGTAGAACAACTTCACAATTCGTAGTTACCCTCGGCGAAACCATGAATTTATACTAGAAACCGAGAATCTAGGGCGGGACTGTAATAATAAATGTTGTCTTCTACTCGTAGTTAGTTGGTCGTGCTTGTTAGCTGAGCTGTGGTTGTGCACTGCCTCGTAATCTATCACAGATACATAAATACAGTTTGAATACGACTTCTTCCGTAGTTTGGACCTGGTTTTAATGAAAAGGTAACCTGCATGCTACATCGTCAATAGTGTCGAGATAAAAGAAAATATAAAGAAAAATAAATTAACTTTTTATTTTGAAACATGAAATAATATTTATTTGTTCAATCATTATTGTTTCTTATTCTAATGATTGAAGTCTCCTTTTAGACAAAAAAGGCCTGTGTTAGGAGGATCCGCCCTTCCACAATAGTAAAATGTGATAATCAAACAGATATAAAGCAGTGTATGTGTGTGTGAGAGAGAGTGAGTGTGTGTGTGTGTGTGATGTCAACTAGTAATAAAGAACTTTACTCCAACAGTGCTTCAGTTTCATCATAGCCGTGTGAAATTTTAAACCGATCAGCTATAATAAATTTAATCTGTCAGTTCGGTGTTTTGTTCACATCCAATTCCATTATGTCACCACAAATTGTAATTATCTGCTATTATAAAGAGTGGCTTGAGTTTCTTGCTGGTATTAATAAACTTTACCCTTGTTAGTGAATTGTTGGTGGTCAAATTCTGACGTTTTATTTAACTGATGTTCATAGAATTATTAATAATTTAAATTATTAGGTGCGTTTGAGTGTAACTTTATGGTAATTGTAATCTAAGAGCTAAGAAATGATGTTTTTAATGCGTAAGTATATTTCTTACTTATTCCTTTCTACGTCATTCAGAGCAACGTGATTTTTTGCATAGGACAGTAAAGTTATCGGAGAGTGACATGGGACATGCCAGGACATGACAGGTTGGTTATATTTGATCTCGATAATGCGGTCACGGGGGGGAAGGGGGGCGCAGCAGGCGCAAGCTTGTATTTACATAAACCAATATATTTTGACTCACTCTGATTTCCTTTTTGCCGTAACTCCGCAGGCTGAAGCTTTGCGGAATAAACTTAACGTTCAGCAAGTCCGTACGATCTGGAACAATAAACGTAGTCTTGAGATAAGTCAGATAACTTAAACTAAATACATTTTTGTTCTAAAATATGGGAAATCATTCCAACAATTTAGATTAAATTAAGTTGTTCATCATCATATCAGCCCAATGACGCCCACTACTGGATATAAGCCTCACCTAATTTCCGTCATTGCGAGCGATTTTTGACGTGGACAACATGAACGGTTACAAGAAAATCTCTATACTTATTTTAAAATAAATGTACCGCGACTGCCGACCTAGGCACTAGTCAAGGATAATTAAAATATCACAACTCTAAACGTTCTGTGTTTAATGATTATTATATGACTAATACGTTAAACAGAGAGCAGTTAAGAATGGAACATAAAGAAGATGGAAATAAAGATTTAATCAGCACTATTGAAGTAACATCATATGCCGTGGTGCAGTATTGTGGAGCACAGTGCAGCTCGGAGCTAAATACCTGGATTATAATATATGATGTCACAAGGTATGTAAATGTGTTCCAATTAGTAGGTACTTGCACAAGTCGGTTCGTTAGTTGGAAAGCTTTTGTAGACCACAAGCTACTCTGTGCAAAGGTAATAATGTTAAATTAAGACTTTGTTGATAATTAAAGCAATGCGCTGAAATGCGACGCTATTTGCAATTTATTTATTTAAGGCAAGATTAAAAAGGAGTGGATATGTTGCGCTAACTCAAAGGTTCCTGATGTAGATTCGAAATACCGTGGGCAGTTTTAACCATAAAAAATGGCGAGCGCTTTTTTTAAATTATGGACAGATGCCTGGTGTTTATTTTAAAAGCGTACCGTGCATTTACACTAACCAAATATTGATATAAAACATGTTTAAACTCTGGTTCACGTGATTTATTTCAATCAATATAAAACAGTCTTAATAGGAGACACACTTATGCCGTTATCTTATCATTCAAAATTTAATGATTTATTGTAACATACTTTTTCTCTTCAATTCTATAATATCTATTTCTTAAATGAAAACTTCATAGATTTTCCATAACTTCGGAATTAATTGTTGAAGTCATGATAAGTCGACTGAGAACCTACCCACGCGTTCATTTGTAACAGAATAATAAACGTCGAGAAAAGTTTATATCGTTCACTCTCCAATACACAAACATCAATGAAATAAATTAACCAATTAAAGACGTTTCATCTCGATAGTCTTTCCTCTTATAAAATATATATTATATGTATTATTTTGACTGGCCTGTTGGTCTAGTGGTTAGTGACCCTGACTGCTAAGCCGGAGGTCGTGGGTTCGATCCCCACCCAGGACAAATCTTTGTGTGATGAGCATAAAGGTTTGTTCTGTGTCAGGGTGTAATTTATCTATAATATGTATGTATTTACAAAAAAAAATGTATTTAAGTAGTATATTAGTTGTTTAGTACCCATAACACAAGCAAATATAATTGCTTAATTTGGGACTAGATGGCGCTGTGTAAATGTGGTAGAATATTATTATTATTATTATATGCCTTAAGGAATAATTAAATTATTATTTCTTAAAACCATCCTTATGTTACGTCATCATCAACCCATTAATGTTCCAGCACTCTTGGGCTCGGGTCTCCTCTCCTCTATCTAGAGAGCTGAGAGGATTTAGATCATAATCCACACACGCTGGCCTAATGGGGGTTGGTGTCATGTTACGTTATAATTGAAAATATTTACTCGTTTTTGAGTGTCAAACTAATCAATACACGTGTGGAGAGATAAACTCAGTTTAAATGATGCTTGTGGGTTCGAAAGGTTTTGTGAATACTGACCGTCGCGCTTCGTTCGATAATTCATGCTAAATGTGTGGACGTTGAACCAGACGTTCATTATTATAGATAAGTTTTTTCGATCGAGTCATACTCATCGTGAGGACCGAGATCTTTGTCTTGTAGTAATAATTTAAGACCGCTCCCTCACTTGTCTAGTAGAAGAGGTTAATGACTGGTTATAACAAATCCTTTTTACTATGGACAGTTAAATTTCGACATTGCATCTATGATAAACTAAAAAACATCAAAATGTTGGCTTAATACGGAACCAGTCATGAGACATCGTGATATGGCTTTTTACAAGAAAATACATTCTATAATGCGGTAAAAGAATTTCGTCTTCATGCATTCTGATATAAAATTTGGAGTGAAGGATAAAATCGAGTATACAGAGTAGATCGAGTACAGCGATACTGTACCTATAAGTGACGGAGCGGCAATAAAGCTTTTGAGAAAGAAAAATGAAATAGTGCGCACCTAAAGTGCAATTTAATTTTTCTATAGCGCGTCGACTACGACGAAGGACCGACTACGGCATTCATGGTGATTCATTTTTACGTCGTTTCCTACAGATCCCGTTTGCTCGTTTGCTATTAAAAAAAAGAACCAATCAGAGAGATTGATAGTTATTGCAGAAGTTCAGTGAATTGGATTCACACTTCAGTGTCGAAATATCATGGACATAAATTCGTACGTGGATGTTAATTTTAAATTTCGAAAATGTACGTGTCGATTTAGTGATATTGAGTTTGCGAGTGTCTAAAATAAGGATGTGAGCAAAATTCTACTCACATCTTTTTTAACGTTATTTTGAATGCAAAAGTTTATGAGAATGTATGGATACTTGTTACTCTTTAATATGAGGTCGGTTACGATAAAACTTGGTGTTTAATAAGCGTAAAAATTATATAGTAAGTATATCTTTTGCTTAGCACATAAGCAGTTTTTGTCACAGTTATACGTTTCTCTAGCAGAGTTAGGTAGAGGTCTGCGGGTGCAGGTTAGTGGTAAATAAAACGAGTATAGGTTTATATTAAAGTCGTTTCAACTGAAAATGAAGACGCTTTAAGGAAGGAAAAGCGAGGAAAGAGACGCCTTTGAGGATGCTGCAATGTTCACAAAAAAGGTTGTTAAGAAACGTATTAATTGGGTTGACCTACTTACAAGAACAAAGCTGTGACTTAATATTGTCATAGTATCTGCTACTTCTATTACACTGATACATTTTTGTACACAACTTGCCGTCTTTGTAGAATTTCGTTTTAAGTAGATTTTAAAATAATAATCATTTATCAGGTTTCACTTGCGACATTGTGTGTCATTATTTGTTCTACTATGGTTTCTGCTGTGTGTTGATGAGACAGTCTGTTTCTGTTTTAATATTAATGTGATTATATTCAATATATTATTATCTTGTGAAGTGACATAATTTTTGTATTTAATGACATTGCTATTGTATTGTATTGCTTTTGACTTATTATCTACTGACATCCCTTTTATTAATTTATTTATAAAATTCCATTGTTATTTTTTGTTCCCGATGCATGCTACTATTATTATTTTTATGTACCATCTTATCTTATAAAAAACATGTTCAAATACAATGTATATTGTTTCTGAATGAAATAAATGAAATGAATGAAATCTTGATGATTTAAAATACCTAATATTTCTTGGGCAACTGTTTGTTGAAGCCAGGTTCTAACTAACATGATGATAGCTAATGATTATCAAAAAGATTACATTTCGTTTCTAAGTCTGTTAAAGAACTCAACGCATACCTCAACGCGTTCATCGCTATGGATCGTTCATTTTTTAGATTTATTTTTCTACCAAGCCAATTTGACATTAATGGACCAATATTTTTTTAAGCTAACATTAATAGCTACTAGATAGAGGAGACCCGAGCTCAGCAGTAGGATATTAATGTGTGCTGATGATGATGATGCTTAACAGCTGCTTCTAACTCAGCCCTATATTGAGTTTCGTCAGGTTCCAATATCTCCTTTAATTCGTTCTTGTTGACTTTAGTTTTCGGGCGATAACGAGGTTCATTTTTTAGATCAAAATTGCTATGTTGGAAATGTTAAAACCAATATCGAGTCGTGTGTTCGTTCGTAGTGTTCACTTTGTACATTTATGATGCGAGCCGATAGTGCGGCATTGCTACAGCGCCAGCGACGGAACTCGTATTCCACAATAGCTCGTTTATCGTGTCAATATTGAACAATGAAAAACGTACAAATGTAGTGCAAAAAAACCCTCGATTTTGCACTAACTACATTTGTGAGTGTTTCGACGAACAACAACATGCATTTTTATTGTACCTAAGGTAAGACAAATAGCTAACACGATAGTTATTACTAGGCCCAGTTCCTTGCGAGAGCTATCCCATCTCCCTCTGTTTGAAATCCCAAATAGCAACAATGTATATTGTATATGGCGAGAGGGCTTGGCAATGCATTCTACCTAATATTTTGAATGGGTTGCCAAGCTCTCTTGTAAACAGGATTGGGATGGGTAGCAAAATTGCAGTGGGAAGGATGCTAAAAAAACACTATTTGAAGTTGGCTGTGTGAATGTTTTAATTAGAAGTAATAAATGATCTTAGCTCTAAGAATCTTATTATAGATTAAGAGTTATTATAATAAGTAAAAAATGTATTATATTTAAGAAAATTATATATTTTTTTTTTTTTTTATAATTTATAATAAATCTTCATGTGTGAGCAGCATTTATAAATAAAGTCAGTCAGTATAAAACACATCTGTTCTCATGTACGTATCTAGTTTGGTGAAGTTCAGGTCTCAATTATATTCCAAAGCCCTCAGTACACGAGTCGCACTTAGCCGATTTTCACATAATTATAATTGTTTTCTGTCCAAACTTTAATTACATTCTGTTATTTGATATTATTGAAAACGTTTGATGAAGTTCCAAAAGTGTTCATAATTAATAATTATGAGCACAAACAGAAGTTATAGAAGTTGGCGTTTATTTAATAAAGAGCGTCTCGCATCCTGTTAGTGGTTTGTTTTCTCATTCACTTTAAACACAAACTTAACTTTAAAAGCGAATATTTGGATATTTTCAAACTTATATAAATTATTTTGACCAAGTTGTACCTAATAACACCGGCGCAATGGCTTGGATACTTCTACATAATTCTCCGTTCACATTATACTAGTGATAAAAAAGGGCTTGAACTGATAAGTGTAAGTCAGTCAAATAGATCATTATGTTGAAAAAGGCCTAAATTAAGAGAACCGTCGGTGACGCATGCCATCAGAGAATTAGTGCTGGATGGTCTCTACATAATCCAAGGTAAGACAAGGGAGATAATATTATATTTACGCAACTGAAATATTCTTAACAGGCACTGAAATTAACTTTATTATTAGTGTATATTAGTATTAGTATATGTATAAGTTTCAGTAATATGTGACAACCATTCGTCGAGTAGTACTCACTAGGGAATCACTTGCACGTTGTCACACTATATGAAATTAAATCTCTGAGCTGTCTCCTAAAACAAAATGGTGCCCGAAGTCCATCGCACTGACAGTAATGTGATTGATGGCTGCGGAGATACGGCAACGCTCAGAGCAAATTATTTTAATGATTTCTGATGATCAATAAGAACTGTATAAAGTAATAGTAACACGTTATAACTTTTAAAGTAATTTAATTAGGTATTATAATGTATTACCTGCTAATTATTTAGAAAAAAACCAGTTAAGTTACAGTTATGACATAACAGTCACTACGTGAAATATAAGCGACATATTCAGTTGTTGTTCTCGATCGCAGATAAATCATGTTTGTGGCGCTGAAAGAGTTTGTCGTGTGAATGAAACACGTGCGACAGTAAGGTCCGATTGATTTATACGACACTACTGGCGCAAGAAGTATGTAATGAATTCTACCACGTGGCATGATGATGTTGACGGCGGCAACAGTTGAGTGGTGCTTTTTTTTTGGACAGCATTAGGAAACAAGCCGTGTGGTCTCGTCTGGGAATGGAACCCATATCACTCGGCACGGCAATGTTAGTGACAACTTTATCCTCAACGCCAAGGTGACAAGCATCGAGTGCACCGGTAGCTTGTCTACCATCACAATATTCAATACTGTGTAAAGTTATTTTGGATCGTTTAATGGTCGCACAGCCGGGTGCCGGGTACCGGGTGCCGGGTGTTGGGTGACCTAATTTATAAAATAATTATGTCACTGGCATGTAGCCGTTCGTTGCGCCTACATATATTATTGTGTCGCCGTTATAAATAATATTCTACCACATTCACACAGCGCCATCTAGTCCCAAAGTAAGCAATTATATTTGCTTGTGTTATGGGTACTAAACAACTGATATACTACTTATATACATTTTTTTTTTGTAAATACATACATATTATAGATAAATGACACCCAGACACAGAACAAACCTTTATGCTCATCACACAAAGATTTGTCCTGGGTGGGGATCGATCCCACGACCTCCGGCTTAGCAGTCAGGGTCACTAACCACTAGACCAACAGGCCAGTCAAAATGTTGGCAAGTCGCTTTAATGTATTGAATGAACTCTATTATTTTTGAACCGGCTTCAAAAATAGGAGGAAGTGTACGTTCGGCTGTGCGTATATCTTGAATGAAAAATAGCTTTTTATTTAAACCAGTAATTGTTGTTACAAACTAGTGATTGGAATCTTCTTTTAGGCATTATTAATAGCCTGTGTCAGAACACTCCGTTCTTCCTTAACTTAGAACAGATCACTTGTTTTATTTTTTTATAATAGCTCAGTATAGTGGCTGCTCGTTGCCTGATGGAAATACAAAAAAGGAACCCAAATTGAACTAGCTGCTGACAGGATACCGAAGTGCCAAGTCAGCCGGCAACGCCATGGTGGCCTGCAGGGTCCATCTCGACGCTTCGCTTGAAGAATGTCATGTTAGAAAGTAGTAAACACATGAGCCGACCGTGCGTTCCACATTTTGATAGTAAGTATTGCAGAAATAAGAATTGCCGAATATTTTAGTGCGTGTGTAGCTGTTTTCTACAGTGAAGTTGAAAGTTAACAGGCGGAACAAGCGCAAACAACTCGTCCTATGCTTACTTGGCTCCTATATTAAATATATACTTCTAGCAGAACGTTCCAAAACGTATTCTATTATCTTAGATGGTAGTTACATTAACATTTACGAACGAAGGGACCTAAAACAATAACCTTATAATTATAAGCGTCTACTATTCCCTCAGAAATTGTGCTCTAGACTGAAATCGCAAAACTCGCGTGGAAGGAATACACACTTCTCTACGTATACGAGTTTGTGATTCTTAATATACATTCTTAAATGTTATAGAAAATAAAAACATTATTATTACTACTAATTATTATATTATCTCATTGATACATTGAAATTAATGTACGCTAATCGACGTAGCCCTTTGAGTTATAAAAACGTGATATTCTGTGATAATAGTAATAATAAAACCATTAATAACTTTTATCTCTAAATTAAAATCACGACATTCAAACTAAGAGATCAATATTCATGACTGTGCTCGTTACATTCACTTTGCACTACTAACACGCCGCGCCACTGCAATCGGCGAGTCCATTTATCACGTGTATTCGGAAACACTCAATTCACTTACAATGGTCGATATCGCATTTCTATTTCACCCGGTATTTAGAGTTATGTCTGATGGCCTCGTTTATTCTCACTAGATAGTTCTGTTCATAGCTCGGAGGTTGGCAGAGCTTGGAATGTTTGTGAGATTCCAGACAGCGACATTGCTCGATGATTAGTACAGACATTTGCCAGCCCTCTATTCAATTATCTGACTTGATGGGTAAATTAAACATTCATATAATTATGTAAAAATATTCTCTGTATCAGATCATCTTGAAGGTGCCTAGGTGTTAACATAACATAATTATGTTTCTCTACTAAAAAAAGTTGGTAATAGAGTGTTAGTTTGTATTTGAACACATACCAGTGTAATATAATGTTATGTCACAGTCAGGATAAGAAATAATGTATTTTTTAAAATATAGGTACAAAAGATCTGAAAATAGGTATTCGCAATGTTCTGTTCCTAAAATACCAAAAAAAAAAAAAATTAAACCTGAGACGGATTAACACAATAATCAAATAATAGGTATTATTAGCATTGACTTATAAAAAACTTATGAAGCACACTCAGCGATCAAAAAACGTCGCTCAAAATAGAGCTCAAAAAGAGTTCAATAGTCACACAATTGTTTCTCTGTCGTGAGGTGTGAACATTGAAAAGTTCACACCTGCTGCGTAGTCTTCGTTGAAATTAACCTCCGTGACTGACGTTTGATACGGTAAACGTTATTAATAAAGATTTTACTTATTGGCTCAATGATCTTATCTTATTGTATGGCTGAATGCCAACTTATGCGATACAATATTGTTATGATTAACTAATATTTGCGAACATTCACAAACACACACGTGTTGAAGTGTATAGAGAAGGCGTGGACGCGCATACAGATACATTTAGGGTTGTACCGCGTCTAACCGCACCGAACCGTATTTTCCTATGCTTCTATGATTTGCTGGCAACGTTTGCTTTAAAGTCATACAATGCCCTCCGCGTCCAGTTTAATAATGCGTTCAGAGCGATGTTGGGGCTACCCCGCTACTGTTGCGCATCGGGGATGTTCGCCAAGGCGCGCACCGATTGCTTTTTCACCACCATGCGCAAACGCTGCCTATTCCTGGTGCGCAGAGTGCGGGCTAGTACCAACACCGTCCTAGCCATGATCGCGGGCAGGCTTGACTGCCCCTATATGCGTAGATGCTGTGACATACATGTCAGAGCATCTATAATAATAAAAAAAATCTATAATATATAATAATAAAGCACTTAACGCTCTCCTGTGTGCCAATCCTAACTGCGATCTGTTTGTGGATGTATGGCCGAAAATATTGTATGAGTGCTTGCGGTTCTGTGAGCGTGATGCATGAATGTGTTCTTTTTCATTTATTCTTAATATTATTTCATTGTAACATATTTTTTTTTTTTCTTGTTTATTAATGCTGTCAGTGGTATTTTACCGTTGCGTTAATTATAAATAAATAAATAATTAAGTTACTTTTTAAGATTACTAACACGTAGAATAAGTTTTACTAACAAATATGAGTTGTAATACTTGAAATAAATAAATAATATATTTAATTATATATATATTTTCTGTAACTTAGAACTGTCATTTACTAGAGCAAGATAGAGAGTGAGAGCCGAGCGCATCGTTTATTACGTCACGTGGGGTCGCACTCCGTCCTCGTTCTCGCTTGAGTAAATGACAGTTCTAAGTGACAGAAAGGGATATAAATATAGGAACGTGCGATTCCGTGCGGTTAGATATGTTTGAACCCTTCATCGACTCAAAGTTCTGTGAGTGTTCACGTTTTACTGAACATGTCTCGACTAAACTTCCTTCAGTTTCAAGTTTCTTGGCTTAAACAAGTTTATTGTCATGTGAGTTTTAAACTCGCTATTCGCTTTACTCTGCCTACAAATTAAGTACCTACTTACAAATCGTAATAGTTCTATTCATATAGGCTAAATCTTAGACTCATCGACCATACAAGGCGCACGTAGTCAGAGAGCTGACCGCGGGCCCGTATGAATATTAGTTGAAGACTTGTTATTGTAACCGTTCTTGCTGAATGTAGCAGGCGAAGTATAAAGAGCTTTATATTATTATAACATCTATAAATATCATCATATTTCAAACTTTAAAACACTTTATCTTATCTTCTATGTTTTTAACAGATTTTCCTAACTAGCTTCGAAATTGCATTGATTACTTTTTATGTAATGAGAGTTCAGTTACGAAATTAATATTATAATAATGTTTGAGCTCTTAAGATATTAAGACATCATGCAGTAGTATAACGAAAATCTGCTTACATGGTTGTGTTTGTGTTGAAATTAAACAAAATTAAACATAGAAACAAACGAGCGTTTTTTTGCGCGACTTTTTTGAAGTTTAAAAATGGATTACGAGCACGTGACACATAAAAGAGTGGGGGCTCCCCCCCGTCGTTATAATGTTAACATTAATTAGTCCATGACATGGTAAAGAACTTTCGTCACATTGAAGCTTTGTTTTTCGAAAAAAGCAGGTAAACGTGACCTCTAGTCGTGCACCTGAATAATAAAATCATCATCGAGTTTGTAAATTCTAATATTTAGCATTAAGTAGTTAACGTTGATAGAACTGAGTACTAACTGACTAAGTATGGATCAACGCTACACATTGTTACTCGTTGTAACATTGAACAGAGCCGTCCTCTGTACTACTACTTACTACTTGTGAGGGCTAACTGTTCAGCGTTACATTTTGAGAGTGCCCTATTAAACATTTTTATTTTGTGATTATTAACTTCTGTATTCATATATTTACTTAAATTACAAAAGCAGACACAGTTTATAAAGTATGAGTAATACTTATTTCATTAAAAGCATTTAATGTTATTTTTAGTAGAATCAAATTCAATTCCCACAGTTGATTTTCCAGTACATGGTGTACCACTACGGTGGTGCCACTGACACTTCACACTATTTTATTCAGTGAGTAATGCAGCTCGCTTTAGTTAAGAGAAGTTTTAAGCCTGCTCAAACTGAGCAGCCCACCTAGGAAAGTCAGTCCACCCTACTCAGATATAATGTTTTTATTGTACTCCTGCTGGTTAGTTGTGGTGTCCAGAGCTTATTGGGGAGGGATGTAGGCTTGCGTGGTATGTAGTAACTGACCTATAGGGTCGTCGAAGGACACAGTGGTGGACAAGGGCGTGATGTTGGTGACCCGCAGCCGATAGCAAGTGTGCCGGCCCAGCACCAGCGCCGCGCTGGGCCGCAGCATGGCCGTGCCGCTCTTGTAGTCGCCGGCGCCCGGGTCCAGGCCGCAGCCCCCGCCTGTGGCACACACACTCAATCTAATATATGTATATAAAAATGGATCGCCGAAAAGTATGTTCACGTGAGAACGGCTCGACCAATTTGGCTAATCTTTTTTTTGAGATTTGCGCGTTCAACGAGTATAGATTGGTCTCATGTAATAGATGACGAGCTTATTGCTACTACTAATCACGCACGTATCTAGACTTATACTGAAATTTTAAAACGGAAACACTCTAGGAATCATATTTGCTCTACCGGGGCATCGAACCCGGGACCTTTTGCGCAGCAGTCGTAAACACCCCCACTGCGTTATTGAAACAGTCAATGAAACAAAATAAAAGCATTTCATTCAATATTATACAAGTTTTAGAGTATTTAGTAGTTGAGACCATTAAGCCACGAATAAGAATTTCTAATAAAGAATTGGACCATAAAGACAAAGACTAAGGATCTTACGTTACTTAAGTACCGTAACAACGGGTTCCTTACTACAAATGCAAATACAATAACAATCGTCTCCGCTCGAGGCCACCGCGAGTCCGCGAGCTTGCTTCGATACGTTCTTACTCTGAATAAAATAACTTGTAAACTTGATAGCTCCGCCACTAACTTTGTGCAGTTCGTTCGAAGTTCTCGCAACTAAAATAACTGGTCGCTTCCAATTTACTTTAGATAGGTATTTGGTTTGCTTCTAGTTTTTTTTGTCCACCAAAAGATGACATTGTCAGTGTATCATTACTTGCGTGGTAGTCATTTTTTATGTTATATTTCGCTTAATTTCAATGACACTATTGCGGTATGATTGTACAAACGTCGGATCACAGATCGACAGAACAGACTAGTATTATAAATATAAGCTAATTAAATGTCTCGTGGGCACACTCCCGCGTCACAATCAAACTTCCTACAGCGGTGTTTCCTGAGCGCTATGACATGTCCTTCTTCAAACGAGGTTTAAAGAGAGCTATCCTCTCAAGGTAGGCAGCGGCTTGGCTGTGCCCCTAACATTGCCAACGCCCATGAGCGGCGGTAACCACTTACCATCAGATGGGCCGTCTGCTGTACACACACACGCACGTCCACGCGGCACCAGTTAATATCTGCGCCGACATTCAGTTTGAATCGAGGTATACATATACAATTAGAACTCACTGCACTCCGAGTTGTTCCCGAAGCAGGGCCGCAGTCGCAGGACGACCTTGGGCGCCAGCACGCGGTAGGCCACGAGGGAGGCGCGCGCCTCGGTGGGCGGCGCGGGGTGCAGCAGCGCCAGGTCCGCCTCGCAGCGCCGCGCGCGCACCAGCGTCACCACGCACCCGTCGTTCTGAACATTATTATCGTATGGGCATGGGGAGACCCTGGTGTTAGAATTTATCAAGTCGCACAGGTTTCCAACTTGACTTATTGCCTATTATTTTGTGTGGTAACCTACGGCTTCATGTGCCTTCCAAACCACGGAGATAATGTCAGAAAAGGTCACCCATCTGTGGACCTTGCCGAACGGTGTTTAACCTCGATGATCGTAACGAACATTTTTATTGCTACAATACTTATAACTTGCTTCTACAACACCACGTAAATGATAGTAACGTTTGTTTGGAAGAACGATAAATAATATCTTTCTGTTGTGAGCTAAGACCTGTACCTAGTAGTGGAACTGTTTGTTTGAATATTCTGATTACAAATTATCGTTTTATTAAGATTAGTTAATTTAAGTTGGAAAATAACCAAATAAGATTTTTCAAGATACTCTCTTTTTAAATTGTACCTATTAGTTTGTTCTGTATTTTAATAATCCCAACGAATATTAAGCCTGAGACTGCATTGCAGTATTCATTATAAAGCAATACAATGAACTAAGTGAGTGGAAACATTAGTCCCAAACAAAACAAAAACTTAACTGGGCGTACTTTGTTTCTTAAACTTTACAACAAATAAGGCAAGTCTAGCGGCCCCAGCGGGATTAAAACTGAACGAATTGTGTTGAGTAGCCAACATGGAAAAACGTTTAGCGGGCAACATGAGCTATTCGTTTATGGAACTTTAGATTCGAATTAAAAAAGAACAAACTTTTCATTGGACAACGACGCTTTTAGAGTGAATTATTTTCTGGAGTTTAGAATTTATTCTGTCGGAAAATCTGTTACTATATTAACTTGTCACATTCAAAAGTGTTACCAAGATAAATATAGCAAAACAATTGTCATTTTTAAACAACAGCCCTTTTTCACTTATTAACCTTATATACATAGTTTGGGCGTCAGGAGGTTATACCTATTAGCTAGAGTTTTGAGTTTAAGTTCATTGTTAGAAGTCAAACATTCAAGGTACTTCTCTATCTTTCTATAATCTGAATAATAAACTTAGGTTTAATGATTGATGAGCAAATTTGGCTGTTCGGTATACACCACAAGGTATAATGTGCAAGTTTAATTTGAACTCCGAGAAAATGTAGACTTGGTTTAACTTGGTTTCTACTTAAAACTTGTAAGTTGCAGTGTCCGTTATAAATTACATTTAGAAGTTTTGTAAGTAAAATACCACTACTTTAAGTAAATTCTTACTAAACTATTTGTTCAGAGCAGTTGACAGTCTGCAACATATTTCAATGCGACGGTATCTTTCTAAAACTCCTGTAGGAAGTTTTTCTTGGAACGTGTACATCACGGACGTGAGTATAGACCGTGCCAATATAGTTCTTATTTGACTCAAATATCATAATATGAAAGACAATATTAGGTATAAATATTTGGATTCTATATTTACTTGTCTAAAAAAAAACACCATCCCTCTAGAGAATAAGCTCTGTGTCACAGGGGACTTCTATAAACATACAATAAACAGACACAAAGTACACCTCAGACACGAAACAAAAATGTATTATTCACAGAAATATTAGTCTCGGTAATAGTTTCCTACACGGTAGGAATCAAACCACTCGACACGGCTGAGTCAGTGACGAGACAACCACCCTAGACTTTACGCCACGGTGACAGTCAACAGGCGAGCGGATCAATGATATTTGCGGTGGAATATATATATAATTTACTACCAAAATATTTATTGTGAAGTTCTGATACGAATAGCTGTGTAGTAAAACTATGCAAACAATATAAGAAGCGTAAAAAAAATAGAGGAAGGGTCGGAGAGTAACATATATAATAATAAATATATTGCCACGAGTCTCGAAAATTGAGAAACAGTACGACGGTAGTTACCTACTGTATTACCAACTTATCAACCGAACTAAACTAATAGCAAATCCAAGAGTATCTATTTTTACTTAAAACATTAAATATTTCAGCAACGTATATTGAATGAAGGCCGACCGAATGTCCCCACATTACAGTACGCGTACGCGAGTTACATCACTAAGTTGGTGGCAATCATTTTTCCCAAAGCGGGTACGTGAAGGTTAGTTTAAACCTTTTTTACCCTTCGCAAGTGACCGTAATGACTAATGGACCGCGGCATTTACCGCCTTTGTTCTAGGAGAATAGCGCCCGATCCCTCCATGTTCTCTTTGTTTTAAATTGGTATTAAAAGAAGATTTTTATGAGAGGAACGACACCCCTCGCTCAAACTAAGCCGCCTGTCTGGAAACTACCTCCTATCCCAACATCTATATTAATTGTACACATGTTTTTACAAATAAAATATCTTGTATCTTGTACCTACTGGAGAATGCACCATAATAATTTTTTTTTATAGTGCCTAGCCAGGCATAGTGGCTCCTTTTCGCCTGATGCCATAATGCTTTGGTGCACACAAACTGGTTTATTCAATTTACGGCGGTCAGCCGCGTCATGTCGCGGCGGAACAGTTCGTGGCGCCGCGCCATCGGTCGTCTGTTGTGCACCAAAGAGTTAGGTGAAGTCACCGGGTGGGAGCGAGCGTGGGCGCCCGACGCGACGCTACGTTTCTTTTCTCCGATTTCCATCAAGATTTTATTGCTATTCCATTCGTGTTGCTCGCCTAAGTAAATTACTTTAGATTAAATTGTCACAGCTTAGTGTCCTTTTGTTAAATAATCTAATTTCAACCAAAGTTTATTTTTTAGACTTATTTTTGTTTCACATAATAATGTTGTGACCGTGTTTTGTAAAAATTTAAATAATTAGTTTACTTTGCCTAATAATAGATCATCTCGACGTTATGTTTTTCTTAGTTTAGGTTATTCTGTCGTTTATGTGAGTGCGAAAATCTTTTCATACGTATTGATTTTTACTTTTACCATGTTTTCCATGCTGAAATTTAATTTGATAGTTTAGTTTTTGTTTTGAGTTAATGCCTCTCGGGTGATATAATAACATTTAAAACCACCACAAATATTGAACAAGCCACGTACTTAAATACACAGTTACTCACCGAAGGAGCGAACACATCATAGCATATATCAACGGACTGTTCCAGCGACAGAGCTCCCCGAGTAGGCTTGAGGAAGTCGCAGGTGCACGCCATCTCGTAGCATTTTTCGCACGGGATCTCGCCCTGGCACGCCACGCTCGGCTGGTTCTCGCCTATCCAGCGGAAACCCTCGCACCAGTAGTAGATCTAGACAATATTTACAATATCATATAATTCATTACATAATTATATAACTTTGACTGATTTCATCATAATATTTAAATGGGTAGTGCATTGATCTGACGAATATTTCAAACTATTCACTTAAATTTCGCACTGCACACAAAGATTTTATTTAATTTTCACTGCGCTGCGAGTATTAAAATCGTGTCCAGAAATCAAATCATAAACACAACAAAAGCTATAACTCGGTTTAAGTGCAATTTTATGAGAAGCGTTGGCAGCACTCAATCGGGCGTATAATAGCGCACTCCTGAAGAACTTTGGTAACATTAAACATTAAGAATATTGGTATTTTACGACAATAGTTTAGCAATGAAATATCTCATCAGTTTCAGGTAACGCTTAGGGAATTTTCACACTGTGACCTGTTCTGCGACAAAATTGAAAGCTGCCTATTCTTAGCATATGTTCAACACCAGCTGTCACGTGGGGCTTCGCTCCCGTTGTTCTTTATTTGACTGCTCAGCTCCCATTAGCTGTAGCGTGACGTTATTTATTCCATAACCTTTCTCGATAAATGAGCTATCCAATATTAAAGAATTTTGACCAGTAGGTTCTGAGATTATCGCATTCAGCCAAACAAACAAATTAACTCTTCAGTTTTATAATATGTATTTGTATAGATTTAGTAACTACAGCCATTTATTTGATATCGATAAGTATTGTTTTTTAGAAAAGGGAGCTCTTTGCTCTTTGTCCAAAACAAAAAATAATTGACTTCACAGACAAATATAACGTTGTGAATCTGCACGTTACGGCGGAGTTCGGTGTGCCAAGCTTTGTGTTTCGTTTCGTTCTTCTAAATATTTCGCAGTGTATGTTTCGCCTAACTAATCGCAGACGATAAACCAGAAAGGCTATAAAGTTCTCCAGCAGACAGCTGATGGAACAATTAAGCTTCAATTTAACCTGTACTGTTATTTAATTCAGTTCAGTCTCATCCATTTACTATATTATAAAAAAAAAAATATTTTGGATCCCAGTCTTAAAATTTTTATTACGCTCAATGTAAGCGACCATGATTTACTAAGAGTCCGCTTACCCGCACGAATAAGAAGTTAAAACTTATTCTAAATAATATGCCTTTACAATACAAAGCTCTAATTATTAATTAATTCCCGGAAAGTTGCGATTTACACGTAAGCAAAAAAAATACGAGTATAACACAAACATTCGAAACACAAAACTATAATGATGGTCATTGAAACAAAGTAGTGTCACCGGCTGGTGCGTGTCGTTGGTGAGCGTGAAGCGCGTGTGCATGTGTGCGTGCGGCGGCACCACGCCCAGCCACGTGCGCGCCCCGCGCAGCGACGGGTGCCGCGAGCTGCACCAGCGCTGCACCACGCACTGGGCCTGCCACGGCTCGTCGGTCGCCACCAACCTGCCACAATCACATAATAATTATAATTAAATCATTTATTTTCTCTTCACAAAGGTTTTACAAAAAGAGTTTGCAGAGCGACAGGTATTACGAAAATTTCACCTATGTGAGAGACTGGTGCCTGAAGTAGGTTTTGTATAAAAACCTGTGTCACAGGTCACCAGTGTCCCAACCTCGGTTAGAAATTTGACAGCATACTATTAGATATCATCCTGTGGGAGAAATAAGACAAACAAAAAGATAAAAAAGTAGAAAAAGAAAGCATAAGAAAAAAAAAAATACGCTAAGAAGAGAGTCGGACCCAGAATGCTACCTTGCGGCACATCAAAGTTGACAGATAATTCCTCACTTATTGTGTCCTTGATCTTGACTCTTTGTTTCCTGCCACTTAGATAATCCTCCAATAATTTAAGTGCAGTTCCTCTAATGCCTAGTCTATACAGCTTTTCCAGAAGGTGCGGAATAGAAACCGTGTCGAACGCTTTCGCAAGGTCAAGGAATGTGTTCCTTAAGCACTTCCTAACATCCAGACTGGCAACCACTGATTTGACTAGCTCATGTACTGCATCGTTAGTGCTTTTTCCAATTCGAAACCCAAATTGAACAGGAGACAAAAGCGCATTAGACTCGTAAGAATTTGTGAGACGCTGGTTTATGAGGCGCTCCATGACCTTGGAGAGAGTTGGAAGGATTGAGATCGGTCGGTAGTTGTTTACGCAGTCTCTATCACCGCCCTTATCGATAGGTTTTATGACTGCAATTTTGAAAGACCTTGGGAAAACACCTGTTGAGATTGCCAGATTGCAGATATGCGTAAAGGCAGGAGTGAGAACGTAAGCATATCTTTTAATAAGCTTGCTATTTAGTTGATTAGTTCCCACGGCACACTTTTCTTTTAAGTCCATGATCAGTGTGAGTATTTCTGCCTCGTCAGTAGGGAGAATGGCAAATGAATTTATGGGGTTTGTTGATGGGTTAGGGCTAGTACAAGGAGGGTTATGTTCCAGTAGGAGGATCTTTTGTACTAAATGATCTCCAACATTTGCAAAAACTCGTTAACCTTATTTACATCTGTCTGAGGACTGGTAGACAACAAGAGATGAGACATGTCCTATAATATTTTATTGGAACCGCAAATATCCTTGATAGCATTCCAAAGCTGCTTTTTGTTACCCCTGGCATTTTTGATTTCCTGTTTGTCATAATTTCTTTTAGCCTTTTTAAGCTGGTAATTACAAAAATTTCGATAGCGCCTTTAAGTAGTTTTAGTTATTCCATCATCCGGATTTCATTTTAGTGTTTTGTACAAGTTATCACGGTTCCTCATACAGTGAAGTAGTCCAATCGTTATCCACGGCTTAGTAATCAGCTTTCTTTTGGAGGTTTTAATAACTTGGGAGTTCTTTTTAAAAGCCGTTGAAAGGGATACTGTTAAAAGATCGGTGGAGATATTCACATCCAAGCAATCTAATATGGGTTGAAAGTTAATACTCAGGACATCGTTATCTAGTCCTTCATAGTTTACTTTGCTGAATGTCTTGTTTAAGTAATCTAGACGTGATTTCCCTCGGAAACTCGCAACAATACTAGCTCTCTGTACTGCCCAGCGTGCTCACTAGCGACCCAGTTCACCTATTGTTATTGAATGTACAGAGCTGAATCGTATTTTAAATGGAATTTCAGTGATCCTGCTTAAGGCTGCCTGTCCATTAACGCGGGGTGAGGCTGTGGAGCGGAGAAATATTAACCAACGAGGTTTCATAAAATCTCCGTTCTTAGATTTACTGTTGGTTAATATTCCTCCATTTCTCCGCTCCACATCCTCGCTCCTCGTTAATGGACGGGCAGCCTTTAGAGTCCTGTCAAGATAGTGCCGCTACAAGTAATAGCTAAATACAGAGTGGTGAGCAGTAAAACATTATATACAAAATGTTACGAAGCATGTGTTGAGACACAATGAAAACCGGCAATGCTTGGCCAGTAGCCTTGATTTGATTTAGACATCGTGCTGCTCCCCACAGATAAATACGTACTACTAAAGTAAAATGAGCTTCATAACTCGGGTCAACACTAATTTAAGGATTCTAATCAATCATATTGTATTTAGTCAAAGTGATTTACTCATTTAGATAATGAAAAAAAAATATTTATTAACCAAAAGAGTACACCATCACACATAGTATCTATTGGCCCCACACTAGGCAAGCCTGTCCTGTGGGTGCCTCAATACGTTTAGAATTAAATCGAAAATACAATTTCGGCTCGGTCGAAGTCACGTATTGAATAAACAAAGAATGGGCACAAAGCATTTGTCTTTGAAGAGGAACAGCTTCTTACGTGAAAACATCAGTTTCCGGGTAGTGGTTGGGCAGCACCGGCAGCGGCAGGTTGAACGTGGTGACGGCGCTGCGCTGCGTGGTGAGGCGCTCCGTGTTGAGGTGCCGCGTGCTGAGGCGCAGCGGCGCCGGCCGCGCCACGCGCTCCGGCGTCACCCACTTCACGCACGCGTCCTGGTAGCCCTGCAGCTGCCACGCGTTTATTTGCACTGAGATTGATTTTAGCCTGAATGTTAAAAAGTTGCATATTTTAATTTTCTACTAAGTATAACTGATTTATTAACTAGCACATAAGCTAAGTCACGTAGATAGTTTCATCCACGAGGAATATTTTCGTCACTCACTTGTTCTACCGCAAGTGTCAATTGTAACTTTCCTACGTCACAGTCATTATTGCTTATATTTATTTTTAAATTTATGGACCGACGTCGTCAGTAACTCTACGATTTCCTCAAAAGTTACTGGCCTACTAATAGGTTTCCCGAGCGATATTTTTATCACATTCCACCAATATTAAAAAAAATAAGAAACAGAAGGTATGAACGTGTACTGTGGTGTACCTCCGTGAGTAGGGGAGCGGCAGCACGACCGGCTCCAGCACGAAGCGCAGCGGCACCACCTCCCACCACACCTCCACCTGTCCCACCAGCACCTCGCACACCTCGCGGGTCAAGCTCGCGCACTATAGTACGAGTACAAACCACTATGATTACATCAGATCGATCATTTTGTACAACATAATTATCTGTTACTTATTTAAAATTGCATTATTAATTTTGTCCGTGTAGTGACGGATTATAATACATATAGTAACTACACATTTCAACTCGTGGGTGTCGTAAAATGCGACTAAGGGGAAAAACTTAAACAAACAAGAGCACTGCTGCATTGCAAGAAAAGGAAAATTCAAAACAAAACCCTATACCAACTCGTCTGGCCAGCGTGGTATAGTAGTCTAAATTTCCTCCACAATCTTTGGAGGAGACCCGTACCCAGCAGTGGGAAGTTTCTGGGTAGTATGAAGATGATGTGATATAAATAACATTGAACGATCGCTCCAATTGGGTGTAAAAATATAATATATGTTAGTTCAAGTTCTTTCTTGCTTTTTGCTTACTGCTTATAACGGTATATTTTAAAGAATGCGATAATTCCATAGTGTAGTATTGAGGATAATAATATTATTATTTGTATAAAATCTTCACAACATTGCCATGGCGTAATTTTAAATAAATATTGTGCATTTAAGATTATTGTATTCGTCCATATCTACAGACATGGGCTGTAGCAGACAATATAATATTCTTTTAAAGAAAGTGACAGACCGTGTCTGTCGGTGTCTGCGCGGCATAAAATCAAAAGTGTAAAATAAATATTTTACACTTTGAGGTGTACACTACTTCCCACAATTTTGTTGTAAATACAACAAAATTATGATCTAAAACTTAACTAACTGAACTATTATTCGATCTAAACCTGTCTACTTAGACGTTGTGAAACAAGAATTTAACTTTGTGAAACAAGAATACAGTGTCTTGTGGCGACAATCTGTGCCATAATATCCAATAGAAGGCACATATCTCACAATCCTTTGCAGCGAACATCTCGTAAATTGTTCTCTGGGAGCGTTCTCTTACAAACATTAAATCTAACACTTTATTGCGGTATTGCCAACATCTACAATGATGTTGAGCCTCGGTATAAAATAAAGTGCCACACTTTAGTTGAAACCCTTCCGGCTAAGATTGCCCTTAAACCCTTTTATACAATTTATTGCAATGTTCCATACCTAATTCGTTTTGTTGCTTCAAGTTTAGACGGCTATACAGTAAACTTTAAGATGAAATAAAATGTACAGACACTCAACTGGACCGAGTGACTGGATAAATTGCAGGGTTGGGCTGCGAGCAAACAGTTGAAAGGCACGGATATAGTGCGAAGTGTCCACTAGCAATAAAATTTGCAAAAGTTGACTTGCGCCAGCGACTTCCAACGCGTAAACGCTCACGCAAGTGACTTCTGCAAGTTTTAGTGACTTGCCGAACTTGGTGCAAGTCGCACGTGTATACGGTTGTTTTGACCTTGCAGCAAGCGCTTGCGTCTTTATTTTGTTCACACAAAAAAGTTGGAAGTTTTTAGAGTAAGTTAAGATTAGATGGAAATTCTTTTAGTAATTGCTGGATTCACTGAAATTGATCGTATGTGTCATATTTAAAATTAATAACTTTAACATGAGCGAGAAATAGGTATAGATACGGTGAAACTTATATCTTTATACGAAATTAATCCCTCAATTTAACAACAACTCAACACACGACGCAGCTCGTATTTTTGTGCAGCTAGGCATCTTGTTTGATCGCTCTTGCTCAAGTAATTTGTATGCAATTTGTGTCGAAACGGTTCAACAGGGTCTTACAGGAAATTAACTTCTACACACTTCTACAACCGACTTGCATATAGAGAAATTGCAGTCAATAGAAACAGTTGTCAATTGACTTCTGCAAGAAATTGTGGAAGTTACTTGCCAGTGGACACTTCGCTTTGGACTCGGGCCGAAATGAATGTGAAATGAACTATCAAATTGTATTTCAATAATGTATTTTTATTGACAGCGGCTGTTACTTCTTATCATTAATGTTTTTTAATGTTTATTCTACATTTATTTCGGCCCGACTATAGTTTATAAAGTCGCAAAGAGTAAAATATTTAGACTAAGATGGGTAAACAGTTTACATTGATGTTGAACTGATGCTGACTGTTGTTAATATGCAATGCAATGCAAATGCAAAATCAACGGACATTTTCTCAATGAGGAATTATTGTGATTATAATAATTATTCATCATCATCATCATTTCAACCCATAAACGTCCCACTGCTGGGCACGGGTCTCCTCCAAATGATGTGGAGGGTATTTAGCCTACTATACCACGCAGGCCAGACGGGTTGGTATAGGATTTGTTTTGTTTGAATTAATGACACATGAAAAATAAAATAAAAACTCACGATTACTACTACAGAAATAGCATAAACCAATATTAAAATTACCTTTATCCCTGGAATAGGAGTATTGGGTATCGTGGTCGTGGTAATGATGGCCGGATCGTATTTGGGTGGAAAACTGTCTTTTGGAATATTTGTTAGGATTAACCTGCAAATTTTGATAAATAAGTAAATGATTACAAGTAGGCAAGAACCTTTTTTTTGTCCTAATCTAAATTATCTTACCTGACCATATATCCTACATTATTACTTATATATAATAAATAAAGAGGTATATAAATCTTTAGATGTACAGAGTCGAGTTTAAAATATGGTACTTAGTAATTCTTATTATAATAGTTATTACAAATTTAACAAACACATATTAAGTCTTTTCGCTTAAGATTTGTTTTCATAGGTCATCGCTAACGATACTTCGTATTATTTGGTAGGAGTAAAACAACATTTGTGTGCGTGTGTGTGGGTAGAACCGTCCTGGCAGCATCTACACTAACACTACGACAAATAAGTCTCGATTTTCTCTCAAAAGCTCATTTGAGACAGATGTCAGTTTAGTGAATTATGTCGTCGTTGATTTTGATGAACTTTCATGAAGTTACGCAAGAAAATTTGTTTACGTAAAAATAATACAGCAAATAAAGACCAAATATCGCATATTCAGTGCAAAATGATGTCAGAACTGAACGGAATTTTGAACTTATGCCACTTAGCACAAGATTGAAAATTGCGAAGTAGTATTTATTGTATTAGACCATTTATTCCACTGAGAGTGCGATGTTGGCGTTTGAATTACCAAAAGGAGCACAATCAATCACGACAACTCTCCCGTCGACTGTTTGACAAAGCACAAAACGTTTGCAATTCTCTCTACTCCCTTGACAACTTAAATATTAAAGGAAAAGGAAGAACAAACGCTTTTGTGCTTTACAAAATTTTAATATTTGTGATTAATTATTGCTAATGCATTTCTTGCCAAAGAAGGTATTAATAATATCGGTAACAACATTGAGTTTTTGATGCATTTGACATTATTTATTAGGATGATATTTTTTTTAATTTCTCCATTATTTGAGGACATTAAAATTTGATACTAATCACATTTTATATTAAAATTTATTTAAAAATGTATAACAAAATAGACCTTTATATTATTGAAGAGATGCTTGTTACTCGGTTAAGCAAAAACTACTCAAGGAATATTGATGAAAATTATCAGTCATATAATTTCTTTAATGGAATACAACAGCCTGTATATAATTAACAATATGACTATAGATAAAATAAAAAGCTACAAAAAAGTAAATACCGGTAAGCAGTTACTCACATAAGTACAGCCCGTTGCACGCCGATCCTCTCCCCCACGTCGGGCAGTCGTAATTCTAGTGTGCACGACGAGTGCGGTAATATCTGACTGCGTCTCGGATTTATTTGCACCAGTCTTCTGTTCTTATTCTGCTCCTCGTAAATTGAAGGGTCCTGGATAATACAATATCTTTATATAGTATAAAACAAAGTCGCTTCTTGCTATACGATTAGATCTTCACACTTTCTTCTTACACGGGTTTCAATGCGGTTTTTACTAATAGATAAAGGAATTCATGAGGAAGGTTTAAGGGTGAGAACTCTCAACTTTATATGAGTATTTTGTGTGTAAACTAAGTAGATATAATTATAAACAATCATAAATAACGAACGATTTTCTAAAAGGTAAACCAATCATAACGGTAATGAACGCGCAAGACAGATGAGTAGGTCGACAGGTATCGAGGAGCCGCGCGTAATAAGGTGTCGAGCTATCGCGAGATCGGAAACACAGCGCCGCCGCCGCCGTTTAGCTAAATTAACATTCTGAATTTATTATCGTTGGCGATTAAAATTAACGAAGTAACAAAGTTTTCATGTTGTAATTTTGTGATTTAAATTCCCAAAAGGGAATTATTACATCAAGTACAAAAGAAGTCTTGCCTCTGTCAATATTATCTGGATGTTAGTCAATAGATAAGGCGGGTGTCGAGGCAAGTCGTAACTTCCGCACCCAAAGTTTTCGAATTCACTTGTTCGGTCACGTCGCACCCTCGCTCTGAGACTAAGAATACACTTAATCGGTCCATTTTCACCAAAGTCTTAATAGTGAAAATCCTCTCGGGGTGTTAGAGTAGATTATCAGTCACCTAAACTTCAGAGTGAGTTCGTGTCACGAATATAATGTGCTCTTTATGTTGCTAATCGTAGATATAAATCAAATGTCACGTTGTGATCACATTCCAGTGTTGTAATTGAATAGTTTTTACCCGACTACGACGTATTTTACGACAGAATAACTATTTGAATGCCGAGCTATATAAGTTCCAAAACATAAGCTACCTGCAAAAGCTAACAAACTAAAGGCACAAGCACACTGAGTGACAGCATGGTAATAGTGGAATGTTTAAATTTACGAACGTGAAATATGAAACAAACAACATCACAGAGAGACATCTCTTTGATTCTGCTAGTTGTTAGTGTTAGTTTGAAAACTTTTGAATTTTTAATTTATTACCACTAAATAAAAGCAAAAATTTAAGTACGTAGGTACATGTCATGTGAATTTATGTTAGTAGATATAAGATGGTCTGTCTTGCCACCTCGGTTTGTTACACCTTTAAAAGAAGTACGGTGCAGCGGGAAATCCCCGCTTAAACTGAACCTCGCTCCCTTGAGGAAGTACCGTTGCTACACAAGACCGCAGCCAGTATATCATTCGTCTTGCGTTCCTGCTGGTCACTAGTCGTATCGAGAGCTCATTGGTGAAGAGGTTTTCAAAGCACGTGACATGTGCGTTGCTTGTTAAAATCTCTTCACTGTGTGATGCTTCTGATGTTGCAGGTACCCATAGGCACGGTAACCTCTTACCATTGCATCAGGCAGGTTTTGTTTGCCACCATCGTGATATAAAAAAGTTTAATAGCTTGTCTGTTACTTCTCATACTTACTTCATCAAAAAGCCTCTTCGCCTCTTTAGCTTCTAAACAAAGGCTTGACATCTCCTCCTCCCCCCCTAGGGAGGATTGTGAGTCCGTGTCTGGCTTCCAACACGAACACACGCCCCAGGGCCGCGAGGCCCAGTAGTAGCTGTATATTACTGGACTGGAGGAATAAACTGGTTCTTTAGTCTTATTAAGATGACTACGATATCTATGCTTATTAAAATACTAACATAAGATTGCGTTTCTACCAGAGATGTGGAAAAAAGATACATAACGACTGTAACGAGGGATGCGTTTGTTATGAACCAATAGAATCGCGCGATGTTGGGTAAATACAGTTATTGTACCAGTTTATTTCGGTTTAAAAAAAGTCCAAAATATTTATTATTTATTTATGCCGGTTTGATTATAATGAAAGAAGGTTAAGTTTAGTACACACACTATATTTACCGTTTCACAGGGATCTTATGCTACATAATGACGTAACAATACTACTATTACATCAATCGGACTGTCTCACAAATACGTTTGAGAGTAAAATGAAGCGGGTTCGACCACACATGAGTTGTCGACCGAGAACTTTACGACAGTGCCTGTGATTCCCCTGTATGTTCATACATACATTTTATTACTCCTCTTTTTTTAATTAACGCCCGTATTTTTAAATAACCTCTGTGCCGCGGGGCACTTGTGTATGTTTGTAACATACAAATAACGGCCACGAAGTACACCAGACTACCTTACCTTTTGTTAAAGATCTTGATGGTGGTGGTGAGAGAGCGGTGGGGGAAGGCGGTGCCGACGTTCACGTAGTATTCGCAGTTGGGGTCGTCCTCACTACAGATGTCGTAGTCTTTCTCTTGAGCCTGATGGAGCGAGCCAACGTTACTTACACAACTATTACACACCATATTGCGTTGACGTACGGTTCACTATCGCGCGTTGTCGGCTAAACTTGAAAAAGTCTTACAAATTGGTTGCTTATCGCTATCGCATCGCGTTTGCAGCGTCTTACTTTAGTTGTATGCGACCTGATAAAAACGTGATGTTTAAGAAGAGCTTAAAAAAAATATTATATTAACATCTCTAATACCGGGTGTCCAGACAAAATTAACACATTATTAAATGGCTACAAGAACATAATAATGTCAAAAATATTTTTTGTAAAATATCCATCCCTTTAAAGTTACGACTTTTCAAAATTCAAGAACGATATTATCATGAAAATTAAAAAGAAAATAGTTTCGATAGGAAATCAATTAATTATATTTAATTTTAAATGTTTTACTTTACACGTTTCAGCTGGAAAAATACTACGTTGATAAAAAATCTAAGTAAATGCCATTTTAGTTATTAGTACTTCTATTTTACCGTTTCGTGTGGTATTTTTATAAAATGAAATAAAATTACCACTTGAGAAAGTAATAAACAAGTATTTCATATCGTCTCAAGATGTATAATAAAAGATCGATTTGCAGTAGAAGTAGTAAGACAATCGCTCTCAGATCTGTATCTCATCAAAACTGTTCTCAAAATTAAATAGTCACGTTTTTGTAATCTCATACTACCGTCGCGTCGCCCGTTGGGCGATCGTTGGGATGCAATGAGATTATAAAAACCATTCATCAAGTGCGAGTCAGATACGTACGCCTAGGGTTCAGTATTATCAGGTATAATGGCAAAGTATTATTAGGTATGGCAAACATAACATAATGTTTAGCAAACAAGTTTAATTATGCGCTCGGGCTATTTTGGTGATTACAACAAAAGTGTGGTAGTTACAAACATTGTTTTATTTTTCCTGTAATATTTACGTAAAAATGTATTCATCATCATCATCATATCAGCCCAACGACGTCCACTGCTGAACATAGGCCTCACCTAATTTACGCCACTGCAAACGGTCCTGTGCCGCCTGCAACCAACGTGATCGAATCAGAAATGAGGAGATCCGCAGGAGAACTAAAGTTGTCGACATAGCTCACCGAATCGCATCGCTAAAAATGTATTAACTGGAAATATTTAACTTTTTCCTCATCACAAACTTACAAACTACCCTCTTATCTCTTAGGTGGGGATGGTATATTTTTTGAGGTTTTTAATCCTAACTCAAAAACTGTGTAGCGTAAAAATAAATAAAATAGACTTTAAAATGTCAACATTTGTGTTGACATTTCATGCTCTTTCATTTGATATCCCACTTGTTGTAATAGTCTCAAACACTCAATTTAAAATTTCAACCCCTCATTTCGTCTGCTTATACTGAGAAAATAAAAACATGTTCTCGTTTTATAAATCTCAATAATGTTGAATCAGCAGTTTTTAAAACTAACTACTTCCAAAATTCATGTCGATAGGATAAGTAGATTCCGAGATAATAATAACACCGTGCTAGGCGGACTGGCAGAGCGAGGCCATAGGGGTTGCTTTTGTACCTTTTTGGTAAGGAACCCTAAAAACGGGATGTGGCTTCGATCCACAGAAATATCCAACTAAAAGTTGAATCTACATTAATAACCTCGCAAATGGTGGCTGAGCAACCACCGCAATTTTTCAAATAGCTGCACATTGCAATAAGGGCGACATTTCTTTGCACGGATCCATAACATCCGCTGGACAGGAATAGGACGCGTGCGAGCTGTAACTCATCACAGTTTCGTCTTACGGCCCCGCAGTGCGTAATAACGCAGAATACATATTACCCATATGCTATGATTTATAAACCTCGTCGATATTTAAAAATTAAACACGTAAAAGATGTACATATTATGGGACAAACTTAGACATGACGCTACTCTCGACATTAGTCACTTCTGCTTTCACTTAGTTCTATCATGTTTAATCAGGAGTCAGGAGCATGCCATTGCTCCACTTAGGTAATGAGTTTACCTCTTGAACTATTTATGTTTATCAACGTATGTCTCTGACTATCCGACTGTTCATCTGTATATTGAGGTTTGTTTAACACAGAACTTGGTAGCGCCTCTACACTTGTGATTATAAAATAGACAGGCAGTTTCAATCAAAAACTCATTCATTTTTATTCTAGCGAAAAATATTATTTCTTATACATCTACCAAACACCCACAAATTAAAACATAACAATGATGTAACGCTTTACTTCGATATTATAATATTTTGTAATATGATAATAGAGTACGTCAAACGAAAACTGCGGGTTCTTTTATTGACATATAATATTAAGAAAAATTGACACTCTATCGAATATTCGTCATTTTGTAAATCTAATCTCAAAATTCCAATGAATTAAATAGTGAGACATTGTCTGTTTGACAATTATACTCGGATGTGAAGCTGTGTCCGACGGAACGTGATTGTCATTTAGTACTTTGACTGATGGACTGTTCGCTTACTTATATAGGTTTGGTTTTGCGATTAAACAGTGGCTTGAGTTTCTTGCCAACTTTTCTCAAATTGAGAAATAAAACTGACCTTAGGCTTTTATCATACAAAATGTCAAAAGTTCATAAGTAACATAGTGGTCACTACACATCAAGCTCGGCGGCAAAAAAAAACTCAAACTCGTAATATTTGTATCACACCTAAATAAAATTTTGGTAGTTTTGGGAACTAGATAATATTTGCTATCGATTGTTTTTTTATTAAAATTGATACGTTTAATACGTAAAAACTTCATGTTCACCAGGTAGCCGCAAATACCGAAATAACATAACATAACATAGCATCACGCCTTTTTCCCCGAAGGGGTAGGCAGAGGTGTTTCACACCCACATTTACCAAAATACCGAAATGCCATGATAAAATCGTTGTTATTAGAAAAAAAATGTATCATTCAAAATAAATATAAAATATTTAAATTAAATCAAAATTTTATACCAACCAACCCTTCTTTTGATACCAATTATTTATAATAAATTAACCCTCACACGGCGATGTTTACGCGCGTGCGCTCTCGCCCCCGCTCGCTAATTTTGATGATTACCTACTCGATATTTTTGTATCATCATAATATCAGCCCAACGAAGTCCACTGCTGAACATAGGCCTCACCTAACACACAAGCCACCAAGTTTTTTACTCTAAAATAACTGTCCACCCCGCCCGGTCGCGGTGGCGGCCTATTCAAGTGTAATGTGTTATATTTTAATTAAATATTATTATACACATCGAAAATAATTAAACTTACCAAAATTTGACGCCGAAGTTTCTTCGCGGTATATTCAAAAAAAGAACACTCACGCTTGGATTCAAATACATGGAACATTCCACAGTATTATTATAATAATACATTGAAGAATTAATTTCGCGGAAAAAAATACACTTAATTAAATGACTTTATCACTGTTATAGTCTATAAAAACCACTTTTAATCACAATAGAATACAAAAACAGTTCACGTAAAGAATATAATTTTGTTTTCACTTTCAACGATAATATAGAATATTTAGGTATAGTATCAGTGTTGTCAGTTGTCAGTATTATTATGCCTATATTTAAGGCTCCCATTCATTACGATTCTACTGACCTTTAAAATAAGTCCATACGTTGAAAAATGATTGAGAAAATTAAAAAAAAGATTCCAGCGGCCCACCCCGTAAAGCGTTGAGTAGGTACACAGAAGGGTTTTAGTCGTTTAGGTACGCTGGCCTTCTGCCGTCTTCAGGCTAGCGAGCCCCGCTTACATCGGGGTGGTACGAGTAAGCTGCGTTACAAAATAGTTTGGTTTCACTGTCCAAAGATCAATTTTTTAACAAATTCTTTAATATTTCACAAACATAGTTTTCAAATACGTTAAAGTTTAGCTAAGTTTCTTCAGGTGATTTGCTTCAGGCTATAGGCAATTAGTTAATTAGCCTAACTTATCTTGGAAGTGAAATATACATAAAGTCCTAAGACAATAAAAGTCGTTATGAGAAAAAGTTTTGATTAATGGAATAAATCTGCCTGACGCCATTACCAAATTTCCTTAAATTAAAATCTTTGGGGAAGATTATAATTATTACTTTCATATTTTCTTGATTTATTACATGTAAGTTTGTGTACTTATATTTAATACAATTTTGTGTTGACTAAGCTCTTTCATAATTATTATTCATAGCACTCTTGCTTGTGTTAGTGTTACCTGAACAACAATATGGTCGGGCCTGAAGTAGACTACGTCAGCAAGGAGGTAGAGCTGCCTGTTGACGGCCGTGGAGCTGACGATCCTGAGGGGCGTGACGTGGACGCCGACGTTATCACCGTGGCACCACACGTTAGCGTTGACGGTGCCGCCGCCGACCCACCACGCGGGGGACAGCACAAACGGACCGGCCACCACCGACGACCCTCCTATCGTCAGACACTGAGAACAGATTTATTTATGATTAACTGTCTATACCTGCAGTCTTGACCCACGGAACGGAAATATTTCTATTTTAATGTCTGAACTGGTAGCTGATCAAGCTGCCCACCTGATAGGAAGTTGTAATCGCTGTCCATGTACATGACTGTGTTCTCTTTCATTAACTAAACAATACGAAGTAAACACAAAACAACCAAGCCGCTGCCTAACTCAAATGAAAAGGGAAATGGAGAGCAACAAGAAACGCAACAGCATAATGTCCTGCTACTTAGCGTCAATATTCTGTGGCAAGCAGTACTTTCTCGGATGTGCTCACCCATTCCAGTGGCTGTAAGCGAGATAGCTTATAGCTTTTTAATACAATAGTTCCTCCACAATTAAATCCATTTCTATAGCTGTTGTAAACCAGAATTAACCGCGAAATTAATTCATCAATATAAACTCGCGGACACGCAAATTGACTTAATCAAAGGGGTGGGTGGTAAGTCCCGCAAGACACATAGCGTAACGAGCAAATTGACACATACACACATTCATGCGAAAATTGATTAGTGTGAAATCGAAAAATTTAATGATGTTGATATTAATTAAAAGCTGGTATACCAAGCTTCAAAATGACATATAATTTGTATTATTATCTTGTATATTTCAAAAAATAAGTTTATTTGTGCAATTAGGAGTTGAGTCGATTTGCGTGTCCGCGAGTGTATACTCGTATAATAATTTATATGAAATATGAGTAATTGGAGAACACTGGAACTTAGTTTGAGCAGCCTATAGCTCATCAATCAGCTTGGTAATAAGAAATAATTAAAAGTTACGACATATTTAAAAAATACAATGAATAAATTTAAGCGAATACTTATTGAAATTTCAGATAATTTAAGCACCGCCTTTAATATCGAACATCAATTGTTTATACTAAACTTGTATTAAAAATTAAGTTGGCTGCATTCACAACTCTCAAGGGTTTACTTACTGTTTCAAACAAATAAATACTATACAACTCTTGACTATTGGAACTACTAGCACAATAATATTTATGTTTTCACGTGAAAATAACGATGTAAGAGGTAAAGCGCCGGTTATCGTTCAGGTGGAATGTTCACCAACAATATAAATTGTCGAACAACATTTTAACGAGATCGGTTTGTTTCACTTGTTATTTCTCTGTCGCGTTCACATAACTCTGCCGCAGTTTGTACGAAATATAATTTCGTTACATATTCATAATGAACTTTCATTGAAATTAGGTATAAAACAGGAGTAGGAATAATACAACGAGATTTCCTTTATGAAACATATCTCTTTATCTTATAATGGAAGTGTGGTATCTCTACTTGAGACTACATCACTGACTGACTGATCAGATCTACAGGGCTTTTTGAAATTGAGGTGTGAGAGGGAAGGTTGACATAACTGTTGTCTTTGTCCCAGATACTTTTATTCTTTTGAAAAATACTGCGCCTTTATTGAGGCATAAACATACAAGTCAAGGATACAAAGATAGAATATTGGTTCAAATTTAAGAATGATAGATGGTGATGAATGATTCTAAAGTAAGTAGTACTCTTTTGAGGCACACATTAGGTAAGTAAATTGTAAGTGCACTCACAATTCCATTATTTTTCACTTAGGCAGGTAGTTACCTATACCTAGGCATAAATTGCATGCCTCTTCAATTCAATATTAAAATTAGTGCTTCAAACTTATAGTAGAAATTCTAAAACAAATATTTGCCTAATTTAATAATTGTTTGTTTATGCATACCTAATTATTTTCAATTAGGTACTTAATGTTTAACTCATGTACACCTACACATATATTGCCACCTGCCTTTACTTCACTTTGTTCATTAGACTATGTAAACAGAATATAAAATACCCACTAATATTAATTATACCCAAATGATGTGTAGTTAACTGTTCAATATTTAAGTATATTTATATATCTAAGTACCTATATATTAAATAGTTACCTATTCTTCTTCTATTTGATGATCTCATAGATATTTATGTCTATTTTTGTTATTGATATGATGATTTATGCTTATATTCCATATATGGGTACCTATTCCATATTTGGTTACTCATTTGTGATTTTGGTTTTTGTGTTAGATTTTAATTTGATAACTAATATATTTGATTAAAGGCTGTTAATTACTACATATAAATGTATGACTGATTAGTAATTATATTAAACTGTTTTAATTTCAATGAAGTTTTTTTTTATATCCCTGAAACAAAATGGTATTCCATATAAGGTGACTTTCCTCTTCGCATGATGAACTGAACGTATAGGCATATTTTAGTCTTTATTTAATCTGTGCAGGCTTATGAGATTTTGTTCACCTTCGACATAAATGTCGAAAGTGCGCGAGAATACAGTTTTGGTGTACTTTCGACATTTTCCTGACATTTTTCTTTAGACATCTATATTTAGATATAATCTTTAAACTAAAGAAAATCTCTAATCAGGTGTATATGTTTTCATTTCTAAGCCGATGAGCGGCGTCACTTTGACACGCGGTTGCCAGACTATACATGAGATATCATCATCATCATCATCTATCAGCCGTAGGACGTCCATTGCTGGACATTGGCCTCCTCAAGAGATCTCCAATCTTAGACTGGCCTATTGGTCTAGTGGTTAGTGACCCTGACTGCTAAGCCGGAGGTCGTGGGTTCGATCCCCACCCAGGACAAATCTTTGTGTGATGAGCATAAAGGTTTGTTCTGTGTCTGGGTGTAATTTGTCTATAATACGTATGTATTTATAAAAAAAAAAGTACTTAAGTAGTATATCAGTTGTTTAGTACCCATAACACAAGCAAACATAATTGCTTAATTTGGGCTAGATGGCGCTGTGTGAATCTGTGAAGATATTATTATTATTAATAGGACCGGTTTTTTTTTGTGGCAATTTGTATTTTTGTTGCATCCAGCACGATCCTGCTGTTCGGATCAGACCCCTGATTCTGACTCGTCGGATTGCTCCCGGATCGTAAATTTTTACGAATCTTAGTACGACGTATTTTAACGGTTTATGTTATTTAATATTAGAAAATTGTTATTTTTTTAATTAACTTTAATTACACTGACATTTCGGGCCCAAAATTTTGAGACAGCTCAGAATCAGGGGGCCGATCCGAACAGCAGGATCGCGCTGGATGCAAAAAAATACAAATTGCCATAAAAAAAACCGGTATGGTACCATCTATGGACAACATCTCTGTATTTAAATATAACATTTTTATTTTTTTTATGACACCTGCTTTGTTCTAAGAAAACAAACATGACTTTGGCATGATCAAATTTGTGCATAAAAATAACTACAAAATTGCTTCAGTTTATTGTCTGATGCGAACCTACGTTATGGCCACATTTTACACTATCAGTTAGAACTGAAAGTAAACTGTCCGTATATGCGACCTTTTACTTACATCAAGGGTCCAAGAGATCCAGGCATCTTCAGAGAGCACGAAGAACGAGGAGTGTTCTGCGTCACAGTGCAGCAGCACGCGCGCCTGGTGCGTGTCGCCGAGCAGCTGCGAGCCCAGCTCCACCACCACGGCACCTCCGGGGAGTGTACTGAACGGCATGGACCGCTCCCGCAGCATGTCCGACGAGCACATCGGGAGCGACGCAGTCACGTTCGGAAGTGTCACTGAAACAACACATTACTAAACTTGTAGTACCTATTTGCGGATGCGATATAATAAAGGTGCGATATAACATCACATGTACCTAGTGATATTTAACAACAATTAAAAACCCCGCGCGCCGTTTCAAATAACTAGAAAAAAAGAGAGAAAATCAATAATTTTCAGACTCCAATTTACAGAATACCTACAGCACAAACATAAACTATAAAAGAACTTTATGATTCCGAAACGACTAGCACAGCTTTACCGGTAATCTTGATAGAATGAATATTTTGAATGAGAAATGCCTCCTGCGGTTGTGCGCTTGTATTGTGCTTGTGCAGTTTTTTGCTCGCCAATTTCCTCCAAATGATTCCTAAAACTGGACTTTGTTCGAGATTTTGGATAACGGGAGAGATACTCCTTCAAACTGAGAAGCCATAACAAATGCGTATACTCACGATTTAGCAAAGGTGGCTCCATATAACACGCGATGTGCACAGTGAAGCTCTGTCCGTTGGACACTCTGATAGGGATGTCGTCATGCAACGCTAGCACGTTCACAGGTTTGAAGTGTATCTTCAGCTTCCCAGCGGCCCCGGAAGTGACAGTTAGACCCTGGGGCCCACAGATTTCAACTTGCAGTTCGTGGCGTTTTGGAGGGATGACAGATAAGCGACACACGATTTTTGAAATGTTTATTAGTCGTATAGATTGCTGTAACAAAAATTTTGTTAACATTATGCACATGCACCGACAAGCCGACACTAGAAAATGATCTTTATTTTATAGGCCTTTGATTGCATTTTCATTTACTAGTTATAGCGCCTTTGTTGATAGTGAGCTTAACTTAGTGTATATATAATATCCTACAAACGAAGTTTAAGTTTAGCTATACATTAGTTCAAGTTATACTATAAATATCTAAATATATATAAAATACAGTCTCGCAATTAAAATAATTATAAGAATTGTTCCATTATCAGTACCAGGTACAGGTACCTGTTAGAGAATTATATGTTGTCTAGCTGTGGCCAGGGGAGCTCCTATTGGTTGTAACATGATGTTACATGCCTATGACCTTCCTCAAGAAACTTAATTTATTTCAGGGTTCTTTACCTTAGAAGAAAAATAAAACTATATATTAAAAAAAAAAAAAAATTAAACAGCGCAAGCTATAACAAAACGATATACTTAGGTAGGCACCTATTTATTAATCGTTTATGTAAATCTTTTCCATGAATTGCTTTGTTCATTGGTGAAAGCAGTATAAAAATCCGTTTGATATTTTTTTAATAAATCTCGTTCATACAGATAGACAAACCGACAGAGGGACTAACGAGACTTTTTATTATTTGAAGTCTTAAAAGCAGATGCCCCATTTTAGCGCAACATTTGCTATGCAAATAACACTTCAATTCCTTGCTCAATATTATAGCTTGACAAACAAAGAGGGAAAATAAAAGAAGCACGATTTTTAAAATAAAAAAGGCAAAAGTTCAACAAACAATAAGTAAATCAATTTATCAAAATGCGGTCACCCAATTGCTTTACTATCGACTGCGGTAATCCAATTTAATACTGGTTCTTATCTTGTCTTATCCAGCACAAAAGGAATTCGGTAGGAACCATAAATCTTAAAGTAAACGATCGTGCAAGCGCGCCCTTTAATATCCGTGAAGATCTAGATCACATAAATCTGTAAGTAAACGGGACATACTTCCAAATAAACTCGGCTTATACAATAAATAGTTTGGGATATTTATTTATTTATTTACCCATCATTTAATAAACTACTACATAATAATATTATTATTATAAACTTAAAAGACAAGTTTGTTAAGGTCATGGAGTTAAGGTAGATTTATAGATTTTCGGCGGCAAAAAAAAAACATTTATGAACCGCGCGCCGCGCTGCCGCCGCCGGCGCCGCCGCGCCGCCCGGTCTGGCGCGCATTCAGGCGTCCGTCGTTGGCGACGCCTCCGCTCGCTTCAAACAACGATTACTCGTAATATTAGTATCACGACTACATAAAATGTTTGTAGTTTTAGAAATTAGATAATATATGCTGTATAATAATTATTGTAAAATAAGTGTAATTTCATCATCAACCCATTAAATCCCACTGCTGGGCTCGGGTCTTCTCTCCTCTAACTAGAGAGCTGAGAGGGTTTAGGCCATAATCCACTCACGCTGGTTGGTGGAGCAGACATACTATTACTCATAGAATTTCTTCTAGGGTATGGGGTTTCCTCACGATGTTTTCCTTCACCGTTAGCAGATGGTAAGTCACCTGACTAGTAGATATAAATTCCACAAAGTGGAATCCACATTGGTACCGTCGGTCGGGATCGAACTCGGACCGCGTGATTTGCACGCCCTGGTCCCTTATCTATTCAGCCACCGTCGCTTTTCTATATTTTAAGTAGTTAAACAGATTTATACTAATTAAAACAACATTATAATACAATATTCAAAATTAACAACTAAACTTACCAAAATTTGACGCCGTAGTATTATCGCGGTTTTTTCAAAAAAAGAACAATCACGCTTGGACTTAAATCCATGGAACAGTCCATTTAATATTATTATGATAATAACGCTTAAAAATAAACTTAATTAAATGTCTTTACTTTGACTATTACAGTCTAAAAAAACACTTTTAGTCACAATAAAACACAAAAACAGTTCACATAAAGTTCACAGAATATAAATTTGTTTTAACTTTCAACGACAATATAGAATATTTATAGTGTCAGTGTTGTCAGTATTATGCCTTATTTATTACATATAAGGCCTTCATTACGATTCTACTGACCTTTAAAATAACATAACATGGATTTTATGTACAATAGGTATTAAGTTATTTTTTGGGGAAAACATAGCAATTACATAACATAGCATTATTGTACGAAAGTTATTCTGTTTACGAGTTTATATTTATCTGTGGTTGGTAAGGTTCTAAAAAACGTATTCAACAACAAAGAAGTCTGGAAAAATTATAGCCAGGACATTAGCTGTTATACCTACATACAACCTACCAGCAAACGAATGCTGCCAAATTTAATTAACGATGTTGCTTTAATGATTGATGTGCCTCTAAGAAATAAATCATAAATTAAGGTTACATGAATAATCGTCCGTTAATATTAAATCTAAAAAAAATCTCGCATTTTTAATTGAATGCTTTCTTTACATCGAATCTACATGCGTAATTCTTAATTCAAATGAATTTAATAGCTTATATGAAAGTTTATAACAGATACGCCACAATATGACGTTTGTGAAAGTCATAGCGTTTTACAAGGCTGATACATATATAAATTAGGTTAAGATATATTGTCCTGCGGTTTCCTAGAACTAGACTGCAGGGCTACTTACCGAGTCCAATTGAAATCTAAACCCACGATTTATAAAATGTTGACTCACTAAATAACATCAATTTTATAACAAAGAAATTTAATATGATTATAAATATAACTACTAAAATTTAAATATTGTATTAATACACAACTGATTACCGTGTACTCATAGCCAATGACGAAATTCACGAAGTCAAGATGTGATGGGATGCATATAATTGAGTCAGGAGCGAGCTTGGGAGGTATGGGGATCGGTATGTTCGGTGAGCAAACGGGTCGGTTGACGCCCACACTGCGGACAAAAGCGGACAAAGTCACCCTTTTCGTTACTGTCGGTGTGCACCCGTATGCACATAATTAATTGATTACAATTTTTTTTAAGTTTATTTGTATGTAGCAATACAATTGGGCTAAAATTAGACTAATCGATCATTATAGTAACGATTTTAGTAACACAAACAACATTTTAATAGTAAAACCTCTATTTATAACGACAAAAATGTAAACAATAAAAGTCATCGGTCATTTGATGACACGTCGCAAAAAGTGAATTCCAAGAGAAAACGGTCGGTGACTAATCTTAAAATAAATTTATATAGAACCAGCTGTACCCGCGACTTCGTTCGCGTGGAATTTAACAAAAGCAACATTACTTTTCTCAAAGTAGTCTAAGTTACTCCTTATTATATCAGCTATCTACCAGTGAAACCCAATCCCCCCATCCCGTCCAAATCCGTCCCGCCATTCCAGAAATAAGCCGGAACAAACAGACAGACAGATGGATATACAGACAAAAATTGTAAAAAATATTATTTTGGTATATGTACCGTATATACATTTATATGCATGTAGTAAAAAGCGGTTATTTTAATAACACAAACCGACACTCCAATTTTATTTATTTGTGTATAGATTACTGAAAAATAAGTTTAGTGTAGATTACGCGTTGAGTAATTGTTTTTTGAAAAGTACAAAGTACAGTATACATCAGTGAAAAAGTAGCGAAACTTTTATAGTGTACTAATTTTACCATAATGGCCGGCGTCTTTTGTAAAAATTTTTTTTTATACCACGACTGTGGCAAACCCACGTACGTTTTATGGTGAATTTTCTTGTTTATAGTTTAAAATACACATAAATAGCTAGCTTATTTATCCATAAACCCTAGATAATAATATTATTACGTAGGTATTGACATTGTATTCAACGGTAAAATTCTAAATTTACCGATATTATTATTCCCGCCATTTTGCATCTCGCAACGCGTGAGCGACAGTTAGGTACTTACGTAGGTCAGTGTGCGCGCCGAGCGGCGGCCATTATGCGAGAATTTTGGCTCCGTGTAAATAATACTTGTTATTGTGCTAATTGTGTGTTTGGGAGTGAAATGTGTTATAATAAGAATGCCTAAGCATGTGTGTTATCGTAATAAAGTGTCGTTTATTAAAACGATGTGTAAATTCGGTGTATTGTGATAAAGTGTTTAGGTTATGTGAAGAAAAATTATCAAAAGAGAAACTTATTACACCACTGCGAGGTCAGGTTAGATTTAATTCCTTTTATATTTATACCAAAAAAACAGGTAAGTAAACTCATAACGAAGCCAAGAAGGTTAAATGTATGACATACATAGGTATAATTATCTTTATATTGACGAAATCTTCGTTTTTCTGAAGGCATACCCTAAAAACAAAATGCCTGGACTTTTCCAGGGAATGCCAGCAGTTTCCTGGAAATTTCCAAAAAACGGGATCGTTTTTTGGAACAACATAATTATGTCTATGTACCTACCTACTAAAATACTTATAAATAAAGCACTAATTAAATTTCTGAGATTAAATTAAACACGTTCGTGTGCTACTATTGTTAGATGACCGTGTGAGTCCGAGTGTCGTCCACTGACTCGTGTTAACGCTCCAATCATCTTTGGACGCGCGACCAGCGCGACACCGACATCAAAGGGAGGTTTCTAGGAAAAGAAAATATATCAAAACGGCTTTCTTAACACACAAGTATTTTAGCTCGTTTGAGGTAGCGGAGCGATTTATTAAACATTAAAAGTCATAAGAAACACCTTTGCTCTCTTCTAAAAATAAAGGAAAACAAACAAGTAGGTAAATAAAATAAAATGATTTTAACGAAAATGCAGGACGTTGATTCAATATAACGGGATCTTAAAGTGTATGTTAGACTATGCTTGGAATTATAAAATTGGAAATAATTAAAAAAAAAAGGAATATAAATTTATGCTCTTTAAACATAAAGTAAATAAATCTTTCGAAATAAAATATAATTATACAAAACCAAGTTGACAACTGGCTGGCTACCAAACTATGTATTTGTAAAACACAAATTGTTAGTCTACTAAGTACTTAGAAATAGCTAGTTTAATATAAAATACGTACCTCAAAGTTTGAAGAGTATTTTCTTCACTTATATGCAGTGTTTCTGGAGCGCTAATCTGTGTGCCAGTCAATTTTAAATCTGTCACGTCACCCGAACTTACATTTAAAATATTCTTGATCCATAAAGTTTCATCACCTGAAAAAATTATATCATAATATATAGAACCGAAATATGTCCGGATGTTTGTCTCGAATATGGTCCAAAATGCCTAAACGTATGTTAATGAAAACAATAACAATTTAAACAGAAATTATTAGATACTAGGTGTTCCCAGGGCTTCGCTCCCGTCGTTCTTTGTTTGGCAGTGGCTAAGGCTGTGCTGCTGAGCCTCTGTTCAGAGCTGAGTAGTGGCTCAGCTCTTATTAGCCGTAGCGTGATGTTATATAGCGTCTAGCCTTCCTCAATAAATGGGCTATCCAACAAACAGAATTCACAACTAAAAGAATGTTTCAAATTGGAACAGTTGTTCCTGAGATTACCGCGTTTAACCAAACAAACTCTAGCTTTATATTATAAGTGTAGGGTTTTTGTGAGAAAACCATTTAAATATCTTGCATGATTAAAGAATTATGATTAACAAGACTATTGCTGAAATCTAACGTATATTATAACTAAAATGAAAATTAAGATTAAAGCAGGTAACACCGCGAGGCACAGCTTATCTCTAAAACAGGTAACACTATATAATATTTACTACTGTTCTATCATTTACTAGATTAATTAAATGCATCCTATCTTGCTGTCAATTTTAATTGCGAATAATAAAGTATTTTTGAGTGACAATAAAATGACGTAACGAGTCTTCAAAGGCAGAGTATCTAAAATTGAGTGCTATAAAGAGAGACTTTAGTGGAATAATCAAATGTTGAAGCGTTAAATCAGTCTGGGGCGCGGCGCGCGGCGCGCAGACAAAGAGCTAAATTTAGTTCGCGTTCAAATGTAGTTCTCATCAGAAGATTAAGTTTGCTAGCTAGATTGAATATCTAGTATTAGTATTGAAAATGGATTTCTAAAAACAGCATTGTATTTGTCACTATTTCTTTACGATATGGGCTTTTTTACACCAATACCATTCCAAGATTACTTTGAAATCAACTATAAAAGTAACGTTCAATTTTCAAATAATAATATAATAATAATATTCTACCACATTCACACAGCGCCATCTAGTCCCAAAGTAAGCAATTATATTTGCTTGTGTTATGGGTACTAAACAACTGATATACTACTTAAATATTTTTTTTTTGTAAATACGTACATATTATAGATAAATTACACCCAGACACAGAACAAACCTTTATACTCATCACACAAAGTTTTGTCCTGGGTGGAGATCGAACCCACAACCTCCGGCTTAGCAGTCAGGGTCACGAACCACTAGACCAACAGGCCAGTCAAATATTTTAAAATATTTTAGCCAAACAAGTTTTGTATTTTTCTTTCCTCTGTAATAATCTTTAAGATAAAAAAACATAACATACAGTCAGTGAGTCCTTTAGAGTAAGTAATAAGACTTGATGATGTGTTACGTAGCACTATTAATATTTATTATAACAACTAACGTGCAGCATTCTGCTCAATAGCGGGCATGAGGTCCACTCTGTCGAGCAGTCCCCTGTCCAACTTCCACTTGGGCTCCTGTTTCTTGGGCTGCGGCGGTGCGTGTAGCTCGTAGATGTTCGGTAAGGGTTCTCGAGCGAGCCGCTTCGCATGCTGGTGCTTCACATCACCCTCATCACTCCAGATCTGATCGCTTTGTATTTTGTATTTGTGCGTCTATAAAAAAGGTTTTTTTTTATATTGGAGCTGGCAAATAAACAAGCAAGTCAACTGATCTTAAGTTATCTTCGTTTCCAATCGATATCTGCCTATATATTATATCAGTATCTATAGGCTAATATTATAAAGCTGAAAAGTTTGTTGAACGCGCTAGTCTACGCCACGTCTAAGCCATGATGAAGAAAATGAAGTTTTCTTCATAATTTATACGTTTACCAGTCATTATATAAACACATCTTAAAACGAATCCACAAATATAAAAATATATGAACCGTATGTAAACAAGCGATGTCAATCACATCGTCTGTGAGTTCTGTGACCCTCACTGTCTACCCACAATTATGAGTTTCATCGTATTTGATATTCTCGTATGACTAAGCTACGATTCAGACCAACCGGCTCGCATCGGCCCGCGCCGGGCGGCATTTTACAATGCGTTAAAGAACATTGAAATGTATCAACAGTAATTACAGTTCATATTTGCATGCAACTTACGCATAGTTACCTCCGTCGGCATCCCGCGACGCGTCGCGACGGCCGACCGGCTCCGACCGTAAGTTGCATGCAAATATGAACTGTAATTACTGTTGATACATTTCAATGTTCTTTAACGCATTGTAAAATGCCGCCCGGCGCGGGCCGATGCGAGCCGGTTGGTCTGAATCGTAGCTTACGTCTCTAAAGTCAACACACAAGCTTCTATTCTGGCATTGAATACAAATGTAGGTATTACTAATATTATAAATCTGGAGAGTACCGTTTGCACGTAATAATCGGGCACAAATAATTCAATGTAAAAAAGTATTTTGTACTCTATAGTCTGTTTATTAAAGTAGGATATAACCATGATAATATCATGGTTATATCCTACTTTAATAAACAGACTACACACATATCATATTACTTCCATGTAACTATAATCATGGCCCATTATTTGTAGCAGGGTTACTTCACAATGGGTTTAATAGTAATCAAGACCCGATCATCACCGAGTATTGCCAACTAATAGCCAAACACATTCAGACAATCAGTCATCGTGGCTTACTGTGGAGGAGTACCCTAAATAAATGTAAAAATTGTAAATAAAAAAATTACCCCACATAATTTTATTGGAGTAGTACATTAACGTAGACGCAGGTAGAACTACGGAATGCGGCTAGTTAAACTATGATAATAATTCAAACGTACCGTACGCGTATCTAACTAATTTATGGTCCTATTTTTTCCTTGCGAAGAGTAATTGCAATTATGAGACCTAAATACATACGATTTTGGAATATGGCTGTTTGTAAGAACAAGTTAATAATATAAATAATGTAAATCAAGGCGTACATAGTGAGATAACAGAATTTTATGAGTAATAAGATTTATAGCGGTGTTGCCATAGTGCTCTGTTCTTAACTGAGAAGGTCATCGCACACCCTTCGTGTCCATATTATAGTAGAAAGTAGAATAGTCCGGTTTATCGGATTATCGTAAAATTTTCATTCGTTATTACAGTGACCGGACAACGGAAAAAATACACTGTACAGATAACTAAACCATGAAATAAATAAGTAATTACTAGTACATTAGCTTTGATACCTTTTTGTTTAGATAATGGATTGTTTATAAGATTTTCGTTAGGTATCATCATTTCTTGTTATTTTGATTTATATAATATTATTTACCACATTCACACAGCGCCATCTAGTCCCAAATTAAGCAATTATATTTGCTTGTGTTATGGGTACTAAACAACTGATATACTACTTCATATTATAGTTCTTAAAAAATATCAAAGATTGTTTTTAATTTTGCTCTCCTATAAAAATATAACAACAGAGGTAACATAAACTGCCTTGGTGGCGCAGCGGGAAGTGTATACGACTGCTGTGCAAGAGGTCCCTGGTTCGATTCCCGGGTTGGGTGAAAATGATATTGGGTTTTTCTATCATGAAATTCCAGTATTAAGATTTTCCCGAAATTTGGTAAAACAAATGTTCCCGATTGATGACAATAGGCTCGCCCCCTATTTCATGGGACCAAACATAGCTGGCGAAATGTGGGTGTGTAACACCTCTGCCTACCCCTTCGGGGAAAAGACGTGATGCTATGTATATATGTAGGTAACATAAAAAAAGGTTTGTCCTAGTACATTCACCTTGGCGTGGTACAGTTGACTCATTTATAGCTTTTGTCGCACTTCGCTCCTCCAACTCATTCTTATGCATATTGACGTTATTGTCTCCGTTGCAGAACGAAAGAAACACTTTCTCATGTACAATAATATGTTAAAGGTTACTCGTATTTCATTATACTATACTAGCTTTTGCCCGCGGCTTTATCCGCGTAGATTTCGATATTACATAGGTCTTTATTTTAAGTGCAATTCATTAATTCCACAACACTCCACTACAGGAGTTGAATTTCATTTTACGTCATTAAAGATAACATTTATATAATCAGCATCGCTGAAAACCTCGAAAATGACATCCATATCAATTTCTAATAATTTTCATAACTATTTCATCCCCCTATTTCATGGGACCAAACATAGCTGGCGAAATGTGGGTTCGAAACACCTCTGCAAAGGGGAAGCCCTCGAGAAAAAGGCGTGATGTATGTATGTATGTATTTCATCCCTTAGGGTAAGTTTTTATTATTATATTTCACCCCCTGAACCCATCCCTATCAAAAATTTTTAAAACATTTTAAGTTCCTATCCCAATACTAATTTGCAAAACGTTAACTTCAAAACAAAGATCATTTCATACGTTTCATCCCCAATTTCACCCTTCCAAAATTACCACCCTTAAATAATATTTAAGAACATATTTTTTATATAAGTCTATTTACCGATCGGCTTTATTAAAATGAATGAAATAAGTTTTGACTGGTTGTAGCAATGACATGTGTTCTATAAGTTTTTAGTATTTAAGTGAAAGTCGTTTGCGAGACTTTGATGTATAGTTCAAAGAATAAAATAAAATATATAATTTGTCCTAAATCTAGTTGTATTATAGTGGGTGCCAGAAAAACGGTTAAAAAATATATTTGGTTGTTGTGTTGAATCAGAATCAAATATTTTATTTGTCAAACAAAAAAGAAATGGTCTTAAAATAAACATAGTATGCCAAGCATTGTCATTGGACATACAAATATTATTAACATATTTTGTTGATCATGCTTAAAACGATATACGAAAGTCTTAAGGACTTCTGATTTTCCTCATCTTTTAAATAAAAAACATTAATTTCCTTAGTTAAAACACTCCTTGAACGTTAAAAAGCAGGTCTATGTCACTTTTTAAACTTTAGGAAATAATAAAAACCTTATTTATTTGCCCAACGTTTTTATTAGACTCGTTTATTAGATATTTTAAAAAGAAATTAGTTGTGAAAGTTTATACATTTTTATTGTACAGTGTAATTTAAAAATACAATAAGAATTTTGATGTGGCGGCAAATTGAAAAATCATTTTAACGGTATCAAGAACCGTTGCCAGAGTCTTTGGCAAATGAAAATGTAACTTTTCCACCAAGAATAAAATTGTATTAAATCAAAGTAGAAAGTTTTGACTCGATTAAATCTAAGAGAAAAGGAAAGTAATTAAGGAGCCCGTATATACATCGAGTAGTCGAACAAAAGCGCAAGTTTGTTGTTACTTGTATCGGCTGCTTGTGCGATTGTTTGGTAACTATGGCTCACGTACTAACTACTTCTAAGTGTGCGATACCCTTGAATATTACGGCGCTTTCATACTAGCGTATTTATACTGAATTCTTTGATATACCTACCTACAAACGAATATTATGAGCGCTTATTGTCAAACAAATACAGTAGGTACTCGGCATATTTGCAACTAATACTGTTACTGGAAATTCAATTGTTCATTCGAATGGCTAAGTTAGCGACTGGAACGAAAGTTTACTGGCAATACGTGAATGAGCATACAATGTAGAAGAAACGCATACGTAGAATTCTTATTACACAAATGATTTACCCGATCCAACCACTACGTCCGACTGATAAACGAAACGAAATGAAACTTGTGTAGCCAAGCAAAAACTATGCAAATAGCAAAAATCTTGACAACACATCCCCTTGTTCAAAAGAATAGTAAAACCCATCGTATTTGTGATGCAATGAAATATTTGACACTTTTATGAACCATCGAACCAAATTCTTAAGATACGATCGAAACTTGCTCTCGTAAAAAGTAACAGAAAGAAGCTTTGAGGAAAACTTTGTTATAATCTGATAATCTTTTATAGATAATGCTGACAAGTATGTTCAGAGACGGTCTGCTATTTGTGTATGAGAAAACGACATTTCTTTTTTTTAACCCTCGAAGCAAAAAGAGTGTTGTAAAAAGTTTGACGTATCTGTGTGTCTGTGTCATTGTAGTTCTTAAATGAATGGGACAATTTATTTTGATGCGGTTTTCTTTTGTTAGTAAAGTCCAATACTATTTTTTTTCCGAGCTGAGAATCGAATCTGAAACCTCTTGCATATATACTTCCCACAATGCCACCGGGGCAGGGCAGTAATATCTGTAGAAGAACAAGAATGATATAAACATATTACCCAACAGGTAACGGTTGGCAACGATGGATCTTGAACAACTTCTTTAATCTTTTCTGGAGGAGGTTGTCGATTGCAGTTCTCTTCGACAGCCAGAGGAGGCAGGTAGTCGAGCTCGCGGAACACCGTCCGGAGCAGAGGTCGAACTTCGGCACATATTCCGCTAGAACACAAACATTACATTATTAAATAGATGACCTAAGAAGTTAACGGAGAACCATATTGCATGCATGTGCAGATCGTACAGGATTTGTTTGTTGTAGAACATCAAGAGGCCTCCCTCTTGATATTGTAATAAATATTGTATACTATAATTTCATCAGTACTTTGATAACTATACTGGGGCCGAAATGGATGTAGAAGGTTTATAATCAAATCACTGTCAAAATTGTTTTAATATTTAATTTATAATATATTTGGCTCGCAAAACTCATGGCCGATGGGGTAAAAAAGTTCTCTAGTGGCGGCCACATATTGGAAAGCACAGCGTGCCTCTCCCCCTCCCCGCTAGGTTGACCGACGACCTAGTAAAGGTTGTGGCAGGCCGTTGGTTGCGGGTGGCACAAAATTGCTCGCTGTGCCGGAAATTAGGTGGAAGCCGACGTCCAGCAGTGGACGTCATTGGGCTGATATGATGATGATGACATCAATGATATAAAGCTGTAACTTCCTAAGGCATTTGAAGACAATCCAAAAGTTGTTTTATTAATTTTAATTGGTTTTACAAAAACAGAAAATAAAAGATAGTCAAATGTTGTTATTGTTTATTCCACTCTGATTTTAGCTCGAGTATAGTTACATGGGTATGTATCATCATCATCATCATCATCAGCCCACATCCACCCACTGCTGAGTATAGGCCTCTTCTCTACAGCGCCACTTCTCACGGTCCTGTGCTAGCAGCGTCCAATGAGATCCTGTGATCTTGACGATATCGTCTGACCATCGGGCTGGTGGTCTGCCCACTGGCCTGCTGGCTTCTCTAGGCCACCATTCTGTGGCTGCCTTGGTCCACCTTCCGTCATCCCTTCTTGCCAAGTGTCCTGCCCACCTCCACCTTAACCTCGTCACCCGCTTCCCGACATCCTCGACCTTCGTTTTCCTTCGGATCTCGTCGTTCGGTACACGGTCAACGAGGGAGATGCCTAACATGGAACGCTCCATTGCCCTTTGTGCAACTTTAATTTTGTGCATATTTTGCTTAGTGAGCGTCCACGTTTCGGCACCGTAAGTGAGGGTCGGCAAGACACATTGCTTATATACCCTGGTTTTGAGGTATTGTGGTAGTTTGGATTTGAAGACGGAATCAAGTTTCCCAAAAGCAGCCCACCCTAATCCGATACGCCTTTCGATCTCCTTAGCCTGCGCGTCTTTGTCAAAGGATAAACGATGTTCAAGATAAATGTAATCGCTGACCATGTGTATAGTGTTGGTACCTACTGTTACGTGGTTATGTAAAACAATTATTATTAATTAGTTCATCATCATCATCATCATTTCACTTCACCATCTCTTTTCATCCCCACGACGCCATGATGTACGTGACTAGAGAAAGAAACCATAATACGATTATGCGAGACGAAGGAAACTCAATTTAAATAACAAGTCGGTACACAGAACAACTCGTCCAGTCTGTACGAGCACGCTATTCTTGTGGGGAGAAAGCCCTGCAGTGGGACCATCATGCTGAAATTTAAAACGTTTGTTTCTTCTACAGAATGTTAGTTATGGCCGATTTCTCATCTGGCATACAGCCAACGACTTGACTTTGCATGTATGTCACAAAACTAAATTAAGTATATTTGTTTAAGCAGTTATAAATATTTGCAGTAAGTACTAACTTCTACTGTGACTATATTTACCTGACCCACGGAAATACTTTTTCTGTTATTTTGATATGCAATTTCATCACAAGTATCATAACATATTCAATTGCCTTTACAGAAGAAGTAAAAAAATCATACTCTCTCACAAACTTTCGTATTTAAAATACTTAGTAGGTAGTAGTCAAAATAAAATAAATATTTAGTAACGAACATGGTAAATTGGTCTTGTTGAATTTTGTATAAATATAGTTTTAAAATAATTCAAAGTATAAACATTTCAAAATTATAAGAGAAGTGGTGGTACCTTGTACATAACGAAATTTTACTTAAAGATAAATTGTTAAGAATAAGTCCTTTTGTGAAAGTTTGTGAGATGATATATAATATATACTTTTAGGCCTATGTCCAGCAGTGGACTAGTATGGGCTGATGATGATGATGATGATGATGATGATATACTTTTACGGAGTAAGAGTAATTAGATTTTAGATACAATATCCCTTACGATCTTAGAAACTCTTACGAATCAGTAAACGAGTGTAATTTCAGTGAACACCAATATAATTATAAATAAAAATAAATTCTTACTCTTTCTTCGGTATCAGCGGTAAGTTGTCAGCCATCGCTCAATACAACATACATATAAATCCAATATACAAAAGTAAATAAATAAAAAGCTTGTGAGCTATTTCTTATTATCTTATTTACGTAAACGCGACAAAAGCACCACTGACATTGACGTTTTTATTCCGACGTTTGAATAAAAAAGTTAACGAAAATAAGGTTGGGTAAGAGTCCTGAATACCACCTTTGTAATAATGTAAGGCGCTGAGACAGGTTTTACTTTCATATTCGTATTCACAAAGAGCAAGCATAACAGATGTCTCTCAAGTTTTCAATGTCGTTGGTAAAATAAACCCTGATCAATCATGTTTTAACTGTTTAAAAAACAACAATGGTACAACAATACTTAGAGATTATTTATTTTATAATAAAAATCCAAAAGAAAACCGACATGTTTGCAATTAAAAATATATATCCACCTCGGCGAGACCAAACTTATTGTATCAGGAATTGCGCACAATTTGTATTATTGAGAGCAATCCCAGACCAACTGGGGTTGTATAACAGCTACAATACAAACACCGGTTTCAACTAGTTCAATCAAATCTAACGCTATATGAAATGCAAATTCAACGTCATTTCAAATAGATACACTTGGAACAGCCGGTGGCGCGTTGATCTACTCGTATTTCGATTAGATTATATGAAAACAAAGCTGTATTCGATTGTATTGTAATCTAGTTTAATCGAGTACATGGCTTGTCTATACTATATCAGTTATCCGAATGAATATTGTCTACTAGCTGTCGTGCAAGACTTTGCTCCCGTCGTTTTTTATTTGGTCACTGCTCAGCTCCTATTGGCCGTAGCATGATGTTATATATATACTTAGTTTTTAGACACATTTAGTTGCAGCTTATTATTATTATAATAAAGTTCGAATCTGTAGAGATATGATTGTAGTTCTTTTGTATCAGAAATTTATTTATTTTTATTTATTTATTTAACTTTAAAGATGAATGTTACATATCACTTTGTATATTTTCATATCGTCCGCATACAATACGATAAACGAGTTCAATATTTAATGTCTGTTATAAATGTGTGGAATAAAAGAGGTCCTAAAATCGATCCCTGGGGTGCGCCCGAAGGGACAGTGTGCCAGTTAGAAGTGCACTACAGCTTGTGTTCGGTTCTGTATATTTGAAGTAAAAAAAGTAATTAAATAAGTAAGAAAGTAAGTGAAAAAAAAATTAAGTGAGTAAATAAATAATTAAATAAGTATATAAATCAGTAAATAATAATATAAATAAATAAGTAAGTATACAAATACAAAACTAAATATGTGAGTAAATGTGTATTTAAATAAGTTAATAAATAAATTTAAAAATAAGTAAGTAAATAAGTAAATCAATAACTAAATATATAAGTAAATAAGAGAGTAAATAAATACATATATTATAAAAAAGTAAGTACGTAAATAAATAAGTAAATAAACAACAAGCACTAGAAATAAGTACATAGATTTTCATTCTTAAGTACTTAAATAAAAAGATAACAATAAGTAAGTAAATAAGTATAAAATAATTAAGTTCATAAATAAGTAATTAAGTAAGTAAATAAATACGTAAGTAAGTTAAAAACTATGTAAGAAAATAAGTGAGTAAATAAGTAATTAAATAATTAAGTTCATAAATAAGTAAGTAAGTAAATAAATAAGTAAGTTGAAAACTATGTAAGAAAATAAGTGAGTATTTAAGTAATTAAATCAGTTAATATATCAGAAAATAAATAAGTAGATGAATAAATATATAAATAAGAAAATAGGTAAATAGTTAATAAATAAGTAAGTAAATAAGAAATTAAATAAGTAAATAAATTAGTAAATAAATAAAAGAACTATATTATTCAATAGTTTGAGTAAGATAGAAAGTAAATCATAATAATAATACGTAATCATAAGTAAATCAATAAGTAAATAAATATATAAATAAATGTATAACTAAGTAAGTAAATAGATTTCCATTCATAAGAAAGCAGATAAAAAGTAAAAGATTATGTAAGTAAATAAGTGAGTAAATATTTGCCTGCCCCTCCGGGGATTAAATGAACGACGCAATGTTTTAACGTCCGCACTAAGGAACAAACCCTGTGTTGTGGGGATTTGACAATAACGGACACAAACTACACCTAAACTCCTATCTATGAATCACACAAATATTTGTCTCGTGAGGGTATCGAACCCACGTCACTTGGCACGGTGAGACGACCACCTTAACCTCTATGGTGACAATTGTTGGTTTTATAATAAGGTAGAATTCATTCTAACTTTATACGTAACGTAATATGTTGTATGTAGTTGTATGTAGACCAACTATGTTGGCTCCATGTCATAGAAGGCGAATAGGTTGGCATTTACCGGTCGCAGTTCCCGCTTTGTACAAACAATTCCACGAGGAAACATCCAATAGCGTTATGTACGACCCGGAAATCGAACCTGGATTTATTATGTTCAAGCTGTGGCGATATAACGTTGTCTTCTTTGGTTACGATCATCGAGGTTAAGCAATGTTCGGCAAGGTCAGTCGTGGCCGTTTGTGGCAATTGTATTCTCGAGCGTTTTTGTGTTTCAGAAGTCACGCAAAGCCGTTGGTGCCAGTTATCACTTAACGTTGTAGTCGTTAAGTCAAATTAGAAGCCTTCTGGGCGACTTAATAAATTTCAGCGCTAGAGTCTGTCTCAAGCCGATTCAATAGCTTACCTACAGTTAGGATTTTGTATTATAAAATGTAGTTAATCTTCCGAATTTAAATGACACATTGTGAGCGGTTATAACGATCGGTTTAATTGCAAGATTAGTACTGTTCCTCTCTTGTTACGAGGAGTCGTTATGAGAGCTATTAATGTTCCTATCTTAGCTGTGATTATGTCAAAACGACTTGACAATGATTTTATAGCAACTATTATATAATTGAGTGAAGCGTTCCGACTGCAGACTTGGAGCGAGGAACTTAGGCGGTATGCAGATGAAACAACATTAGTTGACTTACTTTGGTGTCCAAATTGGTTAAAGGTACAAAACAAAGAAAGAGATTTTAGAGGTAAAACGATGTTCGTTTGTTTTATTGTTTGGTAACGCCAAGCAAGTCATAGTTTATCTGTGCAGCAATTTAAAATAAATATCTGCAATTTCATCAAAACTAAGTCAATCATACAAAAAAGATAATTACTTTCTTATTACTTACTGGAGCAACCCATTAATGTCTCACTACTGGGCAAGAGTGTCCTCTGTTCTATTTAATAGTTCACACAAGCTGGCCTAATGCAAGCTGGAGGTACAATGTCCGTATTATTATTTCGGTTGCATTGCTCAGAACACTCAGTGTTTTACCAAAACTTGTACTTAATGAAAAGATATCCTAAAAACTAAACAACAAATTTGACATTCCGCGAATAAGGAACCTAGGTACAGTCATTGGCGTTTAGAAATACAAGCACAAGTCGTACAAATTTACTTATTTAGGATAAACACAATATCGTTAGTGCCAACGGCCATAAGGCCCTATGTTTCGTGAACAATCACAAAAGTTATGCGCAAACAAAACAAATGCAAAAAGCATACTACAGTGACAGCTGACTTTTAACTAAATGACATCGTGTGACAGAGATGTCACATACAATTATAACAAACCGAAAAGACGGATTATACAATTTTTTTGTGCCATTGATAACTTTTTTTATATACCTATATAATATAATATGGTATAGTATAGTATAGTATAGTACAGTTTAATATAATATATAATATAAAAATAATTAATTACCATGAACGACTATGAATTTCTAAATAATATCATACATAAACATTATATTAATATTTGTGAGCAATGTGGACACAGTATAATACAATTACACAAATCTCCACCAACTTCTCGCCAATTGCGTGCTCGTATATCTCCGAGAGGAAACTTGTTCCATCTGCTGAGCGCTCTGCGTCAATACATCGCTGCGCTGTCAATTTCACTTGTCATACTTTTAATATCGCGCGTAGTGTCGACACTTGGGATAAGGAGGGTGCAATAACTCCTTGTGCGGATCCGCATCACAGACTTAATCAGCTTATATCTTTAATACCTTCTTATGTTTCGTTTTCGTCTTAAAATAATCTTTGTTTATTTTTTTGTAAAGAACTTAATACATAATAAATTTCTAATTACTCTAGCTAAGGTACAAAAATGTCCCAAACAGAATTACTGTGACAATGAAGTTAATTATTAAGCTAATGTAATTACATTATTCTTTACTAAGGCTTATAAAAATACGTGCCTTTTAAAGAAATATTCGGACCGCGGCGGGGACAGGCGCTTGTTCGGAATGCTAAGTAAATTCTCTCTGTTGACATTGCGTCGCGTCGCGCGGGACTCCGAGGGACGTTGTGGAACATCGCTAGAGATTTATTCACTACGTCTATAAACCCAACGGCTTTTATTCACCTTGCCAGTGCTGAAGACATTCTTCGTACAACAATATTTTTGACATCAAAATTTACCTTGGAATATAAAAGTATCATTTTGCATAAAATATTCTGGAAGTAAAATTGTTTGGTTTACACTGGTATAACATAACAGCATCACGCCCGAAGTGGTAGGCAGAGATGTATCGCATACATTTGCCTGTTTGTTCCTATGAACATTTGTTTCAAATACTAAAATTTCCAACCCGACCCGGTAATCGAACTCGAATCGGACGTCTTACGCAACATACATATTATATACATACTTACCGCTGCACCATTAGGGCAGTTTACTGACATACATTTTTGTAAGATAATAACATTCTATAGTTTTAAGTATCTGGTTGTAAATTACATTATAACGTAACGTTTAAAATATTATTTATTAACTGAACTACAGAATTATATGCCAGAGGTCCACCAAAGTAAGTGTTAATATGAGATAGATAATGAAATAGGCGACATATACATGAGCAAGCTAATAAGCTATAATTTATCCCGATTATCCGTTATCGTGGGTAACACAGCGCGGGCAACACTGCGGGATAAAGCTAGTGGTACATAAAGACCTACATAAGCTGGAAATATCACCGCTATGTAAACATCAAGCTGAACTTAAGTAGGATAATGAACATAACAGTTCTAATAACGATGTGTTTGCTTAGTTAAGTAGTTATTAAACGTTCAGTCCCGCCGATATAGCCTATATAAGCACAGCCTCCCTCAGGCGTGTACCCACAGGCCAAATTACTGAGAGTTAATTAGAATAATTTATTGTTATGAAAATACGTATTAATTTTGAAGACAATACCATTCATTGTGGAAGCAGGTAAGGGTTCACATCAACTAGTCATCCGACCCGTGCGAAAGGTACAATTTATTGAGTATTTCACATAAAAACGTCATCCTCCATATTTCAGTTTTTTTTGGTGGATTTCCCAAAAATTTCCTTTCACACAAACCTCGTCCTGGCAATTACGAATATAATAAATAACCCAAATCGGTCGACCTGTTCTCAAGTGGTGAGCTTTCATACGTGGTAATCGATTTTCGTATAAATATATAATATTAATTTATATTTTAGACCGGCTCTGGTAAAAAGCGTACCTACTACATATTATATATAAAAATACAACTTGCACAGTAAAGAATCTATAGGTACTATTTTATTATAATCTAGCCGACCCGACAGTTCTCGTTCTGTCGAAAGATAACAGTTTGAATTGGGAAATGTTTTACATTTTTTTAGTGCAGTATTTCCAATTTTCAACCGCTAGAACCCTCCTCTGCATTCGATGTTTTTTTTTTCATTAGCCGAATTGATCCGGCTCTGCTCGAACTCTGAGCTTGAAACACTTTAGTTGACCATTTTTATTTAATCAAGACTTGCAAAAGTAAAATAACACTGAATGTAGATTGAGTAGATTTTAAGAATCTCAAAATTAGGCATAGCCTACTTCTTGACAAAATCACCTGGGCGCAGTTGCGTGCAAAAGCTAATTGATAAGTACATTTAAACCATTTGCAATACTGCAATTTAATAATCGCATGTTTGAAGAGGTACGCTACATTTTAATGCACTAAAATATTACTATAGTTAGTTATTGTGAGATAACGAAGTGCCAAAACTGTTGTTTAAATCTTAAATGAAAAATGTGAAACATTAGTTATACACCAAAATAATTTGTTTAAGTGATTAATAGCGAGCGAGCGCATTCTCCAAAATATCAGATTCAAACGAAGGCTTAATCTTTGTAAAATCCATTAGCGTCGTCACGTTATTGAGACGCAAAAATCAAGGCAAAAGCCGGCGGGCGTTTCATTAAAACTAGAGTTTAAAATAATTGCTGTCGTCGTGCTGGCTTTGTAAAGTGCACTACAGACCGCTTTATACACCTAGACTTTAGAACTTGGCAGTTGATCGAAGGCACGATGTTAAACAGGTCGTTAACGATGTAAGACGCTCAGTTGAATAAAGTGATGCTTACTACGAATATAATAAATTAATCTCTTTTGTTCAATGTTATTTCGTTAGTGAACGTCGTCAGTGAACTTAACTTGGCATTTATTGCGTCTATTTGTAGTAATATCTCACGATTTGACTACAAAAAGGTCACATAATATACGTATCACGTAAAAGTATGAATAGATTCTGAGTGAACATAACTTTGAACCTTTCATTCGCAGTTTTGCTTCGGAGGAACGTCGAAAGTAGCCTATTTCCGTGTTGAGAAGGAAGCCATCTCCCGACCAAATTTAATCACGATCCAATTATCTCTTTAACCGTGAAAAGGTTATAAACATACAAACAAATTTACATATAGTTGGACGTCTTTTTAGAAAATAGACTAGCAATAAACTTGACTGAGATACGAGTATGTACAAGAACAAGCAATAGAATTTCGATATTTACCTATCTCCGCTTATGTTCAGTGAAGACAGATTATTATACTTTTAGTATAAGGTTCGGGACAATCCTGGTAACTCATATTGTAAACAACGAGGTAGATAATCTATATAATAATATGTGTGTGTATGTAACAATAATTTGTTATCACAGTATAAACACAGGTAAACAAGCAATATGGTATTATAAATAGCTTGACGCAATATGGAGTCTGTTTACCATACAAGCACTTTTTGTTCACATCGAGTGTGGCACGTAAATTCGCCATTACACTAAATCAATACGCGACCAGTCGAATTTAATATCGTAGGTCTATACGGAACATGTTCTCGTTACTCGTGTAAGTAAACATACGGGACTCTAGTGTTACCATAACTTTAAAACATTTTAATAACTTCGCTTGTAGGTAACAAAGATGCTATTGTAAATTTGGAAGTAAATCTAAATCAGTGAACCGATGCTTTGACTGATATAATTGGTCTCGTGTGGCTTTGTGTGGATTTAAAAAACTAGAAAAGTACTTTTTTAATTTTATTACTTGGGTTAGATGCTATGAGCTTGTTTGCTTCGTCGACCAGCTACTGCATGCTGCTGTTTACACACGATGTTTTCCTTCATCGTCAGCAGATTGTAAGTCACTTGACTATTTAGTAAAAAAAAAAAATTCCACAATGTGAAACACACATGGGTATCTACTACCGGTCGGAATCAAACTCGGAATGATTTGCATACCGATCACTGATCCATTTAGCCGCCATCGTATAAAAGTAACAGTTGTATTTATTTATTTATTTTAGATTTAGGAATAACAACAGTCTAATAAAAATTATTTAACACATTGAAATTACTAGCTAACGACCAATTACAGTTTTATATAGATGAAGAATAGATGGATACAAAAATGTTGTGTGTATGTTTTTAAAATCCCCACGGCACTGGAAATGAAACCTAGCTCGAGCGTTGAGAAATGAAAAAACTTGTAATACGACACAGTACGTGTGCACAAAACAAAGAACAGTTCAATATGGTTAACTTTATTTTGTGCATTAGTTGTTCGACGTATTCAACAAAGTAATACAGAAAAATTGTTTTCGAGGATGTTCAAAATTTATGGATAGGATATCTTAAATTGAGTCCTAGAATTTCATTTAATACTCGTAAATTACACGTCCGTCGACTGCGCAATTAAATATAGCTACATAATAAAATTAACCAAGAAGAAGCCAAAGATGTATGTCAGAATCGTAGCAAGTGGAAGGAAATGGTTTCTGCCTACCCCTCTGGAAAGAGGCGTGATCTATATGTATGTATGTACAAAATTAAATGTATCTTTCTCAATTAAATTAAAATATTTATTTTATTTAATGTGAGTTGTAGATATTCAACATTTTCAACATATAAGCTTAAAAGAACAGTCTCCCAAGAAGTATATCGCGCTGTGTGTACACTCTCCGGTTTTCTCAATAAGATTACAAATGCAAATATCGTAATCACGGTACACAACTCGCGATTCACGTTAACTTGTTTATGAGTACACTTTATGAGTTTGTTATGTACTGTGAAAATGAAACGAAATATACAATGCTATATTATATCTTGTTTATATTGCTCAATATACCACAGAAAATATATTACCTAAATAAGTTTTTTATGAGAATCTTAGGTTTGGCTCCTTTTTCAGTAGTACCTATCAACGGTATCTCTATAGAGAATGAAAATAATGTTATGGGACGATCACACCCATATTGCCATCACTGCACTGTGACTACTGTAAGCCAGTATTAGCAATGACGAACCCTTGCGAACACCGAGCTATGACACCTGGCAATTGCGGAGAAAGCCTAACCTACTGTCTTGGAACCCGCAACGAATTTATTCAGAAGCAAGAGGGAAAGTGCCATATCCTTCCAGAGTAAAGTGGGAGACAAAATTAATTTGTACACTTGAAGCTTGACACTCGAACAAGCTTATTGTAATGAAAACACCACGGACATTATATAAATTAATATTTACGTTACCTATGCGAAATTGACTGGCATGTTGGCGTAGTAACTACTTAGTGACACTGACTGCTAAACCGGAGGTGGTGGTTTCGATTCCCACCCAGGACAAACCTTTGTGTGATGGACATGATTGTTTGTTCTCTGTCTGGGCGTGATTTATCTCTAATATGTATGTATTTACAAAAAAAATGTATTTAAGTAGTATATCAGTTGTTTAGTATCCATAATACAAGCAAATATAATTGCATAATTTTGGAATAGATGGCGCTGTGTGAAAAATTTCATCTTTAGAACTAAGGGCAAAACACTATTTCAAGTGGTATTACGAGTAGAAGTATGAATTTCGTAAAAGTTATGGCATATCCAAGAATATATACATCACTATAACAGACCTACGTACATTTAACTGTATTTAAAAATCATTGTGTGAAAATTTTTTATCATTCAAGATTTAAACGAGCAGCTTTCAACTTTATAGCACTATTATAATATTATTTTTTTACGGGTTCTTGCAGCAAATATAGTTTATTATTCGACGTAACAGAGTGCGCGTAAAATTTTAATATTGACTCGGACAACTGTCACGACACCTCTGGGAATATCGGAAGGGGCTTAAGGGCCTTCACACAGAACTCAATTTGGAACTGAATAGAAAATCACTGCCTTATATTTTATTTTAGTTCCTAGAAAAGTAAACCAATAAATATAAGAGATTTTGTGGAAAGCAACATTAGTTGAGTTCTAGTTTTATTTACCTCTGGAAAAAGTTACGAATGTTAACCAGGATGATTTTTCCCAAACGAATATATTTGAGATTTAAGATTTAGATACTTATGTACTAACATAAGTCGGAAAAATAATAATTCCTTCTAAATAAAGTGGGAGGCTGGGAAACTGCTTAGGATTAATAAAATCGAGAGAAAGCATCAAAATAATATTTAGGTAATATTTATCTAAAGCACCAGTTTCCACTATAGATTATGTAAATTCCCAGCCCCTTTTAAAAAATATTTTGTAAAATTTGATTGCATTTACTTTGATTTTTTGTTGCGCCAAGGGATTGCAGACCAGAGTATTTAAAATTAATTTCAGCTTGATACTTCTACTAGTTCATAAGAAAAATATTCTTGACAACATAATAGAGGGTATTTTCATTAATCTTTATTATCAAAATAGGAAGTGTGTTCAACATCTTACAGTCCATAAATAGCGGCAGTATGTTGGTATGTTTGTACATAGACAAGTAGTAGTCAGTACGTCATCGTCAGAGCGGGTCCCCCAGCGCAGCGCTCGGTCGATCGCACCACTTACATCAAACACCTGCCGCCCCGCAGAGACTTGCCGACGACCTTCGCTTCCTGGCACTGCTTTGTGATTACTATATATTCTGTTTGATAGTTTTACTTTTGAAAAAATTGTCTTGAAGAATTTTCTGTCAATAAATCGGAATAATAAATAATTGATGGAATATAGTAGTAGCATGGCTAACTAATATATTTACATATTAAAAGATGTTTGTTTTACATATTTACCTTCAGATTTATCTGTAAGAATCATAAGTTAAGATTGCCGTTACGTTATATTTATTTTTTTAATTTGGAATAAAAATATTATTGTATATTGTATTTTTTTAATAGTGGTTTACTCTATTAAAAAAATACAACTTGCGAGCTTAACATAACGCTATATTATAATGCCTTTAAATAAACAATAAACAAAATTTACGTTCAAACCTAATCCATTATTTTGTTACATTTGAACATTTCATGTTAAAAAAAGCTTTTTAGCAATTTTGACAAAATACAATAATATAAAAAAATAAATAATACAACTATAAATAATACCGCTTTTGCTTTTATTTTATGCTTAAATATTTCTTTAAAAAAAAAACAAAATTAAAAATTTTGAAAAAACCCACGACGATAACATCTATACAAAATAAGAAACGTAACATATAAAAAGGTTTAAATAACTTCATTTTAAATCCCCGACGAAAAGATAATAAGTAGCGTAAAAACAATCCCAAGAAAATCCGTCGGGGGCTGCCATACCCTGACTTGAAATTAACGAAAGTATTGCAGTTTTATGTATTTGATACCTACCTAATTATTAACAATATTTAGTTTACAATATATATTTAATACTAGAAACAGTAATGATATTGGCAGCCCCCGACGAATTTTCTTGGGATTGTTTTTACGCTACTTATTATCTTTTCGTCGGGGATTTAAAATGAAGTTATTTAAACCTTTTTATATGTTACGTTTCTTATTTTGTATAGATGTTATCGTCGTGGGTTTTTTCAAAATTTTTAATTTTGTTTTTTATTTTAAATATTTTTAAAGAGCGCCCCTATCTTAATAACTGTAAGTAACTCGTATAAAATTTTAAGAACCTTGACAGATAAATAAAAGTTTTATACTAAGTTATAGAACAAAGACATTTTTTTTAAATTTACTGTTGCAGTAAGTCTTATAACTTGAAATTATCATTTTAATTTTCTTATTTTAAACTTTTTAAGGAGCGCCTTATCTTACCATGTAAGCTCTAGAATGAATGGAATTTGCATGGAGCTTCGACTATATTATATATATTTTATTTTTTGTTGACTTGTGTGCTCATCCGTCGCACAAAGGTCGCCGGAGCCCCGCTTGGCGGGGCTCCTACTTCTGGGTGGTTTGAAAAAAAAAAATAACCCTAACCTAACCAGTCCGATTGGGATTGCTCTGAATCGGGGGGTGCTAAGTTTAGCTATCGCACATTGATTGCCGTAGCCGGACTGCCTTCGGCATTAGCGCAGATTTCCACCTATAATAGCTTGTATCTCGAAAACGGTGCGTGCTATCGCAAAAATGATGAGAATTTGGTTACACCCCGAGCACGGGATACCTATAAGTTAGAATAAATAAGGTAGGTAGGTGTTTATATAACGTCAGTCTGGAATAAACTCTCACTCTTACTAATTTTTTTTAGGCTTATCATTGTATACCTCAGTACTAATATTCAGTGATATTACAACACGAGATCGGTTTTCGGATTTTTTCCTTTACTTGTGCAACTTGTTATTGCTTCTGGCCAAATTTCATGATTCTAGGTCAACGGTAAGTTCCCTATAGATTATGATCGTCATGATAAATCGTCAAAAATGGAGCATAAACAGCTGTATCTTTTGATTGCGTTAACTTAGAATTCTGATTTTTATTTTACGCCGAGGGTTTGCAGACCCAAGTATATGATATTAATTTCAGCTTTAGACCTCTATGCGTTCTTGAGAAAAATATTCTAGACAGACGGACAGACAGACAGACATACAACGAAGTGATCCTATAAGGGTTCCGTTTTTGTCTTTTGAGGTACAGAACCCTAAAATTGCATAAACGGTCACCCATCTATGAACTGACCTTATCCGAAGTTGCTTAACCTCATGAGTGTAATCAATATCTCAGTACTACAATGCTACGTGTCCCTATACAGTAACAGGACTAATTATTTTACAGATAACTGTAAATATAAGTTTGCTTAGTCTATTGCAGCGCCCCCTGGCGAAAAAATACAATATCGTGTATCCAAAAGTCATCCTCGATAAATCACAAATACATTACAGAAAACCGTATTGAAATCGGTTTAATCGTTTTAAAGATAAGAGGGCACAAAGGTTTCAACGAAATCAACATAGGTTTGCCTAGTATATTGCAGCGCCCCCTGGCGAAAAAATACAAAATCTTGAATCCAAAAACAATCCTCGATAAATCACAAATACATTACAGAAAACCGTATCGAAATCAGTTTAATCGTTTTAAAGATAGGAGGGCACAAAGGATTCAACGAAATCAGTGTATTGTAGCGCCCCCTGGCAAGCTATTAACATAACACCTATCTAATAACCTGTCCCCAAGAGCCGCACACACTTTACAGAAAACCGCATCTAAATCGGTCAAACTGTTTCCGTGATATAAGGCATTATGTTGGAACACACAAACACACAAACACACAGCCTCTCACCCCAAACGCATATACCGTCTCCGTTCCGTCGTGGGTAAAAATATGACAGAACATCAAAATATTTGTAATATTTAAGAGAATAAAACAAAGTAATTTCTTTGAAGTGAAATTAAATTAGAGAGAAATTGTAAAACCAACTTCAATTATTAGATACTGCTCTAACAGTAACGTAATAAATACGTACACAAATATAATAATATTAAAGTGATGTAGTAAATATTCACAATGTACTAAGTTAATTTGAACGTTAGTGGTTTCTGAAACTCAATCTTCTTTGTTGTTTAATAACATACACTTACATTATCTAGAACACCAATATTCTAGGCGTATAAATAAAATAAAGCGTTAAGAATTTGACAAAGGCCTAAGCATTATTGGTGAACACATTTATACATTTTAAAGATAATGGATATAACTTAGATTATAATAAACAGTGTCAATTTCAGCTTCCATTAATAACTTAAATACAATTCTCAAGATCAATTCAGACAACCCTTTCAGTAATAGTTAAGCTTGATAGCTCAATAATAAAGCTATTGATATATAGCGTTGCCAAAAGTGTTCTTATTTAATGATGCAATCGTTTGATAATTTATGATTATGTCTCCTCTTTGGCTGAGTAATTACAGTCATGACTCGCCTCCACACAGATTTAGTGGAGATTTGTGAGATGGAAAAGTAGAGTAGAATACAACCGATCAACCGATATTGTGTGTGGACTGATTCGAAGTTACGAGTAAATAAAAAAAAAGGAGGTACATCAAGAAAGATGTTTAAGATTTATGTTTCCAAACCCGTTATCCTGAGCTAAGAATCCTTCGTTCCTTAGCCAGATTTAAACTAGTGCTTTGTCAGGCTGTCACGCTGTTTGTCACAGGGCTTACAGTGACAGGGGAACATGAGAACCTATTAGGATATACCCCTAACGTATTTAGTGAGACAAATGTAACAAGAACCCGAGTAATGACGTCATAGATCACTATTCACTGACAGTTTTCGGTACTAAATAAATACTGTGCTAGTGCTGTGGTATTTATAACGAAATAAACTTAAATAATATTGACTTATCTCAAACAAATCATTCATCATCAATTTGTTTCTTGTTGTGTAATGTTTTACTTAAATTTATAAGTTTTAAAATATAAAGTAGCCAATTTTGAGCCATTTTTACATATTACAAAATACATAAAAAACAGGTATATTTTATTACAAATGGACTCTCTCCGCAATATGCAATAATAGACTTTCATGCATGTGTAGCAGTGGTGTTGACGACTGTGGCAAATATGAATCCCCACTGAAAGTGTTCAGAAACCATATACTATATATTATATTATATATAACATGTCTGACCAAACTCAAACGGTGTGATAGCACTACCAGGAGTATAATTATAAACAATACTCATAATGAATGATGTACCTAAGACAATTATCTAAATCAAATAATTTACAACTTGAACTTTACGTTTTACGTGTTGTTTCAATTGATATCCAATTTCACATGGTCATAATTGAAGCGCTACGAGAGCTACGAGTGCTACGAGAGCTACAAGTGCTACGACAGTGTAATCGGATCCATGTCCAACCAATGTGCAACGCAATCGATCAATATTGATGTCACTGTTGAATAGCAAGCCGAGTGGAATGTACGTTTGATCTTACGTCTCACCAATATCCTACAAATATTATAAACGGATAGTTCGATGGATGTATGGATGGATGCTAGTTACACAATCATGTCAGAATCATCAGAACCGACATACATCACACATTCCACCGTTCCTATTTTTCACATTTAAAATGAATAATCTTCTATGAAGAAACAAGATTAGTCTCTAACTAAACTAATTAGTTTTTGAAATCCATCATCATCATACAAATAGAACGAAAATAAAACTTTTTTTAAACTGCACTAATACTTTCCCGCAAATTTTATAAAAACTTGCCCAAGTTTCGCTTTACACAAACATTTTTCTTCGCTAACTCAACTGCGGTTTTCAATTAAGTCGTTACTGTTAGCGATACGAAGATTGATGAGGTGAACCAGATACCCCCCTCCTCCATCCCACTATCGTTGCATCTCCACAAATCACTGCTCTCGCGAGTCAACACCCTGTTGTGTGTAATTAAGACTTAATTAACGTAATGGCGGACGCCTCGTATGTTGGATCGAAGTGCACAGAATATCCCTGTGTGGTGTGTAGTTAGGATAAAACAAGACTGCCACGACAAAAATATGATCTAGATATAAAACTAGATGATCATTTACGTGCAAATAGACTGAACTTATTTAACAAAAGATACTCTTTATCTTATTTAACAAAAGATACTCTTTATCTTATTTAACAAAAGATACTCTTTATCTTTCTTTTTATTTTAAGCGACTTATTGCTAAATTGTTAGCATACAATTTATTTAGTGACATAGGTACTAGTAGGGTATTGAAGGTTTTTACGGACACAGGTACCAGTAGGGTATTGAAGGACTTGGTAGGGTATAGTAGTGATAGGACAACCACTAGTTTAGATACATCTGTTAGTTTAAACTAATAGGTGTGACAAAGGATAGGCATACATTCAATTTAGTTCATCAGAATATTCAGGGCCTATTCAGCAAAGACTTAGAGGTAGATTTATTTTTGAAGAAACACAATATTCAGGTTTTGTGTTTAACTGAGCATTGGTTAAAGGATAGTCAGTTATCATTATTTAACAATGAATTTTATACAGTCGCTAGTGCATTCGTAAGAAAGACTGCTATCCATGGTGGTTCTCTCATATATGTATGTAATAATTTAAATTCTAAAGTTCGTAATGACATAGTGAATCTTTCTATCGAGCGCACTATCGAACTATCTTGTGTAGAGATTGATCGTTATATTATAGTTTGCGTATACCGACCACCACAGAGTGATTTCAGTTTATTTGAATCAGTTATGGAAGATGTTTTGAAACGCCTAATTAGTAGTAAGCGAGATATTATAGTATGCGGTGATTTTAACGTAAATTTATTAGAGCAATCACAGACTAGTACTAGATTAATTAGCTTATACAAGTCCTTTGATTTAGATTTTTTATTTTCTGCACTCACTAGAATTACATCACATTCTGCTACATGTTTAGACAACATATTTTGCAACTGTCAATGCTTGGATAGTGTTATCATAAGTGACTTAACATCTGATCACTATGGACAAAAAGCAATATTCCCTTTAGGCACAACCACTAAAGTGGATAAGATCACATGTAGGCCAATGACCTCTGCTCGCCTAAAACTTTTTAGTGATAGTATTGCTGATGACCTCACCAACATTGAGTTTAGCCAGGATAGTCCAGACGACCTATACGCGTCTTTGTTTAGTATTATAGAATTGCAATTTAACAATATTTTTAAAGTTAAAACTTTCAATAAAAGTACTAAAATTCAGTTCTGTGATTGGGCAACATCCGGAATATACAAAAGTAGAGCTAAGTTGTATGAACTTTACGGTATGAAACGTTATAATTTTGATCCTACTTTTGTTGAATATGTTAGAAATTATTCTAAAACTTTTAAAAAGACTTGTGTTGCCGCCAAGTCCTTATATTTAAGTAATAAGATTAAACAGTCCGACAATAAAATTAAAACTACTTGGAACATAATTAATAGTGAAACTGGTCGGGCTAAACAACGAGATAATAATATTCAATTAAACATTAATAATAACATTATCTCGAATAATATAGATATAGCTGAAGCATTTAATAACTTTTTTGTTAACATACCAATAAATACAACCAGCTCCTTAGATTCTTGCCCGGTTAAGGCTGAACTCTTGGTTAGGAGCAACACGACAGAATGTAGTGTCATTTTTAGTTTTAAATATACTGACCCCAGCGACATAATAAAAACATTCAAGTCGCTCAATTCAAAGAGAACTGGTGATCTATGGGGTATTTCAGTCAAGTTAGTTGAAAATATAATTTTTGATATAGCGCCATACCTAGCTGCAATTTTTAACAGATGTGTAGATACAGGTAAGTTTCCTGATCTAATGAAACACAGTAAAGTTATACCTTTGTTTAAAAATGGACCTAAGAGTGACCCTACTAACTTTAGACCTATTTCCATATTGCCAGCTATTAGTAAAGTCTTTGAAAAAATCATATTGCAGCAATTAGAGAGTCACTTTCATTTAAATAAATTATTACACTGTGAGCAATATGGTTTCACAAGGGGTCGCTCTACTGTAGATGCAGGTGTTACTCTATTAAAACATATTTTTAACGCCTGGGAGAATTCAATGGATGCCATTGGTGTCTTCTGCGATCTTTCGAAAGCATTCGACTGTGTTCAACATAATACACTTTTGCGAAAACTCAGTCACTATGGCATTAGGGATGCTGCACTTGGTCTTGTTGCCTCTTACCTAAGAGATAGGGTACAATGCGTTGATATTAAAGGAAATAGGTCTTCAGGACTACCTGTAGAAATGGGCGTCCCTCAGGGCTCAATTCTTGGTCCTTTTCTATTTTTGATTTATATTAATGACTTGCCATTCTACGTACAGGATTTTTGCGACATAGTGCTATTTGCAGATGATACGTCTCTTATTTTCAAAGTTGATCGTAAAGTAACAAATTTTGACGATGTAAATGGTTCTCTAGCGAAAGTCCTGGACTGGTTTACGGCAAACAATCTATTGCTAAACTCCAAGAAAACAAAATGTGTCAGATTTACAATGCCACATGTTAAAAGTACTAGTATTAATCTTAATTTAAACAATGAAACTCTCACCCTTGTTGACAAAACAGTTTTTTTGGGTATAACTTTAGATTGTAAACTTCAGTGGGGAGCCCATATATCGTGTCTCGCAGGTAAACTTAGCTCTGCGGCTTTTGCAGTCAGAAAAGTACGACAACTTACTGATGTGGAAACCGCGAGATTAGTTTATTTTAGTTATTTTCACAGCGTCATGTCCTATGGTATTTTGCTTTGGGGCAAGGCTGCTGATATTGAAACAATATTCATTCTTCAAAAACGAGCCATTCGCTCTATTTATAACTTAGGTTCACGAGTTTCCCTGAGAGAACGATTCAAAGAAATAGGTATTCTGACAACTGCGTCCCAATATATATTTGCAAATATTATGCTTGTCAAACAAAATATTCATCTATATACCAAGAATAGTGATATTCATGGTGTTAACACTAGAAGTAAACATAAGTTAGTAGGCACATATCATCGTTTACATAAAGTTCATAATACTTTTGAGGGACTCGGTGTACGATTTTTTAACAAAATTCCCGAAGACATTATGAATTTACCCTTACTTAATTTCAAAACCGTTATTAAAGATCATCTTATTCGTAAGGGTTATTATACAATTAATGAGTTTTTAGATGATAAAATGTCTTGGGAATAATGTTATCTTTGATTTGATTTATCTTGTTTGTGTAGAATTACACTTGTGACATGGGGGCACGTTGTGCATATTTATGTCAGTTTTCTCTTGGATTTCCTTTATTTATTTTTTTTGTATCATTTTTTTTTTTTAAGTTATGTTTTTACAAAATTAAAACCATATTTATTCACAGACTGTCCCTAATGGCTGCATAGCAATGTGTAAAGTGATGCAACCACGGAGCCTTACCTTTTACTTTCTGTTTAATATTTAGTTTGTAAACATTCATTATAATTCGTTAATCTAACGGTGTAGTGCTCTGCTGCATCACTTTACACGCTACCCAAATTGTAAATTACAAAAGATTGTAACTATCCATTTTTTTTAAAAAGAGTGGCGTGAGTTTCTTGCCAGTTCTTCTCATAGCTCCACCCCGTCAGCGAACTGGTCGTAGGCAAATTTACTGACACAACATTTCGGATAACCTGTTACATTCTTGTGACTTTCATAAGTGTTACCTTGTAACCTAGATGAATAAACGAGATTTCATTTCATTTCATTTCATTGAACTAAAAATTTCATCGTGACTGGGGGACTTCCGTTCTTTTTATTATTATTATGCAGTTATAGAATTACAATCATATTTGTTGTCTTTTAGTTCTTTTTGTCATGGCAGTCGTGTTTTTTAGCGAAACCTATGTTACCGTATTAGATTGTATGAAGTATGATTATAATGATACCTCATACAATCTAATACGGTTCAGGCGTTTAGAAGTCATGGTTGAATAAAGAAACGCCCATACAAAAATACAAACATGAATCTTGAAAACACAAACTCTCCTTTTTTGGGCAGTTGTGTAAAAAGTAGGTGTAATGTACCTCTGTCTACCCCTTTCGGGAAAAGGTTTGATGTTTAAAATTCTCATATGATGAAAATGAATACAATTTTGATATATTTTTATAACATAAAATATTTCGTATACCTTTATAGGAACCCTTTGAGGTAATACCCATTAATTTTAAAATGTATCGTGTTTTATAACTCCCAATGATCAAACATAATTAATACAAGGAAATTTGAATCAGCGGTTTACATCACATCGTTCAATTTATTCACGAGATATTAATATTGAATATTCAATGAACACGATGTCTGTATGGCAATTTAGTTTCAATCAACATTGGGTATATAACGTAAAATATTGGAAATATTCATTCGTCATATTTTAATTTTATAAATATTTTTAACAAATATTGAAAATATTAGTTATTTATTTTGTTGAAAATAGGCATATTTCGTTCAAAGTAATGAGATCAACCTTCGGCTTGAAAAAGTTAGGTTTCCTGTAGTGAAATCTTGTAGTGCTGGATAGCCCATTTATTGAGAAATGCTCACATAGACCAACAGGAGATGAGTAGGGACCCAACAAATGGGGAGGGAGAAAAAAATGAAAAGTGTAATCTCTGTAAAACCGTATTCCACTCTATTAACTCAATAACTGAAGTATCATTAATAAAGATATTCATTACATCTGACAGTCTCCTATTTGATTCGCTCAATGGTAACCCAGGAGGTTAGCGAGACTACGCACCAACCATCATTAGCATTACGCAACAAATGGATGTTCGCCAAAGAAACGCCTTAATTAATTTATTATGTAAATGTTCTAAAGAAATACTCTGCTAATGAGACTCCATTTAATTTTGGTTTGCATTAGAGTAAGCGCACACTAGTAGACGGGACCGTCATTCTAGATTTAATAATTCATCCTTAAATAAAATATAACTATATGTATAAACTTTTGTAAATTTTTGGCCAAATTATTATTACATTATATTTATATTAATTTATCTTTAATCAAATTTAAGCGAGCCGGATTAACTTGGTGGATGCTGATGCTACGATAACCCATGTGCGGCAGCCCTTATACTAGCAATATCATTCACAAAATATTGTTACGGATCTTGAAAATCTTGAAAAATATTTATATGGCTCATTAGTATTAGTTATTATGAGCAGTTGGCAAAGACATTGCTCTGTTTTATTAATGTAATAAATATGAAATAACAGACTAGAACTAATGGAACACTAGCATGATCACAATATGTCATGGTTGTGGTTTATGGTATTTGAGTATGCGTCTTTTGTTATACCTATTTAATGTTGATAATATAACAATATTATAGCTAAATAGTTGTAGCTTCATATTATATGATTTAAACCAAAATTAGAGCTACGAAATCCTTATAATGTAATTCAACTTGTAACCACTTTATCACGCTAAATAAAATACACCTAAAACTAAGTACCTACTACATAAATTAATACACCTTGTTCGTTTTCCAGCGCAGTGATTGCATTATTGGGTTTTAAACACGCGAGGCATGCTCGTGGCATTTGTTATGGATTCATGGGTTCTTGCTTATCACCATAACGCATGTTTGTCGACTCATATAATACAAAGCTTTTTGCGTTGAAAGCCGACAAAGTGTTGAACAATTTTCATTACACGCCTCGCGTTTATTTCAGAGCCCTCGTGTGATATCTGCGATCGTTTGATATTCATAATTTATACTTGGACATTCTTTTATAGAACAAGAATTGTTTTTTATACGACATCCTCATAACGTTGGCTTACTCGCTATAAGCCAATTGTAACACCACTTATAATGTCCAATTAAGAATCTACACCAGCCTGAGATTTACTAAAAATACTTCAAAATCGGTCCAGCTGTTAAGGGCAAGTTAAGTAACACAGAGATATCACTTTACTTAATTTGTTACTATGAAATGTATCGATTGGGCATATTACTACCAATAATATCGTTAATTTATAAACATCTACATTGAGAAAACACGAAAAAGAGTCTCATATAGAGATGACTACACAATATTTCCAATGTGTAGAAGTTCTTTGTCCCATATTTGTGTCGACTCGAATACGATGTGCTTGTATCGTTTTTGAAAACCATTTACCAAATTGTTTCCCTCCTCTAGTTTACGACATGGCTCGATAAGCAACTAGGGTAAACGATGGGGTCAATGTGTCGTGATATATGGGAGCTTGTTCACAGACAAACAAATATGTCCCACAGTTATGTGAGCAAGAGACCGTGAACTTAATAGTTTGTGTATAGAAAAACTTTGATTATACTCGTGTTTCATGTTTGTTCAGTAAACACAAACTATTGGATACATAAATCTAATTTTATGTAGTATTCTTGTATGGTTATACCAGTTTAAACCAAGTTTTGTTTGATTTTTCAGGTGGTAGTAATCTTTTATGAGAAAATTCACGTCAAACTCTGAAGATATCAACATCAACAATAAGGTATCAATGTAATTTTATTATACACAAAATTTATTAATTTAAATATCACTTAATAAGCCTTAACCCGAATTTATTTCTAACTACTTTATGTAGAAAGATTTGGGAAGTGGTCCCATACCAACAGCGTCAGTGTCTTACAGCGGTGCTACCTGAGCGCTATGACAAGTGCTTCTTCAAACGAGGTTTAAGAGAGCTATTCTTTCACGGTAGACAGTGACTCAGCTGTGCCCTTAGCATTGCCAACGTCCATGGGCGGTAACCGCTTACCATCAGATGGGCTGCTTCATTGTATGTAGCATACGAGCAAGCAAGCATTAGACAGTGAAAAAAAAACAGCAGTTACGTACACATGAATGTTTATGTACTCGTTATGTAGTGTTAACTTGCGTTTGATGCCTTTAGTATAGCTAAACGTCTATTATAGACTTCTAATGATGTGATATACGTATTTCAAAGAAGCTTATTAGTTTCTAGAGTACGAAAACTGTGAGTCATAAGCACATTCAAAGTAAATTCGTTTCCAACATTAAAATAAGTATAATAACTTTACCAACAGAGTTTAATATTAGAGGTCTTTGGCTATTGGGACCGCAATTAACTTGGCGGTCCAAGTTAATTGCGGTCCCAATTCCCAATTGTTTGAATAATATATTATTATGTTTTATAGTCATTGTTATTTATTGAACTATTCTTAGCTTGAATAATAGGTTTTAGTGGTTTGAGTTCATTGCGGCCTCAGTCGACAGAAACCTTAATATTGTATTACCACTCACAATATTACAATCTTATGAAAAAAAAAAGAGCATTATAATAAAAGTAAACACAAAAGTTATGAGTGAATAGAAAACACCGTAAATATAAGAAAGTCGGAAATGGGTTCTATTTAGAGGTTGTATGCTACCGGAAGTGACGACAATGACAGATGTGCCTTCTGACACAGGCTTCCTTTGTTTAGTCAAAATGAGAGATGTAATGTTAGACCTTGGTGCTTTATTACGGTGTTGAATAGAACCAGGAATTATTCGGTGGTTTAACTTGAATCTCGGATAAGTCCTGCGTAAGTCCCGGATCCTGTGAAAGGGGAAACAGTAGAGGAAAGAGGAGATATGTGAAAGGTTCAAACAAAGTTTTGCCGTCACATCTGTCTGCATATCTGAACGTGAGAAATGGAATACAATTAGAATAATCTAAACATGTATTCGAATGACAATGATTTTAATTACTGTATTGGCCGTGTATTTGATTCTAGTTGTATTGAAGTGGATGCACTGGACTTTATTTAATGGTACAACGACGACACGGTGCCAAATAGTCGCACAGCCGCCTGATAATAAACGGTTATCGGAGCCTATTAACGCCTGCAACAGCCGGCAACTCAATCGTGATGGTGGAACCTGATTACAGATATTCGTGCATTCATATTCATGTAGACTAGAATTGGTGACCTGGTGGATACCTGGATACCTGGACCTGGACTGATATGAAATTGCTGTGGAAACACTTACTTTTACTGTCACCGTGGTGATGGGGGTTGAACCCACTGGGTTCGATTCTCACAGCCAAATATTTATGTAATTAATGTTTCGAGTCTAGATTCATTTTGGTTTTTTAATTATATATTTTTATATTATGTTTGTAAAATGCAGGGTGGCAGACCCTGTGTCACGCAGGATTTTCATTCCAGTATGGATATTGTCATTTAAAAAATAAAATATCTATATGTACTTATATAACTACTTCTAACTAAACTATTATCCTTGTCTACGCATTACGAAGTGAAATCTCAACCTTTGTTATCATCACATTTGAAAAAATCTACAGCTAACATTCCCTTATCTACTCGTAATAGAGATAAAACGAAAACTTAGAAGAAACTGGAAATGTTCGGGTTTTGTTGTAAACTTATCTAAGAGATAATCGTAATCGAGAACTTTTTTCATGAAAGCGATTCAAAGTTATCATTTCAATTTAAGGTGTAAATTAAGAACTAGAATAATAATATAGGTACAAGAAGGTAATAATAGTAGTAGGTAGGTAGGTAGTAATCATATTTTCGGCACAAGAATACTATGTACCGAAAATATGATTTGACTTTAAATTTTCATCTACTACTGTCAAATTAGACTTACAGAGAAATAAAAATATAACTAATATAGGCTCGTAGTTAGAAGTTAGAAACAAAACAAAATTTTGTATAAAAAGAGAAAATGTATCTCACAAAACTAGATTGGTGTAGCAGTTTCCAAATGTAACTCAATAGCTACGTTATGTGCTACGAGAATACCGTAGCGTGTCGTAGCACTTTTCGTAGCGCTCAATAACATTGGAAAAGTTGGTCACAAAGAGTTTCGTATTGACACAGTTTTGGCACAAACAGTGGCTTACAAGTTTTATACTCTATGCAACAGGATAGAGGACCGAGCGAGGTTCTAACTACATTATATTGTTATATGAGCCGGGAGAGAATAAGAAAACTTCGTTATTCGTACGAGTAATTTGGCTGCAGGAATGGTACAGTGTAGTTAAATTCATTTATTCACATTTCAGTTCAATAAGGCCTTTTGGTTCAGTGATATGCTATGACCTTTCAACTTACTCCCTAACTAGATTTTCTAAGCGTCTACAGCATGGGAACCCCAAGCTGTAGTCGCTTCTAAAATCTAAAGTAATTCTAAAAACGTGGGGCAAATAAATAGGGTATTTAATATTCCTTAAAATATAATTCGTGACGTAGCAGTTTATAATAATTGTGTACAAATCGCGAAGTTTTAAAAGTATTTACTAATCAAATGATTTAAATTAATTTAAAATATTTGATTTAGGATTAAAATTTTTCGTAATCAACATTGGATCCAATTTTAATTTATAATCATCTCAGCCAATATATTATCTTACTCCTATGTGTCCGTTGTATTCTTAAAAAGGAAATCAGATAACAACCTTCTAATACATTAGTTTAGAAAAGGGTTCTTCAAGAAAAAAGTAGGTGCAATATGTTGGCAACACAAAAAGATGCGTTTGTGTTGAAAGCATATTATATTATGCTTCTTAACCAGTTTTTACATTACTCAAATAATTACTTGTTGAGAACTTTTTGATGGTAATTTGTTTACTTTCTATTACAACACAATTTTACTCATTTATATTTTTGTGTAATTATGAATCTTGGATACAGATAAAAGCCCTAATATAGAGTCAATGTAAATTTATACCATCTTACAGGTGACCTTTCAGCAAACTTGCTATTTATATAAATAACCTTCTTAGCTGATATCCCCTTTTTGGTGCTAAATATATTATACTTAGGAACTTAAAAGGTCAAGTTCACCGACCTTTGAACAAAGAGGCTGTATTGTTTGCTGCCGGAAATTACTTAGTACTCGTAACCTACGATGTACATTAGTATACAAATATTTATATTAAGCTTGTACTGAAAGTAAACTTGAAACATAATTGTCATCATTCAAGTTGAGCGTGCCTGGCAGTGGGACGCTTACGGGTTGAGATGATGATAATGTTGAGCGTTATATGACTAAACTTGTTCCAAACACCAACAAGGAAATATTATGATATATTATAAGAGCATTTTCACATTGACGTTCCTAAGGTTTCCGGAAAACGAAACCCTAAGTTTCGTTCGTCCGTACGTTAAAGCCATTTTATTCGGCGAATATTAGCAGCACATTTATCAAATTTGAGTTTAGAGAGCCGTGGCTGGCTATATTTCAGAAAAACAATTTAAGTAAGTATGTATTTGTTGTGAAAACGAGGTGGAGACTAATTCAATAATAACTCCATTCAATAGTTAAGTCATTAAAGCGTGATAGACAAGACAGTTTGTAATAGTTTGTATTGTTAATATGGATTTGATCCTACATAAGCTTGGTCTTTGTCCCGTTGAATGTTTACACAAATGAACTTTAATGTCCTCGCTCATTCATTCTGTGGGTCATTTGGGCAACAGTTAATAGTGGTGAGCTGGGGCATGCTCCATAATAATTACGTTCAGTAAATAAACTGTACTAACTTTAGTGAAATAAATGTATTGTGTAATAAGGAAAAGTATTTTTATTGCCACAGTGTTTCGTGACAACGCTCTTAGCACTAGCGGCGCAAAATACAAGATTCATAAAAATGTTATTGTGACAAAAATTATGATTTTAATATTAATATTTAATAATATAAATACACCACTTGTACGGTCCAATTACCGTACATGTTTGTTGACGTAGCACAACGTGCTACTGAGTAACGTCAATTACACAAGTATTTTTACCACTATTTTTATCCAAATAATTTTTTATCGTAAAATTAATTTATATAATTATACACTGTGCTGACTGTGTGGTGTGGTGTTGGAGGTATGTAAGCGATGTGCAGGTATCAGTTTATAGAAATAAAACTTGGTCAGAGAAGTAAGTATTTGTTGAGAGTGCTAGTACAGTGGCTAATGCCTGTCTTAAATGTCAATCATATAAATTAGATCACTACCTACTGTTCCAAAAAGGAAATGCATTCCTACTGAATGATTTAATACAAATAATACAATAACAGTGGGCACAATACAAACATCAATTAACAAAAAAAAGAAACTTAATTATTTTCGTAACATTTTTCTGTAAATAGAATATGTTTCTGATTCAGCTTAGCTAGTTTAGCTTTTAGGTACTAGTTGATATTGCAATACCCGATTGGGTAGACTGTTGGAACCAAATTTTATATATACACAGTTGTTGCAATAAATGTCTTTGTCAGATCTGAGACCTGTGGAAAGGCATCCAAAACATGAGCAGGTTACCACGCTAGCCCCAATAGAAGGTCATCTTTTCGTATCAAGCGATGTCTCGGTAAACATTTCAGAACTTTAAATATATTTGGTTAAATTCAGAAAAATAAACAGGCCAAGTTGCCAATTTAAATTTATAGAACTATATAGGTAGTATTGGCTGTTCAATACAACTACCAATGCGTGTTTACAGGAAAGAATAATTCCCAAAACTTTGCAAGCCATAACGTTCTTTAATTTTCTTCAGAAAATAAAATGTACCACAAACTTCCATTCATGTAATAATGTTTACATAATATCGTTTTGGTTGTAGAGATACTGCAGTTAAAAGCTTTTGTATTCCTTCTCTACATTTGCTTTCATCCGAAATCCTTTTGAACACGTTCCGTGTAAAATATTCAGATAATACACATCAAGTAGGAAATTTCGAGAAAAATTTTACGTTTTTATTTTATATTATATAATTTTATTTTGTGCAGTCACTTTCTTTTTGGCAAAATACACGTCGTGTCATTAGATAGTTTGCAAGTATCGTTTGACCTGAAGCGATATATCGAGGATAAATAACATATCACGTGCGTCCCTATTTACCCTTCTTGTAACACAAAAGACGAATAAAAAGCATGTCCTATTTATTAAATATTTGTATGCAAAATTCTGCCAGCGCAGTGCAGTGGAAGATACATTCAACTATTTCAAACATTTATTACACTTTGTTGAGCTAGTTAAGCCATATAACCTGACAACTTTGTCAGATAGAACTATGTTGCTATAAAAAAGACAAAATACATTACAAAAAATATATTATTAGAATATAGAAAATATATAATAGCAGATAACACACACATTGAAAGTCGTTTGATGATAATATATGGCTTTCGCAACATCGAATGTGGCCAAAATGGATTTTGTTTTTATAACGTTAATTTACTGTGATTCATTGTTTATGGTTTTTTAGATAACCAATGTTTGGAGGGATTTAATTTATGGTTTAGATCACATAATGGTGATAATTTATTGTCGTTTTTTCGACATTTTTACGCTTCTATTTGTCAGACGCATTATAACGTTTTACGCTAGTCTTTATATACGACCATTTATAAATGATTGTATTAGTTAAATAAAGTATAGCAATGCTTGCTTTCTGAAATCGAAATACAGGGTAATAACGGTTTGACTGTAGTTACTGTTGTATTCGACTGAAACTTCGGGCAGATGAATAAGGTTTTGTGAATTTCTATATCGGCACCCGTTGTATAACTGTTAATTAGAACCAGCCACAAAAGCTTAAAACTTGGTACTATTCTTAAAACGAGACGCCTTGTAGGTGGTAGTCCTGTTAATGTATATAACCTTTGGTGGATTATATTATATATTTATGACTTTAATAAATGAATGCGCCTTAAGCTACGAGTGGTTTCATTTCTCTCACGTAACGTACTCGTATCTAATTCTGATTTTACACATATTATCTGGATTCTGTGGACCACAATTTGTTTTCGTTGTTTGTATGCACATATCCTGAGTGTCTTTTTTATTCATACCTTTTCAAACATTTTCTTAGCCATTTCAGAACCTATTTGAGACAATTTTTAACCGAATAATAAACAAACAATCTAAAAATGGTCATAACGTAACAATTTGTTTTATATTAAAATGTTGGCATTTGTTTTTTAATCACAGATAGGTAGGCAATTAATTTATTAATATTGATGTATAGAGAACAGCTAATACCCAAGATCATCAAACTTAGTAATTAACTTGCTAAGACTGGCAATCATGCCTTGACCCCTGGGCTTAGGACCAAGGCACGTAGTGTATAATCTGAGTGATCAAGTCAATATTTACAGAGGACTGATTAAAAGCAGGCCTATATATAACAATAAACTATTTAAAAAACTGTTGTTATGCATATATAAGGATTGAATTGAAACATAATATATCCGTATATGTGTGGGTTTTATTTTTTTAAGAATAGTCTACTTTTAAGACGTTTGTTATATCAGATGAAAATCTGTGTTGACATCAAAAGTTTGGTATATTTATTAGTGGTACCTATTTATTTTTATCAAATTTCTCTTTTTTGCTTAGTAGTTTAAATCCATCTTTGTGTCTTAAGTACATCTAAGTCATCATTGAGTATCACTACCGTGTCAAAATAACGCATTTTAATGAAAGTTAGTAAGTAGTAAATATTAATTAAGACATCAAACTTCAATCGTCAAAATTACCCATATTTCTTTTTGAAGATAACCTCTGCAGATAAACACAAGTAGACATCGTTAAAGCTGTTTCAAAAACACGACAGAATTCATTTTATAGAAAGAGTTATAATCAACAATCTCTGTTTCAGTCTAATACAATCAAGTTCTAGTTGAAATCCGGACAATATCAGGTTACTTAGGTAAAAGGGAACCCTAATAAAACTCAGTACCTATATAAAGCATTTAGACTCATTGATTTTTACGAGCCCGGTTCATTACTGCCATACTTACTGGCCAGTCCTTTTTTCTCTGCCTAGTTAACAATATCGAACGGTGGAAAATATTTTTGTAATATTATTATACAGAAACAAAGATTAAAAATATAAATAATTATGATTTTTAGAATGAAAACTAATAATAATAATTAAAGCCCCCCAAACTAATAAACGCAATGAAAATATAATAACCTACGATAAAATCTATACTTTTGGCTTGTATCATCCCACTGTTGGACAAACCTCACTCATGATTCATAATGTTCGGTCCATAGCTAATGCGAATCAGTCTTTGGAGTATTGGTCGAACTTTTCTCGCAAATTTTTCAAAGATCTGCTGCGACCTCAAATTTAGAAGTATGTTATTTATTATATTATAATTATTTAATTCAATATATTATTATGAAGAAGAATTTTAATGATAACTTTTTCTCAATAAACCACTGGGGCCAAATAAATGTACTTTCTACGGCGCGTCAGTAGCTATAATCAATCGATATTTATATATTATAAAACTGATTTCGGTTTAGTAGTTTCTGAGATGAGCGCGTTCAACCTAACAAACGAATAAACTCTTCAGGTTTTTAATATAAGTATAGATAGGTACTAACGTACTATAATACATAGTAATGTGCATTGTACAAACAAACAGAAACAGTAGTTAATCCATATAACAACACAAACTGGCTTCAACTACAGTTACAGTAGTAGTTAGTTCATAGTTCTAATTCTGTAGAGAGCCATTCTGAACAAAATACACTTTTAACCTTATTTTATTCCTCATTTTAATTTATGTTTTTGCCTTTTAGATCTTTTTTTTTCTCACTTTAATTTAGGTTATACCTGTATCCTGTTATATGTGTGAGAGTTTGTAAGGATGAATGTTTTTTACTCTTACTTGAGAATAGATTTTGGCAGAAACAAAAATAGGTTCTCTTATGGGCCACGTCGAAAGCAATTTGAGATTATAAAGATTAAGAAATAAAGAATAAACAAGAAATATAATAACTGAAAAATTGTCTCCCCTTATTCTAATGATAGAATCGAATCTAAATTTTCCACTGTAAGAATATATCAAAGTTCAAAAATATATTCTTGATTTAGTGAAAACCCCAGAGGAGTGAAGTCGGCATAATCAAAAGCAAATGTATATTTTAAAAGTTGAACTCCCTAAAGAAGCCCTGGCCTTCTGCGTGCCCTTGTAAAGCTATAAGGAAAAACATTGCGAAATACTTCTGAATATATTTAGGAATTTAGTTAACTTAAGAATAAGATAACGTTAAATAATTTCCCCATAGCGTCTTATTATATTGTTGGTACGAGATGTTTTCTTTATAATCCTCGGTGGGAACGCACGTATACAACGTTTTAATTCACAAAGAACATTCTCGAAATGTAATGAGATAAGACTTACCTGAATGTAGGTATTATGTTTACGATGTTATTTTTAGTTTAAATATAATTTAAATTAAATGACAAATTTACATGGAAAACAATACAAATAATGTTTTAGATAATTAGTTACGTTGTTATGATAGCAATGTTTTATGTGATAGTCATAACTAATGCATTCTTACATTTCAAACAGATCTATTTAGTATTGAAGACAGTTTTGTTAAATTATCATTATTATGGAAAAATAACAATCATTCTTAATACACTTAAAATACATATATTTGGTTTACGCTTCACGTAATTTAACAGAATTTTTCATGATACAACATATTATTATATTATAAGTTCCTTGCATGATATATCCATGTGTTGCCATCTGTGCACAATTTAAGTTTATTCGACATCACTAGCGCCGACACCAACATGAAACCGATTTGTCAAACCGTTTTGAACGAAATAGAAATCACAAAGTAACATCACGTTCAGTAGCACTTTTGTTGAAGTACGGAAAACTACCGCTAGATGACTCTGATCTAAATATAAATTATATCAGTTTTAGAATATTTATTAGCTTGATTTGAGTAATTATTTTGTTCTTAAGCAAAATAGAATACATTATCTAACTTTTACATGTATTCTAGGAGATATAATCATTGTGTGGATCACATAGTAGGTATTTGTTCAATTATTTTGTCTTTAAAATTTTATTTTGGTGTTTTGTGAGATTTAGTATTTCAAAAATTTGAATTTTTTATTTTTACTAATCTCAACCAGTAAGGTCAGGAGTTAGGTAGGTATTGTAATATCTTCAAAATAAAAATGCTTCATGAGCCCAAATATTTTCGTTCTAGAAAAATAATGTGTCCAGTTTCGCTGATACCAATGCAATTAAGGTGTGTAAGGTCAGCAACACAGTAGCTATAGATCATGTACGGACGCTGGCCGTCAATGGCCCGGGCGGAATGCGAGCCCATTACCCTAATGGCCAACTTCTATCGGCCAGAAGTAATCCGACTGGGAAGGACATAGTCTAAAAAAATATTGGGTTTGCCTAATTTATAGGTACTTAGTTGATTTACAAGCATGCTTGCGACGTTGAAAAATAAAATCTTGATAAAAAAGAAAGTCAACAACATTTATTTCAGGTAGCTGCTGGCAAACCAAAAACAATACATAAAAAACTTAAAAAAAGTGTTATAACAAAAAATAAAAAATAAACTGCGTAAAATTACTTTCATAATTATTAATTGTAGCAAGATTTATAAAAGATCGTTTTTTCATTATTTTCAATAAAAGATTACGTCACACTGAGCACGTGTTTCTACATCCAAGATGAAAAAATATTCGCCTGTGAAGTGATCTAATAATATCTCATTTCAAAGAAAGTAATAAAATAAGAATGTCCATAAAAAGATCAAACAGTTGGTGAACATACCAAGTATTAATTAATTTAATTTAACTATTCACAAAATTTCAATTTAATTGGGCTTATAAAAAAATCTGAATGAATTAGATGCCATAGATTAAATTAGAGACTATGTTCTTTATGTCATACCTTTTACGGATTAATATAATTTCATAAATTCAATAATGAATTAGGGATATTTAGATTAAAGAATCTATTTATAATAAATAAACATTTAGGTACTTCTATTTATGTAATAGGAACTTCTTTCTTAGAAATAACAGATTGTGATTGTTATTGACAGTGTGTGGTGTGGGTGTGTGGGTGGACACAAGCCACACCTGTGCCGATCTAATTCATCATGAGTGTCAAGATTGAACACGAGACGTGCGAACGAAATGATTGAGAGACAATATATACGCTTGCGTCAAAGTAATAGGAAAAAAAACGAACACCAAATACAGTCCCTTATTTTTTAGCGCTGTGCAAATAAAAAGATAAACGACATCATGAAATAGTTACGAGGTTATATTTTTAATCTTTAATTATTTGTGCATTGATTCACTGATTCATCAATCGTTGCATGCTTTACGTTCAAGTGTCTCTACATTTGTTTATTGTAACTATTGAACGTAAACTTAAAAGATAGAGTTAGAACTAAATTTATACTTTAGGTTGAATTTTTTGTTGACTTAGGTATATAATAATATGTAAGTATGTCTATCCACAAAAGATGTGAATTTCACGAAAAGAAAACAAAAACAAATAAAAATCGTTCTCGTACAATTTCGAAGTAATTGTATATGCCAGTTTGTTTATCCAGAAATACATTGTAGACAAAAACTGACTTTTGTGAATCTGAGTAGGTATTTGAACCAATTTAATTATTCAAATGTGATACTGTCAATCTTCATATAAAATGATAGGAATTCCTCTAATTGGAAGATATTATTATTTGATAAAAATACCAGACTCACTAGAAAAATGTCAATTATTTTTTAGGTTTGATACTTACTTGATAATATTGAATATTAGTACTTAATTAAACTTTTTTATTACTCCATGGAGGAAAATAGCTCATGGTAATTTAAACTAGAGCAGTGCTAGTCATTCACAGATTACTGTTACTGTGGTGCATATGTTTTTGCCAAAGCAGCTTTATCTAGTAGGGTTCTGACAGACATTGAAGTTTATTAATGTGTCTGTTTTTATTTTATTTTTATAAGTGGCAGACGAGCTGGCAGTCCTTCTGATGATATGATGGCAAGTTGTCACCAGCGCTCACGGACGTTAACAAGTTTAGAGACACATCTGCCTATTTCGAGAGAATAGCTGTCTTTAAACCTCATTGAGGTGCTTGTAGCATTGTGGTACTGAGATGTTCTTTACGATCATCGAGGTTAAGCAACAATCGGCAAGGTCAGTCCATGATGGGTGACCGTTTGTGGCAATTTCATTTTCGAGCGTCTCCGTGCTTCGGAAGGCACGTAAAGCCGTTAGACCCGGCAATCTTTTAATGTTGTAGTCGTTAAGTCAAGTTGGAAGCCTTCTAGGCTTGACTTGATAAATTCCAACACTGCCTCAAGCCCACACGATAAGAAGATAAGAAGACCTCATTTTAAGAAGGACATATTGTCATAGCGCTCAGGTAACATTGCTGCAGGAAGTTCACTCCAGAGTAAGCACGTATGTAGGAGGAATGATCGCTGGAACCTATGGTGCTAGACAATTTATGTGTAAATATAGTTAAGTGTAGTTTGTGCTATAGATTTCGTGTGAATCAAACACGGCTAAACAATTATGCACATTCAATAATACACATAAACAAAACAAAACTTGTATAACTCAATACGCTACAAATGGCAACGTTGGATGTCCACTTTCATGTTCACGTATCGATTGCTTTGCCTCGGGTGTTACACTCGCTGCGTTGAAACATTACAAGAGTTCAGAGTTTTGCTTCAAATATCAGTTTGAAAACTTTTGTTCATCTTTCAAAGCCATACATATTCCGTGTCTACTTATTGTAACATAAGAAAATACATAGTAAGCACAGAGCAAGATCATCGACATGTCGGGTGATTAATATTACATTTTATCTAACGAGGTAGTTACGTTGCGTTACTCATTCTCATCACAAAGACGATATTAGCCTCTTGTTACCATGATAGTAAGAAGTATTGGCACTGGGCTTATGCCTTATCGTCCTACTACTTTGTCCCACAGGTAGGATGAAAGGGAAGAGCCTTATTATTGTTCCCGTTAAAAAAAATATTACTATATCCATTCGTCCTACCAATAATAATTATTATAGTGGGACAATGAAGAATAAATTTTAAATATTTAAATACAAAGTAGAAACATTTATTTATATATAATTAAGTCAAATATTTTAAATAAACACACTCCTCATTATGTTGGCAACATTACGTTTTCTCAATGGACACAAATTTTAGACAATATTTAATAAGGAATATAAGAAAGCCTGGGCTACGTTATATTTAACGAGTCTCATTTCCCAAGAGTCATAAACGACATGCTAAAAGTACTAGGTAGCCAACTAGACAAAGTTTAAAGTGGCTTGCAAGTCTATTAAACAAAAAGGCTTTTTAGTTCTACTTAGTTACTTCCGTTGAGGCTCGTGAAGAAAGGCGCCTCATACAAACTTTTAACGCCAACTTAACTATTATTTGTAAAAATACTAGCAACTATAACAGTCCAACTTGAGAGAAACTTAGTAAATAAATTACTTAGAAATTATTTGAAACTAGACCAGGTAAGTTTAACACTAAATACATTTTGTAGTTTGGGTATTTTCTATGTATTGTATGTATTTAGAAATATGTATGTTTATCACTTGTCTAGATCCTATAACACAAGCTTATTTATCTCACTTTGGGAATGTCTGAATATTTAACTAAGAAAGAATCTAAGAAAAATAATGGCTTAGATTCTTCTGCACCATAAAAAAAGATTCGCCTTCTCTTCTTTCTCCTATTTGTTGTATCCTATGTGTTTCTATTTTGTTAAACAGTATTTTTCAGAAGAATTAATTTAATTATTTTTTGAAAACGACAAATGAACGTCAAACCTGATGTGACAAGAAGTTTAATTAGCTCATCACAGAATTACACGAAGTTAAAATATGCGAAGTTAATAATTATATAAAATATGAAACGTATATAATATAGCTCAAAAGCAATTTGCTACGGTAAACGAATTTATTATATAAAGTTATCGAGGATTTTCAAATAAACCAGAATTTTTTCGTCGACCACAAGTTAAATTTTGTGACCCACATAAAAGAGTTTGTCCTTGCCTATAACCAAAACTTATGTAGTTTCAACTCTGACTAAGCCGTCGACAAATGCCTCTAGAGATCTTATTCTAGCGCAAAATCTTAGACAAAATTCTTGAGCGTGTAATTTTTTTCTTTAGATACATTTTTGTAGATACTTATATCGAGGAATGAGGCAGCAAAAGCTTCATTCCCGTAGATATACATTTTTTGCTATACACTTTCCCTTTAGTAGGATTTAATGGGTTGATAGTACTTTTTTTATTTGATTAATCCAAATGGCCATGACATTCGAATTACAATTTCGAATAAAACTTTGTCTTTCAAGTCTTAAAGCCATGCTACATGGTTATAAACTTGCCTACCACAGAGGTGCCCTTGGTGGATTCCAACCGTGTAACCGGCTGTTGTAAACCAAATTTCATACAAACGAAGCAGAAGACTGCATAGTATACAGTTTTTAGGAGTCCGTTAAAAATATTGCATAATCGTATCGACTCGCACTTGGCCGGCTTTTTCTTATTATTACAGTGTATTCTAAAGGGGATACGCGACTTATATGCTAAACGTGTTCTAGGTCACACTCAGATGCCTACAAATTGAGTTAGTTCAAAGAATGAAACTCAATTTATACAAGAATTGTAAATGTAAGAATGTCCTTTTTTGTAGAGATTTCAACTTAGCAAGTCTTTTTAAATTGGTTTGGTTTCGCATTTATATCACGAATTACCGGCTTATTTTAAACCACAAAAATACACTAGAATAGTATACGTCACAAAGGTAACTAGCATAATAAAGGCTGCGTTTTAACTTCCCAGCCAATTTGTCTCTTGACTTATAAGAAAGAGACATCCTCTTTCTGATAAGTCAATTCTTGATAAAGTTCCAAATAAATAAAGTAGAAAACACTAAAACATTAAAATTAAACTGTAATTATTATAAAATGTGGCGACGTTTCTGTCGGTCTTTCCACTGAAAACAAATTACTACAGATTGGAGAACGTTCCGAGTCATTAAACTTTATATTAATAGTCCATATCTCACTGTTTAAGTGATCACGTTCTATTCTGGCAGATTTTAGTTAGTTTAGTATTCAGAATATCTGGTAATATGAATACTAATAGATTGCAGGTGGTACCACCGCGCACCGGCGGCGGCGCTGCAGTGCTTACAGAATTATGCGCAAGTTTGCGTTTTTCCTTAGAAGACAAATGGATCATGTCTGTATGCTATAAAGTAAATCAATAAATTGAAAATAGGGGTTAAGCTATAAACAACCAATACACTTGCTGTGAGTGGTCTGAGTAGAACAGTAATTATATTTGACATATTCCACAACTTTCTCGTCCTGTCACCTACTTAAAAACATAGTTAAGCATTTAATTTAATCGATATTAAATTATTATATCGATAAAAATTAATGCTCAACTCTACAAAGCTCTACATATAATGTAGCAACTAGCAAGCTAGATTCAAGTATACTAAGTAAAGTGTCAGTAAATGAACGATTCATTTTATAGACCATATCTGTGTATTTGATTAACTTTCATATCTTGTAAACTTATCTAACTGAGCTCAAACAAATATATTCGCAATTGTGTTCTATAAAATAAATTTTATTTTATTTATTTTATAGACGAAGCGAGGAGCAAAATTATTGCAGTAATATCCCCCTTGTTTGCAGTTTAGAAATTAGCACATAGCACAGTTTGTATTGATAGTTATTACTATTTACATTAGAAGTTAAACGAGTTGGCTAAAGATATTTACATAAGGATCGGAAGTATTTTTGCAAACACAGATAGATGCAGGAGAATTTAAATCAGAAACGGTTCCTTTGAATCTGCATCAGAGATAGATAAATAATGGCTTATGCAAAGAGAGCCTGCAGCAGTACTGAATAGAACGTAAACTGATGTAATCTTTTCATCTTTGTTTAAGAAGTTTTAATGAATTTATAAGATATAGAAAAATAGAAAAACATTCATTAAATTTGTGATATTATAATATTGAACAAATGCCACATTACAGATTTTAGTTATTTCTGATTTAGTTATACTGTTTGGGCTAGGAATATTAGAAATGATAAAATGTTTCCCACTTAGACTTACTACTTTTAGATTTCTTGGTACCATTCAACTCTGTTTTTGGCTTTCAAAATCTTAACTATCACATATAGTATTAGAATTGTTATCAAAACAAAATACAAATGCCTGTGAAAACCTATTTCTGTTCTATGTGCATGCGTACATGTTTGCAGTGTTATCTTATGATAAGTAAAATTTTGAGAAATTAACTAACTCAAATAACGTAGGTAACAGTGGTGTTCCCCTGAGCTGAGCTCGCGAATGGTATTGCAGGTGTGTTGGAGCATGAATATTCGCAAACTAGTTAGTGTTGAAGGTTTATTTAGTGAATCCACCACCTGATTAATGCTGGAGATTTCGCGGAAATTTGAATTTTATAATATAGGCAGCAGTATTCGTTGCGTTTATGTGATATTTGCGGGTACACATTTGTTGATTTTAAACTGTAACAAACGGTTGAAGTAGTGAACGGGTGAAACCCATTTCAAAAGAGTATTTAGTAGTAACAATAATCGTTACTTACTATTATGAAGAAGATACAAGATTTGAAGTTATAAAAGTATTTTCTAGTCTTTCATTAAAGTTTATTAAAATATTAATTCGAATATTTTCAGAGAATGATATCAACTCCCAGAAATGCGGGGTCAAGGACAATAAAATCAGTTTAAAAAGTATATTAATTCAATGTATTTAAATTCTAAAATTAAGATGTGTAATAAATACATATTATTAATAAGTTATTACATAAGTTTAAGGCACTGGTCACAAAGTCGCAATTTACAAAGTCCTCTTTGGTTGCCGTTATTTAGTAAATACTATTCACAATGTACACATATCTTAACACAGAAAACTTAGATCTACCTAGATTAAATTTAAAATAATTTAAACTTAAAATATCACAAAAATGTCTTTTTGTTTGCAAAATTTTGATCATGTGTGTAAAATAATTCCAAATTAATGTTACACTGATGATTGTACGTATAATTAACTATTAAGATATAAACAAAGGTTTAGTACCACTGGAAATGTGACTGTTTCTTTAATAAAAACACTGATTCTAGAAATTGTAACTGTCTGGCACAGTGGCAGTGTATACAGCTGTTGCACGTGATGGAACCTGTTCCAGGTCCGATATCCAGATTTAGTCAAAACGGTATTGAATTTGGGTAATCGGGCATATTTTTGGCAATAGGTATGCCCCATATTTTAAGGAATTACTTAGGTGTCTATGTGATGCGATGCACCTCTGCCTACCCAATCTCGTATAAAATACGTGACGCTATGTTTATTTTTTGTTGAACCGTTTGAACGCCACGACACGTAAAAGTAATGATTTAATGTCGTTATCTTGTATATTTATGGACGTGTGTTTTGTCGCCTATAGCCGTCGTCGGCGCACACTTGTTACGGTACGCTAGTTATTATCGAGTATAGCCGACATCTACGTTCAAAAGGTTAAGTAAACTTTGCACTAACAAAATATACATTTGTGTCAAAATTAATACCTTTTAATACAACATAAATAAAAGTACAAAGTTTGTAATTCCTCTTAAATTTGAGCAAGTCTTTAAGTGTTATTATGTTCATTAACTTGGAAACTTTTACTTTTGGGTAGAATTTTTTGCGAGGCTATATTTTGTATGTAAAAGTTTACAAAAGCGTATCCGCGCCAATTAAAACTTAATAATTGCTTACTGGAAGTGACTCATATGACATCGTCACATTGAGCAACTGCGTCATTTTTGTTCCTAACGAGTTTTCTAGGGCTCTTCTTAGAAGCAATTGAAATTTCATAATTAATTTTCAAGCTGTGGTGGCAGATACGAAAAATATAAATGTCCTTACATTTCCTCATGGATATCGTAATTAAGGAAATTAATTATAATTATAATTTATTAATTCCTCTGTATTACAGACGAAAAACATGGAATGAAATTCTGTTTAACCAGTACTGCCGGCGGTGTATCATAAGACTCAAGTCCTCTCGTGATGAGACCTATGCCCAGTGGATAACGTAGTAGGTCATCGATTATGATGTTACAGATTGAGGCTTAGACAATCTGCTAAACAAGTATAAATTACTGTCTACTAACCTTTTAAATACTTATAAACAGAATAGGTACCCAAAATGGAACAGTTGTACCTAGTTACTGGGACCATATTCCATTCGGACAGAAGCACGGGCAACAGATAGTTCGCCATAAGATTGATTTAAACAATCATTGCTATTATCACAATACTTATTCCTATTTATGGCTAGCTATAACAAATAACCACTAGACGTTAGAACTTGTGGTCACCCAACGATCTAATTGTGACACTGTTCTTTCTTTTAGATGAAGTTTCTTTTTTCTCTTTCTTCACGCCATCTTCTGCAAATAGAAAGAGACTTATGTGAATAAAAATTCAACTTAGACTACATATTATTATATACTAGCTTCCGCCCGCTGCTTCGCCCGCGTGTTATGTATTTTATACCTATAAAACTTCCTCTTGAATCACTCTATCTATTAAAAAAAACCGCACCAAAATCCGTTGCGTAGTTTTAAAGATTTAAGCATACATAGGGATATAGGGACAGAGAAAGCGACTTTGTTATAAACTATGTAGTGACTAGAAAACTTTGTTGAAGATAATATCGCACTGCTAATTTGAAACAGACATAAACTGAGATTTATCCGTCCGGCAATATTCATCTTCTGCAAATGATATTATGGTCCAAAATTGCTCTTTTTTATGATTACGATAATACTATTCTACAGATGTACTCTATATTTTCTTATTCTTATAGTCAAATAAAGCGGCAAATCGACATCGTAGCCGAGATAAGGCACAAACGCAACCCTGTTATTACATGCAAGTGAATTTGTACTGTTAACTATCAAACTTAAAACTGTTATCAAAAATTTCGAGTCAGAAAGACCGAAGACCAGTTTTTGGTCCGACCCCCGAATCGCATATACATCCCATATACACTGTCACTTCTTTATCGTATATAAGTACAGATAGTTAAATGTTCAGCCGTATAATTACTTACCTATAGCTTCAGAACGTTGGGGCTCATTCCACGGCTGAGTTTCGTCTGTGATAAACAGAACATAGAACAGGTTCGTCACGAAATAAAATGCAGCCGCTGTGAAGAACACGTACCTCCATTGTAATACTTGTGTCTGTAATAAGAAACGTATTGATATTTTAAGAAATTTTAATAACGATAGCTTGTCTTGGCAGACCGTAGTGTCGCAACTTATCAGATTATTTTTTGCAATATGTATTTCAATAAACATGGCAATATTTACCTCATCTACGACAAATATGGAGACAGTATACGGTCCGAGAATGGAGAAGATGGCGGCGATACCGTTGGTGAAGCCCATCATAGTACTAGCGTGGTTCGGAGATAGGTCGATGTGGGACATCTGTGAAATATTACAATACATTTGCTTAAAATTGTGATAAAGACACTAATAAAGACACAATATTTGACAAAAAAAAAACTCACCATGAAACCAGAATAATGTGCACCGTTAAGTCCAACAGTGATTGAAAGTACTATAACCGCAAGTGACAAGTTGCCAGGTGGTAAGTACGACAGACCCATCAAAGCTATCGCTGGACCCCAATGCGCTGAAAATATGAACATAGCATCAACATAAAGAACGCATGTATAGATGTGGATAGATCTAATATGTAAATATGAGTATCTACGAGATATTCTTACCGATAGTGTTGAAAATTCTCCTCGAAATGACGAGTCTGACGATTTGCCTATTGACAAGGTAATCAGCTATCCAACTGAAGAAGAAACTAAGAACGTACATGGCTACGTACGGGAGTGACGATAACTTGCCGTTCTGAAATCAATAGGCAACCATGTTCATATGTTTGTGAGTATTATATTGTTATCAACAACACATTGTGTCTGGTTGATGGGTACAAGTATAAGACCTTTTAGAACCACAAGCGCTTCATACGATTATGTTGCTACAGCAACTCTCAATCAGGTTGGTACAGTTATTAGTAAGCCAACCTAGCATAGGCGTATTAAGAGTTATTGTCTCAGTCTTGTCTTATTAAATGGTGAGGAGGAAAGAGAGAATTTTCGTTATAAATCTCCATAGTTACATGTAAGGGCTAGCAATAAGGAATCTGGTAATAAATAATAATTATTACAATATATATACTAATAGTTCATATTAAGTAGGTAAGCCTTCTTTGAAATTAAATAAATAAATAACATAGCATAATAATATCTAACCTCCTTAATATCCACTCCGAGGATATACTTCATGTAGGAAGGCATTTCTGTGAGGAGAATCCAGAAACCCAAGTTTTGTCCACAATGCGCTAGTAAAACTGCCCAGAATGGAAGAGAGGTCAAAATTGCAACCCATGGGGTTGGTGATTGCTGAAAATATTAAAAATTTATAATCATCAAATTTTCATTCAATTTCTTTAAGTTTTCTTTAAGTAAAAAAACAGCGACATAGTATACATATACATTTTACAAACTCGATGAAATGAATTATTATTCATTTCTTGCTGGATCATCTATGCTCACCTCATGTTCCAAGTCTTTGGATCCAGCGTTGGCTTCAATATACATTCTCTCCTCTTTAGCGATCCACCTGCTGGTTCCGGGACTTGAGTCACCCACAAATAGCCACAGGATAGACCAAATGATGCAGGCCACTCCAACCACGTAAAAGATCGAAGGCCAGCCCCAGGAACTAGCAGCTAGGAGTCCTGACGTCAGCAGCTCGATAATTGTGCCGAGCTGTGCACCTTGAACATTATAACAAATACTATTTATCCTAAAACCGTCTTTGTGAAGATCTCCAAAAGAAGGCAAATGACAGATAAAAGTAAAAGATTGCACTGGAAACAAAAGCCTAGTTGCCCCAAAAAATAAAATTGTCTATTTAATTTTGTTCAGGCCGAAATGAACGATTAACAGTGATGTTTGTAACCTACATAATAATAATAATAATATATAATAGGTTCTCCTAGCATCGCCAGCCTCTACGTAATGATTCATATTACAGCTACTGCTGCTACCATTAGGTTTGTCAATCCATTGCAATTTCAGCATAACCTCACTGTTAGAGTTTGTGCATCTTGTAACTAAGCTTACTTTGACTATCGTAAGCGTGTGAAACAAAAAGTATTTTTTTTGTTATATCAATGCTAAGTTTGGTACACACCAGCATACACAAAGGTTCCAAGTCGACTGCGCTCTGTGATAGGCGCCCACTGTCCCAACATGCCGTGAAGACTCGGGTACAGAAGACCTTGCGTCAGACCCATCGTGATACGACATGCACACACCGCCATCACGCCACTCTGGAAAGAAATAGGTATTTTAATATAATTAATCTTAATTTTTTTTTTTTAACTCTGACATGATTTTACACCACGGAATCAAGTAGCGAGTAAAAGCTTGTATCTAATGTATTTAAAATGTGTGAAATGAGATTTTTTTATGATATAGAACAAAGTTGGAAAGACGAATAAGAATTTAAATAAAATCATCGGTATAAATGAAAGTAGCAGGGTCGCCGGTCGGTGAGGTTATCATTGCTCATTCCATTTAGTAGAATTATATCGTAGGATAGTGTCTTGGTGAAGGATCACCTCAGATGAATGCTGCTCTAATAAAGAATCGTAATGTGAGAGCCTTGCTATTCGTCTTGGCTTCACTCTGTTAAGGTCAAGCACCTACAACTTTAGTAAAGTTTAACGGTAAGAAAAAAAAAAGGTATTCTTAATATTATCTCATCGTCTAAAAAATTACCTTTCTTAAACTAAAACGTAACAATTGCGATGCTACAATACGAATAATAAAATTTGACCTAATAGCCTACTTCGAATTATGTAATTACTGGTGCCTATGGCCTATGAACAGTAACAGTAACAGTACTATATAGTTATAATTTATTTTTACTTATGAAGATTTTTTTATACGATATTTAAAGTGAACAATAGTTTGAGTTTCTTGGTAGCTCTTTTAAAAGCTTAATCTTTTTAAAAGAAATTTGACACCTTTCTGGCACATATAATCCTGAACTGGCCAGTTCATGATTATATTATTTTGATGCACTTTTAAATAGTCTAAATTTATTGTCTAAGAATCAGAAACTATTAAATAGACTCTATGTTTTCACATCCAAATATAAGAGCCCAATACGTAGTACGAGCCTAAAGCATACCACAAGGTACGCTTTGTTCCATAACTTAACGAAGCATCTTCACCTTAACGGCCGAGTAACAAATGGCACAGTTTTGTTTCGATCTCCGACGTGAGATGGTAGCCTCGGCGAATAATAGCCACGTGTCCTAACATCCCTCACATATATCACTCCTCCATCTCTGATGGAATGTAAACGTGCTCTTTAACCAATTAGTTGGTGACGGAAACATAACGAATGATATGTATTTATTTTATATTTATGGTTACTGAATGATATCTGGGTTGTTATGAAGGGAACAGCAGGATCACGATGAATGTCTATTGGATATCTCTTGACGTCCTACGGCTGATGATGGATAATTTATCTTTACCGATTTTTTTATGTTTTTACGTGAATTTACTTTGTGGTAATAGGCAGATGCCTGATGCCTGATGATATACAGATAAACTGGAAATGTTTCGCTTTATAAATTAACATTAATGAACACAATTTTTATACAAATTGATTTGTAGATTGCTTTTGTGAAGGCCTGAGGCCATTCTGAGGCACACGCTTTTTATTTTCCCCTTTAGAGAATGAATGTACAAAATTTCTTTTAAATCATTAGTAACCATTGTGAAAACGTTTAACATGAATTGTTCGTTTAATCTTTATGTTGAATAAAACATTATTTAAAACAAGTGACAATTTTTATGAAAATAAATAGTATGTAAAGGAAAAAACATGTTTGAAATCAAAAGTTGTACGTTAATTGATTCGCTTGAAGAAACTTCAGCTTGTTACATGACATAAAATCATGGCTGGTCACGAGGGTCACAATTATGTCATAAAGTTAAAATGCTCCAAGTTATTAAAATACAGTTTGCACCATTGAATTACAAATATGTAACAAAACAATAAAGTTAGTGTGTTAGTGTGCATTCTGTGTTCAATTGGGTAATGTGTCTCTTATTTCTTTTTGGGAAAAATATCGATTTTTTGGTGAATTTGACACACAGGGAAATCAATCAACTGCTTCAGGATTTTGAAGAATCTAATCATGGTGTTAATGAAATATAGCTCTTTTTTGGTGATAATTGAATATTTGTCTATGTATATAGTCAAGATACACTTGTTCGAACATAGTCACGTCTAATACCTACTATTTTTTCAATATTGAGCTGTTTTAATTTTTATAAATTCCATTTCCAAACAGTTACAGAAGTAAAACTGTGAATCAGCATGCTATATTTCTGAATTATAATGCTATAGTGAGGGTAGGCGCTAGCTGGTCAGAAAGTCGTCATTCTGTAGGAACAAAAAATTGAATTGAACAGAACACCAAAAATTGGCACACTTTTTACAAATTGCACTGAATCTTAAAACAATTTTCCAATTTTTCGCCTCATAAGTAGGATGAATTCTCGAACTTCAACAAATTGGTACAGCCATTTTCGAGTTTTGCGCTAAGCAACACATTTAGTTATTTATTTTATCTGAGAAGTAAAAAATCAACAGCTTTAATTCTATATTATTTGTTTTACAATAACTTGTGATATCATTAAATATGTATTAATAATTATGATGTTAATAACAAAATATTAAGTAAGGCCATTCTATTAACTAAATAAAATGTTTTTTATTTACACACAACGATTTATAGTTCTTGTATGTAACTCCTTACTATAAGCTCTGAGCTTAGAAAGTCAGTAGCAGTGATTCACATCTGTATGTCTACTGGCAATACATTTCGGAATTATGTGTTAAACCCTACAACCACATGAAAATGTATTTGTAATATACCCTATGATATTTCATTTAAACAAATACAGGCCATAATATCCAAATGGTGCCTTAACTATAATTTAATTACGCCATCCTTTACCGAACTAATCCACAAAACAAAACTAGTGCAACATGACTTATGTGTACACAACATAAATAATTGGTGGCAAGCCCATAAACTATGAAACTGACGTCGTATGTTAACATAATGCAAGCGTGTTAAGGTGACTGTACACTAGACTAGAACCTCGAGCTTTTCACAAACCGAACAGAGAGTCGGACGCGATGTTACGAATTGTTTTTGTAAACGAACTTATGTAGTATTAATTGTCTCTCACCGTTCCACCTGCGTGGGATTCGATTCCCGTAATCACAACAAATTTTCGGGTAAAAATTAAATAAAGTTTATTGCCCCAAGTTATTGACATATGATAAGGCCACACTTTTGAAAAATAACTTGAAATTCCGGCAGTCTCTATTGCATTTTTAGAGGCATTGTATCAGATATTAGTTGCGCTATTAGCAGTTTTCGGTAGAGACAGGAATCTACTTTTACTTTAGTTTATGGTTGTTTTTAAACATAGGCTCTCTTGATGCGTCTTCGCCACTTAAGTGAAATCCTGGTCTAAAACTTTGCAGAAAAGTATATGAGGCAAATTTAAAATTTCTCTCCAAGAGTTATTAGGGTCATTATCTTTGTACTATGTGAGTGAACAGTTAAAGCCAGTTAAATTAATTGTGTATGCAGCGTGCATTATCTAGTGACTCTATTTATTCTGCTCCTTATTTATTTATTCTGTATTAGAAATTATTGGGAAAAAATCTTTTACAAAACACTGATGATAAGTTGATAATGATAATTATGTCATCGACAGCTCAGAAAGTTTGACTCTGTCCTGTGCGAAATAATATACTTTTTATGGGTACGGATCCTGAAATGATGATACCTGACAGTAAGCTTTTACCGCAGCCTATGAATAAAAATAGAAAATTGTTACTGCAATACAAATACAAGTATAATAATATATAGTTCAGAAATAGGTCGGCACTAGCGAGCCAAGTAGGTACACTAATATTCAAGAACGAAGCTTAAAGGATTTTACACAATTTTCAACACAGAATTTTCGCTAGTACAGTCGCTCGCGTGAATAAGTAAACAACAAATGTTCACATGATGCCGAAATATTGTAATCATTCAAAGTTTGTGAATATGCAACCTACTTTAATTAAAAACTAGCTGCCACCCACGGCTCCGCCCGCGTGTTATCTAATGTTTGTCGGAGTGGTCATGTCACCCTGTATATGTGTGCAAAGTTTCATATCAATTGAGGTTACGGTTGTCGTGTTTTAGGTGAACATAAGTACACCCATTCATTCTCTTTTATAAAATATATAGATGAGATTGTTGTGATCTCTGAAAACAATTTAGGCATTTCGACGCACAAAAACCAGCTATTGTAAATCTATAGATTTTTATATATCTTTTTGTGGCGGCGACTGTACGAACATTATTAAAATAAGAATATTCCTGTAAAGGTATTATTTCGTATTTAGCGACTATGTTAATGTTTTGTAGTTTCTTAGTTTAACTATTTTAAACTTGCTTCGAGATACTTTACTAAGCACTTAGTTTCCTTTGTTCATTTCAATGTTATTAAGTTCCACAATTAAAAGCTTAAAGCATTATTTAAATTGCGAGCTTATAAACATGTAATAGTTTTAGTAATATCATTTTAGTTATTTCACCTTACTTAATTAAATTAAGTAGCAATACAGGTGAGTATTTTAATTAATTTAACTTCAATTAAAACAGCTTCTAAGAACCATTAAACAAACATTAAATATTGAACAACTTTATCGTAAATTTTCTACTAATCTGGACAAAGAAAAAAGAAATTAAGTTCTCGAATGTACAATGACGATAAGTTTGCATAAGCCCTTTTCATAGCAAAATGGACGAGGTGATTTAATGAAAATGATAAGAGACCAGGGTTCTGAACTAGCAAACTGTGGCGCTTTGGATGGAGTCCAAGTGCTGTAGTTACCCGAGCGTCTAACCAAAGAATATTATTATCTAATTAAATAGCATAATAGTATTTGTTACAAATTTACACAAATTTATGGTGCTGGGAAATTATACGTGTAGTGAGGGATTAACAATACAAAATGTCACTACCTCATCTCAACTCATGGGTGTTGTAAAAGGCGACTAAGGAAGTAACCTTATGCAGACAGGAGCACTGCGAGAAAAGGAAAATTCGAAACAAAACCTAACCAACTCGTCTAGCTAGCGTGATATAGTAGGCTCAATTCCTTTCACATTCTTGTATGACGGGACGTTTAAGGGTTGAAATGACGATGATGAATATAATAACTTATTTTTATTGTCATTCTTCTGTCCACTCATGAGATGGACAGATGTACTGATCTAAACATTAGGATAGCGCTGGATGCAACCACTGCTATGGAAATCTCTTAACAAGGGTTATATCCAACTGTAAACGTCCTATGGTTGATTATGATTTTGAAGATGATGATATAATTAGTACTCACATTAATAGCAGCGAGAGGCAGCAGCAGGTTGATGACGCCAGTGGCACCCATGGATATGAACATGAGGTACTTGCCACCGAAGCGGCCCGCGATCCATCCCGCCGGCACTTGCAGCACGATGTAGCCCCAGAAGAATGACGACAGAATTGTGTCCTGCGTACTACGGCTCCAGTCAAATACCTGACAAATTAAATTAATCTTACTCTTCATTGCATATGCAGGAAAAGATATTATTTCATAAAAAAGTTATGCAGTAAGGCAAGCTTAACTCAAAAATGCGTGTTTTTCCAACAATCCGGCCTTGTTTTACATCTTTACCCCTTTTTATTTTAAAAATAGCGCCAGCACAAGGTATTAATTCCAGTACCACGAGGTACTTTACAAAACATTCAATTAATAGACACAAATTACACCTAAACTCGAAACAAATATCTATGAATCACACAAATATTTATTTGGTCTCACGTGGGAATTAAACCCACGAAATTCGTTAGAGACGAGGCGCCACGGTTACCCACAATAGGCCACGATAAACATTTACGGAATGAGCCATGACGGAAAAAATAACCTCTCTTCACAATAAACAATTACAAGCGATCACGACTGTTATCAACTTTAAAAAATAGTGAAATTACTGATTTTAAGAATCCACTAGGTTGATACTACAACAGTCTAAAACCACTTTTTATAAGAGCAGATAGCTGAAGTGCACCATTATACTTGGGCGTCACAGTTTTTGTGGTCGTACGTGCATCGGCATCGTTAGCGCGGACGTGTTAGACGAGAACTATGTTTTGTTCTACTATGTTTGAGATGGATGGCTTATAAGCTCGTTATATTAACTATCGTGTAGGTAAGATATCAACACGATATATACATATTATGTTAAAAGTAACTTTAAAAAACTTAGTATTTTCTTAATGTCACGGATTTAGAGTACCTAATGTCACTACCCCATTATAAGTCAAGTCTGAGAAATATAGTTTATAACTACTTTCGAATTAAAAAATATTTTAGTGTTGGATAGCTCACATTTGTCAAGGAAGGCTATAGGCACAATACCATTACACTATGACTAATAAGAGCTCAGTAGTGGCCAAATAAAGATCTCTGGGAGCAAAGCTTCGGGTAACAGCTAGTTGATATATAAGCGTGTTCTTACCGGGAAGTCATCAGTAGAGCTGTTAGTGGTCATGGCGACGATGGCCACACTCATGTTGGCCCTGGTCGCGTACGAGACGACCGTGGCCAGGAACATCATGATAGCTATGATGTGCCGCATGCCAATCAAATGAGCTGTAACAAATAATGTCGAGATAAGGCTAAGAAAGTATGTTCAATTTCAACATCAAAAACAAGATTGTTTTAGATATTCAAAGGAACCGTTCTTCAAATGAAATAATCAGTTTGTTTTAAGATGAAGAAGATCTAGATTAATCAAGCAGTTTTTTGTTTTCTTTTAAATAAAAGTACATTTTGAAAAACACTTCCATGAAATGTACGATATTTCTCTGGTAGTCATTAGATATTTCAAAGCACAGTAGCTTGGCGAGCAAACTTTAATTTCGCAGTTCACAGCTCGCTGGGCAAGCGGCAAGCATCGTAGTTACGATGTGTTACGAAAGGTTCGTCAATAAACCTACTACTACCATACTTGAGACTGTACCGAACAGCCTGACAATCTAAATAATTGACGGGATATGTCTCTTGGCTAAACATGATATTGGGTCTTTCTGTTTTGAAATTCTTAGTATCAGCCTGTAGTCTGAAAATGTGCCCGGTTAGGAGTTTCGCCCCCCTATAACATACCTAGGAACTATATAGCTGACAAAATGATGGGGTGATGCTCATTTGCCTACCACTTTGGGGATATAGGCGTGATCTTATGTATTTATACTACTAACTTGGGAACTTTAAAAAAATATCTAAATGCCGCACTAAGCCACCGTGTATTGATTATATTATGGACTAAAGCATCTCAGCTCCATATATATAGTGGAGAAGAGACCCGAGCCCAGCAGTGGGACATTAATTGTTTGTTTATGACATGCTGGAGGCGCCACCATGAATGATTATTTAGTGCCACGAACTAGCTTACTGTAAATAGATGTTCTCTAGATATAACAAACAGTTAACTGTCTAAAAATAAAATAAATTCTTCAACTTCATAACATTACATCAGATAATTTACAAGCAATGTATAAAACAGAGTTATCATCTTATGAATTTGTAAATTTCCATTTTATGTTTATCTCCAGTTTTCTTAGCAAAATTGTGAAGAGTTTCGGCTTTAGTGTTACTAAAATTGAGGTTAATATGAATATTAAATGTTTATATAGTGTTTGTTTTTATTTAGCAGTATACCGAGTTTTTATGTGTACACTTTGAGAGTTTCTCTGACGAGGTGACACGTCAACTGTCCCGCGGTCGTGATTACCCGTCGTGTGTTGTAAACCTTTTAGCGTCTACCATCAACCGTTATTATTAAAGTTTTTATACGTCAGATATAACAAACGAATGAAACTTTTTATATAACTTAATAAATTTAACTGGTGACTATATTACAAAGATTTCGTAGGATTTTGAGGAATTTATGTTTATTTATTTTGTTTAAGTAACTGAAAAAATTATAAATAATAATAATAGTGCTATAGAAATAAAATGTATACCACATAGGTTATAGCACAGATACAGAAATTATAAATTCGAGTAATGGGAATAAACAAGTACCTAAATTAACTGAGCGCTTAGAGCACATTACTGATATTCTGCTGGTACCGTCTGATGTGCAATCATTCAGTATTACACGCGCGCACACATTTACTAAAGAGCGAGAGAGAGAAAGAGAAAGAGAGTGCTTTCTAACAACCTTTAGCTTTAGAACGAAGCTCATAAAATTTAAATAATTTATTTTACTAAATTGAATTTAGAACCATTTTATAGATGCATTGGTTAATTGATACATTTCACAATTATGTACCTAAATGAATTATTGATTACACGTAAAGTTATTGAAATCGACTCATGATGTTTATTTTATGTAAATATGATATAATTAATTATATCAATGCGAACTGCTTTTATAATTTTATTATTTGATGAAACGTACAGGGTTTTAGTTTAAACTCTTATATTTATACTCCTGAATATTTTTAAATAGAAAATAACTCATAAGTACAAAATTTGTGTACAAAACGTTTTATAAAGTTGTATTATTTCATTTGTATGCTGACAGAAACAATCTGCAGCAGCGATGGCGTTTCAAATAAAACTTGAGAAAATTATTCAACAGAAGCTGCACTGGACTTCGTGAAACATATTTCATTTTCTTTTTATACATTTACTACATTTATTTATTTGATTTGTATATTTCTAATGTAACTATCTACTACACATGACTATCTGTGTGTACCTTGCCACTAATATCGTGCCGAGTTACGTAGGTTCGATTCCCACACTCGACAAATATTTATGTGTTTCATAGATGTTTGTTTCGAGTGTGGCTGTACTTTCTGCCGTTAATTATATATTTGCAAAGTCCCTCGCAACACTGAGGTTGTACTCTAGGGTGAGCGTTGTAATAAAAATAAAAATGGCAGCAAAATCAAGTAAATTTTTATCTAAATTCCATACAAAATGTATGCATTTATTCGTGTTATGTATTTTTGTGTATGACGTTGTTTACCACAACATTGGTAGAACATCTCTTTATCGAATCAACAGATCACTTAAACGTGGTTGTTACTTAAATGTCGACGCGCGTTCGCTTACGTTTTGATATTTTACTTTTCCATAGATGTTGGATATTGTGTATGATAGCGGAGTCGACGATGCATTCGGCTCTCTCTATCTCACTCTAGTAAATGACGAATCTAAATGTAAATTAAAAAAAAAGAAGTGTCTTCAACAAAAGTTACAGTAAATCCAATTTTACTTCGCTTGTAATCCTGGTTAGAAAATGTCAGACTAAAAGATGTGTGGAGATTCTCACGTAAACTTCTAGTAAGATAAAATAATAAAGAAAAATAACTTTATGTTAGAAAACGTTTTTTGAAAACTTTTTCTATAACTGTTGTAACAGAAAATACGGGATACATTCAGAAATTTAGTGAAAGAAACTCTAATTATACAAACTTTGTGAACACCTAAACTTAAGGAAACTTTCTTACAACTGAGAAAATACGAAACTAGTCTGAAATGAGTTTCGTACTGAAACTAACTTTTATATACTTAATAAACAACTACATTTTGGAATCATTTAATTAGTGTATTCAAATTATTCGTTATATCATTTTAATTCAAATTATTTGTATAGTTGCTAGCTTACACAGAACACATACATTTAGGTGTGTTCTATGTTTAACTATAATCAATGGTAGCAATTTATTACAAACAAATCGCATAGATATATAACTAAGTGTACAGTAACTAAGTGATGACGATAGTTATTACGTGCTCAGCTTTCTTATACTTAAATTAAACACTAGATACCACAACACGTGATAATGAAACAATAGTCTATTAAAATGATTTATTGCGACTCAAAATATAAATTGCATTGAAAATTAAGACATTGTGAAGGTTTTAAGCTACAAAAGGAGTGCGTTATCTTACGTCACAGGAATGTTAACTGTGACTTATTATAACTAATATTATAAAGAGGCAATGTCTGTAAGTTGGATGGACTCTAACATCTGGAAAAAAAGATAGGCATATTTATTTCTCACATGACAAATAACTAACAAGGTAGTACTTAACTTTCGATGTCCACTCGTTACACAACCTTAAGCAAGTCATCATATGTATGTAACTGGTTATTTTGGATACATTACGTGAGTACAGCATTGACTCATCGTTCTCTCCACGTAATCCTTATCATAATCCTAGCGACGTTAGTTAGTTGTTTCCTAATCCACTTCTTAAACAAGATGAAGACACAATATTTCCACATCAAGTCACTTTATACTCAGTGAGTGGTTTCTATATAAATGCTAACCATAAATTGTAAAATAAAGTTCCCTAAGTGCGCACAGTACGTCGAGTCTCCGCACAAACTTATACACACATTTATCTTAATGTTCCGCCACTGTTCCTTCTGGAAACATTGTGTTGTATTGAGTAAATTGTTTTAAATAACTTCTTTGACATGAATATGAAGGTAATTATTGTGCATTTTTATTTGTAAAGTAAATAATAGTGTGTATGATTGAAATCTTATATTTAGTTTAGTTATTGGCTAAAAGATGATGCAAAAATATTTTTGGGTGTCATTTTTAAAATTATTATTACAAGTTTAAAACAATGATTTGTATTGAAGTACAACTTTCATTGATTGAAACAACTTATTTTCACTTTATAAGTTTTAACTTAAATCGTGAGGTGCGACCACATAGAAGTGTTCTACGTCAATGTGAATTCGATATCAGCGCAAATTTAATTTTACGAGGAGCATGCTGTATCGTGATAATATGAGAACACATAATAATATGTATATCTGATTATGTTAAAACGACGCCATGGAGTGTCTCATCTAAGTACAGTAGTTGCAACATGAAAAGAAACATTTCAACTAATATTAGAAAGGAGAACTAAAGTTGCCTAATCGCATCGCTGAAGTGATGGGGCAAAAAGGTTCTGGAGTGGAGGCCACGTATTGGAAAGTGCAGCGTGGGGCGTCCCCCTGCCAGATAGACCGATGACCTAGAATTTACGGATGGCTGTTGGTTGCAGGTGGCACAAAATCGCTCCCTATGGCAGAAATTAGGTGAGGCCTATGTCTAGCAGTTTACGTAATTGGGCTGATATGATGATATTATTAGCAAGCAAAATATTTGTGTAAATCGCCTAGTAGATACACCTCTGCCTGCTCCTTTAGGTAAAAATAGAAGCTTGGCGTCATGTTATATGCCATGGTATTGTCGCTATCCGAATACGAAGGGAATATTTCAATCCATTTCAAATAAACCGATCTAAAAGTGAAGTACCCAGTATCTATAGACTATACCTTATAATGACTGCGCTATATTCCAGTCATTATAGAGCCTTTTCACTGCGGCTAATTGCCATCCTCGTGAAAGCCTACATTGAGCTGTGCTTCTCAAAGATTATGTAAGCTTTTTGCTTAGTTAGCAGTTTGCTGTATTGTAGTGAAGATTACACTAGTTCAAAATGAGGACAATTTCAACTTTAAATCTTGACTATTTATATAAATGAAAGTATTTTGTTATTACACATAATATACATATATTATTTGGTTTATAAAACTAATAATAATCCACACTATATAACACACAGACTCGAAACAAATATTTATGAATCAATAATATAATTAATGAAAACAGCTCTATACAATATTCAGACAAAAAAAAAGTTGGTTGAACGCGCAAATCTCGGGAGGTACTGGTTCGATTTTTTTTAGTGTTTGGTAGCCCATTTATTGAAGAAGGTTTTGGCTAAACAAACTAGCTATAACATCACGCTACGATTAATAGAAGCTGAGTAGTGGACAAACAAAGATCCACGGGAGCGAAGCCGCAGACAACAGCTAGTTATAAATTATATTCTTTTCATTTAGTGGAAGTCTCATCTTTGCCAACAAAACGACATTTAAAGTTCATTGTTCAAGTCAAAGTAGAAACTCCTTTGCTCAACAGTTAAATGCTCAAATATGTAACTGAAGTAAAAAGTTCAAAAGACACAAAACAAAGTACTCAACAAGTATCCCAAGCCTCACAATAAGTAGCCACACACACATTTCAGCGACATATCACAAGCTTCATGTCTGCTCATGATTGCCCATATAATTAAAAGGCTATACTCAACTCGAACCTTTCATCTCTCGAGATAATGTTGGAATGGCCTCTTCACTGAGACGAATCTTTTGACCTTTTCTTTATTGTATAACCATGCGTAAGTTCGTCTATCTAGTCTATAGTCCACGAACTTGACCAAAGGACGCTAATTCACAAATTGAAACTAAAGGTTAGGTTTTATCTCAAGTTCTTTGTATTAAGGCTTTTAAATTAGTATTTTAGTGTTTAAGTTTTAGTGAACATTTGGGAATTTAAAAGGCTTTGATTTGAATGTAAAGTACCTAAACTGCTGTGTGCCTTGTGAGATATTCTATGTAATTCTGTCAATGGATTATATATAATTGTATGTTGATTATAATGAGTGTTTATAATGATTATTTCAAAGCATAGATATATAATTGTGTTATACCACTTGACAATTCAATACAAGTACCTTTGTACATATTTCCAAGTCATTGTATGTCATACATATTACAATTTCTTCAAAACATTAAAATAAATATTGTTGGTTAGATCATTAGCAATCCATCAATGTCCCACTGCTGGGCTCGGAGAGGAGACCAGAGCTGAGAAAGCTGGGACTGTTTAGGCCATAATCCACACACGATGGCGTAGTGCGAATTGGTGGATCAGACATACAGATAGATTTTTTCTAGTATATGTGGGTTCCTCACGATATTTTCCTTCACTGTTAACAGTCGGTAAGTCACTTGACTAGTACATATAAATTCCACGAAGTGAAATCCACATTGGTAACTTTTTAAAAGTGATATAACCTGATTGATGTCAAATATGATAACAAACTTTATCAAATTAATGGTTTCATACAAAACATTAAACATTTTCAATATTATTTTAAAACATTACTAATATATCGTAGTACCATGATTTATAATATTTCGGAATATTTATACAGTTTTAATAAACTGATCACATTTATTAATAGTCAAAGAAGTTGTATTAAAGAATGAATGACGTAATTCATTCACTATCTGTTGTAGAATGCAAGCTGCATAATCCGACGCTAAACTCAGGATAAACTTCCAAAGGCTCCCTGTAGAGTTCGACAATGAGGGCAAGCGTGTGGAAGTGCTGAGATGCTCGGCAAGAGCACAATCTTCACATTACTGAGATAAAATATAAACGAATGACTTTGTGGAAATGACATGCGAGGGACTGCATCTTAGAAAATGTTTAGTTCAACATTTTACTGAAGCTTGCTTGTACTTTTAAATTCAAGTTTCTTTAGTCCTGTGTTTAAAAAAATAAAACCTTCAAAATTGTGTAACAATATTTTTTTGTAAACGAACTCATTAAACTGCTGTCAAAGTTGACATTTTAATTATTACTTCTTTTTCTACTCATCTTAATAATATTTTTTTTAAAAGTTAGACATACCACGCGGGCGGAGCCACGGGCGGCGGCTAGTATTATTTATAATTCCCATTATTTATTCAAACATTGTAAGTATCAACATAACCTCTTAATTAATAGCTCACGTGTTATCCTAAGGGCACATGGTGTTACACGCACGAAGAACATGTGTACTATAGGTTTCAGATAATACAACATAACACAGCCCTCACATTTACCCTGCGATTGATAAGTAATCTATAATTGTTCAGATAAAAAATATACGGAAATAGGATTTGAAGTTTCATTCAAGTTAAAATTAATCTTTTGTTATAGTATTAAAGTTCAGTTTTGATTATGATTGATGGCACGTGCTTAAAGTTGTATGTGTTGAAATAAGTAAGGCAATATCTATTATTGTTATTGGTAAATTATGCATTTATCAATCGTTAGTGTATGTTTAACAAAAGTTTAATTGATTGAGAATTGGGTATTTTTCGTAATAAATGTTTAAAATCTGAGTTGATATACTACTAGTGTTGACACCCTTTACCTTCGCAGTTTCAATTCTATAGTGAAAGAAGAAAATTATTCATAGTTTATTGTTGCAGGTAAGGCAGTGGCTTGGCTGTGCTCCCAACATCGCCATGAGCGGTCACCACTTAATATCACGTGGGCCGTGATAGTCTTGATATCCTAAAATTTAAGATTTGAAATCTTTATGTTAAAGAAAATAGAAATAACTGACTTCCGCCCGTGGCTCCACCCACGTGGTAAGCCGGAAATAGTTGCCTATATGTTATTCCAGACTATAATCTATGTGCCATATTTCATATAAATCCATTCAGCTGTTCTGTTGCGATTGAGTTACAATCAAAATCCCAATCTTTACTTTTATAATATAGATTGTCACTGTGGCGTAGCGGTTAATGTGGTCACCTCGCCGCTAATTATTAAATAACTATTTGTTTTATTCATACATATTTGTTTCAAGTCTGGGTGTAGTTTGTGTACGTTAATTGTATGCTTGGTAAATTCCCTCGCGACACTGGGCTCATTTAAAACAGGCGTTATGTTTTTTTTTTTAAAAAGAAGTAAGATGGCTGATACACTTTACACATTGAATATATTCAGTTCACACAAAACGATAGTAATCAAAACACAATTCTCACCAAACAATATAAAGTTGATATTTAATTTAGTTCAGGCACGAAATATAAAACTAATTGTACTTATTAAAATTGACAATAACCTTAGTCTGCGACCTTGTTCATGAGAGTAACCGAAGCGTGCTTTCGCTAGCTTGCAATGAATGTTGAACTGGTTTTTCAGATTATCCATTTGCATGTACCTGTCTAATGACAGGTTGTATTCCTCCTGTCATACACATCATTCACCTATCCTGCAATTTCCGTCTTAACCTACTATTTTAAGTTTCAAAATGCCTTGTAGCGTCTTTTAACTTAAATTCTTTTCCAATTTAGCGCGATAAATCAATATTACAGATGACCCTGCATGTTATTGCCCTATGATAAAATCAATTTGCTATTTGTAAAAGTAAAATGGATTACCTTTGACATAAGTATCAGCTGACATTTAATATAGGCCATTAATCTAAATATCGCTGACGTATCGTGTAATAACATCAGAATAAATATAGTGTGATATTTTTGATTTATAGATTTAATATATTTTTGAATAATTTTTTTTGGTACATTGGATTTATTTAGTGAAATTCAGTTTAAGGTACAACCGACTATCGTAAGCCGATCTGTGTTAATAATCATTTTGTACATATTCGTTATATTATATCTTATAGTCTAACCTGTATTCTGGGTCCAAGATTTTAATTTGGATAACTTGTCTTTAATTACATTCAATTTAGTATCTAAACTAAAATTAATATACTATTATTAATCTGTACTAATATTATAAAGTTAAAGAGTTTGTTTGTTTGTTTGAACGCTAGGATCTCAGGAACATCTGTTTGAAAAATTATTTTAGTGTCAGATGCCCATTTATCGAGGAACGTTATAGGTATTTAACACCACGCTACATTCAATAGAAGCCAAACAAAGATCCATTTCGGTGACAGCTAGTACTACCTACCCCTTCGCGTGATGTTATGTTATAAAATAATATGATATTAAAAAAATGTCACAAATAGTGTATGTATCGTGAACACAATAGTACTAAGCTATTATTTTGTTCCGCTTCATAGTACTAACTACTGTTTGAATACAGTTGTGATTACATCGCGATGTTTTGTGATATCATGTGAATGATGCATTTATGTTCTCGTTATTTAAATAAAATAAAACAAAAATAACTTCTTTATGTGTTATGGTCAATCAAAAAAAAGTAACTGTAGACCACTTCTCAACAGATTAACACAAAATAACGAAGAAATGTTATAGTTGTAATTAACTGCTGTGGTTTAAAAACAGCGAGCATGTTAGGTGCTCGTAGTTTAAAAACCACTAACGCAGATAAAATTTGGCTTAGTTGAATAAAAACTTGTTTCGAAATTTAAAAGTGAATCATTTATCTACGGCGCGTTTAGAAAGACATTTTAATTTAGATAACGTTTAGAAATTTATCTAAAATAAAAATGTTTGTGAATATAGAAACTGCCGCAAGACTTATGCCGTGGTACGTCTATTAGCTATTTATGACTTTATACCTTTTTAAACGACTTCAAAAAAAGAGGAGGTTATAATTGTTCGACTTGATGTAGAGACTCAATATCAATGATAAATTAACCATATAACACTTATTTTTATCATTAATGTCCTTGACTTGAACGTAAGATACAAACAATAAATACAAATAACTTACTTTAAAGTCAATTTTGAAGAGCCATTGAATTACAATTAGGTGAAAAATAGGACAGTTAGCGAGTGAGAGCTCACAAACAAACCCTCGAGCTACAATAGAGTGCACGTTTCAATACAATCCACTCAACAGATAACAGTGGAGTATTCCTTATCTCTGTAATGCAGGAGCGTGTTGAAACGTAAATAGTTTGATGCTTCTTGTTTGAAGATAGAACTAACATTGAACTAAGTGGTCTCATACAGCTTAAGAAAGCAAAAGTGGTTTTTAAAATTAAGATCAGAAAATGTATTATAACATTTCACGTACACAATTCGGGTGAGTATCAAAAATTTCATGACAAAAAAAATATTTTAGCTAAAAAAAAAAAAGGGAATCGAAAATAGAACCTTTTGCACGCTCACACAACACCACTGATACAAAAAACCTATAGGGTACTTCCCGTTGAGCTAGAAATAGATCATGAAATTCGACAAGAAGCAAAATCAAGTAGGAAAAAATCTTTAAATTTTTAGTGACATCACTAGAATTTATTTAAAGGTCATCTAATGATATGCGTAGTCTCATAGTAAGAGTTTATGCCTGATTGACGTTACATTAAGATTGTGCATCTACCTATACGTGAATATTTAATCTAACTTATAGCTACTCTCTAACTTACCAATATCTTATATTTATATCACAAAAATATAAAAAACAACTGCTTGTTGATATGGAACCCTCAGTGCGCGAGTGCGACTCTAACTTGACTGGTTAATATCTCAATATTATTTTCAAAGTGTGTCAAAGAAAAAGGCATAATTACATTTGCTCCAAAAACATGACTCTTCTTTCATAGCTAGTTATTAGATAAACTTGAGAAGTCAGATCCATAATGTAATGCAGAAGATTTATTGCTTGAACACGTCAACATTAATTCTGTGCTTTTTATAACCATTGCATTGTTATATTTGATCACGTGCTATAGACAATGTGCTTAACAACTTGGTATGTAGTTTTTATTCTTGTCAATCTTAAATAGTAATTAAAATAAGTAGTAATACATAGATAACGTTTTATTGATTAAATTTTAGTACCTATTTATGTTTAGTATATGAATACCAAAACTTTATTGTACTAAAAACTTAATTTGATCGACTTCAGCATTCGAGGCAACAATTTTGATTTAAATTATAAAAATACTTTGCCTTGGTGGCGTGGTGGACTATATGGTTGACATTGAGCGACTCTCTAAAGGTATCCATGTTGTATTATTGATGTACATCATCATCATAAAAATCAACCGGTTTGTCAGAAAATCGAACCTGAGACATCTTATACACACTTCCGCTGCACCATCGAGGTAGTCAAGTTACTTAGTTGAGTATATAAGATATATTTCACTTCCTAAATCATAAATTTGCGTTGCGGAAGTATCAACACAATATAACCGGTGCAAGTACTAGCCGTAGTCCCAAAACAGACAGTAGACAAAGCCAGGAAGCGTACTCAATGTTAACTTATCATTGGGACATGCTGTGTCCTGTTGCATCGCTTGTTGGGTAGTTTATTTTTAGATGAAATGACGGATGTACTGCTCAAGTGCTCACCGATATAATTTAACATACTATCACGCCTTTTTCATGGAAGGGATAGGCAGAGGTCCTGAAGTGGTGTTAGGTCCCATTTTATAGAGAGCGAGCCTATTTATAATTTTTTTATTTTTGATTTTGTTCGAGACACGAATATTTTCACAATATTTTCGAATATTTTCGTTAGTACACATATCTAATATATATAAATAAACAAACAAACTAAAAAATCTCTGGATATGAACATGAACATGGCGCCATTTTAGCAGAACCGGTACCGGACGACCTCCCTTGTGTGGCGCGGCGCCACAACGCGTCGCACACTCACTCGACGTACGTTCTAAATAGATATTACAAAAATTGTCACACCTCGCTGCTTATGACCAATGTCCTTCATTATTTAAGATGTACAATATTGGGAAGTTTAATTTTACTATAATATACAATGTCGGCCATGAATATTCATGAAAATTGATGATGAGTATGACTTGCTAAACTACTCACGCACCGGCAGAAATTAATATTCAAGTACATAGTGATATTTCAAGATCCTTATTTAAGTTTGATAGATTGACTCTCTTTTAAAATCCATACTTTGTTTTACCCCAGCAATTATTTATTAAATTAAAAAAATCTCCAGCAAACTCGTCCAAAATTTATAATAACATTTATCTAATGAGGTTATCAATATAAACTGTAGTTCATTAATCAATAAAAGTACAGGAAACATTAATTAAAATTTTGGACGTTATCGATTCATTCGTTATCGATTACGTGACTGTATTCGATTCAAACTTGAACTTTGAAATATAATTGGGACAATGGTACGTGCAAGCAGTAATAATTAGAAGTTTAAACGTAGTAAGTAGAAGGTTACACAAACGGTCCAAGAAAGACAATGAGCTTCCGAACCAAACTTAATGAAGATAGCAAATATTTTTACACAGAATTAAACTGAGTTATACAAGTTTCAGAAATTTAAAAGCGACGGTGACCGAATGTGTAAGTTACCAGCATGCAAATCATGCCGCCTGAGTTCGATTCCGACCGGCGGCAGTACATTGGTACTGCCTGGTGGATATCTACTAAATCAATATTTATAATTAAAAGTCACGCAGAATTTTGTTCACGTCGTTCTTTGTTCAGCTACTGTTCAGCTCTTATTGGTCGTAGCGTGATGCACTATCTATCCAATTCTAAAAAATCCGAATCCAAGTCCCTAAGATAAGCGCGTTCAATCAAACAACCAAACAAATTCTTCAGCGTTATAATATTATATAAAGTATAGATAGTAGGGCACATTTGCCTCTTGTCATGTGGACAGAATGGAAACTACAATCTATTTGTTTCAACGACCTACCTCATCGTATTATTCACGTGTTCGAGAAAATTGTTTCTACCTATATTATAAAATTATGAACAGAGAGAAACAAATAGACAAATAACAATTAGTGGGAAAAAGTACACGATTGTTACTTCGATTCTACTTAACTGTATAATGGGGCACAATTGTTAACGACATCTCATGACCTGTTGCTAATTTATGAGACACATCACGTGGCTTTCCATCTAAGGATTCAGTACCTTGAGACAATAGTTAATGTTTTTTTTTAAGGTTCCGTAGATAAAATGGGTGGCTTATATGTTACAGGCATTTTACTCAATAAACCGTAAAACTTAAAAATTTAATGTGATGATGTGAAAAAAATATTATAATCTAAAAAATATTTTAAGGTACGAAACCACTACCATGCTTTAAGCAGTAATCAAACTTGTTTCATACTTTTAAAATCTCTAAGTAAAACAATTCAATTTTAACTTCCCGTCCTATATCTAAGTTCACAAGCTATCGACGCGTAAACTTGGGTGTAGACCAATCTCATTACAAGCCGAGTCGGCCATTTGCCTCTACCGATAGTTATAGTTTCGACATCGGGTCACCGTTTACCGCCGAAAATCCTGTAACCGATGATTACCGAAGTTGTTACGTGCACTTGCGGTGGACCTTTCTGCACCGATGCCTTTGATATTTTGACTTAAGTAAGTTTTGAAAGATTGGCAATTTATTTTGAAGAATTGATTCTGTTTTGACGCTTATGTTTAGGCTCGAATGTTTTTGTGTTAGCGCAATGTATGTATCTAGGTTTCACATGAAAAAGGTAGACTAATTAGGTACAAAGGAAAAGATTTACTTTCAAATTTGTAATCTACTGTGTTAAGTCGTACTTAAATAATAGGCATTCAATACAAGGAATTTAGATACATTCAATACATTTATATTAAGAGTTCGCTTGTCTAAGACATACAGTATTTATGTGTTGCTGTTCTCTGTTACGCGAAAAATTTCTATTCATATGTAGGTAATCAAATAGAAATCCAATTAATCTTCCTATATGCTCATTGGCCTAGAAAAAAACATCACTATTCATAGAGAATACCTCTTTCTATTGTCATGGGCGTTACCCTACCTTGACAATGTGCGTTGAATGTAAATTACATAAACTATTCTAGATGATGACACATTATACTTAACAAGTTTTGAATATGTGCAATTTTTTGCATAATATTACGTACTAGCTGCCGCTACCGGCTCGCGCTATGCGCCGGAAGAAAGTAGCATAATTATTTCGTTATCTAAATTTTACATCATCATCAGCAGTGACCCATTTATGTTCCACTGTTAGGCTCGAGTCTCCTCTCATCTATCTAAAGAGCTGAGAGCGTTTTAGACTATAATCCACACACGCTGGCCTATTGCGGGTGTGTGGATCAGATGTACACTCAGAATTTCTCCCAGTGTATGTGGGGCACGATGTTTTCCTTCACCGTTAGCAGATGGTAAGTCACTTAATAAATTCTAAATATAAATTCCACAAAGTGAAAGCCACATTGGTACTGCTGGTCGAAATCGAACTTGGACCGCATGATTTGCATGCCGGTCAATTATCCATTCGGCCACTATCGCTTCAAATTTTACATAGATACAGATTCTTAATCATTATGTGAAATTATATGAGTAAGATTCTTGGTCTTGTTGGCTACTTAATCTAACAACCAAGTCAATTTTCAAAATCAATTTGTATGTTTTTTTTATTCATTTTAAAAGACAACGCTCGCACTAGGGAACAAGCCCTGTGTCGCGGGGAGCTTTACAAACATGGAACTAACTGACACAAAGTACACCCAGACTAGAAACAAATATCTATGAATCACACAAATATTAGTCTCGTGTGAGAATCGAACCCACGTCACCCAGCACGGCGATGTAGTGGCGCGACCACCTTAACCACTGCGCCACGGTGATTGATAGTCAAATGGCGGCATAATCAATTGAAACACTAAACACTACTACACTACTACAACAAACCCATTTTATATGAATAATCGATTAGGAGTTTGACCTCATCAAACAAAATTACCAATAAGTAACCTAAAACTTCATACATAATTGAAAGTACTTTAAACTTAGGTACTCTGCTCGATACTAAAACAGCGTTCAAGGCTGTTCTAGGTCAACTTGTTTGAACATGAACATACAATATTTTTGCGTTCGTTTTATATATTTCACTTAGATAAGTTTATAGTCTACTTTTACTTTATACCTATAAGGTATTTTTTTAGGTAAAGATGTAGAAGAATTTTTAAGAGGGTTCATACAGAAATACATGAAATCACGTGATTTCCACGTTCGCTACATGATATGTCTTTATAATTCTTGGCATACATGAACAATAGTTTTCTTGTCTAAAAAGTGTATTAAGAAAAACAGACTATTTATTATTAGTATTTTAGTTAGAACAGTTCTTTCGCACAGCGTTTTAAGAAATTCTACGAAACAAGCCCACTTTCTGATTCGACAGGCACTAAAGTAATTGAAATTTATAGAAAAAAAGCTTGTTTTAAGGTCTACATATTAGTAGTATTAGTAGTCCTTTAGTCGCTCTATTGAGAAAATATTACAAATATTTATTTTTTTATAACTAAAACGTAAAAACTAAAATTCTCAAATACGTTGAACTTTGATCAACTTTAATGAGAATTTTGGTACACTATATTATGAGTTTAAAAAGTCGTTTTTTTACATTTAATTATTAAGCAAGATTTTGTCATTTATAAAAGTCCATAATATTTTCGAAATCCCTTTAGAAATATTTTAAAATAATTTTTGAAAAGAGCCTAAAAACGCCTTATATCTCGGCGCACAGGCCGTGTGAAATCAGTACTGAATTTTTACAACTTTGACTTCGTAACTATGCCCAGTGACCAATGTGATAGTTTGATTTCGATTTTCGTTCGTAGGCAAATTTGCTGACACTACTTTTCGGATAACCTGTTACATTCTTGTGACTTTCATAAGTGTTACCTTGTAACCTTGTAACATGGTCTTTGGAAATTTTTAGTCTAAATGAAAAAAAAAATTAAGTAATTACCTAATTATTTTACCCTATCCAACTTTAACAAAATACGAGGTTAAAAAATATTAACGTTATATAGTAATACCACACAGAATTAGAGAAGTGTGCGTGTTCCGGCTCTGTGTGCGTGACTTAAAAACCTATTTGCGAGCAACTTGAAACTGTATGAACACTCTTAAGGGCTGACTCTATACAACATTCAGGTTTTTGTTGATATAAGCAGAAGTGGAAGATACAGAAAGGTAAAAAAAGTGTGGATCTCGATATTTAGTTCGTGAATATTGCAGTGATGAATATATTATGCATCGATATTTATTTTTGGAGAAGTTATAATTTTGATTCCCTTGTTAGTCATCTACGAGATGAGTCTGAAGTTTGTAATTGTTAAAGAGTTATTTTAATATATTTTTATTTTAAAGTTATTATGGAGAAATAAAACTGTCATCATCAGCAACCCATTAATTTCCCACTGCTGGATCGGGCTCCTCTCCTCTATCTAGAGAGATGAGAGGCTTTTTAGGCCATAAACCACACACGCTGGCCGCAATGCGGGTTGGTGGATACTATAATAAAGAAAATTAAAATTATGTGATTGTTTTTTTTTTCCATTATTTTTTACGTTTATTCATCTAGGTTACAAAGTATTTTTATAATAATGTTTTAATTATAACATATTTTAAAATTGATTATATTATAAGGTCAAATAATTAGATACGAACCTATTACCATTGCCAGGCATAATTCAAATCTCTGAGCTGCTACTGACAATTTACCAATAAAATACCCCCGATTCAATTATGGTTTGTCCATTTGAGAATCAAATTCATAAAATAAATTACTCGTTTTCTTTTCGTTTAAAGAATCTATTAAAGTAAGTTCGTCCCAAGGTGCCTTCGATCCAATATCAATCAAGTAACGGTATAATTAATTATGCAAATTTATTATTCCTACATAGCAAGGATACGCATTTGACAAAGTTAAGTATAAAGGCAAACAGGTATTATTAACGGTCAGTTAATAATAATAGGTAGAGTGTTATTAAAAGTAATAGGTGATTTTTAATGGTCGACGACCAAGTCTTCTCGATAATTAATTTCGATCAAAGGCAAGCTATAGATATAGACACACAATATAGAGAAAGAGAAATAAAAAAATATTTGTTTTTACCATTTGCTGCCTTTAGTAGAAAAGATTAACTTTATAATAACATTTTATTAAAGAAACATTGCTATCTAAATTAATAAAGCCGTCTAAAGATATATTTGTTAAAATAATAATATAATAATTATGTATATATAATATTATATACAAGAATCGATCGCTAAAATTGAATAGGACCTGTCGATTACGCACCCAGTACTATAAGATATATAACTGTAAGAAAAGTTAGATGGTGACTCATCATCTTGTCAGTAATTTCCACTGGAGCGAAAGACTTTCTGACGCCTGCAACCAACGACCATTCGCAATCTTCACCAGGTCGTCGTTCCATCTGGTGGGAGGCCACCGGTTATTCTAAGACTATTAATTTAAACTCTAAGGCCCTTCGTCCACAAGGATACGCAAGTCGCCGATACTAATGTTGGATACTTTAGTCGCGAGACTCTTGTCGCGTACGATCCGTACACAAGGAGACGTGAGTCGCCTGACACCCACGCAAGGAGACTCGAGTCGCCTGATCCACACATGGGGCGACGCGACGCAAGTCGTACGATCTGCACGTATGCGCGAGTCGTCTGTTTGGCCAGTATAGGGTATAGTATAGGTGTTGCGGCTACACGGCTCACAGACGTTTAAAAAATGTCGGACACAAGTGACGACGAAACAGTAATTTTAGCTTATTATTACCGAAAGCGAAAAAATCTTCATACTCTTAATAGAAGATACTGGGTGCACCCCTATATAGAAAAAAATATTAATTGCAGACTGTTTGTTGCTGCAAAGGAATTGCAACAAACAGATGCAAAGTTTTTATCGCTTTACAGAATGTCGAAGGAGAGTTATAAATTATTCTTCCATGTCAATATAATTGGAGTTCAACGGTAGCTTTTAAAAACGTTTTCTGATACTAGAAAAATAAAACTTGCAACTCGCACCGACATTGTCACTAAAACGTAGTGGACATTTCTCTGTGATTGTCGCCTCGCGTTCTAATAAGCCCTATTATGGCATGAGGTAAGATGAAACATATCTTAATTAGAATATTCACATAGTCAAAAAAACAAAAAACGGACGGACGGATGGATGGACGGACATAACGCAACTATAAGAATTCTGTTTGCCATTTTGGCTACGGACCCCTAAAAATGCTAATTAATATTAAGTGCCAGTGAGTGATACTTATGTGATAATAACTGTACTTTTGATTTCAATTACTGTACTTTTCGAAACATTTTTGAATTTTTTTGTTCATAAAACCATGATCACCAGATTAAATACGTTTTTATTTTAAAATAAAGGAATACTTCGGTTTAAAGAACTTTATTTTCATTCAGACATATGTCACTTACATGAAAATAACAAAATTTAATATAAAATAAAACATTAACCCAGTGCGGGTAGTAGTTAAAAAAGTTAACAACAGAAAAATTATTTCATTTAATCATACAATAAGTGTTTGCTTCACATTCCTAAGTTTTGTTGTGGTCCAAGTTACAATCTTATTAAGTATTTGAAGGCATAATGATAAATTATTTTCTGTTATTGTTTATTAGTACAGTTATCAATAATTTAATATTACTACAAAAAAATAATATTAATATTTTTATTATTATATAATTTTTTTTTTTTTCTCTTTTTTTTATGAAATAATTTAAGTTGAGATTTTTAATTTTTAGGTTATTTAAGGTAATTTTAACGCTAATAGCAATAGAAAAAGAACTCATCAGAGAAATGATGCGTCGTTAGAAATATGAGCAAACAACTTTCGCTTAAAAATACCTAGTGAACTAGCTTCTTTTACATCAGTTGGAAGTTTATTATATAACTGTGCTCCCACATTAGTTATTGTATTTTTACCATAGTTGGTTCTTGCGGTAGTACGAATAAGATGATTTGCGCGGCGTGATGAGTACCTTGTGAGTGAGTTACCCTTTGTTGTAAATGTTAAATGTGAGTGTGTGAGATTGTTCATTATTTTGTAGATAAGAATGCATGTAGTGTACGTATATAATTGATTAATGTTCATGATTTTAGTTTCTGTGTATATAGTTTTAGTTGGTGTTCGGTAGTTATAATGGTATAAGACTTTTATTATTTTATTTTGTAGTATCTGAATTGGTTTTAAATTAGTTTTAGATGCGCTGCCCCATACTTCGATGAGGTAAAGAAGGTGAGGTTTAACTAAAGCATTATAGATTAGGAGACGGGTCTTTTCTGGAATACAACCCACAATGTTACGCAAAGAGCCCAATAATGATGAAAGCTTACTCTGAATGTTTTGTATGTGTGCGTTCCAAGTCAATCTGCTATCCAGTATCAATCCAAGATATTTTTCTTGATTAGTGCTGTGCAAAATCTCAGCATTTATGCTTAGCTTTTCATCAATAACTATTTTTTTATTTTTGGCACTAAAAACTATATAAGAAGTTTTGGATATATTAATAGTCAACAGATTATATTGGAACCAATTGTACAACAGATTCAGATCGTTTTGGGCTGTTTGCATCACATCATTAATGTTGTTTCCAAAGTAAAATAGGCATGTATCATCTGCATAGAGTGATAAATGACCTTTCAAGCCAGTCTGACAGATGTTATTGACATAGACAAGGAATAAAAGAGGTCCTAAAATTGAGCCTTGTGGGATTCCGCATGTTACAGCCTGTGGGCTACTTTGATGATCTCCAATTTTGACAATTTGTGACCGGTTTGATAAATATGATTCCAACATTTTTAAAGCACTTCCGCTTACACCAATATACTTAATTAAAATGTTCTACGAAGATTGCATTAAAATCTGACAACTACTTAAATTTTTGGTGGTGCCAATCATTATACAGTCTACCCCTGTCTATTAAAAATAAAACACGAAATTAAAATGTTTTCTATATTGACGTAAAATGAAATTCAACTTCTGTAGGGGGGTGTTGTGGAATTCATGAATTGTACTTAAAACAAAGATCTATATAATTTCGAAATCTACGCGGACGAAGTCGCGGGCAAAAGCTAGTTTTATATAAAAGAAAGCTAAAATCGGTCCAGACCAATTTTAAAAATTCTTCTTATGCTCGTAAAATGCTACAATAACACTGAGTATTAACGTAGAGTATATTTTACTGTTAAGAGGGTTCATACAGAAATAAATAAAATCACGAGATTTCCACGTTCGCTACAGAATATGTCTTTATATGTAGCTAAGTAATAAGTAAATAAAAATTGTATTAAGAAAAACAGACTATTTATTATTAGTATTTTAGTTAGAACAGTTCTTTCGCTCAGCGTTTTAAGAAATTTTTTAATGGATAAAGTAGTGTATGAAATTGCCCATAATTTAGTCTTAAAACATTCGTGTGATGCGAGGTATAAAAACTAACACTCGTTATTTAAGAACCCTGATTAAGCAGTAGTTTCATATTTATCAACTATTATCAACTTATAGTCTGACAACGCTCTGTTCCTACAATAATAGCGTTAGTTCCTAGTGTGTAACTGTGTACTTCCTACTTTTAAATTGCACGACATGTCTTGTCGGACTATACGTACGAAATAGGCGCTGTACGAAATATCATTTTCCTCAATGACGATATGATTAGTGTCCGTTCGCATAGATCGGGTCGAAGAGCAAAGCAAATTTCTATAGTACTTGTTCAAAATTTTTAATTGCATATCAGTTTTATTTTTAATACTATACAAAATTGGCTGTGCTGTGAACGGACATTTACCTACGTTTTAATGCTGGGGACTGTGTTCCAGTCATTATTAGCTTTTGAAAAAAGGAAGTCTATCGGATTACCAAGAAAAATTACCAACCTGTTATATTGAATGCCTTTCCTACTGACATCCAAGCCTTTTCTGTAAATTCTTTTTTAGAATATTCTTTCATTTTATAATTATAAAGGCAAGGGTATTTTTCTACCTCAGAAACAAATTTTATATTAATTAATTGCTCCGTCATCTTCGAAATCGCGGACAGATAGATTTTCGCGCTCTTTGCGCTCCCTATTAAAATACCAACTAAATAAATAAAACTATTAAAAAAAAAATCAAGCAAGAAGAGCACTATAGAGTATTTAATACCTAAGTGTTTTTATGTTAACCACTGACCTCTATTATAATACGCGCATTATAATGGAGGCATTGAGCATGCGACGCACGCCATATACAGATATATTTTTCTCTTCAAAAACAAAATGTAATATTCAATAATAAATTGCTCCGCCATCTTTAAAGTCGCGGCAACATTAGTATCGGCGATCTTTGCAGGCAGGTAGCGCGCGACTTGCGTCGCCGACTATGAATTTCTATTACAGGGATCGCGAAGATACTAAAGTCGTGAGGTATCGGCGACTTGAGTATTCTTGTGTACGAGTGACACAAGCGACGCGCGACTTTTTTTTTTTTTACATACTGTAGAAAAAAAATGAACTATAGAGTAAAACCAGGATAGACGCCACACTTTTTGTAATGGTGTATTTAAAATACGAGTTTATCAGAAATAATTTATTCTTCTTTTATTTATTTAACCTAACTATAACGTTTGGCAGAAATTTACTTCTTTGCAAAACAATTTATTATACGACTGCCCAAAGGAGTGTTATTTGACTATAAATAAATGCCCCGCTATGAATTGATAATGCTAAGTACGATAGATGCCCTATCAACTAAAATAAATAAAATTTGAATTTTAAAATATTTAATTTGTAATCCTGCGAAGACAATTAGTGAAAATAATTATTAAGAACTTTAATTAATTAAACTTAAGCATTTGTATTACAAAAATGTTAGTCGATGAGGTTTATCGTGGCGATTATATCTATTACAACATAAAGAAATTTAGAACTTTAAGGTCATGGTGATCTCATTAGAAATTGTTACTTTCATGTTTTTAATATCATAGTCGATTTCAAAGTTTTATATGATATAAATATAATAACAAAATTATATGTAATTCATTTCTGACAGAGCCTAGAAAAAACTATGCCCAACTACCCCGGACTTACCCTATTCAATAATAAATTGCTCCGCCATCTTTAAAATCGCGGCGACATTAGTATCGGAGACATTGGCCGGCAGGTAGCGCGCGACTTACGTCGTACGACGAAAGTCGCGACGCGACCTGTGTACGGAAGTATACGAGTTTGTATTGCCGAAGTCGCGAAGAGACTAAAGTCGTAAGGTATCGGCGACTTGAGTATCCTTGTGGACGAAGGGCCTAAAAGTAGCAGCAAGTCTAAAGCCAATAAATTTCCTTTTACGGTTCAGATAAATCTAAGCGTTACTGAAATCCTTGAGGAATATATCGCTTCCCGCTTCGTACGATCGTTTCACGCGATACGTTGAGCTGTATTAACTGTTCACTTGGTTCAAGTCGATATTACGAGTATATACACATATTTATAATGATTTACACTCTAGATGAACTGCAAACAGAATATAAACTAACTGCCATTATTATATAAAATATATTTTAATACGATACATGAAACGTAGAGTCGGACGCCTTCCAGTTAGATGGAGCGACGACTTAAATGATAATATCAACGTTTATTAAGGTTTTTTATGTCTGATTATTATTGACAGGTGTCAATGATAATTATCAGTCTAATCGAAGTATTATCCAACATATCTGACAGAATTCATTACAATGAGATTCTGTCAATCGTGTCACGTAAAATTAGTTTTTTAAGTACCTGCTGATGTCATTGTAATAGAAGAATAGTCTTGATTACATAATAAATAAAATTATTCTAGCCTTGGTAATTAAACTTCGTTGGTCTACAAGTAGTATGCGATGGCCGACTGCTGACCACGAGGTTGCCCGCGAGCGGGCCTGTCCTTAATTTAGGAAAATAAAATGTCACGTAAAAAAAATTTTAATGGCTAAAAAGTATTTTTCTAAATACTGTGTGTAATTTATGTAAGTGTGTCCCAATTAACGACAATGTCCATGGTAGGTCCGCACTCATTGACGAGCAATACTCTCATGGTTTACAACATCCCTAACAAACTGTTTCTAAACTTGCACAATATTGTAATGAGAGAATTATTCCAAACACTTGACACAAGTGTTTATGTATTGTCGAGAACTGAATTTAGGTCAACAATATGCAGTTATGTCATGCAGCTCAAGGTCGTAGAAATTCTTTCAATTGTTATCATCTAAACAAGTGTTAAGTTATAGTACACTTGAGTTTTTTGTTAACTGAAATCAGCTGCGACAGCTTTCAAATGTTCAAACCACGACACAACAAATAATTACGTTCATCCACGTAATTATTTGTTGATGATCTAATTTAGAGAGGGGCTAAGGGGTAGTGTTTGAGGCCTTTATCTCTCTCTCTCTCTCTCTCTTTCATATAAGTAGGTGAATGTATTATTCAAAGGACTCAAGGTGCATGATATTCTACTTGGTTCATTTTGGTATTTGTATAAAAAAATACAGCGACTATATTTAAATTTTTAAACTTTTGACAGCGTTATTGAAACTGACCGAGACTCCCAGTGGGCTTTCAGAACAAGTAATAGTGTAAGTACTCCATAATGCATACATGATAACCACATAATATACAGCAGTCACAAACAATACTACTATCAAAGCTGGCAGTATTGACACCTAACTTCTTATATTGGGTTATCAATTTTACGACATTTTCTTAGAGCTCATTTTTCAAAAACCAAAGCTAGTTCTTGGTAATTATGTTCTACATAGCAAGCTGATGTTAACTGCTAGTTTTTTGTTATAAAGAATGTGAGAATAAAATTACAACACAATGACTATATAAAAAAGCTACTAGAATTAATTGATGTAAAAAATAGTTAACATGAATTACGATTATGTATAAATGTGATTAAGATTTAATTGTTTTGTTTTGGCTATGTAACTGTTTACATATATGTATTTATAAACTGAGTAATAAAATTTGTGTGCATTCTTTTGTTTTTAGTTTATGTAAAAATATGTTATGATTAAATCTTACTAAACTTTAAAAATAAACACTTGATTGTAAGTAGGTTTAATTTTTACAATACTTAGATGAAATCCAGTTTGACACGGATCTTTTCACATTTTATTAAATTTTAATTTCAATACAAGTATTTAACAAAATCTATTAATAAAATGATTATTTTAGTTCGAATTTATTATTAGCTTGATAACTGTGTAATAAATAATAATCAAATATCGTCTGCTAACAACCGTAGTAAATTATGTTGAATGATAATGCTATCGATAAAAACTAATATTGCAGGACATGAAAACAAAAAATAAACTTATTCGAATATTTTTCATCACTTTTTGCATTATTATCATTTTGTAATCGATATTAATGATGTAATGATGTTTTTGTTATGGTTTTTTTATTATAAACTAAAACCATATGAATAGAATATAATAGTTATTTTTGTTAATTGTTTTAATTATACTTGTTATATTATTCCTGAAACTATATATAAATATGTTGTAAATATTTTATTTACTCAATATTATATTAACTTTATTGATCATAATAATAAAAAGCACTCACCAGGCTTTGGCACCGCTTCCGGTATCACAGTATCAATCATTTTAATGCACTTACACACACAGCACTAGTTCGAATAAGTTCGTATATCGCATAAATTTTTAATTTCGAATAATTTTTAAATTTTTAATCAGCTTCGGAAAATTCGTTTATTTATTATAATTTGTACGTTTAACACTAAATTGTGTATTATATACGATTCATATAGATTTTAATACGTCCGTATGATCTGTGTACACTGTACAAGGCGACGCGGACGCGACGGTAGGAGGAAGTGATTCGTCGCACGCGCACGAAGCCTGTGCGCTCGCCACTACAAGTGCAACGATTATATTCTGTTATTGTACACCAAGTTATCTCAACCGGATTTGTTTGTACTTTTTAAAATTATTCAAGTTGATTATTATTGCATTTTTAAACTGGATATTTCAGTGTTAAGTAGGTACTCGTAACTATATTATTTTATTTTAAGAAATATTCATTACATTTAAAATTATTTTTTGGTTCATAAATTAAAAATAATGTCATTATGCGTACCGTAAAGGTCATGCACAAATAATTATTAACAAAAATAACAAATAAAGTGCAGTGTGTCTTATTGACTTCGAATAAATATTATTTATTCCATCAACACAAGGTCAAATTACATTTGGTATAAAAACAACATTAAATACATTACATAAGTTTGTCTCACGCCTTTTTGCCCGAAAAGATAAGCAGAAAAACCGCAAAAAGAAGTATAGACTGGCTCTATGGCGCGGCTAGAGATCTACAGATACTGAAAGTTTCAGACGCGTGCAGAAAGTATCAGACACAAAAATATTCTTCCATACAGTTTGTATTAACCCATTTGTATCTACAACTTTGTCTGAAACTGTACATTTCATACGTAGAGATATAACTGATGCGTCAGTCGTCATGGTTTCTTTCAGTCTTGAAATTCTCACTATCTGTTAGCCCAGAGTCTGAAAATAAGCCCTGTTAATACCAATAGGCTCGCTTTCTATAACATGAGACCAAGATATAATATAAACGATATATTATTATATAAAATATATCAATATAATCACCAACGGAACAAATAAACAGACAAACTATATAATAATAATAATAATATTCTACCACATTTACACAGCGCCATCTATTCCCAAAGTAAGCAATTATATTTGCTTGTGTTATGGGTACTAAACAATTTTTTTGTAAATACATACATATAGATAAATTACACCCAGACACAGAACAAACCTTTATGCTCATCACACAAAGATTTGTCCTGGGTGGGGATCGAACCCACGACCTCCATCCAGCTTAGCAGTCAGGGTCACTAACCACTAGACCAACAGGCCAGTCAAATTATATTATCAGTATTATTATTGAGGACGCACTTGAATGACTGACGTATCTAGGACCTGAGTGCCTTGTCAAGGATAGTACGTGTACTCAGGCCGCGTTATTGGTGCAAGTACAAGCAAGTACCTACCGTAATATGGTTAAAGGTATTAAAAAAAAAAAATTTTAAAGACAAGCTTTTATTTAAAAAAATAGTGAATATATAATTGATCTTTTTTAAATTGTAAAATATAAATAATTTTAAAACGTTGAGGCACTGTTTATGTATATTATGTCTACTGTTATGCAGGTTTCCTATACCACATCAGTGCCTAAGTACCACTTAGTCTTTATTTTTAATCGTACCAATGTATTTGCGCTTGATGAAAGCTGCATACAAATGTTCTTTTGGAAATATTTTGGTGAGGCCTATGTTCAACAGTGGGCATCCTACGATTGCCTATATAATATCTATACTAACATTATAAAGCTGAAGCGCTTGTTCGTTTGTTTGGTTGAACGTTAGGATCTCAGGATATACTGGTCCGAATTGAAAAAATATTTTAGTGTTGGATAGCCCATATATCGAGGAATATAACATCGCGTTATGGCTAATAGGAGCTGAGCACTAGCCAAATAAAGTATGATGGGAGCGAAACCCCGCGTGACTTCTGTTAAATATATTCCTATGCAGGTAAAGTCACAGAAAACAGCCTAACATAGTAAAACATTTTTTTATTTATTTAATACCTAGTACTTCTAAAAAATAAATAGAATTCCCTACAAATATGCCCATTAAATTTGTACCGCGGAGCTGTCCAGACGCGTGGTGCGTCGGGATAAGGGTCTGACATAATAAAATTAACAAAAACAAAATGTTTCTCTGTCTCCACCCCCATACTTCTTCGTAATAAAGGTTAACTTTCATTTACACGAACATTATGTTTATTTTCTAATTATATATTTATCTATCGTTATACTTTGACAAAATTATTAAGACGTATTCAATTTGGGGCTTAATCATCATCATTATCATATCAGCCGTAGGAATTCCACTCTTGGACGTAGGCCTTCTCAAGAGTTTTCCAATAGGACCAGTTGTGTACGATTCGCATCCAGCGTGATTTTATCCTTGGGATCAGAACATCTTAGTTTATTATGTAGGTATTAAAATCTTCTTTGAAAATAAACGTACAGGAAAATTTCTGGAAACTGTAATTCTTCGAAGGGGGAGGCAGAATTATAACACTCATATATTTTGCTCGCTATTGCTCGATACATAGCCATGCAATAGGGGGCGAACATGTTTCCATTAGAGACACTGAGTTTTTTCACAGGATAACAAATTAACGATTCGCATCTAGCCGGACTTCTTGTATAGCAGTCATATTCCTCTAGAAAACTTTAAGTAGTATATCAGTTGTTTAGTACCCATAACACAAGCAAATATAATTGCTTACTTTGGGACTAGATGGCGCTGTGTGAATGTGGTAGAATATTATATTATATTAAAACAAAAAAAAACGCTTTTTTTGAAGTCCTCCAGCTTTACTGTTGCACAACATCAAATATAGTTTAAAACTAAAATAATGTTGAAGTCGCCGGAGTGTGTGTGAGTGTGAGCGTGTGAGCGGTGACACAAATAAACGTTCTACATATAGCGTTGCACAATAAATTGTTACACAAAATAGAACTGTATCTTCGAAAATAGTTTTAGTATTTAATTGTGTAAGATTTAAACCAAAAAGTAATAAAATTTAAAATAAATTATTTTTAAACTATCATCATCATCATCATCATATCAGTCCAACGACACCTACTGCTGGACATAAGATCACCCAATTTCCGCCACTACCAAAGATTTTTGCGAGCGACAACCAACGGCCACCCTCAACCTTGACCAGGTTGTCAATCCATCTGGTGGGATGCCGTCCTACGCCGCGCGTTCCAATACGTGGCCGCCACTCGAAAACCTTTTTGTCCCATCTAGACTGAAAAAAAAAATGGAAGAAAGAAACGAGAAATTGGTTGTCAGTCAAGATTGCCAAAAATATTAGCGGAAACGAAGTGCCACCCTTAACCCATATTTTTCTTGGAAACTTGGGTGCAAATTAAATGTTCATTTCGTTAATTCAGCCATGACTTTGACAAACGAGAGAAAGTTAATATCCCTCTACAACTGAGGGATGGAATCTTTTTGACCCAAAGCAATTATACTGAGTGGTGCAGGCCGTGATTATCTTTAACGGCCTTTAATTCTACTCTTTTGAGTGTAAAAGGGGAAACAATAAAATTGTGTTCGGTATTGTTTTTGATTTGATTAAACAATTAAATGTTATGTAATCTACAATTGTTTACTATTGACATCCTCGGCTTGGATGATATTATCTTGGGTAAATGGTTTTAACGTAACGTTTCAAAAAAGAAATAAATAGACGTATTGATAATAACCTATTCTGTCACACTTTTCAGTGTTTAGATAAAATTGATTTCATCATCAGTTACCCATTAAGTCCCACTGCTGGGCTCGGGTCTCCTCTCCTCTAACTAGAGAGCTGAGAGGGTTTAGGCCATAATCCACTCACGCTGGCCTAGTGCGGGTTGGTGGATCAGACATACTCATAGAATTTCTTCTAGTGTATGTGGGTTTCCTCACGATGTTTTCCTTCACCGTTGATTATTTAATTATAATCGTAAATTATGAGGGAAATATCGATCGACTCTTCTCTATCTTGTCTCGTCTTGGATATAACAGGTAGAAACAGTGGCTTATTGTTAATGTTTTTTCCTCGATCATCCAACACTACAAATTAGAGGAAAAATCGACCAAAATACGTTTGCTAAAGGAAAACGGTATCGGAAATCTTGGACATGTCCTTTATCGTAGTTGATATTTCCGTGTCATAGTTAGGAATATTAATTGGTGTTATTTGGAGAGTCCTTCGTGGTTGATCGCTCAAGGATTATAAAGGGCTATGAACCTTTAAGAACACTCAAAGGAGGCTCGCGACGAGATTGTACAGTGTTTGTCAAATTGGGTGCTCTTTATGGATGATACACCAAATTTTGAGATCTATTGCTGGGAAATTTAGATTTAAATTAGAATTCATGACTTTAATGGATTTTTTTTTTCTACTTCGGAGTGTAATTATTCAAATGAAGTTAAATATATAAGACAATCTAAATAAGAGTATAAAAAGCTGACGTCACGATGTTACGTTATTTAGGAGCAACGAAGCCACAAACAGACACATAGACACGTCAAACTTATAACACTAGTTTTTACGTCGATGGTTAAAGAGAGAGAGGGTGAAGATGCTGAAGTGTCCTCAGTTCTTCACCACACAGAGTAAACATTTAACCAATGTAATTATAGTTGTTATGCATGTGTTATTCATGTAAGTGTTCACAACAAGGTCTGTACCTAAGGATGTGACATCGTTCAATATTGTTCATCGATTCTAGGAATATTGTCATGATAGGGAAGTCGCCTTCGATAACTGATTGGGATTTGATCGTCAAACTTATTGCCCTACTCGAAACCTCGACATTTAACTAAGTCGATTTCGATATCGCTATTAATAATATGTCAGTTTCAATGACAATGTAAAACTTTCACTCTAAATTTTTTCTGCCTGTCATAATGTGTAAGTTTAGACTTACGCATTATAATTTCTCTAAATATGTCTAATTTCATTAAAAGTGATTCATTGACATACCTAGAGAAAGTCTAAATACTGAAAAAGTACATCAGGCTACTTTTTGTCGACACACAAGTCTCGAGTAAAAACTCATAGAATAGAGTGCACCGAATTGTCAATTGTAAACAATGACTTGATAATACCAAAGGTCCTTATTCACTTTACTTATTCAAAGATTCAAGACATCAAAGATTTAGTAACCAGTTAACTAGAACAATGATAATATCAAGCTTTCAAATCTTCAATAAGATAAGCTCCCTGAGGGATTGTCGAGCGAGTCAGCAGTTTCATTTCATAACAATCACGGTTCACACCTTTACAAGCACTTGAATAATCAAGTCGTATGACTTTTATTATTATACCTATTACTTCTGTCCAACGAGTTCAACTTTCAAATTTGCTTTTGTAAGTTTTTATGATCTTCTGAATTTATTTACACATCACACGATCTAAACAATTTATCATCCAGTATAAAAAGCAACTTTTGCCAGGATTTAGACCTCAATTAGATATTTTAATAATCCTACGATTAGAATATTAGGTTTTTTCTGAAAAAACATTGTGTAAACATTTTATGCTACATAAAAAAAACTGTACATTATATTATAAGGAAAAAATATACTAAAACTACAATATTACTAGAGAAGGCGAATGGCTATTGGTCCATTTGAAAGTAAATGGTTCCGGACTATACACGCTCCATTCAAGTGTGGCAAAAGTTGTACACTTTCAAATTGGCTTCATGCCATCTAACTAGCTGCTAGACTGAAACTAAAAATGTTAATACGTTCTTTACGAAGTACAGGTGGTATAATTACAATTCGAAGATGGCCGCTCTAGTCTATTGGATTATTGTATATTTGTATATTTATAACAAAATAATTAGAAACATGTAATAATTATTGTCTTTGTACTGGTTGAAGAAAAACTTTCGGCCCATACTCACTCATCTGAGATTAAATGAAGAGAAAGTTCTTATCATGATATAATTCTTCTCATAAATAATTTATACAGGAGACGTAATTAGCTATAATAAGACAAAAATTGGTCTCTCTCGTGTTCATACTTAATAGTTATTACTTTATTTACTAAATCCAAAAAATGTGTCAGCAAATTTTCCTAAGGCTGACTATTAAGACAAAGACGACGAAAAACATCTCAATTTAGTAATTTATGTATTTCAGTTAAGCTCTAAGCTCTCCACACGTTTACTAGTGATTGACACAAATCCCTTCGGGTATGATTTATAACCAAATTTCGATCTGACGCCCATTCATAAAAACAGAGCAGTAACCGTTGAGTTAGATGAAAAAAAAAACTGGTTTTGATTCAACGTGATTCAATATATCTCTTGTAATTAATCTGAATTAAAATTCCCGCGGTTATCATCGAATAGCAGTTATATAAACGCTGTCGTGGCTCTGAAAATGCAACAATCATCACAATATCATTTATTAAGTTTGTTTATTAATCTGATTACGAATTGTTCATACCAATATTGATGATGACATCTGATGTTTGCACAGCAATTTCGGTGTTTGCATTAATTTTACGAAATACAAATTGCATTGTTTATTGAATGAGTTATGGTAAGTATGAATTATATTTTGTTTGTTTAATAAAACTACGCGTTGAGATAAACAGTTTTAGTTATTGAGAAATTCATCTAAACAGAATGACATAATTCGTAAAGAAAAATTATCATTGGAATCTCTTTTTTTTGCGTCATGTCTACCAGTATTATTATTATCGTGAATTCATAATTTATTAATAACTATAAATAATTCCAGTAATATTAAAGATTATGGTCTACAGTATTTTGATCATATAGTAGAAATTTAAGTGAAGATCTAATAGTACTTTAAAAGTTTAGTAACTAGTTATATGTTTATGATGTTCGCCTGCTATTAAATTAAAAATAAAAAATATCTGCATTATATTCAGCGATAATACGCAAAAAGGTAGCGTCATTAATACGACGTGTTAGAGACAGCAGCAACGGCATCCTAGAGATGATTGCGTCACGCCTTGACTGTCCGATCCAGTTCAAATGGGTGAAAATTATAACGGGTCAGGACTGACATTTTATATTTATTTTTAATTAATTGTTTTCCTTGACATGAATTATGAATTTATTTTATGACATGAATGTTTATTTGAATTTATATTGATATTTTATAATTTTCGTCTTTTATGTTATTTTTGTATTTTATGTTTAATTTATTGACTTTTTGTATTTGTGCTGACTGGTTTTAATACCTATACTATGGACATGTTTCCGAAATAAACTTATTATTATTATTATTAAGTATAATCTTCTTTGCAACACCCAAGTTGGCTGGTAGATTTGACATTTGTACTTAACCCAATAAATTATAAAATAAACAAAATAAAAAGCTAAATTACAAAGCTAGTAAAACACGAAGCCTCAGAAGACACCACACGATATAATAACAAAGTTTATTAGTTAACAAGAGGCAACAAGACACATGATCCTAACTACCAGTTCTGCTTCCCTCAAGTGTACTAAACAACTACACTATTACCCTAACAAATTACAAAGTCATCAACATCTTCGTTTTATGACGTTAGGGTAATGTCTTTGTGTATGGTAAGGTGTTTAATTCAGTGTTGTGGTCTCTGTATAATATTTACTTAGTTTTACAATAGGGAATACAAATGAATGTCAGAAAAGAAGAGTAGATATATTTTCTTAAATAACCAAATATAATTTAAACTATAATATGGACCACAACACTGATTGTGAGTCACTTGGTCTCATGTTTACTTTGGTGGTTGTATTAAAAGTTACCTATTTCTTAGATTGAATATCCATTGATATCGGCTGTGTATTGAATCACTTTTTAACACACACACTCTGGATTCAACATAGCATTACGCTTACGCATCTCACCATATTCCCCTATGATGTAGGCAGAGGTATATGACAATATACATTTCGTCAGTTATGTAAGGTCCAAATTAAGAGCGACCAAGCCTATTGACATCAACCGGATATATTTGTTTCCAAATTCCGGGCTAACACTGATAATTTCATAACAGAAATACCCAATACATTTTTACCCGACCCGGGAATCGAACCAGGGACCTCTTGCACTCTTGCACAGCAGTCAAATACACTTTGCTGTCCGTCACCGACATAGTTATATTTATTACATGCCCCTTTGACGTCGTTAAAGGAGGAGTTACTGCGCTTATATACAAAAAAAATAGTATGTGTTATACGAGATCTTGTATGGAGAAACCTTAAATTCGTTGTTCTTTTTTTAAATTAAATTATGAATACTTGTAGTAGAATTTATCAAGTCCAGGTCCGTCTAGCCGAAAGTGTTATAAAAGCATATTTTTGAAAACTATAAAATATTTCATATTAAACTAACGAGCAATTTTATACGAACTTACCATTCACGACCACCCACCTCACGGGCTGACATATCATTGTTCTGTCACAATGTGGACCACGAGCCACGAGACAACTCCCTAGGGTTATGACAAACATAAAACCTACGAACTAGTTTTAATATGAGAGACGCGACATGAAATAGGACTTGTACATTCACATTACAATATTACCGACCAGTATTTTCTGTGTTTCTGTGATTTCAATGTTTTTGTTCCCGTGGTATAAATATACTCGTATACTTTGTTGATTTATTTTGATCGTATAGAGAATAAGTATAAGTTTTGACCTATGTCATATAGCACATAATCGATCAAAACTGTGCACCCCAAGTTTGTCCATAACTGAGACAGCTCACTTGGATGACCTCAGGGCCAAGAGCTGTGTCAACAAATATCAATCTATCATACTTATGTAACAATAAATGGAACCTGTTGATGTGACAACTTGCTGAAGTATTGAGATTGAAATCTTTTATTCTTTAGATTAAACAAATATTACCAGAATTCATTTTTTGCCGTGCAAGTGTCACGTGGTCATTAATTATCTTGCCATCTGTTATCTTTACCGAATTAGTGCGAACAATCATTATAATATCGTTAGCTCGACGAAACATCTGCCTCTCTGATTAATCGTTAGCCAATATACATTAATCTCTGGCTAAAGGAATCAACTTTGGCTTTTCGATATCTGAAACATTAATTAGTTCATTTACAACTAAGAAATATAATTAGTTGTAAATAAATAATTTTCTTGGTTGCGTTCGTATGAAAATGTTAAAGGAAAAGTGGTTATGACATAAATTGTAATTAGAAACTACATAATTATATGGAAAAACCCTCTCTTTGTTATGTGTTATTCAAATCTGTTAAATGTTTAACGAGTAATTGATTAAATTATAAACATCCAAACAAATATCGCCACAGAGTATGTTTCAAACATTTATATGATCAAATGGCTATACTCCTACTTATACTAAAACTTGCAGCTTTGCAGCAATTATAGCCGGTTAAAGCGTTTATGAAAGGTGCCATACGAATTTATATAAAAAATTAAAATATGTCTTGTTTTAGACACCAACTAAACATAATATCAGCTGAATAACTAGCTACTCTAAGTGCGTTTCCTTGTACGCGCCGTAATTGTACCATGTAACGTGAGTTTATGTTTTGTGCTCCAACTGACATAAGATAATACGCAATATTATTTTGTGTAATATTCAATTAATAATGTAGACATGGAACTATTAGGTACTTATATAAATTAGCAATAAATTTATTATTACTATATTAATAATAAAATTATTTTCACGAAGCGAGTCCTCACAGGCTTTCATTTCACGCATCGATTGCATCGTTCACCAGTCGGTGTACAAACTGCTGTTTATTTTCCCCACAATATTTTATATAACGTCATTAATTTATATTGGAAATTAATACTGATTGAAAAATGAATATTGGACATGTAGCATCTTTTATTCATGATGCAACTGAAATATTTATGCAATAGCGCATTGATTGCCCTTGTAGTGCTGGGACAAGAATAATTGTTACACATCAGCTGGTGAACGTCAACTGTTGGACTTAGGCAATATCGAATAGGGCCGGTTGTATGCGGCCTGCATCCAGAGGGATCCTGCTGTTCGGTTCCGATCATCTGTCCACATTGTGGGTGGACGTCATACGCTGCGCTTGCTGGTACGCGGTCGCCATTTGAGAACTTTTCGGACAAGAATGTCAGCACCTTATCTCATGAGTTGGGTGTCGTAGGAGCCTAAGGGAGTTAGATGGAAGAAAAACATCATCTAGATACAAGACAAGAATAATTAAAAAATATTAAAGTTAAACTGGTCAAATATAAACGCACATACTACACTTCCTATTTTTTTTCATTTATTCCATTGTAAACCATTAAAACGAAAATTCCGTAATATGAAAATTCCTTTGTTTAACACTAAAATTAATTAATTGTCAGACAAACACATCTTTTTTTTTTATAAATTTTAATAACACCAGATTTGTGTTTAATAATATTTTAACAAAAGTGTTTTAAAAATAAAAAGCATTACGACCAATACATCCGCGAGGCAGCGTGTGGAATTTTATTAATTTGAGTTATTTAATTATCGGAAAATGTCTGATATTTCATTATTCCAAACGAGAATGGTAAATGGTTTTTTTAACATGTTATTGGAAAATTCAAACGGAAAGAGAATAATAATGCATGTATTTTTAAAAGAGGTTGGGTACGGCGAGCAACCCTCGCTCAAAATGAGCCATCTGCCTCGAGAACTACCTCCACGCTATAGAAAACTACAACCATAATGACATAAATTTTGTTGTGTTCCTGCTAGTGAGCAAAAGAGCTCATTGGGAGCAAAGGAAACAAAGGTTCGGCAACACGCTCGTGATGCCCCTGGTGGTGCAGGCGTGCATAGTCTACCATAACCGGCCACAATCAAGCGGGCTGAAAGTTTCTTTAAAACCATCGCGATCGGAGTGTAAAAACATGAAGATATTAAAACGCAATGAAAATGTATTCCAATTATGTATGGTTAAAGATTGACTATGTAGATGCTAGGAATATCACACAACTTTAAATGGGCGTCAGTCACAGCTTGAGTTAATTTGGTGTTATCTTTTAGTAGCCAAAGCGTGTTTAAAATAAATATATTAACAAGTTATCAAACAAACTTAGATCATGTTACTGATTTATTTACTTAGTTTATGAAGCATATTCTCCTAAATCTGACCAGTCTTGTATTTCAAGTCATAAAACAATGGTGAGACATAGCTGCAAACCTACCGAGATGTCTAATACAATACACGGTGCGGTCACATTTCTACATTAATTGATGGCTGTCTTCGTATATTGAGCTGGAGTAGCTATTGTTCAAGTTGTCTTCGAGGCTTAGAATGTACCAAAGCTAAGACAATATGAAATGAAAGGGGATGTCTGATAAATCGAGCTCGTATGGTACGTATACTTTGACTGTCCTGTGCTTCAAACCCAGAAGTTTTTGGATAGCAGTCGTACATAATCTCGTGCTTCTCGGGCAAGCAAGTTATTCTTATATTAATAAAAATAAATTAACACATATGTTACTAAATGCAATTTCGAGAGCGGCTGGACCACATCGGGTATTTTTTTAAATATATTGTGTTGTAGTACACGACGAGTCTTAATCAAGAAAAAAAAAATAATCCACAGAAAAATCAAATACACTTAACATAATAATAATTGTACGGAGAAAGAAAATCTGTAGTTATTGAAACAGTCATCCACGAGAGAGGAGCTGCGGGTTGAGCTAGTAAATTAAAAGAAAAAGCTCAACTGTGAACTTAGGTTTATTTATTGTTGAACGGTCCTGTCAAGAGCAGAAATTATCTAGGCTTCGAATAAAATCTTTATCAAGTAGTCTTTCTGCTGACTAGAATACAAATTGAAATGTTAGAATACAAATTAATTGTTGAATGTTCTTTTGACTAAGTTTGGCAGGTAAGCTAAAGAATATTTAGATATCGTAGTGTCAGTACGATTTTTTAATTTATATTTGAGCTTTGAATATAACTTGTTACGCAAGAGTTACGTAATTTTTTATGTTATTTTGGAACCGAAACCAAATATACAATACAAAAAAAGATGGCAGTGGATGACAGTGCTGCCAGCCTGCTGGGCACTTTTCCCACTGATATCGGCAGCGATTTTATAATGACGTGTTTGTGTGCTCCCTTTTTTACTTATTTCACTGATTTTATTTAGGTCTACCAATACACCTAGTTTATATTTGTAAATATTATTGTTTATTTAACTCTAAATATTAAAATCTAAATGACTCTACCAAAACATTTATAAATCAAGTAGAATTCCCAAACTTTAACCAACCTAATCTAGACAGAATCTAGAACCACGTACCACAAATGCACGACAGACACTATTCGGTGGAGGCTGTGAGACAAGTCGACAGCATCTCGCATTCATCACACGTAACGTATTAACTTGCGTCCTCTGCTGCCTCTCGACACGTACTCTATCGACCACTAGTAATGGTCATGTGAATTTGAAAGGCAGTGTGTCTACTAGTGAATTTTGTCATACCAGTTTTCCGTTAACTATATTTATATGAATATAAAATTATTTACATTCTTTTGTCTGTTTGATGTTTAGTTGCTACATTTTGCTTTAGCAAATCATTTAATTTTGTTGTAACAAGGCCACCTCGCGAAGTGTGACAATAGCTGTCAATGAACATCAGCAAATTTTAATATATTTTTTTTTTTATTTTATTATGTTTATTCATTTGATCTTTTCCCCCATCTTGTTATAGTGTGGATGTAAAATACCATGAATGTTAGAAATACAGAAAAAAAAGTTTTTCAGAAAATATTTCTTTTATTTTCACACTCTGTTTTCCGAGCCAGCTGTACTTACAACTGCAAAATATAAATATTTAACCGTTTTTCCAATCGCTAGTCGCAGCAGGACATTTTGTAGTTCCACACTCTCTCTGAAGGCAATTTATATGCTCACTGGAGTGTCGCATTTCGTGTTATATAAATAATTGAAGAAGTGCTAGTACATGGGTCTAGCAATATGTGCCTCGAGACCTTTCTGAGCATAATAATAGAAAGGAGGCGAAACATTTCTCTTCAAATTTTTAAAACACGTTTCTAAAAATAACTGTCTTGTTTTAGATTATTGGCTTGCCCTCATTTGATGCTTTGCTATATATAATATAGTGTATATATGTAGGTATATATTATTTATAGTAATATATAGAAGACCGCAGGCATATTATTCTTTGTGTGTACCACTAGAAGCTATAGGCTACGGCAACTGCTTACCGCCAGGCAGGCCATACCCTTGTTTGTCACCATCCTGGTTTAAAAAAGTAGTTTACTGTAAAAAATATATTTTTATTAGTTGCAGCACTTCCGTTTTCCATTTGTTTTTTTTTTTTTTGTAGTTGAGACTCGACTTTAACTGCTCCGTTGTTAAAAGGAACTTGTATTATTAAAACTTAAAACTCTCATATTACTTATATAAAATACATTTTATCAAATATAAAAACTTAACTCAGGTACAAAAATAAATAACTTATTTCAACAATTAATCACTGTTTCGTTTCCACAGCCTTTTCAGTCGCCTTCATTTCTGAAAGTATTAAAAAGTATGTTAGTTTCTTTAGCAATTCTAAATTATTTCTTAAATGTTTGCAATAAAGTATGATTTTGCTTACCAACGTCGTCATCTTTAGGTTCATTCCAGGGCTGCCTTTCTGATGTGCCGAATAGAACGAAGAATAGGTTGGTGAAGAAATAGACTCCTGATGCCACGAAGAATACTTTTCGCCATTCGTGAGGCTCCGTCTGTTACACAATTTTATAATTACTATTTTAATAATTGCAGCCGCACTACAAGCAATATTAATATGCCATTTTTACAACGAAATATGGAGCTATATGAATCAAGATTATATCCGCCAAGATGGATATTTATTTATCTTACAATTTGAAAGAAATTGGTTACATCATCATCAGGTTATAATATCTAACATCTCTTCTATTGCAGATTATCAGAGTTTACATAAAAATATAAACATAAAATAAAAAGAAACAATTCAGGAACTTATGTGTTTCTTATTGGCAATATACATCAGTTTTCCAATAAAAAAAAAATTAGATATCATATATTTTAACTATAAATACTGTAGTTGAGTTTCAAGAACTAGATGAACACAGTAAAATAACTAACCTCGTCATGTACAATAAAGCCACAGACAAGTGGAGCGATGATTGAGATAATGTTGGCCAAGAAGTTGGTGATGCCCATCAAACATGCACTAAAGTTTGGTGCCAAGTCAATGTGCACCAACTGGAACAGAAATACATAAATGATAACAATAAAGTGGCTAAAATCTTTTCAACGAGTACAGATTTTGAAGATTTTTTTTTTTTTTTTTTTTTTTTTTTTTTACCACATTCACACAGCGCCATCTAGTCCCAAAGTAAGCAATTATATTTGCTTGTGTTATGGGTACTAAACAACTGATATACTACTTAAATACATTTTTTTTTTGTAAATACATACATATTATAGATAAATTACACCCAGACACAGAACAAACCTTTATGCTCATCACACAAAGATTTATCCTGGGTGGGGATCGAACCCACGACCTCCGGCTTAGCAGTCAGGGTCACTAACCACTAGACCAACAGGCCAGTCAAATAAGATAGATAGTGTAGTAATAAGCAAGATAGTGTTAAAGCGATATACTTATTCGTATTCATTAGTAAAAGAGGTGGGAGATTTAGTTTTATATGAAGAAGTGCAAAAAGCTAAAAATATATTATTATGAAAAAAATGCGACCAAATTTTGATCATGACAGAAGCACTACTTTTAATATAATTATTTGACTTAAATTTCATAATGATTCTTTTATCTTTATAATTGAACTAAGAACTCATAAAATTCAATCTTCAAGAAATTGGTTTTGAATTAAGCGACGTCGCATGCACTTAGCGTCTGAGAAAATCTTTTAAAATTTAATTTTACGACAGGTGCAGTCCATCGACTTACTTAATATTCCGCAAAGATGAAAAAAGACTAAAAATGTGAGTTACTTTTTTGAGGTGAAAGTTTTGAGCTGGTTGGAACTTTATTAACATTTAAGAAGTTGTGATGTTGGCAAAATTCATTAAATTTCTTAAACATTCTGTTGCAAGATTCTTCGTTTATTAAATTTTGATAAATAAAGTCCTCTAGAAATACGATTTTGGGGTGTTTATTCTAGGAATTATGAATAGTCTGTCATATAAAAAATCAAGATAACATACATATATTTCTAGACCCAAACATTTATGTTATACAGAATAAAACTTTTGCAAAAATCAGTCTAGTGATGAATTCAAATATTTTGTCAAACACAAAATACAAGAATTTCTCGTACTATTTATTCCACAAAATATTAATATTTCACAAATTGAAAGTTTCTTGTCATCTTTCATGCTATCATATCTTCTATCTCGTTCTAATCTTTCTTATTCTAACGCTAACGACTTTACATTGTTAGTCAACATTTCCTGAATAAAATATTACCCGAGAGTTACAACTAAGCACTACATTAATCTTTGCCTTACATTCTAGAATGTAAACAATGTCATCAACTTAAATGAATGCAGTAATGGCACTTAAATTTTGTGCCGCACTGTAAAGGCGAATGAAAAATGAACACTGCAATTTCAAATTGAGATTAATGGTATGTACCAAATGTTTTGTATTTTTATGAAGACTACCACAATATGGTGCAATGGAAGTACTTGTGTACGGTTACATTGGGTACTGGGCTAAAGAACTTGGCTAATACCCAGATTATCCAGTCATTTTTCTATCATTGACTTACCATATATCCAGCAAATTGTCCAGCATTAATACCAACAGCAAGTGTAAGCATGATCACTGCATACTTCATACTACCCTCTGGTGTATATGATAGCCCTATCAAAGCTAGCGCCGGCCCCCATAAGCCTGAAACAACAAGACAATGTAGTTTTCAAAACATAACGGCCTCAGTAGATGACATGTAATCGGGGATATTATAAATACACACGGACTGAACGCAAAATAATGTTTATTTCTACTTTAATGTTGTTATAAGACAGAAGATTTGGATATCATTGCACTAAGGTGTTTAAATGGCGACTATATTAAAGTGTTCAAACATTTGAAAACGAAATTTAAATCTACTGACTTCAAAGTCGAGATTTCGATTGGTCTACTCACTCTCTACTTGCCTTCAACATAAAAAAAAACTATTTACTATAATAGTTGGAGTAGTGGATCGTTTGATAATGCAGTCGAATGAAGTACAAATATAAATAAATAAATATCACAAATACACAAGATTTGTTCTCAAGTTCAATTTTAACCTAAAGACTATTACTACAAATTTGTTGAATTTCTGTTTTTATTAAACAGATATGATTAAAATGTGTTTACCTATGGAATTGAATAACTTCCTAGTGTGTGTAACGTTGAGCCACTTTTTCCTAATGATGACGTCAGTCATGGCTCCCATAACGAAACTAAGTAGGTACATAGCGAGGTATGGCAGTGATGATAGTATACCATTCTGGAAACAAAATTTCATTTAAAATTAGGCTCAGATTTTACAAAAACAGCGACGAAGATCCGTGTAAAAACAATAAAAATGAATACACCGATGCCGAACACTTTATTATTATGCGTCCACATTTCCGCATCATACGAGGTATCGAACGCATCGCAATATTTTATTGTATAGGAAGCCATACAAGTGCGTCCTCTGACCTACATTGTACACATCCAACGATTCTCCTCGTCGGCAATTACGTTGCTGCCGCGCCGCCGCTGGCTGATGCTCAGAGAGGTCATCATCATCATCATCATCATTAAATTGCAATTCTAATTATCCTGTACAATACATCCCAACTCATCTACCCTCCATTTTAATGTATCAACTTTATGTATCATTTTGTACATTATATTCCGCAGTCGATTAGTCTTATTCTATTGATAGTTTTCTAAAAATACATAGGTATTTAATATAATTACTTACATTTTTAAGATTAACATTGAGAACTTTAGCCATGTACGTAGGCATCTCCGTCATGAGGGTAAAAAAGCCCCAGTTCTGTCCGCAGTGGGCCACGATTACGGCCCAGAATGGTAGTGATGTGAGGATTTTGCCCCATGGAGTTGGGTATCTCTGCAAAGCAAAAAATATAATAATCATAATTCATTTTAATAATATATGTGTATAACATAGCATAGCATCACGCGTTTTTCCCCGAAGAGGTAGGCAGAGGTGGTTCACAGCCATATTTTGCCAGCTATATTTGGTCCCATGAAATAGGGGGCGAGCCTATTGTCATCAACCGGGAACATTAATTTGTTTACCAAATTCTGGGAAAATGTCAATACTGGAATTTCATGATAGAAAAGCCCAATACCATTTTCACCAGACCCGGGACCTCTTGCACAGCAGTCGTATACACTTCCCACTGCGCCACCGAGGCAGTTATTTAAGTGTATTGTATACAAAATAATGTTAACTATTAAAAATAATAATTTTCTGCTCGTTTTCGGGCCAATTCTCTCACAAACCCATCATTGTGGAAGACTCCTGCAAAGCAAAGTTACGTGATAATCTCGAATAAATAAATAATAATCGAGTTTCTATCACAGAGTAAATATTATAAAAATTTGGCATCCCCAGGGATGGCATAAACAGACTTGCAATCTTGGACAGCACAGTGAATTTAATTTTCAATGCAAGATTTAGATAGAATAATCGGTTGTGTATTCCATCTCCGATTTTTCTAAGGAGTTAAAAAACGGAAAACATAGTGCTATAACACGCTTTTGGCTATAAGTAGTAAAGTTTTTCATAAAAAAATAATTTACAAGAATCTTCCTTTTAAGTCCAAATAACAATGGAATATCTTGTACTAACACACACTTTTGTGAGCAAATACCTACTTCGTTTAGTATCCACATTCTTTTTATCAATTAGAGGGCATTATTAAATGGCATGTCCTTTGAAAATAAGTAATCTTGTACGAAATAGTCCCAGTAGGAAAGAATAGAAAATTAATCATATTTCATTAATTAGAGATCAGACGGAGACCGAATATTAATATCGTTTGATATTATCATGTTATTAAATAAATCAAATTAAAATGACAACGTATAAGGAGATTAATTTTTTCGGCGGAGATTCTTAGAAATATTGATTTAATATGTCATAGTTTTTTATACTAACAGAAGTAAATGCAGATCTTCTCAATAAATTGGATCGACTTCTCAATAACTGCATTCGATTCGTGTACAATCTTCGAAAGTATGATCATGTATCTACTCATCGCTCCGAACTTAAATGGTTACCGATTCGCCAACGCCGTAGTATGCGTGCTCTAACTACACTTTTTTCGTTTCTCAACTCCCCTACTCCTCCCATTTATCTAAGTCCATACCTACAATATCTATGTTCCGTTCATACACGGAACCTTCGCTCTGCCCATAATCTACTTCTAGTCTGTCCATCTCATTCTACCAACTTTGTACATTCCTCTTTCTTTGTGCAATCAATTTTTCTTTGGAATAAGCTTCCGCTTGAAATCAGGATGTCGAGCAATCAGCTCACGTTTAAAATCAAAGTTCGTAAACTTCTTCTCGAAAATGCAGTAGAATCGTCATAAATATCAATACATCGTGTTAATTTATCATAATAATATGTATTATTTTGTATATATGTACATAATATGTATATTGTATATGTATTATTTATATATAAATATTTATTTATGCATATTTTATATATATATGTTTGTATATAAATTTATTTTATTGCACACTACTATATTTTGGAATGCACCTACTCATTGTCTCTGCATCACCCTAGGTTGACTGTTAGAGAATGCTTGTTAGCATTAAGTCCACCTATGTACAATTTATTTGTGCAAAAGTTTAAATAAATAAATAAATAAATAAAGTAAAAAGCATCTCAATTTTAGGTGGAATATGAGCGTAGCGGCCGTCAACAACACAACAGAATCGCTTAGATTCCTAAACTAAAGTAACCGAACTAACCTTTTGTTCTCCAACTCTTCCTAAAGACTGCTGAATATATAAAACTTCTTCTGATTTGATGAACCTGGACGTCTCAGGGGAATCAGCACCGAATATGGCGTAAGCTATCGTCCACGCAAGTCCTAAAGTTCCATTCGCATAGAATATAGCTTGCCAACCCCATGATGTTGCTAGGAAACCTGATGCAATCAGCTGAAGCGCTATACCTAGTTGTCCACCTGTTAAAATAACATTATTATGGTATTAGGTATTCGAAAGTGTGTCTCGTCTTTCTTTTTTCTTCACCACTTTTTTCTTCACCACTTTTTCGTGGTTTACCGTGCCATCTCATTGTCAGATCACTACGTAAAAATAAGATTCAATGAAAACAAGAAACAACATAACTGGTTAGAAGGAAATGTTAATAATACAACCGCATGTTCAGATGTGCAAGCTAAACTTGTTGGAATAAACTTTAAACTTAGTAGAGGCTTCCAATTACATGACTGTATTGCAAACACTTGGGATATTAGTTGTGCGTGTTGTTGAACAAACTTGTTATAAACTAACACACGTAATTAGTAGAAATACTGACAATATTAGGTATATTTATTCTACTACGATTACTAGAGAAATTAAACGAAATAAGTTTCTAGTATCTCCAAAGCAGTTTTTAGTATCTCTAAAGTAGCTTCACTCAATGATTTAGGTGAAAAATTATACATTAATAACGTTATTTTATTCAAATATAAAATCTAATAGACGTTTTACTAGTAAAAACGAGCACATCTATAAAATTCATTGATAGCGCCATCTCGTAGCCAATTAGTAATTCCACCATTACAGCATTGTGGCAGTACTATTACAGACTTTAATCGCTCCGATATTAGTTTGTGGTTCAGAGTCCATCAGAGCATCCCCGCCCGCGACTGTATATACCACTAAATGTGTGCAATTTAATTATTTGCCGACTGTTATAAAGTTCAACAGTACAATTACCACTTACCAGCATACACAATAGTAGTAAGAAGACTTTCTTCAAACGGCATCCATTGACTGACTAGATGATGTGTACCGGGATATATGAACGCCTGAGTGAGACCTTGAAACACCCGACATACACATACAAACTTCCAGCCACCCTAAAACAAAAGGCAACGGTATTTTTACACCTTAATCCCTTTTAATGGAAACTTAAACCGTATTCAAAAGAGGAATTATTTAGTAACTTTAACAACATTAAAAAAAATCGAAATTATCGATGCAAAATAGACTGTATTAACTATAATAAGCTATAGGTTACTTTATCATAATCATAATAACCCATATGGATACTTCGTTGACTTCCTGTTCAGATTTTGTCTAGCTTGCTAACATAAATCAATTCTTCGCTTTATGTACAAATATGAAACCGGTGACATAGAAAATATGACTCAATTTGTAAAGTTTTGTTACATCTTAATTGGCATTAGCAGTGAGAGTGGAGGTTGCTACGAACTGATATGAGAATCGATAGTCTTGTTTTATTTTTCGACTATTTTGAGTAAATCGACAATAAAATGTTCAGTCTATTGTAGGTACACATCGAAACAAAACTTAAGATCTTCTTGAGATTTGCTCTTATGTTAATTAGACCCGTTGTATTATGGGCTTAACCTATAACAAATTACCGGATACAATTGCATATTCCTGGCAGATATTGGTAATTATTTCACGATCCCTCTGCATAACCATTCAGATCTTGTGAAGCAATTTAACTCACTCTTGCCATTACTGAGACAGCGACTATCATTTTCTTCGACTTTCTTTGTATATTGTGTGATACCATGATAGTGGCTACAAGATTACGACACGGCTAATGGTCAGCGGTTACCCCAACGCGCTCTGGACATCACTACTCATCAGCATGAACACAACAGTGTTATTATGACTGCGGTATCCTCTAAGGCGGAGGTAAATATCACATTACTGGTTTCTGGCATTTGGTAGTTCTCCAAGCGAGTTGCTCAGTTTGAGCGGCTGTTACTCGTTGTGCTCTACCTTTTTTGATCGTTTCAAAATAAAGATATTCAAAATACTTACATAGGCAGCAGCAGTGGGTATAATCAATGATAGTAAAGAGTTAACAGTGATCGCTACGCCGAACAGCAGTTTCCCACCGAAGCGCCTGGCGAGCTCGCCAGCAGGCACCTGCAGCACCACGTAGCCCCAGAAGAACGATGATAGAATGACTGCCTGAACGCTGTGAGACCAGTCGAAGTGCTGCAATAAATAAATGTTGATCAAATAATTATGTCACTAGCTATTGATATCATTGATATAATAATTTTTAAACGAGTGGATAGGAAAATGAAGGATTTATTCCTAGAATTATTCCTATAGCAGTAAAATAAATAAGAAATGATTACTTAGAAGGAATGTTAATATGAAAACTTTCCGATCTCATTAATATTGTAGTTTTTATTACTACAAGATAAATGTTCAGGTCAAGTAATAACTTAGATATAACTTGTCTTTTAACGCAAAATTATCATAATATATTAGCTATTTACAAGACATTACCTACTAAAAATTCATTCCATTAAATCTAAATTTGTAATTTTATATAATACCTACGAGACAACGGTAACACCATATTAATGATTCAAAAGACCTCATTAAAATTTTTATTATTTATTAGCTTTGCCAAAATATTTTCCTTTGCAGTAAACATCCTATAATAAGTAATTAGTGTCAGTGGGGTCAGTTTTGGTCAGATAATGTTCTATTTATGGCGTATTAATTTTACGATTATAATAATGTGACCAAAGGTTGGCACAGACCCCTATTTGATGATATCAGAATACTTTATGATCATTATCTTTCACATAATATCGTATTAATACGTAATTTTCGTTTGTGTGTTGGTTTGCCGCAGTGCCTTATTAAGGTTGAGCTGTTTAAATTTAATTTGGCGAAGAACAGCGGAAAATCTAATGAAATTGTCTAATTATTTATTTACGAAATAGAGCTTGCAACGTTAATAGAATGTTTGGAAACGATATACATTTACTTTTGAATATATGTATATAGAAAAAATAGAAAAGACAACACTTTATTAATGTATAAATTTTCATTGAAATCGTTACGGCCATTTTCGACACGTCCTAAAATTTCCTTTCTACTAACACTGGGTTAGTAGGAAGGAAAATGTAAGAATATGCCAATTAAAATGATTCATTGTAACTTCAAAAGTAATAAATCCAGTAGATAAAACTTAAAATCTATTCTCTAAAACGTATTCAAATATGTATTTCTGTGCGTCACTAAAATATAATATGTTATTAAAATGATCATACTTAAGTTAATTGCATGTTGTGAACTCTGCGAAAAAAAATATCTTATCGTAGTGTCAATTAATTGGCTCGTAAAATTTGTAGTGATAAGATTAACGACATACTATCAAAATAACTAATAATAAATTTAAATACAAAACAATATCATCACACTTTATAAACATAATTGTAGGTACATACTATTATTATTATAATCTTGGCAAGCTGTGCGTGAATACTACTGTTTTTTTTATTCCCGGCATAATACATGAGGCAACATACGGAAAATATCACAATACATCTATGCAGACAAAGAAAATCTCTAATAGTAGTGGGTTTTACCCTGTACAATCTTGTCTAACCAGCATAGTACGAGTAACAGTAGGTTAATATTCAACTCTTGTAAGAAGACAACCATATCTAACAATACATATATATAATTAATCTTACATGTGAGACAAGACACATTTGATTTAAGACATAAAAGAGGTGGCGTTTCGTATCAACTCGCTAACTAACTTTTCTCTGGCATTGTCTTATGATAATACATATCATAAAGTCAAAAAAAGAAGACAGAGGATACGAAACAGTAGCAATTGCTCTACTGACAGATGTGGAACTTGTGTTAAAAAAGGAGATATTAGTCATCTTTAAAATATCACAATAATTCCGCAGTTAAGTATAATATATAAGCAGGTACATGCATCATACTAAGACCTCTTACATGAAATATGTCAGGAACTTTCCTAATCTCTTGTTTGACTACGGTCAGGAGACAACGTGAGTAAGTTTATTATAAAAATGTGATAGCCAATGCAATCTACTTGGTTTTATTGCTTCTTATTGAATTCGAACTATATCGACGACTACGTAACTGATGAGTCTACGTTTCTGAAGTTGGAAGTTGCATTACGTATTAAAAAGATTTCAAGGTTGATTTTAATAGTTTTATGTTTAGTAAGCCCCCCCCGCCAACCAAGCAGCGCTTATTCTTAGTGCAACCGTCATACATAAAATAATAGAATGCCAAGAATAACAACCGTAAACCAAAGTTAATTACAGTTCTGATCAGAAGCTTGGACCTATCAAGCGTGGCTAAATACGAATCGAAACCACAATGTTTGCTATTTTACAGACTATCAAACCTAAGCATGTACATATATTATAAGTGTGTGTGTGTAGTGTTGTGGCTTCAGTGGTATTGTGGCAAACCGTCAATCTGTGACTTACAGCTCGGTTAGAATTCACTTGAGCTTGGTTTCCGGTTCAGTTTTCGATTAATTTCTAGTAATTGTGTTTCAATTATGGCGGTTTCTCATTGTGCTGTGTTTTTGGAAATTTTGTTCCCCAAACAAAGCTTGTCTCGCACATTGTTATAATTACATCTACAATAACAATTTATACCTAATTTACTCCTAACAATTCAGATAGTAGATTTAGGTCGATCCCACTAATAAATAAACTAGATAGTCATATGAATGGAAAGTTTATCACATGTTAATTTAGGAGTACCACAAGGGAGCATTTAGTTCCACTGTTATTAACTGTTTACAATAAATACATCTTATCTTATCTTCTATTCCAGTCTACTTATGACGTAGAGAAGCTTGGTCCCCACCCACTTCTATAAGTTGATACGTAGAACACGTCACGTGTTATCAATGCTATTGCATTTTATCAACACGTTTGTTAACACGAATAGGTCAAGTGTAATGTGTTTAAGTTTTATAAGAATAAAGCTGAAGAGTTTGCTTGTATTGTTGAACGCTAGGATCTCAGGCACTCCTGGTCTTATGACAAATTCCTTTAGTGTTGGATAGCCCATTTATCGACGAAGGCTAACATCTTGGTACGGCTAATACGAACAGACCAGTGGCCAAATTAATAACGACGGCATCGAAACCCCGCGCGATTTCTAGTAATTAATATGAGTAAATTGGGTATTTGTGAAAGTAACGTTAAAGGGTATGGAAGTCATGGCGAGGGGCTATCTACAATATAATATGGCATAATATGCTTTTAAATTAATGCCATCTACTAGCTAAACCCATGTCCATGTCTTCTATAGTATAAAGCCAGAAACAATTTCAAGTAAGATATTTGAAGTAGTTTCTCTTCTTTTTTCATTTTTACTATAGTTATTAAATAAAATATCCAATTATAAAGTGAAAAAACACATCTTAATTTTCGACATTCATATATCGGACCCTTGTAACGCTTGTCAGCTAATAAGCATTACTTATACTCAGGCATTTACTTCGGATACTTACAACCACAAAGTAGGACTTTAATATCCTATTTTGTGATTGAAGACGAGTGGTGGTAATTTTAAAATACCTACTGCAATATTTAACTCCACTCACATATCAAGAATATTATTTTAATATTTAAAATATTATATTAGAAACATTTTTCTGGTTGCAGCTGTAGCACAGCAGCAGTAATTTATTTAGGAGGCATACGAAGTAAATCAGAGTAAAAATCTTTTAAATACCAATCTAATAATGCATCAATTAGAAACGTTACATAAAAAATATGGAAGCTTACCACATTATTGTTATCCTTGTTAGTCATGTCGACGATGGCCATGCTCATGTTGACTCTCATGCTGAAGGCGAACAGCATGCCGAAGAACAGCAACAACGTCTGTGCGTGGCGTACTCCCAGACCCGCTGTGTAACAATATAGACAGTTTAAACCAATCACCCCCACGAAACAAAATCACAAAAGGAACATGAAGATTTAACATCAAGAAACGTCCTGGACACGGATGATAGATGTTGACATGACAAGACGTATCCCCTAATAAAGTAGAAATACATTCATCCGCATGGAGAAAAAATGTATCGTTTAATCCTTCCTTATGTATCTCAATCTTTCTTATTTGGCCTTTCCTTAAAGAATTAGGAATTTATACTTTAGTTTTCAAGGCACATTCTAAAGATGGAAGGGTATCGATTATGGATACATATTACTGAATAAAATATTTGGTTTACGTCTCTGTTTCATCTTAGATTCATCCAAAACGTAAACATGAAAAAGTAATTCAACTAATACATACAAGGCCTTATATTTTCGTTGGCGATCCCCATTTTCCAGCAACAGTCACTGTGTATATATAGTAGGTCCGTCAACACGCCAAGCACACAAACGCACAGCGCGGCGTTCTGTGTTCAGATGGCACTGATCGTGTTTGCACATCGGGACATTAGTGAGGATTCAGATCTGTAGAGACGCTGTTCTATCAACTATTATTTTAGTACCTTTTTGTACGATTATCTTTTTACCCGACTGCCAAAAAAGGAGGGTAATGTTTTTTAGTAAATGCTTGTGCATAATATTATTTAATGTATTCTGATTAAAAATGATCAATGATTAATTTAAATAATAATTTCCAGCAAAACTCAAAAAGTGATATTACCGTCATAGATTTTATAAAATAGGTGATTGAGATCAAACACTTAAAGAAATTTGCTCAAAAGACCATGATGTGGCTGATGTTGTTATGTTAGATAAGAAGGCCTAATACGATGCCTTGACAATGATTTTTCTCCATCTCAAAATATTTACTTATTTCATTAAAAGTTTAGAGTGCAAAATGATTCACTTATTGATTATCGTATTCAAAGGTAATTTTCAAAAGCAAATTGAAAATTGTTTGTATGAAAATGAACTGTAATTAGTTTTACATTTATCAAAACATCGAAGGCACAAAACTAAACACAAAAATAAACGAAGATAAAATCAGTTAAACCACTAATTTGAATAGTATAACGCAACCAAACCACACTAGTTCTATAAATAAAGTGTTCTCACAAACTGACATCGAACGAAAACTTCATTGAGATATACTCGTGTCATATGAAAATGCGAGAGTTATCATGTTCAAATGAAAAATAATTGTGAGTTTTCGTTTGTTTTACTTTTTTTTTGTTTTATAATTAATAATTATTCATCTTTACAATGAGATATGCCAATAATGCCCGTGCCCAGTAGTGGGACGTTTATGGGTTGCAATGATGACAATGAGAAATTAGCTACCGAAACTCTAAAAATGATATTTTAAATTATATTCATAGTTTATAGTGACGTCCTTTGGTTAGGTATTATTTTCTTCAGAATTCTCAATGCTAATGTAAAATAGAAAATTAGACTTCACATTTTAATTTTATTTTGCTTTTTAGTGCCTTTGTCTCAGGTATCACTAATACCGTCACCAGTTTAAAACTATTTGCTAATAAGGTTACATTTTAAGTTTATTCAGTTTATTTTATTACTATCATATCACACAATTCATTTCCACGATGTTAAAAAACATATAAAATACTAAAATACTGTAAAAATATCTAGATAATTAAAGAATGTCCATCACTGCATGAATGTAAGGATGGGTATCACCAATGCTCACTACTAATAGCTGACAAAATCCTGAAACAAGGTCTATATACTCAGAAGGAAGCAACTATAGACCAAAATATAATATGTAATAATTTAAACGTATCTATTGACTTCTATGTTGTACAATTAGTAAAATATGAGATAACTGACACACCAGCGTCAAAGGTTATCTTGTAAGGGCGAGAGATTTATAAACAAGCTGTTTACAACTATAATAATGCAGTTATGTTAAAGGAAATTAATTCATATTACTTTAAAATAAGACTTCGCTATAACAAGGTTGTTTTAAAACTAATTTGAACTTTGCCATTGACTTTAGCTATGATACTATTTTTAATATGTTAGTGACAAATTACTGCAATTTATACATCTAGAAGAACAATGCATAATTGTAGAGATTATGGCATCACTGCCATGCCTCCAGCACCTTCGCGTAAAACGTGAAGAAAAGAGATGAGATTTGATGAAACAGCCAAAATAATTTTAAGCGATATGGCCAGTACAACTAGTGACATACTTCATCATTTCAACCCATATACGTCCCACTGCTGGGCACGAGTCTCCTCCAAAGAATGTGGAGGGAGTTTAGCCTACTATACCACGCTGGCTAGACGGGTTGGTATAGGGTTTGTTTCGAATTTTCCTTTTCTCGCAGTGCTCTTATCTGCATAAGGTTACTCCCTTAGTCGCCTTGTACGACACCCACGGGCTGAGATGGGGTAGTGACATTATGTATTCTTAATCCGTCACTACACGGATAGTGACATACTTACTTAATAACTAATGTAACGAGTTATTTTTATTAAAACAAGCTTTATGATTTCGTTATTATAAACTAAAGTTCTTGACACGAAGAATCAAATCAAACGAACCCATACTTGATGAGGTACCGTCCTTTTATTTCAGAGTTCCCAGGACCATCTTCTGTCTCTTTCAATTCGCTTCGTTTTCCTTTTCCTCCCTATTCCCCTTTTGGTTTTTGGTAGCCTGCAGTTTGATTGTCTTTTCTTGGCATTGTTTATTCAATGTTAACAAAACATATTCTTATCCATGAGTGGCGATTATCATTTATCATCAGGTATCTAAGCCGCTCGCTCGTGTACCACTTCAGACACACGAATGAGCGGCTTAATAACATAAAATAAAAAAGCCTATTATTTCTTACTAATTGAGTTTCCATTCAGATCAGATCAGATTTATCAAAAACCGAAAAGTGTGTCAAAATTTAACTAGCAATATTCCTTAAGAGACAGATACACTAGTGAATCTAAATAAAAGATTCGCTTCATTATTAAATTTTAAGCTCCTAGCTCATTATCAAATTAATTTTGACTATAACTTGTTTAATCTAAACTTATCGCCGTATTATTGAAAGTGGTATTAGGCTAGCGGTTAATTATCGAATTGGTAAAATCACAATTTCTATTAATTTGTGTAGGATTAGCGTTCCACTTCGCTTTTATTCACACCCCAATATTGATAGAGATTTAAATTGTTATCACTTCACTCGGGAGACCCAATGGGATAGATTAGGGTTGGGTTTCACTGAAATAAGTGTATAATATTGTTTGTTTTTTTTTTCACTGACATCATTTTTTTTTAAAGCATACAAGAATATAGCACATTTAAGGTAGGACACAGCGGATAATCCCCGTTAATAAGACTTATCTATTACTCGTTAATATATTAACTAGATGAAACTGCCAATTTTAAATTAAAATTAAATTTAAAAATTAAATATTGATTATTTTAGGTATTTATCACATATTTTATGCAAGAAGAGCAAGAATAGATTCGACAGGTATAATATAGTTTCATTTGAATACAATAACCTCATTCCTCACAATCGCGTTCATTACAACCGTACCTGAAAGCTTTACGTGAAATGAGGAAGCTTACACAAAGGCACCTCAATCAAGAACCGGTGACAATCAAACGATATTTAATTACATCTTCAAGCCCACCGCTGGGATTAATGCTATTGAGATACTCTTTCAAACATCACAGTGTTGTATTATTTGTTCAACAAACGTGTCGGCGAAAAAACATGATTTCTTATTACGAAACGTTATTTTGAAGAATATTTGTGAGATATGAATAGAAATTGGGATATATATATTTTTTTATTATTTTATATTACTAGTGGCTTCTACTATAATTGATTTGGAATGGGTGGCCTTTTTCATCAGCTAGGTTTGTCTTCGTTTGTCAATTTGGAAGCATGTACTGGAACCGTTTCGATTAAAGGACGAATCGCAAATAAATTATGCACAACCATTACCGATTAGGGTCTTAACTTTACACGTGCCTGATTGCCTATCAACATTACAAATAAAAATTGAGGTTGATAAAGTTTTAAATTAGTTTAGTTTTCTTTGTTTTTGCGGATAACCGAGGTGCCATGCAAGAAGTATTCATCACATAGTAACATTACATTTTCCAATTGCCAGTTTGTCCCATTTAAGTCTTAGACTTAGACTGGTCACAAAATCAGAAATAAATGATGATGAAGCTTGTTTGGAAATTCTGTTACCGACACGACCTACTTACTTTTATCTTAAGTCAGTTGCACTCGAGTTGTTAGGTATATGAGACAATTCCACTACACATTCATCACTGTAACTTATGTAAGCCAAGATTAACAACGAGCCCTTGTAAACACAAAGTTTACGACACTAGAGGGTACCAGGGAAAGCCAAAATTATTGTCTTGGAACATGCATTGAATTTAATCTGGAGTAAAATAGAAAAAAATACTAAATTCCAAGATAGTTCTACTATTCCATCTATCATTACGACTCCTGCAAGCCAGAATGAATATCAGTGAACCCAGAATTCTCGCCGGTTGAAGTTATATCACCCGGGAGTACCAGACAAGACATAACTTACTAAGTTTGTGGAAACTGACCTCATATTTTAAAATAGCAGCACAAACTAGAGGAGCAAAGTTGGCCACTAAGTTAGCAGCCCCAGTGGTGGTGTCCATCGAAGTTCCCGCGAAGTTACGGGCCATATCTATGTGAATCATCTGTCAAAGAAATATGGGAAAATTAAACACCAGTATTATCATCTTATTCAACGAAGATAACCCTCAAAATAAAGTCATTTCACGTGAAATATTTGTATCATCTAAAATGTTGATGTACTCAATGCCCCTCCCATGAAGAAACTAATGATACTTCTCAAGCTAAAATGCACGAAGCCGTTTAGGCTCTATGGAGTGCCAAAAAATGTACATACACTCGAAAAACAGCTGCCTCCACAATAATAGCAAAGTGCAAATAACACAGCAGAATGTAAAAAATAATAATAATATAAAATATTTGAAGTCTGTTGTTGAATTTTGACTAATTTGCCAAAATCACAATTTCTCTCATAATATAACATCAATTCATTTTCCAATTTATAATAACAATCTCAGCAAGTTATTCAGTAATCAGTGAATAATTGTATTAAAATGTTGCTTTTAGCTCACATTAACACTATTACGTGAATGATTTTGCTACTAAAAGGTGTCAGCTTCAGGTCCATATTTAAAAGAGTCATTAATAGGTTTTAGTTATGTATCCACTTAATGAAATATTATCTTCACATAGCTACAGGACAATAAAGTTACATCCATTGAATTAAACGTGACTCTTTTTGGTCACATTGTCTATAAAAATAAACCTTGAACGAGTATTATTTGTATGGAAATTTAATAATCTAAATAGTATTGTGCAAATAAAAGTACCCCTAAACACATAACTTTTAGTAGAGACTCCAACGTAAGAGCTTCACAGTCATCGTTTCTTCTTTTGAGTTCTGGAGTCGCATCAGCAGAAAAATTATAGTGTTTAGTAGTTACAGTTAAATTGTTGTAAATATTACAGTAAACTGAGTCGTTGTTAGATAGACGATTTCTTGAAAATTAACTTTCAGATCCGAGTCAGCCGCTTGTCACTCTATGCAAGGGACGGGAATTAGATATACTTTCTGTAGAAGTGTTATACGTATTTACTTTTAAGTTTTTGCGTATCATGTGTTGGTGAAGCGTTTTCGACTTCACCAGTCAGCTAGTGACTATGGCTGGTATAACTTGTGAAAATATCAAGTAAAATAAGGTGTGTGAATTCCCGGTTTACATAACAAATCATATTTTCAAATTCTACAATTTTCGCCCGAGCGATATTAAGTGAGGCATTATAAATTATTGCCTCAGCTAATATCATATCACTTGTCTTACAGCTTTAGATTTTATTCGCAACAGACAAATTCAACCTTATTCGCCTTCACATTAGGATCGAAATATGTCATAACATTGACGCTTTTCAGTTATTCATTACGAAGTAAAGTGCAAAAGGAAGAGTAACATTAAATATTTATAATTTACGTAGGAAATGTCTCTATCGATAAATTGACACTTCGCTGGTCTGTTTATGTCTATAAAGGTGTCAATATAATCATGAGCAGTATAATTAATATTATATAATTGGTGCAAATAACCGTGCTTGATCCGGTCACCAGAATATATTTTAGGTTGATCTAGTAGACATAATGAGGCTGTATTGTTATTGATGGTTATGGCACTTACTACTCTACTTGATATTCATTGGTAAACACCTTACTGTGCGAACAGTTGAACAAAAAAATGTGCTTCATTATAAACGTAATTCACTCTGTTTCTGTTGATTTCTGTGACAATTTTGAGAGAAACATATAAATTTATAACTTTTGACATTCATTAGTATTAGTTGGTGACCTTAATTTGACGATTAGAATCGGGAGACCACTTTGGTCCATTAATCGTCATGTAAATCGCATTAATGGACTCTTAAGTGTACTGATAAGACTACTTCCGGCGAACTGATATTGGATCAAGTTTATACGATCAAGTTGTTTCTTTTAATTGCTTTTTAGATGTTCGATCACACAATAAATTTGCTGCAAGTTTTTTTTACACAAAATGTACTTTTAATAATAGTAATATAATATAATATTCTACCACACAGCGCTGTCTAGTCCCAAAGTAAGCAATTATATTATTTGCTTGTTATGGGTACTAAACAACTGATATACTACTTAAATACATTTTTTTTTAAATACATACGTATTATAATAAATTACACCCAGACACAGAATAAACCTTTATGCTCATCACACAAAGATTTGTCCTGGGTGGGGATCGAACCCACGACCTCCGGCTTAGTAGTCAGGGTCACTAACCACTAGATCAACAGGCCAGTCATTTTAATTAAGCAATATTAGTAAGCAGTCAGTCCCTATTTAAAGGACACTGTAATTTTATTCGAAATAATGTGAAAGAAACTTTGTTAAACCCTGAAAGTTAGCCCAGTTCCTAATACACACCAGACATATACTATATTAGAACGCTACCACAGTTTGTTACTCAACCACGTCAGAACTTGTATGTAATTTAACACACATAGATTACTTTTACAAGCATACCACACATGCGGAGCTGCGAGCAAAAGCCAGTATACAAGTCCAACTGTAAATCAGAAATAGACTATATTTGAGTTTGTTCTCTAGAAAATAATTAGTACAATCAATTTGCTAACACTTATGCATTTTTTACACTTTGTTTTAAAACCAAAGCCATTAAAGTCACTCAAATGTGAGTAAAATAGTTTAAAACTACGACATAGGGGACGAAAGTTGACAGTTAAGTGGAACACTCCACACTTGAGCATGCGGGCGCCACCACCCGGACACATTACGTACTCGACTGATACTAACCGCAGACGAAAACTTTGTAGCTTCGTGCTCACATATTTTGTTTATTAGCATAATTCTAGTTAGACGTGTTTATACATAATTATGTAATAGTTAAACATTCAAAGGATATCTACGAAAGGTGAAATACTATCAAAGTTAAACAAATTAATAAGAGCTTTGGTGAAAATGCAACCGACTTATAAACTTTGACTTATAAAAATTAAATGTGTATGAATGTGGCACGAGTACTTCGTTTTTTACAGATGCTAAAGATCTAATTTCAAAAGACAACGCCATCACCAAATAAGCCATGTTTCGCGGGGGACGGAAACATCCAGACTCGAAACAAATAATTATATATCACAAAAATATTTGTGTTGTGTTGAAATCGAACCCACGTCGTTAGGCGCAGCGAGGCGACCACTTAAACCGCTACGCCAAGGTGACAGTCAAATTTTGTGAAAAAGAAATTTACGTAAAACTCATTATTTCACTTACATAACTGCAATGTATTAAATTAATCAATATTTACATGCACTTCTTTTATCAATGTGGTCAATGTAATTAAAAGCATAATAACATTGACTGGCCTGTTGGTCTAGTGGTTAGTGACTCTGACTGCTAAGCCGGAGGTTGTGGGTTCGATTCCCACCCAGGACAAATCTTTGTGTGATGAGCATAAAGGTTTGTTCTGTGTCTGGGTGTAATTTATCTATAATATGTATGTATTTACAAAAAAAAAAAGTATTTAAGTAGTATATCAGTTGTTTAGTACCCATAACACAAGCAAATATAATTGCTTACATTGGGACTAGATGGCACTGTGTACAAAAAAAAGAGAAAAAGAAAAGAGAACATTTGTTTCAAACTAATTAATTAAAATCCATATTTTAAACATTCATACATAGCCAAAGAAGAAAGTCTGTTATTAATAATACCTAGGAAAATTCTTTGCCGCACCCGAAACCTTCTTCAAAAGATACATTAGGTACTGCGTATTTTTACGAACAAAAATGTTGCAGATTCATTAAGAGCACTAATAGCCATTCAACAAAAGAATTAGAGCACACAGAACACACATAGTTTAATGTCGCATCGTTACCTGAACAAAGAACATTTGTGTAAACACGAGTGTGTTTTGTTTTGTCTACGACTGTTAATTACTGTGTAGGCCTTTCATGTTTGCGTTAAAGATTTATTCAACATTTTAGTAATACTAGATTGTCTTTACCGAAAAGTCTTACTATTGGATTAAAACTATTAACAAGTTATTAAGTACACATCCCATTATTTTTTTAATTTAATGTTGTTTTTTTATTCAGACTTCAATTTTAGTATTTACTAGATATCGGCTGAAAAGGTGTATAGTTGGTGACTAGAAAAATATTCAATTAAGTCAATTATCAGAACAATACTCTAATCACTCAAGTCACTGTATGTCAATAAATACAGAATTTTGTTTCGTTTAAAATAATTTGTATACTTAATTCAATATTCAGAAAACATAGTTAACCGTTAGCTACAAAATATGACCCAATAGTCACAACTCCAACAACAGCTAACAAATTAAGAAAACTAACAAGACGTTCCAAGAATTTTCTAAACTATTCATGAACCTACAAGATTCCTGGACAAAGTAAAACATGTTGAAACCCTACAGCTAGGCAAAGAGGTAGTAAATAAAAATAATGGTCTGGGTGATTAAGGCAAGGCACCCAACTATTAAGCAATTAATACCGGTTACTCGCGAACTCCGGTCTCATATTTAATTCAATTTGGACTGACCATGTAATCTTTGTTTATGTTGTGGACTGGGCAAAATTGCACGGTATCGGGCGCTTGCTATTTCTTGTTGAGTCAATTGAATTGGTCTGGATTTGTTTTATTTATGGAGAGTTTTATTAAATAGTTTAGTTATCCAAGAGTTCGTTGGATTAAGAATCGAATGCAAGGATTTTGTAAGACAGACAACACACATTCAATCCATTTGGACTGATTTTTCACTAGCTTTTCTACTTATACAAATAAATTTCACGTTAAATTCCTAAATTAATAAACATGTAGGCCCTTTTGAGTACAAGTAATTGGGCCCAAATTGTGAAAACTACAAGATATACACGTGTTAATAAAAAAATGAGTAAAAGACCTACGCTAAAAAGAATAGTTCTTTTATATTAAAACAATCAAGGCTTTTCTCTTCTTCAACCACCTCCCTTTACAAGTTGAACCTAGTAAATACAAGGCGGTGCCGAATCACATTAATTTAACTCAAACAATAGGCAACTGCGGCCTTGGACCCGTTTCAAATGGCAGTTGCATTGCGGCTGTATGTGTACCAATACATAGTATATTAGCAATACAGTTATATGCTAGTTTCGTTCTCGTTGTAAGTATATTAAGATTGTTGCCAAGAAATTGCTTGTTGCTAAAGAACGCTGCAATAAATCGTAGTGTTGCAGGCATAATAACTACCAACTGGTTTTGAAGTCCAAGTTCAAAAATAAAATGTTTTATATCTACCATCATTTTACTTTTAATATTTTCCTGACAGTTTTAAATGGTAATAAGTAAAAAATGAGCGTAGGTTTAAAGATTTATTTATTTGATTTATTCATTAGATGCTTTTATATCGGCATCCCGCAGATATTTTTTTAATGTTTTTTTATTAATTAATTATTTTGTTTATATTATTTGTTTACTTATGTATATTCTTTATTATTTTTTCTTTGTTGGTAGTTTATACCGAAGTTTATATTTTTTAGCACATAACTTAATAGTAATTGTTATATACAATTTCTTCGCTTATATTTGACACTAGTTATTATTAATTAGTTACTTTTATAACAACTATATACAGATCACTTTTCATGCTTAGAAATGTGAAAAAATAAATACCAAAAGAAATTGAATATTTGCAATATTTGTTAACGCACATGCTGCTTACCCCAATTCTATTGGTTCTGTATTACATACCACTGTATTCTCTTCTTGCTTCTGCTTTGATAGAATATAAGTATTAACTTATCTAGAATCCAAGCCATTGTTCCATAAATAGATGGAATTAAGTGTAATATTATCCACATTTTTTAAACTTCACAGATATACTTAGGTAATCACGTGAAACGTTTTTTAAACGAAGACTGAACTAAAATTGAAACCGATTTACCTCCTTATCCGCCATGCTTAAAATTCTTTAATCTACAAGAGTTTATAATCTAGCGTTGGACGGGACCGTTTCAAACTTTTTTCATTTCCAGCTAACTTAGTGGTCTTCGAAGCCGTATTATAAGCTGAGCAGCTTGGTCATCGTTTCTTGGAGCTAAAACGGCCACAAGAACTTATTGAAATATCCGTCCTCATTATATGATTCTTGACCGTTTGAGATTGTTTATTTTGGGTTCTCAATACTTTTAAAAATGTAAGCTTTGCAATATCATAGGTAAAGTTTATTAGATAGAATATACCCTTTATTGCATACCACAAATGTAATGTAAATTACAGTAGTAACGAACTTAACATTTACATAAACATGTCGGCAGCTGATGACGTACTTAAGAGTTAATTTAATATAATTATTATAATACATTTAATTACATCTTTCTTAAATTGTTTTCAATCAAAATTGTTCCCAAAATTGAATGTCAAGACTTAAGTCAAGACAATATCGTAATAATAAGTGACAATAAACATAAATCGATTAATTCGAGATAATACAATGTCTACGGTGTGAATGTTTACTAATAGAAACACTGCTCTACTAAGTTTTATATATTTGATTCGCTGTAAAAAGTACTTATAAGTTGGGCAACATAAAGTGAAATCTGACAAAGCATCTATTCAATATGTTTGCAAATGTCTATTCCTGATATTTACATTTCCAGTGTTGCTTACAAAGCTAAGCGCTGCTTTGCTCAGGCAAAAGTTTCACCGACCATTTTTCATGCGAAGGGTTAAATTTGGCGAAATTCCTTTTTATCCCTTACCTAAGGCAAACACAGCGGCCGATATTCCAGGGGTTCAATTTGAAGCGTTTTGTTAGTGATTCTCTAGAACAGTACTTGTAAACAAAAAGTTTTACAAGGGGATTATCTTTAGTCAATTTACGGAAATTCGATGTTTTCTGTTTCGATATAATTTTTTTTTCAGAAGTTGATTGTATTATCTTGCCTTTTACACAGTTTCAATATATTATTCACTCAAATAGGTATATGATGCAATACAGTCAGTGTAATTAATATGATCGAATTATTGCAATAACTTAAATAATTTATTACTTAAAATGTTCTGCAAATACCTGCGTGTATAAATGAAAATTACATTCAATTTTCACTTTTGCTACAAAAACATAAAGCACAGCATGGCCATACTCGATCCCAAATCAATGCATATGTTTGTAAACAAATCACTCAAATTGAATTTTAAGATAATACATAATATATTTTCGTCTATATTATCAGTGGCATAAGCTGTAATTTCTTATTATAAACATTTGCTTATTGTTACAATCGCTCGTTGTGGCGGAAATTAGGTGAGATCTATGTTCAACAGTGGACGTCATTGGATTGATATGATGATGATGATAATACATTTCAAAATAATACTAAAGTTGTATTTATTAATTTAATTGGTTTTATAAAGATAGTAAATGTTGTTATTGTTTATGCTCTACATTGATTTTGGCTTGAATATATGTGTCAGATAGATGCGAGTTCTCATACCGAACCACGTTATCATTGTGTCCACATTCCGTCGCTCAAGTACACACTCAACCAAAATTGCCTTCCTTATTGTGTATCTCATATATTGTAGGTATTTATCTAAGTTGTTAGCACAATAACGTCTAGAGCGCAAACACTGCTGCATCGTCCAAGTTCCCTGTCCGGATGAGCCAAGCGACAAGTTTTCGTAATTAGGTCCTGGACAGCTCGTCTTTAATGAAACTCGAGTTAACTCAGTTATTGTTTGACATCTTTAAGACAAACCTCCAAGAAGCTAGCTTTGCTGCTGTACTGGAATCTTGAAATTAATTTCAAGTATATGATATAAATACGAAGTTATTAGATATTCCAATCTTAGTTTTAGACGTGTACTTCCGTGAATTCATAGGTGACTATCGTAATAACCTAACAAGCTAAATAAGGAGTTCGAAGTTTTTTGACATCATTTTCACAATCCATTAAATTTTACACACATTCTTGCAACTAAGAAAAATAGAAATAAATACTCACAAAGTTATAATTAAGTTGTACTTTACTTACTTTGGCTATTTTCGAGTAATTGAGACATCATGCTGTTGTGAAGTACTTGTTTAAATAACAAATCCAGGCTAGAAAAATTTAAACAGCAGTAGAGTCAAGGTCAACATCAAATTTATTAATGGTTCTATTAATTCTCAAGAATGTTTCCTATGATCAAATCGACAAGTTTAATGAAGGTAAATAAATTAAATTATATTCCATAGCGCTGCAATTAAGAAAATTATTGCCTCGGGGAAATGAAATTATATTGAATAAAAATGTGCTGAGTAAAATATTGAAAATGCGATACGACGTCTTCACGTGGCGCTGGCGTTATAGTTGAACGACATGAAATGAGAGACAACGCGACACGCGACGTCTCCCTCAGGCATCGTCACTACTTCTACCAACGGATATGGTTTAAATTACTCGTACTCTTGTGGATTTTTATTTAAATTTTTAAATAATGGCCACTAGAGAAAGAATTCTTATTATGTAAAAGCTTGAGTCCAATTTGTTAGATGCTTATAGTATAATCAAGCAAGTAATATTACTGACCTTACAGATTTCTTTGTAAATTAACGATTACTTTAAATGTTTTATTTATTTAGAAACAATTTTAATTAGGCTTGTAAAAAATAATTGGTCGTTGGTCATCAGCAGAACTTTGAAAGATGATTTTCAGATTCGATTAAACTTTAATAAAGAGACATTGTTTTGCCTCAGTTTTTTTATACCATGTCAGTCGGAAACTGGAATATGGCCTGCTTGATGGTAGGTAAGCAGTTATCATAGTATGTGCATGTCTGCAACACCAGAGGCATCACGAGCGCGTTGCCAACCCTTCAAACTCCTTCCTTCCACAATGAGATCTGGCTCTTAAAATCACTTAAAAAAAAAAAGTTAACAAACGACTCTACAATTTAAAAAAGAAATAATATTGATTTTCATGCTTAATCATCTGGAAATCACTTTATTGTAGATGTATTGTTGTACACATTTTTAATTCTAAAAATAAAATACATTTTCAAAAACATTCAACGAATTGGAAACATTTCTCGAACATTCTTTTGGTAATACTTCGCGTCAGACAGTGTGACATTCCTATTTCTCGGCATGTAACAATGCCACATTTTAACATGATAAGAAAGGCGTAAAACGAGCTTTTAACGAACACTTGCAAAAACATCATATTTCCCGAAAGGTGTGGAGGTGGAGTTTTAAAGTCGTAATGTTGCTGGATTTAAACTTGGATAGGTTTGTAGTGGCGTAGAGAGTAAACAGATGGTAGTTGTTGTTCCTGTTACACTTGCGGGAAATGGTTAAGCTGTCAGTTTTGGCAGGACTTGTTTTCTGATAATTAAAGTTAAAAAAAAAAAAAAAAAAAAGTTATTAACATCGATAATAGTTTAAATATTCATACCTTATATATTTATGATTCAAGTCATAGGTTTTTGATACTATAGCTCTTTTATTTGCTGTCAATTGTATTATGTTTAATTTGTATTTAGATATCGCGTGATTGTAGTAACTTCCCCCCTTTCGTAGTGGGCCAATTGTACAATATTGTAATAAAGTAATAAATGAACTGTCATTGTGGCACTACAAAAGCTGGAGTCATAAGGCTTTAAGTAAAGTGTATAATCGTGTTGGTTGCGTGACGCACGCAATACGCTAACTGCGGCTAGATTCGGACTCCGACAAAGCTAAAATGACACGAGAAAATAGAAGATGTGTTCTAAGAATCACTAAAAGTGCTGAAAGATTTATTTTATTATAATAATGAAAATAATTAAATTAAAAATCTACTTATATATTAAAACTATATATACAATTAAATACAAACAAAAAAAAGGGAAACTAAAACGAAAACTTAAACAATAAAAAAAAAACAAATACCCCAAAGAAAACTTGTTTAGGCATCGTAATATTCGTCAGCATCACTGTCAACCGGAAACATACCCAAAAGGCTGGCGGCATTGCCACGTTGAATCTTAAATCTTACCTACTAATATTATGTAGAAAGACAATTTCTAAGCGGTAAGTAAACGGTTTCTCATATTACAACTGCAACTATCTTTTTCACAAGAGTTAGTAAGTATTGTTTTCTACTTAATTACCATACCGTATTACCGTAAATATATTATTTACATTAAATTGCCAATAACTTCCTGGTAGTGAATTAGAAGTTTGCAATAAATATTTTAAAGATTAAAATAATTAACATATTTCATGATTTAACAGGTTTCCCATTAAAATAGTTTTATAAATGGTTTTTTGCATTTAATTGAAGTGGTTTAGTGCATGCAACTCAGGCTTATCCTTGTTCGTGCACTGCATAAAGTTATTATAGCTGAAATGATTAATTCTCACTAAGTCACCGATTCAGTCTTACAACGCAGGGATTTAATAACTGCTTTTCTTTGATGAAATTTGAAATAGTGTGTACTATGTTGAAGGCATATAATTGGTAAATGCCTCTGATCGAGGTCTGACTTCTGAGGCAAAATATACTTTCGCATTTATAACATAAGTAGGATATGGAAAAACTGTTACTAATAAACTGCTTAACACTGCAACACTAACTTAACTTGAATCGGACTTAAAACAAGTTAAATATTCTTGTTCATTACACTTAGCCACGCTATGAATTACTTCCGAATAGAAGTGAGGTGCAAAACGGCCATTCTTGTAACAAATTGTTCACTAGTGATGTCCATTTAATGTATTTATCCATTTATTTTTATTATCACTGGAGTTTTTTGTTTTGTATTTGTGCTTCTTTTGTGAGGATTCACTTTGGCGTTTGTAGTTTCGGAAATATTATTATCTCCGTGCCATTTTTCTGATTGTTGTCCGTCGACGTTTTTGGATAAAAGATTTTTGCTTTTATCAAAGCGTGTCTTATTTTTATACACTGCTTTTTGCTTTCTTTTCTATAGACATTAAGAAAAAGATAAACCCATAAAATATGACGTACTTAGAAATATTGAGTTTTTCTTATAATCATATGAAGCTGGTTTTGTTATTTCATGCTTAAGGAATACTTGTACTATCTGTATATATTCATACTATAAGTCAAATAAAACCATGTTTAAAGTATTGTTATAATTTATCCAAACCTGCTTTTTACCCTTAACTACTAATTCTGTAAGTAAATGTTTTTTTAATAGCTTTACCTATAACAAATTAAAACTTCGAATTACATAATTATATTTTTTTAATTTGTTAATTGTGTTTTTAATTTGATATTTCCCAAAATGAATGGAGCTTAAAAAGAGTGCGCATGAAAATGTTTCAACGTCATCATCATCATCGTCATATCAGCCCAATGACGTCCACAGCTGGACATAGATAGGCCTCACCTTATTTCTACAACAAAGAAGTGTAACATTATGCCATCAACTATAGCATCTAATAATTATGATATTTTCCACATATTCAAAATAAAAAAACCCATGAGCAAACAATAATCATAAAACAACTCTCTGAAGCAATCTTACAGAACTAACACAGAGCACCTGATACAAAATTAACGTAATCAAACAAGCTGGTTCCCCTCCCTAGTGGTTCGTCAACGAACGCTTGTTAACCGGGACTTTAATTGTTAACACTATTTAAAGTTTGCTGTTTAATTTAAATTGTTCCCTCACTTTTCCACTTCCCACATAAATATTCAGGGCGTGAGAAAATGGCTGTGCTTTGGCTCGGAAACTGAATTAGGACGTTGTTGGAATATCATATGACTCAAATTAATTGGCCTTATGTTTCCTCTCTTTATTTACATACATGTCATGTTTGTGTGTAATGTGTTAATAGGCTAAGAGATTTAGTGAAAGATGATTCAGTAGTTTATAATAATAAGGCATTTATTTCGGACAACAATCCATGCATTTGTGTTAGTATCACTTATAAACTACGTTAGTACATAAATATAAAACAAGCTTCACTTCTTGATAAATCATCAACGGTGTGCTTTTTACTTTAAAATGTTTGCTAAAATTGAAAGTATGAATTATTATGACATATTTCAAGTACTTACTTAGTGTTTAGTATAAATATAATATACCTATTCTCGGTGGAATATAGCGTAACTATTTTCAGCATTGTAACACCTATAATACAGGTCAGTAAAGAAAGACAGAAAAGATCTTTATTTATTTGCACACAACTGTAGAAACACAAATGAAGTGACTATAAATAAACAGAACAAAAAAACATGGTTTAAAACATAACATTAACAATTAAAATTAGTAACAATAATCAATCCTATGCATTGCGTTATAATAGGGTAGTATAAAGTACCTCTCATCCAATACACATATGGGACAAGGGTCAACATCAAAACAAACGCCGTTTTGCTTTGAAAATGTAGATATTAAAAACCATTTAACATAGATTCAATTTTAGCTACTTAGTATTCGTGGAGTGTCCTACATTTCCGATATCTCTGCCATAATGCAGCTTAATGCAGGTTAGTGTATTCATACGAACGTGACTACCCAAACAGACGTCCTAAACAGCATTACTGCTATTTATGCGTAGTAGACATAGTAAAATGTTTCATCTTAGTCAGTTTATTGCACAGTTTAATTTTGCCAGATTTTTGTGGAACATATATCAAAAGTAAACTGTTAATCTTACCAAATCTCATTAGATAATATAACAAAATTGTAAATTGTAACCCCTGAAGAGAACTGATGAACTTACTAATATTTTTACTTAATATTTTCACCCATTCATCTAGTCCCAAATTAAGGAATCATATTTACTTTTGTTTAGGGGTACTAAACAACTGATATACAGTTACTACTTTAATTCATTTTATTTAAAAAAAAGAAGGAAAAAAACAGCATCTCTTCTTTTTCCTCGGCATAAGCAGAGGTGTATTAAATGGGATAGTGGTATTATCCCTCATTTAGTCAGTTGCTATTGTCATTTACCAGCCACATTTCAACTCACATTCAATTTTATGATAGAATAGTATAGCCCATTACCGTTTTTAACCGAACTGAGAGTCGAAACCTAGGATCTATTGCGCAATATTCGAACTCACTTTCCACCAATATTTTTGCGCCACTAATATTAGTAATCATTTAATTTTAAAGCTATATGTAAAAAACAAAAGCAATTTATCTTCACTCTCCAAACTGCCTTCCTTGTTCCACAATGGAAATTATGTAAATGCAATCCACGTGCTTGTAGAACCAATATTGGAATATAAAACAGGTGAACCTTCATTAAGTTCGATTTCACGGTTCATTTGGTTTTAAGTGGGGAGGAAAGATTGCGGTCTGAGCTCAAGTACAGAGTGGCCCACCACCGGAGAGAATTAGTAATGTATTATTTATTTATTTATTAACTTAAAATACACAAACAATGTATTAAGGCGGACTTAATGCCAGAGGCATTCTCTACCAGTCAACCGTTTATCAGTATTAGTGACTATTGTTGTTTAAACTGTAGTTTTTTTGTGCTAAGAGGTGTCGGTCTTCATTCAAACTCAATGCCACACTTTAATGTATGGCATTGAGCTTGTATGTGTGCAAAATATCTGTTGGTATTGTCATATCACTACTTAATATCAAACAACTCGAATCTATAGTTTTTATTAGCTTCCACCCCCAGCGTTGCCCGCATGGTATTAGCTAGGTAATTAAAATACTTATATAAAGATACCTGTCTTAAAAATAACTCTAACTATTCGTGAAAACCACATAAAAATCCGTTCAGCAGTTATTTTGTTTATCGCAAACAGAGACACAGCGAGTCCTCCGTTGCGTCTCTGTGATGATATGAACTCATTTTATAACATTTTTATTAAATTATTTACTTATATATTACATAATATATTTAACAAAGGTCGATATTTAAACAAAGTTGACGTCAACCATGTCGCTGTTTGGTGTGTAAGTGTGCACCAGCGGGGTATAGGCGAATTAACCCCAAACACTGTACGGCTAAGAGGCAGAGCTAGGGGTGTTATAGGCCAGTCTATGTTGTTATTGAGCTAAGTTCATACGCGAATCTCAAGTCCAAGATCTCCCTTCATGTTTCTGGGGTATATTTTGTAGTAGCCTAAAGTCTTTTTAAAAAGATATACACTACCCAACTAATACTCAATGTATCCCTTAACCCAGCTTCTAATGACCGGATATTGAGGTAACTTCCGGACTCGTAATGGCGACAACTTTATCCCATCCACGTGCCGAGCATTTACTATAAGGGTAAGTACAGATAAATAATAATTATACAAGTTGAGTAAGTATGTACGATTTGGCTTTCGTACGACATCAAATTCTACAATTCAAAATATCTTAACTGCACTGTTTAGTTTTAGACTTTTAGACTTACAAAGTAATCGAAATTTATAATTTATTTAGATCATTCTTTTATAATTATGATTGCAAGTTATAATAATAATAGTTATAGAAATAATGATGTCTAATATTATTATATAATATAATATTTTTACCACAATCACACAGCGCCATCTAGTCAGCAATAAAGCAATTTTATTTGCTTGTGTAATGGCTACTAACTGATATACTACTTAAATACATTTTTTTGTAAACATACATATTATAGATAAATTACACCCAGACACGGAACAAACAATCATGCTTATCACACAAAGATTTGTCCTGAGTGTGTATGATATTGATACGGTTAATATAATTTTGACAGTTAATTAATTAGGTATATAACTAAGTTGTTGAATAGGTGCTTTCTTTTGCATTTGCTTTACAGGACATTGTCACAACTTATTGTAGTCAAAGAACTGCGTTGTGAGACTTGGTATTGGTTTCCACTTTATTTTTTGCTGGATAATATAAATATACTTTACGAAAATTATATGGAAAGAGCCATTGGATATCATTGCGTACTCATACATAATATTAATAAGCATAATGTGCTGCCATCGCCTCAATTTGTAACAACCCGTTAATATTTTGAGTTTGTTTCTTCACTGTAACCAAGTGTCTTTTTTTAGACGCATTTGCTATTCGGTTCATGAGTCATACATGTCCTGTTTCAGTCACAAGAGAGCTTACTATGAATGTTGACATTGACTTAGTCGCAGTCAATACCGGTAGGCTCTCGGCGAACACTCTAATCTACACTCACCTTTAAAATTAGAGACAACAGACAAGAACGAACACGGTTTATGTTATTGCTCAATGTTAGAAAGAACTTTGTTAATGTGTACGGGGGTTAATAGACACTTTGATAATGTCGATTGGCTATTCCATTGTGAAGTTAATGAAGAACTTTTTGTGTGTACTGACAACATATTTGGGAGGTGCTTGAACTTTCGAAAAAATAAAATAGAATTATTTTCGGACCGGACAAAAACGGTATTGAGTTATTATGAAATTTTCGATATCAACCAAGAGCTAGGAGATGGTCTCATCTTCTATCACATGGGACCTAAAATAGTTGGCGATGAAGTTCAAGAAGGTGTTCTACTTCTCCAACTTCATCATATATATGAATGATAACCATGTGGCACATGCTTAACTGGCAACGCCCTGGTATTTATTAAACATACATATTATTATGTCAGATATACAAAGGCAAGCCAGGGTGTACCTCCAAAATTAATTCACAAAGAAGGTTTTAAAGTGCCAGGGCGCGTTTATATTATGTCCAGCAATTGACGTCACTGGATTGATATGATGTTATTGTAAATACTTAATTTGAATACATTTTATTACTATATTTCACTCGGACCTATTACTACTATATACCTATTACTACTATTGTATACTATACGAAGAGTTGTTACACATTTTAACTCTGTGTGTGTTCATATTTTTTAAACTGCCAAAATTAACGAAATTTATTACGGACTCCTGTCTCAATTACGCAAATCCCTTAACAACAGACACCGTCCTAACGTTATTATTTTTAAAGGAAAAAAAAGATAAAATAAAATCTCTGGTGTTTAAGCCTTTACGTAAATAATGTCCCCGCCGGCTACTCGTATATACCTAACAGTGCAGGATTTTTTGCTGACGCTAGACAAAACAGAATTACGGATTCGTAAACCTTTTTATAGATTATAAGAAGCAAATAACAGAAATGTTTTGAAAAAGAAAAACCTTAACTAAGCATCATAGTAACAGTACTGTCCTCTTACAAATATCTGAAGATTTACGTCTTCCCAGGGAACATTTCTACCGAAACTCTAAAAGTAGTTGCCGAAATACTGTTGAATGTTCATATGTATTTAAAGAGGGCTGAAGTTGGTCGTTGAAGCGATCGAAAAAAAAGGTATGTATTTATAAAACTGTCTTTAATTTATAGATGTCGTTCATGCTGAGCAAGATTTGTTTGCTTGTTCACTGAATGATTTCGCAATAACCACTTACTTATAACATTATTGGCTATAAAATAGGTTACGTTTGATGTACCTACATAAATGTTATATTAGGTTAGGGCTGACGGACGGTGGCAAGACACAGAGTGGTGGCCGAGAGACGCGAAGAGGCCAGTAGTTAGACAACCACCAGCCCGATGGTCTGACGATATCGTCAAGACGACAGGATCCCACTGAACAGGCGCGGCTGGCGCTGGACCATGAAAAGTCGCGCTGCGGAAAACAATACCTAGCAGTGGAGGGATGTGAGGTAAAAATAATGATGATGAGGTCAATCGAAACTAGAATTTGTGTATAAACAAGAAATGCTTGTTAATACTAGCAACAAATTCTCAACTTAAATAGGCAAATAAAAGCTGTATATTCTCACAGTGCGAAGAACAAACCAAAACTTACTATAATAATATAACTGTATCAATATTCCTGCGGTACTTAAAACGCAAGACGCGTTTACAAAAATAGACGCCGAAACCTGGCGTCAAGGTCAGATTATTTCCAATCAAATCATTTGTCGCTGAACATACAAAATTGAAATTCAGAGAGCTCCACGAAACGTGATGTTACATCAAACCAAGTATTATCAATGCACAATGGGTCCCTCCCACTTAATTCCATCAACGCTCTGTTTTATTATTCTTCCCATATCCCGTTCTGTATTCACATCAGAACAAAACAAAATATAAAATTCAGGAACCCAGTAAACATTTTCGTGACAGATAATTTTTTATTTCCTTTTACGTGTTCCTTTGCCAAATTTTTAAAGTGCTACACGAGTTGAAGTTGTTATGTTCTACAAGCTCTTAGTGTAAACTCCAATTTTATTGTTAGTGAATCTTTTGTATCTTACTAAAAAACCCAATTTGTCTTATAAAATACAGTCGTGCTTGTTGAAGTGTAATCCTTACCACAGAGTTTTAATGTGGGCGCGGTAGTGTTAGAAAAATACTGGCAGGCTAATCAATGCCAAATAAAAAACACCTAAATTATTTTATATATTTTACGTTTTGTAAAGTATTGTTTTCAATGTGAAAGTTTACCTTTATTCAAATGTATTAAAATCATGTGTGCTATTTTATAAATTGTATAAAGAGATTATAATATATTTTTTGAGTTAATTTAAAAGGAAGTTCTTTTATTTACAAGTGAGTGCCTCACATCCTCGCGGACCTAACAGTGCTGAAGATAATCCACACTAATCATTCGACGCAGATAGAAAAAAAAAACGGAATTATTCATACTATAATAATAATAATAATAATATAGTTTATTTCTCTCAAAAAGGTAAAATACATTAGGGTTGTCTTATAATAATAGTGTAAATTTAGTGAGAAACCTTAGTGAGAGCTGGAGTCTGTACTAGGTACGGAACCTGTGTGACAAATCTCCAGGCTCTCTCGTTTGGTAGAACTTAATATATGGAGACATGGTGTGCACTTTTAAAAAAGAAATACAGATTTAAATGTATCTTATCTAATCGAGGAATGAGAATACAGTTAGATACAAAATAGATAATATATTAGGAGTGTTGTGTGTGTGCATATGGGTGTGTGTGTATGTGCTATATATATATAGTAATTCTTTCTGGTTCTTTACATTCACAATAATTTAAACACTGCACAATAACAATGATATATGCGCTTTATAAATATAACTCTATCAAAACATTTGAGCCACTGCACGACAATATTTATAAAATTTTTATTCTTTTATATTTTAAGTTTCATAAAAATCAATTTGAATAGCTACACAACCTTATTTTTAACTTTTAGGTCGAAGATAATTTTGACAGTAATTAAGAATAGAAATTGACAGTGACAGTTGAATCATAACAAAAGTAAATAATAATCCAAATAAAAGCAAACTAAATAAAATGTAACAAAAAAATTAATTTTCTCAAAAAACCAGTCATGGTTATTGTACTAGCATTACCGTTACTATTGAAATCTAAACGTGTCAGAAGAGCACTGCAGTTTTTCTCAAAAGTTAGAGTATATCAATTTTCTATCTCTTAGCTGTTGCAATCAGGAGTGATTCAAACCCTTCAACTCATACAGTGGCGGCGCGCGGCGGCGGCGAATAGATGTACAGTCCGCCTGATTGTTCTTATTGGTAAGTGGTTACCGAAGTCTATGGGCGCCTGTAATACCAGCGGCGTCATGCGCGCGTACTCACTTTCAAACCTCTTCCCTCTTCCCAATGAGCCCTGGATACTTTGAGTCACCAGGAGGAACACAATGATTTTTTTATAGCTACGGTCTTTTAGAATGGAGGTGATTTCAGATGGGCTTCTCAGTTTGAGCGGAAATTACCGACGCTTTTACTTTAGTCAATAACAATAATATTTTCGCCGGTTGGTGGATCAGACATTCATTTAGAATTTCTCTAATGTATGTGGGTTTACTCACGATGTTTTCCTTTGCCGGTAACAAATTGTAAGTCCAATGATTAGTACATAAAATTTCCACAAAGCGAAATCCACATCATTGGTACTGTTGGTCGGAATTGAACTCGGACCGCGTTTTTAGCTCGCTGGTCGGCCTCGGTTCCAAGACAGTAAGTTAGGCATTCCCTGGAACACAATGTGTTTGCAAGGGTCATCGCTATTAATTCTGGCTTACAGAAGTAAGAAAAATAGGTACCTATATCATCATGAAATATTAATATACAATCAAAAAAGGATAATGATCAATGTTAATTGTTTTTGTTTTATTTACTTTTAGAAAAAACGTGATGAATCCGACGAGAGCCACGATGACACGCGCAATCAAGCTAAGGCTAAGGATGGGTGATTATTTTTATTAAATAACCCTTTCATTTATAGATAAGTATAGAGAAGAACATTTTCTTGTAACAAAACATGTAGCCTATCGACGTAGATATTTTACAAATAAATGCTCACTCGTCGTGAGCTTTACACTAAATATTAAGTCGCGTCTTCACCTGAGGCAGCCGCGGGTCGAACACTAGCCTCGAGTGGGGGTACTGCGAGTCAAAGCCTCGATCCTGCCTGCGGCACCATCACGCTAAGGCAGTTTAACACAAGGCTGCTCAAATGGAGACGCGGCTTTAGAGCCTTTGCTTGTATACATTGGCACGAACGGTACAATATATTCAAATGTTTGAGAAAATGCTCTAATTTGTACTCACTCTAAGTCTATGTTCTATCATTAAATAGGCAATACACGCTCCGGTTTGCCAGAGAGGTCTGCCTGAACAGGTTTGACTGCCGCGCAGCTTGCTGTTATAATTATATTAAACTTTTTTTTGCAGGACATATGTCTCAAAAACTCGAAATCCTACTCTTAGGTCAGGAGTAAACGTAAGTATAGTAAATAGTAATACTGAAGACCAATCAACAAGAAAATTTTTTATTTAGTTATAACTATTCCTAACAACATTCAATCATTTCATCTAAATTATTACCATTAATTTAACGCTGACGTGATGACGCATCACCTCTGAAAATAGTAAATTTGCACTATAATTATAGTAATGCGGAATAAGCATTATTACTGCTCGTGCGGCTCATAACGCTCCGTGAGCTAGAAACAGAGAACCGAAATTTGTTTGCTTTTTTTTAAATCTATTGTTTATTTGACCAAGTGATTTCCTAAAAGCCGGCTTTTTGAAAACAAAAATTGTAAATTATTCTCAACCATATGTTTTACTGTAGTCATTTTTTGAATCCATAAAAACAATGGGTAGGTTTACCTTTAAAAATTAAATTGAATTCTATGGGGGACAAACAGGAAAAAGAGATAGAACTTTTTGGCAGTGACAAAAGTTTGATCTGTCCCAACATGAGCAACGGTGGGACAGACCAAACTTTTTTTTCCGATCTGTCCTACCTGGGGTCCGACAGACCGGAATATTCCGGGTGTAAGTAGATCCCTCTAGGGACAACTGATGACCTGGTAGAATCATCATCATCATCATCAGCAACCCATTAAGTCCCACTGCTGGGCTCGGGTCTCCTCTCTTCTAACTAGAGAGCTGAGAGGATTTAGACCATAATCCACTCACGCTGGCCTAGTTTGGGTTGGTGGATCTGACATACACATAGAATTTCTTCTAAGGTATGTGGGTTTCCTCACGATTTTTTCCTTCACCGTTAGCAGATGTTAAGTCACTTGACTAGTACATATAATTTTCACAAAGTGGTTTCCACATTGCTACTGCCGGTCGGGATCGAACTCGGACCTGGTACAATAGCACTCAATAAAAAGCTATATTATTTTAAAAAAGGACTGCCTCGGTGGTGCGTCCGTAGTTTACCTGTGCGGTGCGGTTACTGAAATCTCGGGTTCGATCCCCGGGTCGGAACAAATATTTTTATGATATTATCTGCAATCGTTTAAGCCTATCATAATATTATACTCCTTAATATTCAGTGATATAACTATCGAGTACGGTTTTCAGATATTTTCCTATACTTGTGCAACTTGATATAATATTGCTTCTTGCCAAATTTCATGATTCTAGATTGGTTTTGACTTTTTTGATCGTCAAGATTAAGTGACAAAAATGGAGCATAAACGGCTGTATCTTTTGATTACGTTTACTTAGAACTCTGATTTTTTTATACTACCAAGGGATTGCAGACCCGAATATTTGATATTAATTTCAGCTTGGTACCTCTTAAACATATTGTTGAGACGAACAACGGAGAGATCCTATAAGGGTTCCGTTTTTTTACTTTTGAGTTCCATTCACCCATAAAATGATCTTTGCCGATCTTTAACATAGGTGCAGTACCTATACGGGTTGTCTAAATAAATGAGATATTTTAAATGAGTAACTCAATATTGAGTTACTATAACTACTTAAAGATTATATTTTAAAACAAAATAAATACTAGAAACAGTATTTATTTTGTTATTGTAATAATAATACATAACATGTTTTACGTGCTAATTAATCAGATTTTTTAAAAGTACAATTACTTTACTGTGTCCAATAAACATATTGAGTAAAGTATAAACATTTAACTGAAAGTCATTGACCGAGGGTGGTGCAGGTATTACCTAATAGTACGGGAGGTAGTGTCACTTTTTTATCAGTGATTTATCTCCGATTCAAATGTAATTGATTGAAGAGTTTAACCATTAAGTACTCTGTTTCAAATCGAAAGTCAGTCAGCGAGTCAGTCGGCACTACGCCGGTGGATTCTTCATCAGTCGAGCTGCATAAGATGCAGCGCGCCAAAGGAATCTAGTCAGCACTCTCGACTTTGGAAAGCCGACTGACAAAGAATCCACCACGATAAACGTGGCTGACGTTCATTTTCATGCTTGATTAGATATTAATAATCATTCCAAAAAATTTCAAATGCAGATCGATCATTTGAATTTTCCAATTTTTCGACAGCTTCAAACCTCTGACTGACGATGTTTCCCCCATCGGGAAAGTGACTGACGAATATTTTCACGTTTGATCATCAATAATTTACCATCTAAACCAATTTTCATCAGCAGATTTATCACCTTTTATTATAGTTTTTCCGACGAGTTTCACAGCTTCCCACGACCACACCCACCGCTACTGGACTGACTGACGAGCGGATTGTACATGTTAATGTGGAGAACTACGCGTGGTAAAAAATTCGTGTGCAGATCGATCACTATTCCAAAAGTGACAGTACCTCCCGGACTGCGGACTATAAGGCTGTGCGGTTTTTACTTTCACTACTATTATTTTTTGTTTTTAGACGATCCGAAAAGCGACGGATCAAGGATGTAAATATTTAAAACGGTAAATATATTTCATTAAATTAATCTTTATTACTCTCTAATGTATATGTTGCCGCCAACTGGTTAAATCAGCCATTCAATTAACTGCCTAGCCGTTTCATTAAATGGTGGCGTTCAAATTGCCTGATATTCGCCATTCAATTAAATGGCTAGGTAAATGACTTCAATCGACAAAGTTAAACACTTGCTTAGTCTGGTCATTAAAATATTATTAGATTAATGTAAATGTATATCTTAATAAATAGATTCGTACCCAATATAGTAGATTTTTCACTAAAATGATAGATCTGTCACCAAACAATGTTTTGGGCGGATGCGGAACGCCCTTAAGCTAACGCAGAAGCTTACGCCCGCGAACTCCCGCCGTAAAAGCCCGAGAAGAGGACGCCCCCGGCTGAGCGCGTCGGCCACGCCAGGACCGGTCGACTTTGGAGAAAGTCGACCGCGAGCGTCTTCTGGTGGCGTGTGCGTGTTCCCGCACGTCACCGCCGAAGCTAAGCTCCGGCAGAGAGGGGGCCCGTAGCGGGCCATCGTCGCTGTGGTCGCGGACGAATGTTCCTGCGCTCCCGTGACCACAGCAGAGCGCGACGAGAGGAACACCTTGGGGTTTTAGTGGGTGCGAGCCCCACATAAACCCTTGGTTCTTTCCCCAAGACCAAGGGTATGCGTCAGGCTTTTCCCCAAGTAAAAAAAAAAAAAACGCTCCAGCCTCAGTCTTCGTGTTTATTTTTTTTAAGCCTTGAAATACCTTTTTTGGCAAATCGGACATAGATTGGAAAAGTTGAAAGACCAGGGTAAACACTCTTCACTCTGATAAATGAATAGCCTAAGCATTACCCAGCTAGTTCACAAAATGTTGCATTTAACCATTCAGCTGAAGTTCATTTAGGCCGTTAGTTGAACGCCGCGCCGTTTAGTTAAACGGTTAGGCAGTTAATTGAATGGCTGATTTAACCAGTTGGCTACGACATAAATTAATGTTAATGTTAATGTTAATTATAATACATACTCGTTTAACTATTTTATGTAAATTACCCTCTTAGTAAATAATAATAAATGACACCACGCTTTTAAAATTCTAGCTAGTTGTGTTATGCTTCCAACAAAATTCCCACACGAGACAAAAATAATTGTCTGATTTGTAGATATTTTTTTCGAGTCTGGGTGTAATTTGTGTCTGTTAATAAAATTGTATGTTTGTGAAGTCCCCAGCGATACAGGGCTTATTCCCTTCTAGAAAAGAAAAACTCGAAAAACCTGTACTCACTCGCCTGGTGATCGTGGTAGCAGTCTACTTCTCTTTTGAGGAGAAACCTTGTCTTCCTGTTCAGCAGTGGGGTCTAATGGTTTAATCAATACTGTTATTATTAAGTTAAATGAGATAGTAACCCTATTACACTTTCACGGTCAAACCACTGAATCGATTTTGTTAAAATGAAACATCATAATATGTATTGTGCTACACTTAACATTAACAGCAAAGCTTGGTACGGATACGGACACGAGTGCTGAGTTACTGGTGTTTCATACCTACCTACTTTAAGTAGTAAAGGTGACTTCACACGGTGGGTGGGTCTACGAACGCACGACCTCAGAGCAACTATACGGAAGTAGCTAAGCGCACGCTTTCCCATCTGCCAAAGTACATGAACTGCTTAGCATCAGGCGGACCGTACGTCTGTTTGTCACCGTCGTGGCATAAAAAAAAACATGAACGATCGGTTTATGTCGTTTTTTTGTGTGTCGATTTTATTTTGATGTGCTTTTATAGAAACGTAGATTTTATGAGTGTGCGGTAGTGCGTATATGTGTCTGCTGTATATACTTACCCAAAAAAAGGCAGAAAATGAGTGGGTACGTTTCCTCAGGAATCTGACCTCAATCAGATATTCTATTTATAGGAATTTCCTGTGAATGGAGTATCTGGTTCTTTTTTTTTAAATAGGTTATTTGTGTAGGTATAATTTTTAAGATATGATGTATTTTTTAGCAATAAAAAACAGAAAAATTAGTAGTATAAAGCTAGCTTTATACTAGCAAACTGCAAAGGCAACTCTCGTCTTATAGCTCTGAGCACACGATATACGATTCTGGACTACCATACGTTGAGAACTATCGCTAAGAACTTGTATGTGATTCCATAGACTGGAACTTCAAGTCCGTTCGCAATACCACGCACCGTGGAAAACAACTAGGATAGAAACATAAATACATTTCTGATATAAAGACTAACTATTTTTATTGCAGGTGTACGCTTTGCGTCTGGCATTGCATAGATTGTAAAGATGATGATGATGTTGATAATGATGATTCTCAAGTAAGGACAAATTAAAATATTAAAATATTTTACCTGATACTAGCTGACCCGGCGAACTTCGTACCGCCATATTTTATTTTTCGTGAATATTTCCGAAAATCCTGAAAAACCTGTTTTAATATATGCCCGCTTCGGCTTCACATGTTACATACTATAAGTATATGACAGAAAGAGGAGACAAAATCTTCCGTTTACAAAACGCCGTACGAATAATATAAAAATAGAAAGTAATAGAAATGGCAGTCGTCGAATAGATTGAGTGTTAAACTTAAGATAAAAAGAACACAAGTTCGACTCTCAGTCGTTACATAAACTTCTTCTGCCCGCTTTCTGAACCATTAAATATAAGTTATTGATAGGACAAAATATATAACATAAACAAATTAAAAATAACAGCTGTATGAATAAACTATTTCTATTGTGTCAAACAGCTGGACCAATTTTGACAAATTTTGGTATGAAAGTAATTAGGGAGGAGTTTAGGATTTAGACATAGGTTTTTTTTTTTGCCGTGGATATCACATACCGTTGGGTGCAGCTAGTTAATAGTAAAGTTCTCCAGGCCGTTATCGGCTACATCGGCTGATTTTAAGCGAGATTAGTCAGCTATCAGATAACGTATGGTTGGCAAAACGAACTCCTGGCTGAATTTTCCCCAAGGACATACAGTATGTGGTTCTTCTAAGAGGGAGTAAATTGGCTTTTAAGGAATCAAAATCAAGAGAAAAGCAACGCACATGTGATGCTTCTGATATTTCAGGTGTTCATAAGCTATAGTAACCGCTTATCGCCAGACCAGTCCTAAGCTGCTTTGCTACCATCAATAACAATCAATAAATAAAGAGTGTCACTGTGTTTATGGCCGTAATTCAGTATGGGGTTCTTCAAAAAAGGAATAGGTTTCTCAATGGTCGGAAGCGTGCTCGTGAAGCCCCTGGTGTTGCAACCGCTTACCATCAGGCGGGCCTTACGTCTGACTGCCACCATCCCGTAGTGGTATAAAAAAAATGTTTGGTTTAACGCGATGATCTCAGGAATCTCAGGCTATTCAACACTAAAAGAATTTATCATATTGGACCAGTAGTTTCAGAGATCCCAGCGTTCAAGCAAACAATCAAACACTTTAGTTTCTTATATTTTACGTTTCATGCGTTTTTATTCCTTTATCCAGCTGGAAGGATTTAAAGATTATAGATGTTGTGGTGAGATAGCATGCAGGCGGCTCCCCGAATCTACGGATGATGATAAAACCTCAGAAGGGTAATTATTTTGTCAACTTTTGCTAATGTTAGTCTAATGTTATTCTTCCCATTAGTAATAAATATAATAATTATAATATAATATATTATTATAATTATTATTTATTATTTATTTATTAGTAATGCCCAATTACTTCTCCTAACCCCGCTTCCGATCCCCATTACCATTTTCTTCCCTATTGCTCATTTCCGTTTAGGTAGGCAGTGGCTTGGTTGTGTTTTCTTCGCAACTAATGCTAAAAGTGGACTGCAATAGGCTGAAATGATGATGATGATGATGAATGCTAAAAGATCATAGCCAAGTAAATGAGCGGCGGTAAGCACGTCAAGTGGGCCGCATGCTCGGCTGCCCCGTCGGGTAATAAAAAAAGTACAGTAACTTAACATTACAAAAAGTAGACATAATAATTATGATGGTGACGACTTTCGTCACCGCGTCGTGTGACGTGTGACTGAAGCACGCCACTCGGTGACAAGAGTTGAGCCCTTAAGAATCTGAAACCCGGTCGGTAATCACGACTTCATTACGTGAGTGACCTGTTTAATATAATAAGTATTAAAAATCACGTTAATTTTATTAATATTATTATCTGATTTTTGTTCCAGCAGTACATATCCATCATACGATTGTATATTCACTCCAAAAAGAACATCAAGAATAGCGGTAAATATAAGTATTTTTAACCATATGTGTATTTTATTGTTTTTAGGCTCGGTAGATTATGCCGATGCCGATAGCGGCGGCGCCGGCGTTTCCGTAGCCGCACTGAACCACACTTTCCTATGCTTCTATTCTTCTCTGCCACTTAGGAGCGTAATTAATACCGTAATTAATTAATACCGCTCTAATAAATGACGATTCTAAGTGACAAAAAGGGATAGAAACATAGGCAAGTCCAATTCTGTGCGGCGATATGTCATTCAACCCTAAATCTAAAACTGTTGATTCAAGAACACATTCATCAAGTTTTCTTGTAAGGAGAGACCTCATGTTCAGTTGTGATCTCAATAAGAAACAGTTAGTTAGTTCAACCAGGAACATCCGGCACGACGCGCGTCGCACGCAAGCCTTCTGTCTCTATACTATTATGCGTGCCGAACATGCATCACAGTGACAATTGTCTTTGCATCTCATGTAATTTTGGCTCTCCCAAAGAATTGACCATGCAACCTGACAGCGACGGAGCAACCGCTGGGAAGTGACAACGGTATAACATGCGGTATATATGTCGCGGTATAATAATAATAATAATATTCTACCACATTTACACAGCGCCATCTAGTCCCAAATTAAGCAATTATATTTGCTTGTGTTATGGGTACTAAACAACTGATATACTACTTAAATACATTTTTTTTTTGTAAATCATACATATTATAGATAAATTACACCCAGACACAGAACAAACAATTATGCTCATCACACAAAGATTTGTCCTGGGTGGGGGTCGAACCCACGACCTCCGGTTTAGCAGTCAGGGTCACTAACCACTAGACCAACAGGCCAGTCATTATTTCGTATTAAAATATCTCTAGTGTAAATACTGTGTCAGTGTAGTGTAGTCGTTGTGGTGGTCGCCTCACCACCAACATTACCGAGCTGAGCATTCCTGCAAGACACAAATATTTGTGTGATTAATTGATATTTGTTTCTAGTCTGCTTGAATTTTGTGTCGGGTTAATTATATGTTTCAAATCAAACGCGTATTGTATTTGTATTATTTGATATACATAAAGTCACTACCCCATTTCAACCCGTGGGTGTCGTAACAGGCGACTCAGGGGACCTTATGCAAACAAGAGCACTTCGAGAAAAGGAAAATCCGAAACAAACCCTATACCAACCATTTTGGCCAGCGTGGTATAAGAAGCTGAATTCCCTCCCCTAATGTTTGGAGGAGACCCGTACCCAGCAGTAGGACGTTTATGGATTGAAATAATAAATTGTATTTTTGTAAATTTTCCTGGACACAGGGAACAAAGTGTTCCCTAGTACGTAGTTGTCTTTAAAACAAAACGCTGAAATTAACCTCACAAACATATAGTTGTACAATGTCTTGTTTAGGATGCACCTCCACATAAAATATCTACCTTAAGGTACAAGCCCTGTGTCGCGGGACCTAACAAAATTATTTAACGGACATAAAGACACCCAGACTCGAACCAATTATATCTATTAATAACACAAATATTTGTCTCGCGTGGGAATCGAACCCACATCAATCGGCACGGCGATGTTTATGGCGACCACTAAGCTAAGGTGACAGCCAATTGTGTCTTTATCATATGGTAATGCTTCACCGACACAGGTATTTATACCCGAGAGCCAAAAAGGAGGGTAATGTTTTTCCTTATATAGGCGTTGTTTTCCTCTAAACAAAACTACGATATTATAGAAATATTTTGCAAATGTTTTAGAAAATAAAAGATGTGACTGATGAAATGAACAACAAAGTAACATGCTGCTTTAGACAAACATGCCGTGAAATGAAAAGCAGGTAAAAAAATCCACTGCCGTTCCTCTATGACCACGTTTGTAGGTACGTCTTTGTAACGTGTATAATACACACCCGTCATATTTCTTTTTGACGAACAATAAGCTTGCCTCAAAAATTTTGTTATAAATCATAGAAGACTAAATAAAATGGTTAATTAAATATTTAATATTAACGTATTCAAATTAGCTACTTCACAGCCAGATCAGCTGTTCTCTATGCCTCAAATATCTACCCAGGAAGTTTAACACGCTCATCTACTAATATTTTCTATGCCAATGTTTAGCCTACTGTACTAGTAGGCTAAACACTTGGGTAAGAATTGCGGTTCTTATATTTAGTTTTGAAAATAGTCATAAAAATATTACCTGTTTTACTAGTAATATATACCCTTCTCTATGAGGAGAAACAATTTAAAGATTTTGATAAATTCAAAAATCAAACTTTTGTACACAGATTGATTTTGATTGATTTTGTCCACAGATTTGCACATGGCCCACCACCCACAAACTGTGGAAAAGAGCTCAATGGATTAGAAACTAGTCCTGGACAAAAAGTCAGTAATTATTTTATAGTATTTTTGTTCAGATATTTAATACATTTTTTCAATTTTTATTTTTTATTTAAAGTTACCGGGCGAAGGAGAATTCCATGGATTAAAAACTTGTTGTTCTGGACAAGATGTGAGTACAGATCGTACAATATGTTATAAAATGTGTCCTTGTTCAGATATCCTCTTATGAATAAATTTTTTTTTTCACTTTTTATTTTTTACTAGCTGACCTGGTGAATTTTGTACCGCCATATTTTATTATTCGTGATAAGTTTCGAAAATCCTGTAAGGCCTATTTTACTATTTAGGTCCGCTTGGGCTTCACACAAAATCTTTATGATGTCAATCTATCCATACCAAATATAATGTAATCACTATGTTTCAATCCCTAATTCCATAATGTCAATATTTTGGATGTTATTTTAATATTAATTTCCGAATTATTGACCTTAAATTTCTGATATGGGTACTACATGCATGTTAAACCTATTATAATCAATCCTTCACATTTGTTTTTTCTATCTTTAGGAGATTGCGACAGACATTTTATTTTCTTTTTAAATTTGTCATGTTCCATTTTCACATGTTTATATGGAGATTTTAAAACCAAACATTTTAAATTTTACAGAATTATTTTTGTATATTTTCTTACATACATGCCCTGCTTCAACAATAGCAAATACAACAAAATAATAATTAGCCAAATCGGTGGAGCCGTTTTCACGTGAATCCATTAAATGCTTTTCAGCGATCCATTTTTATTTATATAAATTGAAAGTTACGATTACATGTATGTTACCTACAGATTGTAACGAAACTTTTTGGTTTTTTTTTTCAAAACTATAAGGGTACCGTTTTTGCCACTTTGGCCACGAAACCCTAAAAAATTGTCATACTAACAATCAAAGTGATATAACCCTCCCCTTCTAGTAGCGAAATCGATTTATCTAGAAGATCTGCACTTTGAAATGAGTAATTATTTACGTACATTTTATTATAAGTGAAAAATAATAAAATTATACGTAATATAATATATAATATTATGTATAAGTGAAAAAACAAAAGTTGAAGGGGTTACTGCGAAAAAAGACAAAGGAGATGATAATATTATGGCTACGGCTATATTATGTATTATGGATTAATATGATTAAGATGCTGTTTAAAACATTTCTAGCTATATTCACTTTAGTTGGTAGAATTCGTTCTTCTATAAGAGTCTCACTTACTTATAATAGCACTCATGAACTAGATTCAACAAGTAGATAGATAATAATTATTATAAATGAAACTTTGACAAACATTAAACGTGATTACAGTTTTTTTTAATGTTACATTTATACTTAAATAATAAATTATACAAACATACTATTTTTATATAACTTTCTCAACTTTTGTGTGTGATTCTGAAACAAATAAAGTAATTAACAGTTAAGTTATTATCATCAGTAAATTTAACATTCCATATTTATGAAGATATATTCTTAGCATTTGTACAGACAGAGGTCCTAAGATACAGCAACAGCAGCACAAGGATTGATATTCATATCAGAATAAAAAATATTGGACTTTATCATCATGACATTCTCATATCAGTCCAAAGATTTAGCTAGCCGGCTAATCTAAGGGATTTAACATAGCCGTCTAGGTATCATGCACCTCTGTTCACTTCTTCAAAATACCAGGATGATGCCACCACGATGTAAAATATTGAATTTGATATATAGCATTACGTTTTTAGCAGTCAAACAAAATATAACAGCAAGAATAAATACGCACAAATCAGTAAGTGTGCAGACAACCATAAGTGCGGTGCAACGCTGGGGTTGTACTGTTTTTGTATTAAAATTTTAGCTTTTACGAATTTTTTTTAATTTTAGCTTTTTTTAGTATTTGTTGATCAAATTGGAGCTGAATTATAACAAGCTGACCCCTGTGAGTTTACTTGTTTGTTTATTTAAAGCTACCGAGTTATATCAGCGGGAGAATTTATAAAATTTTCATATTTAGCGAAGTTTGGTTAATAATTTTCTCTATTTATTGTTTTTTTTTTAGATACATACATAATACTTATAAACGAAATATAAAGCCAAGCAGGAGTCCAAGTCCTAAGGCCCGTTTTTTTAATGTTTCATTTTTATTATTCTGTAATTATATTAATTGATGTTAAAATATATTTATATCAAATGTGTGTAAAATTAAATATGAAGTTATCATTGATTTTTTAAAATATTTGTACCTTGGTTGTTTTCACCACTGTCTTTAGGATTGTTCCATGACTGAACTTCACAAGAACCGAATAAGACAAAGAACAAGTTTCCAAGTATATATATTGCTGACGACAAAAAGAAGACATGACGCCATTGTTCGGGATCCGACTGCAAAACAAAACTTTTATTAGTAACTAAAATATAAAATCCAAAGTTACCGAAAATAACATTATTAAATAAAACGGCCATGATACATTTAAAAACTATAGCAATATAAGTTCTACTGGCAGCGACTACATTTATTAGTATACTTAGTTGTCGTTAGGTTAAAACAAATGATATCTCTAAATACTAATTAAACACTCATTATTCTAAATTTGTCGAAAAGGGCTCATATTAAAGTATCGTTTGCCCAATTCTCATTTAAATAATTTTCAAAGATTATGATTCACATTCTTTGGTGAGACCCATGCCTAGCAGTGAGGGGTCTTTCCTCTTTGGGACCACGAAACTTTGGGACTACGGTGTCAATCGCGGAACGGCCTTTTTTGAATGTTTATAGGTTGAAATGTTGATGATTTATATTATGTATTATAGATTGTTATAATTAATGTATTGTCAATCACCAACAATAATTATCAAACTGGAAAAATATTTAAATACTTAGGTGTATTTGTATTGTTTTTAAAAATAATGTTATACAAAAACTGAAAATCTTAAATATCAAAAAAGCAAAGTACTCAGTTCTATACTTACCTCGTCCTTTAATATAAATCCAGCAACTAAAGGTGAAGTTATTGAGATAATATTAGCAAAGAAGTTTGTGAAACCCATTAATCTTCCGGCGAAATTTGGCGCCATGTCAATGTGGACAAGCTGAGGAAAAACACAAAATTAGAGTTCCTTCAATATCTTTGAATCCTATAAATAAAAAGACACTTTCTTCAAAGAAACTGCTATTTTATTACAGTTACTACTAATAAAAAGCTTACCAAAAATCCAGTAAAATGTCCAGCATTTAGGCCAACAACGACAGTCAATAGCCCAACGGCTAGAGCAATTTTATGTGCTGGCACGTACGATAGAAAAATAAGTGCAATTGCTGGACCAAAATGACCTAGAAATATTCAACAAACAAATAATTTCTGTCTACAAGCGGTTAAATAAAATAATAAATTTTAACAGAATTTTTTTATCATTTAGGAAACAGAGTAAAATTTATTCAATGTAGGTGTATGTCTGAAGCAATTAATCTTTGAAATTTCTGAAAATATTTGGTTAACCAATTTGCTAACTTACCGATAGAGTTAGATATTTTCCGGGCAGTGCCGATGCTGGCCCATTTCTTTTTGAGCACATAGTCTGAGATGAATCCGAAGGGGAAGCCCAATAAGTACATGCTTAGGTACGGAAGAGCTGACATGGCACCATTCTGTTCAAACAAATAAATAATTATTTATCTCCTGAATATGCAAAGGAACTGTTTGGACAAAAAATCATCAACCAGTCACGTGTCTAGCTGAGAAAGCCGTTGGACCCTTTAGACCGGGTTTTATAGTATTTGTAATGAGTGATGTATTATTACAAACACTTTCTTCATTCAGAATATTTTTTCGTTTGTTATTATTACGTCACTATAAAGACGATAATTAATCATTTCTACTAGTAGTATTAAATACATGTTACTCTTAACTCACAAACGATACTTCTAACATCAGCGTGAATGGTCGAATTGTTTGAATTATCATCACATTTTTTGGGAAACTTACAGTCTTGATATCCACTCCTAAAATTTGAGACATATACGAAGGCACCTCTGTCATTAGAGTCCAGAAACCCCAGATATGTCCGCAATGTACAATTAATAGAGCATAGAATGGTAAAGAAGTCCAAATTGATTTCCAAGGAGTGTTTAGTTTCTGAAACGAAAATATTATGTTCAATATGTAAAAATGTCGTGTTACGGTGTTTGTGGCCACAATCCTTTAAAAGTGCTTTTTCGTAGGTTTGTTAAATAGGTCATAAAATGTTTTTAATTGTAATAAATTAAAACGATATATGATATGTCAGAACAACGTTTGCTGAGTCAACTAGTCTACTTTTGTGCCGAAGTTACCCTTTTTAGTGCGTATGCTTATTTGACACATTTTGGAATTTGGAAACTTTTACTTGGCAGATATTAGCTACAAGGCCATTTTTAGTTTGATAATACTATAAGGTGCTATTGAGATAAAGATAATGCTTGCCTTCTGTTCACCAACTTGTCCTAATGATGTCTGAATATACAGTTTCTCCTGTTCACTAATCATTTTAGACTTTTGTGGAGAATCTGCTCCAAAGAATAAGTACACCATCGTCCATATTGCACCTAATATACCATTCATGTAGAAGATTGCTGGCCATCCCCAATAGTCTGCCAAGAATCCTGATATTAGGAGTTGGAGAGCTGTTCCAAGTTGCGCACCTGAAAATATTTATTTTGTTTGCATTTTGAATCAAATAATTTATGCTCTATATTAATATCATAAAGGTGTAGAGTTCGTTTGTTTGTTTGAACGCTAGGATCTCAGGAACTACTGGTCTGATTTAAAAAATATTTTAGTGTTGGATAGCCCATTTTATATAATCATAGCGTGATTATATAAAATCACGCTACGACTTATATAAGCTGAGCAGTGGCCAATAATCGGCTTGTGCGGCAGTATTATATGCTCGCTATTCCCGTTGAAACCATAACTCCGTTATTTTCTATAGTTATCAAACATACCAGCATATATAACAGTCCCAAGACGACTCTTTTCCTCCAATGGTACCCATTTGCTGATAAGATTGTGCATCGTTGGAAACAAAAAGCCTTGACTTAGGCCCTGGGCAATCCGACACGCGCAGAGAGCTTGCCAGCCACCCTGACAAAAACCAAAATAAAGATTAGTTAATTTGATTTACTTATAGGACGAGACAAACATTTAATGTATCAGTGAGAAAAGGAAAATTTGAAACAAAACCCTATACCAACACGTCTGGCCAGCGAGGTATAGCAAGCTAAATTCCCTCCACAATCTTTGGAGGAGACTCGTGCCCAGCAGTGCGACGTTTCGGGGTTGTAATGATGCTAATGATTTGGTTTGATTGAAGTTTACTTTTATGATTGAGATCAACTGTTTCAAAAAGTTAAGCCTAAATCTGGGAACTTAAATAATCAAAACAGATTTTAAACTTACATAATAAGTAGCGTAAGGAATCAGGAATGATATTGCAGCATTGCCTCCTATAACCACATTCATGAAGATTTTTCCACCAAACTTAGCAGCCATTTCACCGGCAGGGACCTGCATGACGATGGAACCCCAGAAGAATGATGAAAGGATGACGCTTTGTGTTTGCATGTTCCAGTCAAAAGCCTGGGATGAATCGAAATATAATATTAGGGTCTGCAATTTTTGTACCTGCTAGTAGACTTATAGTATGTAGAATTATGAACAGGTATAACTTAAGCTTTGCTGATATTGATTTTTTGCTTCTTCACCGTCTAGCTATAAATATAATTAATCAAACACATTTCCTCTTTAAAATAAATTAATGTTTATCATCATACATTGTCATCATAACATCCAATCAATAAATTGTAGTATGAATGCACAAATCTTACTGCCTCTATATAAATCGTACTCGGTAGGTACATAATACTATAATTGTCTACTTGTGGACAACGGAGCTGGTTATGCTTTAAGTAATATTTTAGTACATAAATTATTTTATTAAGTCCTCAGTGTAACTGTTTGTTGACCTAAATAAATTAAAAAAAATATATACACATGTTATATCGTCATCATCATAATATCAGACCAATGACATCCACCTCTGGACATAGACCTCACCTAAATTCATCCACAGCGATCAGCCAACCAAAAAAATTAAGTTTCAGCTAATTACAGATGGTTTATTAAGGGGTGGTGGTGGCCTGAGTCCAATTTCAACATGAATATTATAATTTATACTATAACTATATAAATTGTAGTACCTACCTATTGTCATTTTCGTCTGAAACAGGATAAAACAAAATTGAGTTTAATTTTATTACTAAATTCAATTAACATTATTTTTGCTGTGCAGATGTATGCCTACATACTTTGAATTAATAGAAGAATTGGTGAGATTAATTCCTTTATGTCTTTGAAGTAAGTTATAACTTTATCTTCGCTGTATTTTCTTATCATATCAATTCAGTAGCAATAAATATATCAAGATTTTACGTAACTTGAATCAAACTACGATAAAACTAATCTGACGATATTTCAGAATAAGATAACAGATAAAATAGTATTCGGAAGTACAAGCAGATACAAATTGTTGTTTCTTCATTCACTTCTTGTATCAATGCATAGAAAAATATAGCATCTACCAGCGACTGGATTGGGATGATTTGTCATAAAAAACACTGTCTTCATCAAAGTATCTAAACTGTTTTAAATTTATGTCTTTCAATAATATCTATTCATTAGAGTTTAGACTTCTATCAACAACCAGTTGCACTCGGTTGTTGAACGCGAGTTTCTCGCGAGCCTGGAAATTAAAAGGACTGGCGACGTTTTGTAATATTTTTATATCACTACATGAAGTGAGTCACTTTTAAATTTCAGAACATAACATCAGAAAGATTTTACATTTTCATTATTCTTGTCTGTCATGACGACGATAGCCATGCTCATGTTGACCCTCATGGCGTAGGCCAACAACATAGCAAAGAACAGCATCACTGCTTGAGCATGCCGCACGCCGAGCAAAGCCTCTGTAATGTAAAGATTTTTTATTTCAATGGAGAATTATAATAAAAACTTTAGGTATGATTAAAGTAACAAACAGGCACTTTTGTCTTGTCAGCTGGCAGTACAATTTGAGCTGATCTTTCAGCTTTCAATGAGGCAAAAACTGGAAACTTGAAAAAACTGAAACTTGAAAAAAAGACTGGAATTCATTGATGTAAATTATTGATAGAATGACATTGATATCAAATTGATAAGATGATTATGATGGACATAATGAACTAGTCAAATCTATCAATTAAACCCTTGGTATAAAAACTTGGTATCTACTATAAAAATAAAATACAAAAAATACTTACTTGGTTTTAGTAACACTACTACACTTTCTCCTGCAGTCACCATGGCTCATTTGTTAAAATATTAAAACATAAATCTTTTAATATTTTGAAAATGTTTTATAATTTCTATAAATTGCTTATATTTAAATTTAATCCCTATCACTTTTGTATCAGCATAGAAGTAACATGCTTCTTGTCGATAAACTCAATTGTGTTTTTGTGAGAAAAGTTTATCAGTATCAAAATGCCCTGATGCCAAGATGAAAGATTAGTATTTATTATAATATTATCAGTGAAACGTCAGTACGTTTCTTAAATAATAGTGACCAAGAAGAGTTATATACCGTGGAAAATAAAAAATAAATAGTAATTATTCACGTTTGTAGTAAACAACAACGTTTGTAGTAACAACGTTTGTAGTGTTTGTGTACAGACAGTGCTGTAATTTTTCGTTTATTTTCTTCGTTAATTTTCCTTAGAAAAACCTTATTCAACTTTCAAATCACACAGGAATCAGGAATACTATGAACACAATAATAATTAACATTACTTAGGTAAATAAAAATTATTTAAAATTCTTATTTACTCGAATAAGCAATTTTATCTATACAGGGTGAAACTATGTATCGCCACCTGAAAGGAAAATACTCTTGATACTGAAGATAGTTAATGTTCTCAAAGGAAATATTCCAAATAATTTTAATTCAGAAGTCGGTACTATAATTATTTTTTTTATTATAGCTTGAGTCAGTTGTTAAATTCGAGCTTAAATATATTCTGAAACGGATTCTCCGTTCTAGAATATAAGCTCTAATTTAACATAACGATGGTGCAGCGGTGGATTGAAAAGAGAAAAATCTCATATTTCAGATAATACACAAGTAGACAATATAATGAATTAATGAAGATTGTTAAAACAACAACAATGATACATTTAAAGCATGGATGCTTACAGTTTATTAAATTTTTATCATATTTACATTTAAACAAGTAATCAATTTTACAAATATACTATTTTTATATATAACCTTCGTGTGTAATGCTGAAACAAACAAAATAACATACTTTATTAAATATTTGTGAAGATAGGATCTAGACAGTTGTGACCTAGCAGTTGCGAACCATTGTCAATGATGTGCAGGCGCTTCCAAAAGTGGCGTCCGCGACCGTTCCGGACGCGTATCAAATTTTAACTATGTCTGACAATATCAGGACATTAATATAAGTAGGTATTTACTTGTTTTATAAATAAATAAATAAAAATAAAATAAAAATTATTTATTCTCAGACTGAATCCATAGTTTGTTAGTAACAATATTTACTTAAAAACTATGTTAGTACCTAAAAAACTAATACCTAACACTAATACTAATAGGGACAGAAAAATCCTCCTCCCCCCTACGCAGACTCACTGAGATCCCAACACATGGAGTTCAGTGAATCTGCGCATGAGAAAGGTATCATATCTGTCCCCAATCATTTTCAGCACACTGTTCGTACTCCCTTGAACCCGACGCACTGTAGACGCCACTTTCTTCCGCATCATTGCATAAAAGTCATCGACCTTTGCATCTGCAAACATACCTGAGGCACTACAATACCTAGGGAGCCCGAACAATGCCCTGAACACATTATTGTACTGGATACGCAAGGCATTGTAGGCTTTTTGTGTATAGTTTGCCCACAGGCTCCCAGTGTAAAACGTCTGACAGAATGCTTTAAACAGCGTTATTTTTACTGGTGCTGTACATCTAGCAAACCTGTGTGCCAACATGTTCCCACGTACCGACAATGCCCTGCGTTCCCTTTCAATGTCCATCTCATCATTCAAGTTTTCTGTCACAATATGACCCAAATATTTAAACTGAGTGACACGATTTAAAGGTACTCCGTTAAGAAGCAGCGGTGGTATGGTTATATTAGAATTACTACATTTGAATAGCATGAACTCACTCTTCTTTTCATTGTACTTCAAACCGTGACTCACAGCATAACACTCACACACATGTAAAAGTCGCCTTAATCCCCCGATCGAAGGACTCAACAACGCCATGTCATCAGCATAGCTCAAGTTATTAACACATATATCATCCACATGGCATCCAACATGCATGCTGCTGAGTTCCTCAACCAAGTGATTGACATACAAATTAAACAGGCGTGGCGATGTAAGACCACCCTGTCTCACTCCACACTCCAACGAATATTCATCAGAGAACACATTACCCCAGCGAACCACATTCTTCTGATTACTGTACCAATAGTCTAATATGTCAACTAAATCGGCGGGAGCCCCTGCATTTCTTAGCTTTGTCCAAAGCTTATCATATCTCACCAGATCGAAAGCTTTGGACAAATCCAAGAAGCATGCATATACTGCAGTCTGCCTCTCAACATAATAGCGTACAGTATGTTTCAAAGCTAGTATTGCACTCTCAGTTGACAACCCTGCCCGAAAACCAAACTGATTATCTGACAAAGTTATAAACTTGCTGAGTTGTCTATCCAGTAACCCATCAAAAACTTTAGCTATTACAGTGGCCAAAGAAATTGGTCTATAATTTGTAATGTCTGAGGGGTCCGCTGTGTTGTTCTTTACAATAGGTACAATTATAGTTCGCATAAGTTCATCTGGCAAATATGAATGTCGTATGCAGAAAGTATACAGCATGGCCAAAACCCTGCACAAGTGAACTCCACCATGCTGCAGGTGCTCAATACTAAGCCCCTCATGGCCAGGTGACTTTCCCCTCTTCATATCTTTTATTACGCTGGCCACTTCTTTACTAGAAAAAGAAATGGGGTCTGTTACATATCTACACTCAGTATCAAGCTCCTGCTGCAGTGAGGAGCGCACCCAAAAGTGATCCTTAAACAAATTTGCAATTTTTTGAGGGTCATTAACACCTCCAACATTGGCAGTCAAGCTAACCTTTCCCTTTAACTTTTTTGTACCCTTCCAAAATTTATTGAATTGCTTAGCAGAATGTTGTGAGGCAAGTATGTCCATTTTTATTTGTTCCTGATTTTTCTGACAGTACTTTAGGCGAGACTTGAACACCTTACGACTTTCACACATATTAGTAAACAGAGGACCACTTTGGGGCTTTCCACCCTCAAGATATAATCTATAATCAAGCCTAGCCTGCTTGTGAGCGTCTTTGACATGCTTGTTCCACCCATACACACATTTAACATTTCTAGCTTTTTTACCATTATTTCTACGACAATATAATGATGCCTCGCATAATATATTAATAATTTCACAGTACAAATTGTCAATTATATTTCTATGTTGGAGATTGTGACACATAGAATCAGCACACTCACTCAGTTGAGTTGGAAACATAATATTTTTTAATTTACTATTACAAATCTCTTGATATTCATTTATTTCATGCAAATCCCTTACTCCCCATGATATATTATTATATATATTACTATTTACTTCAATTTTAGCTTTAATTATATCTAATTTACATGTCACTTCCATAGGAAAGTGATCAGACCAATAGATATCATTAAGAACTTCTACATTCATGACTGTCTGCATGGCTGCCTTAGTAACCACACAGTGATCAAGCCAACGCTTGCAGCCATGTGCCTCACTTAGAAAAGTATAAGTATCCGATGATATACCTAGTTTTGCTATATCTGCACATACCCACTCGTTTTCTGCACAGAAATCAATTAATTCATTACAGAATGGTGCAGTGGGATGTGCATTAAAATCACCTAATATAAAAACTACTTCTGTACTACTGTCCTGTATTATGGCATTAATCTCACCCAAACATTGGCTGTATGCCGGCAAGTTCTCCGGTTGGTCCGTTGGCATATAAATGCACATAAATAATATTTCACGATTCTGTTCATCACTTGTTTTTTAAACGCCTTGGCTCTATGCTCGGTGTCGAGAGCGGGATCGCCTCATCTGCCTGTAACCAAGAGGAAACGAGAGAGGTATCGGGAACGTTTCGGTTTCGTTTATCAGCGACAATGTCGGTAGATGCTTGAAGCGATGCCCCCACTGACCCGCTCTTCGACAAATCCGCACCTCTTTTTTTCGTGTTAACTGACGGGTAGTTAATCAAAGAATGCATCTTTAATTTATCAACCTCCGTACGAATGTCTTTCACAGATTCAACCGTCGCATATTTTTCCTTCACCGTTTCAATTTGACTACGTAGTAATACAATGTCCTTTAACAACTTGGTGACATCGATGTGATCGAAAGATATCGGAGGCAATTTTTGTAAATCCCGTGCAACAAAAATAGGAATCAACTCCGGATCCACTTCCTTAAAAAGACACACAATATCTTCTAAGTCTCTTTGCTTTTTCCCATCCTTTCTCCTTGACTTTTTCCTTTGCGAAGTCGTTACAGATTCAAACAACAACGTTTTTGCCTCGTCAATATCTGGCTCCGAAAAAGCCGATAGACATACACGAATTATGGATTCATTATCCATCACATCGTGCTTATTTTGGATGAATGCCAGTACCTCACTAATTATAATATTACAATTATTACACTTTAACTTGTTTACCGCCATTGTTTTCACGAGAGCGCGCGCGCACGTCCACGTCACACGGATGACAGATGACAACTTGTAGAATAACACACAATCACAATAACAACTTATAGAATATACTAATTAGATATAAAAAAATACCTATGATTTCCAAATTCTGCGTTCGTGGGGCGGGGATCAGATTGTGCACTAGATCGGCTCTCACAAGTATTGCTACACCCTGGCCAACATTATTGCCACGTTTATCCATCCGATAACATATTTAGAGCCGGGAATGTTGAGAGTTAGGCGTTTGGTTAATTTGGTTTCACAGAGTGCGATGACGTCAGCTTTAAGTTTACTCACCGCAATATCCGAAAGTTCTCGCTACTTACCATGAACGCCATCAGCGTTCTAATAAAAGATTAGAACTCTTGACAGCTAGACATAATGGCCGAGATGTGTCAGTATTAATATAACTTTATCTATGAAAGTTTTGCATTTAACAAACTCCTGTTTGACTGACTGTAATGTTGTTAATATTTCCAACATTTTAGCAGTATCAAAATCATGTAATGGTTTTCTATCGGTAACTCCTGTAGCCACAGTTTGCTTGATTGGTTTTGTGGCACGATGCATGTAGTTGGTCTGATGTAGCTCTCGGGATGATGTAGTATCTGAAGGTGAGATGGGTGATTTCCTCGCTGTGTATTTGGGCATTACTTTGGGGTCTAGATAGTAATTTGTTCTTGTTGGGGTTGGTGATTTGTACCCAGGTGTTAAGGTTGGGTGACATTTGACGACTGGTCCCCGAACAGATAGCCTTGCGTAGGGTTGCAAGGTTTAAATCGTTTTGTTCGATTCTATTGAGGTATTTGAAACGTTCATTGCACTGAGGATAGTTTGCGGGATGATCTTCCTGGCAATTACAACAACGAGCGGGTTCAGTTCTATCTTTTTTGGGGCATTCACGTGTTAGATGTGCGAGAGAACACTTGACGCATCGAGCTGTCGTATTACAATTCTTCGATGCACGTCCAAATCCTTGGCATCTGAAACACTGAGTGCCAGATTTCTTGGACGGTCGCAGTTAAGCAAGTACTTTATTTGCTTACATTTGACCATATTTGTACCACAAGGCAGTTGAATTAGTAGAGGTGGGCAATCTGAAGAATACAGCGTTTTCAATGCTGTGGCAGTAGCTCCTGTGAATCCCAAGGATTTAAGTTCAGCCGGAATATCACTAATGAGGAATTTAGGCAACCCTTTGATAACAACAACAGCCTTTGGAGTTATTTTATCTTTTCTAGTAAATGTGTGAAAAGCTATATTGTCTTAACCAAGCCTTCTTTCAGTTGCTGATGGTTAGTGGGGGAGTACCATTGCACTTTTAAGAGCTTTCGACCTCTATACTGTAGATGAAACTCTTTTATGTAATTTCATAATTTGATCCCTGATATTTAGATGAGTCCAGTCACTCGACAGTTCAATAACGATAGGCGCTTGTGTAGGGCTCTTGGGTAATATCTTCAGTGTCAACATAAAGGCCTTTAAATCGATTATCTGTAGGCGTTGCCCTGTCCTTGGGGTTTTCAGTGCTATTTGCTACGAACTTCTTAGGTTTTTGCCATTGGTCTAAACCTCTTCTTTTGGTCTCTTATTATTCAGATTAATGTTCGATGATATTGGTATTAGAAATTTCTCCATGACGGACTAAGGTAACTGATTTCACTGATCTTTGATTGCAGATAAAACGTCTAGTGCATCCTTGACATTATTTGATTGATAAGCAACTCCGAAAATGCACGAGAAATATAAAAAATCAACACGACTTAGTGAAGAGGTGGATTGAGGTGTGTCATCATCATCATCGTAGGAGGCAAGCTTATTCATCAACGGAATATATTTGTTTCCTAACTTCGGGTTGATACTGAGAATTACATAATAAAAAACCATGTCTAATCCGGGAATCGAACGTGGGACATCATGCGCAGCAGTTGTATACCTTTCGCTACGCCACCGACGCAGTTTTTCAATTCAATTAGTTCAATTAGCGTGTTACGTCGAGACATGAATTAACTTTATCGTGATAGAAATGGTCAGAGTGTATAATTATGATAAATTAAACTAAGACTAACGTTTCTGTACACAGTTGCTAAGTTCTTGATAGATTATTGTTTATAAGTAAGTAAGAGAACAAAAAAACCGTCTTTTCTTTGCAGGACCTCATTCTTTACCATATATATTATATATTACGTGAAAAAAATATCTCACATGTATTTTTTCACTTTATATTTATTTTATTCAACATTGTTCCACTATAGTTATTAGTCCACTATAGTGAATAAGTCATAAAATGAAGACAATGGGTAGTAATTAATTCTATACGTTTTATTACGTTTTGGCTTGGGTCTTACGAGGTTGTGAAAAATAATAAAATTATACGTAATAATAATATATTATGTATAAGTGAAAAAACAAAAGTTGAAGGGATTACTGCGAAAAAAGACAAAGGAGATGATAATATTATGGATTAATATGATTAAGATGCTGTTTAAAACATTTCTAGCTATATTCACTTTAGTTGGTAGAATTCGTTCTTCTATAAGAGTCTCACTTACTTATAATAGCACTCTTGAACTAGATTCAACAAGTAGATAGATAAATAATTATTATTAATGAAACTTTGAAAAACATTAAACGTGATGAAAGTTTTTTTTAATGTTACATTTATACTTAAATAATAAATTATACAAAAATACTATTTTTATACAACTTTCTCAACTTCTGTGCGTGATTCTGAAACAAATAAAGTGATTAGCAGTTAAGTTATTATCATTAGTACCATTATGTTTTTAGCAGTCATGCAAAATAGCAAGAGTAAATACGCACAAATCAGCAAGTGTGCAGACCGCCATAAGTGCGGTGCAGCGCTGGGGTTGTACTGTTTTTGTATTAAAATTTTAGCTTTTACTAGTATTTGTTGATCAAATTGGAGCTGAATTATAACAAGCTGACGCCTGTGAGTTTACTTGTTTGTTTATTTAAAGCTACCGAGTTATGATAGCGAAAGGATTTATAAAATTTTCATATTTAGCGAAATTTGGTTAATATTTTTCTCTATTTATTGTATTCAAATGCAAAGATCTTTTTTTTAGATACATACATAATACTTATAAACGAGATATAAAGCCAAGCAGGAGTCACAAGTCCTAAGGCCCATTTTTTTAATGTTCTATTTTTATTATTCTGTAATTATATTAATTGATGTTAAAATATATTTATATCAAATGTGTCTAAAATTAAGTATTAAGTTATCATTGATTTTTTTTAAATATTTGTACCTTGGTTGTTTTCACCACTGTCTTTAGGATTGTTCCATGACTGAACTTCACAAGAACCGAATAAGACAAAGAACAAGTTTCCAAGTATATATATTGCTGACGACAAAAAGAAGACATGACGCCATTGTTCGGGATCCGACTGCAAAACAAAACTTTTGTTAGTAACTAAAATATAAAATCCAAAGTTACCGAAAATAACATTTTTAAATAAAACGGCCATGATACATTTAAAAACTATAGCAATATAAGTTCTATTGGCAGCGACTACATATATTAGTATAGTTGTCGTTAGGTTAAAACAAATGATATCAGCGACTCACTGACTGAAATCACAAAACAACATCTTTGCATAAAATCAATTGTATATTAAAGATACCAAAAGCCTTTGCCGGAAAAGTTTAAGCGTACTCTATTCTCTAAATACTAATTAAACACTCATTATTCTAAACTTGTGTGGAAAGGGCTCATATTATTATTTGTATTGTTTTAAAAAATAATGTTATACAAAAACTTAAATATCAAAAAAGCAAAGTACTCAGTTCTTTACTTACCTCGTCCTTTAATATAAATCCAGCAACTAAAGGTGAAATTATTGAGATAATATTAGCAAAGAAGTTTGTGAAACCCATTAATCTTCCGGCGAAATTTGGCGCCATGTCAATGTGGACAAGCTGAGGAAAAACACAAAATTAGAGTTCCTTCAATATCTTACAATCCTAAAAATAAAAAGACACTTTCTTCAAAGAAACTACTATTTTATTACAGTTACTACTAATAAAAAGCTTACCAAAAATCCAGTAAAATGTCCAGCATTTAGGCCAACAACGACAGTCAATAGCCCAACAGCTAGAGCAATTTTATGTGCTGGCACGTACGATAGAAAAATAAGTGCAATTGCTGGACCGAAATGACCTAGAAATATTCAACAAATAAATAGTTTCTGTCTACAAGCGGTTAAATAAACTAATAAATTTTAACAGAATTTTTTTATCATGTAGGAAACAGAGTAAAATTTATTCAATATAGGTATGTCTGAAGTAAGTAATATTTAAAATTTCTGAAAATATTTGGTTGACCAATTTGCTAACTTACCGATAGAGTTAGAAATTTTCCGGGCAGTGCCGATGCTGGCCCATTTCTTTTTGAGTACATAGTCTGAGAAGAATCCGAAGGGGAAGCCCAATAAGTACATGCTTAGGTACGGAAGAGCTGACATGGCACCATTCTGTTCAAACAAATAAATAATTATTTATCTCCTGAATATGCAAAGGAACTGATTTCAGACAAAAACACATCAATCGGTCACGTGTCTAGCTGAGAAAGCCGTTGGACCCTATAGTAGGGTTTTATAGTATTTGTAACGAGTGATGTATTATTACAAACACTTTCTTCATTCAGAATATTTTTTCGTTTGTTATTATTACGTCATTTTTACTAGTAGTGTAGTAGTATTACATGTTACTCTTAACTCACAAACGATACTTCTAACATCAGCGTGAATGGTCGAATTGTTTGAATTATCATCACATTTTTGGGAAACTTACAGTCTTGATATCCACTCCTAAAATTTGAGACATGTACGAAGGCACCTCTGTCATTAGAGTCCAGAGACCCCAGTTTTGTCCGCAATGTACAATTAATAGAGCATAGAATGGTAAAGAAGTCCAAATTGATTTCCAAGGAGTGTTTAGTTTCTGAAACGAAAATATTATGTTCAATATGTAAAAATGTCGTGTTACGGTGTTTGTGGCCACAATCCTTTAAAAGTGCTTTTTCGTAGGTTTGTTAAATAGGTCATAAAGTGTTTTTAATTGTAATAAATTAAAACGATATATGATATGTCAGAACAACGTTTGCTGAGTCAACTAGTCTACTTTTGTTCCGAAGTTACCCTTTTTAGTGCGTATGCTTATTTGACACATTTTGGAATTTGGAAACTTTTACTTGGCAGATATTAGCTAAAAGGCCAATTTTAGTTTGATGATACTCTAAGCTTCTATTGATAATGATAATGCTTGCCTTTTGTTCACCAACTTGTCCTAATGATGTCTGAATATACAGTTTCTCCTGTTCACTAATCATTTTAGACTTTTGTGGAGAATCTGCTCCAAAGAATAAGTACACCACCGTCCATATTGCACCTAATATACCATTCATGTAGAAGATGGCTGGCCAGCCCCAATAGTCTGCCAAGAATCCTGATATTAGGAGTTGGAGGGCTGTTCCAAGTTGAGCACCTGAAAATATTTATTTTGTTTGCATTTTGAATCAAATAACATCTCGGAGCTCAGGAATTACTGGTCTGATTTGAAAAATTATTTTAGTGTTATATAGCCCATTTATCGAGAAAGGTTATAGGCTATATAAAATTACGCTACGACTAACAGGAGCTGAGCAGTGGCCAATAATGGGCAATTATTATTATTAATTATTCAGCAGTATTATTTATGCTCACTATTCTTGTCGAAACCATAACTCCGTTATTTTCTTTAGTTATCAAACATACCAGCATATATAATAGTCCCAAGACGACTCTTTTCCTCCAATGGTACCCATTTGCCGATAAGATTGTGCATCGTTGGGAACAAAAAGCCTTGACTTAGGCCTTGGGCGATACGACACGCGCAGAGAGCTTGCCAGCCACCCTGACAAAAACCAAGATAAAGATTAATTTGATTTACTTATAAAACTAGACAAAGAGAGACATTTAATGTGGACCAACTATACGCAGCGTGCCGTCGGCGCTTTACGTGTCCTATATAATAATGGCTATAGAATGCTGATGGGGCTGTCCCGCTTCTGCAGTGCATCAGGTATGTTCGCAGAAAGCCATACAAACGATTTCTTTGCGATATGGCGCAAAAAAACCGCCTCCTTGCTCTGCAGGGTTCGGACTAGCTCCAACAGCATTCTAAGAATGATTGCCGCGAGGTATGACTCGCCTATTTTGGGCCATTGTATACGTAGATGCATGTCTACCGTACAATTGGTCACAAAATAACTGTTGTGTTGTGTTTTTAAATTTAATTTATCTGTTTACTAACATAGTCCTAAGTATATTGTTACTAACATGATATGAATCCTGTGTTCGAAATAAAAATTATTATTATTATTATTATTAATGTATCAGCGAGAAAAGGAAAATTTGAAACAAAACCCTAAACCAACACGTCTTGCCACCGAGGTATAACAGGCTAAATTTTCTACAATCTTTGGACGAGACCCGTGCCCAGCAGTGGGTCGTTTCGGAGTTGTAATAATGATATTGATTTGGTTAAATTAAAGTTCACTTTTATGGCTACACATTGATTGAAATAAACTGTTACAAAAAGGTATGCCTAGATCTGAGAACTTGAATAATCAAAACAGATTTTAAACTTACATAATAAGTAGCGTAAGGAATCAGGAATGATATTGCAGCATTGCCTCCTACAACCACATTCATGAAGATTTTTCCACCAAACTTAGCAGCCATTTCACCGGCAGGGACCTGCAGGACGATGTAGCCCCAGAAGAATGATGAAAGGATGACGCTTTGTGTTTGCATGTTCCAGTCAAAAGCCTGGGATGAATCGAACTTTAATTTTAAGGTCTACAATTTTTGTACCAGCTAACAGAATTGTATACACGTGTTATATCGTCATTATCATAATATCAGACCAATGACGTCCACCTCTGGACATAGGTCTCACCTAAATTCATCCACAGCTATCAGCAAAGCAAAAAAAATAAGTTTCAGCTAATTACAGATGGTTTATTAAGGGGTGGTGGGTCCTGAGTCCAATTTCAACATGAATATTATAATTTATACTATAACTATACAAATTGTAGTACCTACCTATTGTCATTTTCGTCTGAAACAGGATAGAACAAAATTGAGTTTAATTTTATTACTAAATTCAATTAACATTATTTTTGCTGTGCAGATGTATGCCTACATACTTTGAATTAAAAGAAGAATTGGTGAGATTAATTCCATTATGTCTTTGAAATAAGTTATAACTTATGGAAATATTGTAAATCATTAAAGAACTATCTTCGCTGTATTTTCTTAAAATATCAATTCAGTAGCAATAAAGATATCAAGATTTTATGTAACTTCAATCAAACTACGATAAAACTAATCCGACGATATTTCAGAATAAGATAACAGATAAAATAGTATTCGGAAGTACAAGCAGATAAAAAATGTTGTTTTTTCATTCACTTCTTGTGTGTATCAATGCATATACAAAACTAACATCTACCAGCGACTGGATTGGGGTGATTTGTCATAAAAAACACTGTCTTCATCAAAGTAACTAAACTGTTTTAAATTTATATGTCTTTCAATAATATCTATTCATTAGAGTTTGGACTTCTATCAACAACCAGTTGCACTCGGTTGTTGAACGCGAGTTTCTCGCGAGCCTGGAAATTAAAAGGACTTGGGACGTTTTGTAATATTTTTATAAAACTTCATGAAGCGAATCACTTTTAAATTTCAGAACATAACATCAGAAAGATTTTACATTTTCATTGTTCTTGTCTGTCATGACGACGATAGCCATGCTCATGTTGACCCTCATGGCGTAGGCCAACAACATAGCGAAGAACAGCATCACTGCTTGAGCATGCCGCACGCCGAGCAAAGCCTCTGTAATGTAAAGATTTTTTATTTCAATGGAGAATTATAATAAAAACTTTAGGTATGATTAAAGTAACAAACAGGCACTTTTGTCTTGTCAGCTGGCAGTACAATTTGAGCTGATCTTTCAGCTTTCAATTAGGCAAAAAGGAGACACTGTACTATGCTAATAGTAAAAAAAGTTGCTTCAGACTGGAATTCATTGATGAAAATTATTGATAGAATGTCATTGATATCAAATTGATAAGATGATTACGATGGACATAATGAACTTGTCAAATCTATCAATTAAAGCCTTGGTATAAAAACTTGGTACCTACTATAAAAATAAAATACAAAAAATACTTACTTGGTTTTAGTAACACTACTACACTTTCTCCTGCAGTCACCATGGCTCATTTGTTAAAATATAAAAACATAAATCTTTTAACACTTTGAAACTGTTTTAAAATTACTATAAATTGCTATTATATTTAAATTTAATCCCTATCACTTTTGTATCGGCATAGAAGTAACATGCTTCTTGTCGATAAATTCAATTGTGTTTTTGCGAGAAAAGTTTATCAGTATCAAAATGCCCTGATGCCAAGTTGAAAGATTAGCATTTATTATCAGTGAGTCAGTACGTTTCTTAAATAATAGTGACCAAGAAGAGTTATATACCGTGGAAAATAAAAAATAAATAGTACGTCACGTTTGTAGCAAACAATTTCAGTTAATTAGGCTGTGTACGAGTACAAGTAACACTTTAAATGTATTTATAAATAATACTTATACATTATTTTTACGCGACTGTCAGGACGGGTATTGTTTTTCGCGCGTATCTTGTATGTTTGTAAATTTCTTTATTCCCACGAATCTTCCAAACGGCTGGATGGATTTTGACAATTAGGGTATCGTTAGATTCGTCTAGAAAACCCAAGTGTAGGTTTTAAGTATAAAAAGACTTAAACGGTGTGCTTACCCGACAAATTGTAAGAAGTTCTATTTTTTTTTTAACCAAACCTATCGAGTAGAGTATCAAAATAAAGGGAATCAAGAGGATATTACAAATATACATTATGTTAGGTATTTAAATTTAGTCAGGTATACAATAATTTTACGGTCTTTTTAGTGCGGTGCTCTCTGTTGATATTTTGCAGTCGGGTTATTAATTTTTTTTAATTATATTTACTTGTTATTTATATTATCTCACAGGAATCAGGAATACTATGAACACAATAATAATTAACATTACTTAGGTAGATAAAAATTATTTAAAATTCTTATTTACTCGAATAAGCAATTTTATCTAACAGGGTGAAACTTTGTATCGCCACCTAAAAGGAAAATACTCTCGATACTGAACATAGTTAATGTTACTCAAAGGAAATATTCCAAATAATTTTAATTCAGAAGTCGGTACTATAATTATTTTTTTATTATAGCTTGAGTCAGTTGTTAAATTGGAGCTTAAATATATTCTGAAACGGATTCTCCGTTCTAGAATATAAGCTCTAATTTAACATAACGACGGTGCAGCGGTGGATTGAAAAGAAAAAATCTCATATTTCAGATAATACACAAGTAGATAATATAATAAATTAATGAGGATTGTTAAAACAACAACAATGATACATTTTAAGCATGGATGCTTACAGTTTATTTAATTTATATCATATTTACATTTGAACAAGAAATCATATACAAAAATATAACCTATAATATATTTATAAATATATATCTTTATATAACCTTTGTGTGTAATTCTGAAACAAACAAAATAACATAATATATATTTGTGAAGATAATAATATCTTTACACTTTTGTACCATTTAGATCTAGGCAGTTGCGACCAGCTGCCGCGACCCGTTATCATTGATATGCAGCGCTTCCAGAAGCCTTCGGACAGTGGCGTCTGCAATCCGGGCAGCGGCTGCCATGCGCAGTAGTCAAACAGGTGTCGTTCCGCACAGTTCTGCGTTCCGGTCGCGTATCAAAGTTTAACTGTGTCTGACAATACCAAGAAATTAATATAAGTAGGTACTTACTTGTTTTATAAAGTAGGTATACCTACTAATTAGAGTTTATTTGCAACATTCTTCCATAATTATCTCAATCAACATTGTCCTTATAGGTTATCAACCACCACGAGCGGACAGGCGGTCACGCTGCTCGGTCGCTTGCGTCAGAAACCGTTGCATATAAATCCCTACAACCTCGGTCGCGACTGCCGCGTCGCAGCTGCCATGCCGCGACTGCCTAGATCCGAATGATATCTTAAGCTGTACCTACAACTGCTGTAGGTACAATAAGTTTTAGGTTACATCTCCAGGTCAGAATTTAATGTTGTTCTTTCATGTTAAATTTAATAGCAAGAGCAAATATGAATAAATGCCTGCGCCCATTGTCGTCATCGCATTGCAATGGTGGTAACGGATTTATTTGAAAATATTTTTTAACCATAATTCAATGAATTTAGTACTGAAATTTTTCTTATTTTAACATGAAAGAATGACCATGAAGTACTGACTTCGCCGTCATTCAAGTTATTCAAGTCATTAGAGCACAAAATAATGTCAGGGCAAAATTCATTAAAATAAGATCGAAAATCATTTGTCCACGAAAAAATCGTTGGCCATTTTTGCAATGAAGGCACTCTGCGAAGGCCTTTAATCAGTAGTATGCAGACTGCCACTAGTTCAGTGTAGCACTGAGGGGGCGTTTTGTTTCTATATTAAATTTTATATCTACTAGTATTTGTTGTTGAAACTGAAGTTAATGATGATGTGTTGCGATTCGGATGCGTTTGTACCTTGATTGTTCTCAGCACTGTCTTTAGGAGTGTTCCATGACTGAACTTCACAGGAACCGAATAAGACAAAGAATGTGTTTCCAAGTATATATATTGCTGATGACAAAAAGAAAACATGACGCCATTGTACGGGATCCGACTGCAAGAAAAATCTTTTCTTAGTAATCCCACCCAGGACAAATCTTTGTATAATGAGCATGATTGTTTGTTCCGTGTCTGAGTGTAATTTATCTAAGTATAACAATATATGTATTTATATAAAAAAATATATTTAAGTAGCTTAACAGTTGTTTAGTACCTATAACACAAGATTATAATATATTTGCTTAATTTGGGACTAGATAAATCTACATATTTTTTAATCTATGTATTCTCTATGCACAAAACTTTTAATTATCACCATATTTTAAATAAAATAGCAGGGAATGTTTCTTAAAGAATAACCTACTTGTGCTGGCAGCATTACTAAAACAATAAGTCTCTCAGAAAATACTACTCTATACAGTAAATTAAATAAATTATTATGAGTTTTGAGTCGCCTAAAAGTTTTAACTAATAAAAATGGCATCATCGTGCTCGTCCAGAATGACAACGTTACATCTCGATGTACTCCTGTAGTATGTGTTATCTTAGATCTATTTAAATGTATGCTTTGTTAGTTTGTTGTTAAATAAAAAACAATAAAAGAGATCGTAAATAAAAAGTAAGTATTTAATCTTACCTCATCTTGTAATATAAGTCCAGCAATCAATGGTGCAATTATTGAGGTAATATTAGCAAAGAAGTTTGTGAAACCCATTAATCTATCGGCAAAATTTGGCGCCATGTCAATGTGGACAAGCTGAGGAAAAACACCAAAATTAGATTATTTTCGCAGTTTCTTCAATTTATTTGAATTCTAAGAATAATTTTAAGAAACGTCAAGTCATCTGGTAGTTTTAACTGGAAAGTTTTCAGAGTGTTTTGAAAATGAGTTATGCTTTAGATTAATTTGATGTGCTCTTTTCAAATTTCAACTGGTATCTGTGCGGTGCGAACGGTACCATATTATTATTAGAAAAATGACGTCTTTTAGCAGCTTTTTTGATGATATTTCTTTATATATTATCTCTTGGATTAACCCGAGCGGTTCGGATGAGTGGCAAAGTTGCAATTCGAAAAGAGCACATCTAAATATTATAAAATAACTCATTTTGAAAAACTCCCAGAAGACTTTCCAGATTATATATATATAAGTACAGTCATTTTAAACCAAATGACTGTACTATTTCTTTAAATAGATATTGGTAATAAGACTGAGAATGCCGAGTTGAATATTTTAGAAGCTACGTAATACAATCTAAAATCTTTCATAAAAGGCGCGGCTGATGATCTACGAATATTGACAGTTTCTGACTTTCTAAGCGAGACTGACATTTTACTACAGTTCATCATCATCATCATCATATCAGCCCAATGACGTCCACTGCTGAACATAGGCCTCACCTAATTTCCGCCACAACGAGCGATTTTGTGCCGCCCGCATCCAACGGCCACCCGCAACCCTTACCAGGTCGTCGGTCCATCTGGTGGGGGGCCGCCCTACGCTGCGCTTTCCAATACGTGGCCGCCACTCGAGAACGACTACAGTTACTACTAATAAAAAGCTTACCATAAATCCAGTAAAATATCCAGCATTTAGGCCGATAACGACAGTCAATACCCCGACGGCTAAAGTAATGTTATGTGCTGGCACATACGATAGAAAAAGAAGTGCAATTGCTGGACCAAAATGACCTAGAAATATTCAGATAATAAAGAGTTTCTGCCTATAATGGTTAAAAGTTTATATAAAAAATATATGAATGCAGTTTTTCTGTTCACTAAAATCGATGACATATGGTTCCTAAGAACAGATCTTCTTATCTCTTCTAGTTTTAGACGTGCCCATACAGACCGATATAAATGTTACACGCTGTATAAGCACAGAGAATCATTACATCAGACATGTTAATATTTTTTCAGATCAATTTTATATAATTTTAATCAAATTAAATTTATATCAACACTATTAGTTCAGTCAATAAAGGGTTTGTAGAGTGCGTGAAAGGGAACCTAAGCGATTTCTTCGAAAACTTGTTAAGGATGCTTAGAAAGTGAACATACTTAAAGTCCTGACATTTTGAAAGGGAGCCGAAGTGGGGGGAGCGGGGTAAAGGTACCATTTTTAAGAGTAACTCAAAAACGATGCGTTCTAGGACATAAAATCCTAAAAAGTTAACGAAAGTTTATCAAATTATCTATAACTTAATGCTATACACTTCTCCAAATTCTCAACCGTTTTTGAGATATGGCGCACAATGGACGAACCTTGTACCTCGGTTAATAATTAATCCTAAAAGTTACTAAAAAGTAATAAATCTAAGCTTATAAATAATTTGCATTGTTCATTGGTTGAGTTGATTATAATTAATAACATTTAATTAATTTTTGTTTGTATCCACCTGTCCCGATGGCTGTATATCATCAAGTCTTGCAATATAAATTTAACTTACTGTCTATGTCCGATTTGAGATTAAATTTGGGATGCGTATATAAATAGGTTGCATTGCAATATTTTAATAAATTGGAGTAGATCTGAACTCGGTCTTCAAATGATGCAACCCCATCGAGTTTGGGTTAATTTATTAAAGAGTAAAGTTTATTTAAAGTAGGTCCGAAGCGAATATTAAAAATCTGTGAAAATAGTTGGCTTACCAATATGTGTACTAACCGATAGAGTTACATATTTTCCGAGCAGTGCCGATTCTCATCCATTTCTTTTTGAGCACATAGTCTGAGATGAATCCGAAGGGGAAGCTCAATAAGTACAGGCTTAGGTATGGAAGAGCTGACATGGCACCATTCTGTTCAAACAAATAATTATAATATCTTGAATATGCAAAACAACTGATTTCCCAAATAAAAATCTTCACCCAATCACGTGTCCAACAGTGGAACCAATGATATTATATTAAAAGCGGTCAAGTGCGAGTCGGACTCGCGCACTGAGGGAGGTGAAATTTTCTGCAAACATAGTGGCTATACGCTCAATGTTTTCTACTACAATAGACTTAAATTTTAAGTTACAATATTAAAATTTGATGGCATGAGGTTGGTAAACTTGACGTAAGTTTTATAATGTTGGCTTAAATTCCATAAAAAAATGATCTAAGTTTGGCGAGACTGACAAACTACTACAGACGAGCGTGTGAAATGAAATGAAATGAAATGAAATGAAATGAAATGAAATCTCGTTTATTCATCTAGGTTACAAGGTAACACTTATGAAAGTCACAAGAATGTAACAGGTTATCCGAAAAGTAGTGTCAGCAAATTTGCCTACGACCAGTTCGCTGACGGGGTGGAGCTATGAGAAGAACTGGCAAGAAACTCACGCCACTCTTTTTAAAAAAAATGGATAGTTACAATCTTTTGTAATTTACAATTTGAGTAGCGTGTAAAGTGATGCAGCAGAGCACCACACCGTTAGATTAAAGAGTTAAAATGAATGTTTACAAAATAAATAATAAACAAAAAAATAAAAAATTAGGCTATGCGGTTGCATCACTTTACACATTGCTAAGCAGCCGTTAGGGGCAGTCTGTGAATAAAAATATAGTTTTAATTTTGTAAAAACATAATAAAAAATAAAAAAAAAATGTGGATGCTTGTACGATGATCGTGCCGATTAGATGATCACAATAGTCATGATCAACGATCATCGCCTATAATGTAGAGGATAACGGTCTAATTGTTGAACATCAACAATATCAACATATTATTAAAGGATGGAATTTTCAAAATGCCACCTGGAGGAAAAGCACTCAACATTCTGGAGATACATATTTTTTACAAAGAAAAAAAACTGCATTCTTATGTTTTTTAAAATAAATAATAAACATAAGACGCGCGCCTGAAGCGGATGGCACTCGGGCTCGCACTGTACTCCTCAAACTCCAGAGATATCGTGTGCGTGAACGATCTCTATGTGTGTGTTGCTTGAGGGCGCTTTGTATGGAGCTTACTTTCTGTACCTATTATGTGATGAGGCACTAGTAATTACCAGGTAAGTAAATATTTTATGGTTTTGTTTATAATTAATTTTCCACGTTTGTTGTAAAGGTTGCTATAAAAGTATACCGTGTTATTTTCATAGATTTTAGCTGTTTCGATTGCCGGGTGTGGCCAGCAAATTTCTAGCAAATTATCCATCTCCAGTATTTAGAGTACATTCCCTCCAGGTGGCATTACAAAATTCCAACCTGTATTTTTTTTTTAACTTACAGCCTGGATATTCACTTTTAGAATGTTCGACATGTACGAAGGTACCTCTGTCATAAGGGTCATAAGACCCCAGTTGTGTCCGCAATGTACCAATAATAGAGCATAGAATGGTAAGGAAGTCCAAATTGATTTCCAAGGGGTTTTCAGTGTCTGAAATAAAAATGGTGTTTGTAGTCCTTAGAAAAAGATCGACCGATTTTAGTTTTTTTTTATTTGGTAGGTATAAGAATAAGGTCATGTAATGTTCATTATTTATAGCTTTATTTATTTTATTTATAGCAGAATAATGTTTGCCGAGTCTTAGAGTCTTCTTTTGAGAATGAGCTGACTCGTATTGTATACCTACTAATGCAATAAGATTATAACTATCAGCAACAGCCTGGTAGTCTTCTGTTATCTTCCCCTTTTAGCGCTGATTGCAGCCACATGCTGATTATCATCCCATCTGGTATACCAGGCCAGCCTAAAAGACCTTACCGACTTAGAAGTGTAATGCAAGCTCATTACGCTTTCCAAGTCGGTAAGGTCGATAATTTAGAAAGAAGAAAAGAAAGAAAGAAAAATATTTTATTATGTCCGATAGACACGGCGCACAATACATAAATCTTAGAAATAAAATAAAAAAATAAAAAAAAATAAAACACATTATACACATTACAGACAATAATAATATTTTTTTTTACAATCTGTGGTGGCTTCTCCCATTCGAATCTGTCAGGCAGATTGACAGATTCCTAACTGTGACGTTTACAAGTCACTTGGACTTCTAAACGTCACAATCAGAAAAACGTGGCAAAATGACGTGTCGCCACGTGCAATGGTGCAATACTTTAAGAAAAACCACCACAGATTCCGGCCAAATGGTTAATTATGTACGCCGCTAGTTACCGTACACAACGGGTTGACACTCAGCATACTCTGGGGAGAACGTTATCCACCCCAGAACTGATTTTCAGTGCCAGCCATGAGGAGTGTCAGCTAGACGCCCACGCCGACGTAGCATATCCTTACTATTTAAGTAAATTAATAATATAATGTTGAATTTGTGGTGAGTACCCACAATCAACTACTAAATGAATACATAAAATAGAAAGAAAAGAAAATATAACCTAAATAACATAACACTTTTACAATTACATTACCCCAATAATTCTTTTTTGTTTTTTAGATTTGCAATAGTACAGTCAAATAAAAAAATGAAAAATGAAAAGCAGCTGAGCCCAGATAGCGTTAAGGCTCCAAACAGAACCATACCCAAATACAATAAATAGAAGACAAATACAAAGCAAAAATAAAATAAAATAAAAATAAAATGAATCCACAAAACAAAAATAAAAGAAATAGATGTGCCGCAGCACTGCTGGACACAGACCATAAGCCATTAGGCATAAACCATAAGGTAATTTGGTTTGATTATAATTTTGATTTTTGTATTAACAGTAAATGTCTTTTCAGTTTAATTCTGAAGTTGTTTTTTGATTTTAGGCCTCTAAATGGTGGAGGGATGTTGTTCCAGCAGTGAGTTGCAGCATACCTGAAACTTCCTCGGAAAGCAGTAGTTTTATGTTGCGACACTGGTAATGGATTTGTGGTATTTCTAATGCAATACTTATTTTTGTCCTGTCTCCAAGTAAGTTTCTTAAATAAATATATTGGTTTATGATTAGTAATTACTCCAAACAATAGTGTTGCCAAGTGTATGTTTCTCCTAGCTGACATTTTCAGCATATTAAGCTCATTAATGAAGGGTGTTACGTGGCTTCTTCTTGGTATATTAATACAGAAGCGAGTGCATGCATTTTGCATTCTCTGGATCAGGCATTGTGTTCTGGACAACAAACATGGTCCATACACTGTGTCACAATAGTTTAATTTAGACAGGACCAAACTATCAACCAAACGCTTTCTCAGTGGGATACTTAGGTGTTCTCTTATGTTATATAACACCTTCAATCTATAGAAACAGTTTTTCATAACATTAGATATGTGTGGTTCAAATTTTAAATCAGGATCCATTGTGAGACCCAGGTTACAGGCCACATTTACCCCATCTATCCTACTACCCCCTATAAGAATATTTGGATCCGCTGAAATGATGTCGTCTATATGTTTTTTGCTGCCAAAAACCATATATTTCGATTTTGACGGATTCAACACAAGTGAGTTTTGTTTAGACCATTTTTCCAAACGTTTCAAATCTTCATTCAATTTACATACTGCCTCACTAATATTACACGGCTTAAAAGATATATATAGTTGAATATCGTCAGCATACATATGGTAACTACAATGTAGAAATGAATTTATAACGTCAGCACTGTACAAAATGTATAAAAGCGGACCTAAAATGGAGCCTTGTGGTACTCCCTTGTAGACGTGAAGGGGTGACGACGCCATCGTAGCTCCATCCCGTTTTCTAATTTCCACAAACTGCGTTCTGTTTGTCAGGTAACTATCAAACCATCTCACAGTCTCTGGAGAGAATCCATAGTATGCAAGTTTAGATAGCAACAGTGTCGTATTTATACCATCGAAAGCTCGTGAAAAATCAAGTAGAGTGAGAATGGTGCCCTCCCCCCTATCCCTATTTAATTCTAAAACTCGTAATTTACAAACTTTTTTGGCAGATATTAGCAACAAGTCTACTTCAGATTGCTAACACTCTCAGCAGCGTTCATGATAATGCAAACTTCCGTTGAGATAATTTAATCTAGATAGCAAAATAATGCTTGCCTTCTGTTCACCAACTTGTCCTAATGATGTCTGGATATACAGTCTCTCCTGGTCACTAATCATTTTAGACTTTTGTGGAGAATCTGCTCCAAAATATATATACGTCACCGTCCATATTGTACCTAATATACCATTCATGTAGAAGATGGCTGGCCAACCCCAAAGGTTTGCCAAGAATCCTGATACTAGTAGTTGAAAAGCATTTCCAAGTAGTGCACCTGAAAATAATTATTTTTTGCAATTTGAACGAAATAATATCAAAAAATAGGAAATGTACATCGTTGAACCAAACAAACTTTCCAGCTTTATAATATAAATATAAGCATAGATACATATAGCATAGATCTAAGATATTTCATAATATAATAATAATTATTCTACCACATTTACACAGCGCCATCTAGTCCCAAATTAAGCAATTATATTTGCTTGTGTTATGGGTACTAAACAACTGATATACTACTTAAATACATTTTTTTTTGTAAATACATACATATTATAGATAAATTACACCCAGACACAAAACAAATCTTTATGCTCATCACACAAAGATTTGTCCTGGGTGGGGATCAAAACCACAACCTCCGGCTTAGCAGTCAGGGTCACTAACCACTAGACCAACAGGCCAGTCTATATTATACAAAGCTTAAATATTTTTTTATTATTTTGTTTTAGAATTTAGTGAATGACCAAGCTCGGCTTGTGCATGCAACTCACATAATATACTTTCTATAGTTATCAAGCATACCAGAATAGATAATAGTCCCAAGACGATTTTTTTCTTGCAATGGTACCCATTTACTGATAAAATTGTGCATCGTTGGGTACAAAAAGCTTTGACTTAGGCCTTGGGCGATCCGAAATGCGCAAAGAGCTTGCCAACCACCCTGACAAAAAACCAAAGTAATAATGTGAGATCCCAGAATCACATTATTATCAGACCTTACTTATTTTCTGAGAAATAAAATATATGGAAATATGTTAAGTTTAGTGAGTACTTATAACCACTAGTATGGACTGACATATCATACCATATCAGGCGCTGAGACTAGAAAAGTAAGTTTATAGACCAACGACCTAGTAAAGGTTGAGGGTGGCTGTTGATTGCAAACGGAACAAAATCGCTCTCTGTGTCTGACATTAGGTGAGTGAGGTCTATGTTTAGCAGTGAACGTCATTAGGCTGATATGATGATGATGATGATGATGAGTTTCGCAAAACTTTAGCACCTATTACCTGGTGATTGGCCGTCGGTCCCAACTTGTGCCTTTTTTCAAACATTTCATTTCTCAGAAATGATTCATTTGATTTATATATAGAACGAGACAAAAACCGTATGTATCGGTTAGAATGTGTAATTGAGTATGAATATAAATTAGATGAAAGTTTATTACATTATCTAGATTATCTTGAACTGTGCTTTACACTATATACTCTTTACTATAATACATACCATATATAACTGTTATCAAAATATGTTACCTCGGTAATAAGAGACAAGGACTTAAATAATAACCTAAAAGTAACAAGCTACACAATTATCTAAATAAACTATTACTGGAAGGTATGTCGAAATCTAAGAACTAAAATAATCAAAACAAGTTTTCAACTTACAAAATATGTAGCGGAAGGAATCAGGAATGATAATGCAGCATTGCCTCCTATAACCACATTCATGAAGATTTTTCCACCAAACTTAGCAGCCATTTCACCGGCAGGGATCTGCAGGACGACGTAGCCCCAGAAGAATGATGAAAGGATGACGCTTTGTATTTGCATGTTCCAGTCAAAGGCCTACAATGATTCGGAATACAATTGCTAACACAATCACACATAATATCTTCATCTTCACGTTAGCCCAATAAAGTCAACTGTTGAACGGTGGCGGATGGTGACTGGTGTTTATGTCATACACCTATTTATGAAATGATGATCAAGTGTTGACATCTGTTACTACTAGAATCCCGATCCCCTACGCCTTCTTTAAGAGAGGAATTGCGTTTTACGTATGTCAGACCGGTTGGGTAAACGGGACGATTATGCGGGACTCGCTGTTCCCACTTGAATCGGACTTTCCTATGCAACTATTATTTTTATTTAGTTATTTATTATTTTTCACTTAAAATCGTTTTTACTGGAGCGAGAGCGAGCACGTGAGCGGGAGTCAGACCGCACGTGGTGAAACCGACGATGCACTCGGCTCTCTCTCTATTTTGCTGTAGTAAATTACGTTCTAAATGATATAAAGGGAAAGAAGCATTAAAATTGCGGTTTCAGTGCGGCTGGGTAAGGTGCAACCCACAATGTTTTTCTTTATTACTCAGATTTATTGTAATATATGTTTTCGCCTCTTAAAACATCTTGGAAATGAAAAAAACTGGGAATGACTACATGACTGTGTCACTTTTAAATTTTTAACATGAGTACATAAGTTTTTACATTTTGTTTTTTCTTGTCTGTCATGACGACGATAGCCATGCTCATGTTGATCCTCATGGCGTAGGCAAGCAGCGTGCCGAAGAATAACATCACTACTTGAGCATGCCGCACGCCGAGTAAAGCCTCTGTAATGTAATTATTTTTACGATACGATTAAAATTGCTTCAGACTCGTATTCTGGGTTGGTGTGTTTTATTATGTATTTTATATTATAGTAGTATTATCATCATTTTAGTGCAATGAAGTTCACTGCTGTACATTGACCTCACCCAACTTCCGCCATAGCGAGCGACTCTGTGCCGCCTGCTTGCAACGAACACCCACAACCCTAACCAGGTCGATTCTGCTAATTTACACACGTCGATAGCAGACCGATGGACCGATCACAGGCCGGCAATATGGCGCGATTGACTTGGTAAGCCAATCAAAGCTGTCGAATGAGACCATCGGCTTACGATTGTGTTACCACCTCTTCGTCAATATGAACAAGTTAAATCTATATCTATCGAAAACTTGGTTCTAGAATAATACAAATAAATAAATTACTTGGTTTTAGTGCCTCTATAACACTTTCTTCTGCATTGAGCATGCTGATTTTATAATGGTAAAATATTAAAACCAAAATTTTATAATACTATCAAAATACTATACAATTACTTTAAATGATTTATATTTCAATTTGATCACTATCGCTTCTCTGGTATCGTTGTAAGCGTAACATGCTTCTGACCGATAAAATCAATTATATATTTGCAAGAAAAGTTTATCAACCAAGAGAATATAAATATAACCAAACCATATTTAATCAAAATACTTTAATGTCAAGATGAAAGATTAGTATTTATTATCTGTGAAACTTTTATACGTTTCTTCTATGATATTATAGTAACCAAGAAGGATTAAGTTCCGCGGAAAATTAAAAGTGATTATACACTATTTGTGGCAATGGACTTAAGTAAATTAGGCTGTATACACGTAAAACAGCGTTTATATCCATAGATACGTAACGTTTCAAACGCGTACCATATCAGACAAAAAATTCTTCCATCCAGTTTGTATTAGCCACTTAAGTCAATATTTATTGATTCGCGATTATGATTATACCTTATTTACATGCCTTATAGTGCTTGACGTTACGACCAGGTTACACCGGCCGTGATCACAAGCTTGTGACCACGTCAATCATGCAACGCAAAAGTTTAAAAGTAAACATTTAAGTCAAATTCTATAGAAAAATATAATTTTGTCTGAAATGGCACGTTTCGTGTCTATAAATGCACCTTAAGACTTTATATCTGCAAATTGTAGTCTCACCTTGAGTTTTTGACTCCAATAATAGCTCAAGTCTCTCAGGTTTTATGTTAAAATTTATTATTAACAATAATTGAAATTTCTAGTACATAACCTCAATATTGTATTTACAAAAATCAATATCTCCGACATGTATTGGTAAAAATTTTGTCCATAAGTAAAACTTTTGCCCCGACTTTTTATTTTTCTAAGGTCTTCTACTTTTTATTTTTGTCAGTGCACAACGATACAGTATGCAGGCAGTGCTGGAGTTTAAATCCTACTACTAATATAAATGCAAAAGATGTGTGTCGACACAGTTAAAAGGACCTGTATGAAATTAGGCACGAAACACCATGCGAGCGGAGCCGCGGGCAAAAGCTAGTAATAATATACATTCATACCTATTTTGAATATATAATATAGACGAAATGTTAATTACTTTAGAAAAACCAAAACAAAATCCATACCTTCAGTTATTACTTGGTTTATTAAATTAAATATAATTTACATAATATTTACATCATTTACAAACTAGTTACAATTATAACTTTTATACAACTTTTTCCACTTTTCTCTCCGCTTCTGAAACAAAGAAAATCAATAATTTAATCTATTAAAAATTATGTCTCCTACCCTCCTTTTCATCTCTGTTATTCTCTTACAGAGTTGATGTAATTAATTCGCCCTAACCTTGGAATTGAAAAATCACAAGACTAAAATAAAAAACACAACTTTATAGATGACTGATTCCTTCAATGCTATTGTATGTTAAAACAATATCATTGGGTTCCTTTATTATAATGAGCTAGCTACTTGCATTTAGTTGTCCATCGAGGACGATAGTGCCAAAGAAATTTCAAGACGGAATTTAACTCATATCACTAGAGATCTTATATTATGTATTTCTTTCGGAAGGTCTTCCTCGTTACCTCATTTCTGACGATCGTAAACACACAATAATTTGTTTCTCCAGATAATGTCTTGAAGACTATACCTAATATATTGTCTTTGACTATACCTAATATTTGTGTCTGTTAGTTTCATGTTTGTAAAGCTCCCCGCGACACAGGGCTTGTTCCCTAGTGCGGGCGTTGTTATATAATAGAAGGAATAGAAAGAAAGAAATATGTCCGAGTAATCCTAATATTAGCCGCATGGTGATGCCGAGTTCTTTTAGTATGAACTTATTGATTCTTATTGCCGTGTTTTTGTTAAATCTAACAACAGTGTAGGTGGTAAGAAGACTGTTTCCTTATTTATATAAGAATTATATTCATTTGTTCTCCAACCTTTATACTATAGAGTTTTTCTATCATGACTATTTATTTATTTATACTAGATATACTCGCACCTTCACTGTTTTCCTCGTCATCTTTAGGTGTGTTCCATGACTGAGTCTTGCATGTGCCGAATATTACGAAGAATAAGTTTGCTAGGAAGTATATTGCTGACGATACGTAGAAGACTTCACGCCACTGCGCTGGATCCGTCTGAAAAATAACAGGAAGAAAACACATTTAAGCATTCGATCAGCACTTAACTTTGTGTGGTGATGGAGTAAAGTGGTGAGGAGACAACTGAAATTAGATCATAATAAATTCGACTTCGTATTCAAAGCAGAACTTCAAATGGAGTTCTACCAAGTAATACCAAATACAATTATTTAGAAAGATACTTTTCACTGCATTGCACTATGTATGGATTTGTCATGTTTGATATTTTGTCTAGTGAAGAAGTGAAGTTTATTGTAAAAACGTTTTTCTATTTGTAGAATAAATTATTAACTATTTCTATTGCAATCGTTAATGTTGTTTCTAAGGAAGGGTAGTCAGTTAATTTTCTCCAAAAATTCAATAAAGTTGTACTATTTATGTAGCACCTTATTTAATTCATGACACGAAGAATGGCGCAATTGCAGTGCACGATTACCAGGAAAACATTTCTGAAGTAATAATTTACTAAGTGTGTTTTCCTCATATCTCTTGTGAAAAACTAATAGTGGTTTTCCTTCGGAGGGTCATATTATTGTGTAAGGCATGGACTTTACTAACGCGGACAAGAAAAGAGATGAGTTTCAACAACGAATAGATGCAAACTGAGCTGCGTCTGGATTAACAAATAATAGTAGTAGTGCTTCGCTTGCATGCTTGCTGTGATGCAAGCACTACACCTCCGGGGAAGTACTACCTTTCTACTGAATATCGACACCAAGTAGCAGTATATTGTTATATTTCATCTGGTGAGAGGGAGCTTCCGAGGCCCAATTCCTTTACCTAGTCTCCCTCATAATCCCCATCGTTTTCCTTTCCCTCCCTATTTTCTTTTCCTTCCTATTTTCATTTTCTTTTTTCGGTAAGCAGCAGCTTGGTTGTGTTGTCTTCGCAAACAATATTAAAAGAATACAGCCATATCTATGGGCAGCGGTTACCACATAACATCCGGTAGGCCGTAAAAAAATGTTAATATTGACATAATTATTGGATGAAGAAACAAGACTTCTCTCATCTCCGCTTTGGTGGAGTCCGGGTCTAATCATAAGCAAATATTACTACGGTATAAAATCAATTATGTGATGTTGTGTTAGGATCACCGGCTGACACATATAAGGGTTTTTTGGGCTATAACCTAGAATTTTAAAGTTTCTCTGCTTCTAATATTATTATGATGATGAAAATTGAATAGTTTTGTTTTAAAAGAGAATTATTAAAATTACTTTTTTTTCTTTTAAATAACGTTTGGTACATATTTAATCACAAAATGTATCCTATCAAGATAAATCTTTCCTGTCTCTAATTTTTCTATATCCGACAGGGTCCACAAAATTATAATAGTTCTATCAAGAAGTTTACCAACGAGTCTTACCTCATCCTGCAGTATGAGTCCAGCAAAAAGAGGTGATATAATAGAGATGATGTTAGCAAGACAGTTTGTGATGCCCATCAGTGTGCCTGCGAAGTTAGGAGCCATGTCTATGTGGACAATCTGTCAATAAATTGAAAAAAAAAAATCATTATCAACCGAACTTTCAGCTCTGATTCTGATTGGTGATTTAATTTTGTTATATTATTTTTTTATTCTCACCAAAAATCCAGTGTAATGTCCAGCATTAAGGCCGACAATGACAGTCAATAATGAAACAGCCAGTGCTATGTTGCCAGCTGGTACGTATGACAGGCCAATCAATGCTATTGCTGGACCCCATTCACCTGGAACATTTAAATGAAATATTTAGCAACACACGACACGTGCACATAATATATTTTTATAAAACTTGATTATAACTAATTTATCACTTTTTATATAATAATAATATTCTACCACATTCACACAGCGCCATCTAGTCCTAACTAGCTAGACTAAAAAACTGATATACTACTTATATACATTTTTTTTTTGTAAATACATACATATTATAGATAAATTACACCCAGACACAGAACAAACCTTTATGCTCATCACACAAAGATTTGTCCTGAGTGGGGATCGAACCCACGACCTCCGGCTTAGCAGTCAGGGTCACTAACCACTAGACCAACAGGCCAGTCATATGTAGATGATGATGCTTTCCTTATTAGAGCATCGTGTGCACGACTGCTACGCAAGGACGAGAACTTCTTGAAATCTCTTTGAGGATAAAGGCCATGGTCGACAAAAAAAGGGTTTTAGATTTTTCTGTCTTAAAATTCTCAGTAAGTCAGACTCTGAAACTGTGAGTTGGAGAATGGTAACAGACTTGCACCATATTTTATGAAACTTAGCTGGTAAAATGTGTGAGTGATGTACCACTGTCTACTTATTCAGGCAAAAGGTGTGATCCTATGTTAATTGTGACTTACCGATAGAGTTAGATATTTTCCTGGCGGTTGTGATGGCGACCCATTTCTTTCTGATTGCGTAGTCTGAGATGAATCCGAAGGGAAATCCCAATAAGTACATCGACAGGTAGGGCAGAGCAGACATGACACCATTCTAATCATACAAGAAATTAAAGATAAAGCACATAGATACTACAAAATAATAAAAAAAGACATTATTGTTGTCTATTAATTTCAAATAAAATTTATATCAAAGTAATAATACAATGGCAATCTAAAAAGACTGCAAAGATATTGTGCTTAGAATGATTTCACAAGTGGTTTTCCAAACAAAGTATTGAAAACTAGTGGTGTTTTGGCTTTATTGTGTGAACTCTGTGATATCACTGTGATGTCTAATTAAAAAGCATTTTTAACCAGTTTTCTGGACTTAACCCAAACGATAATAAACCTTAAAGGCCAACTTTGAAATATCGATTTTGATTATTATACATACATATTACATATTATATAGTATAATAATATGCTATGTATGTATATTATAAGTAAATACTTACTAATGAATCGACATCTATTTTACAGAGTAGTATAAATAAGTGCTTCTTCTGATACAAACAAAAAGATAACTTAGAGTTTAATACTTAACTATAATACTTAATATTATAGTGTAACATATATATAAACTTACAGCCTTAATATCGACACCAAGGATTTGCTTCATGTACGAAGGCATCTCGGTCATCAAGGTCCAGAAGCCCCAGTTTTGTCCACAGTGGGCCACGATCAACGCGACGAATGGTAAAGACGTCCAAATTGCCTTCCAAGGAGTTTTCAATTTCTGGAGTGTTACAAAAAAAAAATTTTGTTTTACTTTTTTGTACCATTCTTTCACTGTTTGCTGATGTTTAGACGTTTGATACCTACATAATTACGAATTCGAAAAGCTATTTGTATTTCTGAATACAGATCTCATGGAATTAAATCATCTTTTTTATATTTAATAACTTTCCATTCGTCCACGACCGGTTAAATCTCATCATATATCAATTTATGTTGCCATCGGAATTTCATTGAAAAAAACCCCACATATTTTTTTATTTTAACACTTGTGAAAAGAGATTATACTAACAAATGGGCAATTGTTGTCTCATAAACTACGTTCTAGTAAATTCTAATAACCCACCTTCTGCACACCAACTTGTCCCAACGATGTTTGAATGTACAGCCTCTCTTCATCACTAATCATCTTGGACTTCTGTGGAGAATCAGCTCCAAAGATCAGATAAACAGCCAGCCAGGCAGCTCCTAAGATTCCATTCACGTAGAATATAGCTGCCCAACCCCAGTAGTCAGCTATGAACCCGGATATTAGCAACTGAAGAGCTGTTCCAAGTTGTGCTCCTGGAAATTAATTTTGTTTTTATGATAATCTCGAACAAGCGCGACACTGCGATTTGGCATAAACGACGTAAAACTTTACCATAATATTTGAAAACAGCATTTTGTTTGTGTATAAAGTTTTGTTTATTTTTAGAGTCCTGCCAAGACACAAGAGAACAAATAAGTTATTTATATTTTTGTTCAATAAAATAATTTCTCATTGTTATAATTATGTACATAAAAATATTTTGAATAAATGGGAGCCTTACCACACTAATAAGTAATATACAAACTGATATTGTTATCCTACTGTTATATATGCTAAGTTTTGGATGGATAGGTGGATGGATGTTTGTAATTTAACCACGCCTGAACGGCTGAATGGATCTGTATGAAATTAGCACACGGTTAGATTATAGTCTGATGTTGCACATTCGGTGATTTTTGTGACACCACGCAAGCCAAGCTGCGCGAATGAAAAAACTAATCAAAAACGATTACTTCAAAGTTTTGGTATAAATGATTAAATCACTTGCGTGTTGAGCTAACAATAGAGCGATACATAGCTACTCGTAACAAAACATGGGTGTAATAGATCTTGAGCTCGGAGTGAAAGGGCGTGTTACTATTATATATTATGTTACATCGTTTAACCCTACGTTGAAAATAAAAGGAAACCTTCCAATCCTCCATCATTTCAAATGATGGATGCTTAGATAAATTACGAAGTATCTTAACGACTCTGTGTTTTTCTTTTATTCTGACAGTCTTGTTAAGTTAGGCTAGTAATAGTAGTTTGTTTATTCATACTATCGATTTTAACCAATTTTGTTGTTGAACATTATTCACAGAAATCTCTGAACTCGACTTAATGATTACAGCATCAAGTGGATCAACGTTATTTGTGTACCTACTCCATTAGTAGTCACGAACATCAACAATGCTACCATGTTCATGTTAGACTCTAGTCATGTTAGGTGTGAATAGTGTTGCTGCAGCTTTTTGCGGCAGCGTTCATTCACGTGGATGCGATGTGGTTGTGATACGTTTAAATAGAGCCTTATTGTAACACAAGGTTTCAATAATATTAAGATATATATTTCATTATTCGGAATCTAGATTTACTTCGTGTCCATTAACTGTATGTTTTTTTTATCCAGTGGAACAGGTCTTGTATCTCATTCAGGTGTTGTGTAATTGAAATAGAAAAGCCAGCATGTTATCACAACAACACTATTGCGATAGAGAATTACGTTTCAATCTAATCAGCTATAACTGTGCATTATCAAATGTTAGTATCTTGATCTCAATGGCGATGACCACGGTCTTATGTGAGTACTTACTATTTGCAATATTAACAACATAATCTAATAATAATAAATATAGCATTGCAATTTTTTTTTTTTTTTATGATTTCCTATTTAAGTTTTTTTGTATCTATTTATATTTGCTTTGTAATTATCTTGTACTTCTTTTAGAAACTACAATAATTTAATAAAAACTGAATAGAATTTTTCGGATGTTATATTGTTGTATTGAGGTTGATCTCCACAGGGAACAAATTTTAACAATAATTAATATTGTCTAGTGTAGAAATCGCATCCACTCAACTCAGCACACGTTAATGACGAGTCGAACATCTAAACAGCCACGCCACAGTGACAGTAATATTTTGTTGCCTAATCTCTGTTTTGGTAAGATAGGTTACATGGTAGCAACATAATCTTGACAGCGAACATCGAGAAACTCTGACGTCTGAAGTAATGTACTTCGTACTGATAAACTGATTTCACTGATTATTATTATCCTTGATTGCAGATAACACGTCTAGCACGTCGTTGAAATTATTTGATTGATAGGCATCTCCGAAAATGCACCAGAAATATAAAAAAATCAAATCAACACGACTTAGCGAAGAGGTGTGTCAAGGTGTGTCATCATCATCATAGGAGGCAAGCTTATTCATCAACTGAGCATATTCGTTTCCTAACTCCGGGTTGATACTGAGAATGATAAAAAACCCTGTCTAACCCGGGAATCGAATGTGGAACATCATGCGCAGCAGTTGTATACCTTTCGCTACGCCACCGACGTAGTTTTTCAATTCAATTAGTCACGTGTGACAAAGGTCACGCGTGTTACGTCGAGACATGAATTAACTTTATCGTGATAGAAATGGTTAGAGTGTATAATTATGATAAATTAAACTAAGACTAACGTTTCTGTACACAGTTGCTAAGTTCTTAATAGACTATTGTTTATAAGTAGATATTACAATTCAAAAATCTACATAGCAATTTAAAACGTAACGCATTTCTCAACAATAATATATACATAGGTACATATTATACTAATATATAACAATAATAGCCACGCTGTATCAAGTAATATTACACAAATTTAAATTTAAAAATGTATCTTTTATATGCCACAGTTTCTGAAAATTTATTCATCAATTATAGTATAACCGAACAGATTATAAAAGTATAACAATAGAACTAGTTTATTTATGATTTTCTGTCATTTTTGTTTTGTTTAAGTTATATTTTATGCTATTAGTAACTTTTTTAATAACGTACCAGCATATATAAATGTTCCAAGCCGGCTCTTTTCTTCTATTGGAACCCATCTCCCAATTAAATGGTGCATCGATGGAAACAAAAAGCCTTGAGCAAGACCTTGGAAGACACGGCATACGCAGAGGGCCTGCCAACCTCCCTGAAAAAAACGTAACGTATTAATAATACAGGTATTATTTTTAGCCTTCCTTTAGAATGCTGAGCAGTACGCATTTATAGACTCATGTTTCTTTACAAACGTATAATTAATACATGCCTATGTCCATCAGAGAACGTCATTGGGCTGATGTGATAATTTACCTACTAATAAAACAATGTCCAACTTACATAAAACGCCGCCAAAGGAATTAGTAGTGACAATGCAGCATTAGCAGCTATACAAGCCATGATGAGGATCCTGCCACCAAACTTGGCAGCCAGCTCTCCGGCGGGAATCTGCAGTATGATGTACCCCCAGAAGAATGATGACAGGATCACACTTTGTGTCTGCATACTCCAGTCGAAAGTCTGAGGAATAATGTACTTTTAACCCATTGCAGACGGACAGACGGAAAACAGTGATCCTAGAAGGACTCCGTTTTTTTCCTGAGGTACGGAACCCTAAAAATATACAGATTCTTACAGCCGTTCTTACAGTCGTGATTGAGAAACAAACATATATCATATTATATAATAATAGTAAGATTAATCATTCAAAAGAAATTTATACAATATTCATGTTTAACTGAGTTAGACTCACTAAGAAATGTCAAGTGCTTACATAATAAACTGATAAAACATGTTCAATATTTCACATTGCAGTTCATTGGACGATAGATTAAATCAATATTATGAAGTAACTTATTCTTTGTTATTTCAATAAAATTATCATTCAACGAACTTTTACAATACAATTTAAATCATAACGGGATTTAAAGAATCTTGGCGCTACCGAATGTGATGTTTAGAACGCATATTTAGACCGAGCTGATGTCGAGAATTATTGTAACTCACGGAGATTTTGGAAAATATAATTAACGGATAATTACACAAATATTTGTAAACTGTGGGAATAGAACCGAAATCAACTTAACCTTAACCTTGACCACTACGCTACGGAGACTATAGATATTAAAATTAAAATTACAAAATAATTATGTACATACAATAGTTACAATTATTTATTTTTGATCAAGTAATCTAACTTTTAGTATATAATATATATTGTAACAAATTAAGGCTTTTTGACCTTGAGTTAAACAGGTTTTCACTCTCACATATTAACGCAATTCAATATCTGAGACAATTTTACTTTACAAAAGGTGGCAGTTAATTGTAATTGTAATTGAAAATATTTATGTCATTACTCTTTATAATATACTTGCGTATTGTGACGTATGAATAAGGTATTTTAAAATAAACATAAATAAAGTAAACAATTGTGATTGGATAAATTGTATTATTATTATGTAAAGTAAACAGTAGAGATACAAAACCTGACAAGGAACAGTGACCATGTGAACGCGTTCTTTGTGACAGATCCTTTAATAGTATTTTATGAATATCAATAAAATAATATAATGAGTAAATACATTGTAGAAAACTGTATAAACAAAGTGATGTTATTCTTGCCTTCACAGAAAAAATAAATATGCTATTAAATATTTTGTTTTATAAATAATAATGAAAAACCTTTCTGGTTGCTTTCAAAAAGTAACCGTCCTTCATTAAGGCCGTCAAAATTAAACACATTAACCAAGCGGATATATTATTAAGAAGAAGTATAGTTGTCGTTACAGGCACGTTGCATTTGACTAAGAAACGTGCTCAACGTGTGACAAAAATAATATTGTAAACGTTGCGTGTTATTTTCATTATTTAAATAATAAGTTCTATGGAAAATCACTTGCACAGCGTGAAATTTTAAATGGACGGTGCTATTTAAAATAATTATGATTCGTCACATGATGACAGGAGATTCATTCTTGGTTAAATCGTCATGGTATGACACAGGATAATGACACAGGATAATGACACAATACACTATTCGTTTGGTTTTGATGGATATCAAACTTTGTGTTGTGGAGTACTAGACTAGAATAAACAATTATTAACAACGATGACCTTTAGACTGCGTATTTAAAGAGTGCAATCATGAAAGTTATTGCATTATTACTTTGCAACAGTGCGTTTATAGATTCTAGTTTCCTGCTTGACGAGTTGCGGAGTAGTAACTGTTTCAGTACTACGATACGTACGTACCATTTAAACGTACGTAACTAATATACGGCCGCAAGAGGACCTGGATTCGAAATCCAAAACTAGAAAAATTGTGTTTCTATATGAACGCGTAGTTTCTAAATCTGCACATTTAATAGTAGGTAATAGAAGCTCAGTCCATGAAGGGTGACTATTTGTGGCCATTTCATTCTCGATCGTCTCCGTGCTTCGATAGGCACATAAAGCTGTTGGTCCCGGTTATGACTTAATGTGGTAATCGTTAAGTCAAGTTGGAAGCCTTCTGGACGAATTGTTAAATTAATATAATATTATATAATATTCTACCCCATTCACACAGCGCCCTCTAGTCCCAAAGTAAGCAATTATATTTGCTTGTGTTATGGGTACTAAACAACTGATATACTACTTAAATACAGTTTTTTTTGTAAATGCATACATATTATAGATAAATTACATTCCTTGCGTAGTCACTTGCTTAGTCGTAATAATCCCGTCTGTGACACACTCTCGTACATAGAAGTGTCTTACACATTGGTCTTACATTTATGTGCGTTATTTATATGCGTATATGTTAGTGCGTGTATGCATCTCGTATGGTGGATTACAACAAGTTTAGGGCAGACTCGTTGTCTATGTGCAGGACTGGAGTTTTGGTCAGAGTTCCGACACATTCCTCAATGAGTCTCTTTATCCAAACTCATCACACAAAGATTTGTCCTGGGTGGGGATCGAACCCACGACCTCCGGCTTAGCAATCAGGGTCACTAACCACTAGACCAACAGGCCAGTCAATTGCAGCACTAGGGTCTGTCTCAAGCCCACACGATAAGATAAGAACTGATAAACATATATGTATGTTTAAACAGTAGAAAAACACACCAACTTCGAAACAAACATTTTTGCAGGTCATACTAATATTTATTACTACCCGGGAATCGAATCTGAGACATCTCAAACCCCAATCTACACTACCGCTACACCACCAATGCCTCGGTTGAGTTAAAATTGAATTTACTCATATTCATACGAAGGTTTAACACTTACATTTTCACTGTCACTGTCTGTCATGGCGACGACAGCCATGCTCATGTTGACCCTCATGGCGAAGGCAAGCAGCATGGCGAAGAACAGCATAGCTGCTTGGCCATGCCGAACCCCTAGCATTGATTCTGGAATTTAATTACACAAATTGCTATATTTATTGAATTATTTATTTCTCATTAATATTATAATAAATTATAATAATAAGATAAAATGTGTTTTTTTATGTTCTTTGTTCTCCTTTCGCGTGGAGTAATATTATTGTTTTTCGCAACAAAAGTTACACACTTCGTTTTTTTTTTTCATAAAGATATATCGAATTCAAATACATGGAAGACATGTTATTCCTTTTTATTAAAAGTTTATGTCATTAAATCCCTATCTCGTCTTTGAGAGACGTTTTAAACTGTGTCTGAGAGTCAGTTTCTCATGGCTGTAAAAATAAATACGAGAGCGGCAAGGTCTTTGGCACGATCTGCAGGGAAACAGACACTTAATGTTAATACACTTCTTTCTTTTTTGTTTTTGTATTGGCTTGAGGCAGACCCTAGTGATAGAATTTATCAGGTCGCCCAGAAGGCTTCCAACTTGACTTACTGAGTACCAAACTACATTACTACATTAAGTGATAATCGGGACATGGCACTGCTTTGATTTTTCCTGGCCCTCCTACCATCCAAGAACCAAAATTATGACCATTAAAAAATTTTAACCCCTCAATACGAACTTGCGTCATTGATTCCTTTCTAGCAAGCGGCTAACCTAGGTGATAAAAAAGTACCTTGTTATTAATCATTTAAAATTTTAACATATATAAACGAATATCTATCAAATATTATTATTATTATCTATTTGCTATCCAACGCGGTAATGTGGCTAGCCTTTTGGGTACGTTTCCTCAGGAATCTGATCTTAATCAGATATTCTATTTATAGGAATTTCCTGTAAATAGAGTATCTGGTTATTTTTTTTTAATTAGCTGTGTATATTTTTAAGTTATGTGTAAATATTTAATAATATACATATTTTTAATATTTATATCTTATAAACTAATTCATTTCATATTTCTATTCACGGTACCTTGACCTTTTTGTATGAATATTGAAAACCGACTACAATATCGAGTTTCTGACTTCCACTAATTAGTTTACTTACTTATCTTTTCGCGTCGTATGTTGTTTCTTCTGCGACATGTTTTCACTATTCTTTTCATAGAACGATATGTCCTTCGCAAATAACTTTCACAACTAAACATTATGACACTGACACAATATCACTATAGTGGTAAAGGTGTGGCCTCGCCTTTAACATCACCGTGTCGAGTGACGGGGGGAGTTCGATTCCCAGAAAAGTCAAATTTTGTGTGAATAATTTATATCCGCTGCAAGGTCCCCCGCGATACAGGACTTGTTCCCTAGTGCAATTGTAATTATAACATGTTTATCACTTATTAATTACAAAATTATGTTGAATGTGAAGTATTATTTAATTTAATTAGCACTGTAATGTTGCCGTCAATGCTATCGCGGCCTGTTTGGAGACTTTTGATTATATAATTTTTTTTTTATTAGTTAGATAGATTCTTGAGGCACTTTAAAAGAAATTCTTCAGTTTTATTACACCATAAATAACAATATTTTAAAATTGTGTTTATAAATGAATAATATTATGACAACACTTCAGTATGAAACATAATAAACAATTAACTAGACAATAGCTGATACGATTCTTTATATCTACGAGTACATCTACACTTCTATTATAAAGAGGAAAGATTTGTGTTTTTGTATGTAACGAATAAACTTAAAAACTACTGAACCGATTTCAAAAATTCTTTTGCGGTTAGAAAGCTACATTATCACTGAGTTACATAGAGTATATAACATTACGCTACGACTAATAGGAGCTGAGCAGTGGCCAAATAAAGAACGACGGGAACGAAGCACGACTTTTGTTTTATCATATTTTTGGTAGATAAGTGTCTTGATAAAGTAATAACATACCTACAATCTTTATGTTCGTTAATTGTACGGTTCCGGGTTTGATTCTAGGTTTGTGTTGATTGGTTTTTTGTGTTGTTGAAGTTCTTATCTGACGGCAGTTTAGTGCAATGCTCTGTTGAAAGTAAGTCATTACTTCGCATTGATAAACATGGGTCTTTTCTTATTAAGGCCAGGTTATAGTAAGGTGTGTTTTGGCCTGTCATGATCGGTCCGCAGTCGCAGGGTACGATTTTGTCTATTTTTAGGGTTCCCCAAAAGTAAAAGGGGATCCCATAAGGGTTGAAGATTATGATCCGTTGTCCATCTATCTGTCCGTCAGTTTTTCTCAAGAACGCGTACAGGTTCAAGCTGAAATTTATACCAAATACTCGGGTCTGCAATTCCTCGGCGCAATAAAAATCCTCCATTTCCTCATTATTATCTTGACGATCAAAAAAGTCAAAACCTTTATAGAGTACATCCCGTTGACCTAGAATCATGAAATTTGGCAAGACGCAATATCAAGTTACACAAGTAAAGGAAAAGATCCGAAAACCGTACTCGTGCAGTTATATCACCGAATATCAGTAGATAATATTGAAGAGGTATAAAATGTTAAACTTAAAATAATTAAGTAAGAGTGAGATTATTCTGGAGTTATTACATAAAATTGGTGCACTCACCTACCTTTACGTGAATATTTATTCTAAGTAAAAGCTATCTCGTTATTTATATCTTACAATTCAATCACAAAAAAACGCAAAATCGCACGGAACCCTCGGTGCGCGAGTCCGACTCGCACTTGGCCGGTTTTTCTTTTTCTAGAAATTCTAACACTTAATTCAATAAAAAAACAACATTAGTCAATGCTAGGTATTTTAAAATACTATCTTTTAGTATATATCTTGTATATGTACCATAGAAACTAAGACAAAAATAGTTATGGAATAACAATTAGCGCTTTGTTTACTATATTTTTTATCGATTAAATATCTAGTAATTACGTGTCTGTTGTAATCAGCGCTAGAGCGCCTACCTATAATAAATTATGTGCAACTTTCATATTTTGTTTAGCGTTATGTCTACGAGCATATCTTAGAGATAAATAGCTTCAAAATCTTTAAAATTACTGTAACCTGTACTGTATTAGGCCCTAATAAAAAATAAATTAAAATATTACAATGCTCGAATACGAAATATTCTTTTTTTTTTTAAGCAAAATATATGCAATGGTTTATTAACTCTTTTTACTAATACAAGATCATAACAATAAATTAGGTACTTAGTTTTTTATTTGTGTTGTTGAACTGTTGAACCGATTACAATGACATTGACTATGGTTTTTGTTTGCGGTTATTAAACAAGGTCAAAATATCTTCACAGTCGTGGCAGCAAAGTAATTACTATTGTCTCTGGTCAGTGCCCAGTAGAAGTGTTTGTACGAAAAACACGCGAAGAACAGTTATTCTGCTAAGCCAGAGGTCGTGGGTTCAATTCCCACCCAGGACAAAATAATCTTTGTGTAATAAGCATGATTGTTTTTCTGTGTCTGGGTGTAATATTATCTATAAGTATGTAGGTATTTATAAAAAAAGTAGTATTACAATGGTAGGTAGGTAGGTATTTACAATGAATTGGTGTTTAGTACCCATAACACAAGCAAATATAATTGCTTGGGGTAATTTACTTTAGTCACGTTTATAAAGTGGAAATTCAATTAAAATGTCACATTCTATTTTTGCAATACAAATACTACATTCAGAATTTATTATGAATAGAATTTATAAGTTGAGAATAGGAAACGAAAAATAAAAAGGAAAAAAGACGAGAATTTAGAGAAGAGAATTTATATACAACTGTATATCTATTAAAAGTAAATTTTGGGTTTTTTTTATTATCTTTTCTTTTATGATGACCGCCGCGCGCCGCTCATTGACTTGACAATGCAATGCATGAAATGCACACAGCCAAGCCGCTGCCAATTTATCTATATTCACATTTTACCTCATAAATAACGTCTCAAACATATTTTTTGATGAACGAATCCAAAATTGATGACATTTCCATAGAGCCATAACTATAGAGATTTTGATTCAGATGTAAACAGACGTATGAGGTATTCGTGACCTTCGAGTAACTACAGTAGTTATGATTTAGTTATAATAATATTATTAATTTATATTATCTACATTGTGTTGTCATTGAATGACACGATACATTCTAAGGAAGGAAAAATAATTGTAAAATTTTTCCTTTCAAGTTCAAATGCAATCAGTGTTGTTATGTTTTAACTAATACTGTCATCCCGTGGCGCAGCGGTCAAGGAAGTCGGCTCGTCACTAATATTGCCTTGTCGAGTGACGTGGGTTGATTCCCACGTGAGACAAATATTTGTGGGATTCATATCTGTTTCAAGTCTAGGTGCACAATGTGTATCTTAATGTATGTTTGTAAAGTCCCTTAATGCGGAAGATCTCTGTAAAAAAAATAAAAATTATAATAGCGATCAGACAGATCCAATGTAATAGGGCAACCTATATCTATACTGGAAATTTTAAGAAAAACAATATATAGATTTAACTTGGCGGAATTAGAACCACAGACCTCTGGTGCAACAGTCATACGTACTACCCGTTGCCTCACCGATATGAAACGCCCGTGTGAACTATTGTAAGCAGCTATTAGCGATGAAGTTTTCTTCTTATATTCGTTATCATCGTATTGATGATGATGATATGATATGATATTACTAAACAGCTCCCCCAACAAGTAGCATTCACAATATATCACATCAATGTGATAACATGATATTATATCGTTGGCTTACATCGCTCCTTTATACTGGATTACTATTATCTATTCTATTATTACTATTTAGATCTATTGTGCCGCTTGCCTAGAGCCATATTGCATATCGCTAAGTAACTAAACCTCCTGGTTCGTGTAGTATAACATATCGTCACCTTTTCCCTGTAGATGTTCTATCAGACAATATCCTGTCATACCAGTTTCCAAACTTGATTCTATATTTTCGTCAATGACGATGAAATTCCGTTCAAGGAAATATTCCGGTCTGTCCCCCCGGCGGGACAGATCGGAAAAGAAAGTTTGGTCTGTCCCACCGTTGCTAAGTCCATTACACGCATAAGTCGATAGTAAAGCTGTAATGGTTGCACTAGTGCAGGGATCCGAATCTGCTAACACAGTCGTAACACAAAGGGAAGCCGATGTGGTCTCATTCGACAGCTGTGATTGGCTTACTAAGTGAATCGCAACATATTGTTGGCCTGTGATTGGTCGATAATAGTTAATTGGTCTGCTATCGTCGTGTGTAATTTAGCAGGATCGGCCCCTTGGTTGCACCCTTCCCTATCCCACCTCTTTTTCTATAACCTCTTTCGATTACTTTTTATTTATTTACTTTTAATTACTTAAAATTCTAAATTATATTTCTAAATTCATAATTACTGAATCTTCCTCAGATCGCCGGTCGCAGGGTGGGGGTTGATTCTGGTACTTACCGTATTTTGCTTGATATTTGACATGGACAGTCACAAGCTAACTCAAAGCAAGTCAGCACAATAACGTAAATACCCAGTTTTATTTTATTTATGTTTTCAAGAAGTAGCCGCTGTGCTAGTCCAGACTAAAATCTATCTGTATTTCAAATTTCATTCAGATCCTTCCAGCCGTTTAATGATTAATAACCTTCATCTTTACTTTATTATTTATAATTTTAATAGGATTGAGTAGTTTGAATCGATAGAATTTTTACAGTGTCTGCCACTTGCTTAGTTAAATAGTAGCGCCAATAAAGAACCATTGTAAACCCATAACAGATAAGACAGTAGTCAATAGATTAACGACGTGGTAAACGTTACTGCTTCTCATTACGGCGACTGTAATCTTTGTAGACTCGTGCCTTGAATATAAACATTTTTTTTATGAACGTCACTAAGTATATTAATATCCTTTTACTTAGTTTTAATTATTTTTTAATCGTTTGTACACAATGGACATAGTAATCGTCAGACTACTACTGTGGGTTCCGTACAAATATAAATATAATTTTTAACTCATACTACGAAGCTAGGCGTTTTATTAGATATCCTCTCAAAATTATATTCCAGTGATGTAATTACAAATTTACGTTTTTTGGACATTTCCTTTACCTACTTGTGCAAATTAAAATGGGATTACTGGCCTAAGTATTTGGTATAAAATACAGCTTGATATGTCTTCGCGGTCCTGAGAAAAGTGGTCTAGACAAACGGACAGACAGACAGATGGAACAACGAAGTGTCTTGTAAGGGTTCCGTATTTTCTTTTTAACGTATGGAATCCAAAAAAATCATACCTATCTTATAACATAGACGTAATAAATTATTCTATTTCCACAAAAACCTGATATACAATTCATAGCATTCTCCTATAAATAGAATAAATATCTTATTGATGTGCGACTCGTGAGGTATTATTTCTTATTTATTTTGTATTTATAACTTAAACACAAAACTGGTATAAAAAGACTATCCAATAAAAGTCTATAAATTGTCAGGTCTTATAAAAAATGCCGAGCTTAATTCTAGACCGGATTGTAATAGGTTTATTAGCAGATGACGTCGATTAATATTCATTTACCAATTAACTTTGATGTTCAAGAAAACGGTAAAGTACTGACAACAAGACGTTTCCTTATAAATGAGATAATTAGCGAAATCCTAAACATGTTTGACTTCAAATCGACTTTGTAAATTACCTCCATAAAATAGGTTTTTACACAAAGCCGCAAGTAAAAACCAGTTATGTCTTTTTTTTTTTTTTTTATACCAGGACGGTGGCAAACAGACGTACGGTCCGCCTGATGGTAAGCGGTTACCGTAGCCTATGGGCGCCTGCAACACCAGGGGCATCACGAGCGCGTTGCCGACCCTTAAGAAACCTAAAAATAAAAACCTAAATAATACAAATAATAATAATATTAATAATAATAGTACCTAAACCTTGCAATGTCTACAAAATATCATGCCAATTTTCCTTAATAATATTTACCTAAATAATCTAGAACTAAATCTATTTATTGTGAAAATCTAGGTGTAATAATAATAGTAATCTATAGGTGTTTTGTAAAAAAAATATTTCTTTGTAGTACCTGTATAATAAAAATAAATATTTTAACCATTATGTATCTTATTATTTCTACTGTTTATCGTTTACCTTATATTTAGTTTTGTGAGTAGAATCGGTCTATGGCCGTTCTATTTCAACCCAAAAATAAATAAATAATTTCATCATCATCATCTCAACAAACAAAATTAAATATCCCACTGTTGGGCACGGATCTCCTCCAAAGAATGTGGAGGGAATTTAGCCTACTATACCACGCAGGCCAGACGGGTTGGTATAGGGTTTGATTCGAATTTTCCTTTTTTTGCAATGCTCTTGTCTGCATAAGGTTACTCCCTTAGTCGCCTTCTACGACACCCACGGGTTGAGATGGGGTAGTGACATTATGTATTCTTAATCCGTCACTACACGGAACTTTTTCATTTCTTTTTAAATTTTAAATAATTTGCCATATCTTATTTTCAATCACTATTCAAAAGGCTTTAAGCTGAGAAAAACAATACCTACTACTTACTGGCAGTTTTATTTCTTAACATTTTGTTGAACAAAACAAGTGCCGAACACATATTATTTATGCAAAGTAGGTTATACATAGCCTAAGTCTATATAAAACAAGTTATACAAAAAAATCCGAGCCCACTGATGCGTGATATACTCGTGCAAAGAGTGACGTATATGTCATTCTGTTTTGTTTAAATCAACAATGGACTCTCACACCTGTTAACATGCTAATATGAAACAAATTTCATTGAATTAAATTACGGATCGTTTTTTTTTTTTTTTAGTTTCCCTTTTTTTCTATTTAATTGTATATATAGTTTTAATATGTAGGTAAGTAGATTTTTAATTTAATTATTTTCATTAGTGTATAGGTACGTTTGTGAATTTTGAGGTCTCAATAAATATTTCTAAGATCATCACTAACAAATTGAAAAAATATCCTTAAAATCAGATCTTAAAATACAAACTAATACAAAGTCTAATCCAACGTCATTTGTTAAATTAAAATTGTAAATAAAATTTCAAGCGTTGATCACTAATTGTTGGTACCTACATCATTTGCGGAGTCTAAATACATCTTTATAAACAGCGATCGTAGAATAATTGTCGTTGTCCTGAGTCGTTGCTACGGTGTGACGGTTAAGGTGGTCGCCTCGCCATTAACATAGTACCGAGTGACGTGAGTTCGATTACCACTTGAGACAAATATTTGTGTGATTCATAGATATTTGCTTTGTCTGACTGTAATTTGTACACAGGGATTGTTCCCTTATGAGTAAAAACAGAAATTAAATTTCTCTAAGGCCCATAAGTACCTATATTCTATTTTAAATCGCCATATAGTTCATATTTTGAGTTAAAAAAAGTAATAAAAAAACATGCTGCCTCGATGGTGCGGTGAGTTTATATACCTATGCTGCGCCTGAGGTCCTGGGTTCATATACAAGGTCGGACAAAAACGATAGGTACCTATAGAGTTTGTTTGTAATGGGAATCTGTTTGGAATCTGGAAACGTGATTGGTAAATGACATTCTCACTCCATGTTACTTCGTCGCTGGTCTGTGTAGAGACGGATTAAGAATTCTTACATAATGTCACTGCCCCATTGCTACCCATGGGTGTTGTACAAGGCGACTAAGGGACTAATCTTAAGCAACAAGAGTACTGAGAGAAATGGAAAATTCAAAACAAAACCTTATACGAACCCGTCTATCTAGCATGGTATAGTAGGATAAATTCCGGGAGACCGAGAGGAGAGTTATCACTTAAAAACCTTACTTGATAAATTCCAACAACAGGGGGGCCTGATTAGCCTACTTGATAACAAGAATACTATGTTTTGTGTAATTTAATCGGAATATAACTCTATCTCAAATCGCTTCTAACTATTACGTTGGTAATAGTTAGTAGCGATGGGTAATATTTAGTAATAGTTATTTCAATGGGCTGAAATGATGATGATGATTACGTTGGTTAAATTATTTTAATGTCAATTTTCGTTTATTTTATAAACACTTTCATTCAGCTAAATAGGGCTATTTATTTATGCTAGTGTTCCAAAGTAAAATGCACCTTACCTTTTTAAACGAATAGTTTACAATTTTTCCAAGCATAAGTCTTAGTATTCGTTGAACAAAAGTAAAGTTTAAAAATAAAGTAATACATTCGCGGTATTAACAAGATTTGATGTAATCTTGATGATATATTTTAAAAATAAGATGCCATACATTAAAAAAGTTTTGCTTGTAATTCTAAATTAATTCTCCTATATTTTAAGAAACTACAAATACAAAATGTAAGTGAAGTCGTAAAATCAGTTTGTATCGTATTTTACTACGTTTTGTAAACATTAAAACCGTTTTCATTGTTATAAACATCTGTTTTATTTATCACTTCAAAGTATTTAAAAATAACTCAAACATTCTTCGAATTAATTAAGTGACTTTTTAAATTAAATTACGAATAACTTACTTGGCTTGAGCGATCCAACATCTTTAACAGTATCTTCGACCTTCATTTTGAAATTTAAACAACTAAATATCACTAGGTAAAACGTAGTTTTAAAATTGGAATTCCGTATTTAAATTTATATATCGAGTGCAGGTTAACCGCACGTGTTGCGCGGGCGCTCCGTCGATACAATTGATCGTGTTTTTTCTCAATCGCAGAAAAAGGCTTCGCTATCAATGCCAGGGACGAATGTTATGTAAGAGTGAAACATTACCGTACATTGTTTGTGAGATAAAACTAACTCGAGGGAGCAGGTTCGTGAAATATACAGCAGTAATTTTTTGTATTCTGATATGACTGTTAGTACCTGTATTGTTTTGTAGACTCATACCCTGAGTTGTGTTTTTAATTGAACATCGTTCATTCATTTCCGTAAATTATATAAATCCATACACGTTTAGTTGAAAGGAACCCTTCAGACACTGTTGTATAAAAGAGCATTTTAAAAATCAATTTAAAAGTTGCCGAATATAATAACGTTAATATTATTTTATTTCTGAAACTAAACAGTTATTTAGGCATTCATCTATTTAAACGACTTCAAAAAAGGAGGAGGTTATATGTTCGACTGTATGTATTTTTTTTTTTTTATGTATGTTCAACGATTACTCGGAGATGCCTGAACCGATTTAAAAAATTCTTTTTTTGTTTGAAAGGGTATACTTCCGAATTGGTCCCCTATTCATCACGTCAAGTTCTGATGATGGAATCTCAGGGAAATCGAAGGCAACCCTCAAATTTTATAGGCACATGATACGTGTTTCATATATTTTTTAAAGTTATTCAAGTATTTACGTCTGATAGTCAACATCTCATGTTGATGAGCTGGTGATGGAAGGTATAACTCCTTAAGTGTTAGGAGTTGGAGGATAATTCTTTCGACATTATAGGTTCTTATAAACCTATAGTTGTATTCTTGTAGGTTATTCAGGTGAGCTGTCACTAGAAGGTATAACTCCTTAACTTTTGGGAGTTGGAGGATAATTCTTTCGACATTATAGGTACTTATAAACCTTTAATTGTATTCTTGTAAGTTATTTAGGTGAGCCGTCAGTGGAAGGTATAACTCCTTGACTGTTAGGAGTTGGAGGATAATTCTTTCGACATTATAGGTACTTATAAACCTATAGTTGTATTCTTGTAGGTTATTCAGGTGAGCTGTCACTAGAAGGTATAACTCCTTAACTTTTGGGAGTTGGAGGATAATTCTTTCGACATTATAGGTACTTATAAACCTTTAGTTGTATTCTTGTAGGTTATTTAGGTGAGCTGTCACTGGAAGGGAAACTTCTTAATGTTTAGGAGTAAGAAGATGATTTCTTTAAATATCACATCCATGTATAAACCTTAAGTTGTGTTATTTCAAGTGTCTGAGGTGAGAGCTCTTGATGGAAGATAAAGTTGTATAATTCAAAGGAATTCTTAGATGATATTTTAAGTTTTCGATATAGTATCTAACCTGCATTGTATACCTATACTTGTTACCTGTCGCATTTTATAGGAAAAAAGAAAGACATAAAAAGCTGAGAGTTTTGAGATTCCTCTATTCTACAATCAGGTTGTGTTGTTAGAATATTTAAATAGACGTTCCCTTCTATCGAAGATTCTTTATTTCGGTTTTCCGTCTTAGTTTGCCAGCCAGTATTATTAAATCTGCTAGATAAAAAGTACACTAAAAATGGAAAAATAAACTATTTTTAACAAAAAAATATTAAAACCACTTCAAATCAGTACTAAAAAGCGAAAAATAAACTGAATTAGATATTTAATTCCAAGCTAAAAAATACCTACCTACCTGTTTAAAGTATAATACCCTATTACTAATCTGTTTGAAGTCGGTGCCAGCCTAATGAGGTTGTATCACTCAGTTTGAGCCGTCCACTAGGTACGATCACATGCAAGTGCGAGGTGGTGTGAAGTAGCGAGCGGTAACAGATGTACGTACTAAGTAGAACGTAGCTTAACAAACTCTTTAGACTTGGCACCGACTTCAAACAGATTAGTAATAGGGTATTATACTTTAAACAGGTAGGTAGGTATTTTTTAGCTTGGAATTAAATATCTAATTCAGTTTATTTTTCGCTTTTTAGTACTGATTTGAAGTCGTTTTAATATTTTTTTGTTAAAAATAGTTTATTAAATAGTCTGATCAATTTTATTAATGAAATCGATGTTGGTAAAAAATATGATGATTACCTACCTACATATAATATATCGATTACGCACACTTAGGTATCTCAAAAGAAGTTTCCCTGAGTGATTTGTCTCTGAGTCGTTGGGTTTTACAAAGAATAACACAAAACATAAGTAAACACGATCTATATTAAGATACAAAAGGGGATTCCTCTTTTTAACATAATTGAGGATAATAGTGACCATAAATATTATTATAAAATCTCAATATTTTTTAATCTGTCTCCTTGGTTGTTATATCGTGGAAAAATTAAGAAATAAGTTATTCTAACACCGTATCGAATTTATACATTTTATTAACATCTACTGGAGAAGGTTCTCAATTCGTAAATACTCGATTAGTTGATTTTGGGAAATTGTTTCTTTTTTATTAGCTGTGGTGTTCTTTATTTTCTTTTATTATGTGGTGGCGGTAGAGAGCCAATTTAACAGTCGTTCGACATCCACATTGCAAAACCACGCATGCAACTTCTCTCATGTAATAAAAACCGAAAAGTACCAGAATTTATAACAGCACCTCCGGCTGTTATCCTCGATCAGTCCATTTTCCGAGCAGGTTGTATATTAAAGGTATTAAATTCCTTGCGATAAGCTTCGCACGATGCGGTAAGCACAAACTAATTTCTAACACGCTTCGGAATAAAAATGCAAGTTAGGAAAATTACTGCAAATATTTGGAAATAAAATTCATGACATGAATTTAATAGTAACTTGAGCATTTGCATTTTTATTGCAATTGCTAGGTTTACAAAAATATAATAAATATATTGTTTGGTTCACAAATTCTTCTAACAGCTTGAGCCGAGGTTAATTTATTAGATGTTATAAGTTGTTAATGCTTACAACACCAACTTGGCAAACACTCCACGCAATTAATATCAAGAATTACCAAAATTTGGACCCGTTTCAAGAAACAGCACATCCTCAGATCCTTATTATGGTCATATTAAAATACTTATGCAAATTCCTATGGGGTACAAAGTGCTTGCAGCTGTGGTATCCCTTGTAAATTACGTTGAAATTCCACCGTTAACATAAGTCGACGGCTCCCGAATTATTGTTATTATGGCACTTGCATTCCTTTTAAAGTTCTGTGAAAATTATAATTTGATTATATATCTATGAGGATTAGACGTCTGTTTGTTGTTTTTGTGTTTTGAAACTTCGTGTGTTGGTTAAGTTAACCACTTGCTACGGTCTTACATAATTTTGACAAATTAGCCAGCTTTGTTCATCTTCCAAGTGTCAAAATTACTTTATAAGTATTTTCATCTCATGCTTCAATATTACCTATTGAAAGTCAACCAATGATTTTAATTTTTATTGGTTGGAGTGAATTTTTTGGTTTGTTAACTAATACTGACTCGTTTTAGAGGTCAAATTTTAAATTTATCTCTCGAATTCTAAGATTTTTTTTTTGTTATTTGAACATTAACATTAAGTTTAAGTCAGTTTTATAATAGTAATTTTATTACGTCAATAGTTTTGCACAAACTGAATACAAACGAATGAAAAAAAAGTACTATCCAATCAGTTTCACGTTTATATAACGTTCCAATAATAATGAACTTTGCCAAAACTAAGACATAACAGATAGAACCAATTTAAATGTGACATTATCTTACAATCAAGGTCTTCAAACATCCTTCAGCCGTCATATCGTAAAGGGACAGTATAATACCAGCAGGGCCACTTTAAGTCGATCGTCAGTTTACACCCTATTGAGTTATCATTGGTTACATAAATTATCCCGGACACCCTATCTGCCTTGTTAGTAGATAACAAGGGTATTCTGAAGGTTCAGAAACTGATTTGGGACCAAATTTATAGCGCGCTATTACATTAACAGTCAGTTAGAGGCTATTAAGGCTCTTGTAAGGAACTCCAGGCTTAAAATCGTTTTAGTACACGGACTTGCAACAAAAACGAACGGAAGTAGGTTTATAAAATTTTGAAAAAACGCATCTTATGTTTTAATACATATTTTCATGGCATATTTTCCACCTTTCTCCTAGTATAATACATTGGACATACATTGAGCATGAAAATTAAATTGGTCTAGTAGTCATAGTATGCAGTTGTTGAATATAAGGATATGGGATTCCTGGACACAGGTCACTTCTCCTCTATCTAGAGAGCTGAGAGGGTTTAGGCCATCAGAAATACCTAATACCAAAGTAAACTAAGTCACTTGACTTATACATAATATAATATATAAATTCCACAAAATGCAATTCACATTAGTACTGCCAGTCGGAATCGAACTAATAGAGCGTATGATTTGCATTCCTGTCACCTATCCATTCGACCACTATCGCTTTTTTAAAATATGGAACTAAATTATTGTATCAATATTCTCGAAATATTTCAGTAAGTAAGCAATTGTTTGCTATGATATTATTATCAGTGAGACAATATTATTACAGTAACAATGATTGTCTTTGAAAATGAATACACCATAAGTTTGATCAAGCATATCAATCAACCATACGCCCTGTTCCTGGGCACGAATTTGTCCTAATTAAAGGAAGATATTTAATTTTGACATTAAATTGGTAAATTTTTGAATCGTTGCAAACATTTGGAAATGTGTTTGGTATGGATAGTGTAATTTTTATATTTTTAAATGCACGCAAACAATTTTTCATCATCATTATCATATCAGTTGAGGTATCATAGGGTTGTCCACTGTTGGACATAGGTCTTAAGAGATTTCCAATAGGACCTGCTGTATTCAGCTTGCATCCAGTATGATCTTGCAGTTGGGATCAGATAATCTGTTCACCAAACAATTTTAGGCGACACAATCTTTTATGCTGGTGCCTAAAATACAAAGATTATTTCCATTTCAACTCATAGCTTTATATAATTACACTTAAGAAAATGTTCACGTAATTGAGCCATACTTACGGGCATGGATTTCAATGAATCCAATTTGTTGCTAAAGTCAACGCCAAGTTTAGCTTCAGAACTTCCCAAAGACATAAAGTACACACAGAAGCGGATATGGAAAATACGAGTGTCAAAAGTTACAAATTTCAAGTTAAATCCGATGTTAAATTGAATTGTGAGTTTGGTACTTTCATTGTACCGCCATTCTTGGTACTTTGTTAAATACGTATTTGAAAAATTAAATATTCATTACAATTTTACAAGTTATCATTATACTCGAAAGCATTAATTACCGATTTACTTTATTAAAATTTACTAAATTACTTTATGAAAAAGGTATAAGTAAACAAACCAATAGGTAGGTAATATTGACATCAATCATCGAAGTATGATTCTGAGTTTTGTACTTAGTAGTACATAGTGCTGAAAACATAAAAAAATTTAAAGCATGTATAGACAATATATCATTCCTAAAAATGTATGAAACTGATGATCCCAATGAAGCGTATAGGCACTTTATTAACGAGTTTAAACTCTATTATGATCTTTGTTTTCCAATCAATTATTGTATAATAAAGGTAAACCAGAGACAAAAATGGGTATCACGCGGAATTAAAATATGTAGCAAACGAAAGAGAGAGCTGTTATGGAAATTAAGATTGAACCCAACAAACGAAAATAAACAAAAATATAAGGATTATTGCAAAGTTTTCAAAAGAATTATTACATTAACAAAGCGTTCCCAAAACAATTATAAAATCAAAAACTCCAAAAATAAATGTAAAACGGCATGGCGAATTATAAACAAAAATAGGCAAAATATTCCAAAAGAATCAATAGATATTATTAAAATTGACGAAAGTAAGTCTATAAGACATCCTATAGAAATAGCGAATGCATTTAATAATCACTTTGTTGATAAAATTCAACCCTCTACGAATGCAGAAAAGGAGATAAATATTTCAATAGATCGTCAAGTCAACTCTATGTATCTTGCACCAAGTTCACCCATTCAAATTAATAAAATAATAAAAAGTCTTAACAATACAAACAGTGTGGGATACGATAGTATTGTCACTAATATTATTAAAATAGTTAATGAGAATATTTGTACCCACTTATGTTACATTCTAAATCTTTGTATTTCAAAAGGAATATTTCCATCTGACCTTAAACTATCGATTATAAAGCCACTATACAAAAAAGAGAATAAAGAGTTAATGGAAAATTACAGACCTGTCGCTTTACTACCAATATTTTCGAAAATTTTTGAAAAATACTTATATAATGAAATAAATAATTATCTCGAAAAGAACAAAATATTATGCTATGAACAGAAAGGTTTCCGTAAAAATAAAACAATAAACATGGCTATTTATGATTTTATTGAAAATGTAATATCTCAAATGGACAAACCGACTCCCGTTTGCTCTATTTTTTGCGATATGTCACAAGCATTCGACTATGTAGATCATAAGATACTAAGTAAAAAACTTGAAGCTTATGGAATTAGAGGCAATGTATTAAGTTTGATCCGATCATATTTAACTAACAGACAACAAATTACAGAAATAGCTAGGGTAAATCTGATAACAAAAAATGAGGAAATTTTCACTTCCACAACACGCAATGTTATTTATGGCGTTCCTCAAGGAAGTGTATTGGGTCCACTCCTCTTTATTATATATATTAACGACTTGCCTAAAGCAACGACACAACCAATGACATTATTTGCCGATGACAGTACTGTGACAATTGCATGTAAGGACATAAATCATTATACACTTGATATTAATAATTCTTTAAGTAATACAATAACATGGTTAGAAAAAAATAATTTAAAAATCAATTTAAAGAAAACGAACGTTATGCATTTCAGTCAAAGAGTACATAACCCTCTAAATGTAAGCTTAATGTATGACAACTATACTATAAATGAAGTAACTGCTACTCGATTTCTTGGTCTGATTATAGACAGTAGATTAGACTGGAAAGAACACATTGATTTTATATGTAAAAAAGTCAGCAGTCTATCATACGTTCTATACAAACTTGCTTCAGTAATAAACACGGAGGCTCTACTCTCAGCATACTATGGGCTTGTGGAATCTGTCCTCAGATATGGCATTATTTTCTGGGCCAATTCAACAAATAAAGATGTTGTATTTAAAATGCAAAAGCGATGTGTACGCAGTATGTTTGGCATGCAAAATATAGACAGCTGTAAACCACTTTACTTAAAACATAAAATTCTTACATTGCCATCACTCTATATTTTAGAAGTAGCTGTTTTTGTCAGAAATAATCCCAATTTATTCCCGCGTTTATGTGACACTGTTACTCGCAATCGTCGTGACAATAATAAACTTCGGGTCCATCCTGCAAAAACAGCACTTCTACAAAAAAGTATTGTGTGCAGAGCTCCAGTTATATATAATAAAATTCCAAAAGCAATAAAAAAAATGAATTTAATTTTATTTAAAATATACTTGAGAAAGTTATTAATAGATAAATGTTATTATAGTGTTAATGATTTTTTGAATGATAAATCTTTGTGAATGACTTGCTTTCAATTTTCAATAAGGGTTAATTATAATTAATTTTTAATATATATTTCCTTTTCTTTTTTTTGACCTCTTTAATAATCATTTGTAGTTTTTAACTGTTGACATTTATTGTATTCGCTGGGATTTTTAATTTAATAATTAATTAAATAAATAATTTTGTAAATTTTTCAAATAATTCATGTTTTTTATTTTTATTTTCTATTTAATTCACATATAAACCTGCTTAATAATATTTAATACTATTTGTACACCAATCTTGGTCAAACATGTTGCTCCACGTTATATAATGAACACCTAGTAATAAGCATTTAAACAATGTAATTATTATTATCTACACATGTTTTAACAAATAAATAATCTTTGTCTTTGTCTTTGTCTTACTTACCTAGTTTTCAGTGAGTAGTACGAGCCACTGAAAATATTTAAAAATTGCGAAATTAAATATCTCATTTATTCGTGAATGTTAAATAGTAAATAGAAACTCATAAGTTAAAAATATAACAGGTAATCTGAAAAAGTAGTATCAGCCAATTTACTATGTAATTTTTACGTAAATTAATAATAAACATCTATGTATCTACTAATTTCGGAAAGGTTTATCAGACACTTAGATATCTTCCATATTCAAACAGAGCCTAAAAGTACTAAAATTAAAGTTTCCATTAAAATGACTTAATCAAACAAATGTTAAAATTATGTAATAGCAGCATATTATAATCATTTTATATTTGAACTTAAGGTCAGGTCTTTTTATATTCTAACAAATATAGACCGCAATATCACTGAGAATATTAGAATCATATCAGCGAAGCACAAGTTTAAAACTGTTATAGAAATAAGTTAGGAAACTTTGAGGAATTATTTTCCAATGAAACATTTAATATTGCTAAAAGTAGATAGGTTGTGCAGTATCGAACTGCCTTGAGCTATTGACTCTCATGTTGCAAACTACAAACTGCCAGCCAGAAAATCAATTTGAAAGATTTACCTTCGTAATTTTATACAGATCAATCTTAAAACTTAGGTAACTAAACTTACGGTCGAAATTTGCTTGGTTAAAATTTGTTCTGGAAAATTGCTTTCAATGGTTTCAACTATCAAAGTGAAGGTAGATGGTAGGTAACGAGAAATATTGTACTTAGACCAATATACTTATTTAGAGTAATTTATTATTATTGATGTTTTACAAAAATCTTTTGGTTTCTTGGAAATTTATAACAAGCATTTTTTTGTTTAAAAATGCTGTTTTACAACAAACGTAAAGCTGATAACACTTTAAACAGAATTTTAAACTAGAAATTTCGTCAGATCTCGAAACAAACGTACGGCTCGCCATTCATCAGATCTAATATTTTATTTAAAAACAGACTTGAGGGATTGTTTTACGTATATTGTGTAAAGTTTAATTTTCTGAAGATTAGCCTCTCTCAACTGCGAAGATTTGGAGACGGAAAATTTAAATTAAAGAATAAGTGTGAGAAACATTCATCAAATAGATTTTGTAACATTTTAATAAACATTTATGTACAATCTCTTTTTTCTATGCTTCAATGGTTGTCCTGCAGCGTCATTGGCATTACTATGTCCAAAAACGAAAAAAAAAATGTTAGGAGCACAGCCAAGCCGCTGCCTACCTTGAGAGGGTAGTTCTCTTTAAACCTTGTTTAAAGAAGGACATGTCATAGCGCTCAAGATAAGAATGACACAGGACAGTTCCAAATATTGTGTCAGCCAATTTGTCGACGACCACGACAATGTCCAAAGAGTCGTCCTCTCTTACATAGCAGGTAGCACAGTTGGTGAAAAGTAGATGTGATACACACCGGACCCTTCAAGAAAACAAAATATGGTTCTTCTTTTCGTTTCAGGAAAAATCCGCATTGCGAATACTAGACACAAATTTGCTAACAACTCGTAAAACAAACTAAAAGATTGATCGCTTTGATCGGCAAATGCCAATGAACAAATATTGGGTGAAGCATATTCAAGCCAAGATAAATTTAAGAAAACTTTATTGCTACTAAAAAGTTTTTCGATTTAAAGAACAATCAATTCTTTGCGTAACTCGCTCCAATTACGCTACGTAAATTATGATTGTGACAGAACGAGGTTTTTCACAACGACTTGGGGTTCGGACCCTCGGGTGAGGCCCTAAATCGTTGGAGTTCATGCAAATTGACACGAAAGAAGAAAGAATGACAACAATGTAAAATGGAAACTTTAAAAAAAGTCCGTAGAGCCTTTGAAACATAGATCCTTTGGAGCTCGTAATGAAATTCTTTAGCCGAAGGAAATTAATCGCTCCTCTTGTACTTTTCACTGACCTGGCTCTTTACGTTTTAAACATTTATTTTGGCTATTAAAAATATCGTAGATTGTAATGTTTTTGATTAAAAAAAAGAATAATTTTTTTTTCCCACTTTTGATTAATCAAATAATTGAATTAGTTTTATAATTTTGTATTAATATCAATTTGAAAAAATATTGTAGATAATTAGCTATTTGGTTAATAGATTATGAAACTCGCATCCACGCACGGTTTTGCCCGTATAAATAATAAAAATGTATAATGAATATTGATACTATGCAAATTATGACATTGATCCGTAGTTCCCATGCAAAGTGAAAGAAATGTAGTAAGGAGAAGTGTGTAAGAACAATCCCACCAAAACATAAATGTGAAAATGGGAGCCCCTAGTAGTTCAAGAATACCTACTAGTGGTTGCTAATTTCGCAGACAAAAGAATTGAGATATACCTAGGTGAATGCCCAGTTCTGAACTAGTCGAATTATTTACAGAAAGCAGATAACTTGCTTAAAAATTGAAGCTCAAGATTTAACTTGGTTAGTTTTCACTTAGTATGACTAAACTAACGAAATCAATTAACTTATTTTTTTGTGTTAAACGGGTTTTGTTCAAAGCGTTCCAGGATTTCGCTGTGACAATCGAGTTCCGCTATCAGTGATAAAACAAGACAATGTCGTGTTGTGTATAGACACATAGTTTTATTGTATTTGGTTAATCAACTTTTATGTTAAACATATAGGTATAAGAACAGTAACTTTGTATTATATATATATAATAACTTGTATGTACGTAAAAACTAGCCCAGTTAAATCTTGAGCTTCAATTTTTAAGCAAGTTATCTGCTTTCTGTAAATAATTCGACTAGTTCAGAACTGGGCATTCACCTCGGTATATCTCAATTCTTTTGTCTGCGAAATTAGCAACCACTAGTAGGTATTCTTGAACTACTAGGGGCTCCCATTTTCACATTTATGTTTTGGTGGGATATCATTACTTTTTGTAAAAAAAAAATTCTGCATTTTGCGTTTTGTAATTTCTTTCTTATAGTTCTCTAAATATATTTTTTCTTGAGTCGGGTAAATTATAAAGAACACACACAATATTGGCTGTCAGTAAAAACTCTTAGGTTAAGGTAGGTTAAGGTTTGACTTATAGTTTCGATATTCAGAAATTAAAGGTCAATAATAAATTAATACTAAACTTGTAGTCTTAACCAGAAAGTATATAAATATGATGATGAATATGAATATAGACATTTTATATTGTTGTCAATATATAAAATGAATGCATAAAAATATTTAAAGAAAATATTTTTTTATTACAAAAGGTATAAAAACTTTTTTGTAAAAGTTACTTTTTATAAAATTTGACACAAGATGACATGACAGATGACTACAAATTTTAATATTTTATAATTTATTTAGGTTGTATGTTGTTTAAATAATATATTATTTAAATTATATTTATATTCTGGAAAATTTCAGCGTGAGGGAATTTGGAATTTAGAGTAAAAGTAAAGGTTGTAGTAGAACTGACCAACCAGGTGGACACTCAGGTGGTCGATTGGTAAACCGGGATATCTTTAGTTAGTATAGTAAGTACATTCGTGGAGGAATGTAATTAGGTATAATGTACCACTTTACCACAAGCCGTAAAAGAGTCGTCTTTGTGGAATATTATAATAGTGTCGCTGTCTCTATTGGCAGTATATGCATGAGTTTGTGTATTCTTCAGTCTTGGCGGTTTAGTAGATGTGTGTAGTCCCCATGGTAGATACTAAACACAAAGTTACATTTTATAACTGCATCTAGTAGCATGGATGTCTTATTATGTGTAAATGAGTTTAAATATTTGTTTCAGATAAATACTTAGTTTTGCTAAAGTTGCGCTAGAACGATTAAGAAAAATACACGAAAGGAACTAATAAAAAATAAATATCTTGTTTTCTTTTTTTAAGTGTTTATTATTTATTATTTACTAAACTGTAGAGTTCATAAGACTCACTGTCGCATGCCGATAAGCTAACCGAATTGCATCGCTAAAGTGCCAGTACTCGTAGAACTGACGGCCGATGGGGCAAAAGGTAGACTGGAGGCTACGTATTGGAAAGCGCAGTGTAGGGCGACCCGCCATGAGATGGACCGACGACCTGATAAAGGTTGCTGGTGGTCGTTGCATGCAGGCGGCACAAAGTCTCTCGCATTGGCAGAAGTTAGGTGAGGCATATGTTCAGTAGTGGACGTCATTGGGCTGCACTGTTGTGATGATGATGATGATGAATAATGTAATTAAGTCTATATTCGTCTATACGATAATCCTTACCACCTAAAGATAATCAAATAGGAAGGATTGCGTTGCGTTGCGTAGATGTTTTAGATAAGGCTGATACAAAAGACAGACAAAAGACAGACTGATAACAAATTAATGAATTCTTCCTCATATAATATACATATAAATAACTAGCTACTTGGAAGTCATAAGCTCCTATTTCAGTGTTTATTAAAACGATAAGTAACAATTCATTGCTAATATAATTTATAAGGCGCTATGGTTTTTTTTTTAATATTAATAATAATTATGAATAATTTATTGTTCTCTAGTTTTTTTATTTGTATACACACAATTACACAGCTGGACGCCAAATTTCAACTTTCTAGGTCATCTGGAAGTGGGTGTTATTTAAGGTCTATAGGTAAGTCAGTCAGTGGAAAAATAGCGATTTTTGAGCATCAATATCTCACTAACCACGTAAGCTGTATTTACGAAATTTGTGATTCTGGTTAGTCTAGTAGACTTTAATTCATATACCAAATTGCATGCGTTAATACTAAATAGATTTTGAGTTATCGGTGTCTTAAAAGTGGCTCCAACTGGTTCGTGTAATACTACACACGACTGCGTGTCACCCGCTTTGATGCTGGAACTGGGGCTGACACGCGGCCGCGTGTCTTGATATTTGGAGACTAATATAATAATAGATCACAATTTATTATATCAATACATTCTTTATCATCATCTATTCTTAAAATATTTCATCATTTTAATTCTATACTAACATGAAGCCAATACGAATCGCAAAAAAAAATATAGGTAGTTTAAATATGGATAAATTTAAAAACATTCAACTCTCCAATCGGTGCATCAAACATAGCTACGAATGAAATCACCGAGTGTGATTTATTCGCTGAGTTAGCTCGTTAATCATGTCTACCAAATACTCGAACATTCCAATTTATGCACAAAATTTTTAGTGACTTTTTAGTTTGATGCAACATTCACATTTTGCTCTGGATTTGCTCAAGAGATTGATCAAGTGTTTACGCTGCAAGTTTCGAAGCTGTTTTGAAAACGTGTTCTGAATAAGTCTTACAACAACATGTTGGCACATTATTTAATATGTTAGTAGTTGAAAACTTTAAATGTTGTGTTTAATAAACTAAAAAAAAAACAATTTTGAAATGATAAAATTAATAATGCACGTACATACTTTTATGTTAAGATGTGAGCTAAGTAAATAGACAGTATAATAGACTTACAGTCTTTGAGAGACTATGCGCAACAAACTAATGATGATGACGATTTGATGCTGTTTTTAATTACAAAAAGAAAGGAATATAGTGAAACTATTGTAATAATTGACTTACTATTATTAAAATAATAATATAATCAAAACAATTAAATCAAACGTTTTATGCATGATAACAAAGATATACTTCTAGGTTGTAACTAACTCTAAAATATTTACAAGACAAATCAACTAAAAAAGTTCATAGAATAAAAATATTTGATTGAGGTCGCAATGTTAAATAGGACCTTCAAAACCTTAACTAACTTGTGCCTAATATGGCATTAACTTTGCTTATAAAAACTCAATTCCAATAGATACCGATTTAGCATGCCAGCGGACGGCAGTGCAGGGTATTTCATATCATTTAAAATCACCCACATATTATATTCACTCGTATCTAGTGGCGGTAAGGTACAATTTTCCTAACTGTGAGACCGAAAACGTAGCATCTAAGTGGTATGGTATAACAACTGTATTAAGTTCACCGCGATATACCATTGCTCACGCCCCGGCATCAATTCGATCACGATGCATTACTTGCCATCCTTGCTTTAGGTTCTTTAAGGACTCATCCACCTTCTTCATATAATTACTCTTTCCTTTATTGTTTGAAGTCTTTCTTATCCACCATCGGAACATTTTCTTCAACATCCTGGTCTTCTTCAGGAGGATCGTTCCATTCCGCTTTCTCACAAGTTCCAAATATTACGTACACCAGATTAGTGAAGAGATATAATCCAGCTGCTAAGAAGAATACCAGTCTCCATAGATATTTGTCACCCTGTGAAGTGTTACACATTGCTTAATTGATGTTTATAAACATACTAATATTAAAAAGCTGTAGAGTTTGTTTGTTTGAACGTTAGGATCTCGGGAACTACTGTACTGATTTGAAAAAATAGTGTAGTGCTTAATAGCCCATTTATCGAGGTAGGTTATAACCTATATAATATCATGCTACGGGTATAAGGTGCTGAGCAGACACCAAATAAAAACGACGGGAGCGTAGCCCCGCGTGGCTTCTAGTAATAAAAATTGCTAGATAGATGAGAGGTAAAAAAAAAAACTTGAGGATAATAGAGTCGAGAGAGTCGAAATCTGAATAAAATCTTATCTTGCAAAAACAAGCAAATGGAGCCTTGAAAACTAATAGTAAAAACTTAATACTCCCATACTTACAACATCAGTGAGTATAAAACCGATCACAATCGGTGAGAACGATGATCCTATGTTTGATATAAAGTTACTAAGACTCATCATGGTTCCAGCATAATTTGGTGATATGTCAATGTGGTTCACCTGAAATTAAGAACATATTTTATTTATTTGGCTTAAACATAAAACAAACACGATTGAAATATATTAATCCCATTTTTTATTTTACTTTTGGCTGCACAACCTTGGTTCATGCCGAATTTCAAAATTTAAGGTTAATAGAAAGTAGTTATTAGATTTTGATTCACGTTAAAATTTAACGACAGTCATTGTTTGCCTTTGGCGGAATGGAATCTTTAAGAAAAAAGATACATAGGTAGCTAAGTAGCTTCCTCACACCTTTATCTAAATGTTTACAGTTAATCCTCATCATCCTCCCTGTTTAAGGCTTACTTCTTCGACGCTGTTATCATAAATTTATACAAAATGATTAATAAATATATAACATAAATTTATACAAATGATAAAATTAAACATAACTTTATTTAGTTTTGAATAAGAACAAGTAATTTAAACTAATATTTACCTGGAACCCACAATGAGCAGATATTTTAAACGCGCAAATGAGGATGAGTATTGTTTCTACTACGTAAATATTTTGAGGTGCGTATGCTAAAGCTATTAGACCAATACCGGCTGGAATGGTACCTGAAAATAATGTAAAAATTGTCAATATAACTATCCTCACATTACTACACTGACCAGGTAGTTAGTGGTTAAGGTTAATTTAACTTCAAGTTTTCTTGTGTCAAATAGTCAAATCCTTTATTTCATATAGATCAAATACTTACATGTTATTTAATTTTATGAACGTCATAGAAATCCAATTATTACTGTTAAGTGGAAGCATTTTGAGATCTTTTTTTTTTCTTTCCTATTAAGCAAGTGTCTTCGATTGTCATGCTCACTAAACTGTCATTGCTTGTGGTGTCGTATTGGCCGGGTCATTCTCTTCCCTCAAATATGGTTGAAGAGAATGATGGCTGGTCTGTGCGTCATGCCCGTGAACGGGCGCTACTTGGGGTGACTGGTCAGTCGTCGTATGCTGTGCTTTAGCGCTACTAAATTATTCAATTCCTTATTTTTTAAGCTAATATTGCTAAACAATGTGTTCACAAAATGTTTTTACCGTTCTCTAATACATAGTTGGTACCAAGTGATGATCCCACATACCATACTTCTTGACGAAAACAAATTAAAGTTTGATTGCTCATTATTACTATTATTATTTTCTCATATCCAAATTTTATTGAATTTGATTTAGTATGGTGTTTTGGTTCTGTACTTTCTGTGATATTTCAAACTGTAACCAATTAAAATTGTAACAACTATGGCGATTGAAAAGAGTGGCCTGAGTTTCTTGCCAAGTTCTTCTCAGAGCTCAACCTTGTCAGTGAACTGGCTGTAGGCAAATTTACTGACACTTTTTCTGGCTTTGTATGACGTTCATAAGTATCATGTATGTGATCCAAATGAAATAAAAAGATTTGACTTGACTTGACTTGACACTGAAAAGGTTCAGCTCTGAGAAGAACTTGGCAAGAAACTCAGGCCACTGTTTTTAATCCTCAAAGTAGTTACAATTTCAATTGGTTACAATTTAAAATATCACAGAATGGTACAGAACTAAAACACCATACCAAATTAAATTCACAACTAACTTGCTTACAAAACACAACTGTAGTTGACTACGGTAGTGTTATTATAGCAACCTTGGCCTAATTAGTATGAATTCCTGTGAGAGATAAGCCATCTATTTTGGCTATTATATACCTAATAAAATGAAATACGTTACCCAATGAATTAGCCAATTTTCTCGTATTCGTTACACTCAGAAGATTATTGACAATCAACCAATCAGTGAACCAACTGAAGAAAAAGTTTGTAAACCACATTATCAGGAATGGCAACGCTGTGAGAAGTCCATTCTGAAAAATAACAAAAGTATTCAGTTCAATCCACCGACCGTGTACCTGCTAAATCTGAATAGCCAGGACCAGGATCCAAAAGAACAAAAATCCAAATAATTCACGTTAATAGTAATAATCAACATAGCTTTTGTGGGCGGCTGCATCCACGAGGTACTTCGATAAATATGTCGTTCTTGAAAATTCATTCAGTGTTTTAGCCATGATAGCGTAACAGGCACCAAAACAAACCTACTCTCTCGTTTATAATATTAGAATTAGACGTCAAGAGCGCAAAACCATATAATAATATTTACCGCTTTGATATTGACTCCCATAATTTTGTCCATAAATGCTGGTACTTCAGAGTACAAAGTAAGTTGTCCCCATGTCTGACCAATGTGTGCAATTATAATAGCATAAACGCCTTTATGCGTAAGTATTTTCATCCACGGCACTGGCATTTTCTGAAAATTAAAGTCGAACAAGAAATCTATTGATTGCCTATGTCTAGCAGTGGACGTCGTATCATTGGCACGATGATGTTGATGATGATGATTCTGTTAGTACTACTATTTAGTCTTGATGATAATTGATCCATTTAATTTGATCTTAGAAAGAATAATAATAATTAATTACTTACTTTTTTACCCTCAGTCGTTCCTAGATCATCTTCGATATATTTTCTCTCAGCATGAGATATTTTAGCATGTTTAGCAGGAGTGTCAGCCACCAGGAACCATATTAACACTGCCATTATTCCTGATAGTATCCCGTAGAACCGGAATATACCAGGCCATCCCAACGGAGAGGCTGATATAAAGCCTGTCATTGGTAAACCAAAAACTGTTCCTAAAGCTTGACCTGAAATGTTAAGTTAAGATTTTTGTATGTATTTAATTATTATTAAGTCTTCATTCTGAATTTATTTCAATTGTATTTTTAGATTTTTTGTAAACCATAATATTGTGTCAAATAAACTTGCGGGCCAACAGTTTGTGGCGTAAGTAAAGACAAGTAAAAAGTGAAATGTAAGTCGGTAATGTCAACAGCTATGTGAAGTAAATTAAATTAATTATTCTTTTCACAGGCGGCACAATGTCGATCACAGTGGCAGAAATTAGGTGAGGCCTATGTCCAGCAGTGGACGTCATTGGGCTGATATGATGATGATGATTATTCAGGTTAATTAGTTAATTTATTTTCAATAATACGTGACATTATCAGTTAATGTATCATATCAATTTTAATTGGCTATTGACTCAAGCTGTCTAAGATTTAGGTACCTACAGCAAGTAAAAATTCAAATTAAAAAATCGTTTAAAATGAAATGCCAATAAATCATACCTCCGTAAACAAAAGCAGCCAATCGTCCCCTCTCATGTAGCGGTGCCCATTTCCCGAGTGATGTATGAAGACCGGGCACAATACACGCCTGACTGAGACCCTGCATTACTCTGCATACCACAGTGCAATACCAACCGCCCTACAAAGAATCATTAAGTCATTATTACAGAGGCGTAATGACAATGGCAAAGTTTATATAGGTACTGAATCGATCGTCAATTCGTAAGTCAGTTGCTCCAATGAAAATATATTTGATATATTTTAATAATCTTCAGTATTCTTCAGGTGATAATTATTTATTTATATAGCTTTATTCATTTGAAGGGTTAATGAATCTACTTTTCCTATCAGTCATGAACTTGAATCATATCGTGACGTACTCAATCAAGGTCAATGATTCAAATTATAATGTGTGCCTGTATATTCTGAACTGAACTACACAAAAGCCAAAAGTCATAAGAAACAGTTCTATCTAGAGAAAGAAAAATCTCATGAAGAAAAAGAAAAAGTAAATAAACACCAATTAATCTCATTGACAACAATAACAAATCTAGACTTACGTAATAAGTAGCCGTAGGAAGCAATATTGAAATGACGCAATTGATAACCATAGCACCAGTGAGAAGGTACCTTGCTCCAAATCTATGCGCTAATTGTCCAGCAGGGATTTGCAGAAGCATGTAACCCCAGAAAAATGAAGCTATCACCGTGTCTTGAACTTTCTTGTTCCAATTAAACTTGGAATACTAGAACGTAACAGTATATGTTTAAGTCAACATTTTGAATCCACACAAATAGTAGTCATACCCTCTGGGGTACTGATCTAAAGTCATTATTATCTTGCACTTGCTCTCATATTTAATTGTCATTTAATATAACACAGGACAAATTTAATGTAATATCTCTTATTGTTTCCAGTCAATTCAGATACGTAAACGTTTTTCAAATTTATTCAAAATGTTCATCAGAAGGCATAATATCAAAAGTATATCAGCCAATCTAAAGGATTCATAGAAGAATATACAAGGTAAAATTAGTAATTCTAAAATAGAGGTTCAATAACACTTACCGGTGGTATTAACATTAATCCATTTAAGATTCCATTTGGTGGTAATTTCTCAGTGGAATTATCTGTTTTATGCTCAGTCATGGCTACTAGAGATACTCCCATACATGATCTCATGCTGTAAGCTATAGTTAACACCCAAAATAATATAAAGACTTGTTGGTGTCTGTACCCCCATTCTGCCTCTGTGGAAAGATACAAATAAGTAGGGAACTATTACAGCAGCTGATTCCTAGAAATATCATTAATAACATTAAGGAATATTCCACAAACGATAACAAGGAAGAATTATTGACAATGATGATGTAACGATACGAGTCGATAACTCTTTTTGACAAGATCATCTAAACAACTGGAAAGTTTTTGGAGCAATGGTAAAGGTTTTTCTGTAGATGATTAATGCCTAGTTTTTAACATTCTGTTCCAGTTATCCAGAAGAATTGAACTGTAACGATCTAATTACTAGAATTAATTATTGTTTCTTTCTGGTCTGGATTGAAAATGTACCGAAAAAATGTGAACTCCACTAAACTTGATGATTGCATGTTTAAATTTTCTTTGCTAGACTTTAAATAAGTAACCAAACCTATATAATTATGATCTTCATAATGATACGATTTATGATGATGACTGATGATGCTTCAATATTTAGACTTAAATAGAATATGGCTATAAACGCTTACCTTTGAACTTGATTTCAGAGATTTTTTCAGATATTTCTTTCTTGTTCTTCATGATGGTTTAAATAATTTTAATGGTGCTTTTATTTATTTCCCTTTTGCTCAGTAGTGTGATGAAGTGGGCTGACAGCAACAGTAACTTATGTATAAAAATTTTAAAAAAATCTATCAATCACTAGACAATTATTTCATCTGTTTAATTTTTTTGTGTTAAACTTGTGGCTAATTATAATACACCACTCTTTTCATATGAGGCAATATTTATTATTAAAATATTAACTTTATTACTATAAATTGTGAACCATTCGTCGTAACTGCAGATAGAACATTATCAATAGTAGGTATAATTATTTGCCATACCATTAGTTTTATCTTTCATCAGAATTATATTATTAAGCTCAATGTAACTTGAATGTAACTAAATATATAGTTATCTTATTTGTTCTTGTTTAGCTATTTTATGATTTGCGCAAATTTTATCTAAGTTTTTGGCAAATTTATGGCTGTTAGGAATTTCAAAAACTGACTTCCTTAATTTTGTCATTTAAAAAATAAAACGTTATTTTCATTCATCTTGATTCTTTAAAGATCTTTATTATGATAATAATACTTGTACATTTTTTAAACATATATATTTTTCCCCTTGTACATGTACAAAGATTCTAATGAAAAATTAGTTACATCAGACTGAATATGAAGAGCAACTGATGCAGAAACTGATTGTAAATGATTGATTGAAAAGGTATGTACTAGAATTCGGCCTTCTCGGTTGTCCATCATCATCAACAACCCATTAATGTCCCAGTGCTGAGCTCAGTTCTCGGAGCGGAGAGGGTTAATGGTAATCAGGTAATCCACACACGCTGGCTTAACGAGGTTTAATGGATACTCTTAGAATTTCTTCTAGGGACCGTGGGTTTCCTCACGATGTTCTCCTTTCCCGTTAGCAGTTACCTAGACCTGGTAAGGGAGCTGATCACTGAGTTTTATATATTATCAATCCACGCTGTATATTAAAAAGTAATTGTTTCAGAAGGATCTATAAAAAAGCTTTCAGCAATTATTCAAAGTGTCGTTAATACATCGATCGAACAAGTGGAATAACACCCTAAGCTGCAATGACAATATTTCTTGACCTCAGGTCAATATTGAACACAATGATATCTCTCTACAAAGAGATCTCTTGATGGCAATTCTTAGCACATTAGTCATTGGTGACAATCATTATATACTCGTAAAGACACTCATTATAATCAGTTAAATGACACATAAATAATTTTAGGTTATTTTTGGAATTGTATACTATTTTGGTAAACCGTGTAATGAACGACAAAGGTAATTGAATTATGTGACTCTTTAAATTAAAGTGTAAAGTGAAAGAAACTGTGATGGATAAAGAATATAATGTGTCACCAACTGCATTAACGCCATTATTTTTTTTATCCCATGATATCACAAGAGTCAACTAGAACAATAAATCTAAATATATGTTAGTAAGAAAGAATTCACCCTAATTGCTTCTTTTTATACAAGTAATAGTAGTTATATAATAAAATAATATTATCATCGTTTCTGTAAGTACTATAATCTTGAAAGATGTGATATGCCTTTCTACATGTCTAATTTTAAAACAAACCAGACAAAATAAATGAGTTTAAGATAAAAGAATACTTCAAATCTTAAGTTTTTCCACCATCGGTACGCTTTCTTCAATGTCCTCATCTTCTTGAGGAGCCTCGTTCCAATCTGCTTTCTCACCAGTTCCAAATATCACGTAAATTAGATTTGTCATAAATAAAAGACCAGCCGCCAAGAAAAAAACTCGCCTCCATAGATGTTGATCGGTCTGTAATAAAGTTATTTAGTTATTGATTTTAGTGTTGGATAGCCCATTTATCTACAAAGGTTATAATAGACTTTATAACATCACGTATAATAGGATCTGAGCAGTGGCCAAATAAAGAACGACGGGAGCGAAGCCCCGCGCGACTTCTATTCGTAGAATATAGGTTTAAATTTGTCATTATTAATTTTATTTGTAGTAAAGACGATTTTGTAACCAAAAAATAAAAATACAGTTTTTAAAGAAGATTGTGATATCACGAGTATTCTATGTAAAGTAAGTTGGAAATAAATAGAAGTATTCTATATTATAATACTTACGACATCATAAAGAATGAAACCGTAGATGATAGGAGCGATTGATGATCCAATATTTGAAAAAATGTTACTGATGCTCATCAATGTTCCAGCAAAATTTGGAGAAATGTCCATATGATTAACCTGTAGTGAAACTTATTTAGTTAAGATTGATTGATGCGGCTGTGTAGGTGTTAATTCAAAAAAGAACAAAACCTTGTGCCGTCTCAACCACGCGCTTGTCATCAATACTTGTCAAATTAGCTAGAAAGTGGTAGAGAAGTTTAATATGCTTTACTATGTGCACAACGGGGCGTTCACACTTCTGCGTTACTGGTGTATTATTAAGAATATTCTCATGGGATCAGTATCTACATTCCTAAAATAGGTATGTAAAAATCCAGATTTTACTAAATTTTATAATCAGAAACCTATAATTGTATTCTGTTTATGGGTAGGAGTATTTATTTTCTTAAAATAGTAGGATCTTTACCTTCCATACACCTTATTGCCATCTCTTTCACTTATGTACTAGAAAAATAATTTTGTCAGAAAAATAATAATATCAATTATTTTTCTAGTACATCCACCAACTGTTTCAAAATACTTGAATCTATTTCAAGAATTTTGAATCGACATAGCAATAGCATTTGACTTAGACATAGCACTTTACTGAATTAATTAGTACAGTTAATTTTTTTAAGACACACCTGAAATCCACAATGTGAAGATATAAGAAACCCACAGATAACAACTAAAATAGTCTCCACGACGTAGATGTTTTTTGGAGCATACGCCAAAGCTATCAGTCCAATACATGCCGGAATGTAGCCTGTAAATTAATAATAGTAGTACTTACTATATTATGTTTCATTAACATTGGACATTAGAATCTAGGTGCTTTAGCTGTAAAAATAGGTACATAGCGAACACCAAAAAATATGTATTAAAATATCTTCTAATAATTTAATATTCATAACGAGTTGATATTAAAAATGTGATCAAAAACTACTTGCAGAAACTATTTTGACGTAGTTATTCAAATAGTGAAAAAGTGTAAAAATATTGCAAGTCTTACCCATTGAATTTGCTAATTTCCTAACATTAGAAACGCACATTATTTTCTTCACGATGAGCCAATCAGTGAACCAACTGAAGAAGAAGTTTGATAACCAACTCACTAAGAACGGCAATGCAGTCAAAAGACCATTCTAAAATCAATCAAAATTTTACAATAACGTTTTTCTAATTGTTTAAAATTCTTGTGCTTGATGCATCAAAACGAAAGGAAAATACGATGGTGAGGAAGGTCAATCAATAAATTTACAATGATAGGTGACGTATATCCTCGGCTCCATCTAATTCGAACTTTTTAATTTATTTTTTCTGCTAATAAGTCTTTTTTCACTTGCAAGCTTATTCGATGAGGCGAACGATAAAATTTTGATAGGCTTCTTAAAACAGAACTAGCTTGGTAATGAGATATTTATGATTGTGAAGTTTAATTTAAAATTAAATTGTGTGACTCACCGCTTTAATATTAACTTTCATGATCTTATCCATAAAGGCAGGCACTTCTGAGTACAAAGTAATTGAACCCCAAGCATGACCAATATGGGCTAAGATTATAGCGTAAACTCCTTTGTGTTGAAATATCTTGCCCCATGGAATAGATATTTTCTGAAAATAAAACAATAAGGCAGTTAGTCAAAATATAAATTTGAACTTGTTTTTTATATTAAAAAATAAAATCCTAGACCTAAAATTATGTTCAGGTCTATGATTTTATAAGTTTATTACTCAAAAGTGTAGAAATTGCTGCAGATGGCAAACCATGCGGTGGGAAGCAGCAGTAATTGTAACTAAGTCATAGGTTGAATCTATGACGAAGTACTTAAAATACTCAAATTATTTATTTCATATAGATCAAATACATGATACTTATACGTATATTATAAGCCAAAACAAGGTGTTAGCAAATTTGTCAAAGGCCATCGCACTGACAAGGTTAAGCTCTGAGAACAACTTGCCGAGAAATTCAGGTCACTCTTTTTAATCGCCAGAGTAGTTACAATTTCAATTACTGTTACTCGTTTGTTTCATAAATACCTATTAGATCTCATCTAGCCATATTAAAACTTACCTTTTTATTACCACTTTTCCCTAAATCTTCTTCAATGTAGTCTTTTTCAGCAGCTGATATCTTAGGGTGTTCAGCAGGAGTATCAGATACAAGAAACCATAATAAAATTCCCATAAATCCAGAAAGAATTCCATAAAATCTAAATATACCTGGCCACCCCATTGCTGAAGAGGAAATGAATCCAGTTAATGGTAATCCAAAAACAGTACCCAATGCTTGACCTGTCAAATAAAATATTAAGTTATTTTCTATTTGATTTTTAATTTTTTTGTGTCCTTTCGTTATATTTATTTTACCTCCATAAACGAAAGCAGCTAATCTTCCTCTTTCGTGTAAAGGCACCCATTTACCAAGAGATGTGTGAGTTCCAGGAACAATACAGGCTTGGCTGAGTCCTTGGCATATTCTACATACCACTGCACAATACCAACCACCCTGAAATTTACCAATGATTTAATTATTATCTTGTTTTCATTTTATTTAAATAATATATATTATTATTAATAATAAAAATACTAAAATTCATCAACAAAGCTTACCAAAGTTTTAAAACAGAAAACGTACTTTGAAAGAGAATAAATATTGATTTTCATACTCCATCACACTGTGTAGGCTTGATATTTTTAGAAATAATATATATAAAATATTATTTTTAATGAATATTGTATTAAAACTCACATAGTAAGTAGCCAAAGGTAGCAGTATCGAGATCACACAGTTGATCATCATAGCTCCTGTGAGAAGGTATCTGGCTCCAAACCTGTGAGCTATCTGTCCGGCTGGTAACTGAAGAATTACATAACCCCAAAAAAATGAGGCAATCAACGCGTCTTGAACCTTTTTGTTCCAGGTAAATGTTGGATACTGAAATCAGAAGGTGCAGAAGCATTAATTTACAGTTTTATTATGAACTAAATTTATTAATTTAACCTGGCGCCAATGACGCTGGGTCATATTGACCCGAGGCAATTTTAAACGGACATACTTTTTTTTTGCTTCGGTCGTATGTTTTGAACGTTCGTGTAGCTGGATATACAGCCCTCCTCTACCCACCTCGTTGTTATGATCAGTGCGACGCCGTTCGCGGAGTGAGATACGTGCGTCAAGTTGAAACGGGTAATTATGACCCAGCGTCATCGCTGGCGTCGTAATTTTGTGACTTACTTTTATTCGTTACTTTAGTTTTCAATGTTAATTTTCTTTGTTATTTTTTAGGTTTTTTATAAAAATGTCAGTAACAAATGATTCGGAGAGAATAATGGCGTTGTTAGAAGACTCGGATTCTGAAAATGAAGATTTACAGGATTCCCAGGCTGCTTCCTACCGAAACCATCGAACCTACCGAAGAACCTCCCCAATTATATTATTTAAATAGACAAAATAAAAAAAATTAAAAAAGCTATTAATAAAATAAAAATAAAAACCGGGTCTCCATGACCCGGTGTCATCGTCACCGTAATTATTTTCACGTCATTGGCGCCAGGTTAAGGAAAACCTAGAAATATTGATATAAAAATGTAACAGAACTTAATATTTATTCTTAATTATAATTTTTTAAAACCAATATTATAATTTTTTAAGAACAATTTTTAATGTATCATGTGTTCAATTTATTTTATTATTTGGATCGTTATTGTAAATGCGGTGTTAGCCAGTAAGTGGTTGTTACACATGTGAATGTATCAACTTTCGTAAATAAGTTTTAAAATGTACTGTGTAAACAATCGTTGGTTAACCTAATAAATAAATAAATATCTAATAAAAAAAAAATTAATCAAAAACAATATTTTAACAATACACAATATTTTATGATGTATAATATTATGACAAAGCTGTAATAAAAAGATTCTAAAAAAATTAGCTCCTCAAAAGTTATGTTTTTGTAGACGAAAAGTTATTCAATTGAATGTACAAAATGTTTTCAAAGTCAAAGTCAAATCTTTTTATTTCATTTGGATCACATACATGATACTTATGAACGTCATACAAAGCCAGAAAAAGTGTCAGTAAATTTGCCTACGGCCAGTTCACTGACAAGGTTGAGCTCTGAGAAGAACTTGGCAAGAAACTCAGGCCACTCTTTTCAATCGCCATAGTTGTTACAATTTTAATTGGTTACAGTTTGAAATATCACAGATAGTACAGAACCAAAACACCATACTAAATCAAATTCAATAAAATTTGGATATGAGAAAATAATAATAGTAATAATGAGCAATCAAACTTTAATTTGTTTTCGTCAAGAAGTATGGTATGTGGGATCATCACTTGGTACCAACTATGTATTAGAAAACGGTAAAAACATTTTGTGAACACATTGTTTAGCAATATTAGCTTAAAAAAAAGGAATTGAATAATTTAGTAGCGCTAAAGCATAGCATACGACGACTGACCAGTCACCCCAAGTAGCGCCCGTTCACGGGCATGACGCACAGACCAGCCATCATTCTCTTCAACCATATTTGAGGGAAGAGAATGACCCGGCCAATACGACACCACAAGCAATGACAGTTTAGTGAGCATGACAATCGAAGACACTTGCTTAATAGGAAAGAATAAATAAAATGATCTCAAAATGCTTCCACTTTACAGTAATACGTGAACAAGAGTAAGATAAAAATTATTCCTGCAAAAAAAATATATTAAGAACCGAGTAACTAGTCCCATGCCTTTTTATCATTTATATAATCGTTTACGGTATAGTAGCCTTTCCCTATTAGATGTTTCTTAACCGTAAGTTTGAATTTCTGTAAGGGTAGGTTCATCATCTCAATGGGTAGTTTGTTATACAAACGTACTCCTAGTCCAACAAAAGAGTTGTGGACTTTATGAAGGCGATGGGAAATATTACAGAGTAAGTGTTTATTTCGTGTATTTAGTGAATGAATGTCACTAACTTTTCTGTAAAGGTGAATGTTCTGTTTAATAAACATAATATTCGCAAATATATATTGAGATGCAACCGTTAGAATACCTATTTCTTTAAAACGTTCTCTCAGGGAAACTCGTGGGCCTAAATTGTAAATAGAGCGTATAGCTCGTTTTTGAAGTATAAATATCGTTTCAATATCAGCAGCCTTACCCCATAGCAAGATGCCATAGGACATGACGCTGTGAAAATAACTAAAGTATACTAGTCTCGCGGTTTCCACATCAGTAAGTAGTCGCACTTTTCTGACTGCGAAAGCCGCAGAGCTAAGTTTACCTGCGAGACACTTTATTTGGGCTCCCCATTGAAGATTTTTATCTAAAGTTAAACCCAAAAAAACTGTAGACTCTACAAATGAAATTGTTTCATTATTTAAACTAGGATTTGTTATTGTGTTTCTAACATTCGGCATTGTGAACTTTACACATTTAGTTTTCTTTGAATTCAACAATAAATTATTTGCTGTAAACCAGTCCAGAACTTTTGCGAGAGAACCATTTACAACATCTAGATTATTTAGTTTGCGATCAATTTTAAAAATTAGAGATGTATCATCTGCAAATAGCACAATATCGCAAAAATCCTGTACAAAGAAAGGCAAATCATTTATGTACACTAGGAAAAGAAAGGGACCGAGAATTGAGCCCTGGGGAACGCCCATTTTTACAGGTAATCCAGAAGATTTATTTCCATTTATTTCTACGTATTGAGTTCTATCACTTAGGTAAGTAGCTATGAGATCAAGTGCAGCATCCCTAATTCCATTTTTTTTTTTTGTTTAATTAGATGATAAGATTTAATAACTTACCGGTGGCACTAACATCAGTGCATTTAAAACACCCTCGACCTTGAACTCCTTGGTTCTATTCTGACCAGCTTCAGTCAGGTTGTTTTCTTCAGTCAGTTCTGTCATAGCCACTAATGACACTCCCATGCATGACCTCATGGTGTACGCAATGGTTAACATCCAAAAGAGTATGAAGCACTGTTGGTGTCTGTACCCCCATCCTGCAACTGTGACTGTATATTTTTTACATAATAAAAAACCAGCTATGTGCGAGTCGGGTTTGCTCTCTGTGGGTTCCGTGCAAACATGCATTTTTTTTAACAGTAGTTAATGGGATAGCTATAAATTAGAATACATATTCACGTATAGTTAGGTGATGTATGTATATACAATCTTAACAAAAATACTTTTTGGCTACCCCGTAGTTCGAGTCATCGATACCAATTTTTGGTAATAATAGTTTAAAGTTTATGTTCCAAAAGTTTCATGATATTTTTATAAATTTTATTAAATATTTCGAAACAAGCTTTGTTGTTTCAAAATCTTTAATAAAATTTATAAAATAAATCAATCCACAAGGAATACATTTTTTATTGCCTGAAATATTTCACAAAGGTGAGTTTAGGAAAAAAACATTAAGAAAAGTGGCAGACGAGCAGGTACTACACGGCGGTAACCATTTACCATGAGATGGACCCAATTGTCAAATCAACGGACGTTGGCAATGATAGAGTCACAGCTAAGCTACCTAGAGAAGATAGCTGCTACGTCATTTGACTATTATTACTATAAGTATTATTTTAGCAGTCACTTTTGTATGCAAAATAAAAAAAATATTTATATTTTTTCCATTCCCTATCAGAAAATCCCACATTCCATTTATGTAACTCACATGTAGATCATAAACAGAATTTGTGTTGTTAATAATATGCCTCGAAGGAAACGAGGTATTTGAATATCGTTACAGCTTTACACAAACAAAGTACGAGGCATTGAATACAAAAATGTGGTGGGCGTACAAACAGTCCGTTTGGTTAATAAACAATCTTTTAAAGTTCCGTTTACTTAGCAAACCTTTATGAGAATCACAAATAATTATTTCCGTCTTGGTGTATTTTAATGTAATCTTCAGATAACATTTCTAATTTCAGCTAACGCTGTATTGATATTATTCATTAGAATCATCTAGGTAAAGCAATGCTCAATAAGGACTGTAAAGGTAGGACGGTAATCTCGTTTGTGGAAATTTTTACCTCAAATGGCATTTAAGACTGTTGGTTCCAGCTACCACTAATTGATAGTATAGTCCTTAAGCTTAGCTGGAAGGCATCTGGACGTTGATTTAAATTCTATTATCAGGGCATGAATGAAGTCGACTAGCTATGAAAAAGTGAGGTGACAGGATAATGTTTGTTTTGTTGAAGGCGCTAATCTAATTGAAATGAAATGAAATCTCATTTATTCATCTAGGTTACAAGGTAACACTTATGAAAGTCACAAGAATGTAACAGGTTATCCGAAAAGTAGTGTCAGCAAATTTGCCTACGACCAGTTCGCTGACGGGGTGGAGCTATGAGAAGAACTGGCGAGAAACAAATATTTGAATAGATTGAAAAAAATATTTCTTTGTTGTATAGCCCATTTATCGAGGAAAGCTATAGGTTAAATAACATCACACTACAACCAATAGGAGCTGAACAGTGGCCTAACAAAGATTCATAGGAGCAAAGCTCTGGGCGACAGCTAATATAAACATAAAAATCACCACATGAAGCGTTGTTATATTATTGATACGTAATTAAATCACGTTTAGAGCAACACGTGATTATGTTTCTTATCGTGTTTGCTGTAGACAATATGAAAATGTGTTTACAATGATGTATTGTTTATACATCTAATTTGCCGGTAAACACTGGAGAGAGAGAGGAAATGAAAACGTTGGTAAGTACAATTTGAACTTCGCATTTTATGAATTGGCTTTGCTCCCCTTGTTCTTTATTTGGCCACTGCTCAGCTCCTATTAGCATAGCATAGCATAGCATGTAATGTTATATAACCCATAGCCTTCCTCCATAAATAGAGCAAATTGGATCTCTTTTTTTATAAATAGTTATATTGCTACAATGAACACTTCAACCAGGCACTTGACTATAAATTGAAAAATCCCAAAACGAAAACTTAAATTAATTTATCGTCTAATACTTGAAACTAATTTAAGTTAAGCAATAAATTTCAGTTATAAAAACGGAGTTTCAAGCATCTCTCTTATATCAAAGAAAGAAATGTATACAAGTCTACTAAAGTTGGCTGAAGAATTTGTTCATGTGGACTCAACCTCGGGAACTATACGTCAGATTGAGATTATTTTTTTGCATCAGGCAATCTGTCAATCAAATCATAAAAATAGAGCAGTAATACTCGTAAATGAAATAGTGGATTCAAATTTTTTTTGCAACTGTTGTTTATCATAACACTGCTTGGTAAATTTTCATTGGCTAGAATTTTAACCCTGTTCACCAGAATTTTAACCCTGTTCATTAAAGATTCAAGATTTCTGTATAACGTAACACATTGTTTAAATTCTTCTAATTTACCTCTGAATTCCTTCTTCTCTTTAGATAAGTCTACCTTTTCGATCATTTCTGTTGGAATAATCACTGGAAACACATTAATTGAATTGTCAAAAACACTATGTTTTATTTATAGTATTTAAGTAATTTACAAAGTAACAAATTTTTATTCTCGTGTTCTATAATTATGTTTAATAAAGCGCTATATAATTAATACACATTATTTCGGTGTACATCTTGTGAACTGAGAAATATTTATAGCTTTTCCTGTTTTAATTTGTTCACTCATATAAATACCTGTCATGGAAGTGAAAGAAAAACTTGATTATAAATTTTAGAGATCCTTAATTGAAAAATTAATTTCTTTAATGACATTATAGCCCCTGCGCAAAGTAACGACAGTTAATTTAATTAATAGAGCCATCACGAAATAATAAGCTATTCCAAAATAAGACCCGAAAAGGCGACGAAGCAATTCTGTTCTGTTAACTAAAACTATACCATAATAGCCACTGAATTGAAATTGTATTTTTTTTGGAATTTCTTCTTCGTCGGAGTGATCATATTGCCCTTTATATCTGTGCAAAGTTTCATATCAATTGGGCTAACGATTTTTGGGTTTAGGTGAACAAAGATACACACATACATTCTTATACAATGGATAGATAGATAGATTTTGAACAACTTAAAAAATAATCTCTAAAACTATATACCTACTGTTAGTATTATTTTATGTACTGTTAGTTTTATTGTTTATTTACCTGGAGCCGATATCGTCTACAACGGTAAGGTTTCAGCGATCATTCTTCAAACGTACGTGCCGGCTCTGGGGTGAACTTCCTACAGCGGTGTTTTCAGAGCCCTATGACATGTCCTTCTTCAAACTAGGTTTAAACAGAGCTGTCCTCTCAAGGTAGGCAGCGGTTTGGCTGTGCCCCTAGCATCGCCAACGTAACATCTGTGGGCTGTCTGCTCGTCTGCCACTTTAGGCGATAAAAAGGTCTTTTGTCATGTGTAATAGCACGAAGCTAGGCTCTCTTTCTGGGATCTTTATTTGGCGGTTACAAAATAAAATAATCGCTACGGAACTCAGCCCCATCAATAGTGCAACTCGCACTTGTTTGGCTTTTATCTTTGTACAAATAAGTATCTTTTATTGGAAGGTTCGTAGAAATGTTTCTGTCTGTTATTTGTTACTGATTAGATGACTATTAGGTTAATATTAAAATAACGTAAGGTTTTCGAGTGGCGGCCACGTATTGGAAGGCGCAGCGTGGGACGGCCGCCACCATATGGACTGACGACCTGGTCAAGGTTGCGGGCGGCCGTTTGGTTGCAGACGGTACAGGACCGTTCGCAGTGGCGTAAATTAGGTGAGGCCTATATCCAGCAGTGGACTTCGATAGGCTGATACGATGATGATGATTATTACGTAATTAAAAAAGGCTATTAAGCATAGCCAAGAAAGTTTTAATTGCAGTGCAGTTAAAGTAGGAAGAGGAAAACTAACCAATAGATAACAATCTTAACTTATCGTAACTTTGTGATCCCCAAGCGACCCTTCACATACCTATAATTGAATAACAAGGTACTGAAAGAGACGTCCTTTTGCAAGATTCAAAACATTAACTTGTTTGCGTGTTTAAGTTTAACATCCTTATGGAACTGGGGGGACTGGGAACTAAGTTATTCTGTCCTCTGTAATATAATTGATGCGAATTATGTATATAAAAGCGTATATAAATAAAGCTACTGCTTCTTTTATACTCATACACCTCTGCCTACCCCTTCCAAAAAAAAAGCGTGATGCTATTTTTATATTAGATTTAGTATAGTAATTCCCCTTGAGCATTTGATGTGAATGCTTTCTTTTCCCGAATGCAGTTTTTCGTTTAGCTCTGAGATTGTACTAAAATAAAAAAAAGTTCTATGAATAAACAATACAAATACAATTCGTTTATTAAATAAAAACATTAAAGAAGGAAAGAAAGGAAGAGATGGACCGAGCACAGACTTAATAGAACAGATCAAGAACAAAGTACAGGTGTAGATATCTAACCGGATGTGAAAAAACAGACAAAACCAAAAAAGAAATGGCACTTACTCCACTCACATGAGCGCAGCTCGGAACAGTTAAAAGCAATAAAAAGAAAACGAAATTCTGTGCAGGTATCTATATCCTCTAGGAACCAATTATTTGGAGCAAAGATTCGACTTTAGTATTTATGGGAATATTATGAAATTTTTTTATGTAGACTGTACTTGGATAAGTATAAGTGACATGGTGACAACAACGTGATAATTATTTATTTATTTATTTATAATAAGGTACACTAACGGCAAGACATACAAATATTACAAATTTAAGCACTTAATTTATACAACGTTGGTATATATGTTTGCCAATTAAAAGCATACACATCGTTCGTATTAAATGTATAGGTAACATTGATGGTAACTTAACTATGAAATAAAATATATAGATAAAAGTAATAGTAATAAAAAAGTAATAAAAGTAAACAATCGTAATTAATCTTAACAATCGAGCAGTTTCAGCAAGCTGTTTCTGAATTTATTTTCTGGCGTATTAAATATATCTAAGTCAAATTTCGCGTTAAAACTATTGTAGGTATTGCAAATTCTAGCTAAAGGGTAATGATGACCAAGATTAGTTCGAGCAGTGGGCGAGAAGAAGGTTCTTGTGATGGCCTGTCTGGGGTATCGGTAGGGTACATTTAGTTTAATGGAAGATAGGAGGTCAGGACATGTGATCTTGTGGTTTAGGATTTTATGAAGAAACAGTAAGTCTGTCAATGTACGGCGGTTTTTGAGAGAAGTCATGCCAAAGAAAGATAGTCGCATGTTGTAAGGTACCTTGTGATATATACCAGGGGAAATATATGCTAAGTGTCTCGTGAAGGTACGCTGGATGCTCTCGATCCTCTGAGAAGAATTACTGTACTCAGGGTTCCATGCCACAGATGCAAATTCCAGTCTGCTACGTACAAGACTATTGTAAAGAATTACTCGTGTCTGTTTATGTTGAAATCCCTGTAAATTCCGTTTAAGGAAGCCCAGCATTTGAGCAGCTTTTTTTACAATGGTATCTACATGCGAGGTAAATTTTAATTTAGGATTTACCTCGCATGTAGATACCATTGTAATATATACCATATATACCATTATAATAATTATGATAAATATAGAAAAAATGGAAACGCTTTAAACAAATAGAATTATTTAAATAAGATATACTAATTACTACTGGCTGCTACTGGAATAATTTACGTTATACTAATTATTAGTCACGTTTATGTAAACTAGTTGATGCTCGCAGTTTTACTTGCGTCATCCGTTACTACTCCTGTGATAAGGTTCGCGGTGTCATGTTATTATTGTAATAAAAAACTTTCCGATCAAATCAAATCATATCACAGTTTTATGGAAAATTTAAATAATCATTTCCTATAAATTATATTAATATCGTGAATTAATTTATGTATTACTAAATAATTTATTGAATTCTTTATATCATGTATTGCATTTTTCTATTATCATTATTTTCGTTGTATGTCTTATTGAATGTAATTGGTATACTGCCGTGTTAATTAATTAAATAAATAATAAATAAATAAATCATTGCCTAATACTCAATAAAATAAAATGAAAACCTTTTTAGTTCTCTGTGGCAGAACTACATAGAGGTAAAATTTAATTCAAATATAGATAAATAAAAACATATCGTCAGAGTAGGTGATTTAGCAAATTATGACAAAAAAATCAAATTCAATGTTTTAACATTTATTTTCAGTGTGGCACTCCTTTTTCTCTGTTTCACTTATGTTTTCTAGTATTTTTTGCTCTTCAACACAAATTTCTGAAAAAAAAAACTCAAATTATTACACTTGAACTTTGATTAGAAAAAAAATTGCTGTACAATTTTAAAAATTTACATAAAAAAGTGGTTCATTTGGGTTTTCAAAAGAGTATCATTAATAATATTTAATTAATACATTTACAAATTAAAAAAAGTCTTGACTATTTGCTCAAGATTGCAATTATATAAAATTTTCATAACATAACATATTCACGCCTTTTTCCGAAGAGAGAGGCAGAGGTGTTTCACACCCACATCTCGCAAGCTATGTTTGGTCCCATGAAATAAGGGGCGAGCCTATTGTCATCAACCGGGAACATTTGCTTACCAAACTCCGGGAAAATCTCAATACTGGAATTTCATATTAGAAAAGCCCAATACTATTTTCACCCGACCCGGGAATCGAAATCGGGACCTCTTGCACAGCAGTCGTATACATTTCCCACTGCGCCACCGAGGCAGTTATATAAAATTATATTATTAATTAAAATATAAAATGGTCACCTTCAAATTTTGCTTAAAAAATATAATTATTGTTCCTTTAACCTAAATGTTTTTATAAAAGTAAATGAACGATATAGTAAATCAAATTATAATTACATTTTTTTTAATAGTTTTTAGAAATCAGTCTTAATTAGATAATACACATTAATTGCTTTTAAAAAACATTACTTATAAAGCAATAAAACTTTTCGATATTTACCCCTCACGACAGCGAAATAATTGTGTGACAATTAAACTCTTTTTGAACTCCATTTTTTATCGCTGAGTGTGCGTTTTGGGGTTTTTATAAGTTAATGGACTAGACCTAGAGTCCTTACCATTTGTCTCATCATAGTTCCAGGGCTGTATGTCCGAGGACATCAAACAAATGAAGACCACGTTGGTTAAAAAGCAGAGTATCGCTATTATGAAGAACATTATGCGCCATTGCGTCACATTTGTCTGTAAGGTATAATACATTGTTATAGGCTACGACAAATTGAGCTATACTGCTGCCATTGGATGCATAGCTTCTAAAATGGCGCTTTTTGGAAGAAAAGTACTTTTTATAGTATTTCTCAAGGACACTGCGCGTAAGGAGCTATGTTTAGCTTTGGACCTGGTGGACAAATTTAATGATGACAAAATTCAAACATCTATGATAAATAACTTCAAGCCGCGCAGGGCTTCACTCCCATCGTCGTTTTTTGTTCGACCACTGCTCAGTTCCTGTTGGCCGTAGCATGATGTTATACCAGTGCCTGAGATTCTAATGTTCAACCAAAAAAAGCTGAAGAGTTCTTCAGCTTTACAATATTAGTATAGATATGCAATTTCAATTCATGCGATACTGCATTTAAATCTTGGTTTGACTGTAATTTTGAGAATTGTGATTGACCGTCAGATTGGAAGTTAGCAATGGGTTATCGCATTCATAGCCATTATATTTATTTCAGTAATATGCAACGAGTGCCAACTCCAACAACAATACAATATTTTCAAAGAATAGACAGATACCAAAGAAATAAGTAGCGCTAACAAATAGATTCTCGAATAATTAAATTAATGCAAACAAACCATATCAGTAATAATATATGAGACAAGAACAGGCAACAACACAGTGAAGAAGTTTGAAAATGTATTTCCAATTGCCATTAAAGTGCCGCTATAGTTTGGCGCCAAATCGATGTGGTTCACCTGCAAGTCAATAAGTAAAAGTCATGCAAGATATAAAGAAATTTAGCTCCTATCACCTATATTTTCTATGATTAAATCGTATAAATAGTTTTTGAGTATTTCAGTAACCGGTGTCTAAATTTTAGTTAATAACTTTGATATAAAATAAAGAAAATTGTTTGAAAACATAATATACGATTTATGCTGCGGGATGCCACAGTAAGCCATGGGATACCACAATATCATTCGGTATGCCCAAGCGTGCTATGCAGCGCTGTGCCTTGCAATGCCGTCAGACATGGATGCTACGGTATGGCAAAATGGTGAAGTATAAAAAATAAATTAGCTCAATTAGTGAAGTTATTCAAAACAGTGCTCTGTCATATGTGTCGCAATCAAATTGAAATTTCCAGTGTCATTATAACCCATAACGTTACTTATTATATTCTGGGTGTAATTTATCTATAATATGTATGTATTTACAAAAAAAAAAGTATTTAAGTAGTATATCAGTTGTTTAGTACCCATAACACAAGCAAATATAATTGCTTACTTTGGGACTAGATGGCGCTGTGTGAATGTGGTAGAATATTATTATTATTACATGCCTTTTAAAAGCCTAAATTAGTTGTGCCACACTGCATATATTTTATCGCATTAGAAACAAGTCGCAGTCTTACCATCCACCCAGTATGTAGCGCCGTGTTAGTACTCATAAAAATCACAAGAATCGTCATGGCGATATTAATGTTTGTCGTGTACGAGACAGACAGTAACGATATTGCGATGCCAAATTGTGCTGGAAACAAATATATAGATACAATAAAATAATAATGTCTACTACCTTATGTAGGGCTGCTGTACAAACAATCTAAGATCCGGTATGCAGATCACGTCTAGTAAAGTCAAACTAATTTTCATTCATCATTCATTATAATTGTATCGTATCGGCTCTTATAGCATTGTGGTATTGGTATGTTCGTTATAATCATCGAAGTTTACTTAATGCAGTAGTCGTTAAATTAAGTTGGAAACTTTTTGGTCAATTTGTTAAAATCCCAGAGTCTGCCTCAAGCTCATAATGATATTAATAAGATAAAAAAAATAACAGTAAGGTGATTACAATTTCAAAGAAGTACAATTAGAAATATTATAGAAAGTTTGATATACTTAATAAGATTAATTATTATAAATCATCATCCTAATATCAGCCCAATGACGTCCACTGCTGGATATAGGCCTCACCGTATTTACACCACAATGAGCGGTTTTGTTATTAATTAATTAACTACATTAAATATTAAATTGTTTAGTTGTGAGTGAAGCCTTATTATATTACAACGGAATTGTGAAAGTCCTGTCGACTGGAATTGTGTTTAGTAAGATGAACAAAAAAACTACAATTTACCTTACAAAATTAAAAAATACAAAATTAATTAATAAATAAATAATAATAATTAATTAATAAATTAATTAATACAAAAGTATTTAAGTAGTATATCAGTTGTTTAGTACCCATAACACAAGCAAATATAATTGCTTAATTTGGGACTAGATGGCGTTGTGTAAATGTGGTAGAATATTATATTATTATAATTTACTACTTACAAAATGAATTTGATATTCTTCTAGCATTCCTTACACTGACGATGTTGTTATTGGTGCAATAGTCAGATAATATTCCAAATCCAATACTGCAGAAGAAACTGGCAATATATGGCAACGATGTAAGGAGACCGCTCTGTTAATTAAAAAAAAACTTTAGGTCCCATCATAGCTGAATGTATTCTCATTTTTTAAACGATCCATTTTAATGCTAACAGTCTGAAATTACGTTATTGCAGTATATGATTAGGCATTTTTTAAGGCTTCGATCCACCACCCGACTGTTGACCGATTTTTTTCCCAATTAAGACCCTTAGAATTTTACTCTTTAATACTTACGCTCTTAACATCAGTACCAAGGATATAATGAATGTATGAAGGTGTCTGTTGAAAGAAGAACACGTAGGCGATGGTACTACCCACGTGGGTCGTGAGTGTGCCCCACAAAGGTCTTGATTTCATGATGGCTCTCCATGGTGTTCTCGGTTTCTAGAAAAAAGGATATTAATGATGTGATGAATAAAATGGTGCACGCAAAAGAAAGTTTTTGTTTCTGCGATCTTTTATTCATAAAAATATTATACTTTACCCGAACACTTCTATCTCCAGTTTTTCCTAAAATAAATTCCTTTTCTGCTTCACTAATAGTGTTATGTTCAAGTGGTGTAGCTGCTCCAAATACGGAAATTATAGTGAAACAAAAAAGACAAATTCCTCCAACAGCCCAGAAAGTGGCTGGCCAGCCCAATCGACTGTCTCCGAGCACACCTCCTAGTTGAAAGGCTATTATGCTGCCTATTGATGTTCCTGTAAAGAAATACATTGTTATACGTATTTTTAAATAACTAAAAGTCAATGTTAGAAGACCATTCTGTACCATGACGAAGGTAAAGTATCATCATCATCATAATTTAAGCCAAATGACCACGTCCTACCAGCTAACTTCCACTATAACGAGCGATATTGTGCCGCCTACAACCAACGAACCTGATTTTGTGCCGCAATCAGATATAATTATAAATGTGTTCTAAACAACCAGCGATTACAATTTACAATAATGATTGTGTAATACACATTCTGTAGATCACTTTCATGTCTATGTATTTATTGGTTGTTCAAATCACAATGTCTCATTTCTCGTCTCTCCTCTTCTTCCAACAAGTTTAAAACTTTTGTGTTTATGTCTAATATTATTATGTCTTCTCATCACAGGTATACTTCTCTCTAAGGTGTATCTTATTTTTACTATCGTGAGCGCAGGCTCCACAAAATCGCTTATACATTGGTCTGATATGATCTATCAAATATTATAATCTATCAAATCGACCACAAGGCTTGCAATTTGACTTAACGACTCCTATATAAAGTGATAACCGGGGCTTTACGTGTCTTCTGAACCACGGAGATGCTCAAGAATGAAAATTACCACAAACGGTATAGATTAAGCTTGCCACCTCGATGATCGTAACCAATATCTTGCACTACAATGTTACGAGCTCATTCTATGATTTCTAATCTAATATGACACGATACATATTTAAATCTTATCAATCTCTATCAACTTGCAATTTTTGACACGTGTACTTTGTGTAGTACACGTGTTTAATTACAATGAATTCATTAAAATCAAACACATTTGTGAAAGTATGTTTTCAAAGCATTGTATGGGACTTAATTAGGTATCCGTAACAATTTTATCTTATATTATATGATGTTGCGTCCACATAAGGTGTGTCTATCTTATCTATAATTATCATCAATGTAGGTAATTCTATGTTGTTACGCATCACGATAAATGAGCACACATCACGTTTTCACATTGATGCTTTATATTATGCTTGTCACTGTCAAACAATGTAATATTTTATTACAAACAATATACAAAAAGCAACCATAACAAAATAGAGCGAAAAAACTTTTTTTTAAACCAAATACGCAATCCTTATTCAGAATACGAGACGTTACCGAATAGTTGTTATTTATTACATAATGTACTAATTCCAGCAACAGTAATCGAGTGAGAGTGATGATTTTTATGTGGCTTATAATTATACTCGTGCAATATTGTTACTCAACAGGTATTTTTAGATGATTCACACTAGAAATATGAATTATGCCATAAGGCGGCTAAATTGGTGTTGTATTTTTAATTCATCTAAAAAAATGAGACCCAAGCTCCACAAAAGTGAGATATAGAGAACTGTGTTGAAATGACCAATTTTATTTAAGTACTATGAATAACCGGCTTTCTAGTTAGAGGAGAGGAGACTTGAGTCCCACTGTGTTGCTGATGATGATGATGAATAACCAGTAAAAAAGAAATATTTATAAAACTTCGGAACTTGAATCATCAAGACCAGGCCTACTTGTTTATATTCACGCTATGTACTACTGTAACACCAACACTACAGCGTCGCGTCAACAACACAGCTATCCGGCCCGAGTGCGCGCCCCTTCCCTCGCAGCGCCCGCGCCGACGACGGCAACGAGTATGAAAGGCCACGCGGCGCCTAGTGTACCAGTCCGCGTTCGGTTCGATACGGGTGCGGAGCTTTGCATCGACTTAGGTTGGTCTTACCTCTGCCGCCGTACCTTGCCGGATACAGACTAAACGTTGTACACCAATATTCGCATTGTTGGCTTCGTTAGCGAACCATACGATAGTTTATTGATGGACGACACTTAGGACATTCCTCCAGTGCCTATTGTATTAGTTAGTCTAGGATAATATATGTAAGATAGGGATTATATTCGCTAAATAAATAGCAGATATTTTGTAACCTTGTTATAGTGAGTTTTGTTTATCTCTTTACACATTAACCCATTACACTACATAATTATATGCAAACTAGTTTTTTGATATAAATGTACCTGTGTAAACATAACTGCTCAGTGTTGCTCGTTCGCTCGCCGGCACCCACTTCGCGAGGAGAGTTTGTATGCTAGGTAACGTTCCAGCTTGGCCAAGACCTTGCAGGAATCGACAGAAACACAATGCCTTCCATCCTCCCTACAAACGTAATTAACTTTATTATCTTACCTTAAATTATTTCTATCAGATTGACAAAAGAGACTTATTTTTTTTAAGCAAGCAAACGAGCAGACTTTAACCTGATGATAAGTCAACTCGGCTACCCATGGGCATATCTGCAATACGGGGCGTTTCAAAAAATAAGTATGCCCGTAGATTAAGAAAATATTTACGCAGGTATACGAGTATGTATAACACATCCATATGAGTGCATATAATATGTACCCACGGTATTGATATTCAAATTTTGACATTTTTGGTACATTGGAATATTATGTTTACCAATATTATGAGTAAGTCGGAATATTTGTCCGGTTGTCTTTATCATTTTACAGCAAATCAACCTGATTTTGAGAATAAAGCTGTAAATACTCCTATAGTTTGTTCCAATGCTAGAAGCGTGAATAGAAAATGTCTTCAAGATATTAGCCATATTGTTTTTGTATTTACTCTTTAATTTAGAACCACCATTACTTTTTTTAAACCAAATACGCAATCCTTATTCAGAATACGAGACGTTACCGAATAGTTGTTATTTATTACATAATGTACTAATTCCAGCAACAGTAATCGAGTGAGAGTGATGATTTTTATGTGTCTTATAATTATACTTGTACAATATTGTTACTCAAGAGCTATTTTTAGATGATTCACACAAGAAATATGAATTATGCCAGAAGGCGGTTAAATTGGTGTTATATTTTAGTTTTAGTTTCGAAATAGGGGACGTTTTATAGAAAGAATAGATCAGGAGTACCCTGAACCAAAGAGAATGTATGAAAAGATTGATAAATGTTAAAGAAGCGAAAGGTGTATGTCAGAATCGTAGCAAGTGGAAGGTAATTGTCTCTGCTGTTGGGAAAGAGAAGACGTGATCTATTATGTGTATTTCGAAATCAGAAACTTTATACGCTAGAGACATCTTACCCAAAGAGTCAACCAAGGAGCCAATATCGAAGCAACTCCGTTAGTAAATAGTCCTATCTGTAGCGGCAACTTTCCTCCCCACCTCTGACAGACCATGCCAGCGGGAAACATCATCAAGAAATAACCGAAGAAAAAAGCACTTAGCACCATCTCTTGGGTGGACTTCGGCCAGTCATAAGTCTGGAATTAGATAATAACATTTAAATTAAGAACCGATCTAACAAGTAAACGATAAGAGAGAATTTATTAATTATGGCTATTGCTCGGGGCTTTGCACTCTTCGTTTTTGTTTGGCCACTGCTCAGCTGCTTTTGGCCGTAGCGTGATGTTATATAGTATATAGGAGTTAAGTCTTAAATTCTACAAAACTGTTTAATTCCACTCACGCAATTCCATTAATATAAACTTGATATTAGCAAGATTCCTAATAACTACTCGTACATAAAAAAATAGAAATCTAGGTTAAAACATACTCGTAAGCTTATGATTATGTCTTTCTAGTTTCACTTGAATAAATCTATCATAATAATGCATTTTTTAACCGACTTCCAAACCAAAAGGAGGGTGGTTCTCAATTCGACACGTATGTTTTTGTATGTGTGTTACTCGATTCCTCAGGCGATCATGAACTAATTTTGATTATTCTTTTTTTTTAATAAAGAACATAAAACACAGAATATGTAGCGATGTCATAATATTTGTTAGATAACTATATTGAAACATAATGATAAATAACTTTTAATTAAAAACAGACTCTCACCTAGTATCAAATAACCTGTTATTTTGTTAAAGTGGTTTAACACTTACTGTTATTTTTGCTCCATTCATATCTACTGCTGTAACGCTTTTGATGACCTTGTTCTTATTTGCTTCTGACGTTATATAATTATCAACGTCGATTTTTATTCGTGTGTAATTTAAGTCATCTTCTAAAGTATTTAAATCATCTTGAATTCTGATAAGTGTTGTTGCATTATTAACTAAGTTAATTTCTATATTATCGTTATTATGTGTCATAGCTACTATTGTAACTCCCATGTGGGCACGTGCCAAAAAACTGACAGTCAAACATAAGAGAAATATGACTAGCTGGATATGTCTGACTCCATAACCATATTTAGGAACATCTTGCTCTTCTGAAATATAAATAGATTTGTTTAGTTAAATACAATTTGCGAACGTTGCACACCAGTGTTGTTAATGCTATAATGTTCAACTAAGAAAAATAAAATCTTTATAAGTACAGAAGCTGCATGCGTAATTACTTAGAATATGATAGCACGCACAATATGATAATCCAAATGATAGAAATTTCTAATAGTGGTACTAATAAAAATGTTAATGTTATGTTGTTGTTTTTATGTCATTCAAATAGAGAGTTCCTAACATTATTGTTTTCAAGTAAAAATGTTGGAGAAGCAACGAGAGTGTAAATTGCTGTCCAAGAAATCATGAGTTGGATTCCCGGTTATGGAAAAACTGGTAGGCTGTTTACTAATTTAATAATTGTAATTCCATCTAACTAAATAATATCTAAAATTTCATATAGAAATTTGTCTATAAATTTTTTTTTTTTTCTTTTTTTTTTTTTTTTACAACGCCCGCACTAGGGAACAAGCCCTGTGTCGCGGGGAGCTTTACAAACATGAAACTAACGGACACAAAGTACACCCAGACTAGAAACAAATATCTATGAATCACACAAATATTTGTCTCGTGTGGGAATCGAACCCACGTCACCCAGCACGGCGATGTAGTGGCGAGGCGACCACCTTAACCACTGCGCCACGGTGACAGTCAAATTATATTATATTCATTAAATAAAACTTAAAATATTGTCCAGTTCACCATTATTAGTATTATTATAGTATACTTGATCACATGCTCTTTGCCGATCCCATCACTATTAGTCAAATTATTTTTATTTCTGTAGGATCTAAATGACTGTAAAATTATGTTCTTAAATATATTTTTTAACTCTTATATATTTTAAGAATACTGTATATTTTGACAACTATGCAAGCATCCATATTGTATTAAAAACTCACCTGAAACTTTATCTTGTACTGGAACTTTATCATATTTATATTCAGTAAACTTTTCATCACCACTCATTTTAATTACACTAAACGAGACTCGTGCTGCTAACTAAATTCATAATAACAACATTTACGTCGTCTAAATTTACAACTGTTAGTTATATATTATGTATTCTTATAACACTAATATAAATATTGTCATAGAAATATTAGTTAACGCACAGTTCCTAATGTGCTATTGTAAGTGTACCTACCGTGTTTGAGTATGTAGGGAATTGTGAGTCATATAAATGAAACAACTGAGTTTGGCGAATGCTCGTAAATGACTAACTTTATAATTTATTTATTTAATTTAGTAGAATACAATTGACCTAGATAAAGTTTATTGAATATGCACCACATTAGTTCCCCCCTTTTAGAAAAAAAAACAATTAGTATAAAATTAAAATAACAATTAACAATAAATTTTGTGTTAGATATACACTTACATGTTATCAAAATATTTCACAATAAAATTGGTTTAAAACTATCGCTAATATTGTATAAAAAAAAATGTATATTATATTGTTTCATATAGGTAGTTCAAAAAAATTAATATTATTCGCTTGTTTTCTTTTTTGCTGATCATGGTATAGCAAATCGGACGACCGGACGTATGACACGACCTGACCGTGTTGCAATAGTTGCGCTCTTGCTATTTTCCGCAAATTCAATAGTTTTGCTGTCGTTCGCTTGGTCACTGCTACATTTATTGTGTGCTTGTGGTTCATTTACCTTTTCTTCAATTAAAATGTAGGCCGGCTTCAAATCTGTCCACAGTTATAATAGATATTTTTCTTGGCATTTGTATCTTAAAATACTTTTCTTGTTTCTCCAAAACTTGGTATGGGCCTTCGTAGAATGGTGTGAGAGGTTTCTTTACAGCATCCGTTCTGACGTATACGTGTGTACAGTCTTTCAAAGCAGGATGAACGAACGATTTGTGGTTTGTAGCGTGGTGATGACTGTTAAACGGGCTAAACTTTGCCATTGTATTTTGAAGATTCTGTGTAAAAGTTTCTGGTGATGTATCTTGCGTTTTCGGCTCGATAAACATTCCAGGTAGACGTATATTGGTTCCGTATAACATTTGTGCTGGGCTAATATTTTCTTTTGATCGAAATGCTGCTCGTAACCCTAGTAGTACTAAGGGTAACTCTTTCGACCAATTTGTTGTATTACCGCGTGCAATTAGTGCGGTTTTCATAGATCTATGCCAGCGTTCAACTAAGCCATTTGACTGAGGGTGATAACTGGTAGTCCGGGTTTTCTTAATGCCAAGTGATTTTGTTAGAGAGATGAATAAATCCGACTCAAACTGTCGTCCTTGGTCCAATGTTATGATGTTTGGGCATCCGAATCTCGCTATTCAGGTAGTCAGGAAAACTTCGGCTACAACTTTTGCTGTTATCTCTGCTACTGGCACAGCTTCCGGCCATCTTGTTCCTCGGTCGATCATTGACAGAATATATCTATTGCCATTGGATTTCGGTAATGGGCCGACAATGTCAATGTGCACGTGATCTAAACGCGCTGTTGATGGGAAAACTCCGATTGGGGATGGGTTGTGCCTGTGTATCTTAGTTTTCTGACATGATTGGCACGTTTTCGCCCATATACCGACGTCAGTATTCATGTGTGGCTAGAAGTAATGTTCAGCGATCATTTTCTTTGATAACCTTACGCCGGGATGCGTTATATTGTGCATAGTGTCGAATACTTGTTTTCGAAGTGATTTCGGCACATAATAATATGGTCTTAGATTAGGTCTTGAACTTTCACAATATAGTTGTCTCGTTCCCGATAATTGCATAGTTTTCCAGCTAAGATTATTTTTATTTAACAGCTGAGCGAGTTCATTATCATTATGTTGTAATTTTGCTATCTCATTCCAATCCACAGGTGTCGGGCAGTGAAGAAGACTCCTTAGGGTGTATTTTAATAAAATAGTTATATACTTTAAAAACGTGTATTCCAAGTCCAGCTTTGGTCCGAGAGAGGAATGAAGTGACATAAAATTAAAAATGGGTCATTAACAATTATGCTTAATTGCTAGTTGCTAATACTAAAATTTCAGGCGCTCGAACATGCCCCCGGGCGTTGAAAGCTTTCCTTTCAACAATCTTGTTCAATCTTGATCGATAGGAAGCGGACAGATTTTACTAAATGATCGTCGGACGACTCCAGTTGACGTTTTGATGTCAGCCACGCGAACAATTTTGTCTGAACCAGGGTACAGAGTCACGATTCGACCCAGTTTCCATTTTAAAGGCGGCAAGTTATCCTCCTTCAATAAAACTAGAGAGCCGGTCTTCAATGGGTCGTTCGACTCTTGCCATTTTAGTCGTTGCTGGAGTTCCGACACGTACTCCTTACTCCACCTTGACCAGAACTGTTGCCGTAACTGCTCGATGCGATGAAATCGACTAAGATGGTCAGTTTTGTGGTGCTGGAGGTCCTTCGTTGGTAAGGAAACAAGGGGACGTCCGATCAAAAAATGTCCGGGAGTCAAAGGCGTCATGTCTTCTGGGTGCGATGACAAGGGCGTGAGTGGCCGAGAATTAAGAATTGCCTCAATTTGTATTAAAGTGGAATTCAATTCTTCATAAGTTAATAAACAATTGCCCAGCACTCTAACCAAATGAAATTTAGTAGATTTAACACCCGCCTCCCAGATGCCACCGAAATGAGGCGAGTATGCAGGAATAAAATGAAAATCTATTCCTTCATTTGAAATGTCACTAGATAATCCATTAGCATGTTCCTTCAAAAACTTTGCTAGATCATTATATGCTCCGACAAAAGTTGTTCCATTGTCCGAGAACATTTGAGTAGGCTTACCACGACGAGACACAAACCTACGCAGCGCTAACAAATAACTATTACTCGTCATATCACCTACGAGCTCTAAGTGTATTGCCTTAGTAGTGAAACATATAAACAAAGCTATGTACACTTTGACAACGCGACAACCTCGTCCTTGCCGACTTACGGCAGAAATAGGACCCGCGTAGTCTACACCTACCGTTTCAAAGGCAAAACCGTTGGATGAAAGACGCTGCTGTGGTAAATTACCCATCAGGGGGGCTATAATTTGTCCCTTAATTCGCGAACACCTAATGCAGCGACGATAGCAAGCCTTAGCTAAATTACGACCACCTACTGGCCAGTAGACCTCTCTAATTGATGCCAGTAATAATTGTGGTCCAGCGTGCATAAGTTTTAAATGCTCAAATTCAAAAAGTAACTTAGTAAATCGATGTGTGGACTGTAGTAAAATTGGGTGTTTCTTATCATATGAAAAGGCAGAATTTTCAAGACGACCACCAACACGAATAATCTTAAATTCATCTAAAAATACATTAAACTTAAGTAAACTACTCTTTTTAGGTAAACCTTTATTTTTAATTAATAAATCATACTCAATAAATGATTCCATTTGAGACGTTCGAATAATGACATTTAATGCATTACGTAACTCACTATCAGAAAGATAATTATAATTAGCCGGTCGTCGTCGGCATGCCTCAATAAATCGTAGCATATACGCTACTGCACGCTTAAGCCTATTTAAATTAGAAAACCTATTAAAATTAATAAAATTATTATTATTATTGGACGCGTCTACATTATGAGCAATACATGATATCTCAGTACGCGTTTCTGGTAGTAATTCACTAATTACTACTGTAGAAGGCCAGCATTCTGCGGGTTCCTTCAAAAAACTTGGTCCTGACCACCAAATATCTAAAGACTGAATAGATTCGACACACACCACGCGAGATATGATCCGCTGGGTTGTGTTCTGTAGGAACGTGTCGCCATACACAATCACTAGTCTTTTCTAAGATCTCACCGACGCGATTGCGAACGAATGTGTGTAACTTACATGGCAACATCTTTAACCAACCTAATAAGATTGTCGAGTCAGTCCAAAATACAGTACATGCTGCCTTAACTCGTAGTGACTTCACAACCTTTTCATAAAGCCGAGCACCTACCAAAGCTCCACAGAGCTCGAACCTTGGAATGGTTGTAGCCTTAATGGGAGCTACTCGACTTTTGGCAATTAATAACCTAACTAAGATTTTGCCGGAAGGGTCAATACTACGCACGTACAAGCATGCACCATATGCCTTTTCTGAAGCATCAGAAAATATATGAAATTCTAATCGCTCATGTAAATCGATTATTACACGACGAGGAACGCGTATATTATTTAAACAGTATAAATTCTTAATTAGATCTGTCCAATTTTCATCAATCTCAGGCGATAAGGGCTCGTCTCAAGACAATTTATGCAACCATAATTTTTGTAGGAGCATTTTCATATTAATTACTACAGGCGAAACAAGACCTAAGGGGTCAAATATTTGCGAAATTATAGAAAGCATACTACGTTTTGAGTTTGTCTTGGACGTTAATTCTGAATTTATGGGAAAACAAAGTTCATCAGATTCGGTCTGCCATCCTAAACCTAAAGACTTACTAGGCTCAGTCCCACCCATGTTCAAATCTAAAGGGAACTGAGTCGACTCCGAGACTAACGACGGCTCGTTAGACTTCCATTTTCGGAGTGGAAGGCAAGCTGAAGCTAGAACTGATGTGAGCTTATAACGCACGGAGTGAACCTCATCAAGTTCATCCCCACCACTACACAAATCATCGACGAAGAAGTCGTGAGTGATGATTTCAGCGATCCTTGAGTCCTTACACTCAAGACCTAATTGCTTAAGACACCTAGTCGCGAGGTAAGGGGCACTTGCGGTGCCGTAAGTGACCGTGCTGAGCTGAAATGCCCTTAATGAATCCTTCGGATTGTCACGCCATACGATCCTCTGTAGGTACCTGTCATCAGGATGTACCACTATCTGCCCGTACATTTTCTCAATGTCGGCCATTAACACGTATTTATGCTGCCTAAACCGCAGAAGAATAGACAAAAGGTCATCCTGCACAGTAGGGCCTACCATTTGAATGCTATTATAGGTAACACCACTAGACGTAGGACTACTTGCGTTGAACACAGCCCTTAACTTAGTTGTCGTACTGCTGTCACGAACAACACCATGATGCGGAATATAATGCTCATTATTGTCGGAAGTAAGTTTACATTCGGACATGTGACCCAACGTTAAATATTCAGACATGAATTCGCGATACATTTTAGAAAGGTTTGGCTGATTAATTAATCTACGCTCTAAAGAATAAAAACACTGTTTAGCACGGTGTAAAGAATTACCTAATACGCTCGGATTATCCTTCAGTGGAATTCTTACACAGAAACGTCCATCGCTTAAACGTGTGGTGTTTTTTATAAAATGATCTTCACAGTTTTTATGTTCCGGTGAATAAATATAAGATTCATTTACAGATTCTAAATTCCAGAAGCGTTCGAGCTGATACTGAATTTGCTCATTAGTAGTGGTAGAATTGACCTGAACAAAATTACAAACAGGGTTTGAAATATTAGGTCCTTGCTTGTATAAAGGGCCAGACACTATCCATCCTAACTTAGTCTCGTACAGAGTAGGTTTACCAGTGCCCAAATGCATCCTCTGCGATCCCAACACATCCCAAAAAATGTCAGCGCCTATTATTAAGTCAACCGGCGCAGGCATATAGAAGTTGGGATCGGCTAAACATATGTCATTAGGAATCTGAAGCTTAGATATATCGACCGAACGATACGGTACGTTATCTGTTATCGACGGCAACACAAAACATCGTACATTAGTCATAAATGTTTCATCTAATGATTTAATAGACACAAAACACATTTTATTTATTTGTGATTTTATGTTATTAATGCCTATAAGTGATTTGTCGATACGACTACAGGGCAGATTTAATTTACGATATAATTGAGTCGTAATAAGACAGGAGGTGCTACCGCTATCGAGAATAGCCCGAGCTAAATGCTCGCGATTATATGAATCGTATACTTTAATTAGTACCGTCGATAACAGAACGTCCATGCGATGACCGTGTCCTTGATGACTGGAGGCCGCGACGCTCGCCGACAATGTTAAACTACGATTCTCCTCGATGTTGGTGGGGGTCGCACTGCTATTATCAGTTTGATCGCTATGCAAAACCTGTTTTGTCTTATCTGCCACATGAATTAGCGTATTATGTCGACGCTTACACAGTTTACAGCCGGGCTTCTTACAGTGATTAGCATAATGTCCACTGCCGAAACAATTAAAACAAACCTTATAAGTAGGCAATAATTGAAGTCGTGCTTCATTACTTAAGGCTAAAAACTGAGGACAATTATTAAGCTTGTGATCACCACTGCATTTAGGACATAAATTAGCCGTATGAGCCGAACTGTTTACATTGTTCTTTGAACAACTATCCAACGAAACCAAAGTCTTATGTTTTGATTGTTTAGTGTTTGAAGATTTGTGCTGTGAAGTGTGGTTATGTGTGTTATTGTGACTTTCAATTGACTCAATGAGATCTGTGCGTATTTTCATGAAATCAATCAAGTGTTTTAGCTTTATTTTTTGTTCTTTATCGATACGACCCTTATACTCCTCCCATTCTCTGAATGTCTTAGAATCTAACTTAAAAGTCATGATGTGAATGAGGAGCGTATCCCAGTGCTGAACTGGTTCATCTAAGGACTCCAATGCACGGAGATTCTTATTGAATTGATCTAATAGACGTTTTAAATTAGCAGATGACTCTCGCGTGACTGGATCGATATTGAATAAAGCCAAAACGTGATTACTAATTAATAACCGCGTGTTGTCAAAACGATCACATAACAATCGCCAAGCTATAGTGTAGTTGGCGGCACAAAACTGAATGGAATGAATTACCACAGCAGCAGAACCTTCCAATGACGCTCTCAGGTAATGGAATTTATTGATTATATCAATATCATCATTAGAATTAATTAAACTATCGAAAGTATCACGGAATTCAAGCCAATTATCATAGGATCCATCAAACTTAGGAAGTTGAATGGTAGGCAATTTGACGGGTTTATGATTACCACTACGAGATCCACATTCACTGGGCACTGGGGTTGGTTTGCGGTTAGCCACAATCTCCTGTGCCTGACAGAGAATCTTAAAATACCTAGACTCAAACGCATCCCTCTCTGCCATTTGAGCCTCAAAATCTGATATACATTCTAGTCTCGTTTGTGTCTCGTCATAATTAGCATACAATGATTCTAGCTTCCCTATTCGCATCTCGAGTTCACTAATATCTTTAGATGTCATAGATGAAATATCTAGTGTCCTTAAATATCCAGAAAAGATAGTCATACGACCTTTATAACTACTCCGCTTTTTAGTGAGGTCTGCAATTTCCTTTGCTACTTCTGATTCGATGTTATCAGTTTTCGTGGCCATCGTGGAACGGGTGTTAAATCCTGGAATTTAATAACAATAACAATTCACTACCTGTTAACTTAACTATAGGTTAATTTATGAGCTACACTACAATTGATTGTATACTTGGGAAATATAACTAATCTAAATTGAAATACTTAATTGGAATAACTGAAATGAATTAATAAGGTTGATTTATATAATGACTTAACACAAAAATAATAATATTGTAATAATTATCCCCTAAGTACAACTTGCTTGTCGAAACATAAAATGAGCTAGGACGGATAAATTAGACAATTAGTTAATATTATCGTTACTTTACAATAATTAGTAACAGAATAATTAATATTTTACTATTAGAGTTAACTAAATGAATCGTCAAAGCTCAATGACACAGCACGTTTTTACAAAGATAATGATAATTTGTGTAAGTACTAACCTTTTTCGTATATAACTATAAAAATACTACCTCTATGAGTGTTGGGTTAATTAACAACGTGATCACTTTAAATTTAATGTCCAAACCACTTTCTTCAAGCGAACTTGTCCACGTGTGTCGACTCCGTAACCCGATGATATTTTTGAATTAATTTATTGCTGATCCTGATTTGATAATATATTCCAATAATTATCTGGATCCGTAGGACCATGAAGAAGACTCCTTAGGGTGTATTTTAATAAAATAGTTATATACTTTAAAAACGTGTATTCCAAGTCCAGCTTTGGTCCGAGAGAGGAATGAAGTGACATAAAATTAAAAATGGGTCATTAACAATTATGCTTAATTGCTAGTTGCTAATACTAAAATTTCAGGCGCTCGAACAGGCAGTCTATTTGCTTGACTCGCGATAAGGCGTCGGCAACTGGGTTCATATTTTCGGCGAGGTGACGTATGTCTGTCGAAAACTGTGCTATGAACTCTAGGTGACATAGTCGTCTTGGGGCTATCATTTTACTTGTATTATTTTGTTTAGTAGTGAAGGCGTGACACAATGGCTTATGATCGGTGTATATTATTATCAACTCTCTTCCTTCAACATAACCTTGAAAATGGGTTACTGCCATGTAAACTGCTAGTAATCCTCGATCATATGTGCTGTACTTAGACTGTGCATCACTTAGTCCTTTTGAAAAAAATGGAAGTGGTTTCCAACTGCCGTTTTCATATTGTTGTAACACAGCGCCAACGCAAGTTTGAGACGCAACTGTCATGAGTGATAATGGAGAATGCGTAGTTGGTGTCGTCAATGTAACGGCGTCGCTTAGACTTGCTTTACATTGATCAAATGCTTGTAGAGCCTCTGGGGTCCATTGAATTTCGGTTTTGTCGTTTTTCTTCGAGCCAATGAGATATTTGTTCAAAAGAGCTTGATGTTTTGCTGCTTGTGGTATGTTGTTCCGGTAAAAATTAATCATACCCAGGAATCTTCGAAGTTCTTGAATGGTTTTTGGAATCGGGTATTTGTTGATTGCTTCGACCCTATCAGGTAACGGTTTGATGCCATCTTCCGAGATCATATATCCGAGAAATTCTATTTGTGTTTTACTCAGTACGTACTTCGCTTGATTTATTGCAATGCCATGCGCGTCTAATCGTTTGAAAACTTTGTGTAAATGACGTCGATGGTCACTGATTGATGATGACGTCACCAATATATCATCATCATCAATGAAAATGAAGATGAAGTCTAATCCTGCTAATATAGTGTTCAGGAACCTAACAAATGTTTGACCCGCGTTTGGTAATCCGAACGGCATTCTGGGAAATGAACGAACAGACCGAACGGTGTATTTACGGCGGTTTTTTCAATGTCCTGTACTGGTATTTGATTATAAGCTCTTTTTAAATCAATTTTGGAGTATATACTGGTTCCTGGTAATAGGTATGGTCCAGTACCTACCCTCGGAATCGGGTATCTATCCGGTACAGTGGCAGTGATTGCATTCAATCTTATGTAATCTCCACATAGTCGTAACTCGCCGTTTTTCTTTGTAGTCACGTGCAAAGGGCTCGCCCATGGACTCTTAGAGGGGCGACATATGCTTGTCTCTAACATCTGTTCTATCTCTTTTTTTACTTTTAGGTATTTGTCGGACGGCAAAGGTCTAGATTTTGAGTAGATAGGGTGTCCGTTGGTTATAATTTGATGCACAACATTGTGTTTTGGTTTAGATAGGGCGTCGATTGGTTTCAAAATATTCGGGTAATCTGCCAAAATATCCGCGAAATCTTCGGTTAAATTTACGGTCCGGAGTGTAGGTGTGCTTGACTTCATTAACTTTGGGTTACTCTGAAGTCCAGTCGTACCATCTATTATTCGTTTATTCCGAATATCCACCAAACAGTATTGGTTGCGTAATGTCAGCAACAATGAAAGTCCAACGATACGGTCGTCTCAGGTTTAAATTTAACGTCAGCATTTTATCGCCATATGTTTTTATTTGAGTTTCGTTTGCGGCGTATATTTTATATGATTCGTCTGGTTTTGAATTATTTCCTCTTCTCAGTACTGCTGAAATATTAGCGCCAGTATCAACCAAAAAACGATAGTGGTTGGAAGGTATAATAGCGCTGATAACCACCTCTGTCATCGCTAAATTTAGTTTTCCGACGGCTTTTTCCAATTGCAAGGATTTTCACAGTTTCGAGCACGATTTTTGTACCGCAGATGATATTTGCATAACCATTTGGGACTGTTGGGTGTAATTCTTGTTCTTGAATGGGATCTTGAACGTGACAGTCTTGGATTGCGCCTATAATTACGATGTCCGTTGTTATAAGAATTAGATTTTAATGCTGCTATTTCCATGGTATCTTGCTCATTTGGTTAGCTGTGTTTGACCGCTCGATACACTTCCACAATTTACGCCTATGGCCATGGCTGTACAGTAGGTAACTATGTGCCTTTTGAAAGCAAATCAGGGATTTCCGCTGGTGGAAGGCTGATAAGCAGTGCAGTGCAGTTACCACGACACGGGAAAATTATCAGTAGAAAATAAAACCGAGGCGCGTATTAATTCCTTTTTTAGTCGGGGTCACCAGATGTAAGTATACCTACCGTGTTTGTGTATGTAGGGAATTATGAGTCATGTAAATGAAACAACTGAGTTTGGCGAATGCTCGTAAATGACTAACTTTATAATTTATTTATTTAATTTAGTAGAATACATTTGACCTAGATAAAGTTTATTGACTATGCACCACACTATCATAACTTTAAACGACATGATTCTTGTCTTATACAGGTTAAAGTACAAAAAAACTGTCGGCAGATATTTACAGCAATTAAAACATTAAATATCCTTTCCAGTCTGGTTTCCGTCCTGGGCATAGTACCGTCACTTCCTTGGTTAATATTACGGATCACATACGACACGGCATGGAATGTGGAAATTTAACCATTCTCGTTCTTTTAGATTTCTCCAATGCATTTAATACGGTTGATTTCGACATATTGATCAACATATTACGCTCGCTTAACATATCTCCAACAGTAATCGATTGGTTTCGTAGTTACCTGTGTGGCCGCCGACAGCTTGTACGCATCGAAGATACTTTTTCTTCATGGTGTAATACGTATGTTGGTTTGTTTTGTTTTAACACTTTATTGCACACAAGAAAATAATAAATACAATTACAATATATACAAAAAGCATGTACAAAGGCGAGCTTAACTCAGAATTGAGTTCTCTTACATACGTGTATAATATATATATATCCTAACATACATAATTATATAATAGGTACATATACTACTAATTTATTTGTATATTTGCTGGTGTCCCTCAGGGTCGCATTTTTTCTCCTTTACTCTTCGCAATATTTATTAATTCCATATCAAAACAAATTATTTCGTCCTACCACCTTTATGCAGATGATTTACAAATTTATTATCAGGCTCCTCTAGACAAATTAAAACAAGCAGTGGACACCATAAATAAAGACCTTGCTTCTATAAGCCTCTGAAGTATATCACATGGACTGCAAGTAAATCTAATTAAGACTCAGGCCATTATTGTTGGTAGCTCCAGGAAAGTTTGTAAAATTGAGTGGACGCAACTATCTCCAATTGTGTTTGATGGTACCACTGTACCTTATAGCACTAAGGTCAAAAACTTAGGTTTAGTTATTGATTCGGAACTGTCCTAGTCTCCACAAATGCAAGAGGTAAGTCGTAAGATCTTTGCCTCAGCAGGGTCATTAAGACGCTTGCAAAATTTACTACCTATCGCCACCAAAACTGCGCTTGCTAACTCCCTGTTATTTGCGATCCTTGATTATGCGGATGCCAGCTATCCAGACCTCACCGAGAACTAACTAGACAAACTTGAGCGACTTCAAAATGTTTGTATAAAATTTATATTTGGTCTACGTAAGTATGATCATGTCTCTGAGTTTCGTAAACAGCTCAAGTGGTTACCCATACGACTTCGCCGGAATGCTCATGTCCTGTCTTTATTGTGTAACATATTGTTTAAACCTTCTACACCTTCCTATCTTAAAGAACGTTTTGAGTTCCATACGGATTACACATTCAAGGTCATTACGATCATCGGAAAATCTTAGATTGAAAATGCCTTCGCATTTCTTAGTCTTCTATGACAATTTCTTCACAGTTCTTGCCACGCGTCTGTGGATGTTCATGTTTATTTGAAGTTTATTAAAACACACCAACAATTGACGTTTGTGTGGAAGAAATCGCTGCAAGCGATAAGACCGCCCATTGTATGTGCTAATTTTATAAGTGAACTTTACTGTAATTATGTCCTTTGTGTTATGGTGTGTACAGTAAAGATTATTATTATTATTATGTATGTCTTTCCTTTATCTCGAGCCAATGGTGACTCGGACTTTTGGAAGGCGTACATGGGGCCGAAGCCAACATGAAGAGGCCCTTTAGACAGTTTAATCTAAGTTGTAATGTGACACTGACCGGCGAGTATACTTGTATGCGCTATATAAACTCACACAAGTATAATACTCCCCGGTCACTGTAGGTCTATTGTAGTACTTGGAAAATAAAAATCATGGGCTATTGGTTATTATTATTATTATTATACTGTCCCGTTCACCATTATTAGTATTATTATAGTATACTTGATTACATACTCTTTGCCGATCCCATCACTATTAGTCAAATTATTTTTATTTCTATAGGATCTAAATGACTGTAAAATAATGTTCTCAAATATATTTTTTAACTCTTATATATTTTGAGAATACTGTATATTTTGCCAACTATGCAAGCATCCATATTGTATTAAAAACTCACCTGAAACTTTTTCTTGTACTGCAACTTTATCATATTTATATTCAGTAAACTTTTCATCACCACTCATTTTAATTACACTAAACTCGTGCTGCTAACTAACTTCACAATAACAAAATTTACGTCGTCTAAATTTACAACTGTTACTTATATATTATGTATTCTTATAACACTAATATAAATATTGTCATAGATTAGTTAACGCCCAGTTCCTAATGTTTTATCATAAATTTAAACGACATGATTCTTGTCTTATACAGGTTAAAGTACAAAAAACTGTCGGCAGACATTTTTTTTGGTTTTATATCACCTTTGCAGAAATAACCGTTCTCTAAGAGTAGTTCGTTTACACTGGTAGTGTCCAAAGATCTTAAAAAGTCAGCTGTTGGCAATAATGCATACTTTCTCTTATGCTGTGAGTCGGCACAGGCAGCGTTCTCTTTGTAATTTTTTTTTACTATAATATTGTGAGTTAGGCGAAACGGGTTGATGGTGCCTTTGGCTTTGCCATGGTTATTGGTGAAAGGTAAATCCCACCACAAGCTAATTTTGTTGGCAACTCGACTAGTGTATCGATTCATTTAAAATGACTGTTAGCTTACGATTTACTCTTAAAAATCATCATCTAAAGACGTCCACTGCTAGATATAGGTCTCAACTAACTTAACAAATACTTGTACAAAAATGTTGGGAAGAGTATTAAGCTCATTTGGATTTCTTTTCAATAACTAAACGTATTTTTTACATTTAAATATATTATTATATCGTCATTTTCACAATTTTTATTTTACACACCTCAAAAAGTTTCGCTCCCGTCATTTTTTATTTGGCCACTGCTCAGCTCCTATTGAACGTAGCGTTATGTTATATAGCCTTTAACCTACCTCTGTAAATGAGCTATCCAACACTAAAGATTTTTTCTAATCGGACCAGTAATTAGACCTCAGATTAGGGCGTTCAACCAATCAAACAAGCTCCTCAATTTAATAATATTAGGTAGGATAGATTTTGATAAGGAAACCGGTAAAAAGAATTAACTATAAGGTAGGGACTCTTCATTTAAGGAGAATTTAAATTCTAATAAATAAAAGGTTTTATCTGAACAATGTTCTAAATTAGCCTCATTGCAATTATATATCCTCGGTTAGTTCCCAACGAGCTGTTGGGAATCTTAAGTGAATGAATCTGGGGTCTTAAGTGAATAAAATTTCAAGAATGCTAAATGGGCAATTACTAACAAGATATATTTCGACGGCCCATCTGTTTTATGTAGATTTCTTGGTCTAGACGTTTTCTTATCTAAATTAAATTAACTGTCACTACAGCCGTAAGCCGCAGTAGCTTAAATAAATTTTAGATGTCAGATAAAGATTTTATATTTAAGATATAAGTTCTTATTAGACTCTTGATAATAAACATTTAAAAAATGAGATAATTAGCTTGAAAAACTATTTGTATCTTCACCAACAGTAATGTTAAAAAGATGATAAATTATTATTACATTGATATAATAATTATTTTATTTAGTCTTTAAAACTACTTTCAAAAGTATTTACTTAGATGAACGTTGCCCAATGACGTGGCAACGTTCAAAACAATGAGCGAGGCCTACGCCCAGCAGTGGACTGCTGGGCGTAGGCCTCGCTCACTGTGGTAGAGATTAGGTGAGTAACTATATACTTATTATGTAGTAGCAGACAATCAAGTCAAAAGAAAATACTAATGGCATGAAAAAATAAACGGAATGTGAAGCCGTCGACGTTAATTCGCTTAAAAAGCTAGATACTCGTGACATTCAAATAGACAGACGTATATACTTTACTAGTGACAGCAATAAGGATTCCATTTGGATCTACAAATACAGTCACCTAATTTAGAAAGCAATATCTCAGATTGTCAACGATTTATTTGATGTTGTTGTAATACATTTTTTAATTCTTATATTTACGTTTAGAGAAAGATTAAAAATTAGGTATCGGGAAAATAAAATACAAGATTTATGTAGTTGTAATATATTTTTTTATTAATTGCTCGAGTCAGAGCTTCAAATTGTCCTCAGTACGCCTAGCTATTGTGCTAGAGTTAGAGATGTGGTGTAAGGCTAAAGGAGATTTGATAATTGAGAGATGTTTCTTACTAACCAGTGAACGAGGGTAAGTTACGGGCGAGCGTATTATAAATATTAAATTCTATTGGTTGTTTGACAATTATTTTCTTCATTTTCGGCCTCGTCTCCGCTTAAAGTCTAAGCGTAGGTAAGCAATTTAAAAAATAAAATAACATATTTTTTTAAATTTTTATTTAAATTACATCTTAAAAATAAATTCTTTCTCTCGTTCCTTGTCACTAAACCAGACTACTGAGTTAACACTGGTTTATTGTTTCCGTTATTCAAGATTTCCTTTTCTTTATTGATCTTCTTTTCTTCTATCAAATTTTGGGATTTTTCTATTTCTATAGCAAAAAATATACATTAGTAAACACACATGTTATCGCTATTAATTTCCGCCAATGATAAACGGCTCCTTTGGATCGTCGCAGTGTATTCAAGTTGAACCAAGTAGTACTACTTGGATATAGTTTCATATTTCTTGATAAAAAGTTTTATTGCTCTTTAGGGAAGCATTATAATGGTGGAAGTTTTAAATTTAAATAAAGCGCCGCTTCCCAAGACATAAATTATGTTCTTGGGTATGTAGAACTAAGCTTCGCAGTGTGGATATTGCAACAGTATAGTAACAGTGGCGGTAATTTAAAATTATACAAAATGGTTCTAGCGTCAAGGGAAAAAAAAAATATTTTTTAATAACGTTTTTAATAAGCAACTATATGAGGAAACTTAATAAGGAATATTATTCTGTTCAATTCTGTGGATCCTCTGGGAACCTTAACATATGATAGCATCATGACTTTATCCCCGAGGGCTTATTGGGCTAGTAGCCCTCGGATGGATGGATTATACCACGCTGGATTGCTATGTGGTTTGTTTCGATTTTCCCTTTATTGCAGGGCTCTTCTCTGCATAACGTTACTCCCTTAGTCTCCTTTTACGACGCCCATGGGTTGAGATGGGTAGTGACATTATGGATTCTTAATCCGTCACTAAGTCTTTACACGGAATATTGATTACGGGTTTTATTTACAAGGAATTACATAATTATATTTATTTACCATTTTCTTCCTCCCCGTAGAAGTTCCAAGGTTGCACCTTGCCTTTAGCAAACACGACGAAAAACGTGTTTGTGACAACGAAGATTGTCACAAATATGAGGAACACTATCTGCCACTGGCGTTGGTTTGTCTGTGGATATATGTCGGTAAATTATTTTATAGGTAAATGTTATACAGCGTGTATACGACGCGACGATGCGACATTAAATAAAACCACGTGTAGCATGTGATGTTAGAAGGCTTTACCAAAAAAATTAAATAGAAATTTGCAATAGTTTAGACGCAAATATACTTTCTTTATTTCACAGTTTTTCACAGTTTTAAACAACCTGTAGGTATTTATGTTGATCATGATATTATATTATGTTGTCATTACGTCATTTAATTCATTTAAATATCTCTGACTCTTTCATATTATCTTATCTCTTACTCTGTTCCGCACTTTTGTCGTTGTCATATCGAAAACGTCATGATAGAAAAATAATGTGTAGTTTTATATTTCTTTCACTGTTGGGAAGCTACACTATCTCCGGTGAACATAAAATCACGCTACGGTCAATAGGAGCTGAGCAGTGGCCAAATAAAGAACGACGGGAGCGAAGCCCCGCGCGACGTCTAGTGGTAGAATAAAGAGACTCACATGCATACACTAATTCTGAAAACATTTATTTTTATGGAGAGTCCTGTAAAAATATGTGATAGTTTAAAAGTTTGGATAGAAAACAGTGAATATTGTAGCGATTTATTGCTTTCAAACAAAACAAATCTAACGAGATGTAATTAATATACATGCAAGCTTAAATAATGATAATAATTATTTACGTTTCAATATTCACACAAGTTCACACACACTAAGTGATACCACTTAGTGTTTGTGAACTAGCTACTTGTATTGTTAATGATAGGGCTAATAGCTTTAGATTTTAGAAAGCACAATGTATTAAGTACATAATTTATTTTTGTATAGTGTTCGAAAATGAATTTTATTTGCGAGAAATAAAATTTAAGTCTACTCAACATACATTATGAAAACAAACCTCAGTAAAAGTGAGTATGAACTAAGCTACCAACATAATAATAGCGTAGTTTAATTTATAAGGGTACTTTTACGATATACAGAAGACATAAGTCGACTTCTTTAGTGTATGAATTTTGCATGCAAAGCGCATCTAAAAGTAAAATTGGATACTGCACCAAAACTGTAAATTCTCAAAACTGCGCGGGCAAATTCTCAACAGCAACACTCCACCTATGTTGCACCGAGCTTTGGAATTACATTGTGTGCCTCCACGTACTAGTATTAAGACAATAAATTAACCAAACTTGGAGCAATAACTTACTATTGTAAGTCAACTCACTGTTTTCCAGAAACGAGATTTTCTCTTCGACTATTATAAATATTCTTAACATATTTATTTAGCTGTACGAAACTAGTCATTACTTATTTATACTCATTATAAAATTACTATAAATTATTATATATTGTTGCAGTGCCTAATCGTATTTATAATAATCATATTTGTAACCACTAAATCATTATCATCATAATATTAAATTATCATATAAGTACATAGGCATAGGCCCCACCTAATTTTGGCCACAGCGAGCGATTATAATTATTATTGTAATAAGTATATCCAAAAGGACATACACCTCAATACAGTTTTGCAACCCAAAGTCTTATCTAATCCTGAGTTTTGGCACTTGAAACAGATCAATAGCCATTTTATTACTCCCAATAGTACTAAAAGTCTACAAAATTTGGCAGGCGTTTTACTTACGACGTCTGTAACGATGCTGGACACCACCACAGGTACTAAGAGGCCCGTTAAATTCGCAATCATATTACCTAAAGCCATTATTGGCCCGGCAAAGTTTGGAGCCAAGTCGATCGAGTTTAACTGAAACAAATTGTCGTTTAATTTAAGTATTTAGAAGGAGCAATAGCAACAGATGGACTTTAATAGTAAAAGGTATTAAAAGTGTATTAATAGCGCTATTTGTTTTAGGTTCAATTTAGTATTGCGTAAAATTGTATTATACATTACGGTAAAAAGAAAAAAAATGTTTGGTAGTAGTTGATATGGGAAATTAAAATTAAGTGACATATTTTTAAATTGTAAAAATAGATACTACTAGTATAAAAATATTAGAAATTGCTAACTTATGATTACTAATTTATATAGTTTAAACGTATGTAAATACTATCTAAGTTAGTCACCGTAAAAGCTAAGAAGAGACACGGGACAGTTCCACTCTCACGCTCTTCACTGGAACTCCTTTAAGCCAGGATTAACAGCAATCGCCCTAGCGAGCATTGTCAAAACTTGGACACTCGAGAGTCCCAGGGAATGCCTAACCTACTGTCTTGGAACCCACAACGAAATTAATCAGAAGTAAATGGAGGAGGACGTTAGAAAAAAGTAGTAAGTATGTGGGTACTCACGAGAAATCCACACTGTACGCCAGAATGCATACCCAATGATAATATCAACAGAATAACCGCCACGAGAGTGTTATTCGTGAAGCTGAATGCTACTAAAAATAATCCTGATACTACCATGCCTGGAATAGAAAAAATAAACTTATTTCAGCATAGAATCACTGTCCTATAGTTAGACAAAGATGTAATCTATCCACATTGTTAGATTCAAAGTAAAAGGAAGTGAGCCTTGCGAGCCGAACCGCTTTTTTTATTTAACTAAGCAACCTATTTGCAATAAGTCAATGTGAATCTATCATTTATTTCATATCACTAATAAATAACAGATGAGGGTATATATTTCTTAATGGGATCTTAGACCATTATAAAAAAAGCTTTCAAATAATTACCAATGGTATTAGCAGTCCGTCTGATATTGACTATCTTCATTATATTCTTGTTTCTTATATAATCAGCTAAATTGCCAAACACCAGTGACATGATGTACATGGCGACGTAAGGTAAGGATGAATATAACCCATTCTGTAACAAAAATAAGTCAGTATAAGGTTGTATTAGGCTTGATTCTACCTGCTGCTTCTCACGCATCAAGTCAATCTCTGTAAAAAACCGGTTAGTAGCACCTCGGACCCTGCTCAATGTAAAGTTCCCGCAGCAAAAGAGCTTATCTTCATAGCACTTACCTACTTTTGTTGAGAAGCGCAGTTTTTCGGCAGTAACTCAAAAACGGTACATCCATCAGAGATATATTTATTATGCGTTATTTCTGTGATTTTTTCAGATTTTTAGGCTTCACGGTTTAGGAAATAGAGAGGGTAAACAATGTATGCTACTTTCGGAGCGTTTATTTTCGAAAATATTCACATAATCATAAAATATATTAAAAATTGCTGAGAATGCAATCCAAAGTGTCATCAAACAATACTTGTGCACAATAATGTGTGCTTAATCAACCGGTAATCAATCAACATTCCTATCGTCAGTCCTTCTCGGTTCACTGGAAAATTTGAGAACAATTTCACCTTTCACGATTTAGCGAAGTATGAGCGGGAAGTAGTCGCCTCATAATATTCATCACACTCGGCGATGAAGGGATCAAAGTACAAATTATAATTAATCACCCGGTTTAAGCGGATTTCATTTAAACTTTATTTATTTGAAGGACAGGCCACGCATTCTTTGAATTTTAATTTGAAATAAATAAATGTTTGTTTACTATGTGAAAATCTTAAAGAGCAATTCTGTATGTTATGGCACTTCAGAAACAGTACTAACGATTTCTATGAAATTCGACAAAGTTTTTTTTGAATCTTGGATAAAAGTACTTGTTGGACGTTTTTAGCGCGATTTCTTGAACTTAGATGAGATAAGGGACTTAGATGCAAATTATCACAATAAATTATAACAATTTATTGTTAATATTAATTATAGTTTATTATTCATATCTTATATATATCATAACAAAATTAGCATTTATACACTAGTAAATTGACATCTAAACACACAATTTTGGTTACTAACCAAAAGATAAATGGCAGAAATTATTATTCAGTTGTTAATTACTTACGTTTTTAATGTTAACTCCAAGTACACCACTCATATAAACGGGTATTTCAGTTAGGATCAGCAGGTAACCAGCGCCGCTACCAGACTGGGTGAGAATCAACCCCCAGATAGCTCTGCATTTGAGGATCTCCTTCCAGGGAGTCTTGCGTTTCTGGTGATACAAACATAATATATCTATAGGTACATATATAAAAAAGTAGAAAAGTAAATAGCCATTCTAGAAATTATTGAGAAATGAAGAGGAATGATGACTGGCCGTCTGATGCCACACAATTCATTTATTATTAAACGTATAAAATAAGGAAAGATTGAATGAAAAAGAGGAAGAGACAGACCGAAGAAGTCATTTTATTTGTTATTAAAAAGGTAAAGGTCTTGTTGTACAAGGTGATAAAAGCGGAAACAAAAAGGGGCTTCACTGAAAAGATACAAAAATTGAATCTCAACGTTTTACCCAAAGAAGTAGACAATCACACACAATACATGATCACATCCCAGTAGATTGGTAGAGTATTGCAATTTATAACAAACGGTTGATAGTTAAAAAAACAACACAAACGAACAAACAAATCGTCCCATTAGAAGAATAATGTTTTATCTTCACATAAAACATAAATGAAATTATTAAAAAATTCGGCATTAAAAACCGTAAACTATCGGTTGATCAAATTTTTATTTTATTCTTTAGTCAGCATTTTACAAAATACAAATTTGATCAATTGATAGTTTACGGTTTTTAATGCCAAATTTATAATAATTTCATTCTTGCTTTATCTGAAGATAAGACATTATTCTTCTAATGGGACGAAATATTGGTTTATAATATTGACAGTTGAATGTAAAATATTGATTGCAAATTTTCAATGTAAACAGAAAAGCTTTTATTTTGTTGAAATTCTGTAGAATCAAATTTTAAAGTTTTATTACCTTTATTGATTAATTTGAGTTTATCTGTAACTGGATTCAAATAAGACAGAAATCGATTGATTAAAACTACAAATTAAAACTATTTGCTTTTGTTAGGAGTTTTTAATCGCTGCGACCCAGCAAAGACTCATTTCTCAAATTGGCATTGTTTTTAACGGTTTTTTTTACTGCGATAATTTTAAAGTGAAATCTTCGTTAACTAACTTTATTTATTACAAATAACTATATATATGTTATCATTACATAAAATAACTTGTGTTATTTTAATGTATTTGCAATAATATGGACTTAGTGTAATTTCTGGATGATTACACTTATTTACTTACTTATTTATTTTCTTACTTTTTTATTTACTAAATTATGAATGAAAATCTAATTAATTATTCATTTATTTATTTACTAATTTATTTTCTTATTTAATTAATTATTTACTTACTTATTTATTAACTTACTTATTTATTTACTTACTTACTTATATATTTATTTATTTTGATATGATTACTTTGTGAATATTTAAATTACAGCTATGGATAATTTTACTGTAATTACAAAACAAAACAAATAAAGTTAGTTTACTAAAAATGCAATAAGATTTAAATCCCTGTGCAACCACAATAGCCATAATATCTAACCTTAGGCACCACATCAACACTCGCACCATCCAATATATAAGTCAGTTCTTCAGTTGTAACACTTGGGTGTTCGTGAGGTGAAGCAGCACCAAACCAGCCGAGTAAACCACAAGCTACTAAACTAACTGATCCAAACAGCCAGAAGGACACAGGCCATCCTAATGAAGGATTGCCAGCCAACAGTCCTGATATTTGAAAAGCTAGAATTGTTCCTAATTGAGAGCCTGGTGGAGGAAAAAGTGAAAATGTTTCGTTAGTTACAAAAACAACATTCTGAAAGAAATAGTTGTGATATTGTATTCTAACTTCGTCAGAGAATACTTGAAGATATAAAGGCTAATTTATTAAATGGTGTCTATCCTAATCAATCATATCAACCATCTTATTTTAAATTGAAAATGACGCGTAGACAGTAGGCTCTACATATGGTGGTGAAGTAGAACTGCCTCGGTGGCGTATGCCGCAGTGGGATGTGTATACGACTGCTGCAAGAGGTTTTGGGGTCGATTCCCGGCTCAGAACAAATATTTGTGATGTTTGAGTGTATATATATATATTATATATATTATTATGTTTATCAGTTGTTTAAATTTCATAATACAAGCTTCTATTAGCTTAACTTGGGCAATATGGCGCTGTGTAAAAAATAGTTCCAAATTCAGACTGTTAATTATTTAATTTTAACCTGGTTTAGAAAACAAAGTAACCACTAAAAGAGAAGTAAAATTTCTCATAAATACTTAGATACGAGTTAAAATATAGCTTTTACTACATAACTTTAGTAAATGTGGTTTAAATTATACGTTTTCTACTTACAACAATAACTTAAATTGCTACAAAGTTCGTTTAAACAGGTTTCCTGTGATATGCAAATGCTAGCTATTTATGTCAATAAATTTGCTTTCAAGTGTAAAATTTAACTTCTATGAGAAATTTAGCTTGAAAAATGTAAGGAAGTTTAAATAACATCGCTTACTATTAAGCGAATTTATTTATTTTTGTTTATAACTCTAGTAGCAAGCCAGCTTTTATATAAATTACAAATAAAATTATCGTCACTATAAATCTCAGGCAATCTGTTTCTTAGTAATTTGCATGTCTGCATTATAATATCTCCGTACATTTAAAAAAAAATCCTCTTGACTTTGAAACTTGAAATTACTAATAAAGCACATTTTGTATCGCGTTGGGCAATCCCAAGAAAATTATACTATATTTTTATCTAAAACAAATGAATGCAAGTAAGATACGTTACTAATATAACGCCGTATGTAATGTATTGCCACGTCACAAAAGTTATATAATTTTCTTACTTGAGGCGTAAGTCGATGTTAAGTTTAGATGAGCGTATTACCGTGAGAGATATGAGGACATACGGAAATGAAATACGGACAGAAGCGCTATGTTAAAGGATACATTATCTTCATCAAGCTATGCAGTCCCGTACTGGACAAATATCTTCCTTTATGAACTTTACCGTTCTCTGCTAAATTTATCAAAGTTCTAAAGGCGTTTCATGAAATCGCTCTCATATTTACCATGAGCACAGCTTGAGGGCAATTTTTACTACTAGAATTAACAGTTTTTTTTGTCGTTACCTAAGCTGGACGGCTGATATATTGTAAGAAAATTATTTATCTACCAATGTTAGGCAATCAATATCTTTATAAAACATTTGTATGTTCGAATTTCTTGATTCATTTTATCATCATCATCATCATCATATCAGCCCAACGACGTCCACTGCTGAACATAGGCCTCACCTAATTTACGCCACTGCGAACGGTCGGTTTATGTATGCATCTAATTGATTTATTTTAATAGTTAAAAATTCGAAAATCCTGTGAACCAAACTTAGTACCTACTCGTAGTTTCTATAAGAAGACCATTATAAGTTTCGATTGTACCTCTATGTACTCTCAAAGTACAGAACAGTGACATCACAGTACACAGATGTGTTCAGCGTTAGAAGTTTGTACTGCATCTAACTTGGGCGCTCATTCTTAAGACTTAGTTGGATTGTTTCCGACATAGGAGTTGCTTTGAAACAGGTGGTGTGAAATGCATTTCTATGAATATCTAGTTTATGTTATTCTGCTGTTTGAATATATTTTGAAACTTTTGTGTTTATTGATGATGTGGCTGCGTTTTGGGCCGATACAACCGATTTGCTGTCGACACGAAAAGAAGAAGAAGTAAAAAGTACCGTGAAATATTGCGAGATTTAGATTTTGTGGTGTTTGTTGTTATCTGCCTCACGAAAACTACTGAATAAATTCATTTTCATTTATCTTCTACACAGTGAGCCAGTGCTTGGCAAACTGGTCATAATTCTCCGACACACGTATCTATAAAAAGTTCATCTTTCTATATTATTTGTGTTCTTAAACACCCGATTTTGAACAAACTTTAAGGATAGATTAAGAATTTTTAGGATTTTTATATGTCCTGTTATGTGTTTCTGTGGATTACAAGAGCAAGCTAGTAAATGTTTTACCATTATAACAACAGCGCTTGTTTATAAAAGTGATTAATATTAGGTACGTTTATCTTTTTCAAATTTCTGTCAAAATCCAAACACACACTGCGTCTTGTCGTGAAATTATGAGGTAGTTGCATGAAACACGTGCCTCCGCAGTTCTGCTATAAATTCAACGAAACACGAGCAACTCAACTATATCATAAATATACTGTTATCATAATTGTAGTCAAAAGTAGACAGACAAACACACATACAGAGTCTTTTTGCAACTAATACATAAAATAGGAGTGACAGCTGTCTCAGAGATAATATTTGTTTAACAATCTTCACATGAATAGAATAATAAGATTATGTCAACCTAACAACTGAAATAAATAATTATTTAAAATTCTTATAAAAATAATATTTTTCGCACATTTTATTTGAAGTCAAACAATTTTTGAATAACTATGTTTAATATAATTTAATTTTTGAATAAAATTTTCAAACGTGACACAATCTCAAAATTGACAACTTCGAGTGTAAAAATTCGAGTAAGCCCTTAGGATTAAGAGTTAAATAAATCATCTTACCGGTATAAACGTAAGCAGAGAGTCGACTTCGTTCACTTAAAGGCATCCACTTGGCCAAGAGTGTGTGCAAACTAGGATAGAAAGCTGCTTGTGTCATACCCTGCAGAAAACGACTAGCTGATACTGTAATATATCCTCCCTGAAAAATAGCATCATCATTATCAGTAACCCATTATATTAATGGGTTACACTGCTGGACTCAGGTCTCCTCTCCACTATCTTTAGAGATGAGAGGATTTAGGCCATAATCCACACACGCTGGTTTTGTGCTAGTTAGTGGATCAGACATACACTTAGAATTTACTTTAGGGTATGTGGGTTTCCTCATAATTTTTTCCTTCACCGATTGCACATATACGGTTAAAGATCTTTATTTCTTAAAAAAAAAAAAAATTCAATAAATGAATTCCACAGTAGTACAGCCGGTTGGTATGGAACTCTAACCGCATCCGGTCTCCATCACTTCAATAACTAATTTAAAAATTAAATAATAACTTCAAAAATGAAATCAGAGTAATATAAAGCATTTAAAAGTTAAGAGGTGTCAGAAATCATAGTTGAAGAAGAAATTAATGATATTAAGGCTGTCTTGTAAGTTAGCGGCACAAAAGTTACATATTACGATCGATGTTGCTTTGGCTGTATCACTGCCTTTACTGATATCCACGGATAAAGGTTAACACTTAATATTACATAAGCCGCTTCCTTGTTAATAAATGAGAGTTAAGCAAGCCAAATAGATTTTTTTATATTTTTTTATACCACGATGGTGGCAAACAGACGTACGGCCCGCCTGATGGTAAGGAGTTACCGTAGCCTATAGGCGTCTGCAACACCAGGGGCATCACGAGCGCGTTTGTAACCCTTAAGAAACCTATTCGTATCCCTATACTGTAGACCCTTAAGAAAACCTCGTTAGGAAAGTCATTCCACACCCTGATAGTTTTTGGGAGGAAATTCCTCTAAAACCGCGCGGTGCGAAACCATTTCGGTTCCAAGGTGTGGAGACTACCTGCCGAACTTCTATATAACAAAAAGCCGTTTAATTTGTTACTTCGCTAGTTGCAGTTTTCAGTAGTTTTTAAGTAGCACCAAACTACCTGAAAACTACATTCTGCATCAGATCAAATTTAGTTTTAAGTTTAAATGTGAAGCCTGCATTTTTAAGAGCTTTGTAATGGTAACTATTTCTCACGTGGTTAACGGGGGACATTCCAGACAAAAGCGCTCAAGCAGGAATGTAGCTCACTGCCGCACAGAGTTTGCAATGTTGCTATTATTAGTCACCATATATTACTAACAAAAGAGATAGAAATTTTCATTAACACAATAGCTTGGAAATGTGTTCAGACACTTATGGTACACGGGCGAGACGTAATAGATAACAAGCGATTTAAGCCAGACTGATACTATTCTACCTATGTTAATTTTCGTCTTCAGTCGCAATGGTGAATACCAACAACGAGTTTTCCAGGCTTAAATTTGATCATCATACGGTGAACTAAAAATGCATAACTAACTAATGTGAACTTCATATTGTTAAGTTCATAAAATAATATTATCATCAAAAGGTTATAAGTGCAGGTTAAAGATGTTAACTCAATCAATATAGATGCATTGCTTTTTACGGTTCTCTATTAAGTATGCTAACGAGCAAATATTTAGCAATCAAATTTGAGAAAATTTAATTATACAACTGTATACTCACAAACAAAATGATCCAAGGCATTAAAACAGACAAGACTCCATTAACACCGAGCGCTACCATTATAGGTATCTTTCCTCCAAACTTTTGTGCGAGTAATCCCATCGGCAGTTGCATAGACGTGTAACCGACGAAGAAGGAGAATGTTACTATTTCTTGTGTGGATTTGTTCCAATCATACGTCTGGAATGTTATAATGTTATCTTACTTATAATAGTCTAGTATTGATTTCAGTTCAGCATAACTAATTGATAGATTTTAGCAATCTCACCTGGCGTCTGAAAATGTGTCCGATTAATGATCATAAGATAACGCCCTATTACACGAGAAAAACAAAAAAGAATTGCATGCATTTTTAACCACTGACGCAAAAAGTGGGGGGTTGGGTATGTATCAATTGGGTCAATTATGATTCGTTTTTTTAATTTCAAACCTGACATTAATTGGATGGTTGGATGGACGTATACACGTGATTGTTCTATCGTATACGTTTGGTATTGTTTCAACAAAACAATATTATTTATTTATTCATACATAGCTCAAAACAAACTTACACGGTAAACGCTCCACCGGCCGATATTCTGTGTACTGCAACTTTCTCCATCAGTAATGTTAGTATTATTTGTGTCAGTGTTATTGCAACTATCAGTAGAGTTGGCAATAACGACCATGAGGACACTGAGCTGGGACTTCATGGTGAAGCCCATAGTGAGGCACATCAAGAGGATGATAATTTGTAAGTGCCTCACCCCGAACCCCTTGGGAGGTTTATGGGGTACAGATAATTCTGAAAGATAAAAACGTTTTTGTTGCAGGTGACAATAATATCGCAACAGACGAAGAAATGGGATATGTCTATGCTATGATTGGACAGATCCATTCAAGATACCCACTTATATATAACCGAAAAATACTGTAAATAAATTCTATAAAGAAATACACTCTTCATTTATATTATAATCGATTTTATCAAGTTTCTGCAAATACTAGATAATTGAAAGTATGTATGCAACGTATTCATACAAATATTGTCAGGAGTTCTAGTAAACATTGAACAATTGGAACATCCCCATCAGATTTTACATTAGTCCACTGCTGAACCTATGCCTCTCCAATTGGGTTTGAATGATTGAAAGATGGTGATCTAAAATGATTATTTTCTTTCCTTCAAAATAAGTAGATTATTAATACACCAAATTTAAGTAACGAACTTATCATTTCATTTTTCCACTTACTAAAAATCTCCTCCGTCTTTTCATTCTGAGGCACTGATTCGTACACAAGCTTATCATTTGCCATGGCTTCACTCAATGAAATATTCCGCTGAAGTGTTAAGATATTATGTGATATCAAAAATTTGCTTATGTATTATAAACATTTATGTATACTTATGATAAATATTGTCAGTATGGTTTACATTGACTCAGTCTATTTTTATTGCGTTCCTACTGGTTTGAAGTTATTTCGTAATGCTTTTACCGTTTTCAAATACCACTACTGTTCGACGAAAGCAAATTATTGTTTTATAGAATTATAAAGTGTATAACTTTGTTTTTCTTTTTACTTTGTTTGATTAAGTTTAGCGGTATTTTGGTTCTGCATCATTCTGTGATATTTCAAATTGTACCTAACCAATTGAAATTGTTAATATTTTGGCTTTCGCAAAGAATGACCTGAGTTTCTTGTCAGTTCTTCTCAAGGCCAAGGACAGCGAACCTTTTTTACCTTTGTATGACGTTTATAAGTACTGCGTATGTGATCCAAATGAAAATAAAGTAGTGACTACTGACCAAACTGGGTCCGATATTTACAGAAGAAGTATATAATTATAAAATATTTGTGTAGCCCACAAATAAGAACAATTATTCTTGTTCTGAACCTTAGCTTGCCTTGTTTGCCGCATACAATAATACCATTCACAATACTTAGGTACCTCTTTTACACAGCTTCATTGAGTTATCGCTAGAAAAAAGTTACATTGTAAATCAAAAAAGCTGTGACGTTGAAAAAGAGCACTAATGACTTTTACCTTAAATTTTAGTTTAAAACTCCCATAAATCTAATTAATCACGAAACGAATCTCAGAGAAAAAAAACTTAGGGAAATAAGGTATGTGACAGAACAAAGTTCTTCGTAACACCAATCATTAAGATCTTGGCCTTATTGGGGATAATACGAATCCTTAGAGACGTACGGTCTTGCAAAATATTGACCTTACTATCCAAAAGAAGGAAAATGGACTGTAACTTACAAAACATTAGGTTCATATTCGAATGATGTTTTTAGAAATTAGTTTCCAGGATTACGATAAGCTGGTTCAGTAGCCAAAATTAAGAGTGAAAGTGTATGTTCTTGGAATAAGAAATACGTACGTAAATGTTTCTGTAGCCAACATAGCCAACTATTACATCAAGTGATGTTGATTTGGGCCCAAACAGCTGTTTAATCACAATACGCCTGGGCAAGAGAATATAAATTGAAAATAGTCTGTACCAATTCGTTTGGTTGCGTAATAAAAGAAAATTATTATTCTTTATGTCTAGGAGTATAAAAGGATAAATTGATTCACTAGCTATAAAAGGATAAACTGAACACTCTTAGGTAACTAGTATAGCTGGCAAAATTTGGATGTAATGCATCTATCTATACTACAGAACAGAGATAGATTACTTTCATTGTTCTGTGATCTATACTAATATTATAATGCTCAATTTCAGGAACTACTGAAAAATCTTTTAGTGTAAGATAGTCCATTCATCAAACAAGACTATGGGCTATATAACATCACGGTACGACTAACAGATGCTGAAAAGTGGCCAAACAAAGACCCACGGGAGCGAAGCTTCGCACAATAGCGTGTAGCATTATATACATTTATTTAATTCCAAAGGAGTTTTCGGAGAAATGCTAATGAATAAATGGCGTGATGCTAAGTCAATTAATCTTAAAACAAAATTAACGTGAACTTAGTATATCAAACAGAAGGAAAAAGAAAAGCATTTCCTTTGAAAATGCGAGAGAACACTACTCAAGGCAAAATCTATTAATCCGCCAAAAAAAAAACCAATTCCGATTGCAGAGCCAATAAAGATTAGCTTCGTAAGAAGATTACGTTTTTCTAAAAAGAAACAGTTACGTTATTAGTGTGTTTATTTAAGGTAACTTATAATTAATTTAAGCAAGTCTTCATAAATAATATCCGTTTCCTCAAATAAAGCTTCCGAGAGATGCTGCAGAGATTAAACGGTAAGATTAAGTTGGCATCAACTGCAAATCTGCAACATTGCAGGTTCATTATATTTGCAGGATATTACCAAGCAAGCTGTGTGAATTTAGATGATGGCTTTGATCTTGCATAATGAATAGAACTGACTGCAAGCAAATTAATTGAGATTATTTTACCAGCTGTTACGTTTTGAATTAATTTGACTCTCGTCATAGTTTTTATAACTTTATTGAGTTTGTGTGTAATATTGCATTACGCACAAACTAATTATGTTGTTTGGTTTTTTATCTGTGGCTATAAATCACAATGTAAAAAAGTATGTACTGAAAACTATGGACGATATTCCTTAATTACAGGTAGGTAAATATCGTAATAAAAGTAGCAACTCAATATTTACATTAAATATTAATTATTTACGAAATACAAGGTTGTCAGCTTGCAGCAACTTAAATCTCTAAAGAGATTAAATTTAAATTCTGTTTAGTCTTTAAGATTGGAAGTGCAGTAATTCATTAAGAAGCTACTACTATTTAGTACGAAAATAACATCACTTTGACTATAGTATGTAAATAGTATTATACTGCGGTCCTTTGTAACGTGGAAGTAATTCCGCTGTCGGGCAACTGAATTTGGACGAGAAATTCTGATGTGTCAAGACTAGTTTCTAGAGTACAAACTATGAAACAGATAAGGCACATTTCTGAGATCCGGAAATTTCCAGTCAAATACATTAATTGTTGATACGGGTAGCAATATACGTACATAATTATAATTGATAATTTTTAATGTTGAATAGGGTGTCCAGGCAAATGGTACAGTTTTTTTAAAATTAATTTAATATTTTAATACTCTAATCACCATCATCATAATTATTATCGTAGGACTTTCACTGCTGGACAATGGCCTCCTCAAGAAATTGCCCATCCAAGAGGTTTGGTTGTATACGCCGGCATCCAGCGCGATTTTTTTATGCTTTAGATTTCTCTTAAGAAGATTTATCGCCAGAGGAAGTGTGAAATGCAGGCAACTCAAATAATAAAAAAACACCATTTGATATTATTACGTAATAATAGTAAAAATAGAACTACTTGAAAAACTCATTTATTTATACTAATTATGTTTTAAAGCGCCGTGTCAATTTCATTTTTGTGAGATATATAAGTTGACTGGCCACATTCTTCCAGTTGTACTTGATTGACATCTGTAAGTAAAAAGGTAATCTTTATTTCAGTCGGCATCAAAATCAAAGCAACACGCTCATCACTGAAAAGGCCTTGTGTATATAATTTTTTGTTGGACAAAATGTTTTATCATCCGAAGGCCTAATTTCTTTTTTTTTTATTGCCTCAAGTGGCCAACAAGCCAGTCACCCATCTGGGCCCCAAGTCTGCTAATTAACGAATGGATCAATCAAATCATAATTGTATTTCAATAGCAGTTTTAAAAATATATTAATGAAATATGAAAATATATGAATGAATGAAAACTGCTATTGAGATCCATTTACAATTCAATTGATCCATTCATAAATTAGCAGACTTGGAGCCCTGATGGTAAGTGGTAACGGTCACCTATATAATACATAGGATTGTGTTTTTTACCATTGACTTAGCAACCAGTATCAATGCAATGCAACAGCAATGAAAACACAGCCAGACTGCTGCCTACTTGCCCTTGGTTCCACGTGACCTAGCTGGCAAAATATAGTTTGGAAACAGCTCTGTCTTCAGAGAGAGATATAATTTACCATAATATCAACGAATTTACAAATACTAACCCATTACACCATTATAATGTCCCATTTGCTTCTTGACGCTAACATGGTCCCAATATTGTCTCACGTTACTGCCGAGTACTGTATACAGGATTGTGGCTACTATGTATATAGTTCCCATTGTTAGAAGGATTATTCGCCATCGCGATGGATCACTCTGGAAAATAAAATTAATTATTTTTTAGTATTTTTTTACTCCTCCAAAATGTTTGCAGAAGAATAAAATACTAAGACACGTGCCCAGAAGTGGGACATTAATTTATGGGTTCTAATGATAATGATGATATTTTTGTAAAATAAGTTAGAGCTCGGATCATTCATTTGTAAGCTGGGAAATTACAAATTTATTGAAAGTCAAAAAATATTGCAAAATCTTTAAAGACGCACCATGTTGTCTCCTAGTATCGCTCCAAATACAAAACACATAGAACCTCCAACAAAACTACTCAAAACACAGGATAAACACATCACTGTTCCTGAGAAATTTTCTGTCATATCCTTGTAGGAACTCTGTAAATAAAAGTGAAGTGGATGTTACCCAATGTTATAGTTAATTAAAGGTTGGTTGCAGGCGACACAAAATCGCCGGCAGTGGCGGAAATTAGGCAAGGCGGTCCAGCAGTGGGCGTCATTGGGCTGATATGATGATGATAGTTACTTAAATAAAATTGGTAATGTTATTTTTTGGCTATAACTTTGCATTATTTAATAATAAATTAAATAAATAAGATGAGTAGTTATAAAAGTAGAGATTTGTTAGGTATGATATGATCAGTGTTACCTATATTATATTCTGAAGAAGAGTTTTTAGTAATTATAATAATTTTAGGCTACGTTAACCGCTTATCATCAGGCAGGTCTGTTTGACATCGTCGTGGTATAAAAAAAATACCATTTAGCAATAATACCCTTATATGGGCAATAGTGATCAATAAACTTTTAAACAAAAGTCATAAAATAAAACCAGCCACGCAATTGGAAAACAAATAAAAACGCCCACTCGACAAAAAGCAATTAAAAACAGAAACTTACCAAAAAGCCGCAGAATTGAAAACCTAGCAGAGCCAATATTGTTGCTAATACGATAATCGCTGGCAAGTCCCATTCGTGTGGAAAATTGGGCAACATCGTTAATTCCATTACAATCCCGAAAGCACCTGTCAGTATTTGATTCATGTAAATGTAATGAATAAAAAAATATATTATTTAATATGTCGATACTATAAGTACATACGCATGTTTCACTACACAAACACATGCTTATTAAGTTGCAGAAGGTTTTTAAAATTAGCAAAAGTCTGTAATACCAATAACTTTATAAATAAATTAAATAATCAAGTATCTGTATTGGTAGGATTGAATTTGTAACTAAATAGATACCTATATTGGAAATGATGACCATTTTTTGCTTTGCATCAATAATTAAACTTTATAAAAAACTTACCTAAAGCATTAATAACTTTTCTAAAGAAATTTGCACTAAAAATGTAGTGTACGTATTTTATTTTATATATCCAGTCGACCAATGGCGCTATTACAATATAAACTACTATCATTGCTGCAAAAGGTAACATGCAATACCACGAACTCTGAAACAACAAAAAACATAAGATAAAAATTGAAAATTCCTAAATTATCTTTTTCTTCCATTTAAATTTTCATTTTATCAATTCTAATGCAAAATCTATTAAAGAGGCCAATGAGACAAAAGTTATCAAATAATAGCGGCTGGGGACAAATTAGCATTTTGTTCCAACAATAAGGAAAATAAAATCTTATTTCCAAACTTGGAGTCCAGGCCATTAAATGAAGTCAAAAAGTTACCGTATGATAATAAGCTTCCAAAAAATAAGCGATAGGCTTGTGAGGAAATTGGCGAGTTTCCAAATTAAGTAAAATACAAAGCCTAGAAAAGCAAGTCTCTTATCTTAAAGAGACTTGCCTAGGTTTTATATTTTTCAATTTCATACAATCACAGAACAATTTCAAGTATTTTCATAACTGAATTGAAAAATCCATAATCGAATTCAAAATAATAAATTTTGTACTTTAAATCAATGAAAGTATTGGTATAATTGATATTTAAAAGTTGAATATTGTTCTAGTTGTCAATATCAGGCATTAATGTGGTTGTCAGTTATCTTGCTTACGACAGATATTTGGCTGCAATTCAACAACATGTTCTATTATGGCTGTATCTGATAGATTGATTATCTTATTTTACAGCAACAGGCCTTTATTCTCCGGAAGCAGAGATTTAGATCGCAATGTTAGTTTAAAAGGAACTACCCTATTGCCATAATTCTGATACAATAAACAAAAATTTTAGGCAAACACTATGAATTTAATGACAAAAATAAACATAATAAATCTGCCCGACCAGGGCAAGATACTTACGGCTTCTTGTACATCAGATCTGCATATACTCACTACGCTATCGATGTAGCCAGTATGTCATAGAAATTGACCACTTTTATTTTTTATGTTTAAAATTTCATCGAAGATTATTTACAATTAATTGTCTTGAAAATTATAGAAAAGTTAGATATAATTGTTAAAAATGAAAACTAACCTCCTTTAAAGATTTTCCGTATGTCATCAAATACGCTGGTCCATATACTAAACAGAAGGTAAATAAAGTATTGCTAGCAGCGTGTGTACTTGTCACAGCCCAGAAATGAGATGAAACCAAAATTTCTCGCCATGGCTTCCGTAGTTCTTTCTGAACAAAAATATGATTGTTATGATATGAATAGCTGTCATCTGCTAGTATACTATTCTGTCATCAAATTATTTAGGTTAAAAAATAAAAATATAAAAGCATAAATTATATCCATCATACGTGCTCTCTTGGGGGGGGGGTCGGTGCCTAGTCCTTAGTGAGGTAACTTCTGCCAGGGGAGTCACATTCCAAGAAATACTAAGACGACAACAGCGTAGGTATGCCTAGGTGAGCGAAGCTAGGCTATTTAACGCGCACCGACAAGTGCTTTATATACGTCCTCGCCGCCTCCAGGCCGCCGCCGCGACCTGGGGGCGGGCCCGCCTAATATCTTAGCGGGTCGTCCCCTCCGGACAATGCTGCGGTTCAGAACGGGCTTCGCTCAACAACATCTACCCCGGAACCGTTAGCAGCCAAATATAAATGCACGCAGGCGAACCCTCGGCGCCATAACCGAACCAACTGGCTAGGGGAAGAAAACCCCGAAACAAAAAATAACCCATGTGACTGGGCAGTCACCTGCGTCATGGACCTGCGCAGTTGAACGCCGTACGCGGGGATGATGGGATCCTGGGGGGTTGAGCCGAACGGCGCTGGCGGTTATGCGTCCGTGAGGCAACACGCCCCCTTTGGCCCGGATTTCAAGCCAAACGGTAGCCCCAACCACTAGCCACGGTTGGGGAAATTAGGCCATGGTGTACCATCAGTGGGCCACCGGCGAGGAGTGTAGGGTGTGGGTGAAGGTCATGCTGACGGAGCAAGTGAGGGTTGATCAGTCGTTGTGGGTGGCCTCATGCCCCCAACGCCAGCCCGATCGAGTTCCCGATGTCGCACTGTAAGCCAGCCTTGCACTCCTATATCTCTTTGGTAGTCCTAGTGCCCCTCGAATTATGTCGAGTAAGGCACTCCCAGTTGCGGGCTCCGGGGAGGGTGGGAAGCCAAAGAGATGAATCTATACACTGAACATAAATGGACAACACAGATAGGCCAATTAAAAAACACAACAGCACACCCCTAGCTGAAAGCTCAGAGGCACCGTCCTCGGGCATCAGTGACGGGATCACCACATCACGCGCCCTCAGCGCACACTCAGACCGAACCAGCAGCTTAGCGGCTCCGGCTGCAGGCACTGGGGAAGTCACCTACAGACAACAACACACCCCAACCGGAAGTCCAGCGACTAAAACCGCAGGCACCGGGGCGGATAAAAAGAACACCACACGCGCCCTCAGCGCTCACTTGGCCCGAAACGGCAGCTCAACAGCCTCGGCTGTAGGCACCGGGAAAGGCACGAACACTACACACCACACCAACACCAACACCAACCAAACACTTCCGGGAAGCTCAGGGGTTCCGACCCCGGGCACCCGGAACGACCAAACAGAGGCTAAAACCTCTACACAAATACCCTTGTGCGACAGTCCGTCGGCTTCCTGTAGTGGCAGCAGAACGGACGACGCCTTCTCTGACTGGCAACTGCCTAAGAGGAAGGGTATAACCAAACTCCGTCCCCAAGCTTCTGGCGCGGAAGGTGGAGCAGTTGCTGCCCCATCGACCAGCGCTAAGAAGCAAAAGGGTCGGCGCAAAACGAGGACGGAGAGACGCTTGGCAGCCAAGCTGAAGAAAGCGTCACTCCCAACCTATAATCAAACCGCTTCCCATGATCGGGTAGCGCCCTCAGGTCCGGTTAAATTTGCCGCTGGGGGAAGGAACACGCCATCAACCAGCGGCACGGACCCCAAACAGCGTCCTCAGGGCACGGGTCAGGCCGCTGCTAAACGTGCTCTCAACGAGACGATTTCGCCTCGGGGGGAGCACAAGAAGCAGAGGCTGGACCGGCCGAAAAAGGACGCCGCCAAGTCATACGCCCAGGCTGTTAGCTCGCCCCTTAACGTGGCAATAACCTGCGAGCGTACGGGCAGCTTAAGCCAGGAGACGTCTGAGCTGGTGCTTAAGGGCATCCAGGCCCGGCTCGTAAAAGACATCCTGGGTGGCACACAACCCCCTCCAAAATTCAACGCGAAGCCGGTGTTTGCGGAGGGGGTCTTAAAACTGTGGTGCCAAGATGACCACAGCCTGAAATGGCTTCAAAGCATCGTCCCCGACCTGGGGCTAGCGTCCAGCACTAGGCTGGCCGTTAAAAACCAGGGGGACATCCCACTTCGGGCACGGTGCTGCATCTTGGTCCCGGATCCACAGGGGGTTCTGGAGGATGTGCGCGTCTTAGGGCGCGTGCTATCCGCCCAGAACCAACACCTAGAAGTGGCAAAATGGACCCTGCAGAACGCCACAAAACAAGCGTCCGCATGGTTCGTGGTGGTTGGAGTCCCGGAGAGCCAGATTCCGACTCTGATGAAGACCGGGCGCCGTCTCTCTTTTTGTCTAGGGACGGTGTACCTGAAGTTTCAGGGTCGGAATGGTAGGTTCACCGACGTCCCGCAGGGATGGGACCCGATCACCGCCACCATAAAACAGGAGCTTAAAAAGCCCCTCACCACGGAGGACCCCTCACAGGAGGCTCTTACCAAAAATAACCCCGACGCAGGTGTGGAGGTGCCGGTAGCGGCACCACCATCCGCTCCAGTCGGCGACGGGCTGGGGGTCGGACCCGGGGGGGGGGGAGAGGCGGAGGACATCCTGTCCTCGATCTCCGGCCTCCTCGGGGACGACGCCGAGTCCGTTGACCTTTTCGCGGGTCTACAAATAGGGGGGGATGAGGAGGGTATCACCACTGATGGTGCCCCCTTCGTCCAAGAGGATTAACCTCCTACAAGCGAACCTCCAGCACAGCCGTGTCGGCACGGCTCAACTACGTAAGTGGCTGGAGGTTCAAGACACAGCCATTGCCCTCATCCAGGAGCCATGGATTAGGGCAGGCCATATCCAGGGGCTCTCGAATTTAAGAGGTAAGCTCATAGTTACTGGTGATCATGACCATCCCCGATCATGCATTTTTGTCACCAATAACCTACAAACACAGGCCCTTACAGAGTTCTGTTGCAGGGATCTTACAGCCATAAGGCTACAAACACAGCTGAATTCAGAGGATAAAGTGGTCATCCTCGCCTCAGCCTACATGCCTGAGAAGGAAGGGCTGCCCACACCAGATCTCAGCCGCCTTGTAGACCACACCGCAAGGGAGAGGTTGGAGGTCATCATTGGGGCGGACAGCAATGCACATCACCCCCTTTGGGGCATGAACTCCCAAAACGAAAGAGGTAAGTCCCTTGTTGAATACCTTTTCTCTACAAACCTAACCCTACTAAACACCGGCTCTGAACCGACTTTTGTCACCAAGAAGAGCCGCACGATAATTGATCTAACACTGGCCACTGAAACCGCCGCAGAGGCTGTCACGGACTGGCATGTTTCCAAGGAAACATCCTGTTCGGACCACAGGTGGATTCGGTTCAGCCTACAGGCGGAGACAATACAGACTCCGCCGAAACGCAACCCAAGGAAAACAGACAGAGACAAATTTGTACTCTATCTCAACAACGGACTAGCACAACAATGCTCCCCACAGATCTTAGAGGATACAACACAGATTGAGGTACAGGTAAATCACCTGACCAAATCCATAATAGACAGCTACCATATATCTTGCCCACTGACGTTGCCTCCAAAAGCACCTGGGAAACAACCTTGGTGGGGCCCAGAGTTGGAACGCAAAAGGGGCAAGGTAAGAAAGGCGTTTAACAGAGCTATGAACACATGTATGGAAGAGGACTGGGATGCTTATCGCTCAGCCAAATCCAGCTACAAAAAATGCATCAGATACCGCAGCAAACAGGGCTGGAGGAAATTCTGTGAAAACATTGAATCATGCCAAAAAGCTAACAGGGTCAGAAAGGTCTTAGCACAGCAGACCTTGACCGCACCCACGTCCCTACGCAAGGACGACAATACACTCACAACGTCGCCAGAAGAAGTTAGGCGTGTTCTGATCGGCACACACTTCCCTGGTTGCGCCTTCACGACGCAAATCGACTGGCAAGAGGAAAAAGTTACACCAACTGTCAATGACTGGCAGTTCGCAGACAAAGTGGTCACCCTGGAGAAAGTCCAGTGGGCCCTTAAGAGTTTCCACCCCTTCAAAGCAGCTGGCCCAGACGGGATTATCCCGGGCTTTCTGCAATGGGGAGATCTGCCAATCGCAAGCAGACTCGAGAGTATCTTCAAGGCATGCCTGGCACATAGATACGTACCGAAAGGGTGGAGAGAAGTCAAAGTCATATTCATCCCGAAGCCAGGCAAGGGTGATTACACAAACCCCAAAGCACATCGACCAATCAGTCTGACCTCATTCATGTTGAAAACCATGGAACGCTTATGCGAGAGGGAACTGAGAGATGGTGCATTAAAACTATTACCCTTACATGCTAACCAGCACGCATACAGCTCCGGCAAATCCACGGAATCAGCACTCCATCTGGTAGTTAATCGGATAGAGGAAGCTATCGAACAACAAGGAATCTGCCTAGGCACCTTCATCGACATCGAAGGAGCCTTTGACAAAACAAACTTCACCAGTATCAGGGCCGCCCTGTCCAAACATGGTGTGGAACCGATACTTACCGATTGGATAACAAACATGCTGAGTAATAGAGTGGTTCGCCTTGGTGGAGATGATCAGGCAGCGCTGATAGCCAGAGGCTGCCCACAAGGAGGAGTTATCTCCCCTCTCCTTTGGAATCTAGTAATAGATGACCTAATTACAAAGCTGAATAGAAACCGCGATTACACAATAGGCTACGCAGATGACCTCACTATCCTTGTCTCAGGGAAAGTAGCGGGAACCGTATGTAACCTCACCCAACAAGCTCTTCGCACCGTTGAGAAATGGTGCGTGGACTTCGACCTGTCGGTGAACCCGACGAAAACTGAACTAGTCATGTTCACAAACAAAAGAGTACTAGGACAATACCGACTACCCACACTCTTTGACACTGAGCTGAAACTGTCAAACGAGGTAAAATACCTCGGCGTGATACTTGACAGTAAGTTAACCTGGAACAGCCACCTAGACAATAAATTAGTCAAGGCCGGAATCACCTTCTGGCAATGCAGAAGGATGATTGGGAAAAGGTGGGGGCTGGCACCGAAAATCATCCTATGGCTATACGAAACAGTTATCCGCCCTATGATAGCATACGGTGCTATCGTCTGGTGGACAAAAACAGTGCAGACAACAACATCCGCTAAATTACAACGGACACAAAGACTGGCGTGCATGGCGACCACCGGCTGCATGAAAACCACCCCCACTGCAGCAATGGAAGCCATGCTAGGACTCCTACCACTGGATCTGTTCATCCGCCAGGAAGCAACAGCAGCGGCAATACGCCTAAAATCACTAGACTTATGGCACGATAGAAACACGAAACACACATCCCTACTAAAAGAACTGGTAGAGGAGCTGCCCATAATAGGAGCAGCGTGTGACCGTGTGCCCAAACAATACGTTTTCGACAAAAAATACAAAATCCAACTCTTTGAAGAACACCGCTACGAATCCCAAAACCTTGCGGAACTACGAGTTTTCACAGACGGATCAAAAACAGATATGGGAACTGGAGCTGGCATCTTCTCCGAGGATCTTAATATCAACATTTCAAAACCCTTGGGTATATACAACACGGTCTTCCAAGCCGAGTGTATGGGTATAACTCTGGCCGCCTCAGCGATCATGGCCAGAAGAGTGGAAGGTCACTCGATTCGCATACTCTCGGACAGCAGGGCCGTGCTACAGGCTCTAAACAGCCACACAGTGAACTCAGGACTAATACTGGAATGCCATCAGAACCTAAATCTGATAAGCCACACCAACAACATAATCTTGCAATGGATCAAGGGACACAGCGGATCTAGAGGTAACGATGCAGCGGATGAGCTCGCAAGAAGGGGATCAGAAACGAGTGTGATGGGACCTGAGCCCATTATACCCATCCCTTTCACATACCTTCGTACGATCGTGAACAAACGCACTAGTGATCTACACGGCAGAATCTGGACAAACCTAGAAGAGTGTAGACAGGCCAGGGAGGCCCTTCCTATGCTCGACCACAAACTAACTAGGCGTCTGAGACAGCTGTCCAAACGGCAATTGCGAACAGCCACAGCCGTTATCACAGGACATGGTTCCTTTAATAAACACCTTTTCGTTCTAGGCATCACTGACAGCCCTCTCTGCAGAGCCTGCATGAGTGAGGAGGAAACAGCAGCTCATGTGCTCCTACACTGCCCTGAAACCGTTACATACAGGGCTAAGTACTTCAACAACACAGGTACACTCCGACAGATCGCCAGCAACGTCAATAGACTGCTGGCGTTCTTCGGCGAGCTAGGGTGGATCGAGTGAGCTATCCACCCTCACGCAAAAACCGCGCCTTGACGTGGAGTTGCGGACAACAGCCCGCCAAACCATACCATACCATACCATACGTGCTCTCTTGGTATATTTAAGAACCTGTTTGGCAAATTTCATACATTTAGACCCAGCCTTAATCAGTCACTCAGTCAATAGGTCAGTCAGTCATGTCTATAATAAAGTCAAGTTAAAGTCAAAGTCAAATCCTTTTATTTCATTTGGATCACATACATGATACTTATGAACGTCATACAAAGCCAGAAAAAGTGTCAGTAAATTTGCCTACGGCCAGTTCACTGACAAGGTTGAGCTCTGAGAAGAACTTGGCAAGAAACTCAGGCCACTCTTTTCAATCGCCATAGTTGTTACAATTTTAATTGGTTAATTATTATTATTAATAGGGGAAACTGTATTTACCTTACGATAATAAGTCAGAGCTTCTCTAACGAACTCCTTTTCAGCATCACCAACAGCTTGGTGGTCGTCAGGTGAACTGGCTGTTAAGGTAGCTGAGATAACTGCCATCGAAAGTCCAAGCATAGCAAGAGCATAGTATATTAGCTCCCAGCCTAAAGCAGCAGCAGACAGTAGTCCTGACAAAGGGAGTGCTATAACGATGCCAACTTGAACACCTGAAATTTATGTAAATTGTAGGTACGATTAGTGTACGATCAGGACATGATTGCCAATGTTACTAAAATATCGTTAATAAATAACAGTACACTAACTCTAATAAGTTAGTGTACTGTTATTAAAAGTAAAGCTCTTCCTATAAAAGGAGGATTTAAGTCTAATACTATCACGTTGTCTGTGTAGCTTGGTATAGGTTTTTATTTTGAGTTTGCCTTCTCTTACATTGTATTGTGATTTGTGTCACATTACTTAAGACACACTGTTTATTAATTACGTTATTATTATTTACCTATGTAAAATATAGCATTTTTTTACATAAAACATTGTTCAATGAAAAAAACATTACCCTCCTTTTTGGCATTCGGGTAAAAAGAGCTTACTTCGCACTTTACGAAAAAAATAAAAATACGACAAAACGATTCATAGAAATTTAAAAATAATAACGAAATTTACTTGTAAGTATTTAACATTGGAAGGCAAGCAAGCGACATTGTAATAAAGCTCTAAGCCCGGCTGCCAAAGCTCAGTGCTCACTATTAGGAAAACAATAGAATGTGCCATAAATAACCGTCAACCCAACTTTCTATAGCGGACTATAGAAAATATTTATATTAATAGAAGGTTTGCATCTAATATTCATTAATGGACCATTTGTCATAAGGGTTGGGCTGACATGCATTCAGAGTTTCTTTGATAAAGAAAATTCCATTCAATTTGTTCATTTTTGTGGACAGTTTTATTTAAAATTTCAAATGACTTTTGTTTTTTGATGAATATTTATGTTTTTACCTGTGTAGATCAGAAAGTTGAATGTTTTTTTCTCATTGGGTGGAAGCCATACTGCAAGTAGTGATTGGTTGACGGTGTGGAAACATGCGTGACTCAAACCCATAAATAATTTTGCATTGCAGGCTGCCACCCAGCCTCCCTATAGATAAGATAAATCTTGTTAACTCAGTTACTTACATAAATATACGTTTTTAATTTCATTCTATTGCAGTTATTTAAATGTTGGACTCCAATAAAGTTTAAAAAAAAAAAATAGGTAAGACCATAGACCTAGGATCCGCGCTTACATACTAAATCTATGGGTAAGACCTATGTCCAGCAGTGGACGTCATTAGGCTAATGATGATGATGAAAGTGAAGAAGAAACAAAAAAAGAAAGAAAGAGATTGAGAAAGAACGGTGTTAAATTTTATATATTTTTTTAATTTACTGCCTCAGTGTCGTAGCGGTAGTGTATACGGTTTCTGAGATATCGGGTTCGATCCTCGGGTCGGGACAATTTTTTGTACGATCTGCAAATGTTTGTTTTCTTAGTTTGGGTGTTTTAGGAAATATATAGGTATGTTTATCAGTTGTTTAGATACAATAAATAACATAAGCGTATATTAGCTTACTTTGGGCTAGATGGCTCCGCACTGTGTAAAAAATGTCCCATTTATTTTAAAACTTAATTTGACAGGAAAGTGTAGCAACCTAAACAACAATTTAACATATTATATGCTATGTCAAATTGTTGTTTAGGGCAAGATTATGAATATAATGATTATAAAAAACAATACCTTATTTATAATGGTTGGCATAGCAACACAGAGTGCACCATTAATCAAGAAAATAGTGGTCGTGAGAAATTTTCCTCCAATTCTTTTAAGGAACAGTTCTGAAGGCAGTAGCATCAACGCATACCCAACGAAGAACGAAGAGAGTACTGCACCTTGTATTCTTCCATCCCAATTGTGAATCTGTGAATTATACAAATTATAATTAAATCTGACTTCTTAATAATAAATAATAATAACATTATTTTTATATAAAACGAAATACGAGGGAAAAATTTTGACGACAAACGAAATTTTGACATCATGTGTAAATGGGCTCACGTCGTTGGGCTAATTATTAATCCTAAAAAAACAAAACTAATGCACATTCACTCACCCTACCTCAAGCCCTCTTATAATCCTAACATTGTAGCTCACGACCACATGTGTTTACACCAACATGGAAACGCATGTAGTTGTCAAACACTGCAGTTAGTGTCTCAGCATACTTACCTAGGTCTAACTATAGACAATAGATTCCATTGGAGGCCCCATATCGAAAACGTATGTAATAAATTGAGATCGGTTTTGTCGAAACTGTGTATTCTTAAATATAAGTTACCTTATAAAACATTAAGAACCATGTATTTAGCACTGGCTGACTCAGTTATTAACTATGGCCTAAGCAGCTACGGACGCACATACAAATCCTACTTGGACAGCTTATATAAATTACAGATAAGCTTGTTAAAATGTATTGTACCTAATCATATCAAAAATAAATTACTAGATGACGATAAAAAATTATTCAAATACTGTAATGTACTAAGTGTATTCGATAAGGTGAGTGTGTGCGTTCTAAGTGAAGAATATCACAATAGAGATAAGCTTGTACATAACGTAAGGCCAGAGTCATTGCGCTCCTTAGCATACCTACCTAAATATAAATTACCTAAATACACAAATGTCTACGGAACGCGGACGTGGGAATACATGCTACCTAAAATCATGAACAGTGTTCCTGTCGCAATCTGCGACGCTTTAAATGAGAATAACTGTAAAAGGAAATTGTTAAAATACTTTAAATCATTAGATTAATAGTATCATCTTAAAATTATGTTAACTTAAAATGTAAGGTAGTACTCGAGCTCTAGTGGCTACCATACCACAGTTAAACCCTAGATGGTTTGGGTGGTTATGTTATATATGTAAAGTAATGTAAATATTCTGTTTATATTGGTCAATAAACGCAAAAAAAAAAAAAAAAAAAAAAAAAAAAAAAATAAGAAAGTGAAAGAATAGAAATAAAAAAAAAAGTTGTACATACTGTCTGAGGGGCTTTAATACCTAATACGAAGAAAAATTTGTTCAAGGATTGCAGTTCGGGTCAGTTCAGAGAGAATAGAAGAGAAAAACATTTTAGTTCAAGTATCATGGAATAGGGGTAGAAAGATATTATGTCAGTGTCAGTCAAGTGTCTTACCATCTGCTAACAGGCAAGGAAAAAGATTTTGAGGAAACCCACATACCATAGAAGAAATTGTAAGTGTATGTCTGATCCACCTACCCGCATTAATAACCCAGCGTGTGTGAATTCTAACCTAGGCCCTTTCGGAAATTTAGATACTATGGTTACTGTCACTTTCAAACATGACAGCGACATCAAAAAACCGAATGTCGAAAATCAGAGTAAGCCCCCAGCTCTGAAGATAGAGCAAAAGAGACTCGTGCCCAGCATTAATGTCTCTAATGGGTTGCTATTATATTCCTATTATGAGTAGAAAATATTGATGGGAAAATTTATGATGGTATTCAATCTTAATGCACATAATTATGATAGTATACAATATTGACCTGTATGTAAGTGTCATCTCTTCTGGTCTGATCGTTGGTCGCCAACACGGCTACACCCATGCTACCTCGTATTATACCAATCGCGATGGAACTTACTAGCATGTACACCATTTGGATATGTCTGACGCCAATCTTGAATCCTGTGTGAGAAAAAGTTTATATTTAATTGTTTTACTGTCAAGTCACTTCATTCCACTGCTGAGCAAATTAGATATTCATTCATAATTTTCTATTAGTAACTTAAGTGATCAGGTGTCTTGATGGCATTTAGACGAGTAACTAAAATCCATATGGTAATAAATAACTACAGGACAAATTCAACGAGTTAATTCATAATTGCCGACAAGAAGTAGGTAAGTGGTAAAGATCAATAGAATACAAAAAATATTTTTAAGTAACGATTCTTCTTCGTCACGCGTCGATCACTTAATGCTGGACCGTGATACATACATGACACGTCTCCAAGCTATGCGGTCTTCAGATATATCGACCGCGAAAAGATGTCGCGATTTCCTCCGACAGTCATCTTCATATTTCATTTTGTGGAATGTACTATATCTCAAGTGTATATGTCAAGTGTCTTACCATCTGCTGACAGTAAAGTAAAACATCTTGAGGAAACCAACATACCCTTGAAGAAATTCTATGTGTATGTCTGATCTGATGATATGTGGAAGCTATTTAAATAGAGAAGAGGAGACGTGAGCCCAGTAATGGGATATTAATGGGTTGCTGATGATGATAATGACAATAAGACAGAACATCCGCGTCATTTTTATAAAACATATTTCAGGTAATGCAAAAAAGCAAACATTAGTACGCAATTTTACATTAAACAGTATTTTTCAATCTAAGCGAATAATGAAAATAGATGATTTCAAATTGTATGCGCAACCATTGTTAAACACATGAGGGGATGGTTGAGGAACAAAGAAGCGGTAAGTGCTTTGTAAAGAAAGGGCCATACTGGAAGGCTAAATTTATTATGTAGATTACAATTAAACTGTGAAACTTGAATCGATCAAACCTAAAGGACAAATCTGTATGATGAGCACAATAAATTTATTTATGCTGTGTCTAGTAATGTATCTATACTATACATATTATATATTATGTTTTAATAAAAAAATAGTTTAGTTTGAGACTAGATGACGCTGTGTGTACTGTGTAAGTGTTCAAATATTATTATTATTTTTAGCTGAACTTTTTTCTAAACTCCAAACTAGTGCGTCAGTGTCATAAGAAAACTTTGTAATGTTACACGTCTTAGTCGTAAATTAATGGCTTAATGACTCTAAACGTAGGCAAGATAACCTTGTTTATGTGTTTACTTTGTTATCTGCAAACATAACTGTTAGTACGTACTATAATTGGTATTTACTGGATGACTCAAAACTGCTTCTAACTACTATTTACTTTTGAGACTCTCAAAGAAATTATACTACTTGCCATTGTTGTAGATCTCACAATCATAGCATTTTTCCTGAAGGGGTAACTAGACGTGCTTATCATCCACAATACCAGGGGCCCGATCCTGCTAACACACGTCGATAGCAGACTGATAGACCAATTACAGGCCGGCAATATGGCGCGATCGCCTTAGTAAGCCAATCACAGCTGTCGAATGAGACCATCTGCTTACCATTTTGTTACTATTGCGTTAACAAGATCCGGCCCCTATTATGTTAGGTTCTAGGTATTAGTGGGCGACTACTGCAATTAATCGATTAATCGAGCTCATTTCCAGATTTCACACAGCGGGTATACAGCAACCTACGAGATCAATATACAACGCACTTAGGGTACTGTTGGAGCTGCTATAGCGCTGTAGTGCATCGTAGAATATATTATGTTTCGAAAACGATGTGCCTCCTATCTCACTCGCGTCCATGACAGTACCAACCCTATCATGGATGTGTTTACAGATCGGTGGGAGTCCCCCATGCTACAAACGTGGATGAGGCTTTACACCGAACTATGTAATAGGTAATTTTAGACAGGCTCTAACAAATACTACTACTGCATCTACTAATGTAACTAACTAATTAACATATTATGGACTTGGTGTGAAACGGATGGTTATTTATTAATAATTTTATTTATTTATATTTTTTATTTTGATTTTTGGATAAATAAAAGATAAAATGGCTACCGATTTTTTATAATAATAATATTCTACCATATTCACACAGCGCCATCTAGTCCCAAAGTAAGCAATTATATTAGCTTGTGTTATGGGTACTAAACAACTGATATACTACTTAAATACATTTTTTTTTGTAATTATTTATTTTATTTTATTTATTAAGGTCCACCAACAGTTGCTTACACTAGAACAATACATGACAAAATTCAATAAAAAATAACAGTTTAAATGTAGCAACTACTTATAGGTGAACACCGCTTCAAATACATACATATTATAGATAAATTACACCCAGACACAGAACAAACCTTTATGCTCAACACACAAAGATTTGTCCTGGGTGGGGATCGAACCCATGACCTCCGGCTTAGCAGTCAGGGTCACTAACCACTAGACCAACAGGCCAGTCAATAATATATGTTTGGATAACATACAGTTATAATTTAATTTTAATATAAAGCAAGTATACCACTTGGTACAACACAATGTATAATGTAGCTAAACTTTATCGTATCGCGTAGGATTTAGACAGAGATGTCCAATCAATTATGTTGATTTTCCACAGTGTAAACTGGGAAGTTTCACAGAACGGTCGTACTGATTTACATTATACAACCTTCTGAAGAAGGTATTTCTTGATATAAAGTTATTTGAAATAAATTTGTGGTTATATAAAATACAAAACGTCTGTCTTTAGTTAATTTAGCTTAGGTAATATTGTATATAATATATTCCGTGTAGTGACGGGTTAAGAATATATTATAATGACACTACCCCGTTTCAACCAGTGAGTGTCGGCGACTAAGGGACTAAATTTAAGCAATAAAAGCACCGCGAGAAAGGGACAATTCGAAATAAACCTATAAAAACCCGTCTAGCCAGGCAGCGTGGTATAATAAGCTAAATTCCCTCTAATTTTTTTGGAGGAGACTCATGTCCAGCAGTCGGGCATTAATTTAAGGGTTGTAATGATGAATGAAGATGATATTGTATGGATTATTTTATTTTATAGATTACAAACTCACCATTCTTAGTAATGACGCCGTAGTATCCATCTTCAAATTGATATCTTACAAATTCAACGTCCATTATGTATTGTTACAAAATAAAAACATAACAGCGTCGCCAATTACATGCACACTGTTACAGAAAAAATATGTTGACATCAAACACATTATCTCCCTTATCTAACCGACTATTAGTAAAACAATGAATTGTTTATTGCATGTAAATACCACTGATTTTCTACGTAAATAATGATATCTCTGAAATTTTGTATTGAGTCAAGGTAACATAAGTGATTTTGAAACTTACCATCTTAGTAGAAAGGTTGAGTTTTGAGTGGAAGAAAACACAAAGGCTTCGATTCAGAATGTCAAGTGTATTCTGTTGAATAGATTGTGTAACTTGTGATTTACTGGTAGACGTGATGAGTGACGCACAGCAACCTAACGCAGCAGAAGTTAGTAATTGATTGTTAGATCCTCGTCACATGTTAGAACAAAACTTTTTAAAGGTGTATCTCTGTAGACTCAAGAACTTAGTAATTTGAAGATGTTTCAAAGTTGCTGACGCCGCGTCAGACATGGCTTTCTAGATATTTTGTTAAAGAAAATAACTTCGAGTTCTGAAAAGTTAATAGTAATCAAAAGAACACAACACAATGAAAAACCAAAAATTGGTACAGCGCTCTATTTAACTGACTTATTATTTGCACAAAGTACCTACCATCTATACTTTTATACTAATCATTTTATTTTTTATAATATCATTGAAGAGTTTATTTGTTTGTTTGGTTCAACGATAGGATCTCACTCTGTGTTATTGAATGCTGCATCTCTTTTTATCAAGGAAGGCTAAAGGCTATAAAACAGCATGGTAAGACCAATAGAGGCTGAGTAGGCACCCTGCAAAGATCCATGAGAGCAACAGCTAGTAATATATAAGATTCGTTTACTTGCGATAAATGAGTATTTCATTGCCCCTTGAGACTTTACGTAGAACTTAGTACACGATATCACTGTCTGATATTTGAACATTTAAATATGGTAGCGAGATATCGAATCTGAAAAGACAATGGACGACTGGCCTGTTGGTCTAGTGGTTAGTGACCCTGACTGCTAAACCGGAGGTCGTGGGTTCGATCCTCACCCAGGACAAATATTTGTGTGATAAGCATAAAGGTTTGTTCTGTGTCTGGGTGTAATTTATCTATAATATGTATGTATTTACAAAAAAAAATGTATTTAAGTAGTATATCAGTTGTTTAGTACCCATAACACAAGCAAATAGATTATATCAAAGTATCTTGTGACCCTGCCATATTAAGAACCTATAAAAAACTATTTGTATCACAAACCGTTTTAGTAAGAATGGGTAAATTGTTTGCACATAAACAAATGTTTACCTAACAGTTTCTGTTCTGAAGCAAAAAGGAAAATCAAATCGATGCGAAGTAAATTGTGAATTTTATGCATAATTATAAGTTGTAAGCCTGGCAATGTTACAGTTCTTGAGTTGTAAGCCTCATTGATCCAGTTGCCAGTTTGCCTTTGGGAGTGACGGGCATTTGAATACTATTAAGTTTCTTTATCTATACAAATAAATAAAATTGGTGTGTCTGTTTGTAATAATAAAATAACCGCTTTTTACTACATGCATTTGAATGTGTATACGGTACATATATCAAAATAACATTTTTTTAAAATTTTTGTCTGTCTGTCTGTTTGTTCCAGCTAAACTTTGGAACGGCTGGACCGATTTCGACGAGACTTTATATAGGTGGATAGCTAATGTCACAGGAGTTACTTAGGCTACTTTGGTTCTGAATAAATATCAGAGTTCCTTAAAAAAAATTAAAACTATGAATGCGGGATAAATTGTCCATGCCCAAGTCGCCGGCACAGCTAGTATATAAAATAAATATATAAAATAACTATTATTGTAGTATTTATATAAGTATAAGAAAGAAAGAAAGAAAAATATTTTATTATGTCTGATAGACACGGCGCACAATACATAAATCTTAGAAAATAAAATAAAAACACATTATAAACAGTAGAGACAATAATATTTTTTTACAATCTGTGGTGGCTTCTTCCATTCGAATCTGTCAGGCAGATTGACAGATTCCTAACTGTGACGTTTACAAGTCACTTGGACTTCTAAACGTCACAATAAGAAAAACGTGGCAAAATGACGTGTCGCCACGTGCAATGGTGCAATATTTTAAGAAAAACCACCACAGATTCCGGCCAAATGGTTTATTATGTACGCCGCTAGTTACCGTACACAACGGGTTGACACACAGCATACTCTGGGGAGAGCGTTATCCACCCCAGAACTGATTTTCAGTGCCAGCCAACCCATAACAGGCCAGCCTATAATAGGTTTGTATAATAAACAAGCTGTTGCTCGGAGCCTCAAGCCCGTCGTTTCTTGTTTGGTCACTACTCAGCTCCTATTGGTTGTAGCGTGATGTTAAAATATAGACTATCTATAGCTTTCCTCAATAAAATGAGTTCTCCAACACAAAAATATTTTTTCAAATCAGACCAGTAGTTCCTGAGATTAGCGCGTACTAACAAACAAATTCTATAGATTTATAAAAAAGCTTATAAAAACAAAGCGAAATGACAGGTACTTTTTGATACTTTCAATCAAGTAGAATTGACTAATGTTAGCGCGCGGATTCTAGGTCTGTGGTTTTAAGGCAAGAATAGCTTATAGTCATCAGCTGTTGCTCGGCAAAAGCCTCTTAAGATGCACCACACTTAGATAGGGCTTGAAACTATAAAGATCCCGTTTTTGCCATTTAGGCTACAGAACCCTAATAATTGTTATAACCTTGAGCGGTTTTAGATAAATTATGTAAGAAGCATTGTGTATGTCTGATCCACCAACCCGCAATAGGCCGTGTGTGGATTATGACCTAAACCATCTCAGCTCTCTAGATAGAGGAGAGGAGACCCGAGCCCAGCAGTGGAAGATTAATGGGTTGCTGATTATGATGATGATGTAAAAAGCACTGAAAGATCATACCAAATCTAGCAGAGTGTGGGTTAGATTCATGTTTCACCAATTTCGTCTAAAAACAGTAAGTTTAATAAATAAATAAATATTCTACCACATTCACAAAGCGCCATCTAGTCCCAAATTTAGCTTGTGTTATGGGCACTAAACAATTAATAAACTACATAAATACATTTTTTTTGTAAAATCATACATATTATAGATAAATTACATCCAGACACAGAACAAACCTTCATACTCATCACACAAATATTTGTCCTGGGTGCTACCTCTAGCGTAGTAGTCAGGGTCACTAACCACTAGCCCAACAGGCCAGTCAAAAATTTTTAACATTTAGTTTCTTCTATAAACATGGGTAATTTCACCTTCGCGCCTCGTTATTCATTGTAATAACAGATAGTAACCCAAATTGTAACAACAATGCTAGTTTACTCTAACCAAAACTAAACAAATAAGTTTCAACGTTTCTACACGAAATGTTTGTCTGGATGTGTTCTAAGCTTCTAATTTACAAAGCTGAGAATTCAAACAAGAAATTTGTAGAGATTGTTAGCAAAATCAGGTACACAACGACTCATTTGTTATAAGGGAGGTAATATGATTAGGAAAGAGGGATATCCTTGTCAGAGAGTTACTCTCTGTAGGTTCTGTGTGATAAGACAAGACTTATTTGCCTAAAGTTTGAATACGAACAGTTTTGCTGACAATGATGGGAAGTTTTATTTGACTTGCTTTATTTGGCTTCAATATCATCATCAAATAAAATATAATACAATATTCTACCACATTCACACAGCGCCATCTAGCCTTAAATTAAGCAATTATATTAGCTTGTGTTATGGGTACTAAACAATTATGTATCATGTACGAGATTTATATGAAATAAAAGATTTGAAATTTGAAGTTTGACTTTATTCACTTGTTGACGTCATAGGGACGTATACTATTTCATAAATAACATCACAAAGATTCACAATCTATTTTAAAATACAATAACCTAGTTTAAGGACATCAACTTTTAAGTCTAAGATCTGACTACGACCAAAGCTGATACAAGACCAGAAGACAGAAGAATTTGTGTTGTAAACACTTTTTTTTTTGCCGGTGGCACAAAATCGCTCGTTTTGACGGAAATTAAGTGAGGCCTATGTCCAGCAAATGGACGTCATTGTATGATATTATTATAATGATGATGATGATGAAACACCTAATCAAGAGTGTGCATTATAATACTTAGTTGAAGTCTCTTTTGGTACCAAATATGTACTCTTGGTAATACTGCATATATCTGGTATAATGCCACAAAAAAAATGCAATAGTAAGTAAAATGTAGGTCAAGTAATGTAGATTATTTTTTGTGGAAACATGAAAATAAATTTAAAATTATGTAATTTTTTTTTTCCATAATTTTAAATTTATTTTCATTAAATTCCATAATTTTAAAATAAATTTAAAATGATGGAAATTTTTTTTTTCCATAATTTTAAATTTATTTTCATTAGCTTTTAATTAGCATTAAGAATCTGATATATATAAGCTGGTTTGTGAGTTCAAAGATCAATGACTCGCAGTTGACAGCTTGCACATAGTTTTAAAAATCTACTTAGAACACTATTTGCAATTTGCAGATCTATTATTCGACCCAGTATCATCATCATCATCATGATATCAGCCCAATGACGCCCACTGCTGATCATAGGCCTCACCTAATTCCTGCTATAGTGAGTGATTTTGTGCCGCCTCCAATCACCGGCTATTGTAAATTCAAATTGTACCGGTCGCTTACAACAAATCTTGTTTCTTCTCGTTTTATTCTGTGGTCCACTAAATGCCTTATCTAAACCATAACTCACAAAAATAAAAATACATTATCATACAACTATTGTCAGTTTTCTCATTCAATCGCTTCTATACTGGCCCTCAGTGCTTCCAATTCCTTCATTGCAGTCTTGCTGAGTGGTCGCATTTCTTCTGTAGAGGAAAGGAGACGTAACATATTATTGTGGTCATCAGATATCAGGTACCTAGTCCAGCAAATTTTCTTTAAGAGTTTAATAGTATTATACTGGTACTATACTGGACCAAATGCTCAAAAAATGAATAATATAATAATAATAATATTTCACCACATTTCGTGATATTTGTAAGCGTGTTTCTGAGGTATCACGTGACCCAAAGGCTGGCTCTATCCGTGACAACGCATTAGCATTGCCATCCAACGCAGTAATGTGGCTAGCCTTTTGGGTACGTTTCCTCAGGAATCTGACCTCAATCAGATTATCAATTTATAGGAAATTCCTGTAAATAGAGTATCTGATTTTTTTGTGTAAATAGGTTAGTTGTGTATATTATTTCAGATATGATGTAAATATTTTATTGAATAAATTTATAACCAAATTTATACTGGTATATTAAATATAGAAACAATGTTTGTAGGTGCGGAAAAGATGATTTGTTAAGATGTGAAGATATTGATTTTTTGTAAATGTCTTACTATCTCAGTAAAGGATTACCTATCTTATTTTATATTCTCTACGTGACCAACTGATGTCATTATTATCAATATACCTTACCTAATTTACCGACAGAAAATCTGAAATCGTTTTTACGCGACCAGGTGCTCAAACCCAGGATTTTTGAGTAATGGTCGTAATAATTGAATCTATGACACCAAGACTCTATGTTTGCCTTGGTGTCATAGATTGAATTATGATTATGATTATTATTATCAAAAACGAACCTGGATCAGCTTTCTTCCTGTCCTTATAATCAGGGCTGTCCCAAGGCTGCCGGTCGGCGCTACCAAATATGACGTATATAAGATTGCTGACGATAGCTATGGCTGATACCAGTAAGAACACGATCCGCCAGCGACTTATATCAGACTGCAAAATAAAGGTGAATCAGACAAAATGGAACCTATAAACAAAACTAGAAAGCTCAATATTTAATGACTATTGAAATATGAGAGATTGATTCATAGCTCTGCTAAGGCTGAACAACTAAGGACATAGATATAAAAAATAAATATAAGACTAAAAGAAAGATTTGCTACATTAAGACAGACAGATTGCAATAAAATAAATCTTCCAAAACTAAGTTATTACTCTAATCATTGAGATTCATTATAAAACCATTTAAACCATTTATTTTGCCACACACATACATAAAAATTCAAAAAAAAGTAGAAAAGGTACATTTACACAAAATAAATATATATATTCACTTGTTTTATTACGATCATATCAATCAAGTAACTTGGTATATGAAATAAGGAATGCAAACTTACTAAATTATTATTTAATATATAACCAGTGACAAGGGGAGTGAAGGCACTGCAGAAGGTAGCTGAGAAGTTAGTGATAGAGAGCAGCAATCCAGCAAACTGAGGAGACAGGTCCAAATGATTCACCTATTCACAAAAGTAAACATTAATATTCAATTCAACATAATAATTATGATTTTAGAGCCATTATATAAACTCACAATTTATAATTTACACTCTAGATGTTTGCAGAATTTGAGGCTCTTATTTTGTATTACCACACATTCAATAAATAAATAATTATATTGATTGTGGGAAAACACATGAAATCAACAAATTTAATTTGTGGAAACACAATTAAATCGTTTCTATCAGTTTTAAAGTGGAAAAATATAAACTTTACTTTGTAGCAAAAAACGTAAAATAAGTTTAATAGGTACTATTAAAAGGCTAAGAAAAACAACATAATTAGTTTATACCGAAAATCCAGCCGAACTGAATCCACTAATTGTGAGGATGAACATAAGCATGATGAAGGCTTGCACTTTGTGCTCGGGTCCCAGAAACGCTAGTGCTATAGTGCCGAGCGCACTGCCGCACATACCTGGATAAGAAAATTTAAAAATTACAAACACAATTAATAGTTTAATAGCTGTGGGATGTTTTATGGATTGAAATGATGATGATGAATTCTATAATTGTTTAAGGGATCCAAGTCTTTTAGTGGGTATCCTGGTCCTTGGCCGGAGAGCCCCACATTACGCACTCGTTTCCCCGAACGAGGCGGTATGCATAAATGTATTTTCGCTCTCAAAATAATGGGGATACCTAATCGGGCCGCTAATATCATTTCAGGTAGGTACCGATAGCCCACGCCACAAAGCATACCATCTTCGGGCTGGCAAGCACAGAACACATATAGGTTTATGTGTTCTCTGCTAGCAAGCCCTACTTAACCATCAAACCAATCCGTAATAACCTATTTCTCCTAATAAAAGCACTGTGCTCTACAGAAAACATCAACCATATCAACATTGTATTGTGTTCCTAGTGGAGAAGGGAAGGCATTTTCATGTCAACACCTGGCATGTGATGCGTCTTGGTGTTGCTGGCATCCATAGACTGTTGGAACTGCATACCATCAGACTATGAACTTGTTTGCTACCATCGTGGTATGTAAACAGATTGAGTTACAAGTTCCAAATTGAATTACCTATTGTGTTGAATATTTTTCTGCAAGTTACAACGGAGAGTATCCCGTTGTTGTAAATCCACTCGCAGAGTGCAGCTGACACTATGTTGCCCACACACATGCCCACGTATGGTAAAGCTGATAAGGTCGCACTCTGGAATTACAAACGACACTTTTAAAAAATCTTCTAATAGCCAATGACATGCAAGATTATTAAAAAGTTTAAGATATGCTCAGAGCAAAATTTGAAAAGCACGTGAATGTCACGTGACCTGGATATGACGAACTGTGACATGTGCGTATCTTAAACTATTTTTGTTTCTATAAGTCACTGTACCACTCATTCTCTTTGTGTGTCGATTACACAGTGGCCGTTCACATAAAGAACAGAGCCAATTTGTAAACTATTCAAAACAAAACTTTCAAGCATTGAGATAAGATTTGTTTTATATTTGATAAGCATTCTCAAGAATGCATTCTTTTTAAATATAATATGCAATTAAATACCGTATTTCAAAATTAAATGTTCTAAATCTTTATTTTGAATACTATACAAATTTGCTTTGTTTTTTGAGCCAGTCTATGTGAACTGAGACATAAACTCTCACCGTAATTATTGTATGATTTGTAACATTGGGAATATTTAAAGTAATAATTGTAATACTTCATCATACTCACATTCTTAAGAGATATCTGTAAAGCTTTTTCTAAGTAAGTAGGTAGATCTACAAAGAATAGCATGTAGTTAATTGAAGCTCCAATATGTGCCGCAACAATCGCCCATAAGGCGCCGGTGCTTAATATCGCTTTCCATGGTACAGGTCCTTGGACCTATGGATAGCAAAACATTTTGTCAATATTTAAAACTAATATTTTCATCTTTGTGGTTAAAATTATCATTTTATCTACAAAGAAAGTTTAACGGGTTAAAAAACTAACAAAAGGAACTATACTTATGAATACTTGAATCTGCGTACAAGAGACAAGGCAATTGTTACGCGAAGCAACTGTTCCCAAACGAGTGAGAAAGCCTTCATGACCGAGTTCCTTTAAGGCAAAGCAAGAGACCTATTTGTACACTGGATGGGTAGACCGTCCGCAAGTTTGGTTTATGTGGACGTGCCTTATCCGAGCTAATCCAAGGCCTCCTCGTTGGTTCGAGGACAGTTTCCTCGCGTGCCTGCCCATTCTACGTGGCTACTTACTGTGTGACTCACGGCTCATTATGTTTACTTTACCACGTGACGGTGACAAACAAGTAACTGCAACACCAGGGTATAACAAGCGCACAAAACCTATTCAATCCTTTTAAAAGAACCCCATGCAGTAATCCCTTGGGAAAACCTCATCAGGGAGTTAATTCCACAGCATGATAGTTATTGGGAGGATAATCCTCTGTAAAGATTTTTTCGTTGAATACAACGTCTGCTTACCGGTGGTCCAACACTATGTAGACCCCGTTCAATGTATGCTTTCTCTTCCTCACCCATCATAAAATGATCATCTGGTGAGTTGGCAGAGAACCAGTACCAGACAGCAGCAGTCACGAACATGACTCCAGATATAACGTAGAAGATCATCTTCCATCCTAACGCAGTTTCAGCTAAGTATCCCGATAGTGGCATAGCTATTATATAGCCCAATTGAGATCCTGGAAAAATAAATAAATGTGTTGCTATATTTATTAGATATTCTATTTAAAGGAAATTTCTATGAATAGAATATCTAGATTAAAAAAAATATATAGTTGTCGGTATATGCTATTAATGACTGCCGGCAGAGAGAAGTGGAGAATTCGTCATATCTTCCCAATCTACAAATTACGACATGATGACTACGACTGCTCTAGCAAGACAGTGTGGCCAAAAAAAGAAAGAAAAATATACTATTTAAGTTATGATTACATCATATTTAATTGAGTAAATTCCTTCCATATTTAAAGAAGCAAACAAGCTTTTTAGGTTATATAAAACGTTATAAAAATTTAGTACTATTTTACTAAGAACCTACTTATGGAAATTTAGGGCGGGTAGCTTTTATAGATATAATAGTAACGGTCCACAGAGGTATAAATTATTAAATTGCCACGTGTAATTTTACTTAACATTGTATTTTCGATGAAAGTTTATTAAATTAAAAGTCACACAACAGACTTTACCTGAATAAACAATACCAGTGTAAGTGGTTCTTTCGTTAGCTGGTAACCACCTGCCGAGCAGTGTGTGACTAGCTGGATATAGACAAGCCTGAGCGAGACCCATGCACACCCGGACCACACATACTATTCGCCAACCACCCTGTTGATAATGAAAAAAATTTTAAAGTGGTACCTACCCGTACCCTACCGCTCGCAGAGGCGTAAATTAGGTGAAGCCTATGTTCAGCTGTAGACGGCGTTGGGCTGATGTGATGATGATGATGATGACCTACCCATTTACTACCTAGTTATATATGGGTGCTTGAAACCTAATAATAAAAAACTTGCGAAACTGCGACTATGTGGTTACATAAAATAATTTACAAAGAAATAAACGAAATACGTACCAAACTAGCTAAAGTGGGAAAGAGAGCTGTTAGAAACGCATTAACTATTAACGCTATCAACAGTATAGTTTTCCCTCCAAACATCTTTGAAAATACTCCAGCAGGAATCTGCATCGACATGTATCCCCAGAAAAACGATGAAAGGATCAAACCTTGAGTCTTTTTATCCCAATCATAGACCTGGAAAAAACAAACATAATATTATAATATTGACTACTTATTTTTTTATTATCCAACGTGACAGCAGACGAGCATGTCGATGGCAGCAAAAAATAAAAAGACATCTGCATTTTAGCGAAATTAACTTATATTAAACCCATAAACTACTATTAAACACTTGCATACTTTACCAATTTGAATGAATTTTTGACCTTTAGATCGACAAAGCAGATGTAAAGTTTCCCCATAGTTGTCTTTATGGGATAATGTGAACTTCTTCAAAAAACTACACGCCCTGCATCCGATCAAAGTCTGTTGTTCCATATCGCAATATTATTATATTTAGGACTCACCTCAGTATTTTTATTGTTTGGATCCGTCATTGCCAAGATCGCTACACCCATGCTGCTGCGCGCCATCAACAACGCTATCATACAGAAAGACATGCATGTCATTTGAACATGGCGGACGCCTATGTAGCGGACTGAAATAAAACAGTCATTATAACACTTAGTATCGATGTTACCAGATTTTACACAATTTTGATATGCAGTTGGTAGATTTTGCATATATCTAATGGCGTACATTCGATTTCAGTTAAATGGTTAATTTTAGAATATTTACAAAGTAATAAGCTCAAATGGTAAAATATTGCTGCGTAGTAGGTAAATCAATTTACCAAAAAAACATGTATAATGTTACTGCAGATAATTAAATTAAATCAATATGAGGCATATTAATAAAAAAATACTTCATTATAAAATATTTTTTAAACTAAAACCTGTCAAGCTCCAATGTACGCAAACAACCATAATATAAAACAAGACAGTCGCAGGAATACTAAATAACTGTAAGTCTGCAACTCAGTAAACCAGAAAAAACGAACAGAACAAAACAATCACTTGGCAATTCCCGACCTAAAATAATGGAAAACAATTGTAACTAACAAGGAACCATTGTTGAAATACCTATTGTTGCCCCATTTAATCCATGAACTACGTTTACTATCAGCTTTTAAAATACTGGACGGGAGGTTAAAGCTACAAAATTGCGGTTTTGTGAAACAATAGCTGCAAAAAGATAGATCGTTAAGTTTTTTAACATTGTTTTTAGCGACAGTGACTGTACAAGGAGCTAGAATTATATCACAGAAAACTTTATAAATATTCAACAACAATTCTGGCTTCTTCATCTTAGACGCCATCTTCCTTGTTGAAGGTCGTGTTTAGTCTGTCGGTGTTCATCATACCTAATAATATGCATTATGTTCTTCTATGTTTTTCTATCCTCAGCTCAGCTCATTTTTAAAAGGTAAGTACACTGACCTAAGAGCATGTTACAGAGTCTGATCAACGGGATAGTTAGCCACGTAGTCTTTTCATATCTCCATAGTCAACTACTATCAAATTTTCCATGTGCTCAGGGTTTCTATGAGATTTACTTAGACTTAGGATAACACTATTTATGGACCTCATAAAGCTGGCAAATTAGCTACGTGCCATTTAACTTTGTTTTTAAATTAGTTTTTTTATAAATTGTAACTTTAAGCTTGATATCTGCGTGTTTTGATGTCTCGACCTATATTTAATTTCAACGGCCTCTAAAAAATTGTTAGTGTGAATATCTCTAAATGAATGAAATTTATGACTTTTTCTACTATCTTCTTGCAACGTAGCTTTATCGCTGCCGTTTTTTAAGTTTTTAGGAAATTAGTTTTCACTTGTAATAAAATTTTGCCAATGTTAGTTTAAATGTTTCGCCGTATTTCGCCGAAGCCGACGTCGCGTCGTAATGAGCCCCATAATTAGCGGCGACACGTGTCAGTACCCATCACTGCCAACACACATTGGTTGAAAACCTTTATCTTGGCAGAGGTATATCATATCCATATTTCGCTAGCTACCTTTGGTCCCATGTAAAGCGGGCGAGCCAATCGCCACTAACCGAGCGCAACTCAGCATTTTGCCTGATATTAAGAACTTGAATCCATTGACACTCGCGAACACCCCCCTGCTGCGCCATCAAGGCGGTTACTAATAAATTATAATTTATGACGTCCATCCAACATCACAATAATATCTTCTTTAATAACTTATACCATCGAAGACAACTACAATAATCTAATTATAATACAATCGCACATCTAAAAATAGAAAAAAGATAAGCTGATGACAAAAGTCACCGAGTATTGATATACGAGAGCAGCGAACCTTATAGCCGATATAGAAGAAAACAATGGACAATATGGACCGATTAGTTCTTAATTACTCCCTGTCGTACGATGGTCACGTCCCGGACTTTATACAGCGACGGAAGATAATTCTTTGTTAATATTAATGAGTTTATTCCTTTCATTATATTGACGCGCTTGTAACATTGTGGTACTGAGACGAATGTTACGATCATCGAGGTTAAGTAATGTGCGATAAGGTGAGTTTATGATGGGTGACCGTGTCTGGCAATTTTATTCTCGAGTGAGGTGTTCGGAAGGCATGTAAAGTCGTTGGTCGTGGCTATCACTTAATGTGGTAGTCGTTAAGTCAAGTTCAGGCAACTTGATAATTCCAACACTCAAGCTCAAGCCCATTGGATAACAAAGAATAGCGGCATTCTTGAGCTAAAGGTTTTATGCAATATTTGAAAAAAGAATGGTGATTCGATTTCCGAATCGGAAAAAAAACTGTAGATATCGAGTTTTTCTATCATCTTATTATGCTCAGTACTAGTACAGATTTTGGAAATGTTCACGGTTAGTGGCACACTTACATGCTGGTGAAAAAAAAACTTAGATGTATGTCTGCATTATCTTCCTGAAATAACGCGTAGCTATGCATGTATGTATTAAAAAAAACAAAGCTCACTTGCTCGTAGTTTTACCGTGAATAATATCTCAAAATACATATTCTATAATACTGCTAAATTGAAATCCACTCAAAAAAAGAAACTTCTATAAATAAATATTTTATCAATGTCCACTTCTATCTTGTTGAACGGTTTACTATACTTTTGTAGGATTATTTGACACAATACTGTTATGTGTTATTTGCTTAGGATAAAACATATAATCGTTTTTCTGTGTTTGTTCGGGTCTGTGGTATCGATTCGTTTTGAACGAATCATGAATATGATAATGGAGTATTATGGTGAATTTAAACGGAGGGTCAAATTATGATGTTATGCTTGTATTTGTTAATGACTGAAGAGGCTCGTGTTAGGTGTATGGATCGTGGACCAGAAGCAGAAGGCGAGACTTCTGGACACGGCTCGCATCGTGAGGAGGTTCCTATCTCTAGAGTCCTTACCACCGGTAGCTTGGTCCCTGTACCCAAACTGGTGGATCTCCAAAATTGTTATATTTTTCAATGAGTTTATATTTAAATTTAAAAATGTATTTTTTTGGGAATGTATTAAAATAAAGATGAAATAATAATAATTCAAATTACGTACATTTTGATGCTCCTTCAGAGATCTTCATAGCAAGTTTGCTGTGCTTCTGTCCTTCAACCATTTTAGTTATTAACACCTCACTACACTCCTCGACAAGGAATGGAAGTTTAAGATCAACGCTTCTGTTTATTAATATAAAAATATAAATTGCCACGACCGTGCAAAAAACGACCTTATCTGTAAATAATACTGTTGGTTTCAGAATGAAGCTGTTATAATTGTGAGTGACAATTTTATGATAGGTATATCAAAATGTCTACAATAAAGGAATAGTATAATATATAGTTTAAACAATAAAGATATGTAATAAATTTGTTTGCAATAAACTAGCTTTGAGATACGGCTTCGGAATATTTTCACAAAAGAAAGTAATTTCAATTATTCACATAACCTAATGACAACATCACGTAGATAAATACTGAATGTCATTGCATCTGGTCGATTCTTGAATAATGACAGCAAAAATGTTGCCAACGACGAGCTTAAGGATGTTTCATCCAAGGATATTATTATATCTCCGACTTATATAAGTTCCTTGGTTTCATTCTATACATCGCCTTTGAGAACAACCTCGACTAAATCGGTATTCTTTAAGTATGCTGTGTCCAAGGAACTTATATATCCTGTGCACTGACCTGATGATATGCGATAGCCATATTGTTGTCTAGGATGTTGAAGTGTTGTAGTACTTCAAACTAAATGTTAATCAAGGAAATCTCGACCAATAGGTACGGAATTAAGCGTACTAACAATAATGTAAATGTAAAATATGACAGGATAAATCGATGTATTATATTTATGTAATTTACATACAATTTGTCGTTTTCTGTGTCGTGTCAAAACCTCTTTCGAGATGTGCAAAATTAGCCAAAAATTTAAAAACTAGTAGACATTGACATTTGACAGATTTCGTTTTCATACGGTGCGGTATGGTAAAAGTAATAATAATAAATATACTACAATTATTATACAAACGCTAGTGTTCTACTATTAAGACTGTGATTATACAATACATACCTAAAAGATAGGTCTGAATAGTGACGGATTTAGAATACATAATGTCACTACCCCATCTCAACCCGTGAGTGTCGTAAATGGCAACTAAGGGAGTAATCTTATGCAGACAAGGGCACTGGAAGAAAAGGAAAATTCGAAACAAACCCTATACCAACCCTATGTCAGCGTGGTATAGTAGGCTAAATTCCCTCCACATTCTTCGCAGGAGACCCCTTGCCCAGCAGTGGGACGTTTATGAGTTAAAAATAATGATTATGATGATGAATAGGTAGGTTAATGTCAAACTCAAACTCATTTATTGATCTAGATATTGGCACACAACATTAATATCAAACAATGGTTCATACACATTGGGTTAAAATTTTCAGTAATAATAGTGTTACGCTTTTTACCGTCAAAGGGGTAGGCAGAGGTGTTTTATGCCGATATTTTGCCAGCTATGTTTCATCATCATCATCATATCAGCCTATCGACGTCCACTGCTGAACATAGGCCTCACCTAATTTACGCCACTGCGAACGGTCCTGTGCCGCCCGCAACCAACGGCCGCCCGCAACCAACGGCCGCCCGCAACCCTGACCAGGTCGTCGGTCCATCTGGTGGGGGGGCGTCCAACGCTGCGTCCAGCTATGTTTAGGTCTAACGTAATATGAAGCGAGTCTACTGTCATCAACAGCATATTTCCAGACTCCAAACTAATACTGAGACTTTCATGGCTTAATCTTATTATCTCTTTTTCTAAAATTACGATCACATCAGTTCACACCTCACCATATCTATTCACGAGACGTCCACTAGAATTTAGCTAGACGTCCACTCTTCAAACTTCCAGGCATTTCTTTTTTGTAGCGACTGGTGTCTGGTGTGTTCGCTCGTTTGTAAATGGGCAAGTATCTCTACAAGACGTAGTCCAGCACGCTGGCATACAATGTGCAAAACAAAACAAGCACTTTATGAACCGAGAAGCACCCAAAACTTCACTAAACGAATGGTCTCTTCTGCAGTAGTATTTCGTAGTACATAGTATTTGGAGCTGTAGCGTGTAGTTCATTATAGAGTACTGAGGGTCAATACAGGTAATACGGCTCCTATTACCTGTTGTGACCCTCAGACTTTAATGGCAGACTTGTTTAATGGCAGAATAATATATCTATTACTCGGCTACAACCAGAATGAATCAGTATACAACGAGGATGTTTTGGCCACTACAAGTAGAGGTAGGATAGGGGTTAGGGTAGGCAGTAGAGAAAACCGATCTCCATACATTACCATACATTTGTAACTGTCAATTAGTTCTTGCTCGCGCCGTTTACATCGTTGCAGCGCTATGAGCGCGCAACTGATGTCATACATGAAAGTGAATACCGATGAGGTACCCCTGGTTGTAAGACTGTTTTGTGTTAGCGAATCGCTACCAGGTGTCTATAGACTTCGGTAACCGTTTGTTTGCTTTTCCTAATAAAGTAAAATAAAAATAAAATAAAGTAACCGTCTGTTACGACAAATGCAAGCCATCGCCATGGTTTAAAAAAAAAAATAGTTTTTTGCCACATTGCATTTGCAACATTATATAAATAACTAGATAAAACGCTAATTTTAAACTCCTTACGTAGGTAACATTTATGTGTTTTACACGTTGGATCTCAAATATTTATGTATGCAAGTGTTAGTCTTGCATGAGATAGTAAATATTATATCTTTGTTATTTTTAATCACATATTTATTCTACCAATACGAATGCATATAAGTCTAGGGGATTGACTTCTGCAACACGATGATGATACAAAACAGAAACAGAAAGAACAATAGTAAAAATTTCTCGAGCTTTTATAAGAGCTGGCAAGAAACTCAGGCCACTCTTATCATCAGTATACGTTCACTTAGCAAAAAATACCGCCTTTCAAAAATTGTATAATACAGATAAATAGAGCCTATATATTAGCCAATAAATTATATCGTGTAAATGTGCCTAAAATTTGTAATTTGTGTGTCCAACAGCTTCAGAGTTATTTGAGAAAACCGGATTCAGCGGCATGAACATGTTTGCCCTCTCATAATATGGTCTAGTCTAATGATTTAATATTTTAAATGGACGTGGTGATTTTATTGTAGACAACAACTTTTAAAATAGGATAGAAACACAATATTTTTTTTTTTTTTATATTTTGTTACTTTTTTTTTTCATTATACTAACATAGTCTATAAGTTATATTGTTACTAACACTCTATGGATCTGTGGTCTGATAATAAATGATTTTTATTTTTTTTAATTTAAATTAAAGTGTGCGTTCCCATTGAGAGACCATACCTATTTTTGAACTTTTAAATGTATCAACCTTTAGTAAAACAATTGTAAATTCAGCCAAAAATTTGTAAAAGCTGTCATTCAAAAGTTAGTTTAAGTTAGTCAGTTAAAGGTGGTCCCTCAGTTGTGCATGGCAGGCAACCATATCTCAGAATCTAGATAACATTTAAAGCTGCTGTATATGAAGACTGCAACTGTTAGTAAAAGATTTGTTGAACTAATTTACAAAATATTATCTCTTCTTGTTCACTCAGTAAAAAGAAATAGCATGCAGAAGGTGGTCCCTTAATTGAACACCACTAGTTCACGGTTGGTGGAGACTAAAGTAAAATATAAATTATTTTTATTTAGGATTTTTTGAATATGTCTAGCGTTAGTAAAAGTTCTAGAACAATTGTAAATTCAATGTCGAGTTTCTACAAGAAGCCATTCAAAAGTTACAATCAGTTAAAGATGGTCCCTCAATTGAAACGCTTCTCAAAAGGAAAAGGCAATTTACGTAGCATTCGCTAGTTATTTTGATGAAAAGTAAAGCTTAACCTTTAGTAAAAATTTTACTAACGATTACTTCACAAAAAAGGTTTTATTGTTATTAGTAATCGAATTCCTGCGAAGAAATACTAAGAGCGAGGTGACCACATATCTACAAGTTAAATGGATAAATCTGTAACCTGTAGATAGGCGCTTATATTCGGGTGAAAATAAACACTTAAAAGATCAAAAACATTACCCTCCTTTTTTGGAAGTCGGGTAAAAATAAGCATGGTCCCTCAATGGGAACGCACACAATAAAAATGTCTAATTAAAAGGATTCTTTTGAACTAAAATGTTTGATGTTTTGTAATTAAATTATCATGGCTTTACTAAGAGGACAATATAAATAAATGATAACAAAATTCTGTTTCATTATTGTTTATTCTTATAAAACAACATTCTTATAAATACTTAATAAATTAACTAACAGTAATCATAAGATCTTATATAGTAATCATTCTCATACACACAATTATTTTAAAGCTCTTAGACTATTATTGTTATGTACACGTATATATGTATAATAATATGAACTTTTTATACCTTTTATTATATTATAGCTCCAAAAACTTATTATAATAACTAAATGTGACTAAGTTTGCATCTTAAAAAATCCTCTGCATTCGTTGTCATACTAACTTTGGCTTCTATTTCACTGTCTTTCTAATAGATATATTAACAAGTTAAGAGGGAAGTGGATATTTTTTTTGTACCAACTTCTCCATCTCAATTTTGTTTAGGTATATTTATTAGTAGATTAGGTTTTCCTTGGTCTCAATGAAAACCATAATAGTATGTTCATTACTATTGAGTTTATAATTCCTATTTCCTTTTTATCGTGGCTAAAGGAGTCACAAAGATTCGTGTGTACCTAATCGAGCAATTAATGCTACTATTTCGTCTCCTTGGGAGATACATTCGTTCAATTCTTACTTAGCGAATAACTAAAACCTAAAACAAATCCCATTTCAAAGTAAGTTTATCAGCTTTATAAATTTGGAGATTTGGTTATTATTCATTGTGCAACATTTTCCTTTATATAGCTATATCTGATTCAGTCTAGTTCTCCTCTGTCTTCATTTATAATGCAGTCTTCACAAAGTTTGCTTCCGGTTCATCATTACTCACTGCTGGTTTAGGCGCTGGTCTTTGTGGTTTCTTTCCGCTACCTGAAAATTATAAACCATTAATATGTTTAGAAACTTAAAATTAGCGAACTTGGGTCCCAGTAGAGTAGCATCGGTGATTTAGTCGCTTTGTAGAAGCTAAATCAGAAACAGAATCTCTAATTCACGATTTTGATACTGCGGTAGTGCCCATAGATTCGCCAAAACGCGATAAAATATATATCAATGCAGTTGCAAAATCACCGATGTTAAAAGTACCTAGCGTGTGTCCAATGGCCCTCAAATGAATTTAAAAATATATGTAGGCATCAATTGGTATCTTTGATTGTTTATTCGGTTTATCTATAGCAAAAGTTTCGTTATTAGTATCACGTTATTCTGAGTCTGGAATTGTGATATGTTCACTCCTATCAAAAATATCATTGCTGTAATATGAGCAACTCAAACTAAGCCAAACAATCTACAAGTAATCTACGATAGTCAAACATTGACAAACGTATGGTTTTTATTGACTAACTTACCCGTGAGTAATTTCTGTAAAGTTGAACATGGAGCATCAATTGTGATACTGAGAACGAATGCCCCTAAGAATGAAAGTGACACATCACCAAAGAATCTGTAGATCTGTAATAAAAAATAGATTAGTAAGCATGCTTGATTGGTATTTAACAAGTATTAAAATGTATAGTCGATCTCATATTTGGTTTACCACTTTTAGCACTTTTAGCAAAAATGTTCATCAAAATTAAATTAGAGTTAGATGGGGAATCGATTTTTTGGCACGTTTGGCGAATGAAAATTTGGAATTATGTTTTGTGTAGGTTTATAAATTAAGCCAGAACTTTGGAATTCGGAGTTGATGTTAGATTCAGGTCATCGCCTCAAACTTTCAAAATAAATTGAACACATTAAACAAAAAAATTAACTATCCATAAAGATGATGTTTCAAACTCACATTAAGACTATCGCTGAAGTAATAAGTCTTGACCCAGCTGCCGTTGGCGATCATGATGACAGGCAGATGAATGAGATACATGGCGTAAGACATACGGGCTGGTAGCTTCCACATGTCCAGGGACAGGAACCAGTTTATTGGGCCTGAGGAAAAAACAGATTTTTATATCATACTATTAACTATAAATGTTGAAAGGAACACTGATTTCTGTAAGAAACACAATGTAATTTAATAATTATAACCAACCCGTATTACTACTAGTAATAAGACTGGTAGTAACACGGGTAACGAAGGGAATTTCAACATCTATATGCTGTAGCGGTCTAGGTCACCTCCCTACCATTAGGTCCACCTATGTACATTTTATTTGTGTGAAAGTTTAAATAAATATAAGTATTACTACTATTGCCACCAGCACCTACGAATACTACTATGAGTGTCGTGGGTCCCATCTCCTCACAAGACAAAATTATTGATGTTAATTGTTTTGACAGTCTTTGTAAATAGTATTTTTGTAAAGGCTGCACACTGGTGCTTTGAAGTAGATAATAATATAACTATTAACTATTCTTACCTCCGTAACCATGCACGCAAGCAAAGATGAGCCATCCTAACGCAACTCCCCAAATAGCGCGCATATACGCGTTGAGGAAGTTATCGAAGAACTGAACGGAGTGATCTACCTGCATCACTGGGTGAATGGAGAAGATGCAGAATGCCATCATGGCCAAGGAAATAATCCAGAGAAGCAGAACGTTTATCTAAAAGAAAATAAATCAAAACTTAGTATGCCAATGATAATCACAAAAAAACACCTTTGTCACCTGGCAACTAAAACAATTTCTTGGAATTATTTCTCAGGAGTCCGTCTTCGATTAGATAATATACCTAATTTTTAATTAATTTAAGTTATTTTGTAAATATTTTATGAAATCTATTTTAACTTGATTTTCCAAATGAATTTTTGATTTTTGATCAATGATTTTTTTTTTTAAATACAAAAAATAATCAACATTGTTGTATTGAACAAAATTTTACTTAACCATACTCAAAGATGTATGTTATCGTTCCATTTTAAAAGATAACTTAGAAAGGTAACTCACCCAAGATATTCTGATCTTCTTATCTTTACACAAATATAAGATATATCCGTAGATCATGCCGACGAAGAATGGAGGAGCCCTTGCGAGCGTATTGAAGTAATAGTACTGGACATAATCGTTGAACTCCAATATACGACTGTTGAAGGAAATAACATGTGATTATTTAAATAGATTGAAGTTTTTTATTCCCAAATTATTGTTTCAGCTGTTACGTCTATACGTTCAACTAAAACTTATTTTTAATTTTAATCATCTAATGAAACTTAGGTATATCATACACAATCAGGCCAAAAGGTGTCAGTTTTCCTTGGCCCGCGTCTAAGCTATGACAAAAATGATTGCTTCTAGGTTTATTCTTTATTGCCAGAGAATTACAATTTCAACAAATTATGATAAATTTTGTAATAGAATAATTAATTGCGCTCCGCAATTCAAAGGAAAGTTGTTTAGTTTTTACCTTGGGTTAGCAAGTGCAGCTGAGAAGTCATTCAAGAAACTGTAGAGAGAAGAGCCCAAGAGTGACAGGAGTAAGAAGGCAGTGAGGGCACACCAGGCGATCATCTCCTTACCGAAGAGGAAGACCACTACGAGAGGACAGACAATGTACAGCTGTGTGTCCACGGAGAGGTACCAACTGTGCGCTAGACACTGCAAAAATGAAATGTTTAGTGAAAAATTGCATTTCTTCAAAAAAAAAAGAAACAAATAATAATTAATATTCAAATATGAATATTATTATTTCGTTGATATTATGTTAATTCTGGTGCTCTTTTTAAGCATTAAAATATGATGAATATTTTTTATTGAATAATCTATAAATCTGTGGCGGAAATTAGGTGAGGCCTATGTTCAGCAGTGGACGTCATTGGGCTGATATGATGATGATGATGAATCTATAAATCTATACAAATAAATAAAATAGGAGTGTCTGTTTGTAATATTCAAATAACCGCTTTTTACTACATGCATAATAATGTATATACGGTACATATACCAAAATAACATTTTTTTAAATTTTTGTTTGTCTGTCTATTTATTCCGGCTAATCTCTGGAACAGCTGGACCGATTTCGACGGGACTTTCACTGGCGGATAGCTAATTTCACAAGGAGTAATATATAGGCTAGTTTCATTTTTGAAAAAATATCAGTTCCGTAAAAAAAAAAAAGCTCCATGACTGGGGATTAGTTGTCCACGCGAACGAAGTCGAGGGCACAGCTATAGTAAATATAGTAGGCTAAATTTCCTCCACATTCTTTGGAGGAGACCCGTGCCCAGTAGTGGGACGTTTATGGATTGAAATGATGAATAAAATCAGAACTTACGATATCCAGAGGGTTGACGTAATTCTGAACATGCAGCAGTGCTGACCACCAGCTCTGCCTGCAATTCTCAGCTGCATGAGCCACATTCAGCCAATAAGGCCCATCAGACACATGGTTGAAGACTGAAGCTTGCAGTAACACTATCACGGCGAGCAAGGGGAATATTCTTAGAAGACGATTGATATAGAACAAATGGATTGTTCGAATGAATCGGGCTGGAAAGAAACAGATTAATGTGAATCTTACCGTCAATTTAATCAAGGCAGGGTAGTTAGGTTATTTAATTAAATTTTATTTAGCTACGATTAGGTAAAACACAAAATAAATAATATCTTTTAATTTAAAATCCTGGATCAAATTTGTTACTGAACCGATTTCGGGACTAACTAGCTCGAATGTATTGTACAGAATTAATAGAATAAAATTCGCATAAGTATTTACCAGTACTTTAGATTTATTTATACTATCATCAGTCATTAACTATCAAATAGGTACTGGAAAGGCACATAAAGGTATATTCACACGGAGTTCAGCTCTTAAGCGTCAAGTATAATTAGAACACGATATAGATACTGTTGAAACAGTATCAAAACAAAAGGTTTTCGTGTAAATTTTATCACAATCTACCTATCATAATAATATTTATTTTCAAAAAGTAATTACGATTAAGGACATTTTTGTTTTTACATAATTGTTTATCATATTAGGCTATCTTAATCTGAGAACGGCCTTGATTTCAAACACAATTTAAGGAATCATTAATTTAAGATTTTTATTATAATTATAATACCAGTTATTGACGATTCATTACCTAGATCTTCTTATATTAAAGCCAAAAAAGCCTTCTTAGAATTAATAACTAATCTTGCAAATTATTCAAATATTATTTAACATATTCTAAATTTGTTCTACGTATAAATTTGCAAAATTCGATAGATACAATACGTTTGACTGGTTAAATATTGGACTTCATATTAATTGTACAGAAAGTGCAAATAACCCGTAAGGTATAATAAGTGATCGGACAATAATAGTTCATGGACTTTCGAAATAATGCTTAATTCTATTATGAGGACGTTTGAAGGTTGTTCAAGGTAATATTAAGACTTTGGGAGCGTTGAAGAACACTATTGCTTTGTTTCAAAAGCACCATATTTCAATCACCTATTTCATATTTGATAAATATAGCAATTAAGTAAATTTAAAACTTAATCTCTATTTAACAAAATACATAGTTATAAATCAACATTATTTTAATCCTTAATTTCCGATTATAAGCAAAGTGTACGATAAAATTTGATACCTATTTACGAATACAGGAAATATTATTTTAGAATTAGAAGTTTTAACTGATATAGATAAAAATGTCAAGATCTTAATTCATGATAAAATTAAAAATGTTATACTAACCTCTGGTGATTTTGCCAACTGTAGCGTAAACGGCAAGGACACCACTAAGCACGAAGAATGTATCCACTACGATAGGTGCTGAGGTGATCCAGACGCTGGATAATTTTGACAACCACTACAAGAAAAAATATTTTTTTAATTAAACACCTTAGGCACATATCCGTGTTCACTGGATTTAATGTCACTACCCCATATCTGAATCCGTGGGTGTCGTAAAAGGCGACTACGGGAGTAACATTATGCAGACAAGAGCACTGCGAGAAAAGGAAATTTCGCAACAAACCCTATACTAACCCGTGTCAGGTCAGCGTGGTATAGAAGGCTATGGATAGCAGTGGGACGTTTATGTGTTTATAATGATGACATTATTTATTATACTTACTAAACAAGAAAAATAGACTTTACGTAAAAGTTGAGACACCAAACCAAATACACACTGTGTTTGGCTCAACTTGAGAATCACGACTGTGATCTCTTGATTTAAGGTTCATTTACACGGTGCAAGTATTGCATGCCTCTTATCGTGCTCGCTTTTTCTTATTCTTAGAGAAAAATAGAGAAGGCATGAGAATATGCTCGCAAAACTTCCATCGCCTAAGGTTTGCCCCATATCTAAATGCACCGAACCGTACTTTCACATGCTTCTAACCTTATGATTTTGTGTGTCGACGTGGTCCAACCCCTAATGGGTCATTAGATTCTCACTATGCAATCATTGCAATAAAACTCAGCTGCCTGTTTTGTTTAAGTGAGATGTAAAAACATGATATTACTTACATTAATAGTGTCTCCCATATTATGAACGAACCCGAGCAAGGTCATACAATAAGTGTGGCCAATAACGACCCACAGCATGGAGAGTGCACGGATACCATCGACACATTCTAAAGATCCGGGAGCTGATTTGAAAGTCAGGAACCGACGTGTGTTGGTGTAGACAGAAAAGGAGGTGTACAGAGGATTGGCTCTTGAACTGTCTGTAAAAGTTAATTATATAAGTAAAGTAGCTCATTGGAGAAAAAGAGAAATAAATTGATGTCACCAGGCAATGTCTTTGGGAACAGTGTTAGTTTTTTCCAATATGTAAGTAAATAGTTACAAAATGTCTTTATTTTTTGCTTACCTCTCTTGACGACAAACTGTTGATAAAGATCGTAACCAGTGCTTAATACCAGGAGCAGTCCAATGAAGGATAATATTGAGCTGAAAAATAAATAAATCATGATAATACTTAATCTTCACATTAATCTATCAGAGGACTCAATGGGCTGATATGCTGCGCCTACCCACTGGAATATATAGTTATAAAGTTGTACGAAGCAAAATTTGACAATTAATTAAATAACTTGTAATGTGGTAGTATGGAATGTCAATAAAGCTTCAATAAAATCATCACTAAATTCAGTTACTTACATGGCTGTGTAGTCAGCAGCAACAAATGGTTTGTCATTAGGCAATCTATAAAAATATAGGCTGTAAGTTATATTCAGAATTGGAAGGCGTTCTTCTATGAAAGATATGGTTTCTTCAATGGTGCACACTTTTGGGATGCATATAGCGAGTGCCATTCGACCTTGAGCGGCGACAAACACAGGGAAAATTCTAAAAAATAAAAAGGAAAACAGAATAAAATCAATCAATTCTATAGAAAAATATGAGTGAAAATATGAGTTTTTGGTATTTTACTTGAGATAATTTCTTTATTATTTTGCTGTAAAATATTATTATTATTATATAGATATATGATATATTTATGTCAAATACAATTTTAATATACTTTAAATGGTATTTTTATATTATTAAATATACTGGTTTCCAAATATTGACAGAGCAGTTTGTTTTTTATCTTTTAAATGATTTCATATTAATTTATTACTATTTAATAATAATTCCGCGACATACTTATCTGCTTAATGCTAATATGTCTTAAGTCTTATCAAAGGTAGAACATGCTAAAATAACTTTACGGAAATGGACATTTGTATTATATTAAGTTTTATAACATGCAATAAATTTATTATAAAGTAGATCAGACAATAAGCTACATGCAGTTTTAATACTAAACTTTTAATCTAAAGGATTTAATTGATTCTAAGTATCTTAGAAGTCAAGCATAAAACTCAGTAATTAAATTAGCGAAAAAAGAGGGTCAATCAAATTCCGAGATGAAACTTTAAATTTACTGGGCTAATAACGGAACTATGTACAAGCTAAAAGTAATAAATCAATATAAACTTACCGACTCTCAACTGGTGGACCTAAACCAGTTATTTGGTGAACATAGTTATTGAGCATAGTGTAGTGGTCCACAACTTGAACAGAATCATTACCGACTGGCGGCCAAGGCAGATCTGGTATTCCATCTGGTAACTCTGGTAATTCAGGTATCTGTATAGGATTCTGTTGAATAGGAACTTGGATCATGCAGTATTTGCCCATTATGGACATTTCTTGTCTAACTTCGTTGATGCTCAGACATTGGAAGTAATCCCCCATGTCATTCCAGTTGCCTTTTCCGATACCACTCGGTATTCTTGCGCTGGCATCAATAACTAGAAACAATTTTAATTTTTAATTTTGATCCTTTTATGATAAACTAACTCTAGTTCTAGTTGCTTGCAGTCTTTGCTACCTAATAAATTGACAAACAGTTGCCATCTATCGCATTTATTCAGTTAGGCTTAAGGCTTAGAGTCAAATTGTCTTAAAAGATTAATAATTACAGCTGATATTAGATTTTAAAGACACTACATTAAATCCCAAAGAGTATTTAATTTTATGTTGACTTTATGTGCTTCTTCAGCCAAGAATTAAGAAGAAATTATGTTTTAGGTTATCGTATAATGATCACATCATTTCCTACTTTAACTTTACAATCTTTAATTGTTACTAGATGGCGCTGTGTAAATGTGGTAGAATATTATTATTATTATTACTTGAACTATAATACTAAGTATTTTCATTACTTTTATATGCAAATGAAGATAGTGCAATCTTCATTTGCAAATATGACAAAACATCTGTGTTTTGTCATATTTGCATTTGAAAGGGATATTAATTAGAACTTGACTTCAATATCTCCCTTGAATCTCTCCCTAATGTTTTATCTACGATTTGTCTTATAACGCTGTAACCATAATATATCAAATATAACTAGAAAATTATTAACTAGTTAAAATTAGGTATAAGTATATATCACGGAAGTACTTATATCAAATCGATTTTGATTATAAACCAATCAATCGATTTCTAATCGAATTAGGTACATTACACTACATCAATCTAATGTTTAAGCTGACGCATACTTCTAATATAAACGTATTTATAACTATGTTTGTCACTTGATAATACATAATGATAATAATATCGGAAGATATAGAAATTTCCGCACCTCTATATTTCATACTTATTGAATGAATCTAATCACGGCTTAATAAAGATATAATAAAATACCTTTATGACTGGATTAAGCTGGTGAGGAAGAAGGAAAATATAGAAATAAATTAATGGATATTCTATTAAGGCTAGGTTTATCCGAAAATAATATCACAAAAATAAGAATGTTACTGATACATGTAAATTCCATGGCATAAAACTCAATCAAAAGGTGCGAAATCAGAAGAGTGTGAAAATTGTTAGATTAATTATCTCTTAATAAATAAATTGAGGAATAAACAAAAAAAAACGATAGTTAGAATTGAAATTTAACAGATCTATTAATGTGTGTTAAAGTTTTTGATTGTTTAGCAAGGCATAATAGAAAAATATAAATAAATAAGAAATTTTATTGAAATAAGGTAATACATAGTGCGTAGTAGGCTAAACTAATATACCCCTTATTATAATATAAGTCTGACTAAGCATTAAAACAGGTTTAAATTGACAACGTTGACACTAAAACGTGTTGACACTAAAATATGTCAATTTAAACCTGGTTTAATACTTAGTCCATATTTTGTAATAAGGGGGATATAGTCTAAAAAGTATTTAGGTATTAGACACAATACAATGATATAGAATCCCATGCGGTATTCGAATAACTAAACGGCATTCCAAAGACTAAATAGATTAGTCATCCTCGTGCTCCGTTTTCTATCACAATCAAACGAATGTCAATCAACACTTACATTGCAATCGTAAATCATCATCCGCTAAAAAGTTCAACTGTCTGGTACACTGCTCTGAATCCAACACATTTTCATATAAATCCTGATCAAACGCACTTCTCGGATCCGATAACACTCCACTCAAAAGAGTGGCTAATAAAATATATCTAGCTACACCCATCGTGACTACTCCAAATAAACTTGACAGCATATAATTTGCACACCTTATATATCAGTAATATAGGGCCGATAATTTTATTAGGATAACTGATTTTCGAACGGTTGATAAGTATAATCTTGCCAATTTATCTTTACATTAAACACACTGAAATCACACCTGCAAATTATTAGACAATACATGATGTGACGTAGTAAGTACTCTATCAATGGATTATGATAATAATAAAGGTTTTTCACTGGCGCCTAAAATTTCTGGAGCCATAGTGGCTTGAAAACTATAAGTTTGTCTTTTAGGGCCGTTCCACACGACGCGTCAGCAGCAGCGCGGCACCGTTGCGGTATCTTGCATATAAAAATCTATGGTCTGTCAACTGGTGCAGTTTGGCGTTGCAACGCACGCAAACCGCACTTGAAATCTAAGACAAGATGAGGGAAGAGTGTAAGTAATGCGGCACCCCAGCGGCATCGCAGGCACTAACAAGATTAAAAAAATCTGTAGGAATATCTAATATATATATTATATAATATATATATCTGATATTTGCTACTTCTTTCTTATAACATTAATCTTATTGCTAAATAACGTGTTGTCCACAAATTATTTCCCAAATTGATCGTTCTCCATTACACTTTTCCTCTTATGAGGCGGAACACGATATTATTGAGAACAAATTAAAGTAGCATGTGCGCCAAGTTGTAGTTTTTACACTATATTATGTGACAAAAATAACATGATAGGTATTAATATTTTCTACATTATAAATCTGTAATATGGTTACTCGTATCAGCTGCTACTACGTATAAAACGTGCGTCTTGTTGATGAACATGTGGGGATAAACTAAATCCGTTAATTAATCAAATGATTATTTTAATTGATTCGAATCTACATTATAACCTCAAATGACGTATAATCGTTTTGTATCAGATACCTCTCTAGTAGTATACTAGAGTGATAAAAAATTAGGCAATACTCCTTAACAACTTTTTCAATATCAGGTTGAATCGATTGTAGTTTCCCCCGATTCGATTAGAGTGTTGTTCTAAAGTTGAGTTGTACTCAGTGGGATTTGTAGTTTTACCCTTGAAATTCATAATATCAAGTAAAATTTTAATGTTGTTTCTTATTTTATTACGCAGGCAAATGAAATACGGCCCGCCTGCTGAGCGCTGCCTATGGATGCCTGCAGCAAGAAGCGTCATTATGCGTATTGCCAACTGTTTAAATCCTTCCCTCCCCAATGAGCTTACCATTTCTCGCCAGCAGGAATACAACACAATGTTACTATGGCTGGGGTGCAAAGTGTTGGTACTTCCCCAGGCTAAGTCTTGGTTCGAGCGGGGGTTACCCACTCTGTACTCTACGTACTGATGTGTATTTCTTTGGCAACCAACGAATCAACGTGATTTATTGCACTGGTAATAATAATTGCTTCAGTCATGAGATACAAACCGCATAATTAGGTGTTTTTAATGACGTCACAAGTGAAATCTCCCAATTTTGCAACGTAATGTACTGGTTCCGGCTAGAATATACCTTTTTTATTATCTACTAGCTTTTGCCCGCGACTTCGTCCGCGTAGATTTCGATATTATATAAATCTTTGTTTTAAGTGCAATTCATGAATTCCACAACACCCCACTACTGGAGTTGAATTTTATTTTACGTCAATATAGAGAACATTTTCGTAATCGACATCCATATCAATTTCTAATAATTTTCACACCCATTTCATCCCTTAGGGTAAGTTTTTCAAACACTAAAAACAACCCATCAACTCACTTCTTAACTGAAGTTCTAATTGCGTATTATCCGTCCATAAAAACCCAAAAATTACGACTAAGTAAGACCAAACATATAACTTGAAAAACAAAGAACTATCTATTTAATATTTCACCCCCTGAACTCATCCCTATTAAAAATATTAAAAATAACATTTTACATTAACTCCTTTTATAGTAAACAATTATGTTTTAAGTCTGCACTATAATAAAAAGAAAAGACAACAAAATAATAGTTTCTTAATGTTGATGCTACCGATGGCCTACATTTTAAGCAGCTAGCGAATAAGCAAATAACATTGCAATAAATCAATCAATTTCAATTATAAATTAATATATAATACAATACGATATTATCAATATTGTATTTGATTTGACTTTAAACACGAGGAAATACTTATTATGTTTTATCTAGATGATGTGCACGTAATTCTCAGCTGATCATCATTCAAACAAATTACGTCGTTATTGGTGAATACATTTAAATTCACTTGGCAGACATTGCTATTCTCGAGGATAAAAATATTTTCATGAATTTAATCTTCAATTTATTTCTTCTTCTTATTCATTTTTTCTTTTTGACGTTTTAGTAATGTGACTCAAAATTGGAGCAGAAGTGAATCGCTGCAAATAAATGTTCTCAGTACTAACACTATTCATGAACAAATAACGAAGATCAAACACACTTTAACAATTTGAAAATCGGAATTAGTTTCAACTTTATCATACGTTGTACGTGAAAAAAATCTGTATTAGAATCGATAAATAAGCTTCAATAACTTGTTACGTCTTAACATTCTATTCCAATCTAATCAATCAGTGCTTACTTGAAAGTTGTCAATGTTTGCCGTCCGTTCTTCGAAAAGCACATAAAGCCGTTGATCCTACGCCTAATCTCACCAAGATCATATTAATTTGCTGTCTCATCTGAATATGAGAGTACGGAATTGAATCAGTGTTGTTGTAAAATGGAATCTGTGTTGTGCAGGCACTATGTACTTGTGTATTACTATATACTCCACAAATTGCATTGACTAGTGTTTCAATCATGATGATAATGTGTTCAGAAACACGTCATTATTATAATTAGTTAATAATCTGCAGCGGATTCTGAGTGATTTAAACTAGTTGCACTAAGTAATCGTACTAAGTACTTACAGTTGAGATACCATTATTTAAAGTTTGACTCTATAGATGCTGAAGTTTCTAGTTATCTTTAAGCTACAAACAACGATGAGTACAATTAGGCTTCCACATTTAATATGATTGCAATTTAAAATGATCCATACTTTTTGCACCAGTTTATGAAACAAGAAACCAGTCTATTATCAAAAGTAGAAATTATTGGAAACCACTATTCGTGCTCCGTTAGATGACGGTATACCAATGAAGGTTACAAATAAAAATACTCTGTAAAAGTAGAAATATTAAATCTACCTTAAATACTCGACAAAAGATTTCATTTAATTATTCTTGAATGAAGTGTGTTGCTTAAATCACAACAAAACTCTGAAGGTAAAATATTTTTTATTTGGAAAAAAATATTTTCTATAAATACACAAATTGTATGTTTTGATCAGATTTACTTAATACGTACTTCATTTGTACATTCAAAATACTCGGAACTGTATATTTTCGAACAGGATTTTAGAATTCCAATTTTTCCTCATCCCGTATTTTCCTGAGCATTATTAATGTTTGTTTAATGAAAAAAAAACCTTAACATTTTATTTGAAGTCGATAATTCATGTTTACTTAGTAACTATAGATAAAAAATAGTATTATAATCTATTTATCATTATACGTGAAATTGATTGACTACAGATTTGTCATGGTATTAGAAATAAAGCCATATTGATTGTTTCAATCTGTTTAAATCACGGGAGCAACATTTTCTCTACACGTAAATGACACGTTATATACGTGTCATTTACGTGTAGAGAAAATGTTGGAGTGCCACAAGGTCCTATCATGGGTCCTTTACTGTTTATTGATTAATATTTTTGTTGAAAAGCGATGAATGACACACACAAGATATTTAATATGATGAATCATTTCAAAATTAAGCTCTCAATCCTAATCTGTTCCATTTTAGGAACAGTTGTTGTTGTTAAATCCCTGATAAGAGATATTTTGTCATAAGTAATCTTCTAAAATTAGAATTGTCTGATCGCTGTTAATCCTTGATATAGTTTATTATAGATATAATATAGATCATAATACTGAGTTCATATTTAATTTCTTCTGAGTCATTCAAGTCATAAATTTGTAATCCGTGTTCAGTACAACATAATTATATTACTCAGAGTTTTATGAGTAAAAATGGTTAAGATAAGGAAATATAAATACATACCTAATATAGGGAATATCAGTTTCATTATCAATCCAAAGATTACGACTAGATTCTTTTCAATTCAAAAAATGGTTACTGATTGTGCATAATATAATATTTTCTTACGCATTTAGATTAGGTAGGTAAGTAGGTACAAATAGATAAAACATGTATTTTTCATAATATAACTAATACAACCATGAATAACATAGCATCACACCTTTTTCCCCAAAGGGGTAGGTAGAAGTACATTACCCCACATTTCATGTTCATTTTCTATTCTGTGAATGATCATGATCTAACAAAACATTAATATGAAATAAATTACCATTAGCCAATCATTAGCATTTTGTCCAAATATCTGAACTAACTAAATTAATATTTACGGAATTGTCCTAAAAAACTTAAACAGATAACACATGAACATTTTAATCCCGAGACATGACAACTCCTTTCACATGAGTACTCTAAATGGCTCTTAGAGTGAAATTGTTCTCACAACATAATATATAGTGACGTGCCGACAGACTCAAATTGGCTGTGAATGCGAATGAACTGTCGGAAATACGAAATACGCAACGTATATTAGGGATAATACGTTCTACATTTACATATCATCATCACGCCTTTTTCGTGAAAAGGATAAGTTGAAGTGAATTATATATCCTCATTTAATTTTCTATTATAGGTCCCATGTAATAGTCGTGAGCCTATTACTATTAAACAGGCATATTTCTAGATATCCACGCCTATGTAAATCTTTTATGTTTAACCATTTTAAAACTTCGCATACACTGACAGTTTTGCCTGCAATTCTATGTGACAGGATGCAATTTCGTATCGCGAGTATGGAAAGTTCGCGTCAGTTGGCCGGAGCGACTAAAGCAATTGATTTTTTTTTCAGCAAACCAGAATAAACTGAAATAAAATGAACGATCCAATTAATGGTAATTTTATATTAGCTCATTCTTTTTAAATAAATTGGCTTTCAACAAATTGGATCACGTTGGTTCTTGGATTTCTTTTAGCATCTTTGTCCTGTATATACATAAAATAAATGAATTTTGAAATCAAATTAAAGGTAATCACATAAATGTGAATATTGAAATTAATAATAATTTTCATAAAAAGAAACTTCTGTTAATGAAAATAGGTGATCAATCTAATCTTTTATTTTAAAACTAATATAAATTTTATTTATATAATATATAAATAAAATGACCGATGATCTGGTAAAGATTGCGGGTGGCCGTTGGACGCGGGCGGCACAAGATCGCTCGCTGTGGCGGAAATTAGGTGAGGCCTATGTTCAGCAGTGGACGTCATTGGGCTGATATGATGATGATGAATATATAAATTCCACCTTGTACTTCTGAGGTATCGATTAGTACTAAACTTTGAGATATTTCGTCCCACTATCGGGATCTCGTCTTCGTTACGACACGTGTCACGTTTTGGGAGTGATTCATCAATTTACTCACCTGTTCAAGTGACCCTAAAATGAACAGAAATAAATAAATCCTAAAGTATTTTTCTATTCCTAATATAACAACCAACTAGCATTAAGCCAGCGTGTGTGGATTATGGCCTAAACCCTCTCAGCTCTCTAGATAGAGCAGAGGAGACTCGAGCCCAGCAGTGGGATATTAATGGATTGCTGATGATGATGAATAATACAGTACTATTATAATAGCCATATTCTAACTTTATGATTTCTAATAGTTATAATGTAGGTGGTACTAAACTAACTTCTCCTTCCATTTACAGCTTAAATTGGAGCTTACTTAAATGTCATCTAATATATTTGCTCTGATAAGTGCACGGATCGGTTGTAGTCTATAATACCTATTTATTCCTATAAGAGTAATGTGTTATGTGTAAAATCTGTAGAGGAATAATCTAATTTAAATATACCAAAGGAAACAACAAAAAAAATACATACAGTCGAACATATAACCTCCTCCTTTTTTGAAGTCGTTTAAAAAACAATTGAAATAAGAAGAATGCCTTTTACAGCAGCGAATCTAAAGACAATAATTAAAGATTTTATTTGTTTTCTTTGTAAAAAAAAGGTCGGCCCGAATGTACAAATAGAACCAAATTGTCCACATTTTAGCGTATTTCTTGATCAAAGAAATAATTTCCGATTGTTGAACAAATAAATGAATTTAATTTAATAAGGACACAGAAATATCTTCAAAGAAAAAGTTGGTGCAAGCTTTAGCGTAATGTAAAAACACAATTTATGAATCGATAAATTTGAGCCGGTGTTGAACTTTGCAAGCAAATGCATAAAGAGAAACACTACATTTATTTCACTGTGCAGAAAAGTGGCTACATATGCAGAATATTAATGGCAACAATCTGTTTTAAAAGATAAAGTGCAGCAACTGTACTGTGAAAACTTGTTCATGGTTTTGAAATTAAATAATATTTTAAAAAATGCAGCTGGTTTATGAATTGAGAGGGCCATGACCCGCTTTTAAGGGTCTCTAGTAGCTATGTAGGTGTGCACAACTGAAGTCACTGACCTTGCGCGTTGTGGTAAGAACCACTAACACTATACCAAGATTTCGTTACCGAGAGTCTTGCTAAATAGTATTCTATGTGCTATTCCAGATTTTTATAATATATATCTGATTCTTTCAGCTGTTCTGGCGTGATTGAAAGAAAGAAAGAAAAAAAATATTTTGTTCTCACAAACCTTACTGTAAAAAATTATACTCGTAATATCAATGTAGTGAAACTTAATTACGACTTAAGTAATACATTATTGTACGAGGTTTCGCAACGTACATCACGTTGCGCGCAGTCAGCGTTTACGCCGACACGCGCGCATCGTACCAAATTATAGTTAGTTCACAACGACTCACCATTCGGTTCGCGTGTACTCATACCATTTCACCATTTACCATACCATATAGATTAAGTTAAGTCAATAAACCATAATTGTACTTAACTCTAATCTTTTATTTAATATACACCAATATTAAATACTTCTGTACGGTACCAAACCCCGTACATCGTGGTCCTTCGAGCCTATCGTGAGGCGGGACTGGCGCGAGTGCTTATAGTGACTACGTGGCAGACTTCCGCTTACGAAGAAACCAGTACCAAGTGGAAGACCAGTTTCACTGAAGTTACCAAACCAGGTTACCAGTACCAGTTTTCAAGTAAGATCTTTCCTTTTTAACCATTTACCACACCATTACCAAGATGGAGGCTGTTTTGTCAACGCAAGAACAAATCATGTCCGCGATGGACACTCTCCGCATTAATTTTAGGAAAGATGGACAGGAACGCAAGACTCCTGCTTACATTGAAAAACGTTTAGGTACTTTAGATGCTTATTGGAGTGAATTTCAAATGAACCATACCAGGTTATCTGCTGAGTTTGACGATCCCAACCATAAATACTTTAAAGAAAATTATTACGAAAGGGCGTACAACTTTTATAAAGAAATTAAAACACTCATTAGGCAATATTTACCAACACCATTAGCTAAAACCTCCGATCGTCAGGAGACTACTGATTTTGGCGAAAAGAGTACTTTTTCAACCAATTTATCTACCCCACGAGGTATTTCTAGCAGGGTAGACGAAATGCTGCGTAAACAGAAAACCAATTTTAAGGCATTTTTGCGCACCGTAGATGCCATCGATCTGGAGACCATGTCCGATAGATGGGAATTCGAGGATGTTTTAAAGACGTTATATTCCCGATGGTCGGTAATCGATAATTTACATTGGGAAATCGATAGTGAAAGTCTTGTCGATAACGTAGAATATGAGGAAACTTTCAATGAGTACGAGCGCAAATATACAGATGTCAAAAAAGCTGTAAACAGCAAAATGTGGTCTGTTTCATATAGGGAACAGACTACGCCGAAAATGGACTTACCAACGTTTAACGGTTCTTACCAACAGTGGATTTCCTTCAAGGATTTATTTTTTGAAACCATACACAATAATAAATGCTTACCAAATTCACAAAAAATGCAAATTCTAAAAAATAAGCTGAAAGGGGAAGCGGAAAAACTTATTCAGCACTTACGGATAAGTTCTGAAAATTATCAAGTTTGTTGGGACATCTTAAACCATCGATACCAGAACATGAGACTTATATGCAATTCCCATCTTCAAACCCTTTTGAGCGTGCCTAATATGCAGCATCAATCTGCTCCTTATATTAAAAGATTGCATGACACGACCAATGAGTGTCTGAATGGTCTCAAAGCTATGGGTGTAGATATAACCAACTGGGATCCACTCATTGTGTATATTTTATCCCAAAAGTTAGACACAGAATCTCATAATAGTTACATAGAGTCGTTAAAATGTCCCAGAGATTTGCCTACCACAGCCGAATTTTTAGAGTTTCTGGAAACAAAATTTACATCATTAGAGTCTTCACGCCGTAAGCAAGAGGGTCATCACCATAATGATAACCAAAATCAAGATTCCCATAAGTCGAAAAATAGGAATTTTACCAAGAAAAATAGCCTAAATAAATCATTGGTCAACCAAGTGACGACAAACAAGGCGGATATTGCAACAGAACGGATATGCGTACTTTGCAATAAAAGTCATGCGCTATTTCAATGTAAAATATTCTTAGAATACGACCCAAAACATCGGCGTCAAATAATTGAGGACAATAAACTATGTAGAAATTGTTTAATAAATCATAAAAGCAAAGCTTGCAATTCAGAAAAAACGTGTCGCGTTTGTAATGAGGCGCATAATTCACTGTTGCACAATGCTTATGTGGATTTAGCATCTGGGTCAAAGAACAATAAAGAGGAGAAGATGCAAAAATCTAACGTATGCATTTCAAATGCACAATTGGAAACTATCCCAAAACTGCTAGCAACAGCGAAAATTAATATCAAATCTGTGAGCGGTAAAGTTTATACCATGCGTGCCCTTATCGATCCTTGTGCAGAGTCATCTCTTATTACGGAAAACACAGCTCAGATATTAGGACTACCACGTATTAAACGTAGCTGCCTAATAGTCGGCGTGGGATCGAAGGCTAACAATAGTAAGGGAGTTGTAAAAGTTACCATAAATTCTTTGTACAACAATTTTTCATTGACTACGGAAGCCTACGTCATGAAAAATATTGTTAGCAACTTACCAAACCAATCATTTACCAGACCAAATTGGAAAAGTTTAGATCAAGTCGATTTAGCAGATTCAGAATTTAATATAAGTAGACCAATTGACCTAATATTGAGCGTAGAGGTATATGAATTGATTTTATTACCAGGAATCATTCGTAGCCGCGAGTCACAAGCCATTGCACAAAAAACCAAATTGGGATGGATTTTAAGTGGTACGGTACGTCCACAAAAATATTGCAATGTTGTCAAGGTTGACATAGGCGACATTCGAAGATTTTGGGAGATAGAGGACATTTCGGACAATTCTCAAAACATGTCCAATGAGGATTACCATTGCATCCAACAGTACCAGCTTACAACTAAACGCCAACCAGATGGGCGTTACGTTGTCAAACTACCTCTCAAACCAGAATTGTTGGAAAAATTGGGTGAAACTAAGACCAAAGCAGTAGCTCAATTCTATCAATTAGAGAGAAGATTTCATAAAAATAAAAACATAGAGAGTGATTATAAGGCATTTTTACATGAGTATTTAAAATTAAATCATATGTTTAAATGCACCGGTAACCAGACACCGGAATCATATTTACCGCACCATTGTGTTTTGCGTAGCGAGTCAATGACCACTGCAACTCGTGTCGTTTTTAACGCCTCAGCAAAAACGTCGACAGGTTACTCGTTGAATGACCTCATGTACAGCGGTCCCAATTTACAAAAGGATTTATTCTCGTTGATAGTAAGTTGGAGGCAATTCCCGATTGGTTTTACTGCTGACATCGAAAAAATGTTTCGACAGATCCTAGTGCACCAGGAGGATCAGGCCTTGCAAAAAATTGTTTGGCGAGATAATTCCAAACAACCCTTACAAGATTACCGATTGGCCACCGTTACATACGGCACCAAGGCTGCACCATTTTTGGCGATGATGACGCTAAAACAGCTGGCCAAGGATGAGGGTAGCCACTTTAAAGAAGCAGCAGAAGCTGTGGAGTCTAGTTTTTATATGGATGATATTTTGTGGGGGGAATTTGACCTTGAAACAGCGATAAAGTTGAAATCTGATTTAATCTCTCTATTACGCTTAGGAGGATTTAATCTACGAAAATGGGCTTCAAATAAACCAGAACTATTTGATGCTTGTTCAAATGATGACCCATATGTTTTCAAACATCAAGAATCCACCAAAGCTTTAGGTTTACAGTGGCGACCACAACAAGACCATTTCACGTTTGTTTTGAAAGTAGAATGCACTACCAAGATGACCAAAAGAGCGTTACTTTCAGCAATATCTAAAATCTTCGATCCTCTGGGATGGCTATCGCCAGTAACAACCAAACTGAAATTATTATTTCAAGAAGTTTGGCTACTTGATCTACAGTGGGATGATATTTTACCAGATACCATAACCTCTAAGTGGAATATCATGAAAGAAGACTTAATACATATTAAGCAAATAAAAATTCAACGATGGCTACAATGCGGTAAACACAGCACCATAGAATTGCATGGATTTTGTGACGCCTCGGAAAAGGCCTATGCATGTGTTATTTACTGCAAGATCAGCAGGAATGAGCACACAGAATCATCTGTAGTCATCGTCGCTTCCAAAGCACGTCTCGTACCGGCAAAGAAAACTGTATCTCTACCTAGACTAGAGCTCTGCGCCGCGGTTTTACTTGCGAGATTAATGAAAACCACATATCAGTGTTTACCTAATTTCGACATCAAAATGTTTGGCTGGTCAGATTCGACAGCTGTACTAGGTTGGCTAAATGGTGATCCCAATCGTTGGAAGCCGTTTGTAGCGAATAGAGTAAAAACGGTGGTAGAGGTGATCCCATCAACATACTGGCAATATGTAAAGTCCCAAGATAATCCTGCTGACTGTGCAAGCAGAGGTATTTCTGCTGAGCAACTTAGTAAGCATCATCTATGGTGGCAAGGGCCAACCTGGCTGTTATCATTCAACGGTACAACAGTGAAAAGGAACAATTACCATACAGATATCGAGATTAAAAGGTCAACTCTGATAAATATTGCCAAAATAAACTATGAAAACTCTGTAATTGACTCAATATTGAGTAGATATAGTGAATTTGCGCGAGCATCCCGTATCATTGCTTGGGCATTACGACTTTCGTCAAAGGTACAAAATAAACCTAAATATTTAACCATAGCTGAACTAAGAAAAGCTAAACTTATATTAATTAAACATGTACAACAGTCAGAGTTTGGGGATGAAATTGATTATATTAAACAACATAATCAACCCACAACCAAGAGTAACTTCTTAAAATTACACCCATTTGTTGATGACCAAGGAATTTTAAGAGTTGGGGGACGAATTGCTAGTGCAAGTGTTCAAACGAACATGAAGCATCCTGTAATATTACCACATAACCATCGCTTAACAAACTTGCTTATTGACCAAGCCCATAAGATGACTTTCCATGGGGGCGCACGTTTGACTTTGGCGCGATTACGTCAGCAATATTGGATAGTAGGTGGTAATAATGCTGTCAAGAAGAGACTTAGACAATGCGTCACTTGCAGGAAACATAATCCTAACAAACATGACCAGTTGATGGGCGATTTACCAGAGTCCAGAACCAATATAACTCGACCTTTGTACCACACAGGGGTCGATTTTACGGGCTTTGTAGATGTGAAGTCAGCTAAGGGTCGCGGCGTGAGGTGTACCAAAGGATACATCGCAGTTTTTGTTTGTATGGCAACCAAGGCTATTCATCTGGAACTTGTATCGGACCTTACCGCGTCAGCGTTTCTAGCGGCACTTCGAAGATTGGCAGCAAGACGTGGGACACCCGGTCACATGTATAGTGACAACGGGACCAACTTTGTTAAAGCTAACCGAGTATTACAGGAAGAGATGGTTTGCTTGAAATCAATTTTAAACGACCAATTTTATACCGAGCTAACAGAAATGCAAATACAATGGCATTTTAACGCACCTTCTTGGCCCAGTGCGGGCGGACTTTGGGAAGCTGCCGTAAAGAGTCTCAAATACCATACGAAACGAGTTATAGGAGAACAGAGGCTGACCTACGAAGAATTCTCTACTTTATTGGCACAATTAGAAGGCTGTCTTAACTCTAGACCTCTGTGTCAGCTGAGTGAAGACCCGGAAGATCTAGATATTCTAACTCCCGCACATTTTCTGGCTGCTGGACCAACCTTAACCATAGTGGAAACTGAAAAAGATTTGCGTACCAGATGGCAGCTCACGCAGAAGATATACCATGATATCTGGAAAAGGTGGAGAGCGGAGTACTTAACTCAATTGAACGTTCGTTCCAAGTGGCAACGTTCTCAACCAAACATTGAGTTAGGAGATATCGTTTTAATACACGATGCAAATCTACCTCCGGGCAAGTGGGCCTTAGGCAGAATCGTAGAGCTTCATCCGGGAAAAGATGGCTTCGTAAGGGTCGTATCTCTAAAAACCAAAAATGGAATTATAAAAAGACCCATAGTTAAATTATCTTTATTACCAATTAAAGAACAGAGCCAATAACAGGCGGTAAGGATTTAAAAGAGCTAGGAATTAAGATCGAGCAGATGAAGTCGGAGAGAGGCCTGGCAAACGATATTTCGTATCATGACGTGCACCATTACGTCGTGATATACCTGCTGGCCGCTGGTGCCGCCGCTGTGGCTGCGGTGTACTGCTTGCGGCGCTGGCGCGCGCGGCCCCGGCCGAGCGCAGCCGCGCTGCCAGCCAACGATGCAGCGCCGGTCACGACGACAACAGTGAATTGCCCTACTAGGGGTGGTGTCACCAATGATGCATATGTGTTTAGTGTTAGTGACGAAAGTGTACGTTTAAAAGCAGAGCAAAGTGTTGTGCAACCCGTGAATAGTGTTGATGTGTCTAGCTCGCCGACATTTTCAAAACATCACTTTCCTAAAATCACCGGTACTAAACCATAAGGACAGTAGATAATTAGTCAGTAAGGATTAAGTGAAATCACCATGTCTCACTTTCATTCGACCATTCTCATACCATTACCATTTTTATTTACTATTGTATTTTCTTTTCTCCTCTGGGAGCATGTACGAGGTTTCGCAACGTACATCACGTTGCGCGCAGTCAGCGTTTACGCCGACACGCGCGCATCGTACCAAATTATAGTTAGTTCACAACGACTCACCATTCGGTTCGCGTGTACTCATACCATTTCACCATTTACCATACCATATAGATTAAGTTAAGTCAATAAACCATAATTGTACTTAACTCTAATCTTTTATTTAATATACACCAATATTAAATACTTCTGTACGGTACCAAACCCCGTACAATTATATTATTAAATTTTGCATTTATAGTAAGATTAAAAAGTCTGTGAAATTAGCTTTAATATGTAAAAGCGAATTTTAAAGATTTTTTTAAATTATTAAAACGTGTTAACAATTTTGATAATCAACATTACTTCTCTGGAGAATAGAATAAACTATAAAACAAGTTTGTGAAGCAAAAACAAAGGTTCGCAGCTGCTTTAATTCCGACCGCAAGTAAAATTTTAATCAAGTAAGTGTTAAGAGCTCGTCACATTCGCGAGTAGACATGGGTTCTCCCCCACGGGGCGGAGGTTACCTTCTATGTTGGCCTTGTATTTACGAGTACATTTACAAGTCCTGTATTAAAAAGTTATGTCCTAATTATAGCGGAAATTGTTATAATTAAATTAATGTTCAGGCAAATAAGATAAAATATTTCACGTTTGCACTTATTTTAGTTGACGTTCAGTTGAAATGAAATCCATTTTTTTAGACTAAGTTAGTAAATTGAAAATAGTAAATTTTTCTCTCGGCAGACTGCTGTGGTGGTACAATTTTGTTTTGAAAATAGATTGCCTTTTTCTAGATCGGAATATGCGCAGAAACAAGCCATCATGGTATTTAATGTTTTACTTAAAAAAGTCTAAAATAAGAATCTAAAACAACACAATTTATTATTTCAATATACGGAACTTATGATTGTTAAGAGATGCTGAAATCGGTTTCACGAGAATATTTAATTTAAATAATTTTAAAAGTTTCTCATTTGAATGTCGTCAAGGGTGGCGTTACTTTAATTAAACACTTAGAATTCAGTCCAAACAAGCTTTTCTTTGACACCTTTATGCTAAAAGCCCTCGTTAGGTAAATGTTTAGGTATTTTAACATGCGGATTTTTTTATGCGTTTGTCCCAATATACGACTTAAAAAAATTATAACAGTAAACTATAGGAGTAATCTAATGTAATATCGGGCGTGTTTTAGTAAAATTTATGCAAATTCATACTTTTTTATTATTACCCACATAATTTTTTTTAGAGATAATTAGTGTTTTAAGCAAAGCTTCATCATCAACATTACAACCCATATCCGCCCACTGCTGAGATAGCTCTCCTCCTAAGGTTGTGGAAGGAATTTAGCTTACTATACCACCTTGGCCAGACGGGTTGTGCTCTTCTCTGTTTAATGTCCTCCTCAACTCCCTTAGTCGCCACAATATGTATTCTTAATCCATCACTACACGGACTAAAACAAAGCTTATAATTTATTATTCAAGTGACATAGACTTATTTTCTACTTTGATATAAAATAAATAATGACGTGAAATATATATTGAAACTTAACCATAAGATAAAACAAATCCACTTAATCAAGATTAGGAACTTAAGATTGGGACCCAATATTGTGGATTTTGGCATATTTATTTTAATGAAATTTTTACATTAATTCAATTTATATATTATGAAATGCTTTTTATGTGTATTACGTGTTGGTATTTTATACTAATATCATTATGGTACTAAGTTATTATCTTATAAACCCACATGTTTAATATTACGTAATCATTCATATCAAAAATCCAGACAAAAATCGGCAGTCAAAAATCAAACAAGAAAATAAAGCACCGATACCGGGAAAAATGTTCAATTTGATTTGGTCCGTCGCAAAGACATTGTAACTCGATTACTTATTGGCACGAAACCGCTTGTCACGATCGCTTTATAATGCTAATATCCAGATTATTGTAATGGCTTCATTTAAATAATAAGAGTCGGCTAGAAGTTCTCTTGGGAATGCTTATTGGCTCTCCAAAAGTTTTTCGAGTTCAATTTGAAAGTACTAAGTACGAGGTTGGCATTCACAATTAACGTTGAGCTTTAGATATTTTGTTATTTTTGGTTAGCTGATGAATTTATGTTTTTTTTTCAAAAGATTGTATTATTAACATTTTTGCATGAAATTCCTAGGAATTTAGCGAAAACACGGATAAATAATAATCAAACTCAGTGTACGCTACAATAGATCAGTAACTGACTGGCCTGTTGGTCTAGTGGTTAGTGACCCTGACTGCTAAGCCGGAGGTCGTGGGTTCGATCCCCACCCAGGACATATCTTTGTGTGATGAGCATGAAGGTTTGTTTTGTGTCTGGATGTAATTTATTTATAATATGTATGTAATTACAAAAAAAAATGTATTGAAATAATATATCAGTTATTTAGTACCCATAACACAAGCAAATATAATTGCTTAATTTGGGACTAGATGGCGCTGTGTGAATGTGGTAGAATATTTATTATTATTATCTGGTTGACGTAGCAAAGAAGCTCATAGCATCTAACCAAAAAATTATAAATGGATATACAAAAAAATGCTAATTATAAATTACCAAACATTAATTTGCTTTTCGTCGAACATCAAATAAGGATGTAGTACGTCTATAAAATAGATTAAATAAATTTAAAAGGAAACATCAAATGCGATGACGATTTTGGGTCCAATGGAATTTGTATTGGAACTTTGTGAGATGTGTTCACGCTCTAATTTCTAATAGTATGACGTGAATGACAAGTGGACCGATCAAAGATATCTACATACATACTAATCCTTATAAAGAACATTTAAATTCAAGGGATGACAAGCAACTGAATATTTTAGTTCGCTTGACAAGTTTTGTGTCCTCTCACTTGATCGTTGTCAAATTAAAATCTCAAAAGCAAATTAATTTCTTGTATTAGTATACTGTGGTGCAGCGTAGGTTGTTCTTCCATCAGATGAACCAAAAAAATTGAGGGTGGCCGTTGGATGCAGGCGGCACAAAATCGCTAGCTGTAACTGAAATTAGGTGAAGTCTATGTCCAGTAGTGGAAATCATCGGGCTGATAATTATGATGCTGATGTCTTCCACAGACGTGCTGCCCTATTCATGCTAGGTGCAAGCATGCCAGCGAGACACTTCTAGCTTATACTCGTACAACTACGTCTTAAATCATTTAATAAATAAGGAAGTAGGTACTTGTTATTGTATATTGAAATCCAACCAACAGCTGATTGCTCTGATGATCCGGTTAAGCTTGGCTCATTGTAATCTATTTAAATACAAGTAGTTGTTGTTTTTGAAAATGAAATGAAACTATTACGGTTTAAAATTAATTATCTATTGATTGTATTATTATTATCAATACTGATTTGAGGAAGAAACCTTTGCACACATTAATTTAGATAAGGTGTTGGCATTCGTCGTGTAGTGTTATCAGTTTTATCATTGTGAATAGTTAAAGATACGATATCATTGCTAATATTACTTGATGTTAGAACTGATTTTGTAAATGATTATTTCATTCTAAAAACGTGATTTACATGGCCATTCCGAGCTGTTTTATTCTGAATGCAAAAAAAAATTACAGTAAAGGTTTTACTTAAAATTTTTTTTTTTAAGAATGAATATTAAATTTTTTCAGTTTCTGGCGTACATACACTGGCGTTGTGATACTGTTGCTTTTTTAACAATATTAGATAATTATAATAAGTTACCAATTTGATAGGTTAGGTATTGTGATCATGGAATTATATAGAGCTACAAAATGTTAAAAAAATATAGGCTGGTTCGTGTGTCCTTGAGGTTTCAAAATATTATTAGTTTTATCTATCATTAAATTCTCGAGTTAGTCTTGCGTTAGGAAATGTGAAAATGTGAATGAAATATATGTGTGATGTATCCTTGCTAATCCTTTCGGAGGATGGAAGGTAAACGACAAGTTGATTTTTAAATTTATAAAGAAAATAAATTAATAATCCGGCGAATTTAGCTCGAAAAATAGTGGCAAGAATTTGCATAGGTATTTTGTTTTTATGGACGCGTGTGATCTATTCACATTTTATATACAACGGTGTTCTCAATATTCATACCAAATTGCAGTGATTAGAAAATTACTGTTAATATTAAATATTAAATGCATATTTTATTTTAACACAAACTAAAGCAAATAGTAAGCGATATTTCAGCACCCGTTTAATTTATCCGTTTACCCGCATTCACAGTGAACTATGCACAGCTAGCTCTAAATTTCCTAAAACTACGTCCAGGTTTGCACACTAAGCTTAAATTATGCAGTCCATTTCACAATGAAACATCAAACTTCACTCATGAACTGCAATGTAGATTTGAAGCTACATAAATTGTAAGCCGAGCTAAAGCTTGCAGTTCTCTTTGTTGCAGCAGAAATACGAAGGGAAAATTCACAAAGAAACTTGTAGACAGGGTTTTAGCTTGATCGTTCATTAAAATTTCGCTCCACGCTGGTGTAAGCTTGTTGCAGATTTTTTTTGTAATTATTTTGCGTGAATTTATAATTTATAGCAAAAGTAAGACTAACCATTCATAAAAAACAAACCAGCAATTTTTTCAAACTAAATATTGAAATATTGCAATTATAATTTTCATGTTCCTGAAAGAGGATACGACATTTCTAAGATGATTGATTTCCCAAGGAGGCTTAAAATTAAATCAGCTGAAAATAGATTGATTTTTACATTGCAAATTATGAAATAATAAAAGTATACAAAGTTGAAGAAAGAAGAAGACTTCAAATAATAATTTTAACAAGATTCTTCTACGATTAAAGCGGTGATGGTTGAATGAAAAAGTGACTGAAATGAGGTTTGAGTTTAAATGAGACGGGCAGTACCACTGTGACATGACTAACCATTTGCTAACGTTGAAGAAAAAATCATGGTGAAGAAAAAAACTAACCACTAGACCAACAGGCCAGTCAGATTGAATCAATTCAATATAATATGTAGTCATCAGTAGACTAGTCACAAAGATTATCGACGTGACACATAAACACACGAACCAGACTAGTTATTGCATAACGTGACTCATAAAGAAATATTACTAATACTTAACTGTAATTAGATAATAATGTATTCAAGATAATCAAATAATTCTCTGCAATTATGTAGCCGGATATATTAGATGTCTGAGTCAAGAGTTTAACAACAATTTAGATTCAGTGAATGTGTGTATGAGTGAATGTATGGACTTTGAGCTTTGATATCAGTGTTATAAAACAAATTTGACTTTAAAAAAATTAAAAACACATGTAATATTGTTGATTACAATCTGCATTATTTATTTCATCATTAGGTGATTGCGTCATTGATATCTATATCTAGACTAATATTATAAAGAGGTAAAGTGTGCTACTTCTAGTTTATGATAAACTTATATCCTAGACATAATTTTAGTGATAAGTGTGTATTATTTTTTTCATATTAAATTTGCGATAGAATGAGTTTCATTTTTAAGGTAGGATTTTTCCAACAATGGACGTTTCATGCTGATATCATGAGGATGATGATTTTTTTACCGGAAAGATAGATAAAGGTTGTTGTAGAATATCTTAGAATAAATAGTAAGCTAACAAATTCCTTCTTTGCAGGATTTTTAATAATAAAAAATTATTACTTATTATTTATGTTAAGTAAGCATACAACGACAAAGTTATAGGTACCAGAGGAATTAAATCTTAAATTATTACGGTTTATGGACGATACTGTTAGCTACTTGCAGTCTCCCAATCCTTACAAAATAATTCAATATCTAATTCAACGAAAAGCAGTGCGATATTATGTCTTAAATTACATAGTGCAAAAAGCTTTATAATTTTTTTTAAAGTACAATAATACAGCAACAAAATCTAATAAACCCGTTTTGAACCGTTTCATATAAAAATAAAAGTAAATAAGTTTATAAAATTGCTCGTTTAATCCCCTTCATCCTTGTAAATACAAAAATTTGCTAATCCAATAATTTGCACAGTCCTCCCAATATCAATTATTTGTACTTCTAGACAGGAAGCTCTGATACCCCATCACTATGTAAATTGGACACAAGGATTTGCATACAAATTAGTTTTGAGTGCAAGATTCGTGATCGCAATCATTAAACAATTGGTACAAACTGAATTGCTACTGACATTTGATTTCATTAGCACTGTTTTATTCTTAACTAGAGCTTCACCCGTGTGTTCTGAGAGAATTTCAACATTATAACTAAATGACGATTAAGAATCTAGTGGTCTGAGATTTTTGGCGGCTCTTTTCAAGATTCAATCTTGTCAGGAACCATAAATTAGGAAAATGAACTATCAGCTTCTATAATTACTATCACCTAGTTTATATTATTATTATCAGCCCAATGACGTCCACTGTTAGACATAGGCCTCACCTGATTTCCACCACAGTGTGCGATTTTGTGCCGCCTGCAATCCAAATATTATAATCTGTCAATACCATTACAGACCACAAATCATTTTGCTGACTGCATGATGTCACCAATATATTTTTTAGCCCAAAAACATTTTGTGATTACATATTCACGAATTTTGGTATTGTCAATACCACTTTAAACCACAAATCATTTTGCTGAATGTATTCATCATCCTAATCATTTGAACCTATTGCAGGCCACTGCTGGGCCCAGGTTTCTTCTAACACGCGCCTTAACACTGTATTAAGTCACTAAAATAAGTTGTAGTCCTATAACTTGGAGAGATAGAATAAAAATTTACGAATGTTACAACCACAAATAAATTTGCTGTTTCTGCAGAGTGATTTCACAATTTGTGTTCTCCAAAAAAACTTTGAGTGAAACATTGCGCTGTCGTGTCAGTGACAGAACTATTAAATGAGATCATGTCCAGCATCGTAATGAATCGCTACAGATAATATATTATTGGTTGGGATATAAATTGGGGTGGAGTGATGGCGACAGGACAAATAACGAGATACAGTTTGATTTATTTCTGATGCAAGATTGTACCTATTTATTTTTGCTTGAGTGTACTGTTTGTACCACAGAACAGAGATAGGTTTCCATTGTTCTGCGGTTTTTACCAATATAAGAGACTTTGATGAATATTTTATTGGAATTTAGATAACCTTGATTTTGCGTTCAGTTGTTATTGAAATAATTGATAGGTTGCAAACTTATACTATTTTTATTTAATTGAATAAGAATTGATATCCTTTTTCAGCTTTATGTATACTTAGCTTAACTTTTTTTATATAATGAATGTTTTGCTATGCTCAAAAATCGAGAATGGTTGCACGAATTCAGCTGAATTTGCTTTTTGGATATAGATTTCTGAATCTTATCATCGCCATCATTATCATATCAGCCCAATGACGTCCACTGTTGAACATAGGCCTCACCTAATTTCCGCCACGGCGAGCGATTTTGTTTTTTTTTTTCTGAATCTTATAAGTAAAAATCTATAGCTTTTCTCTTGTGCAGGAAAAACTATATACTAGGTGTAAGGTTACACCTCTTAGTACTGAAAATTGAAAATATTGTTATGGATTCATAACACAATGTTCAAAGTCGCCGAACCCAGAAGTGTATGTATACCTGTAAAATTACAGACACGAAAAGATCAACCCTCAAACTCGCTGATTTCTTCCAGATTTTAATAATGTACGAAACTAATTAATAAAGAAGTTTTTGCAGTGATTTTCAATTTATTCTCATGTTGACCCACACTATCCGGTATGTATGTATATAGTACGATAGTAATTCCTAAAATATTTCCAAAATAACCTCAAGTTAAATAAAATATTTAAGTTGTACTGCTTTTTTAGCCATTTGTTTTACTGTCAGTTTAAGATTAAGTGCCTCCATTAGTCTGGCAAGTAACAAAAAGCTTTAACAGCCGAGTGGTAAAGTATTGAACATGCAATTTATGAAGTCAAAACTTTAGGTAAATATAAGCTGAAAAATTATTGCACCTATGAAACAAATTCCGGAGTTTTTTAGTATCCAACAAATATAGGACAAATTTTAAACCAGCCGTTAGTAAAAAAAATGCTCGCTGTGGTGGAAATTAGGTGAGACCTATGTCCAGCAGTGGACGTCATTGGGCTGATAAACGATGTTGAAAAAAGAAAATAAATGACGATGGTGCAAAATTCATTTCAAAATATTATTGTAATTGATTCGATACCATAAAATATATTATTTAACAAATTAAAATCTTTCATTTTCATTACAAAATCACTGTAAAATATTGTATAGTGCATTTCTATTCTCGGAATAGAATTCAAACTAATTATAACTCTATTAATAATTCTAATTAATTATCTAGAGGCCAGCTAAATATAAGAAATTAACAACAAGTACTATTCTATACTTAATTTACATAATAATATTGTAATCATGCTATTTATAAAATAAATGAAGCTTCCTTGTTGATACAATTATGTAAAACTAACTTTCACACACGGTTCTGTACGTCTGTCTTTCTATGGGTAATTATGATTATTATGACGGTTTAGTATAATGATATCAAAACCGCGGGTACGGTCGACTGAACAAATGCACCAGCTCTGTGTACCCGTCCACCATTAAAGATGGACTGAAAACAAGCGATAGCTTAGGTACTTACTCCCTAAAAAAAGTGCAAAAAAAAAATAAAGTGACCATAAATATTATGTTTTGTTATTAAACCAGCACAGAAATCGCTGTGCTTGCTTAATTTATTTGATTATACCTACAAACGGAATAATAGCGCGTCCGTCACAAAGTAAAAGTAAATACTACATAATCTATAAAATAACTCAACTATAAACCTTATTTTATAATACCTAGAATACGTATTCCTTCATAGTAAAACAAAGTGCATTCTGTTATCGTGTCATTGATAAGTGTACATTGTAATCTCTTACTATGTTTATCATTTAGATTGTAAGAATACAGTAGTTTGATAATGGGATTTATTTGTGTACATTAATTGTGCACTGAAACGTGTCATCTGGCGTTTTATGAAGGGCACAGGGTGATTGCTCTGGAAAATAAAACTGATATACCGATAAACACAATGACACGACAACTTCTTTAAAACAATAATTGAAGGAAAAATAGAAGGAAGGAGAGGCAGGGGTACACCTAGGAGAAGTTTCATCCAGGAAGTGAAGGAGAAAGTGGGAGTTGTGTCGTATCAAGAAGTGAAAAAAAAAACAGAAAATAGAGAAGAATGGCGATTGTTACACCGACAAGAGCAAAGCTCTTAAATAAGAGAGAGATAGAGATACCGATAAAATATACTTACAATTTTTTCCAATCATAATTCATCAGTTTATGATGGTAATATAGTTAATATCATTAACATGGTGTCAATTTAAGACCCTATCGGGCACAACATAAGACAGTGACAGTAAAATTAGCAAAAACTTAAACTAACTTGATAGTCAAACTTTTGGTGTAGACTACCTGAAGCAGTACAAACCTCTGTGGTTTGAATATGTTCTTCCTTTTTCATTTCGGTAAGCAGCAAAGCAAGCAAAGAACACAGCCACGTCCATAGGTGGTAGTTACTACTTACTATTAGATTGTATGCTCGTTGGCCAAAAAAAATATAATAATATACTGTATTTAATATGCAATTTGGACGGTTTAGGCCCTTTCGCTGTATGTCCCGAATACTCAATAAGGCCCTTTAGCGAATTGGCCCTTTCGCGAATCGTCCCTTTCGCAAAACGGCTCTTTACTGCAGCGGCCCTTTCTCGCAAGGGCCCGTTCTAATTAACCGTGTATTCTACTCTGGTCAAGTAATTTCACATAAGAACTTTTTGAATGTTAAATTTGGTTTTATGTATAACAATAGGTACTACTTCCTCTTTAGATTTATCACTGGTCACTTACGGTTCTGAAGTGTTAGGTAATTGATTTTTGATGACATTATCATTCCTTGACATTATTTTATTATATCCAGCCTAACTGTAAAAGCTGTATAAACGCCCAAAAAGATAATTTCAATTCTAATAATAGAAATGTACAAAAGTGCCTTAAAGCCCTAAACGTAAATAAATCTTGTCACTGAAACAATTTCACAACAAAATCACAATTATTTATTTCATTAGTGTCGACTCCTTCACGCTGTATTACAATACTTTCAAGGGTAAAAATCCTTCTGAGTCTTTGCCAAACTTGAGCTTAATTTAGTCAAGTGTTAATTGCTTTTCAGCTATAAATATCTCAAAAGTAATAGCAAACACTTTTAGTATCTCAAACTAGAGTTTTTCGCTTTAATATAACGGTTTATGTGTACCCGTAGATTAGAAGGAATTAACTTAGGTTTCTTAGAAAAGTTTATTATTAAATATTCTCGTATAGCGTATTTGTGTATCTCTCAGACATTAAGTATTTATATCTATTTGTTTTCTTTCTTTGTATTATTTCTCTCAGTTCTAAATAAAAAAACTCAGAAACACGACCTAAATTTTACATACATTTTAAAGTACCAACTAACAGTTCAAGATACCTACAGAAGTGTAGAGAAGAATCCTTTCACATCTCTTAGCCAGTCTATGATTAAGCCTCCTTTGACTTCGCCCCGCGGGAACCACCGACCGCCACTTTACAGCTCGGCGTGAACTTAGAGTAGATGGAAGTGTCTGATATATTTAAAGATTTTCTATGGAAACGAAACCTGTTATTATTTAGTTTTGCCAGTCAAGTTAATAAGTAGGATTGCAGGCTAAAAGTTGATAATGACATTGAATGCTTTACGATAGGAACTTAAATTTTATGGTAGAATATATTATAACGTCTGCACTCGTTTCATTAAAAATAAAGTCACTGCATTATTTATGCAGGGACCGGCGTGCAAATCACGCGGTCTGTGTTCGTTCCCGACCGGCAATACCAATGTGGATTCTACTTTGTGGAATTTATATATTGTGTACTAGACAAGTGACTTACAGCCGCCAAATGTCATACCTGTAGTCGTTTAACCACAGAACCTATCTCTGTTTTGTGCGTTTCACTACTCTTTGAGACGTCATAGTAGTTTTCATAAAGGTGAAATTTTAAATGTACAGTTGGTACTAAGTGATGATCCCACATACCATACTGTTTGAGGAAATATCATAACATTCTTTACATTTACAATTTGAAAATGTTCAACGTTGCATATTTTATGAAGTTAGTAACATGTAAGCCACATGTTTCATTCATGAGTTCGGTCTTGCATTGTTTTAATCTAACTTGTAGATCTGCACAGATTATAATAAAGGTTTCTGTGGAAATTATGAACTTTAACTTAACAGTTTCGATAGCCTGCCCCATAAAATGTATTATAAAGATAAATTTTAGCCAAAGTCATTCGCCACCTTCGCCAATCTTGTAACATCATCAACGTTGGACACGATGTTTATAGCTAGAACATTCAACAACGATAAATCTTACCACCAATTTGTTGTCTTCGTTCATTCCACAGCAAATTCGCAAAACTCCACTCTGATAAAATCTAAGTTTATGTGTGGGAAAATTTTACCTCACCCATTTAGGTAATATGTTTTCTTACGCAATTTCTCTAACGCTAACACGAAACTTTGACGATATCTCAAAGAGCTTCTTTTACCGACCTTTTTCAGTTTTTTTTCTTTGACTTTGAATTTGTTGATTAATTTTAATTTTAGCTTACTTTAGAAAGTTTTGCCTTCCGTAATTGGAAATTAAAAGGCTTCAAAGAGAAATAATTACATATTATAATGCGTAATAAATTGCTGAAAAATATGGTAAAAAACGTGGGAATAAAGAAACTTGCAAACATACAAGGTACGCGTGAAAAACAATATCCTTCCTGGCAGTCTGGTAAAAAGTCCAATGATTTTGTGCTACCAGCAACCAACGGCAACCCGTCATTTTTATGCAGTATACGTCATTGGGTCATCGTCAAAAAAGATATTGGTGCAGTCAAAAGTGCTTGTTGTTGTAAATTACCGCTAATTGTTATTAGATGAAATCGCTCGCGCAAATATTGTTTGTGTCCTGATTCTTATATGTGTGACCATTATATTACTCTGCTGGACACTTGCTTTTGGTATAATAAAGTTGCCTTAATTGGAATTAAATGACATCTCGTTTATTCATTAAAGTTACAAAATAACTTTCATGAAAGTAACACGTTAAGAATGTAACATGCTGTTCGAAAAATAGTGTCAGCAAATATAATACCTATTCTGTGCTCTTTAATTAATCAATTTATTCTAAACAATCTAAAAATAAGATAGTTAGTGAAAGGACTGCCACGTAAAACATGCGGTGGCATCGGTAGTACCAATGTGGATTTCATTTTGTGAAATTTATATCTACTAGCTATCAGCGGTACAGTAACAAAACATAAATATATATAAATTGTGACAATACGTAGGGTGATCGAATTACTCTTATAATATAGAATTAATGTGATTTCATGAATATTAGCGTAACAAATCACAACTAATAGCTAGTTAGATATTTCAACGATCTGGAAATACTAAATGTTTTCCAAATCCGGACCAGTATCTTGGATCCAGTGATGCGGTTCTTGAGCATACTCTACTGCTAACTATAATTATTTGATTATTAATAAATCTGACAAAATGTAGAAGCTGAAAAGGACTTTTCAGCCACACGTATCATTTTTGAATCTATATCAAATCTGGTTTTCCGTATTCCAATCCTTACCTAGCTATGATAAATATAATATGAGGGAGTGTGGAGGTCATTAAAACATTAATTGGGGAAATAATTTAATAAATATTTAGTTGTCTTCCCTTCATTTTTTTTAATAAATAAAACTAACTATAAAATAAATTAGATAAAAATATAAAGTGATTAATAAAAGTATCTAGTTATAAATAATAATAACTGACAATAATAAAACTTTAAAGTCAAAAAGTTATAAGATTTAAAAAATAAAATCATTATATTATATAATGTTATAGCAACAAAATATTATAAAACAAGTACAATACAAAAGGTGCTAAACAATAACTTACTAAGTAAACTGATATAAAAATAAGTAAAGAGTTAAAAAATAACACCTCAATAAAGACGCAATTATTAAAATATTGCTTATCTTGCAACAAAAACAGGGCTAGGAAAGGGACCAATTCGACTGTGACAGACCAGAAACATACACCACCTCACACAAATAAAAGAAATAGGAGTAAGAAATGCAATACATAAGAATTGAAGTTGATTTTTAAATTTAAGCCACAGATTGTTTTGGGGGACAATATTAAGATTCAATTGGTAATCAATGAAATGATCCAAGGTTTCAATATGGAAATAAAATTTCCGAGATTAACACAATTAGATTGACGGAACTTCAAGGCAAAAAAGTGCAAGGTAAAAAAGTGCTTATTATATAATTGCTTTTCCTCTCTTGGTCAATCAGAGTTCTTGACATTGTGACTTAAGTCAACTTTGTCTTTATTACACTTCATGTTGCCGACGTATACACAACTGAGAAGCGTTATGATACCATGCCTTGGTTGGATCATTCGCCATTCGAGTAATGCGGTCTTTGATTCTATCCAATTCGATATAACGTCCTTTTTTTGCTACTTCGGCAATGTACGAGTAGCTTCTATTTATTTTCCCCAGCCGTGTATGATGCCGGGGTTGATGTTCATCTTGGTTTCTTAATTTGAATTTTATTTTGCTGGCGTTGCTATCTGATGGTTCAGTTACTTCACTGCTATCATCAATTTCAGTTTTCACTCTGAACGAGTCTTTGCAGGTATTTTTTGTTACATGTGTGCTAGTGCTTTTGCAACCTTTGATTACGGTATGTGATATGTCTCTAAAACAGAACAGAATACATCTTAAATAAGATAATCATTTGTCAATTGTCTTGTTTGAAGGTTTGGAATACAAAAAAAGTCGCAATTTACGGTCTCACATGTTTGGCCTGCTGTGAAAAATATTTGGGATTTTGCAGCAGAACGTGATCAAATACCTTATGAATAACGCAGCGCTACAATTTGCTGCTTCAGAGATTAATCTAGAACTTGTGAATTTACGAAGATTGAAAGCAAAATCAATTTTAATGAACTTTGAAATTTTTTCAGTTCCGTTACTGAGTGATTGACAGACACTCAACGTGTGAACTAAACTGTTAGACTAAAAAATAAAAAATCCAGTGTCACTTTTGAGTTTGAATATATATAAAATTATTTAATTTTTATTTGTGGTAATGTGCAGTGTCCGAAATTTCAAGATATACACTTTTTAAAACACTGTGTATATAATATTATAACGACATTTGTAATCATTAAAATCATTGTGGCCGTTGGTTGCAGGTGACACAAAATTGGAAATTAGGTGAGGTCTATGTCCAGCAGTGGACATTATTGGGCTGATATGATGAAACATAGAAATATACCGGATAAAGTCGAGGGTAAAAATAAACTAAGCAAAATAAACGCAGTTAACTTATAGAATACATTTACTTCCTAGATAATAATTAACAATGTTAAAAGTTTTCAAAAGTGTGAAAAATAGCATTTGGAGCTTGCACGTACAGTCAACAACAAAAGTCGCATTACAGAAGTTTGGTACCGCGTCCGATCCGAGTCTGTGAAAATACGATCCCACGTCGTACAACTATATCGTAAGCAATATCCGAATTCAGTCCCAAGTTTTCTAGATTCGATTTTTCACAGTTTCCTATTGGTTTTGCATCGGATACAGTGTGAAAAACGTTGTTAATCATTTCATAAGTCAAAGTTGCAACCAGAGAACAAGATAAAAATGTAGGTAACGTACCTACATATAATTATGTCGCCAACATAAGTACTTGATGTGTATTTAAAAGGACAAAGCTACTATGTGAACATTTTGAAAAAAAAGAGCAGCTGAAAATTATAAAAACATTTTTGTTAAGTCAAACGTTCTTAAAGCAAAACCTTTTAAACTTTTGGCGACGAGTACACATGTTATTTCCATTAAACTGATTTTGGTTAAGAATAAAATCTAATTTTGAAGGACTAAATGAATTACACTTCTAATCTAATCACTCACTTTTTATCTAATTTCGTCAGAATTTAAGCCACTTTTGTAACTAATATTCGTATTTAACATGTTGAGATAATTATCATCGATTGTGATGTTCAGATAATTTTTAATGTTATAATGATAATTTCCTGTGACTTTTGATTCTGTCTGTACATGAATTTGTCTGTTTGAAAAAAGCTTTCAACACTCATACGTGGCAGCTATATTTCATAGTAGTAGCTTGTAAACCCCACTATTCCATTTCCCGACTATTAATAAAATGAATTTTGCAAGCACTGCTACGTGATACTTTTGTTATTACTGTGAGAATTTATGACCAATGTTTTGTATAAATTCAGAAAATGATAGTATTCAAAACGATAATCCAAAACCATAATTATTAAAATTCAAGACACTTTTTTGTTGGCCGGCCTGGAGATTTGTAACACGGGTTTTGCACCCAAAACAGACTCCAGTTTTTGTGGCTTGAGGCTAGACAGACAAAACGTGCACAGATGTACCCTGAAATGTAATGTTAAAATAAGTAAGATCATTTACCTGTGCCATCGTTTGTGGTAACGAATTCTCATATTCTGTATGGCAGGCCTTAAATATTCCTTTATTCTTACCCACAAGGAACTGATACAAATAGTAGATGCCTAAAATTATTAAATTATATCAATTAATATGGTAATCAGCTGTTCTTCTCGTCTAAATAGTGGAACAATCTTAGAACAGAGGATGTCTTTAAATGCGCTCAGCCGGCTTCTACAGCGGTGTGCGCTGGGCCATAGAAATATGTGGTGCTTTACAAAAATATAAATTTTATTTGAGGCTAATATCATTTACCACATATCCCATTGGTTACAATACACATATTTCTCTCCTTGTCTCATCACTTTACCTTGAGTCTAACTCTGTCTCTATGTAATGTGCATTATATTTATATACTCACAACAAAACTAAACAAAACGTTATTGTTGTTGAGTGTTGTTTTTGAACTATTTGAAAGAACACGGAATGTTTTAATTTGCTTTCTTCTACTCATCTTCAACCACGTGTAGTATGATTTCTTGTTGGATATATTATGTTTAATTATATCTTCACTAAGTCGAATACTTTCGCACTGTATTTATTTTGTCTTGTAAAAAAATACAAGCTTTGACTGTGTTGACATTATTTGTATTATAGACAATGTAGATGAGTGCATAGACTACTCATATCGTTACTCATACTCATATCGTTGTATCATCAAAGCAGAAGATACTACTTGGATTTATTTGAATATTATTATCTGAGAGAAAGAAAGAGAGACAGGCCATTTCTTATAGAAAAAAATTGTGAAATGGAATTCTACCAAATAACGCCTAATTGAATTAACCATAACTTTCACTTGATACTTGTTGCAGTTTCATTTTCTCTAGATAGTCAAACGTTTAACTTCAATAGTTATAAACAGCACATCGGACACTCTTGTCCGATGTGTTGTTTACATGTAGTTTATGTTTTCATAAACTAGGAAAACTACATCCTAGGAATCAAAGTCTTACGAGTCTCTGAGCAGTAAGCACTTTGGAGCTAACAACTAAATGTCAATTCATTTTATATCTTCATGTCGAGAATGTATGTATCAGATTTGATTGATATATTTATTGCGCTTATATATAATATAATAATAATCATAATAATATTCTACCACATTCACACAGCGCCATCTAGTTCCAAAGAAAGCAATTATTTTTGCTTGTGTTATGGGTACTAAACAACTGATATATTACTTAAATACATTTTTTTTTGTAAATACATACATATTATAGATAAATTACACCCAGACACAGAACAAACCTTTATGCTCATCACACAAAGATTTGTCCTGGGTGGGAATCGAACCCACGACCTCCGGCTTAGCAGTCAGGGTCACTAACCACTAGACCAACAGGCCAGTCAATTATATATTTACAGTACATTTATATTTATCATGTCTAAGTCATAAGACTGGACCTAAAAATGTTATAATATAGTCTGTGTCACGAGGTAGGTAAACAATCGGGCTATTATTGCAAGGTGTTATCTAGTATTTTATTAATGAAAGACAAGACGCAGTGATTCAAGTATCTGTATATTTTTAGAACAATTACATACATACGTAATAATGGTATAAAACCATTTGAATCTATTATTTTCTAATTCTAAACAAACAACTTAGGCTTTGCACAGCGCAAAGATAAAATTATTCCCATTTGTTGTAATCCTTGAACAAAAACACAGGCTTAGAATACTACTATTACCATACAAGTGCGAGCTATAGTAGCAAACAAGTGCAAACCTATTTAAGTTGGGTAATCTACCTATTTACGTTATTCATTTTGGTCCATTGTTCCGTTGCAACGCGAAGACTCGTTAACATTTAGAATATTAGCAAGAAAGCAAAGATTGTAACTAGTAGCAGTGCTTTGTACAATAAACTGTGGTAAATACAGTCGCTTGATTCGGAATTTATAGCTTCAAGGAAATATACTCGTACGTTGCGGTTCAATGAAACATTTTCTTTTTCAGCTTACAGAGTTTTGAGTGTGAATCATTGTGAGTTGCCAAATGCATTCAACCTTGACCTTGATAAATACGTCCAGTAAGAAAACGGGTTTGTGTCACGTGATCAATAACTAACGGAATAATTTACTTTTAACGGGTACTACAAGTCCCTTATTTAGCTTTTAAATTCTAATTTAGTCAAGGTCCAATGAGTTCAGCATGTATTTTTATTTTTTAAAATAGCACATTCAAATCTACCAGTCTTTAAAATACACACAACACCTTAATACGTAAACAAAGACCAATTTAACTTGCAGAGCTACATTTATTTGTTGAATAATCTTCACTTACCTCATTATACTGTGTAACATCGGCAGAATTTAATTTTACTCAACAAGAGATAAACTACTGTCTCAAAATATAATCTTGTTCTATTTGCTCATAATAATATACTTAAATATTTAATGTGAATGCACCAATTTTACTTAAAACAAAAGAGCCAGTTATTAACGTAAGCACAGATGCAGTTCCGTTGACATTATTGCATTTGCACTGCAATCGTTAACAAGCAAAATTTATGTAAACTATAATAGGATTTTGCATGCGGAGAGCATTTTATTAATGTATTTTTGGTATTAAGTCTGTTACATTCTTGCACAATTTAAGAGCAGTATATAATAACAAAAGCAAGTTATATTTAGGTTTTTATCAAAAGTATTTCCATAATATTATAGGGTTTTAAAATTAGTTTATTGTATGAACTTTGTCTCTTCGGCTGGGTTTTAAAGTTCCAAAACTTATTCCCTACATAGAGTTATTATTTACAAGAATTATATGTATATAACTGTCAATACGCTGTTTTAGATATGTTGACAAGAGTACAGGCATCTCTAAAGATATCGATAAAATGATATGCAAAGTTTTTTTTTATGATAATTCAATTTTAATAACTTTTACTTTTTTTTTTAATTTTAGAATAATATAATTATAAAATGACAGTGTTTCCAATTGTTATTCGTTATTTTGCTCTCTACAAAATTAAAACCTTTAAGGTCTTCCCAGTCTAACGTTCCCTTATTCTATGTCGCATTCAGATTCACATTATTACAAGCCGATACAATCTTTTCGATTACTCCCTTATAACACTTATAGCGTTATTTCAACAATAATTTTCCTCAATGTATTAAAAGCACTCTTAAAACTCTTAACAAATAACGCTCGTAAAAAATACCAGCCATTGTTTAAATTCAGTGAAAATTTGTGGTGACGTTTAATAGGCCTTTTGGGAAATTACGATTTTTTTGCTTCGTAACCTTAATATTTAATATGAATGAAATATTGTAAGGAAATGTTACATAATAGAAATTTTGTTTAGGGTTTTCATGCACTCTGATTTTTGTAATCAATATACTTCTATAAAAAAATTATAAAGCTGAGAAGTTTTTTAGCTTATTTAGTCGAACAGGCTTATCTCAGCAACTTCTTGTTTTGCATGGCCTTTTGGTCTAGTGGTTAGTGACCCTGACTGCTAAGCCGAAGGTCGTGGGTTCGATCCCCACCCGGGACAAATCTTTGTGTGATGAGCATGATATTGCTTAATTTGGGAGTAGATGGCGCTGTGTGATTATAGCCCATTTATTGAGGGGGGCTTTAAGCTATATAACATCACGTTACGACCAATAGAAACTGAGTAGTGGCTATACAATTTGATGAGCTTACCAATCTCAGCAAACTAATCTATCACCAAATTATTAACCTAATCCAATCAAATTATGAACCGATTGACTAGTTTGTAGTTTCCCAGACTGAAGTAGAATCACAAAATAGTACCTACGATAAGCATTGGTCGTGTTAAGAGCCTTGTATTCAGATTTATGTAGTAAAATGAAGTATTAGTTGTTCGTGTATTTGATTTATTTGAGGAACGTGTGCGTGAGCCACGGTTACGCCCTAAGAAAAATGTTCAAGATTCAGATTACTCGTGATTTATTAATGTTTGTATTGTGTATTATGGTCTTTATTTAAAAAATGTCTATTCATTCTACTGTTAAGGCTTTTTTAGAGTTACACCCGCAATTTCCGCCTTCCATCCCTGTGAGGTCGGGAATTGCTTATCAATGTAACGCACTATACTGCCGAAAAATAGTACATAATTCTCTTTTCTACTAAAATCCGCATCCATATAGATGGATGCGGATTTTAGTAGAAAAGAGAATATATTTCTAGTCATTCTGTTGTGTTGTATTGTACTGTCTGTTATCTGAGATCAATGGTAAAACTGCTTAGAGTAATGTCATGTTATATTTATATTCAAATACAATTATATTCACAGTCATTTTATATATTACTCTAAGCAGTTTTCGCCGGGTTAGCTAGTATTCAATTAGCTGACACGGCGATATTTTATTATTAGTGATAATGTTCCATTTTCAAATATTTATATGGAGATTTTAAAACCCAAAATTTAAAAATTTTCATTAATTTTTCGTATAATTTCTTACATACAACAAATACAACAAAAAAGAATTAGCCAAATCGGTTGAGCCGTTCTCATGTGAATCCATCACATACTTTTCGGTGATCCATTTTTATTTATATGGATTAGAACTTTTTCTTTTAGGTCCACTCCGTGATGGAAGATTATGATTACTTATTATAAATAAGCATCGTTGTCATTGTGTTGATGATGAAAGACAACAAGTCAATGAGAAAATGCGTTATTCGATAAACTTGAAAAACCACGTTATATGTTAGCTATAAGAAAATAGTACGAAATTCGTCATTGGGTAATAGTTATCTTTTTTGCAACTTATAATACAAATAACTTAAGAGGATAACTAATGATTTAAATTAATTTAGCTCAGAACTACAAAGCTTAATTGTTGACCCAGCAGTGGCGGGGTTAATGACGTCATTAAGTAAGGGTAAAACTCCCATTTGTCAGCATTAGCTAGCCTATGGGTACCGCGGGACTATTGGTTCATTCTTAGTAAATATTGTAAGAACTGCAACAGACGAATGAATATGAAATATAATAAAGAATATATTCCAGACAAATTTCATAAATCAACATCATACACAGTGTTTTGTAAATCACTACACGTATTATAATTTTAGTTTTCGTCTCTTTTATACCTATAATTAATTACAACTTTGGGCCACCAATTTTTTGGTGTTATATCTTTAAAATTAGGATTTATATCATAATAAATCTTCATTATATACCTACATACGAGTACATTAAATAATAAATTATGAACCCATCTTTAAATCGGTTTTTCTGGTTCACAAAAGAGTTTTATAAATTTTATTCAAGACCAAGTGCTGTATTTGAACAATATTTTTAGAAAGTATTAATTTTTATTTTATTACATAACGGTGGCAAGCAGGCATACTTACCGCGTGATGGTAATCTGTTACCGTAGCGTTTAGACGCCTGCAATACCAGAACCATCACGAACGCGTTGCCTACACTTCAAACCCTTGTCATACCAGCTTTTTGGAGGTCTGCCTCGAAGACAACTGAATTCCGCAACCCACTATGTGGCTTGACTGACAAGACTGCTTAAAATGTTAAACTTGTTGAAAAATGTGAAAAATCGTTATTCTAATTGAAGAACCTTAATCCTTGTTGGAAAGATTAATTTGTTTTATAATATTACGATACATATAACTTAGTTGTTGTAAACAGTAGCACAAAACGTACAAACTACAAAAATATGCACATAAGCTAATTAGTTCGAACAAAATACATAAAGATATCACTTTACTTAAACGCTGCAATAAATCAAACAAATGGTAGAAAATATTTTGTGGGCTTCTAAGTCTAAGCCAAACCTACATTTACGAGTATTACAGCAAACTAAAAACAAAATGGCCAATTAACACGTAATGTAGGCAATTTTAAAAAAAGCTTGATAAAATTCTAAAACATTTTAATGTTAGCTATTTGCATTAAAATAATGCAACATAAATTAAAGTTTAAACTGCATTTAATACATTAATAAATTATAAACACGACAGCGCGTTTTGATTTATTATTCGTTTTAATTGCTAACTATGCTTTGCTATGCCTATATATTACTTGTTTTATGTAGTTGCAAGTACAGTATATAAGTATGTTTTCCACCAAATAGGACAGCATTACTCAATTATAGTGTATTCTGTATGGCCCCAAGAGTGTACAATCACTTACCCAATAGTATATTACAAATAACAGAAGTAAATATTTTTAAATGTGAGTAAAAAAATACTATTGGAAAAAAGTTACTGTTAAGTGAGTGAATTTCTATCTGACAAATTGTAATGAATTCTTATTTATGTATTAGTGACTGTGAAATATTGAACTTTATTGACATTATTATTGACATTTATATGGAATACTTAGTTGTTTTTATATTATTATTATCTGACAAATTACTATTGAATATTGTTATTGAAATTATGATACACATTTAATAATTCTATAATTAATTACCTATATTTATTGATCTGTGGTAAATTTATGTCTAATATTTTGCTTTGGAATGTAGGTACATTTTTGCATGCCGTAAGGTTGAATATGGTGATACTTATTCTGTAATCCTTTAACATAATTCTTTACCCATATATCGCACATAAATAATTTGACTTTGACTTTGACAGTAAAATCTAGACTAGGAATATTCATTTATTGTATGCAGTGTATTTTTTTTCAGACGAGTAGTTATTATTTATTATTATTGCCATGCCATGAGAGGTTTCTTTGCTACGTCGACAGTTACTGATCTATTGTAGCTTCAGACAAGGCTGAAAAATCTTACCCGGCAAAAATAAAATTGCTATGTTATTGGAAGAACAGTAATGATAAATATAATGTTCAAATAAATTGATTGTGTATACAATTTTTCAATAGTATTATTGTACATTCGATAGTACATCCGTTTAAACCGATTATGATGTAGGGAAGCACAGCCAGGGTCAGCAAACCGCCAGATGGACCAACGACCTACCTACCTAGTAGGTAGCCGTTGGTTGCAGGTGCCAAAAAATCGCTCGGTTTGACGGAAATTAGGTGAGGCCTATATCCAACAGTGGACGTCATTGAGTTGATTATGATGATGATGTAGGAAGGCTAACATTTACTTGATGCCGCGCGATGATAATGAATTATACCAATAACCATTTTAGTTTTACTAAAATTTCTTTTTAAAACATATAAAATTCTTTTTTTTAATATAGAGATCCTATCAAAAAACACCTAAACAGAAAAAAATATTTTCAAATTAAATCTACAGTTATTAAATACACACAGTACCCAATACATTAACAGACATAGTTCTGTAATAATCTCTCTTCTCCAAGACCTCAATACCACAGAGATGTGGTACACTTACAGGTGTAATAGGTATTACAATTAACTACTTACTCACGGGTGCTAATAGTTCACAACAAGTTAGGGCTGTGAGTTCAGCCGAATAACTTATTAGACTTAGTGCTCTTAGTCAAGTACAGTAACTAAGTTAACATTGACTTGTCCCTCGCTTTGTGGTTTATTTATTTATTAAAGTACTGCCACATGATACATATTAAAAGTACAACAGTTAAATTATATGTAAATACATGTTCTGATATGCATCACAATAACGGCGTACATAACATTTGCTTTAACTTAGTAACAATAGTTTATAAAGTGCAAGAATTGACAGTATGTTCACTTAAACTTAAATTAAATAAATGAGGGGCAAAACATAAACATAAAAGCTAAGATATCAAGAGCATCTTATGTAATATTGGCAAAGCATTCATATATTTTATTACTGTACTTAGAAATACTATCATTAAAGACATCTAGATTGGGAATTCTTTGAGACAAAAAGTTATAGTCAGAATAAATCCGTGCCAAAGGAGACTGTGAGCCGAGCCGTGGTTAGTTGTAATAATAGGTACATGAAATCTTTTTTTAAATATTGTAATATAATTTTCTTTTTTTTTAGGCAAAGATTATTTTATAGAACTGTGTATAATTATAAGTTTATTTATATGCTGCCTAACATTGTTATTTTTTATCGAAAGAAGTAAATAATCTTACAATATTTGGAAGAACTTGCTGTAAATAAATATATATTTGATATTATATCATATTATTGTTCCAATGTACAAGTTTTGTTCATACAATGGTCGCCCACACAAAAGCAATCTCTTAAAAATCTTTGGGTGGACAGAAAAGGTAAATAAAATAATAACAAAAAGAAGGTTTTAATGCACTTAAGAGTAATTGTCTGATGGAAAAAACTGACATGATTGCATATGTGGCAAAAAAAAACGCATTTATAACACACAATATTAATTTTGATCTAGACTTTACAAATAAATTATTATAAATAACTGTATTTTATTTTATAATTTGAAAAGCTGAAAATATCTATACTGAAGATGAAGAGGTTTTAAGATTACTGGCTTGAATTAAATAGATAGTCTAATTAATGATGGTTTATCGAGGAAGGGCTTCTTTGATAAATGGGCATCAACATGTCTCGACCAATGGAGCTGGGTAGCCAAACGAAGATTCACGAGAACAAAATTCTAGGCGATATAGTGTTTATGAAATAAATAATGCAGAGGATTATCTAATAATTTGTTTTGTAGCTAGTCTACAACTAAACGCATGCATTACACAATATAAAAGAATGTTCTTAACAGTTCAGAAAAGTCAAAAACTCTTATCATATCTGAATCAAAAACAGTTATCAAAATAAAAGTGATCAAATCAAAAAATGTTCTCCCGAAACGATGTGTCATTTCTTGACTCTTCCCATTTTGTTCCAAATCGGGTTTGACGCAAAAACTGAAAACTCACCTTTCGTCTGTGATTTAATATCATATGTCACAAGGGGACAGAGAACTCAAAACAAAGTTAAAAGATCCATTATGCAAAGAAAAATCAATCTTAGTTTCCTTTATATAGAAACTTTATTAAATGAAAACGAATTTGCAGGAGCTTGCCTTACTGATCCTTTTGTTCGAACGATTTTGGACTTTCCTGCGTCTACTGAAGGTCTTAAAAGTTGGTGTTATAGGAATGGTCATGCTTTGTTTCTTGGTAATAGAGGAATGGGTCTGACAGCCGTTTGTACGTTTGCGTTATGATATCGGACAGGAAAGATGCTGGTGTACTGGACTGTAACGTTTCAACAAGTCAGATATTCATACATTAAAATTTAAGTAAATATTATTTTCAGGCTCTGGAATTAGAGACCTATAGACCTAGGTCAAATATAATATACCTAGGTATCATGAAACAAATTTGAGATTGTGTATTTACTGATCGTTTTTAAAAACATTAAATAGACATCTTATGGGTCGTTTACACCACCTGAGTGACGGTGGGGGGGGAAAGCTAGTAGATCAATCTAAATCACCTGATTTAGATTGATCTACTAGCTTTCTCCCCCCAGCAGGACTAACTAGTCCTGCGTTATATTTAAGACATGCATGCATCACTGATGAAACTGCTTAGCCTTATCAGCTGAGTATTTTCATCAAGATCGTTATACTGAATTTCCAACAGATTACAGCAAAAATAAAAACAAACTTATATAGTGGGAAAATATTTTTCTAAACCGGTCTGACAATGCTTGAATTAAATAAAATGTTCTACTTTATGAGATAATATTTCAAACCGCACGTTTGTACTGGAGTTCAGTTAAAGCTATCAAATTCAGACGCCGATATTTACAATCTGAGAAAAAGACTATAAGCATTGAAGAATCTTATCTTTGTCGTTTAAAAACTCCGACCATTTTAGCGAAGCTGCTTAAATTTTATGTGCGGTTTTACTGATATTGTACACTTTGATTTGATGTTGTTTTGAAAACCGTAAAAAATCATCTAACTGCATGTTTTCGGAGAACTGCTGAAGTAGGCTAATCTATATGCTATATCATAGAGCATTAACAGAAGAATATTATTTAATTAAATTATGAACTGTTGAGTATATTTGTATAAATAAAAAAATAAAAATCCTTTATATTTTTCAATTCACATAACAATGATACACATTATAGATTTTATATCTTATAACTGTATATACTTATTTTACTAAAATTCACAAATACTTATCAAATTTACTAAAATAGCTTTATAATGATTTATTAACTGCAAGAACCCTGTACTCGTATATGTATAATTAAAATGAGTGATTGAAACTGCCAAAACATATATAAAAAACCCCTATCTCTGTTCTGTGATAAAAACTAACCCAACCTATCACAATCACTTTTGAAAACTAGTTTAGTACCGACCTGTCCAAGTCATTATTCATCATCATCATCATCATTTCAGGCTCTTGCAGTCCACTGCTGGACATAGGCCTTTCTTAACACGCACCATAACACTCGGTTCTCTGCCTTCCGGATCCAGTCGAACCTAGCAACCTTTTTTAGTTCGTTCACCTAGCTGAAGAGCGTCCTACTCTACGCTTGCCGAGCCGCGGTCCCCACTCCGGGACACGCTTGCTCCACTGTGAATCGGTTTTTCTGCAGATAGGTATGACGAGTTCTCTGCCACTTCAGCTTACGTATTCTAGGAGCTATGTCAGTAACTTTGGTTCTTTGTCGGATTACCTCGTTACGTTTATCCTTCAAAGAGACGCGCGCCGTGCATAAGCTCAGTCCGTAGCTTGATGAGCGACTGTTTGTGGGCTAGTCCTACAGCGAGTATCCACGTCTCGGCACTGTAAGTTATAACAGGTATTGAAGACTAAGACAGTAAATATTATCAACTAGAAGTTTAGTAATAAAGAGGATTTTTTTAGAATTATTTAAAGCATCGTCCGTTCTAGTCTCGGACGCCGTCCAAAGAAGACAACGGGCTTAGAATGACTACAGCTTAACAGACTCATTGCGACAAACAGCCGTAGTTTTGAATATTTATTACGATATTTACCATTTCAAAGAGCTCCTCCAAATTACTCCTTCTATAATATAATTTTAAACTCAAGATGTTCTCAAGGCAGTAACCGTTAGGCGTCTAGAATTAGGTCTTATATTTCGCGTTGAAAGCTAAGACTGTATTTGCAAAGGGTCCAAAGTACTGTCTATTATCCTAAAGCTACACTCACAGAGAAAAGGGATACGTTTTAATAATAATATAAAATCTTTAATAATACTTATAATTATTATGTATAAAACTAATCCTATTGGGATAATTTGGGGTGGCCTATATCGAGTAGTGGACATCCTACAGTTGAAATGATGATGATGTTTAAATGCAAACGAGAAAAAAATATTTATTTAAATATAATATTTGAGACATCAGACAAAACTATTTTAATTTTCACTGGCTGCCTCGGCGCCATTGTAAGAATGAAAACGACTTCTGCGAAAGAATCACCTGTTATTGTGATTTTATCATCATGAATTTAATTTATTTTCTTTATAAACATTACTTATTTTATTGGGTCATTAGTTGATTTGCACGAATCACATTAGCAGGCAAAGTGCAAGTTAGGATTTAAGAAACATTGACAAAGCGAGAAATAATTCTACCCATTAGCCTGTTAAAAGCGTTTAGAAACTTGTAGATTTTCATGACAATGCATTTTGCTTTACCAATCAGTATAAACTTGGTTAGTTAAAGAACAAAGAAGTCACTTAACAACAAAGTTTAAGTCAGCTCTCAGAGCATCAAAACTTTACAAGTGTTTTAAAAACTATCCTGTCTTGAGGAAAATGTTTTATAAGACTGTGGTGAAAAACTTAGATTTCAATATTTTATTTGCAATGCAAAACATTGATCTTTTTTTCTTACCTTTGCCAGTGAAATGCAACATGTTTTATTGAAAATAAAATATTTCATTTTGTTTTAAAAAGAATTGCTATTTACGAGAAGATTTCGTGATAATTTTACCATTTAACTTTTATAAAAAGTTTGATCATTGAATCGTCGGGTCCACGAGTCTAATAAAATCTTAACAGGTTCACAATAATTTAATTTTTGAATTTCTTTTAGTAATAAACGACATTATCTATGCTAATATTATAAAACTAAAGAGTTTGTTTGTTTGATTGAACGCGCTAAACTTCGAAACTACCGAACCGAATTTAAAAATTCCTTAAGCGTTGAATAGCCCATTTATTGAGGAAAGCTATAGACTATATAACATCACATTATGACCAATAGGAGCCGTGTGCCAAAAAAATATACACGGGAGTGAAGCCCCGGGCAACGGGCTGCTAGATTTCGTTTAAAGTTACAATATTGTTATAAACATTAATAATATTTTTGTACTTATTCACCACCACGTCCTTATAACTTTCCTACTGAATTTTTACACGACAAAAAGACCAATATACAAATATAATCTTACCCTCATTTCAACTACTATGTTATGTTTCATAATAAGGGCAAACTGATTGCCATTTACCGAGCACTAGGCTACTATTTAAAAAAAAACAATCACTGGAAATTTATTCGTAGACCCACTTCAAGCTAACATAAAAAGGTCTAACTATTCTCAATTCCCAGCAAATTGAGCTTGAAAACTTTACTGGAGCACATTTTTGAAAAAAGAAAGCCTTAAGCCTTAGTCTTGATCAAAAGGGATAGCACCAAAGTGCCACATCACGGCCCTCATCAGGCTCACTTACTTTTTACATTTTTGTTTAACACGACTTAATTTAGGTTTCCATTATAAATCAAAAATGTATTGTGTTCGCAGCGAAGGTTTCAAACATATTATTATACCTACTTAAATTTTTTTTTTAGTTAAACCAAATCTTTGTGGTGGGGACCGCAAAAGTACTTATACTTCCTAAAAATACAATCGGTACTATACCCAGACCTCATGATCAGCAATCACCTGTTACGATCACTAGTCCAAAGAAACAGTGAAATTAAAATAACGATCTAAATAAAACCTGTAACTATCACTGTGGCGTAGTGGTTAAAAGGTTGTCGTCTCGCCACCAACGTCGCCGTGCCGGGCGTCGTGGGTTCGATTTCTACACGAGACAAATATGTTTGTGATTTATAGATATTTGTTTCGAGGCTGGGTGGACATTGGGCCCGTTTATTGTATGTTAGTAAAGTGCCCCGCGCCACGACACAGGGCTTATTCTCTAGTGCGGGCGTTGTATTATAAAAGAGAAAAAAGTAAACTGTTGTTTTATTCCAACGTAACAAAATTGGTTGGTTTTCAAAGCAAATTCATCTAGCTCCTACACGCAGTAATAAATGAAGGCGCTTCGTTAGGTGATCCGTCAATTTGACGCGTCCCGGTACTTCCTATTTTCGTTGTTTTGGGGCAGAACCGCTCGGCATCCTACCGCGGGAATTTTTAGCATAGGTGAGAATTTTGCACAAACGATTCTCTAAATTCAAGCTAGGGAAAATGTGGTCAGGCTAACTACTACCTATATTTCCATATTCAGATGGTATTTCTGACGAGATGTAGGTATATTTGTTATGATCAAACAAAGTTTTTGGTTTTTTAATACTTTGAATTCTTACATCTGATCTGAAATTAAAAGACCACAGCTTTTCTCTTTAGGCATGTGCGTGACGTAACAATGATGGAGATATGATCGAGATGAAATGAACGTGACGCAGACTTGACGCACAAGTGACGCAAATGTGACGCAAATGTGACGCAAACCTTAAAACGTAATTCAGATAACGTATGATAGTCTTAATCTTCGTTTCTCAACCGAATTTTATTAAATTCCATTTATTACATACATAACAGTCTACAGATGCTAACACTACTGTAGAAGTTTTCTGTAAAATGAAAAATATTGTTATAATAATTTTGTTCGTAGATACAACTTGTTCTATTCCTATGTGAGTGAACGTATCGCTGAGCTGAAAGTAATGACAATATCGATACAGGCGCTGACTTGTGACTAAAATAATTTTCTAAATATAGCTTGAGTTATCCGTTATTTGGTTTATGAACGCAAAATTATACAATAAAGGAAGGGAAACGAAGGAGCCCAATTATACAATAAATTGCCAAATAACATAAAGGAAATACAATCGCTTAATTTATACAAAAAAACACTAAAGTTCCACATCTTGAAAGACTTTCATAGATTTTAATACTTACTGCTATTGTTATTGTATAACTTCTCACTTGCTATCAGACACAGATACGTAATACAACCTTTAAAAAATCTTTAGTCTATCTACATTTAATTTTGTAAAAATATTTTAGATGCACCGTCAAATGAAATTACGCTCGTAGTTATAGATTTTCTTTTAAGTTTATCATGTATTTCTCAATATAAGTGAATTGTATTCTTTTTTGAGAAAATAAATGTCTTAAACCAGAAAATTTTCAGTATCATCATAGATAAATTTCAGTTGGCTCACCCCTTTTGAAATAAGGATGGATTCCTTCGGACTATAATCTAAAACTTTTAATTTTGTTTAATGGCTAGACTACAGCTGTCTTAAACTACCGCCATTATTGACAGCAATATTTATTTATTTAATATACTAGAAGTTATTCGCTCCCGTCATTATTTGTTTGGCCGTTACTCAATAAGTGAGTTACCCAATACGATAAGCGTATTAACCTGTAAAGCTTAGTGTATGTTTTTAAAATAAATAAAAAATATAATTTCTTAATTTAGTGCAGGGTCACAAACCACTAAGCCAACAGGCCAGTCAAACAGAAATTAAATTGAGAATATTATTATTTTTTACGTCCAAGAAAAATGAAAATACACAGAGTTATTACACAATAATTTTTTTTTTTTTAAATATTTCGTCATCTCAACCGTAAAAGACTTTAATTTAAAACGTCTTCATAAGAGATACGATACTTATTTATTATCTTTTAATTAAATGTTAACGTTCTTCCGTCACCGTCATTTTAATGGACGTGTCTATTGAACCACTGTCAATATTGTTATATTGGGAAATGGTAGAATAAATTAAATTGATAAACAAGCAAGCAAATTTTGGTTAGCTTTAAAGTTTCAATGAGTTTAGTTTTGAATTTTGCTCAGCACAATTATAATATATGAAATGGATGTAAAAATAAATATTTATACATATTATTAAAAAAAATTAAAAAAAAGAAATGTTACACTCAATTTAAAGAATTACATATTAGAAATACAAACATATTATAGGTAAATTACACCCATACACAGAACAAACCTTTATGCTCATCACACAAAGATTTGTCCTGGGTGGGGATCGAACCCACGACCTCCGGCTTAGCAGTCAGGGTCACTAACCACTAGACCAACAGGCCAGTCTGAACTTGATAACTTTTGATTACAAGAAATTCAGTATAAATAAATTATTCAAATCCATTCAGTATGACTGGGTTCCATCATTTTATATATTATTATAACGTTTAATTGCAAGTACAAGTTGTTGCTCTACAAGTTTACCAGTGTAGGCGTTGTTTTTTTAATTAAAAAAAAGACAAAAGAATTTTTCTGCCCTACTTCGCCAGTTTCATATGCCAAATAAAGTAGCCTGTCTTGCCCTGCCTCAGGTTTTAGAACATATTTTTCCTGTAAAATGTTTTTTAGTGGTTTAATTGTTAAAGCTTATAAAACTTAATTTAAAATTTATAATTTGAGTCAGGACTAATGTGAAAAGAAAAAATCCTAATTCAAGCTTCTCAAAAAATAAATCACAAATCCAAGCAAAAGTCCCTCAAAAAATAACGAAATAAAATATACTTTATATTTAACTCGTTCTAATGTATTTGAAAACATTTTCATTTAACTTTTTTAATTGGCACTTAGTAGTTGTAGTGAATGCATCAACTTGTTTCCACATGAAGTATTTTTTTAATAAATATAAAATAACTAACTTTTGGTTAAAGTACTTGAGAGCTACTTTATTAATTAACTAAAAGTTAAACTTGTCTAATTAAATTATAAAATTTTATTATGCTCGATTTTTGTTTAGCTCTACTTGTTTTTTTGGTAAAAACATGTGACATGTTTCAACAAGTGCTTTTTTATTATGAAGAATTTTTTTTTGTGTAACAGTACAAAACAACAGCTTGAAGAAAAAATTGTAAAGGTATGCCTGATCCACCAACCCGGTGTGAACCCTAAACCCTATCAGCTTTCTAGATAGAGAACCCCTTCCCTATTTTGGTTTGGGTTTGGGCTTTGCCCCTTATCTAATTCGCCACCAGAATAATAATATTAATGCTAATTTATTATTATACCTACATTTTTTGTACATACTACTTCATTCATTTAATACAATTTCATAGTTTGTAGAAACAAAACTAGCTAAAGTAAATTGTTTCTAGAAGTAAATTGACAAAGTTCTAAGTGAAGCTGTTAGATGCTACGACGCGCTACGAAATCACGTAGCACTTTAATGTATGCTACGGAAACAGCTACGATTATCTCGTCGAATGCAAAATTGTCTTGCTAGAAGTGCATAGTGAATAGATTAAACTTTATTACATTTATACTATAAAACAGTGCACCACGCTCATTTGGATGTGGAATATTACCTACGAGAAATTTTATTTGGGATAGTTTGTCAATTTCTAGCTATTCAAGTATACTATACAAAAAAAAGTTCAAAGAATTCGAATTCACTTTTGTCACATGCATAATATTGGTAAGAAAGGAAGTGCCTCGAAACACGAAGCTCTAAAACGGCTGTACAAAAATTACATAAAATATTTATATATTTTTTTTTAGTAAATGCTACACAAGGATTGAAGCCATCCTAGACAGTCAGTGACAGTCGAATTTCCATCATATTACACAAAACCTTTCGGCCCTTTTGCCTATATCATCTTACGTATTTCTGCACTAAACAAGGACACTTCTATTCACATTAATTACAGAAACTATTCATATTAATTATAACAATTACAAGTAATGCCATAACACAGGATCGGTCGTTACTTAGTGATTAATTAATCTTGGTGTTATATGACGTACAGCCATTCCATTATGGATTAAAGTGTACTCGCCAGTTAGCTTAGGAAACTTTTCCTGGATAACCAATATCATAGATACGTTTGTGTAGTGACAGATTAAGAATACATAATGTCACTACACCCCATTTCAACCCATGGGTGTCGTAAGAAATGACTAAGCATATATGATAACCTTATGCAGAAAAGAGCATTGCAAGAAAAGGAAAATTCGAAACAAACACTATACCAACCCGTCTGGCCAGCGTGGAATAGTAGACCTGTGCCCAGCAGTGAAATGTTTATGGGTTGGAGTAAGTATACCCAGACTCAAAACAAATATCTATGAGTAACACAAATATTGTGTGATAGAACCCAGTCATTTGGCATTGTGATGTTAGTGATGAAGCCATGTCCATTACAGATAAGTCACAGTGACAGTCGTACCGTAAGAACTATATTTTACCTATAAGTACATGAAGATGTTATGTGTTATGTTGCTGAAGAGAATAGGTTATTCACAGAAATAAAAAAAATATAAACTTCTGTCCGTCTTCACCTAGAGCATGTATATAACTGTTTTAAAGTTATATTTTTAATAAATTTAATAACGTTAAACCAAATTAAGTAGGTTACGCGTGTAAAGTAATTTTCCTGTTTAGCAAATTTGTAATAACGTTTATAAAGGTAAAAATTAATACAGTTAAAATTACTTTATTCCCGCACAAATACAATACTTAATAAAATTGAGAAACACTTAAAAATAACATTTTTGAAACAAATTATGTAACGTGATTTGAAATAAAAAAAAATGCACAGAATTGAATATATAATTATATTATAATCTTATATAGTGCTAGAATAAGTATAGCTGATTCTGCACACATTATTTCTGGGTTCCGCAAATAAAGCAAAAATAACAAAACATATTCGTTACTTTTGAAATACAACTGTTCTTTACAATGCAAAGGTACATTTAAAATAGTGAGAACCTGTATCTCTCATTTCTAAAAAGCAATTCTATTCAAATAAAAACGTTTAAGATCAAATCTACAAAGACACACGCCGCCGCAACTATAAAACCTTTACGAGAACTAAACGCTAAGCACCATTCATTTAAAAGATAAATTCACGTTAATGAAGAGCTAACACAGTACATCTCATTTATTAAACATGTAAATGTAGTGACGTGACAAAAGTGAGGGTAGACCACACTAGACCATGCGAAACACATTGAGGCGATGTCTCATTACATTAAATTGTGGTCTAAGTTATGAGCGGAGCGGGTTGTTAGCTTATTTTATGGTAAGGAATATAATAGTACCTATAAAATTTAATTATTTTATTTCATTATCAGCATTTCTACCCATAAACGTCCCACTGGACACGGGTCTCTTCCAAAGAATATGGAGGGAATTTAACCTACTATACCACGCTGGCCAGACGGGTTGGTACGAGTATAGGGTTTGTTTTGAATTTTCCTTTTCTTGCAGTGTTCTTGTCTACATAAGGTTGGTTCCTTGGTCGTCTTTTATGACACCCACGGGTACTAAGATTAAGTATACTCTAATGATAAATAATACCAATTACAATAATTAAATGACACAAATTTATTTTTCAATTTTAAAACCTTGTTTCACCTCGAGCAGATAAGCACCTGATAGTCGAAACTTATTTGACATTTCAGTTCATTGTTTGAACAAGAGATTTTTTTTCAAAAATGGCTACCCTTTATCATGGTGTCATAAACTTATATAAAATCGCTGTTCTCTTTTATCTTAACGTAAGGTAAGCGGATAGTGTTCCAGGATAATTAATGTGTTGGCCTAGCATTTGAGTCCCTTAAATGTCACATTGTGCAAATCATGACAGATTAAAAAGATATAGTTACCTAGTTTACAAAATATATCATAATAACCTTATGAACTCGCCATGTCAACAGCGCCACTTACGTCCAAAATTATCCTACATAAAACCAAACATTTAAAAAAAACAAAATTAAATCTACCGTTGGCGGTGCGGAAGAGTTTCTAGGTTCATTTCACGGGTGTGACAAAAATAGTGGTTTTCTATTAAATTGAATTAAATTTTCATATCAACCCTAAATTTTTAAAATGTAAGACAACCAGGCTTAATTTTGTAGGTTTGACTCCATACCTAGAGACAGTTATACCGAAAATGAACACGCGAGTGAAGTCATGAGTGACAAACTAGTGTTAGAATAAAGCCTATAATCAAAATAAACAAGTAGAATAACTTAAACGACCACTCACTAGAGTCAATACAATTTACTTTTCTCACAACAAGATTTATTTGACAGCAAATCTGGCTCCATCTTGAACTAATACATACATTATGTAAATACGAAGATTTACTTTTCTGAAAGCTGATTCAACGAAGTGATCGTGTGATTTATTATTTATTTGTGATTTATTATTAGAAGTGGTACGAGAATTATTATTATTATTAATTGACACAAAAAAATCGTCACGCCTTATGACCCGAAGAGGTAGTAGTAGGCAGAGGCACATCACAAACTACATTTCATTTAATTTCATTCGGTTGGTTGAATGCTAGGATCTCGGGAATTACTGATCCGATTTAAAAAAAATATTTTAGTGTTGGAAAGCCCATTTATCGAGAAACGCTTTAGGCTATAACATCACACTATGGCCTATAGGAGCTGAGCAATGGCCAAATAAAGATTGATGGCAGCGAATCCCCGTGCGATTTCTAGTAATAATTATTATAAATGCGAAAGAAAGAACCTAGGACCTTTTGCACAGCAGTTGCACCCATTCCCTCTGCGCCACCAAGGCAGTATCAAAAAGTCTAAAACTATAATTGGGAATCATAAAGGCTGCGTTGATGAATGACCTTTCAATATGAACGTATCGATTTCAATGAACTTCAAATTAGCTTCATATGAATAAAACTTGATAGGGCGATGATATTAATCATCGATCCAATATTTTCTATTGTGTTGTTTTATATTTCGAGTTGTATTAAAAACTTTAAGGTTTTTAGGCGATGAATGAAAATAGAAATATCATGTTTTATTGGAAATGAGCTGCCACTTACTTTATAAGTTTTGATCCGCGGTTTTGCCCATGTGGTTAGTCGGAGAAATGTAGCCTATGTGCAATTCCAGACTATACAATACATATATGTTTATTATTATGTATTTGTGTTCCGCTATAACGTGATTGAGTAAGAAACATCCATACATCGATCCCAGCTTTAGCATTTATAATACAGTTAGATGTAAGCAGGATTAAGTGGGGTGTTGGTGCACCGAGAGGTTTTAGTACATAGATATTCTGGCATATTTGTGCCAGTTAGCCCCACATATTTGACCCTTTTATTCCGCAACCTTTAACGGGGTACACGCGGAAATGCATTTCTCCTTTATAAAAAAATATGTAGGTATATAAAATAACTTTTTCACAGATTTTAGTTCAACGTTGGTGTGATCACGAGAATCAAATTAACGCAACGGAACCGTAGAAAACAAAAAGTTTAAATAACGCGGAAACTAAATAGTTTTAAATATAAATTTTCTTTCCATTTAAAATGCAAATCGTAGCTTGAGCTTAATTATTTTAGAAATAAAACGAATAAGTAACTGAGTGAAACGTCCCGCGGTGTTTGAGTAAGGAGCTGTTATTTTCTCTTTTTCATTTAACGAGGAAACTGTCGCCTCCCTAAAACTGTAATTTTCAAACTACGGTTAAACATTAATTAAATTAAACGTCTAGTTTAACCGGTATGATTTTACTGACTGCATCAGTTGTGAGTGTATGATTTCTGTGCACGAATCCCGGGTTTGAGCCACTGGTTTGGAAAAAATAGTTTTGGGTTTTCCTATCGTGAAATTTTCAGTAATAGCCCAGTGTTTGAAAATGTATCTGGTTAATGGCTGTTGTATTGCACTTTATTATAGGACCAAACGTAGCTGCTCAAATGTCGGTGTGCTGTACCTCTGCTTACGCCTTCCGCAAAACGACATACTGTTGTTATGTTTATTATTGCTATTGCATTTATTTATGCTACGATGATATAGCGGCCATACTATGGTAACGCTATAGTGCTGTAAAAGCCTTGCCGACTGCACCATATCTCCGCTCATTCTCTTCCACACTACAATCGAGTAGTACAACCGTCTAATTAGTAAGATTTTTTTTCTCAGTATTTTACTTGCAATAATTGCTTAAAATAACTTTACACAGGGTGTATTTTCAGTTCGATTCATGTGGTGTTGCCGTTGCCACATTGCCGAACAATGCCACCGGGGAACGAAACTAGTATGGACGAGTCGTGCAAAGCATCGTTCGCGTATTTACGATACACTCTCTGTTGAAATTTCATTGTCGATTTGTATGTTTTTTTCTTCATGCGTTTCTAACATTGGCAGTGGCAGAATAAATCTCACGGTGAGTGAATATCCCGCAAGGCAAGACAACGTGTAACGTTGTGGCATCAAGGCGTGCATTATTTACGACAAGGTTTTTTAAAATTTGCTTTACATATCAACGTGCCGTGCCGCGACAGATAACAGACTGCAATATTCGTGCATTTAAGTCATCTTAATGGATGAATGGTTATAGTTATCCATTGCAAGTTATTTTTTCCAATAAAATTTTATTAAATGTTATTTCAATAATTCATGATACAAACTCATTCAAATAATACTAATATGGAACTGTCAAAGAATATAATTAATGTAAGTTTAACATGACTGTGAACATTAAACTTGATCATTACTACTGTGGAACTTGTTTTGCATAATATATCGATGTTCTAACTTATTACCAAGTTTCCATTTTGTGAGCCATTAGTATTGTAGTATTTTTAGTATTGTAGTTGAGGTTATGTGAACAACAGAACTGTTTATTGCTAATTACAATGATACACTGCTTAAATTATGTATCATCATTTCTACCCATAAACGTCCCATTGCTGGGCACGGGTCACCTTCAAAGAATGTGGAGGGAATTTAGCCTACTATACCACGCTGGCCAGACGGGTTGATATAGGAATTGTTTCGAATTTTCTTTTTCTCGCAGTGCTCTTGTCTGCTTAGGGTACTCCCTTAGTCCTGCCTCTTACGACACCCACGGGTGAAAGTGGAGTAGTGACATTATGTATTTTTAATCCGTCACTACACAGATAAAAATTATGTATTAGTACAGAATATTTAATAAAAAATTAAGTTAGGTAGAAAAAAATAATAAATTAGTTAATTGATGCAGAGTTGATATAGTAGAATATGTCTATGGCACATCTAAATATTTACAATTAGTAGCTATAGAACTAAAACGGGCTTACATTATACATCAGATCATGTCCGAGAAACATTTCGTATTATTTAAGCACTTATTAAATGATTGGTTTCTCACAATTTCTTTAATATTTAAGTGGGCGTCATGGCCGATAAGTATTGGATATTCAAATTCAAATTTATTTATTTGCCAGAATGTAGTACATAGAACAGATATTAACTATTATAATTACAGAACCAGTACATCCTACCATAACAATGGTGTGCAAATTTGTCTTAAAAACTAATTTAACAATTTACAATCTTCTAAATTACCAAATAAAAAAAAAATATTGAAGATAAAGGTCGACTGTTCGATATATCACTTTGAGTGACATGGCCCTTGAAATTTAAATGCACTTGAAGAATAAATGGATTGTCTAGGTATTTGATCTTTCTAAGGACTCGCTGGACTCGTCATTTTATTTTACTACTAGCAGTCACCTTGGGCTCTTTGTTTGGTTACTACTCAGCTCCTATTAGTCATAGCGTGATGATTATATAGCCTATAGTATTCCTCAATAAATGTGCTATGTATCACTAAAATAATTTTTCAATTCGGTTGAGTACTTCCTGAAATTAGAGTGTTCAACCAAACTAACAAACTTTTCAGCTTCAGCAAAGTCTTGGGTGACTGTAAATTGGTTATAATTACTTAAATTAACTTCAGAATTTATGTCTCTTAGAAACAGTAAGGAAAAAACTGTAGTCTATTCAATACTTTTATAATTTTGTCAAGTTTTAGTTTATTGTCATCGTATACACCTTATAAGAGTCAAACATCTGTAAGAGAAATAAAACTCTATTTGTATCGCGAACGAGCTATGAACAACAAAGTTATGTTTCATTTGCCTTCGCTATGTTTTTATGAAGCTAATAAAACTGTATGTAGCATTGACAATATATTTCCAAGCATTATGAACACCTGACTAAAATTTACTATTGACTGCCTCGGCGGCACAGTTAAAGTCCAAAGATAGTGGTCGAAATGTGTACGTCATACACCTCTGCCTAACCCATCGAGGAATATGCGTGATACTATGTATGTTTTTATAATAATAATAATAATATTCTACCACATTTACACAGCGCCATCTAGTCCCAAATTAAGCAATTATATTTGCTTGTGTTATGGGTACTAAACAACTGATATACTACTTAAATATTTATTTTTTTGTAAATACATACGTATTATAGATAAATTACACCCAGACACAGAACAAACCTTTATGCTCAGCACACAAAGATTTGTCCTGGGTGGGGATCGAACCCACGACCTCCGGTTTAGCAGTCAGTGTCACTAACCACTAGACCAACAGGCCAGTCTTTTATGTTTGTATTTAATTTTTTTCATGAGTTCTACTGATGAACATGCTCCATAATTTTTGTGATACTTGTCCATTGCCGTATTCCACCAGTCTGAATAATATTAAATACTTAATGACAATAGCGTTTTTATTTTGCATAAAAAATAAACCTAACTGACATTCTTAATAACCTAAAATTACTACTAAATGTATGCAAGTATTCAAGAAAATGTTATTCATGTCGTTTGACTAAAAGCCCCTCAAAAGCTGCTGTTGAAATTTTCGTATGCTAATATTACTGAAATTTATCATAATTTAATTCAGGCGACATGTTTTGACTAGGCTCGCATGCCTGCAAACGTTGTTGCAACATGCTTATTTTAATACTATGCAAGCTAATCTAAAACATAATGTCCTAAATGTGTTTTTTTTTGTTTTTATGAAGAAAAATGGCTTGTAATGTTAAACTATGCAAATTAAGTAGGTACGATGCATGCAAAAAGTAGTTGCCTAAATGATTTATTCCACAAGCTTCATTGTTATTTTTAGAGCTTGGTCTTACGTCCATAAGCTACGGTAACCACTAAAGGGGTACACGGTTAAGTGTCGAAGGTCGCCTATTGGCTACTCCAAATCACAGTTGCCAATAGGCAACATTCCGCGCTTTACCAACAGGCTATCATCGTCCGTCAAACTGTTAGTGATTGGGGCCCTTTGCAGACTAACAGCCCGCATTTGCCACTAACGTCGTGGTATAATAAAATCAGTGGGTCACTCAGGCAAATGCGATAACGACGCGATCCAATGACGGTGACACGCAATGCGGCGCGACGCAACCCCAACAAACATTAAAATTTGATATTTATTGAAGTGTCCTACAACTCCTACACACGCTCCTCACATACATGCTGTATAGAGCAGAGCGGTATCACGCGACCGCGACCAGCCCCTGATTCTGAGCTGGCGGAAAATTTTCGGCCCGAAATGTCAGTGTAATTAAAGTTAAATAACATATTGTTAAAAAAATAAATGGTTGTAGGAAAAAACCTTAAATTAATCAGTTTTTAATTTTCTATACGTTAGACTATTTTCTAACATTAAATAACATAAGCCTCAAAAATACGTCGTACTAAGATTCGTAAAAGTTTACGATCCGGAAGCAATCCGACGAGTCAGAATCAGGGGGCAGTTGGTTTGGTATTTCTCCTCGACTTGATTGCACCGCGATGATTTGATGGCCCGACATTGCCACGTGAATAGTCGCGTGCACACGTGACACAACTGTCACCTCTCACCGCATCAGTGACCTAACTATGAATTTCAACATCGACTTAGAGCCCTTGTACAACATAAGATATTTCACCGTGTCCGTAGCAGTTAACACGAATTCATTGTATGTACATGATAATAATTAGCGAATTTCGAATTTTGTCGAATTTAGCTAAAATTCAATCAGATTGTTTTACTGAACGCGCCGTGTCAAGTGCAGACAAGATTTTTTTCTCAGTCAGTGCCAGAGAAATGTGCACAGCTCGTGTGAAAAACAACCCGAATTCTTACGTAGAACTTGCGATTTTAGGCCATAATCCACACAAGATGGTATAATGCAGGCTAGTCGATGTATTCATCGCTATATCGTTAATGATCTTTTTTATATCAAATACCCCAATAAATAAAAGTAAAAAAAATACGCACATATTCGTCGCCTCCAAATGCTACAGGAACGCTTCGCCTGTAAACATTCCGTCGCTATCACCATTTACAAGATAAGTACCCTGTACCATTATCTTCCATCGATCTATTCATGTTCAAATGTTAAATTCACGGTATCTCGTGTTTTAAGATTGTACGAACAGATTTGTTCGTGACGAAATGTTGTGTAACATTTTTCCTGCGGCTACAGAAAGGGGGAAATTGCAAATTGCAATATAATAGTGTTTTGTTAAATATATAATTTATAAATAGAGCTGGACATTTTAGAACTGTTATATTTTTTTTTTTTAGTATAAATGGCCATATTATTAAAAAAATAACTTATGCCGCACGGAATAAATATGAAAAAAACAGGAACAAAGTTTTCCTAGATCCAACTACAAAAATAGAGAGTAGTCAAAAAGTAAAAAAACTATATTTACTTTTACTTTTTGACCTAGTAGCAGTCGTTTGCTAATACTAACGAAGTAATCTAAATTCCTTCTTTTTTGAATATCAATAATGTTTATAATAAAAGCTAAGAAGGATAACTGTTTGAACTTAAACTATGCGAATTAATCAAATCTTGAACAATTACAAATTGATAACTATATTATGACTTGGCAACGACCCAAGCTCTTAACTAAAGTTGGCAAATTTCGAAACATATCAATTTGTCATTCAATGAGCTGTCCATTTGGCTGCCAACTAGGTTAAATAATCAAATAATCAAATCGTTCTGAGACTTCGTGAATTTTGAATAAGGTTTTAAAAATCTTATAATAGTAATAAGACTTACATATCCAAATATCAAATAAAGTATCAAATTCCGTACAGATGCTTTCAGCAGTTCTAGCGTGATTGAGTAACATACATACATACATACATCCATCCATCCATATTTAGTAAGATTATTATTAGATACTTTCTCGATGGCGCAAGCAGGGGCTATTGTGTCCGTCTGCAAAAGGTACCGGGTTCGATTTCCGCAGGCAAAAAGATGTTTTATCTTATTAAGTTTTTCCGTCATAAAATATATCTCAGTATAACAGCGATGAAACCCTAAAAATCCATTGTGTTCTGTATAAATTTTACTTTGTGAAGCATTAGAGAATATATTTTTAGCTTTTATAATTATCAAGATATTCCTTCGTTATTTTAATGTAATAACGTATTAAACCTTACAAGGAACAGTTTTACTCAAAGCAACTTTATTAACAAAATTTTAGTAACAACTTGCAATTTCGTTAGAACCTTCAAAGCGTTGCCTCAAAAAATCCTTACGGAAAATTTGCTTACAACAATTCAGTGTCGGTTCCTCTGACGTCATGGGCCTTTGTAAAGTTGCAATTTCATTGGGAGCTACAAAGCTGAGGTGGGTAACAAAATCCATGTAACTTTTCCTAATAAAAAATCCTATTATACTCATTAAAGAACGGAAAAGAACCACTTTGTTGGTAAAGTTTTTTTTAAGCTGAAATAACGTTGAATGAGTTCGTATTACCATAATACTGCGGTACGTTGGAAATTGTAACGAAACACATTTTTCAGGATCAAAGAGCAAGCATGAGTATAGTATGATAAAAAGTTCCGTATATCGTGGGAAATATAGCAGTCATCTGTTTTTATTACGTCAATTTGTTGAGGAATACTTTGGGTCTTAGTGAGTCGAAAGTGAGTTATGCAACTGGTAACCACGATCTTTTCTCATCAGTTGGTTTGTAGGAAGGCTTCTTGCAAAATAATATCGAGCCTGCCTACTCTCTTATCTTGTCTTATCGTATGGGCTTGAGGTAGAGCCTGGTGTTGGAATTTATCAAGTCGCCCAGAAGGCTTCCAATTTGACACAACGACTACCACATTAAGCGGTAACCAGGACCAACGGCTTTGCGTGCCTTCCGAAGCACAGAGACGTTTAAGAATGAAATTGCCACAAACAGTCACCCATCATTGATTGACTTTGCCGAGTGTTAGTGTTTTAATTTATCGACCACAATGCTACGAGTGCCCCGAGCCTTCCGACTTTTAAAGTGTCATAATAACGGCTATAAAAATAGACAGTAGTAGTAAATAGTCAGACCCAGCGACCTGGTCGCTGTCGTCGTCTGACTGGATGCGGAAGGCGGAGGACAGAGTGTTATGGCGCGTGTTAGGAGAGGCCTACGTCCAGCAGTGGACTACAATAGGCTGAAATGATGATGATGGAATGACGGCTAAAAACAAAATTTTGTAAATAATCTTGAAAATCAACAATTACTAACTTTTCGATTGCCACGCAATGCATTCCAGAGCACTGATATTCACTGCACTTTTAAAGTTAAGTACCCGAGACAGGTTTAGTGCACCGCTACGGATCCGCCCACCTCCGGTCACAAAATCACGCACCATGAGAAGCCATCTTTAACCCTATCGCGAAAATAGCCTATAATATCCAAAATCGACTTCTCTTATTTTGGTCCTACCGTCTCTTACCTTTCAGAGATAATAGGGTTTTACACTAAGAAAAATATGTAAAGGATACCAAAGGCCTCTATCGGGCTTTGACAAAATTGTTTGCCGTCAACAAAGTATTTTTATGGAAACCTTTTGATGACGTTAAATGAAAAATCGTTGCAGGCGGCTGGTTCTATTATGAGTGTTTTGTAGCAAATCCTATCTTGTTCAACGAGGTGTTATAATATGTGTAAATAATGATACTGCAAAGATCGTACACGTTGTAAAGGATTAGTTATAAAATTTTCTACCTTGGCATGACACTATTTGAATTTTATTGCAAATTAGAAGCGTATGAAGTGACAATCTCGTCATAAAAAATGCTTATTTAATGTAAGCCTTAGAATGTAGGTTTTATGAATCGGCTATGACCAAAAATTATCACTCTGCTCACACCCTCTACTGCAACTCTTTAAGCCAGGATCAACCTCGATGAAATCTAGGAAACACCAATTTGAGACACTCGGGATTAGCAGGTATAAATCGCTGTCTAAGAACCTGTCACGAATTTAATTAAAAGTCTTGATTGAAGGAGTTGGATAGAAACACTTACACTGTCCTGAAACAACCTTTCTTGATAAGAAGCTGTATTATGACTTTAAAGTACTTTGTATCTTCATAGAGTTTGAGTACTCAATATTCTTACCAGGTTTGAAGTTTTATTTTCAAAAACAAGCACGTAGGCTCAAACGAGTCCCATGAATCCTTCATTTCCAAATTAAATGAGTGTTCTCGTACTGAAATTACGTATTTCCAATATTGACATCATCCAATACTGTGACCCACTTATCTTGAAGCGATTTATTTCATTTACATAATGTTACAAATAGCCTATTTATGTCTGTTAAGTTACGCCGAGTACTTTTATTTTAAGTTATCGTAAATAAAATAAACCTCTGTATGAGATTTTTCTTTTGAGATTAAAAAATAATAAAAAATTCAAGATATCTGTATCACAGACAGAAGTCGATTTTAATTTTTTTGATGAATCTCCTGTATTTTTCTAACGTATTATTTTTTTAGAACATTAGTTTAATTTAGTTTATTACCTATCTATTTTGCCATCTACACTTCTAATTTATATAAATATCGTAACTTCCATCAAACAATATAGCACTAATATGTATATTCCCCGAAAAGGTATAAACCACAAGCAGCATTTTATAATTCCGTTGGGAAACAATATTGCTGTTTTAAAACTAAATCTTTGTAAGGCTATAAATGCACCAGCGGAAGTATGTCCGGCACATTCTGCTTCCGAATTCCATTAAACTGCCAAGACTTTGTAAATTCCTGGTGGATTTTTGCATTTATTTGGACTAAATACATAATTATAATTTTATAGGTCAAACTTTGGGTGACTATACGAAGTTTTTAGTCGACACGCCTACGTTTCATAACCCTTTTGATGTCTTTTGTGATTTTTGTATACATCAGAAGAAAAAAATCTACTATTGTTCCTCCCAAATATTTTTTTTACATCTTTGTTATATGTATATTTGTTACATATTTAGTAAATACAAATAGCACACATAATGAACGAACTAAATAGCTGGCTACTTAGTACAAATGACTGATGCTTTCACAGAACTGATAGTCTTCTATCCGTTACAATGAGTGTAGTTTCCAAATACAAAGTCTGTAATAGATGGATAACCTACAACAATTGAAAGAAATTTTTCTTAATTATTTAACACAATTACTAAGAACTGTTTTAAGATCTGTATGATTTAAACAAAGTCCACTACGTTGTCGAGGCCATAGATGTAGGCTAATATTTCCTCTTGAGAGAAGATCTCCAGTACCCAATAGTGACTAAATCAAAACTTTCTTCTTCTTCGTCGTTTCTTCTGTCAGAGTGGTCTTGTTTATCACTTCACATTTTAACCCACCTTACGAAGCGATATACTTGTTTGGTGAAAGCTTTCTTGGTGTAGATATATAAAAAAACATTCTTGCCTGTACTTGGTTAATCCACCTCATTGCGGATCTGCCATGGCCTTCAACTCTACCTAACAATACCAGACAGACATTTGATTTAAATTTCATCGCGTGTATACAAAAACTAGAGAAGTAGAAAATTGTTAGTACTATAATAGTAAGACCTTGCAATAATGGCCAATAATAGGCTGCGCTGAGAATATTTGGTTTATTTTCGCTAGTTTTCCTTAATGTCGGTAATAGTTCAGTGATTAGACGCGGGTCATTAGTGTTCAGGATTCTACGCTTATTTTATTGCAGATGGCCGTTTGTTTGGGTACAACCTAATTTCATGTTGAACGTTTTGACTGTAAAAGATTTTGTAAATATTCATTTGTGGTCAATGATAGTAAATGATAGTTGTTTTGTGGATATTGTAATGTAATGACGATCTGAAAAAGGCTACAAGTAGCAGCCCAAATGTGTCAAGTAGAGGTATAAGGACTAAAGCGGTAATTTAGATTGGTCTAAGTTCTGTTATTGAATGATGATAGAAACCTTAGATTTATACATAATTTCTTCCATTTTCAATTTAGTGTAAAATTCGTAATCTTCCTCTTAACTTACTAATATCATACTAGGTAGTATTATCACCAGAATTTTTAAATAAAATAAACCCAAATAATCGTATTTAAAATCAGATTCCATTTCAAAACTGGCTCAGTAATACAAACGTACTCTAAACCAAAAACACCTTCCATGATGGTTACATCGAAATATTTATATTCGACCAAAATATTATTGTCAACATTTCCTTGTTACACTCCTTTCGTTTCAAGAGGGTTTGTCCGGTCAACCACCCTCACTAATAAGTGCAAGTATATAGACAATCTACTGATAACTACAACATAGCGGTAATGTTACTGTTGCAATTATTATTACTGGAATGGATGACCAAATTTTATGACAGCTTTTTGGTTTTGTGTGACGTTCTTAAAAGTACCACTCAAATGATATCGACTTTGACTTGGTTAGGTAGACTTGAAACGGGCATTTACAGCGTACGCATACGCCACAGAAGCCAAAACAACAAGTTTGAATGATGTTTTGTCTGTACGTTTGTACGTGCATCACTCAAAAACTTCATCAAATTGAATGCTGTTCACCAATGTATTGCTACAGGACTCACTTAAAAAATATGCCCCATTTTACCATAAAAAAATCTCTGCGGGCGAAATCGCTAGTATCAGCTTGTTTTTAATATTATTAAGAATCACAGCTCTTAACAAATAGTAATCAAACCTCCAGATTTAATTTGCAGAGCGTCCTTTGACGTTTCGAACTATAATTGAGGAGTCCTCGTTCAAGTTCATTGCTTCCATTTACTTGTAATTGGCCTAGAGGGAGCCACTGTGACCTGAGATTGCTGATCCTATATTCAGCGTGAAATATTGTATGTTATTCGTAGACATAAATCTTTTTGGTTCCTAAAGTAACTTGTATGTTCTTTAACGATAACTAAACTATGTAAACAAGGTATTTTCATAAAAGTTCCATGTATAGGCTTCTTAGAAAAAGCTTTTTAATATTTGCTTCATACTCATTGTGGTATTTTGTCATATTAAATACTCAAGGATATCATATTTCGTACAAGGCGGTATAATTCCTATATCATATGAATCAGTGTTGCAATACTTCCTTGTGGGCAGAGTGTTGGCAGAAGTATCGTTTGTTGCTTATTTACAGCGGTAGGTTGTGGTAGATAATTAACTGCCTTTTGTTTCATAATTTCACTATGGAACATAACATAGGGTAAATGCTAAAATTTATATATAACTATAGTTCTTGCCTGTGTTAGGATAGGCTATTGTCCAGCAGTGGATTGCAATAGGCTGAGCTGCTGATGATGAAGTTCTTGCAGAACGGTGGACTTCATGTCAAAGACATTCTCTATCAGTCAACCTTAGAGTAATGCACAGACAACATTATGTAAGGGCATCCAGTAAAAAAATAGCTACTTTTACAAAAAATATTTATCTAAACCTACAGCGCCACATGGAGGATTTGCAATGTACCATTACTAGACAGTTTTTTAATTATTATACGAGTATAGGCAGTCAGTCAGCCTAACGTGAACAATTTCTTTTGTCACTTCAACGTACGAGAGAAGTTCAGTTTTTCCTCATGGAAGAGAGAGGCTTTATATAATATATGGAGACCAGGTGTAATAGTGACAATACAACCTGCAGAGTTTGTATTCAAAATATTATATTTCTATTTTCGTATATGAGCAATAATAAGTGTGTATGAGGGTGGCGCAGTGTTAATGTAGTATAATCTATACTAATATCATAAAGTTGAAGAGTTTGTTTGTTTGGTTGGATAGCCTATTTATCGAGTAAGGTTATACGTTAACATCACGCTACGGCTAATAGGAGCTAAGCAGTGGCCAAATTAAGAACGGCGGGAGTGAAGCCCCGTGCAACTTCTAATATCTATAAACTAATATAAAGATGTTTTTTTTGAGATATTGTTGAAAAACGTTTTTTTTTTTTTAATATTTATTTATAACTACTGTCTATATGACATAGTTCTGGGTTCATTCGAGTCGGCAAAATCGTTTCGGAATACTGAAGAGAAACTAATCGAGGAGCCCAGATTGTAGTTATAGCTTACAGGATAGCAAAGTGTCATGTCTAATAATATAATGATGGTGTGATGGACCACTGCCCACATCTTTAGTGAATAAAAGCGTAACGTTATGTGATGTGTGTGATATTTTTACATAATTATTATACAGTTTGCAATTCGTACAGTTTAACATTACTCTAACTTTAAAAAAAATACTTATTTATTCCAAGTATAAATCGCGTAAATTTCAAAAAATACAACAATGAAATTATGTCACTGTAATTCTAATATTACATTTATGTTATAAACAGACACAACATTTATTTAAAACACCTTTTTATTCACAGTAAAGACATGATTACGAAATGTAATAAACATAATATATTTTATACATTTTTTATTAAATGTTAGAAAACAGTCAAGTGTGGTCTGAATCAAGAAACGTGGTTCAGCCCATAAGATAACTTAATAATATCCTTTTTCTCTGAAGGGGTAGGCAGGGGAGTATCCTACCTATAATATTTCTTAAGCTTTTAGGTTGCATGTTATAAAAAGCGATTGTCATTTACCGGACTTAATTCATGACCTGGTACTGAGAATATCAAAACTGGTAAAGCTATACTCATACACACAGTCATCATCATTACATCATTTCAACCCATAAACATCCCACTACTGGGCACGGGTAAATAATTATAGATCACGTCCCTATATACATACATAGCCAACTATATTAAGTCTCACTAAATAATTTATGAGCCTATTTTTACCATTCGCGTATAAAATTATACACTCCAGTCTGAAAATATCTCAAAAAAAATCAGTAAAATTTTACTAGTGTCGGGAATCGAATTCGACACCTCTTCATCTTCACCTCACAGCCTCCAAGCTGAAGATATAATAAAAATTAAAAAAAATTGTATTTTACCCGCATTGGGCATCGAATCCGAGACCTCTAGCTCAGAGGTTGTGCGCACATTTACTGTGCTTCAAAGATAGTCACGGAGTCAGTCGGTCACGTTTGTGTTTTTAGTAACGGGGCCCTAACGTAGGGTCGGTATGCAAAGAACTGTGTTTACTGTGAAAGTGCGTTACGTGATTCAAATGTTCTATCAGTCTATTTCAAAGCTTTTTATATTCACATAATATTGATGTGTTTTCATGAATAAATAGCACACACTTTTATTTCTAGGAAAATAAAATGTATTTTTTTTATACCACGAGACGGTGGCAAATACGCTTACAGCCTTCCTGATGGTAAACGGTTACCATAGCCAATAGGCGCTTAAAAATTAGGACCACCATGAGCGCATTGTCAACCCTTTCCACTTTTCCTTATTAAAAAATATGGACTAAGTATTAAACCAAGTGTCAAAGTTGTCAATTTAAACCTGGTTTAATGCTTAATCCGTATTTTGTAATAAGGGTGTTTAAGTTTGAAGAGTTGACATTGCGCTCCCAGACTTGAAAGAAATATCTATCATCATCATAATTATCAGAGCGTATTGCAGTCCACTGCTGGACATAGATCTCTCCTAACACGCGTCATTAATTCCGCATCTAGTCCGACCCATTGAGCTGTTTAAGATCGTTTGTCTAATTAGCTGAGGCCGTCCTACACTACGCTTGCCGAGTCGCCTCCACTCTAGGACACGCTTACTCCATCTGCAGGAGGACCGAGGCATGATGGAAATATCTATCAATTACACAAATTTTTGTCTCGTATGGGAATCGAACCCACGACACTTGGCAATGCTGGTGATGAGTCGACAACCTTTACCACTACACCACGGTGACATTCAAAGTTTATTATTGTATAATTATAAATTATTGTTAGAAGACTTAACGTAGATGATATCGAGGCCTGTCTGTTTGTAGAAAACACTTTACCAAGTTTCTAAATCAACCAATAACTCAATTTCGAATTATTTTTCCTTGATTATGTATTACAAAGTTTGATTACATTGTAATCCTTAGAATCTCTTAAAATATTCATTTATTTTGAGTACAAAGTGTAAAGTTTTATGTAAGGTTGTTTTTATTTTATTTTAGTCTGAAACGATTATTCAAAATATTAGGATAGATATAATTAAAGAAGATTAAATTTTTAAGGTTAATAATATGTAATTAAAAGTATAAAATAAAATATAATACAGTAAATTTTATATATCAGATGTGTTTTATATATTTGTAAGGATAAGCTAAACATTTACTATTACTACTAATAAATCAATTAGAATCACTAAATTTTATACTTTTTGTTTAAAATATTGTTTATTTAAATGTTTGTGAATTTTATCACGACCAATAATCGCCTTCCGTAGCTACGAGAGTCTACGCAGCTAGAACAAGCTACGAACTTCTACGGCGTAGCGAGAAAAATGCATTGTGCTAAAAACCCTTGTTATTAAACACAGCAGAGTAATGGGCTCAGGAATGATGACGTCATAAGCACAAGTATCGTTTTAATGTGGACATAACATATAACTGCCATACGTGATACCGCTCGACATCCGCGTTTTGTTTACTCGGCGCTGCTTCAAACGTATACCATTGCCCGTAAGGGACCAATTATTATTGTCATGAATTTTTGTACAACTATCTTGTTACAAGAATTGTTATATTGAAAAATGTTGAGTGTATTTTTTCGTGTAGTGGATACATATTTTTATCTGGTGTTTTATTTGAGTTGAAAATTCAATAATATGACAAACACTCATTGCGTCATTGAAAAATGTTGTTAACATATAAAACAGACCCCTAGATTTCTTTGAAAAAAGACCACTCTCGCATTCAAAGCCTGTATCGCGGGGACTTAACTAACACACAATTTACCGGAAACAAAGTAGACTCAGACTCGAAACTAATATCTATGAAACACACAAATATTTGTCTCATGTTCTGTCTATTGTATCTAAGCCACGACATTAGGCACGGCGATGTTAGTGACGAAGCAACTACTTTAACCACTACGCCACGGTGACTGTCAGAATCAAACTAAAATCCATACTTCGCCAATTTTCCTGAATCACAATCACAGTCATTACTAAGTTACGACTTAACGAATTTTCCGTATAGCGTGATAGCACTAGTAAAGTTAAAAAGAGTATAGCACAGTACCGGGTGAATTTAGGTTATAAAAGTTCGAATGGTCGGGGGGTAGGTCCACGCCACTCTCTACCCTTAGAGCCTTCAGTAATCAGTAGCGACTCGACCCTCGGCCGGGACGCACCGATGCCCGACTACGTCCGACTATTCCCGACAGTTTACGAACCCGCGATAACGCATTACAACTTTCCTAAGTTCCCATATTACATGTATCATTTTATAAATTTAGACTCTATTTTGTAAGTGCTTGTGTTAAATTTTGAGTGAGGTTTTGTTTTGGGTTTCGTTTCTGATGATCGCCGGGCGTGATCATCGGTTTGAAGGTGAGTGCTATTAAATTTTATTACAATATTTTTAATCGACTCTGTATTTTCTAGTTATTTTACTGTATGTAAAAAAGATCCGGTTTATTAAAAAAATGTTTACATTAGACTCCATAATAAAAAAAATATAAAATTTCAAAATTCTTTTCCGGGACGTAAAGAAAATAGATTTAATATAGTTATGTATTAACCCATTAATGTCCCACTGCTGGGCTCGGGTATATGTACATAAAACTTTTTAATTCGATAAGGGTTGCGGGTGGTCGTTGGATGCAGGTGGCACAAGGTCGCTCGCTGTGGTGGAAGTCAGGTGAGGCTATGTCCAACAGTGAACGTCATTGGGCTGGTATGATGATTAAGGCCTAGATAACATTAAGCTTTTTACTTTAATATACTCTATCTTACAAAAAAAACACCAGGATATTACGTCTGAATTTAAAGAGTTATACAATTAATTATTATTATTTATTATATTAATCAACATAAATAACAGAAACACATTAAACATAAAATATTCAGAAGAACAATTTAAGTTTTCAGTGACATTTCAGAATGTAAGAAAATCAAATTAATAATTGAATATCTGAGATCTTTGTAACGACGACAGTGGAGCTTGTAATAAAATTATAACGTTTCAGATCCGGCCCAAGTTACTTGAAGCGTTATAGTTTACTTTATATTACCATTCTATTTGCATCCGACTTCAAAAGAAGGAGGTTTTCTATTCGACTATATTTTTTTTATTACGTTGATTACGCGACTCAGTAGCCAATTATATAAATGAATTTTGATGATTCTTTTTTTGATTGAAAATATTTATCTTAATTGCTGAAAATAAATCAGTAAAATTTACATGAAACCCCTTCTGAAATAATATGACCTACTTATATTTCAGAAGAGGTTTCATGTAAATTTTACTGATTTATTTTCAACAATTAAGATAAATATTTCGCTGCGAGTTCTAAATGACAAATTTTATGTTTGAGCAGTATTTTTTTTTAATTGAATATTTTATAACTTTAAAGTTTAATAAATATATTTTTATTAATATAAAAATCAACGCTTCTTTATCAAATTTTAAAAGAACATGACGTGTAACCATCTAGAATGCAGACACAAAAAGGCTAAAATATGTTTAAACTTATATAGCGTTCATTTTACGAGCTATATGAGTCGATATAATCCTCTCATATGAGATACTTACAATAACTGTTCGTGGCGAGTTATTGCCCGCAATCACTAAGTATGAGCTTGGCAAGTATCTTACGGAACATAAAAAATCTTATTTGTTTTTTATGACTGCGATGCGAGAAAACTGTTGAATAATAATCGTTGTTTTGTTTTTAATTTTTGATTACCTATACAGGATGCAATTTTGTAATGCCACCTGGAGAGAAAGTACTCTAATTACTAGATATAGATCATTTTACTTAAAAAATCATTCCTTTGTTTTTAAAAAGAAACAGAACTACATTTAACGGTTTCCGGAAATTCGTTTGTCATACCTAGGAATCGAAACAGCAAAAATTTTAAAAATAACTCCCTGTAATTTTATGAGGTTCACCGCTAGGGTCAATCATAAGGATCGAATCTCTCTAGCAAACGTGATAAATTAAATAAACACATGATCTATCTCCAGTATTTAAAGAACATTTCCTGCAAGTGGCATTACAAAATTCCACCCTGTATACGTAATAAGGTCTTACTAAGATAGAGTCAGGGAAACCTTAACATACTGTATGAAGCTGGAAACGAATTTATTCAGAAGTAAGATGGAGGAGTAAGAATGAAACAAACTGACGGTGTTTTGTTTGTCACAGAAGGATATAGTGGCACAAAAACCTGCGACAATTGTTTTAAAAAAGTATGTTTTCCTAGTTTAGCACAGCGGTGTCCAAAGTAGAAATTGCAATAACCTTAATATTTTTTACAAAAAAAAATAAAATTTATTTACATTTCGCAAGTTGCATACATTAATATGAGGCATAATCATGTAAAAGTTCACTGTCAAACTTAGTTTATTTTTGTAACAGCGAACTATTCTCGTCAAAACTCTAGCCTCAGAGAATTTTATCAAAATTACTTGTACAAAGCTGATTATGTAAATAACTCCTACATTAAATACGAAGATAATTATAAAGAGAGTGTTAGTCTACATGATTAATTAAGTTCATTAAAAAAACTTAATTACGGTTGCGAAATTTTCCAACATGAAACACCAATAGCGTTTCGCTCGACCTTAGCTAGCTGCCGAGATTTCAACACAGGACTCTTTGTTCAGCACTGCCGTACTAAACAAGAAGGAAATAATTGCATTCCAAAAGTCTTTGGAAAATGGTTCCTTAGATTGATATCTTTAGACACCTGTTTCTCTAAACTTAAGCATGCAGTAGAACTGGTTTGCATTGGTAAGGCAGAGCAGTCGTATTACTCTCACTGTGTTACTATGGACAATGTAGGATATACTAAATATTAGGTCTATTTGGTGATGGGAGGGGCCTCCCATCACCAAATAGACCTAATATTTAGTAAAGGTTGCGCTTGACCGTTGGTTGCAGGCGGCATAAAATCGCTCGCTGTGGCTGAAATTAGGTGAGGCCTATGTCCAGCAGTGGACTTCATTGGGCTGATATGATGATGCTGTGACACAAAGGTCCCGTACCACACTGGCAAATGCATGTCATAAACTATCTGTGACTGATCTGTCAACTGATAGCTTATCAGAAATGTATCTGGCCAAGGCTACTTAAAATTACTAATCGCTTTGTTTGAAGTAAAACAATATTATTAATTATAAAAAAAAGAAAATATTGACTGCTTATGAAATTAATTAATTAGGTACATCGAAATACATGACTACTGAAATATTAATTTCCAAACTCAATATTAAATTGTGTAGCAGTGATGTCGGAGGAATGTCTAAATAAGAATTACGTTGGTTAAATTACATTCTTGATTAAATTACATTCTGTTTCGTTGACTGACGAATAAATTCAAATAATGTTACTGTTTTCGGTTTCCTAATTACGTGAGTCTTGTTTGAGATTGGACTCCCTCCTTACTCTCGTAAACAATATTATATACTCGGGCGCAATTTTATAGCAATCCAATTCTTTCAATTTAAATTACTAGAGTTAAACTTGATGAAAGAATTTTAGAGAATGTTAACAAGTATTTTTTATTGCCAACTAGATTCTTTCTTACATAAAACTTAAACAATAATGGATTTTTCTATCTTCAGTAGGACTTAAATCTATAACCTTGTCTTCCATTTTGACATACAGTGCTTTGAATTGATTTACCCAGGAACCTGCCCCGAAGATTGAATTTCTCCCTTAGGTACTTGTTTGCTTGCTGACATCACAGCAATAACGTGTACTTATAATCACTTAGCTTAGACTATATTATATGTAATTTTCATATAAAGTAATTGAGCCATTAATATGTAAAAGATAAACTTGCATAGCGAGTTTCACAAAAGTAGCTCTTATATTGACCGAATAGAGTTGATAGTAAGTAACTCCCTTCATATGAGGAAGGTGTAAGAATGCAACATGACATCTCATCTTTACATCCCTAGAATTTCGTCAGAGGTGAGCAGAGGCATACATCTGCCCGTAACCCTTTTAACGAGTATAGTGATGTTACATGAGAAGTTAACGTTATATAAAATTTACATGCCCAGCAGTGGGATAAACTTAATGACAACCGTCCTTATATAAAATATTGACAGTACCAAAGCAAGCCTATTCTAGCCGTCTTCAATTTGGCCTCAAATATCATCATATTTGTCAGTTGACTATCTTTATCACGACACTCCTGACATATTTGAATAGCATCCTCTTCAAAGTTTGACACCTTCTTATCTGATACATAATTCTGTCAAGATGAGAATATATTTAGTGTAAAAGACAATGTGACGATGTTCGATGCGTATTATAATGCATCTATCAGTTAATGTGTCTTGACATAGCTTTATTTAGTACATGTATGAGTTATGACGTCACAAGGTAAGTTGTCAAAACTATAGATATGGTACGTTAGTGTGGGGTCATTCTCCAATAAAGTAGACAGAAGGCGTGTTTTAGAATTTTTGTATTGATTACGTGTGACTTCGTTCACGTGCGATTTCATAGCTTTCTTTTATTTTATCACTGAATCCTCATATTTTTTTATTCACCAGTCAAAGTCTTATCGAAATTGGTTCAGACATTTCGAAGTTAAACAAACAGACACAAAAATTTTACAAAGTGTGTTTTTGTCATATGTAACAACAATATAATTATTTAATTTTAAGTTCATAAATTATATGCCTACACTCAAAAACGTCCAATTTTATCTATTTGTATAGATTATAATATATTGTAAAGACTTTGTGTGTGTTGACTATTGCGTTAGAGGTCCCAAGTTCGATGTCCGGATCAGACAAAAACTGTAATTTCCCCGAAATAAAAAAAAGACATTCACACTTCCCGCTGCGCCATCGAGACAGCTTTATATCATTATAGAAGCTCAACAGCAACAAAAAAAATAAATATATTTGAAACAATCTAATAAAATATTGGCCTAGACTACAGACTTCAGACCATCCGCATCCATGTAATCAGAAGTTAATACAATAGCAAGTATTGAACGTTGTGGCTTTCGATTTCCATTCAGTAATGAGAGTCGATGCAGCCCCGTCCGCACTCCTAGCAGCTGTCCACACAAATGAAACCGAACTGTATATTTTAGATAATTATGAGCACATTCCGATTCAACAACGTGCCGTAATTTGATTTAACGTTCAGATGAATGTTATTAATTAGATTTTTGTGAGGGGAAAATTATGTTAGTGGTGTATTTTGGAAAGAATGTTAAATAAAATATTATTATGTAATATGTCACATACTTGGCCTTTTAATTTATCTTTTAATCTTTTAATTCTGGAATGCATTTTTAAGGAACTAAATATTATAAATTGAAAAGTGAGTTGAATGCTTTCACAGCTAACCCCAGAATGAAATTTACACGTAAAAGATATAAAAACTGTGTATGACAAGAAGGAAAAGACAACACACAAATACATTAAAAAGGTAATATTTCAATAAAAAAATTGAAATGAATTTTTATACTGTTAAATTTCGCATTAGTTATAATTGTTAAGTTACAGTTTATACACGATTGACTCAATTCATAAAAACGTTACAAATTTTACAAAGTCTTCCTTCTCGTATCCAAAGTCATTGTCGCTTTAAACGAGTTAACTTTGTACTGGTCGAGAAAGTTCGCACGTTTTCGTTTTATTTCCTAGTTTGATATCAAAAGTTTGGTCAAAGAAAAAATGGTAAAATGCAGATCCTCCGCCGCTAACATTAAACAGCAGTGAATAAGTTTCTGTTTGAAACTTTGTCAGACTTCTAATACAAATTTTTCTTTGATAGATTCTCTTATACCAAAGCTACATACTTTACAAGTACGACGTTAAGTCTAAATTAACATCTCTAAGTTAACGTCAAAACCATATACTAAAATTTATTAACCGATTCATTAAGTTTATAAAACTTGCGTCAATTATCTATGATTATCAATCTGTCACAGCCAATTTGCTGCCTTGAGAATAATGAATAAAAAACTCAGACCCTTTACTTAGATCCAAATCAGTAAGTCTACAATACAACGAATCCGTACCTTGATATGTAAATCGCCGGGCCTACAATAATCATACAACAATATAAAATTTTGGATACAATTTCATAGATACGAGTATAATATCTTTCTTTTTATATATTTGTACAATAATAGCGCTAAGCTCTCAAAGACGGTGATTGTATTTTTAAAATACTTCTACATTTACTTCAGAGAAAACTGTAATTTTCTTAATTTTATTCCCTTAGAGAAAATATATGGAACGTGCGATAACTGCTACATTTGCTATAAAATAGAAATACATTTACTAAATTACCTCCATTAGATGCACCTGTTTTCATCTTGAAATATAGACAGTTGGTGAAAAGATAGTATGGGCAAACAAAAATCTATAGAGCAGAAAATGTTTTAAAATGTAATTCAGAGAAAAATATATGGGCATACAGGTTGAAACTGGCCTCTTATTAAAAAATAGTTCTAATTGTATCATAGTTGAAGAGTCCATTGAACGCGATAGATATATAGACAAAACACTGTCTCGTACTTAGAAAATATGTGTTAAATATTTACGATTTAGCGGGTAGTTGTTCAAAGTTGTGTTTTTATTTGTAAAATCTCGTATGACATAATAATAATAATAATAATATTCTACCACATTCACACAGCGCCATCTAGTCCCAAAGTAAGCAATTATATTTGCTTGTGTTATGGGTACTAAACAACTGATATACTACTTAAATACATTTTTTTTTGTAAATACATACATATTATAGATAATTTACACCCAGACACAGAACAAACCTTTATGCTCATCACACAAAGATTTGTCCTGGGTGGGGATCGAACCCACACACACATAGAACTTGGTCCTTAGTACAGTCAACGTGTTTTTAAACTACTTGTATAATATTATAAAAATTTTGTACAAAATAAAACATTATTTCATTACATTCCATTTATTGTGTAAAGACTTTTTTGTTATACTTTCTAGTCGTATAGTAGCTCTTCTGAATATGAAGTAAGGCATCCTTTATTACAAAACAAATTTTGCAAGCTTGTCGGGATAATATGATGAGATTTAGTATTTCATATTATTCTTTATTGCAATATTGTGTATAGTAAACACTTTTCTTCTGTTTAATATTGTTTAGTTTGATTTTATTTTTTTCAATATACATGTGATGAAATCTTGTTGAATTTATTTTTACAAAACTAATTATTAGAGTAATGTTATTACATATTTTTAAAACTAAATAAAAACTATCTACATACACATCTACAACTACTATTTTGTTTTAATATTCTATTGTTTTAATATTCTACCACATTCACACAGCGCCATCTAGTCCCAAAGTAAGTAATTATATTTGCTTGTGTTATGGGTACTAAACAACTGATATACTACTTAATTTTTTTTTTTTTTTAAATACATACATATTATAGATAAATTACACCCAGACACAGAACAAACCTTTATGCTCATCACACAAAGATTTGTCCTGGGTGGGGATCGAACCCACGACCTCCGGCGTAGCAGTCAGGGTCACTAACCACTAGACCAACAGGCCAGTCCATATATTTATAATACTATAAATAAATAATAATACAAATGGTAATGTGGGCTAGGCGTCAAAGCATTCGTCGGCATCACTGTCACAAGGGAAAGTGCCCAGAAGGCTAGCAGCATTGCCACGCTGGATTTTTGCATATATACACTCACTCGCTGTAGTGGAAATTAGGTATATATAATTAGGCCTATGTTCAGCAGTGGAGGTCATTGGGCTGATTCTGATGATGGTGACGATGATAGATATATTATAGAGACCTATTTATTAAATAATATTATCATCATCATTACAAGCCATAAATTTATATCCCTCTGCTGGACACAGACCGACTATACCAGGCTGCATACGCTACCTTTTCTCGCAGTGCTCTTGTTGGTTAAGTTTTCTCCCTTAGTCGCCTTGTGACACCCACGGGTTGAAATGGCGCAGTGACATAAATTCCCGATGGGTGTCTAAGGTGCCAGTTCGTCTGCTGCGGCACGTAAACACAGATATCTCGAACACGGAACAATTTGAAATTTTTTTTTTCGGTTTATCGGTTTAGTTGTCTTCCCGTGATAAACGAAAATTATCATAAAATAAAATCAGCTCCACCTCGAAAAGATTTTTTTTTAATTTTACTTACACTCATTTTACCACGTGGTAAGTCAGGCAAAGCTAAGTGTTCTAAACATTTTACTATTACTGAATAAACATTATTGTATAATATATACTTAACAAAATGAAAGCTTATTTTTTCTATCCAAATAATGTAAAAGTCAATACTAAAAGTAGGATGTGTGAAACCTCTAAACGTTTCATGAATCCCACCCTTGTTAATTTAAATGAGATGGGTATTTAGCCAAGTATTTGATGAGTTCCCAAACGTTTATTGTTTTAATTGCCTCAAGGATAAATCATCAATATACCTAAACGGTTTATTTGATAATGTTTTTTTCTTGTTGTTTGTATTGAAAACCTCTGAAGTAACAAATAATTGTGTGTCAATAAATTTATCTATATTATTTTTATAAAGTTGAAGAGTTTGTTTGTGTCTTGTTTTGGTTGAAAGTGCTAATCTCAGAAACTAGAGGTCTGATTTGAAAAATATTTTAGGGAAAGGCTATAGGTTATATTATAACATCACAGCCAATAGGAACTGAGCAGTGGCCAAATAAAGAACGATGGGAGTGTAGCCAACTTTTCGTTAATATATTATTGTCCTAAATATTGATTATCTGACGGCAATCTTAAAAGTGAGAAAACTTGTACTGTTTTTTAAATGTAATCTTTTATTTCTCTCTGTCTACATACACCGCACACTTATTTAGGAAACGATAAGAGAAGCAGGAAAACCTTCGGGTAAGTCATTTAATATTAATGATAATGAAGGCTAAAGATTGCATTTTGATAAGGAAGAAACGTATTCCTGAAGGGCTCTAGGAAGGTCGGAAATATTCATGAAAAAGGGTGGCAAAGATGCCCTATATACACTTAATGTACTTTCTTCGTTTTTGATCAAGGGAAAGTAGAATTTGTGATAATATTACGTAAAGGAAATTTTTTTGTTTGATCTCAAAGATCGGTGCGTTTTCGTGAAAAATAGAACGAATAAGATATTTATATGTGCCACACACAAACTCTCGTAGCTTTTATGTTAAGTGTTATATAATGTGTTTGGTAAGGAAAATATTTATCAGTTTATCATTAAAAATATATTTATCACTTTATCAATAAAAAGGTGGATGCGAAAGGTTTTAAGGGTAACGAGCACGTGCTTAAAGATGCATTATGGAATGGTCCACTTAATGAACCGTGGAATACGTCCAGACTATTCCTTTTATGTGGACTAACCAAAACCACATGGTTGACACCACAAGCAATGGACAGATGAAGCAATACAAATTCAATCAAATCAATGAATCCATTCAACCTATTCTGCAATACATCACTGTTGGACATAGCACTTGAAACACGCACTATAACAAAAACAAATTATACCAAGCTAACTCTAAATGAGGATTTACCGCAAAAACGGTAAACAACGAAAGTTGGTAACTAATACCCGCTTTATAAATAGCTTACGAACTATTTTTAGCTATTTCCTTATTTGTTGATGAAAACGATTTAAATAGACCAAACATAGCTGTACTGAGTGTGGGTGGCGATGTTCGTTGTTCTCTCACATACTGTTCGACGAAAATGTTATTTTGTTTTTTAGTTTAGTAGTTTAGTTTGATAGAAATATTCATGATTTTTTAGATATCCAAATTAATATCTTGTTTTAGTACTGTACTATTCTGTGTTATTTCAAACTGTAACCAATTGAAATTGTAACTTCTATGGTGATTAAAAAAAGTTTCTTGCTAAGTTCTCAGAGCTCCACCTTGTCAGTGAACTGGCCTTAGGCAAATTTGCTGACACCTTTTTTGGCTTTGTATGACGTTCATCAGTATCATGTATTTGATCCAAATTAAATAAAGATTTTGACTATCCCTACTTCATAAGTAATCGTGTCTTTGTTAAAGCAAGGACTATTTCTTCAACAAAGGTTTAGTTTCTCTTTTAAAAGACCTTAAGTTATATTGTGTACTAGCTTACGCTCGCAGCTTCACCCACGTGTTATTTCGACTCTATCTATCTATATGTAAAATTTTATACAGATCTGTTTAGCCGTTTGGGCGTGATTGAGTAACAAATATCCATCTTAACTTTCCATTAATATTAATAGTATTATTGTAGTTTCCTCCACCTTAATAAAAAATTTCTCCTTTCTAACCACCAACCCTAAGGCTGCCTGTCCTTTTTGGTTCAATATTTTTGTAAACTGAAGGCACTTTTCACATAGTACTTATCAATTTGATAGACAATGTTCACCGTTTAATACCTTTTTAAAATAGCATAAAATGAACTAAGTATTCCAATGAGCAGATATTTCGGAGTTGCATTATGAATGGTTATCAATAGAATGTCGTGCACTTGAAAACTATGTCTAGGTCGAGAGAAACTTTGCAGACTAGCAATTTATTCATAGATTCAAAGTAAAATCTGGTTTCAATATACAATATATAGTAGTTTTAATAGCTAAATGGATGTCACGATCAATAGGCAGCATACTAGGTAATTCATGGAATACGTAGTATAATCCCGAAGTTCAGAAACATGTCCAAATAAGGGCAATATTATAGAATCGCTTTCAATTTTAATAACACTAGCTGTCGCGTGAGGCTTTTTCTTTATTATACGACTCATCAGATCCTATTAGCCGAAGCGTGATGTTACATAACATATAGCCTTCCTCGATAAAAGGACTATACAACACTGAAATAATTTTACAAATCCATAATATAACATAGCATGACGCTTTTTTCCCCGAAGGGGTAGGCAGAGGTGTTTCACACCCATTCGCCAGCTATGTTTTTGGTCCCATGAAATAGGGGGCGAGCCTATTGTCATCAATCGGGAACATTTGTTTACCAAACTCCGGAAAATACTCAATACTGGAATTTCATGACAGGAAAGTCCAATACTTGCACAAGTCGTATACACTTCCCGCTGCGCCACCGAGGCAGTTTTACAAATCCGTTTTTATCCGTTATCGCGTTCAACCAACAAACATTTCAGCTTAAAAATATTAGTAGGATAGATATTGTGGAAAAGTGGCGCTACATAAAAAAAAAATTGTAAGTTTTTGTATATTCTATATAATATTATTCTACCACATTCACACAGCGCTATCTAGTCCCAAAGTAAGCAATTATATTTGCTTGTGTTATGGGTACTAAACAACTGATAAACTACTTAAATACATTTTTTTTTGTAAATACATACATATTATAGATAAATTACACCCAGACACAGAACAAACCTTTATGCTCATCACACAAAGATATGTCCTGGGTGGGCCACGCAACCCACGACCTCCGGCTTAGCTGTCAGGGTCACTAACCACTAGACCAACAGGCCAGTCATATAAGACTCTAATGAAAAATTAACAACACTCTGCAATGTTGAAATGAAAAATTAACTCTGCAATTTTGCCGTCTTGTTATATGAACGTTTTTTTGTGATGGCCTTAATTTAACTACCTACAATTCTACTGTACTGTATCGTCTTATGAAATAAATCCGTCGTCGTATTGAATGTATAGCTATAACATGTCATATAAAAATAAGTAAACCTAACTAGAACCATAAACGAATATAAAGTCTATCAATAAAACTTATTGATTTTCTGAAATAGCAAGGTATATTTGGTTACTAAGTTAAAACTGACATTGACCTTAGTTGATTATTCTACGTTTTCATACATTTTTGAACATAGTAGGTCAGTTTTATTGACGTAACCTACACTTAAATGCTTAGGTATAATTGTTAATTAAATATTTAAAACCTTCGACAGCAATATAAATTCATTAAAATGTTTAGACAGACAGATCGATGGATGTTAGTAATTCAACTTATTCTCTCAAACTCTTCGACTGGCCTGTTGGTCTAGTGGTTAGTGACCCTGACTGCTAAGCCGGAGGTCGTGGGTTCGATCCCCACCCAGGACAAATCTTTGTGTGATGAGCATAAGGGTTTGTTCTGTGTCTGGGTGTAATTTATCTATAATATGTATATATTTACAAAAAAAAAATGTGTTTAAGTAGTATATCAGTTGTTTAGTACCCATAACACAAGCAAATATAATTGCTTACTTTGGGACTAGATGGCGCTGTGTGAATAAAAGTGCTGGTAGAATATTATTATATTATTATATCAATCATGCTAGAAAGATAGAAATAATCTGTATAAAATTTGGATTCAATATAGTCTGTAATATCAAATATGCTACTTTTGACCAACATACCATGCGAGCGGAACCGCGAGTGAAGTCTAGTTTAAAGCAAAAATAATACAAAATCCGTAACAGTATTTTACTTGGGTATATCGAAGAGAAGTCGTAAGAAATGTCTTCACTTTTTATTATTATATTATGAATACATAAGTACTTACATTTTTATGCGAATATTATCCTTATTACTTTCGCAATAAAATTTTTATTAAGACTAAATTTAATTTCTATTGGTTCTTCTTAAGAATGTGTTTCATTATATCCTCATATCAGCCGTAGGATGTCCACTGCTGGATATACATAGGCGTATGCGGCCTGCATCCAGCGCGATCCTGCTGGTCAGATCAGATCACCAACACATAAAAAGAACCATATATTTTCCTCGTATAATATATTTTTACAGACATAACTTCGTAATATCTCAGTGTAACAGTATCCGAGGTGATTTTATAATCTCAAACAAAAATGATCTTTCGAGTTAACTCGTTCATAAATATACATAGACTATTTTATATTTCCATCTTTAAGCCACAGTTTCGTAAGGTAACTGTTTATTTATTAATACACGTATTTCGCCACCCAACATTAATTTAACCTACTGTACCATAGTGTAGAAACACTGGCAGAGGTCTAACTTAAAGAAGAATGTATTTGTAAATATTCATATCAAGCAAAAGGTTACATATAGCCGTTACTAGCCCAAAGACCCAGTATAGAATCACCTCCCACTAATATAATCGCATGAGAAAATCTATGTTAGAACAGTGATTCACGCCGGTATCAAAATAATACTACTGTGATTGACTTACTAGTTTGTGTTTGTACTCTGTGGTATTGGAGAAGTTAGAGCCATTACATAGAAAGGTATACATTCGCTTTAATTACTTCTCGTCTAAGATCTTTGATCATGTGCACGATATACGCTGCCGTCACTTTGATCTTTGTAATTTTCTTTGTGTTTCTTACTTCCCAAGGAATTATGTAAGTAAATTGGATTTTTAGAGTTTTAGCGTTGTGATTCTTGACTGAAGAAGGGCTTAAGTTTAACATTTTTGTTGCAATTATTTAAATAAATACAATTGGATTATTTTTTTATATCAGGTTCCTTAAATAATATCAGCATGTGAGTAGTTCTATTACCTGATTTTAGCACATGCTAAGTGTAAATTGGCCGCCGGTATAAGTTAGCAAGTATATATTATACACTCAAAGCCCCCAGCACAAATATCTGTATTTATTCACATCATTTTATTTCTCTGAAAATAAGTTGTCTGGATCTAAGATTTTGGTCCTTACTGTAATGGATCAATATGAGTTTTCGCATAGGAATAATTCGAGGGTCAACAAAAAGCAAGCAGCAAGAACTTAATATTAATCTCAGAATTGCATTTCTATACCATCAACCATAATTTTAAAACTTAAATGTGTTAAAATTAGGTCAAATGTTGAAAATAGCAATTTTCAATGCCTACAGTAGACTTAAAAACAATTGGAGTATTTGGTTAAACATGTAAAATTACTGGAATCATAACTATGGTGTGCGTTACCTCTCCATGTGGTTGTATATGGTTTAATGCTCCTCTACTCCCCCGTCGGAGAAAAGGGTTTTTTTAAATTTCCAATCATCACTTCGTAAGGTCGATAAACATTTAAAAACTAATCGATGGCTGTCTTCCATTATCCTGGTAAATACTTTAGAGATAGGAAAAAGGTCGGTTCGACGGGTCATTTAAATTTTTTATGAGCATCGATTATATCAACGTCTTTCACAAAATTTCGGAAAATTTGTGGCCTGCCTCGGTATGTGGTGTGTACCTTACAAAGGCCTCCATATAATTATTTATCAAAGGTTACTTCACTGGTATTTTGTTAAACTTTTTATCGTGAAAATTGTATGCTACTTTGATATTTAATTTTTTGATACAAAATTATTTTGAGCAACTAAGCTTGCTATGCTGATAATATTATTATAATTATCTAAATCTTTTAATTATGATGAAGTAAAATGTATTAGCAACTTATATTTTATTAATAAATTCTTAAAAAAATGATTGGATGAAAATTAAAAAAATGTCAACTGCCTCACGATCCACGTGGCCATTAATTTTCTGTATTTAAATTATTTGGAGTCGTATAAATCATTTAAAGACCATAAATTTTGTCTAAATTGCGTGAAGTCAAGTATAACAGCAAATTACCTAGTTAAAATAAATCTTAATAGACTAAAATAACATTAATTCAGAGAATTATAAATCTGTTAGAAAGCCTCATATTTTAATCAGAAGAACTTCTCGGAATATGAAACATAATTCTAAAATCAAATTGTAAATTAAACACGATTTTAACATTAAAATAATTATTGTTGGCAACACCTCAACGCCTCCAGCCATCACAAACAATATCAGTTTACAATAACAAAGCACTTTACTCCACTAAACAATTCCCAACTACCCGCGAACCGCAAATTTCTTAAGTCAACAGTTTCCACACCTCAATATTTTGACAGCTCATCGTAAACCACATTGAGTTTGCCATCTCCGAGGAAAGTTATTTAAGTTATTTGTTTGTTCATGAGCAGAATACCAATGTATCGTCGCGAGGGTTACTACTGAGCTGTCTTGAATACTAATGAACGAAATTCGGTCAAGTGCGCACCTGGATGTGCCCATAAACGTATATTGAAGGACTTTGAGTACCTTGGTACTGCAGCTGGGACGACTACTCTTCTCTAGATCATGGATTGTCCATCTGTCGGTTACAGCAGTACTGAGAACTTACAATGCATCTTGATATTGACTCATTAGGGAATCGCTGTGACTTTCAAATGTTTGGAAGCAATTCCGACTCCTACTACTTAAGTCGATGTCGAAATTCCTTGTAGAGCGTCTGTTCAAGAGGTCTTCAATCGACCATTGCAGCATTGGTTGGTTACGGCACAAAATTTAGTACTCACTGTGAACAGTATTAAACTAAGTAGTAAATTACAATGTATACACAAGTTCGTAATTAATAACGAAGTTTGTTTAGTATTTCTTTACTAAAAGTCAAGTAAAACATATTGACAGCTGACTAATGAAATTTTTGTATTAAATTATTTTTGCTGAAAACTAAAAGAACTTATTCAAATAAAGAAAATGAACATCAAAGTATATTTTTATTAGACTTTAGAAGATTAATGTTGAAATAGTTCAAATTATCCAGTTTAATTAAAACTCTCTATTTTTTTTCATAGACGTAAAATCCGCGCTCTACGTACAATGCTTTTTTTTCGAGTTTCATTCAAATTTACTTTAGAGGAACGTTTAGTGGTAACCAAATATTTACATTGTCCATAATGGTATTATTATTAAATATTAAATTATGTAACATACACGAACAACAGGGTGACCGAGTTTTGGTTATGTGAAAACAGTTACTACTATATATAATATACTGCTTACGAGCTGGAGTTGCCTGCATTTAGATAGTTTTATTTCATGTAAATGTTTCCGTTTGGACAGGTTTCTGGAAAAACTTTTTTTTTTTTTTTTAAGATAACGCCCGCACTAGGGAACAAGCCCTGTGTTGCGGGGAGCTTTACAAACATGAAACTAACGGACACAAAGTACACCCAGACTAGAAACAAATATCTATGAATCACACAAATATTTGTCTCGTGTGGGAATCGAACCCACGTCACCCAGCACGGCGATGTAGTGCCGAGGCGACCACCTTAACCACTGCGCCACGGTGACAGTCGAAACTTTTACAATTCCAGGAAAAAAAAACTAAAATGTTAATCCAAAATCCCTTTGTGAAATTACAACTTTATTATAGTAAATTAAATATTGTCTAATTGTTTTGTAGTATTAGATAATTACATTCAAAACTTTAATACTTTTCATTTAAGTTTTTAAAGTTAGCAACGCGAAATCTAGACCAATGATTAATGGTATCTCATATACAATTATAAACCGAGTTTCTAAACCGTTTAATAACTATGTGGTTCTAAGCTTTACATTACTTTTGATTAATGAAACATTGGGAATAATAGAGTAAACAAAAGAGGAGCCTAGGTCGGACTGGTTTTAGTTAGTCTTTGTGTGACCCCAGGGGGCATTTAGTAAACACATTTAGGATTATGTTCCATTACATAAAACCTTGTAGAACCCTGTATAATTCCAAGACAGAAGGTTAGGTATTCCCTGGGACTCCCGAAAGCCAAAACTCGGTATTCACAAGGGTCATCGTTGTTAAAGTTGGCTCACAGGAGTTGCACTGGTGGGCATGAGGGTGGGATCGATATATTATATAGATAGATTATAGAGTATTTTACAAATATACTATATCAGTGAATTTTACTGTAATTTTAATCCAAAGAGATATCAATATAAATAATAATAATAATATTCTACCACATTTACACAGCGCCATCTAGTCCTAAAGTAAGCAATTATATTTGCTTGTGTTATGGGTACTAAACAACTGATATACTACTTAAATACATTTTTTTTTGTAAATACATACATATTATAGATAAATTACAACCAGACACAGAACAAACCTTTATGCTTATCACACAAATATTTGTCCTGGGTGGGGATCGAACCCACGATCTCCGGTTTAGCAGTCAGGGTCACTAACCACTAGACCAACAGGCCAGTCAAATAAATACTCAACTGCTTGTTAAATCTCTCACGAGGTACTTCTCTACTGCTTAAATCATGATTAAAGCTTTACAACTATTGTTTAAACAAATCGTCATTTATTTCACATATATAGGGGCTACCCAATACTAAAATAATTTTTAAAATCGGACTAGTTGTTCTTGAGATTATCTTGTTTAACCAAACAAACAAACAAACAAACTCTTCAGTTTTATAATATTAGTTGATTCAATCTAGTTCGATAGGACTGGCCTGTTGGTCTAGTGGTTAGTGACCCTGACTGCTAAACCGGAGATCGTGGGTTCGATCCCCACCCAGGACAAATCTTTGTGTGAAGAGCATTAAGGTTTGTTCTGAGTCTGGGTGTAATTTATTTATAATATGTATGTATTAACAAAAAAATATATTTAAGTAGTATATCAGTTGTTTAGTACTCATAACACAAGCAAAACGATTGCTTAATTTGGGACTAGATGGCGCTGTGTAATTGTGGTATATATTATATTATATAAAAATTCAACTGGTCCGATTTGAAAAATTATTTTATTGTTCGATAGCGCATTTATCAAGGAAGGCTATTGACTTTATAATCACGGTAGGGTCTATAGGAGCTGAGCAGTGACAAAACAAAGAACGGCGGGAGCTGCGGGCTGCTTCTAGTTAAGTATATAATATATTATGTAAATCTTAAATACTTACAATAAATATATATAACAATAACTCAAATAAAAATTTTGAATTTTGAATTTGAATAAATTAGGCCCCAACAGACTTTAATTAAGTCATCTGCTTCGAATATAAGCCTAGGCATCTTATATTATTTATTCCATTTTTCTAATTGGTAGAAAGAGGATTACTCTCCGTCCGTTTCAGACGTCCCTCGTTTTCAATAGATTTTTTTAGCTATATTTACGCGCAGAAGCATTTTGGACTCTGATATTAGCGACTGTCACTCAAAAGATTATGACGTAAGCTCTGACGTTTCATTTGTCAAGTATACAGGGTGGAATTTTGTAATGCCACCTGGAGGGAAAGTACTCTTAATACTAGAGATAGATAATTTTACTCAAAGGAAACATTCCTTTATTTTTAAAAAGAAACAAAACTGTATTTTTAAATTTTTGAGAAATTCGTTTGCCACACCCGTTAATTGAAATCGTTAAATGCAGTTCTGTTTCTTTTTATTTTAAAAATAAAGGAATGTTTCTTTTGATAAAAATGATCTATCTCCAGTATTTAAAGTACTTTCCCTCCAGGTGGCAGTATAAAATTCCATCTTCTATAATATATACTTTATAATGCTTTCTATACAATGACAATATCATTGTTTGTATACCTTTCATTTTGTAAGTGGATTTTGCGTATTGTTTTCTGGAGGTTTGAAAAGTAGATTGTTGTTTACTAAGGGTTAAAGAAGCGTTATTAAATCGTTTGATCATGTTTTGAGCTCTAGCACAGCAATGAGTTCGGTTTGTAAGAGGTTTACAATAAATACTTTGTGAAAGAAATAGCTGTGTTAATAAACATAACGGCAACCTTATTGTCCCAATGTTTGAACATTTCTGTTTATTTTCCAAACAGCTGAGGGACACGTGTTAATTTCCAGTCACCGATACAAGTACTTACAATATATCGCACTGCCAATGTGTTGTCTAGCAATTTTCAACTTGTGTCTATGACCATAAGGTTTAAAATTGTTCAGCAGTGTTTTTTATATTATAACTCTTATTCACTGTGTTTGCGAAATAATGAATAACACATATTTAAACACACATTATATACCAGTTACTACTACCCATATAGTTACTAGCAAATAAAATTGAACTTAGATTTCGTGTTTGTCTTTTCCATCCAGCTACTAACGTTTCTTACCATAAATGAACAATAAAAAAAGAAAAATAATAATAATAATATTCTACCATATTTACACAGCGCCATCTAGTCCCAAATTAAGCAATTATATTTGCTTGTGTTATGGGTACTAAACAACTGATATACTACTTAAATACATTTTTTTTTGTAAATACATACATATTATAGATAAATTACACCCAGACACAGAACAAACCTTTATGCTCATCACACAAAGATTTGTCCTGGGTGGGGATCGAACCCACGACCTCCGGTTTCGCAGTCAAGGTCAAAAAATTATAATATATTATATCAGGCAATTTAATTTAATAACTAGGTGTAATAAATTTGTATTAGAAATAAGAGGATTGTAATGTAATGCATGGAATAAAAGGCTTTTTTATTTTTATTTTATTATATCAGGCAATACTCTAGATTTTTCCAATGCGTGGGTTGATGCCGTAAGTTAATATCCCACGCATTTACTATAAATACAAGTTAAAGAACGTTTCGAAAAATATTTTCTTATACGGTCAGTAATACGAATTAACACACGGGTAGTTAATACTTATATTTAACAAATGAGGGATAATCAAAAGAAATCAGCAAAAATAAAACAGTTTATGTACAGAAGAATTTGCTATCGAAAAAATACTTAAAAATATTTTATTATTTGTTCAATTTACTATAAAATATATTTTTTAAATTTTAAATTCAATTTAAACGAAGTCACGTTATTCACAGATATTATAATTTACGCATTGTTCAAAAATCCTTAATAACAGAATAATTATAATATTTTGCTTGCAATTAACATATTCAAATTAGTACAATGTTAGAAGTACCTAGTAGAGTAAGTGCTGTGTTTGTAAGTGTCTTCAAACCCACAACCGAGCTTCTTACCATGAATAAGAATAATCTAGTAAACACCTTTCTCAGTAAAGTAAAGGACCCTTTCAATATTTTTCTCACACAGTTCGATGATTGCAGGGATCACTTAGCTGCAAGCTTCTTTCTCGGATGAAAGAAGCCAATTAATGCGCTCGCTATATTCTGTACCATTTGCGTGATAGCTGCAATTTCTCCACGATCCAACACTCGTATTTACCTCTACTGGTTCTACTGAATTGAAAAACTTTCCTTTAAATTTGCATGTAAATTTGCTGTAAGATCAATGTTTCAGATATCAAAACTTTTTAGTTCAATTTGAGTCTGACTGAAAATATAATTTACATGCGCATCTTACTATAGAAATTGAAAGTTGAATAGGAATAGTTAATAAACAGAACTAGACAAACAGTTTTTATATACCTTATATGTAAAACACTACTAGAACGAAACCAAAGGAGTGGGTAGCAATCAACCAATAAATGTGTGCGTAATTATACATATTAAAATTCTATTGCTTATCATAATAACCAATAGATAAGTAACACATTTACTTGTCGCGATTCCGTTTGAATGAAATCCGGGCCTTGTTTAGGGTTCTGTAACTCAAAAGGAAAAACGGATCCCATAAAGGATCACACCGTTGTTGTCGATCTGTCTGTCTGTCAAGAATATTTTTCTCAAGAACGCGTAGAAGTATCGAGCTGAAACTAATATCAAATACTAGCTAAAAATTTACTAATTTAGCTACAGGAAAGTTGAATTTTGTTTCATTTTAAATAATATTTTCATCACCTCCTCTTAAACGTAGGAAGATTCTTAGGGCCATATAATCTAGGCTGTGTGTGTGATATTCCTTAGAAGGCCTCGGTCTTAACGTTTATTGTCAAGATGTTCCTCCAGACAGCAATTTGCTACTCCTAAACATTATTGTTAATTATACCATCGCACGTATTATCGTTAGTGACTTCGTCATGTGAAGCAATTTCATCAGACGCTAGTTTAGCTCCACACACACAAGCGCTAAGTGTCGCTGTACTCGTATACGTGAGATCTTGATAATACTCGTAACAACGAACATTAGAGTAAGCGAATATTGAGCGTGAAATAGAGTATTCTTTGAAAAAGTTTATTCGCTACTAGCTCGCAAACTGGCTATTTTGACATAATATTAAGTAAGAGTACCTATTATTTTTCAAAGACAACACTTATATAAGGCAACAGTGGAGTGGTATTACAGGCGTCCATCAGTGAGGCTGTACGTCTGTTGTAAAAAAAATAACACGTTTGTGTGATTTTGCCTCGTGTTGGAATTGAACCTATGGCAGTTGACGCGGCGATATTAATGGCGAGTTGACCACCAACCGCAATGCCACAGTGCTCTCCACGGCGGTGGTGTGTATGACTTCTGCGTAAAAACAAACCGGGTTTAACCTTCGTGTCGAGAGATAAAATTATGCGGTTTCTTTCAAATTCTTAGTATGAGCCTAAAGTCTGGATATGTGCCTATTACCTAACCTAACATAACTCGTAAATTGTGAGTGCATCTACCCCTTCGGGGAAATACGGCGCATGTATAATGGCTTTGGTAAAACTTGGCACATGGTTACGCCATTAATATTACCCAATTTATTATCCTCACTCCGATAATGTACTGCTAACGGCCACATAGGCGAACCAGTGTGTAAATAATGCCTAGGTTACACAGTGCTAGCTAGCATGCGAGCTGATCAGGTCAGTTATTCGAGTACAGCTATTCGAATTGTGTGACCACATCATATGAGTTACTGCCTTATGCGAGACAGTGGTTAGCTCGCAGCCATGTTTTTGTTTTTATGTACCGTTCGCTCTCCCCTACTACGTCGCAAGTCGACTTGGAAGTTAACCCGCACGTTTTTTGTAACCTCTATTACGCTCTGGACCACGCGGCCACGTGGGGTGGAAATGGATTAAGTAACTCATTTAGCTCAAAGATTTTCAACACAAAAAATATTTGAAACTGCTACTCATAATTATCATCATCATATCAGCCCAATGACGTCCACTGCTGGACATAAACTTCACCTAATTTTCACTACTGCGAGCGATTTTGTGCCGCTTGCAACCAACGGCCGCAACTTTTACTAGGCCGTCGGAAACTATTATTATTGTGGTGTAAACAATGATCACTCGTGTATTTTATGATCATAGGCACAGTAGCTATCTTCTTTCATGACAGCGGGAAGCAGAACAAAATTATTATAGACGAATTATCACAAATCTATTAATATTGAAGAATAACCAACATAATATGGGTGCGCTGTTTTTCTTGTGGTTTTTTTAATATTAGAAGATATTATTCATGTTTCGCATCCTATAGCTACTTTATTAATCAATCACTTTAATCTTTGCTGGTATTAACGGTTCAATAATGCGTGTATAATAAGATATTTTACTTTTAAAATCTACACTGAATCTACTTAAGAAATAATCTAAAATAATACTATTAAATCCACATTTCACAACAAAAGTGTGAACTTTAGATTAAAGCTAAAATATATGACGTGAATCCCAGAAATGTTAGCAAATACTTGAGGTGTATTATTACAAAAGTTTATGCAATAGCACATAACGGCACTTAGTAGACACCATTAGTGGAAATAACTCGGTAGAGTGAACTCGTTGTGTAAACGCAACGATAACAGATATTAACGATTCGGTGAAATATGCGGTTTTCCTCCACTCCTAGTTATGAGAACTTGGAATATATCGGAGCTTGGAATATATTGGAAATTAGAGACAGCGTTCAGTTTCTGTGCGAGTTCTCAGAAATAAATTTGATATTATTATATGGTACTAAGTCTGGAAAACTGTCAAGTTGTAAAATACAATTTTAAAGTTAATATTTTTTGGAACTCACATCAGTTTATGAGACTGCGACGCGTTCGTGAGGCCCTTTGTGCAGCAGGCGTCCATAGACATCCGGTAACTGCTTACACCGTTTCATAAAAAAAAAATCATTGCAAGAGATGAAAATTCAACCCATAAACTTCCAACTGCTGGTCACAGAACTCGTTCAAAGAATGTGGAGGGAATTTAGTCTACTATACCACGGTGACACCAGACGGATTGGTTTGATCGAATTTTCTTTTTCTTGTTGTGCTTTTCTAACGGCTATACTTACTTTGCAATTCTTTTTTATAGTTGATTGAAGCGTCTATAAAATTAGTAAGTAAGTAGTGTACTTTACGTTATTTACTTAAGAAACTTATAATAATAGGCAATTATAAAGCACAACTACGTAAATATTATTTGTTTACACAAATATTTGTTACAAAATTGAACCAACAATATTCCAGACAGTTTTAATTGCGTTTTAACCACCAAAGCCACTCAGCAAATAAAGTCACCAATTTTATTGATAAACGGAAAATATTGTCAGCCGAAATTGAGCCTTAAACCCTCAAAGAATGAATAAAACAGAAATCTTCATTCGAGAATTTTAATTCTATGTAATCTGAATACGACGTTCCGTAAATAATCCAACTTAGCTGTAAATTAAAAATTGAAACGTGACCGGATCGTTTCAGTATGATGTGCTACTATTAAAAAAGAATATAAACACATCATTGTACATGCATTTTATCTACATATTATATTGTAGCTTGTAGTTAAGCTTGCAATATCGTGTAAAGCCCCTATTCTCTAGAGACAACGCTTAAGTAACGAGACAATATCTCAAGTAACATCGGTTTGTGTGGCTACATATATCGAGTATCGAGTTACGATCTAAGCACTATATAAAAACATAGCTAAACAAACTCTTCACTTTGTTTTTCAAATAAAATGTTTACTTACTCATTGGCTTAATTTGTAGCTTATTTTTAACCCCCGATGCAAAAATAGAGGTGTTATAAGTTTGACGTGTCTGTGTATCTGTATGTTTGTCTATGGCAGCGTAGCTCTTAAATAGGTCTTCCAATAGACCATGAAAAATATAACGCTCATAATTATGATCGTGATGATTCTTGGACATGTTTTATTAAAATTGGTGTAGTATTTCAAGTTCATCAACTCTTGTCGGGAGTGGCTTGAAATTTTGAATTGGTATATTCAAAAAGTATTAAGCGAATAATTATGTACCTACGTAACTGGTCTCGGAGTTATAATTAATTAATACAGTATTAGCCGGAAAAATAAATAAGATATTAAATAATCGTTAAAATTTAATAAGTGTCGTATACCTGTCACTTTATAATTAAATTAAAGTATGTACCAGAAACAATCAATCATGCATGAAAAGATTAATTAATGTAAGGCGCGATAGAGTATTAGAAGCAAATGTCACTGTGGTAGAGACTAGAGTGACGTTTGCTTCAAATACCCAAATGCGCCTTTATAGGCAGAGGCCTATCCCAGCACGACGCACTACAGTTTATGTATGAAAAAATTGGCTCAAGGCCTTGAGTGCCTCTGCCTAGCCACTAACATCGTCGTGCTGAGTGACGTGGGTTCAATTCCCACACGAGTTATTTCGAGTTTGGGTGTACTTTGTCTCCGTTAATTGTCTGTTTGTAAACTCAGTGGTTGTTTCCTATTGGAGTTGTCTTTAAAATAAATAAAAAGAAATCACGCACTACTCTCAACTTTAGCCCAATATGATGATGATGATGAATAGTATCATCATCATCATCATATCAGCCGTAGGAAGTCCACTGCTGGGCAGAGGCCTCTTCGAGAGATTTCCAATAGGGCCGGTACTATTATGTGATTAGGCCCGTATTGTAATTACCACATTGCATAAAATTATCACGGCATTTTAAAATAGTACGCGTAGATTTTTATACATAACTTTTTCTACAACTCACGAGAGAAACTAGCTAAAAGAAAACAGCTTCTATACTGAGCTGACCTGAATGCCAAATATCTCAAGCTATGACGTACACAGGGTATATTCACATACTTCTGGCTCAGTGCCTAGCCTGACCAATGTCGCAATCGTGACCTACAAATGTAGCATTGGTAATAATAATTCTTTGTACTACAACATTAGTGAGGGTTGAGCTTAACTAGCACATTAAACACAAAAATAAAATATACTTTATTTAAAACCGCAAATAAAATTTAAATGTAAATAAAATTATTAATATTTTTGTTTCCGAAAAACTGCGCTTCGAAAAAGATGAAGAATGAAGGTACGCCCTTTATCTATGGAACCCTACATTGAGCATGGTCCAACATGCTGTTTACCGGTTTTTCTCAACTAGTCGTAAAAGTTCTACTTAGTCTGTCTCTACTTCTCTTTTCTGATTGCTTAACGGAAAAGAGACCCATTGGTAGATAGGTCAGAATTGAGATACGTACAGAACCACCATACGTTAAAAATACAAGCATCCATGATTATATTATTACCAGTTTTAATTGTATGCTTCAACAAGTAGGAAGAGTCCTCAAGCAAGATCTTCTTTTGCGATTCCCCAAAAAATGCTTATTTTTAGTTAGGTCAGTATTCCATTAAGCGTGCGATATATTCCAAATATATAGAGAGCTATGTATGTAGTAGATGATTCTTGTCGTTCGGCATTTGTAAGTGCGTTCTTGGCTTTATGCCTTGATTAACGACAGCTATTCATATTTTGTCGGGGCCACGCGTTTGACGCCATTGCGTTAATTGCTTTAGTTACGAGAGTGCTTCGTCTTAATACTGTAGTTATTACGGCATTTCTGGTGTGTATGGGAATTTAAAGGGTGAAATGGGGTGAATGTAATATATTTACGTGCTGCTTGTACGTTTAGAAATTTAATTTTGTTTAAAATGTTAATGTAAAATTATTATTTTTTGATAAATTAAGGATAATTTCTGTTGGTGCACAGATATATAAAAAATAATCACGATCTGATCCGAATAGCAGGATCGCGCTGGATGCAGGCCGCAAACAACTGGCCCTATTGGAAATCTCTTGAGGAGGCCTATGTTCAGCATTGGACTTCCTGCGGCTGATATGATGATGATGATGATGATGAATCACGAAAATAAAAACAAAAGTAAAATTACATCTGCTACAACTTTCTAATAAAAACCTACCAAATTGTATCTTAAACTGAGTGGATTTAAGACCAAGCCCAGGCTCGATAGGCGCTGTGTTTTAAATTGTGTGCCATTATCTTATTAAACTTTATTTTTTTACGTCAATATAAACTTTTTTGTAAGTAATTCAAGTGCACCTAAAAAAGCAATGAAAACCTTCTTAGTCCTTTATCTCTAACAGGATAACAGTGACTGATTTAGAACTAATCTAAAAGTAACTATAGATATAGTGATATTGTAATCCGGATCCCGTTAAACAACCACAGAACAAGTTCAAACAACCACTAAGCTAACAACTTAAGAAATGAAAGTAGAAACACTTTTACATACTGTTCGTAAAGTCTAAGGCTACGTAGTAAATCGGTTTACGATAGTTTTTTACAACTCGAAGATAAACTCTATACAATCTCGCTCATTTTGAATGTGAAAAAACATCGAGAATGCGCGAACTATTTCGCCTTTGAAATCGGAATGCTTTATGATGTAAAATTATGCGTTTTTCACAGAGGAAATATATTTCACAATGAGCACATTCAAATAACGAAGCTTGAATGAAAATGGATTTATATTTTTAAGTAAAAATTATTGAAATTGCATTTTTTGATTTTGTCGAATTTGTAATGACTGTAAGTAAATAATTGTTTATGGGTAACGAGTCAATGTGCTTTTTTTGACTTGCGAGTAAAACAGGCCATGTAAGACTAAATACTCACAGGTTAAAAAAATACGTTGATTCCTTATTCCGTCGGAACATGAAGGCCTGACACACTTACAAATAACTACCGCATTATATTATTACAACAATACTAATTTTATCAAGAGACAGTGTTTATAAGTTTGATTGTAGGAAGTTATATTCAGAACTAAACATCTGTTTAAAAAAAATTTTCAACGTGAAGTGTTACGATACCACAGAGTGGCATGGGCTATATATTATTAAGATATTGTGCGGATGAAGCCGAAGTTGAAATCTAGTGTTTATAAAATATATAAATCATAATAATAATGATTATATTACATTGTTTCAGGTACCTACAGCGATGTTTACTTACACAAATATTATATTGTATGTATAACATAATTATTCTATAATTAAATTAATTAGACGAGTATACACGTCTATTTTTGCCGTGTACTCGTAGTGACGGATTAAGAATACATAATGTCACTACCCTATCTCAACCCGTGGGTGTCGTAAAAGGCGACTAAGGGAGTAACTTTATGCAGATAAGAGCACTGTGAGAAAATTCAAAGGAAACCCTATACCAACCCATCTAGCCAGCGTGGTATATATATATATATATATATATATATATATATTTAGCCTAAAATTCTCTCCACATTCTTTGTAGGAGGCCTGTGCCCAGCAGTGGGACGTTTATGGGTTCAAATGATGATGATGATGGTGGCACGTCTATTGCAATTGATCTGTGGAATATTTTAAACAAACCTAACATAAATTAGACTGCCTCGGTGGCATTATTCATCATCATCATCATATCAGCCGTAGGACGTCCACTGTTGAACATAGGCCTCTCTAGGTGGCATTATTATTAGGTATTATGTTATTTAGTATTTTATCTAGTATTATTTTGAAATGTACCTGAAGATGAAATTTGAATTAAATGTATGAATTTAAAATGTTCAATGTAGCGAACAACATGATTGATAATTTAATTTAATTTATTTTAATTCAATTTAATCCAATTTAATTCTTATTTAGTTTAAATTTTTATTTTATTTTATTATTTATTATATTTGCATGCTATCTAAGATGGCTGGATGGGCTAGAACTTATATTCTTACCTTTAATGTAACACCTATATGTACCCTATTTAAAGCAATAAAGATTATGATTATGATTATCATTCGCACCTTCATTGATATATGAATAATCAGTAAATTTAAAACTCAATAGTGCGCATCAAATTGCACAGAAAGTTCTCGCAAAATGAGATTACTATGCATTCAACTCCTCTTTTACAACTCAGTAAGTGCTCGTATTGAATTTCTTTTACATTCAGATTTAGTGCACTATGCACTGAGCGTCGGTGTGTAGCCAAGGGGAGGGGGGAGGAATGGAAAAGGAGTGAAAATAAAATGTTCGAGCGAGCAATCGCTTATTGATTGCCACCTCATCGACTCAGCCACTAGTTATATTCAAGTATTTAAATTGAAAATGAAAAATTCTATGGCATATCAAGCATATTGGATTCAGAGCATAGCTTTCATAAACTCGAATTTATTTATGTTTTAAATATATTTACATTTAATCTTCTTATATGTGTGTATGTATATTCACCTAAAACTGGAAAACCGTTAGCCCAATTTATATGAAACTTAGCACACATATAAAGGATGACATGACCACACCGATGAGTATAGTTAGATGCCATGCGGGCAGCCATGGGTGAAAGCAGAAAGACCAAATATATAGATCACACTTTCTTCCCCAAAGGTATAGGCAGAGTTGCATAACACTCGCATTAAAGCTAACTAAAAGGAGGTGACTAATAAGAGACAAACCTTTTTGCTAGAAGAGCAGATTTCCAGACTCCGGGCTTAAAGGTAGGCTCACTATAGGATAGATGTTAGACTACAGTAATCACGATAGCGATTTCATTTTGATTTTCTTCTTTTGAACAGGTTTATTGTTATTAGTTGTCTTATCGCTTTATGACATCCTATAAATGAAATAAGCAGTAAATCATTTTATTACGTCATCATGCGAAGAATTATAAAAGTAGTAGTTAAGTTTTAGTCAAGTAGATATTAAACTCAGTAAACTGAATTTTAGATTCCGTATAAATACGGAATCTAAAATTCATTGGAGACTTAAGTAAGGATAGGTAATCATTTACGATATTGAAACAGAAATAGCTCTTTGATTATACTTACATAGGAAGTTTAGGGCTCGTGTTTTGGAGTTATTGCTTCTGTCTATACATAGGTTATGCTAATTTTGGCACTTACGTTGAAGACAAGCACCATCTTAGAGCCTGCGTACACTACAGACTTTTTGATCGTCCAATAGTTTGACCATTTCTATCAATATTGATATTGATACGAATTCCCACTTAAACATAGCATATTCGCATAGATAGCAAATTCGAAAAAAAACACTTTTTACTCTTTAAAGTGACAGTTTAACTTGACACACTGCTGGATTAAGATTCCATACTTTTTCGTACTTTTATCTCTGGTTCCTTTCACCTCCGGTTTTAATCAAAGCAATCCATATCGTAAGTCCATCACCCGTCCACCCTTAAGGTGGACTGATGATCTGATCCGAACAACTGGATACAGGTCGCATACAACCAGTCCTATTGTAAATCTCTAGGGGAGGTCTGTGTCCAGCAGTGGATATCACCAGCTGATTTTGATATCACCAGCGTTTTCACACCAAATAAATGAAAACAAGAGTGTTTATTCATGTAAGTAGGTCATATTATAACACTTATGACAGCTATACTATCAGCCGTAGTAAGTCTACCGTCTGAAGGAGAGCTTAAGTAATATGTTTGTCAAACATTTCTGAAGCAAATAGTTGTATAACGCGTACGAGGCCTCGGGGCCACGAAGCCAGCGATAAACTTTATTACGTCAAATATTTGATTTATGATTCTGAATTTTATGATGCCTTTATATGGGTCGAAGGGTCGTATCGCTTCAGTCTATCGATTGGTTTATATTGTTTCTTATTTTGGTATAATATTTTATGCAAACGACAGTAAACATGCATGTTCTAAGGCTTTTATTTACTGCAAAGTAGATAAGAAGTTTACGCGTCTGTTGTAAAGATTAGGTCTTATATTTTGGCGGATAAAGTATAGAATTGGTTACCATTTCTTTTCATCCAGAGTATTGTAAGACCGACTAAAGAAACAACTCACAATACACATGTACTCAATATTAAAAATGTTAACTAGGCCTCAATACTATCTGCCACAGCGACTTTGTGTCGCCTGCATCCAATGACCACCTGCAACCCTAACCAGGCCATCGGTCCATCTGGTGGGGGGTCACCATACACCGCGCTTTCCAATAGTCGTTTCCAATACTCCTATTTAAAATGAAAATTCTTTTCCAGTCATCAGTTGCAATTTGAGCGCACGGAACTCCGAATGAAAGCCTTCTAATTTGTTCGACAAAACGAAACCCGCTGTAGATTGGCTATGCATTTTTGAAATGTAATCTCGTTCCATGGTAACCGTTGCCCTATTTTGGAGAAGCATATAAAAGCAATTCAAACAAGATGCTTCATTTTCCATGAACAATTAAATTTTACGTTACTTTAAAGTGGTGGAGCATTTTAATTTATTTTTAACTAGCTCATGCCTGGGGCTTCGCTCCTGTCGTTCTTTGTTTGGCCACTGCTCAGCTGCTATTGGCCATAGCATTATGTTATATAGCCATAGCCTTTCTCGATAAATGGGCTATCCAACAATAATAGAATTTTTCATATCAGATTTGTCGTTTCTGAGATTAGTGCATTATATATAATATCGGTATAGAAGATATGAGATACCTACCACACCCTTTCAGATTATCAACTTTATTAGAAAATGATTGATCGAACTGCTTAACAAAGATAGAAAGGATCTCTGTCATTACGCAATCAGTAGCTTTTCGCTTTGATAAACAAAAAATATGTTTTCATCAAATTCGCCTTTATGTATGCACCCTCTTCCGCAGAGAAGATTGATGTCTTAAATATAACCAATAAACGTACACCGTTGTTTGCATTACAATGAAACCTTTTGGTTACTTAAAATATTTCTTGACTTTTCACTGCATCTCCGCTTTGGACCGCACCTATTTTCATAGTTATGGTAAATAATAAATCTAAAGATATTATAGGTGAAAACAGCTAATCTCTATTAAATACTACCTGTGCCCGCGAATTCGTTCACGTGGAAGCTAATCTCGCATTCTTTTATAACTGAACTCTATTTTTTTTCACGGAACCCAATTTTTTTCTGTAATCATAGTAACCTAAGTTCTCCTTGTGACATTAACTATCCACCAGTAAAAGTGCCGTAGAAATCAGTTCAGTCGTTTTGGAGTTCACCTCAAATAAACAGACAGACAGACAAAAGTTTTTAAGTGTGTTTTTGTTTTATGTGACGTACATACTTTCATTAAAAAGCAGTTATTTATGTTACAAAAAAAAATACACTTCAATTTCATTTATTTGTATAGACACGTTAGTATCATAAAAGTATTGACAATTGTATCTTCAATAATTCCGTGCCGTGTGTCTTACCGTAATGTTTGCATATGTAATCTTCGTTAAGTTTACTCATTAATATGCATGGCACAAGGCACCGACATGCTACAATATTTGAAAGGGAAAAACGAAATTCAAAACATGTCAGAAGCTTAGCGGAAATCCATGCAGATGGAGGTTGTGGCTGTTAAATTAACATAATCTATAATGGTTCGGGGTTTGGTTGCAGATGTTGCTATTACATTTGGCTTGTTTTTAAACTGGTTCTTAAAAGATGCTGGCATGCTTGGTTTTTACAATTTATTATAATAATAATAACGTAAATAACTGACATTTCAGTGTCCATTTTCTTGCCGAACTTTTGTGCGTTTAAGCGTTTCCATTCTGTAATAGTACATTATGATATAAGTGCGGTAAGTTGATAATTACAGCCGAGGCGATATTGCTACTACTACAAGAAAGCAGAGGCTGTAATTATCAAACCGCACGAATGTCATACGACGTTTTATAACATATTTGCGAGGAAATAAATAAAATTCGGACTTTCTTAGAAAAAACAAATACAGCGAAAAGAAAAACCGCGCGGAATATTTTTTACTTGTCACAAATTATCGATGCGCGCGCATCAGCGCTTTTTTTTTAAGGCAAAAACACAAAAACAGCCAGTATTACTAATAAAGTAAATTAATATTTTTGTGTTCTATTACGGATGGAGGTTGTAATTTATGGTCTAAATTAATTAAGTTAAAGAATTAAATCTTTATTTTATATATTATATCATAATTATTTTATCTCCCAAAGTTGATTGTATTCATAAAATGTTGACCACTTTTCTGACATAAAAACTCTTTGCTAAGATTTAAAAAAATAGGTACCGTTCGTTACGTACGGAGCCCCTTGATTATTAGTATGTGAGCATGAGAAGCCGTGCAATTTACTTTACATTACCGCACTATTGCGTAATGAGATACATTACAACACTGAAATTGATGAAATAAGAGACCCTTTACGAGCAAATATGTTATAAATATTAATTTATAATTATGTCACTGAGTAATTTTCTTTTTAATTTAAAAAAAAAAAAAATGTATATATTTTTTTTTAATCTTTCTTTCTAAATCCTCCATTTTGCTTCTGATTAAATTCATTGCGGGTTCAACCAATAACTAACGGCTTTGTAGGTTAGAATTTTCCTGGGAATCCCAGGGTCATGGTTCGGTGTTCGCATTTTGAATCCTGGTTTTCATGAGTCACAGTGTTGGAAGTGCGGTGTGGTTGTCCTTGTTCATTAAAATATACAAAATATTCTCTTACTTAGAACAGTTTACGGACCGCATTAAATGTATCAATGGAGATAAAGTCAGAGTTCATAGAATAAGTAACCAGAAGTGGCAAACGAGTCCTGGAGGGGAGAAGACAATCTGTAAAAGGTTGCTAGGTCCAACTGGATGCGGAAGGCGAAGGAACAAGTCTAATGGCGCGTGTTAGGATAGGCCTATGTCCAGCAGTGGACTGCAATAGGCTGAGATGATGTATCTATGAAACTCAATTCGACTGCAAAACAACATTCTGTTAAGCAGTCGCATACTGTGACTAACAAGTCAACAAAACCAAATTTGCATAAGTACATCATGTAATTTTCATAATATTTTTCCACTTATAAAACTTAATGTATTTTAATTTAAAGCATTACCTAGAATTTAAATCATAAAATCACCATCACTTAAGCGTTACACTTAAAAAGAAAAGTAAAATATAAAATTATTTACACAAATATTATAAAGATTTCAACATCAAAGGAACGTGTTTGAGAAAATATTTTTCATAAACGTATTCATGGTTTCTTTGTTTCACATTACGAGATATTTTATCAGATTTTTTACTGGCACTCAGTACAATATTGTCTATTTTTTTGTGTTGTTTTTAATTTCCGACGTTATGAGATGAGAGATTATAAAATAGCACAAGAGAGAGTGAGATAGGATATATATATATAATATATAGTGGTATAGGAATACTGTCTTAACTTTATTTTATCCCTAGATATCGTTGAGTGTGTACGACTGTAAAGGTCCCATATTTGACTCAAGGTTCAGGTAGTATTGAGATTTTCTGTCTTGAAATTCTTATTATCAACATAGAGGCAGGAAACATGACCAGTCTAAAATAAATTAGCAGCAGTAAGGTAATCAATGAGAATCCCTTTATGTCTCTACTCTGACAAAGAACTGGTCGTTTACAATTTGGCTGACATTTTTTTCGGATAACCTGTTACATTGTTTTATAAGAGTTACTTTGCAACTTAGATTCTATTTTATTTCCTTTTTACATGAAACCTCACATATCTGGCTAAATGTTGTTATGATGCACCCATTCAAGAATAAAAGGCTTGAGCTTTTTTGTGTGTTTTTGTCGTTCGTTAACACGGCGACAGATCAACATAATTTAATTTTCTTCTGTTAATACGTTAGCGTGGGCCATGCAAACTGCTATCAAATAGGTATAATTAGATTCTGATTTGTATTTGTCAGGTTGTTTATTAAATAAGTATGTTTAATGGCTTGTGAAACATCGTGCATATTGCCTGCGAGACTTGTGGAGCATGCTGCAACTGCGTTTGTAACATTGTGAATTGCAAATTAATTAACAATAAACTTACTTGCATATCATTATTTAATACATATATTATACCTTCTCTGTTACCGAACCCCAAACCTCTTACCCTAAACCCGGCTGATCTAAATAGTCCTAAACACCACTGCTGCACCAATACAGTCAACAATCCAAAGATACTACTAAATCTGTCTAATTCAAAAACAAATAAATTACGTCACAGATATCTAACAGTAAGAACAATCAATCAAAACTGACAGTAATTGTCCGGCTCAAAGTCAAAGTCAAAGTCAAATCTTTTTATTTCATTTGGATCACATACATGATACTTATGAACGTCATACAAAGCCAGAAAAAGTGTCAGTAAATTTGCCTACGGCCAGTTCACTGACAAGGTTGAGCTCTGAGAAGAACTTGGCAAGAAACTCAGGCCACTCTTTTCAATCGCCATAGTTGTTACAATTTTAATTGGTTACAGTTTGAAATATCACAGATAGTACAGAACCAAAACACCATACTAAATCAAATTCAATAAAATTTGGATATGAGAAAATAATAATAGTAATAATGAGCAATCAAACTTTAATTTGTTTTCGTCAAGAAGTATGGTATGTGGGATCATCACTTGGTACCAACTATGTATTAGAAAACGGTAAAAACATTTTGTGAACACATTGTTTAGCAATATTAGCTTAAAAAAAAGGAATTGAATAATTTAGTAGCGCTAAAGCATAGCATACGACGACTGACCAGTCACCCCAAGTAGCGCCCGTTCACGGGCATGACGCACAGACCAGCCATCATTCTCTTCAACCATATTTGAGGGAAGAGAATGACCCGGCCAATACGACACCACAAGCAATGACAGTTTAGTGAGCATGACAATCGAAGACACTTGCTTAATAGGAAAGAATAAATAAAATGATCTCAAAATGCTTCCACTTTACAGTAATACGTGAACAAGAGTAAGATAAAAATTATTCCTGCAAAAAAAAAATATTAAGAACCGAGTAACTAGTCCCATGCCTTTTTATCATTTATATAATCGTTTACGGTATAGTAGCCTTTCCCTATTAGATGTTTCTTAACCGTAAGTTTGAATTTCTGTAAGGGTAGGTTCATCATCTCAATGGGTAGTTTGTTATACAAACGTACTCCTAGTCCAACAAAAGAGTTGTGGACTTTATGAAGGCGATGGGAAATATTACAGAGTAAGTGTTTATTTCGTGTATTTAGTGAATGAATGTCACTAACTTTTCTGTAAAGGTGAATGTTCTGTTTAATAAACATAATATTCGCAAATATATATTGAGATGCAACCGTTAGAATACCTATTTCTTTAAAACGTTCTCTCAGGGAAACTCGTGGGCCTAAATTATAAATAGAGCGTATAGCTCGTTTTTGAAGTATAAATATCGTTTCAATATCAGCAGCCTTACCCCATAGCAAGATGCCATAGGACATGACGCTGTGAAAATAACTAAAGTATACTAGTCTCGCGGTTTCCACATCAGTAAGTAGTCGCACTTTTCTGACTGCGAAAGCCGCAGAGCTAAGTTTACCTGCGAGACACTTTATTTGGGCTCCCCATTGAAGATTTTTATCTAAAGTTAAACCCAAAAAAACTGTAGACTCTACAAATGAAATTGTTTCATTATTTAAACTAGGATTTGTTATTGTGTTTCTAACATTCGGCATTGTGAACTTTACACATTTAGTTTTCTTTGAATTCAACAATAAATTATTTGCTGTAAACCAGTCCAGAACTTTTGCGAGAGAACCATTTACAACATCTAGATTATTTAGTTTGCGATCAATTTTAAAAATTAGAGATGTATCATCTGCAAATAGCACAATATCGCAAAAATCCTGTACAAAGAAAGGCAAATCATTTATGTACACTAGGAAAAGAAAGGGACCGAGAATTGAGCCCTGGGGAACACCCATTTTTACAGGTAATCCAGAAGATTTATTTCCATTTATTTCTACGTATTGAGTTCTATCACTTAGGTAAGTAGCTATGAGATCAAGTGCAGCATCCCTAATTCCATAGTGTTTAAGCTTTCGAAGGAGCGTATCGTGTTTAACACAATCAAAAGCTTTTGAAAGGTCGCAAAAGACACCAATAGCATCCATCGATTTTTCCCAAGCGTCATAAATATGTTTTATTAGTGTTACGCCTGCATCTATGGTAGAGCGACCCTTAGTGAAACCATATTGCTCGGTATGTAATAGTTTATGCAAGTTAAAATGGCTTTCGAGTTGTTGAAGTATAATTTTCTCAAAAATTTTACTAATAGTAGGCAATATGGATATAGGTCTAAAGTTACTAGGGTCATTTTTAGATCCATTTTTAAATAAAGGTATTACTTTACTGTGTTTCATTAAGTCTGGAAACACACCTACATCAATACATCTATTAAAAATTGTAGCTAGATACGGGGCTATACAAAAAATAATGTTTACGACTAATTTGACAGAGATGCCCCATAAGTCAGCAGTCTTTTTTGAATTAAGTGACTTAAATACCTTTAATATATCATTAGGGTCAATGTATTTAAAACTAAACCTGGTGCCACACTCATTCACAACACTCTTAACTAAGGATTCAGCTATAATTGGGCAAGAATCCAAGGTGTTGGTAGTATTTATAGGTATGTTAATAAAGAAATTATTAAAAGATTGAGCTACATCTGAATTTTTAGTTATTTTACTATTATTAATGTGCAATTCAAAACTATTTTCTTTAAATGTTGACCGACCCGTCTCATTATTGATTATATTCCAGGTGGCTTTCACTTTGTTGTCTGAGTTCTTGATTTTATTACTAATGTACAAAGACTTGGCGGCAGCACATGCCTTCTTAAAAAATTTTGAATAATTTTTAACATATTGAATAAAGACTGGATCAAAATTATAATGTTTCATACCATAAAGTTCATACAAAGTATTTCTACTTTTGTATATGCCTGGTGTTGCCCAATCACAGAAACTAACTTTAATATGTTTAGTAAATGTCTTAGATTTAAAAATTTCATCAAATTCTGATTGAATTACATTAAATAATGACCCGTATAAATCATCAGGATTTTCCTGTGTTAGATCAATGTTGGTGACTTTAGATGCTATATTATCATTGAAGCGCTTTAGGCGAGCAGAGGTTATTGGCCTACATGTGATCTTATTCACTTTAGTAGTTGTACCTAAAGGAAATTCCGCTTTTTGTCCACAATGATCTGACGTTAAGTCACTCAATATAAACTTATTAAGGTATTTACAGTTGCAAAAAATATTATCTAAGCAAGTAGCAGAATGTGAAGTAATTCTGGTTGGTTCCATGAATAAATATTCTAAATCAAAAGACTTAAATAAGCTGATTAATCTGGTGCAGAACTGTGACTGCTCAAGTAAATTAATATTAAAGTCACCACACACTACTACTCGCCTTGATTCTAAGCTTAAACGTTTCAAAACATCCTCCATTACTGTTTCAAAAATGTTGAAATTACTCTGTGGTGGTCTATATACGCACACTATGATATACTGCTCTAGCTCTATACAGGACATTTCAATAGTACGTTCAATAGAAAGGCCTACAATATCTTTACGTTCCCTACAAGAAAAATTATTGCACACATAAATCAGAGAGCCACCATGTATAGCCTTCTTTCTTACAAACGCACTAGAAATATTAAAAATTTTATTATTAAATAATATTAATTGTTCATTTTTCAGCCAATGTTCTGTAATACAAAGTATATGTATGTCATGTTTATTGAAAAATAATTCTAACTCTAATTCCTTGCCGGATAGGCCTTGAATATTCTGATGACCTATGTTCAGACTGTGTTGTGTCTGCCTATCCGTTGTCTCACCTAACAGTTTAAACTATTAGATATGTCAATTGCCTTACTATTAATACTTATATCTACCAAATTCTTTAATACCCTAGGAGTACCTGTGTCAGTTAATAAGATATATGCTAATAATTTAGCAATCTGTTGTCTAAAATAAAAGGAAAGATACATAGTATCTTCAGTTAATAAATAATTACTAATAAATATATTACTATCAAAAAATGTCATAAAGTCGCTAAGGCGACATGTACAGTTATAAATTAATAAATTGAGATTACTTATATGCCTATTTTGTTCTTTACTTAAGGCATATGAATATGGCAAAGCGCAAAAAATAAACTTACAACCTACACTACTATGAAGTGATGTCATTACTTCAGTTAGCTGTAATATGTTCTTCTTTGTGACAGATAGGCTGTCACCAAATAATATTATACCTGTGGATTGATTATTAAAACTAGTAGACTTAACACTATTAATAATATTATTAAATGAAGCTCTAGGTGAACAAATATTTGTGATGGGACAATCTATTTGACTATTAATTAGGCTACCCAAACCCTTTCCTAACTGGTCAGAGAACATAATTACATTCTTTATAGTATTAGAATTAATAGAATGTATAATAGGCTCCACCTGGTGTAAAGTGGTTGGACAATGGTTAGTGTCAATGTTGTCCATGAGCGGTAGGTCCTGAGTACAATTGAGCAAATCTATATTAACATGTGGTACTTCACTGTTGATGTTAGGTGGTGTTTGAGAACATCTCAAGCACGAGTTATTATTTGTTAAAGAAATCACCTGTTTCAGATTTTCTTTGCCAATCCTTGCAATTTCATCATATTTTAATATGTACTCACGTGTTTCCCTTTCATGTTCTAAGATTGTTCGAGTCAATGTTGATTGTAGCTCTAACATTTGTGTTTCAAGCTCATGTGTGTGTTGTTCATAAAGTAACCTACTTGTAGCTAGCTGTTCGCTACAATTTTCATATTCAGACAGCAATGTCACACGCTCATTGAGTAAATCACAGTTGATTTGTGATAGTTTTTTGTTGTTCGCTGACTTCTTAAGATTATATTCAAGTTTTTTTACTAATTTAGTCAAAGTTAAATATTTCCTACATTTCTTTTTACTGATTGAAAATGAGCATTTACCTTTACATTTACATTTTAAAGCATTAAGTACATTTATTTTATCACCCATGAGTTCTGAGTACATGTTCTGAGTCGCAGTACTGTTGTGAACTTGTATAATACTTTCTAGAGAAACAATCTTCATATTTGCTTGCTGTAGGCTTAACTCTAACTCTGTAATGCGGCTGAGAGAGCTTGAATAAGTACTATAACAACTACTAAAGGATTCCACTTCAAGTTGTAGCTTGTCACGCTGGTCCAGTACATCCACATATTGATTGTGAAGTGCAGACAGTTCACCCTTCAGCTCAGCTACTTTGGTATTAACAATATTAATTTCCTCTTCACATTCACTCCGTTCCTTGAGCAGCAGACAGTTGTCCTCCTTGTGCTTTTTCAACTCGAGCAGTGCTTGTTTGAGTTGAGATTCAGTGTCCTGGGCCTTAGCTTTGCGGGTCATGATGTGCTGATTCATTTTAAATATTAGGCCTTCAGTAGCTCCCAAGTACCTTAAAGTAGAATGTATAGGTTAGTGAAAGAAATAAAACAGATATAAAAATAAAGGGTGTGAAGTTAAGTTTGTAATGAGATAAAAACAAGAAAAGTGATTGTTAATTAATTGCAAGAAAATTAAAAGACAAAAGGGTACAGTATTTCTTACGAAAGGACAAATTATCAATGTAAATAATGTTTAAAAGAGGGCAATATTAATTAACTGAGAAGAGGTTATAATGTAATTAGTAAGTATTGTTTATACTAGTTGATACACCGTTGTAACATTATTTATGAACTAATTGTACAGTGTAGATTGAAGTGTTTGTGGTGAATGAGGATAGTTTAGTTTCTCAATCCTGCACTGTCATGTAATCGACAAGAAAAGGAAAAAAAACCACCGGTGTTGATTGATTGTGACTCACAAATCCCATAAATCACATATATGAGGTTAATGTAAAATATAAATAAGCTACAAGTAGCTTGTATAAGTGTTGTATTGTGTTAAATTGTCTTAAACAAAGCGTATACTCCCCAGGTTTATCACTTTTCTTCGAAGACACTTCAAATTTCATCCGTTGGTGTAGATGGGTGAAACGTGTTCTCTGGCGGACTGTTATTATCGTATATTTTTCACAATCAGCATAGGATTTTGATAAACGGAGTCTTGATAAGTTATTTATACTGTTTTTTTATGGAAATACATATGAATTACAATAAAATTACAATAAATTATCACTAGCGCAATTTTTGATGACCGGCTGTCAAAGTTGCCAGCCTAAAAAAAAAGCTCCGAAGTTGGACCACGCCTTACTAGACGTAGTATATCATTTAGAAAGATAGCTGCCAACATCGGCACACCTACAGCGGCACACGAATGTATTAAGATATAACTGAATTAGTACCAAATTGGATACTCAAGGTATCGATCGATAGGTGGGTTGTGTGAGTGATGTTTATTTAGCTTTGCAAATATGTATGATCAAGTTACAGCCTGGCCGTCATGTTAATGGTTACACTAACTAGTGCTCAGAGCGCGTCGTGCGTTTTATTAAGAGTCATTAAATAAATAGGTGTTTGTGAGATTTTTTCGCTCCTTAGACAGTAGCGCAACAATTTGACTGCATAATTTTGCATAGATAAACTTAAAAGTGTCGTTTTTAAAGTTTATGTATACAAGAAGTGTCTTCACTGGAGAAAAACAAAATTTTTTCGAAAGAAAAAAATTGTATCGTTTTGTGAAAATTTTGGATAATTACAGAATCGTCCAATAGTCAAATAATGAACAATGACCTCTATATTCCACCTTTCAGTCTTCAACTTTCTCTCTTGTAAGACATAAACTTCAGCCAAGGTCTCAATAACCTCACGTAAGTTATTTCTCACTATGGCCACCTGTAATGCGTCCGTGGGTGCGAAGTTATGTTCAAAATCCACTTTAACTTATTTGATGGCTAAGTTCGCGCGAGTTATCAAACTTCTCTCACTTGGCATACTTGGCTTTCTCGCCACTCACTTGTTTCTCCTTGTACGTAGTTTGACAAATAAGTTTTGAAGTAAAAAGTATACAGTTTTGTATAGTTGTAGTTTTTTTACTTAGGAAATTGTTTTACTCACTAAAACAATTGAAAGAATTATAACAACTTGGTGGTGCAGCAGAAATGTATTCAAGAGAACCCGGAATTGAACTCCATGTCAGCTACAAATGGTATTGATATTTTCAGTATCAGGCCAAAGTCTGGAAATATACTCGATTAACTGCTCGAACGCGTAGAGGTATCAAACGGAACTTCAATCAAATACTCGCTCTGAATCCCTTGAAGCAGTGAAAAATTAGAGTTGTAAGTAAACGCAATCAAAAGCTACAGCCGTTTATGATCTGTTTTTGCCACATAAATTGTCATTCGCAAGATAATCAAAAACTAAATTGATCTAGAATCACGACATTTGGCAAGAAGAAATATCAGGATACAAAAGTTAAGGAAAAAAAAATTGTACGTAAATTCTATTTGTTACATAAAACCCGCTTCAAAAAAAGGTTTGACAAGTAGTTAAAACATTTTTATCCATCAACTTGCCAATTAATCATAAAATTATTGACACTTCAACATTTACGTTTAAAATGTTTAAAACAAAAAGCATCTTAAATTATTATTTTAATTCAACATCATTCATAGTCATAACACATTTAAAAAATGTCAATTTAAATATTTCTAATTTCGACACGTAAACCTTTTTGATGGATGAATTTGTTTTATATTTTACTTTAAAAAATGCGATACTTATTTTTTTTTAAAGTAATAAATATTGCAGTTATATTGAAAGATTTAATAATGCATACAATTTATGTTTTGCGCTATCAAAAAATATTCGACACTAACACACAGCAAATAACTACTTCATTTTATATATATGGATATGAACTGGCAAAACATGTTTTAAGCTTTACACTGATAGTTTGCTCGTAGCATTGCAGGTCTGAAATCTTCGTCACGATCATTGAGGTTAAGCAACGTTCGGTTAGATCAGTCCATAGATGGGTGACCGTTTGTAGCATTATAATGTAGTAGTTTATAAGTCAACTTAGAAACGTTCTGAGCAACAAGATACATTCCAAACCAAGATGTGCTTCAAGCACACCTTATAAGAAGACGATATACACTTTGAGAATTAATTTCTTATCTTTCTTCAGAGTAAATTAATTGCATGTTTCAAAACTGTACATTATGCTTCTTGTCTCAAATGTCATAGTTTGTATTTTTACCTACATAATAATATGTACCTACATTAAATGTATTGATACTCCTGGCTCACAGGTGTTACAGTAACAAGTTAGTAGGCTTACTGTCCCATAGACACTTAATAGTTGTCATTTAAATTTTATATACATTTAAGTTTTTATATTTCATTAAATAAATAAGTAGGTACTTGTATCTTTTTCAATTTTCACTAAACACTGGTATAGAGGCATAGAGTAAAATTACATAACCATTTCTATTTGCAAGTTAACGATAACTAAATTATCAACTAACTTTGTTAATTTCCGTAATTATCAATTTATCCATTAACGTTCAACTACATAGTTGTTTCTCCTATTGTTCAATAAGCAGAAAGTGCTAATTATATTCAAAACCAACCCCAGCTATTACAACTTATGGTTATCGTACTTTAGGGATAAAATTTTTAACCGACTGCCTAAAGGAGGGTAATGTTTTAACCATTGTGACGACCATTCAAATTTAATTCATTGAAAAGTTGGTAGGTGTCTATTAAGTGAACTAGTATACAGATATAAACAGGTATGAAAAATGAAGAACTATATAAATTAATTTGTATGTGTTCACTTATTTTATCGAAGTTATATCTTGAAGATAGAGTGAAAAGAAGGATACACAGTTATCTGTACGTTTAGAAACGTCTAATCTAAACACCAACCCATCTAATAACTTCAATCATAACGTAGATAACGTATATTTGGGAATACGCCTCCAGCATTTCGTAAATTATAGGTCTATATAAATACAGGTATCAGTTGGAACCGAGTCTGCTGAGCTACAGTAGGGATTCAGCCGGCTTAAGTTATAGATATTACGTGATAAGGCTAGGATATGCGCGGTTCGAAGCGTTTCGTTTCTACGCTTACCCAGTAGAATTTAGGCCGGTTATGTAAGCATAATATATGCGAATTTTTACTATTTTTTTTTCCTTAATATAAAGTAAAATGCTGAGCGTGCGAAAATTTAAAAGAAAATATTCTACATATTTTTTTGGTATTTTTTCCGAAGTGGGCTATGTTTAGCTACACATATTATATACGATGATGAAAACCTATTCAGCATTCTGTAGTTTTGGTATTAATATGATAATTATGTCGCTTTGACTAAGAGTTATGGCCAGTTATAGTCTATTACGATGACTCATTATGGATGGATCTTAATTTTGCTCCTACCATCACAGTAGCGTTGTCGCTCAATGATTACTAAAGATTGTCGATAGTAACTGTAGATTTGTCTATCATTGCCCTTAGTAGAAAAAAAGCTTTTCTTTTTTTTTGTATTGCCTTTTGTAAGTTGAAAACTCAAATTATATTGCAATTTGTGTGAGTGGCCTCATACAAAGCTCGCCAGTTCAGTTCCCAGGGGTGTCGTTGGAACCAGTGAGATACTTATCCTTACGGTAAGCGTCCATTTTGAAGGTGCTTTTGTCCGAACTTTAATATTTATTAACTACTAGAAGTCGGTCGGTTTCGCTCCCGTCATTTTTTATTTGGCCACTGCTCAGCCTCTATTGGTCGTAGCGTAATGTTATTCAGCCTATAACTTATATAACATTACCATTCTTATCTTGTGACTTTCATAAGTACCTTGTAACCTAGATGAATAAACGAGATTTCATTTCATTTCATTCGTACTGTTATTTAGCCTATAACCTACATAACATTATGCTACATTGTATGTTTATAACCTTCCTCAATAAGTAGGCTATCCAACACTAAAATATTTTTTCAAATCGGATAAGTAGTTCTTGAGATCCTAGCGTTCAACCAAACAAACAATCTCTACAGCTTTATAATAATGGTATAGAAGTAGAGTGCAGATATTAAATACGATTAGATTTTGTCTGCGACCTTATTACCTTAAAATTTAACATTACAAATTTTTACTTTAAAATATGAATAATCACAATCCTTTCTCAGTACTCACTTACGTCTGAGTCCAAAATTTATAGATTTGCCTACAAAGTTTCAGCAAGATAGCAGTCTATTTACTGAAAAGTTGTACAGTGTGATGCTCTGCTGCATCACTTTACACGCTACCCAAATTATAAATTACAAAAGTTTGTAACTATCCATTTTTTTTTAAAAGAGTGGCGTGAATTTCTTTTCTGTTCTTCTCATAGCTCCACCCCGTCAGCGAACTGGTCGTAGGCAAATTTTGCTGACACTACTTTCCTTGTAACCTAGATGAATAAAGAAAGAAAGAAAGAAAGAAAAATATTTTATTTTGGTGACCAAAAAACATACACAAATAGAACACAGATTAACATAATTATTTATATTAAAGTCACCAAAATAGGCTCCAGTTCATTTACGAAATAAACGGGATTTTATTTTATTTCATTACGAACTATACTATTTTTACTGTCATTGTGGCGTAGCGGTTAAGGCCACCTTGCCACTAAAATCACCTGCCCGAGTATCGTGGGTTTGATTCATACACTAGATAAATATTTTTTTGATTCATAGATATTTGTTTCGAGTACTTTGAAAGTACTTTGTGTCCTTTAATTTTATGTTTTCAAAGATTCCCGTGCCATGCGGCTTGTTCTCTAGTACGGCTATTGACCTCTTCTCTTTATTATGTCAAAAAATGAAACCTTATAGCTGGTGTAAGCATTTCATGTGAAACACTAAACTCTCTTAATAAGCCATAATTTTATTAATTTGTCAGCGATCACGTGCCCAAACCCATTACAAATTAATAAGTAACATGAAAGTTAATTAACTTTGTGTAATTAATTTTGTAAATACATAATTAATTTTAACCAATCACTTCTAATTTGTGAGGAAATGAAGCGAAATACAAATATAAACTGTAATGGCTCTTTGAAATTTACAAATTGGAATAAGTCGTTTGAAAAATGGGTCTTGTTTGTTGTTTTTACATTTTAAAGCTGTAATTGGCCAATTATTATTATAGCACATTTGTTTTTGATGTAACAGAAATTTTAGAAGCTTTACCTATTTTTAAAGTACACTGGTGAGAGAGAAAACAACTACAATGACACTATTTTTAGCGGTAGCGCGTGGTCCCAGGTCTATGAGTTTAGTAGTGTTATTATTCTGACACTAAGAAAACTATGGTTTAACAACAAATCTAACTTCAAAATTTATCAAGAATTAAATTGACTCAGATTTCGATATCACTATCAAATGTTTGAAAGTGACAATGACCATATTTAATTTTTAAACGACTTCAAAAAAGGAGAAGGTTATAATGAGCTACTGTATCTATTTTTTTTTTATGTAAGTAAGTTCAACGATTTCTCGAAGATGCCTGAGCCGATTTGAAAAAATCTTTTTTTTGTTTGTTGAACACTAGACAGTGATATCGACTCCGACTTTTTCAATATCGAGATATTTGTAGTGGAGACTAGACTAACGAGACAGGTTATTTTTATTCGAGTTATCCTCCATTTTTTTTCCAGACCATGAACTACTAGCTGTTGTCCAGAGCTTCACTCCCGTCATTTCTTGTTTGGCCATTGCTCAGCTCCTCTTGTCCATTGCGTGATGTTGTATATATTTTATTATATCTTTATATTATATCCTTCATTGATAAATAGGCTATCCAACACTAAAGTATTTTTTTTAATTGGATCAGTAGTTCCTGTTATTAGCGTTATTATGAGTATAGATAAGTTATACAAACTCTTTTATAAAACAAGCACATTTTACTCTACTGTTTTTAAAAAAGTATCTATCACGTCGCACCGTGGTACGCATGTATGTCCCTGTCAAGATGCTAAACTGTTGACGATAAATAACGTTCGCACAAGAAAGTCCTATCGCACTAAATTGATGACTTGTATAATATCCACTTACACGGGTGGCTCTGATGTGGTGACGTCATCGTGGTAACGTCACGCGACATCAATCATGGCCCGTTCCGGCCTCATACGTTACTAGTGAAATTGGGCTAAGTGTGGCCCGGAAATGTTGTGTTTTGGAGCTTTTTTCGTAATGTTGGATGGAAATAATGTACAGGATTGATTGGAGGCTATTTTAATGGTAAAGGCGTGGCTCCATATTTAAGTAGAAAAAATTTAATAGCTGAATGTAAAAATGACCAGCATGGAAAACCATGCGGTTTGTATTTGAAACTAATGTGTACCCGCAGAATTGAAGTGGAATGCACTTTGTGGAATTTATAATACACAACAGTGAAGAAAAAAATCGTCAGTAAACCCTAGAAGTAATTTTTATAGTATTGGAGAGTGTCGATAGCCAAACCCTCACAGCTCTCTAGATAGAAGAGAGAACAATCTTGCTCATCCGTGGGACATTAACAGGTTGCTATTACTTTTCAGATAATTTATACACCAACCATTTTTAGCAAAAAAATGGAGGAGCTAGAAAAGAAATGGAAAATGAGAAGCACGTGAGAGAAATTTGACCTTTAACCCAAATACAATATCTATTGATTACGTAAATAACATCATGTAACAGTTTCATTTGAATTCGCATACAAAATCGGAAGTTTACAAATAATCAAAATGCTGTAAACCTATAAATCGATACCACATTTCCTATTTATAAAGGTGCCTCTTCTATAAAAATTGATCGTCGCTCGGAGGAAACTCCCCAATATTCGCGACAAAGGAAGCCTGAGAGATTTTTTCCAATATATTCTTTTGCCATGATTGCTTCTCGCAATATGGGGCAAATAGGAACAAAGGGCCACATCACACCTGGTGCGTAATAAATTGAAATACTCGAGGATTCACATGTCTTAACTGCTCCAAATACAATATGAGATACACGCTAAGGTTGTGTTTAGAGTAGGCAAAGTTTTTCGATATTGTATAGTTAAAGATTATTTATATTACATTACATAATTCTTTAATTATTCCATAATTATTTATATAATAATGTAATATTTTCTTCAAAAGATTTTCTAACAAGAAATAAAATAATAATCTTTTAGGTAATTTTATTTCTATAAAATACATAGATATCATACTTGCCCTTAACAGGCACTGGAATGAGATTTCATGAAGTTTTATTAAAAACAAAAAATAACGTTATATTTATGTCAAAAAAAATAATACTCGTGTAAAAATAAGAAACTCACATTGCTAAAACTCATATTATAATCTATACTTGTAACAAAACCTAATATAAAATATTCCTGTTTACTAAACTACTATGATATTATGTTGGAACCAAACATTATAAGTCATACGGTCATCGACCCGTACTTATTAGTTCCACAGTGTGCCACTAGATGTCACTACTGGAAAAATTAAAAGTCGGTGTTAAGATTCTCCGCGGATGAATGACCCTGCGTCGAATAATTTTATTTATTGAAGAGAAGAGATACTTCCTACACCTATCTGTGCGCATTCAAGGCTGCATCCCTCGTGAACGGTCATTGGAACACACAGGTATAGTCTAGTGATTAGGTCGCTCGTCTCTCCTTCTAGGCTGCATCCGCCCCTTTGTCCCTGGGGAAAAGTGGTGTGGGACTCCTAGGTCGGTGGTGTACCAGCCTGTTTATATAAACAGATAGGCTAAAGGTTTAATAAACCAACTCCCTGTGAAATCGGCGTTTCCTTCGACTGTGCCCGGCCAAACCAACCCACGACCACATTACTCCTACATACTTTGAATTAATTTTTTAATGCTTCCTGTCACTTACTAACTACTTGTTTTGGTAATCAAATCAAAAACCTGTAGCCTATATAAAGACAGTACAAATAAACAAAATGGAACTATAAACTTTTTCAATTATAAAATTACCTTAATGCAAAAGCTCGACTCGACAAACGGTTAAGTTCAACTAAAACAAATACAAGTTAAACAGTTTCCCAAACAAAAAATTATTTAGACAGCTTGTAACACGCAGCCTTAACCGTTGCAAATGGAAAATGAGGAACACCCTTTAGAGCCTTGTTGATGAAATGGCGCGGTGTTCTCTGAATATTTCAACACATTTGAATATTGTTTACCTTTACTTTAGGTCTCACGTTATCTTGGGATGGAAGTAAAACAAAATGCTTCGGCCTATTTCGTTCTAAAAAAGGCACATCGTAAAATGTATTTCATTGTTTTGATATTGTGACATGTTACACCTGCCTCTAGAAAAATAAAAGTGTATTGGTTTTTCTGTATCTCACATTCAGTAAATAGCTTCAAAGGCTTTTAAATTTAGGCTGTGTTACAACTGAGCCTTTAAACAACTGACGATAATGAAATAAATAATCAAATCAGTTGCCAGGAAATCTACAAAATATGATGACAATCGATTTTAATCTATATCTGTACTAATATTATAAAGAGCAAAGATTAAGTAATAAACTTAAAAACTACTGGACCTATATCTAAAATTCTTTTGCCGTTAGAAAGCTATATTATCACTGAGCAACATAGGCTACAACACCACGCTACGGCCAAAAGGAGCTAAGCAGGAGCCAAATAAAGAACGACGGGAGCAAAGACCCGCGCGACTTCTTGTATATTATATATTTAGCAATAATAAATAATACCTATAACTCACTTAAGCTGTAAATACCAGCTCTACTCTCACAATCAGACTGCTGAATTTCATAGAAGACTATTATACTTAATTTTTTATTGTTGTTAATTTTATCATTATTGCACAGTCTGTCATGAAAACTTGGTTAACCCGAATCCTCATTTATCCTCTCTATCACACTGATATTAAAAAGGCGAAAATTTATCAGCGTGTTTTTATATGTTTTTTACTCCTTCCCGCTCAAATGCTGGACCAATTTTGAAAAAAATAGGTATGGATGTAGGTGACACCCTGGATTTACACATAAGCTAGGTTTTTTTAAAACCATACCTGTGGTTTTACCATCGAGGGATGCAGCTTGTATTTTATAAACACTGTTATCGTACAACTGCAGTCGTCAATATTTTAGGTAAAATTTTTTTACCGTAACCATTAAGAGTGATAAATGTCAGACCCTTAAATTTATGGTTTGGTCATCCAAACTGGTGTTATTTAGAGCTACAGATAAACCGTGATCTATTACTTCCACGTCGATTCTACACAGCTTTGTTTGTTCATTTAGATATGATAAACTTCGAAACTAACCTTCCAAAATGAAAAATCTTTCCGCATTAATGGTGTAAGGTTTGTTTCGAACTTAACTAAAAACACAGAACTCAAATGGACTATACAATTATTTTTTTAATATAAAAAGAAATACTTATTGTTCTTGTGGTGACGGTCACAATAAACTCACAACTTAAAGCCTTTCTACCATCATGATAGGCGGTTACTGGCGATCACACGAGGCCTGTAATTGGCTGTAATCTGTGATAGTCGAGTGCGATTGCTGTTTAGAATCATGGCCGACTGTGAAGAGGGTCAATTGCCACTCTCAGCTCTATTTCTTTGTATATACGTACTAAGTTACAATGTACCTACACTCCATAGATTTATACAACACATTGGTAAGTGTCCAATATAATCTTTGATTGAACTTTTGTATATGCATATAATTTTGTATATTCGGAGCCGGGGCGGAATGATAGTATATAAAAAAATATAAAAAAGCAAATCACTAAATTCTACGGATACAATTTTTTTTCTGAAAATTGCTAGAACCTCAATTTTATTTTTCTTTACCCTTGATATAACATTTTTCCCCGAAACCTACAAAACATCAGAAAAAAAAATAATTCTGTTTTCTAGAAAATTCTTAGCGTCACCTACAGGTAGGTATAGGTAGGTTTCAAGTCCGACGTACGTGGTGGCTACTTATCACGATTGTTACGAGATCACACACGCTACGTTTTATTGCAAACATGTGTTTCTTCTAGAGTTTTCCTTTTACCCTCAATCTATTGTAATGGTGGTATGTTTTATGGTCTGATTAAAGTTTGACCGGAAAGAGGAAATGCAGAATTATTTTTGGAATAATATTATACTTCCCTTAACCCGAGTACGGGCAATTTTATTGTTTTAAAACAATTAACAGTTTAATGTAAACTCAACCATTTCTCGTTTAGTATGTACTTAGTATTTACGAATTTCTTTCTCGGTATTATATACCCGAACTTTATTAAAAAAAACCAAATCGATTCATTCTTGTAAAATTTTATTTCTAACAACAAAAGACATTTTATCTTCATCTAATAGTTACTACGTGACTGTAGTCAAATAACCTACATAACTACATCAATACATCATATAAGTGAGCCCTTAGCAGACATTTTGTTCTAAAAGAATACCTTGGGTAAATTGTTTCACGTACAATAACGATTTTTTTATCTTTATTGGCACTTAACTGTAAGTAGCTCTTCTAAAGAGCTTTTGTAAGAGATCATCAAAATAAAATAAACAACAAAGATTTACTTATTCAATTTGATTAAATCTATATATAACATAATTTTTTAGTTAAAATTTAATTATAATTTTATTTATGAACTCCCCTATCTAATAGTTCCCTATCATTTTTTAGATTACAATGTTTGTGTTATGATGAGTAATGGGAGCCTGGTATTTAAGCTAGATTTAAACCTGTACCAGTGCCCTTAGGTAAGTTATATTAAATATGAAGTAGTAGTTAGTCTAATAGTGTATTGTGTATGTTTGTGTGTGTTTGTGTGTGTGTGTGTGTGTGTGTGTGTACTTTGGGCTAAATGGCGTTGTATAAAAAAAAACTTAAATATTTCCTATAATTTTTTCCCTATTATTCACTATCATTTTTTAGATTATAATGTATGTGTTATGATGAGTAATCAAATGGGAGCCTAGTATCTAAGCTAGATTTAAACCTGTACCAGTGCCCTTAGGTATGTTGTATTAAATATGAAGTAGTAGTTAGTCTAATAGTGTATTGTATATGTTTGTGTGTGTGTGTGTGTGTACTTTGGGCTAAATGGCGTTGTGTAAAAAAAACTTAAATATTAATTTGTTTTTATGCTAGTTCTACCAACTACTAATGATTAAGTTTATTCAAGTACACCTGCCTTCAAAATTTATATCGCAACATATATCCAAAAGGTCCCCTATCCAATTTGTGCCACTTGAGTTTAGTATGAGACCAAACTATTCCCTATCTTAAATCTCGTCACGTTATCGACTTTATTTGACGTTTACGTTCACTACATTACACAATCGCAACCCTTTCTTTATACTCCGACTTTTATCTTATTTAATGCGCTTTTTTCTTATTAGTATTCAACCGTACTGAAAGTATGAAAACATACTATGGAAGGCACTCCTCACTAGCTATAGGTCATAGTTATGTGTCTATTATGAAAAAAAACAAAGGAGTTATTGTGACTATGAGTCAAGCAAGCCTAACTTTAAACATAACCCAGACATTTAAGATTGTAAACGTACAATATTTTAACTTTAACGAGTTTAGCATGTTAGATTTGACAAATTCAAGAAAAATACTGCAAAAATTCTAGTTTCATGTACATACCAGTATCATTTGTACATTAAAAAATAATTTTATAAAAATATTAAACCGAATAAAAATAGCTTTTAACTACCAACGTTAAGACATTTTATTTTAAGTAAAAAAAAAAAAAAAAAAAAATTTATAAACATAATATTAAAACAAAACTCTTATATTAATATTTATCAATATTATTAGATATATGAGTGTGTGCGTAGATACGTTACCTGTTATAAATAAAAAGCAACATCAACCGTTACAGAATGACTGCAACAAAAACCTTTTATACCCATCAAACATAATATATCACCTACTTATAATAAATTGACCATAAAATCTAATTATCCCACCGCTTACAGAGCAGTTCACCCGCAAAATATGAGGACTCATTGAACGTCGACAAGGAGGTCGCGGCCCGCAACTGATTGTGCTATATTCTTCAGTCGCGATGATTAACGGCCTCAGATCGAAGAGAATGAAATCATTGATTGAGGTTGCTCTATAATTAATTATCGAAGCGTCAAGTAAAATGCTACCGATGTTAAAAGCAATTAATTTGAAATTAAAGTAATAAAGTAAGATTGTGGATTATATAGCAATTTACTAGCTTACTATACCACACTGGCCAGACGGATTGGTATATGGTTTGTTTCGAATTTTCGTTTTCTACATAAAGTGTTAGTCCCTTAGTCGCCTTTTACGACACCCATGAGTTGAGATGGGGTAGTGATATTATGTATTTTTAAACTGTCATTTCACTGTCACTTATAGTAAAATATTGTCGGTTCAATATACAAGCTATGAGCATAACTATGAGTATGGAAGTAATTTTGTGTTCGCTAATTTTATATTTGTAAAGTACGACCCACAGAGACATAGAAAGTTATTTCTGTTGCAGCGTCATATTTGAACCGTATACACATACAAAGCTTATTCTGCAGTACATAGGGGTGGAGCAGTTTAGTAAAGAAAAAGTACCCTCTTTTGGGAGAGTATCAACTCTTCCTAAAGAGAGTGATGAAATAAGCGGTTGAATAATCTCATAACAATTCAATACACTTAATTCGACGGTACAAAACTGAATGACAATACTTTCAAAAATTTCAAAATGTGTACAAGATGAACACGCGTAGCTGTGTGCTACGAGAGCTACGGGCTACGTCGTAGTCAATAATATCGTAGCTGAGAGAGATAACATCTGTAAACTTGCTGATACTTCATGTCTGGTTGGTTTAAGGGTTAAAGTGATCACACATGTCATGACGTATACCGTATCGGATGCTGTTAGTGCAAGAAAAAAAAGTCGTCTAGACTAGATACTTAAAAAACAAATGTAAATGATATTATTATATCACTGTCCATTTTGACAGCAAAGATACTTTCTATTTATATAGCGACCATTAAACATATTTCCTTATCATAAACCGATAATATACCATTTGACGCGTCAAACCCAGCCATTAAGCAACCTATTGGATTCCTATCGCAATTCGAGTCCATTTCCTCCCCTACACTTCCCTCAAATTACTAGAACCATAAGCTCATAACAAAAATATAACGGTAATTATACTTTAGATATGCATCAAAGTTAATTTGTAAGTGGTTTTCATAAAAATACATTCGTAGATTTAACGTTTGTCGAGGTTAAGCAACGTTTAGGAAGGTTAGTTAATTGATGGATCTTTTTCAAAGTGAATATAGAAATCATTTTATAAATTCATTAGGACTTATACTTCAAATTTGGTTCTTTAATTTATAAGACTATGCTAATATTAACTACTAAACCAATGATTAAAACTTTTCCATGCATTGCAATGCAGATCATACTGCGCAGAAATTCTCGATATCTGTCAGTAAATTTTAAATGTGGCTAGCCAATGGCAGTCAAAAATCCTTTAATTACACGTAAAATAGGCTATCTTTCGCCTAAATCGATCTAAAGAACGATACACCACAATAGTGGCAAACAAGGTTACGGGCCACCTGTCCTAAACTTATTTTCAAAACTTCGTTCATTCGTTCATGGTAGTCCCATATTCAAGCTATTGTCCCCCACTTTGCAAGTAGTTTAGCCAGTATTGTTTTCTCTAATCATTTCTCGAAGCGTGGTGCAATCAAACCGACAACCAACAAATACGTTTCTATCGTTCGGTTGTGAGAGAAACAATGAAAGTGACAAGTTGTGACAAGTTTGTGAGCAAGCGACAGCTGTGTGAAGTTGCGTGATCGAGAACTAACAACAATAATGCTTTGATTACGTCATGTTTGTATGAAACAAAATATTACATGACTGGACTATAATAGGGTGTTTATTGATACTTACATGTGGCATGTTGTCCTTCAAATGTGTTGTGTATCGTTATAAATGATACTTTAGAGCCTACTTAGAGTATCTATATTCAAATTAGTGAATTTTGGTATCGTTGCTCAACGTCCAAAAATGACAGCACTCATATTTTAATTTTCAAACATTTGACAGCGATATTGAAGTCTATTAACATGAATTCCGAGATTCCGAGTGGAAGCATATCAATAATTTTGTTGTTTAGTATTATCAATGAAAGGTCATCTAAGTAAAAAACTACGTTTATCCGTTGCTCTTATAGCGTTAAATACTTAGTTAAGGAAAAAATAAAATCACTTTAGATTTTATACAGAAAAAAACAATCTACCTTTTTCTTACTTCTGGACATACAAAAAGCTCAACATAACATTTAACTGTATCTCAGGTCTTAATAATAATTGTATTAAATCTGTATAATAATTTAATTGTATTTTATTATTTTAATTATATATTATTTTGGACATTATTTAGAATAATTATTGAATTTATTGTGTTAGTAACTTTAGCTTCAAATATTGTGAATCCTTTTACTATAGTTTTAATCATTTTATGTGTAAATTATTTGATGAAATTTACTGTTTAATAATATACTTTATAAACTATTTGTACACCAATAATGGTCAAACATACCGATCTGTAATGTAATTTTTAACATCTATATTAATTGTACACATGTTTTTACAAATAAAATATCTTGTATTATATTATGTACAGCAAACATAATAAATACTAGGTACTTAAGATATAGTAAACTGCCTGCGACACAGGAATATTCCTAGTGCAGGCACCAAACATTATTGTACCTTATCAAATTAATTTTAAGAATTATGCAATTGTGTACTATTTATACTCAATAAACATTTTTTTTAAATAATATAATGCAGTTAAATAACTGACGTCAATGACCAAAATACATAGGAAATTAGGTACTTTACTTTAAAGATTTTCTAAATACTTATTAACATAGTGATTTTATTTTTTGTTCTACAATTTAAACCATGTACTTATACCATTACAAAGTCATATTTCAAAGATTAAAATAAATGTTTTCCTTGAGCACACACCGTTTGAAGAGCCGCTGTAATTATGCCTTATTTACTTGCAAAATTAAATATTTGCAAGTAAAAATATATCAAAATGTTTCTCGAGAAGCCTGTGCCCAGCAGTGGGACGTTTATGGGTTGAAATGATGATGATTTTGTTGAATAATGTTATGTTTGAAAATAGAAAAGCTAATGGTATTATTTATATATTTAAAAAAAAAAAATTAAACATTGTACAACCGAATTTAGTCTTACAAATACATGTAGTATATACAATTTTTGCTTCAAACTTACCCGAGTAACCTTTAGTCCATTATGATCGAGTACACGCTATTCAAACATTAACAAAGTTATTACGAACTGAGATTATTTCGTTCCCATGAGTTTGTAAGTATATAAGTAGTCCTTTGGTTATTCGAGCGTGTGATATGAATTATCTGATATCGAAAACCTTTAATTAAATCTACAACAGCTTTTAGAAATTTACGAGAGCTTCTCAAGGGTTTTATTTATGAAGTTGGTTAATAACAGGCTATAAACCTTTTTGAACGACAGTCAAGGGTTGATTTATTGAAACACTGTTTAATACGTATTAAGGAAATACAAAGTTTATGTTACAGTTGTAGTTGACTGGCCTGTTGGTCTAGTGGTTAGTGACCCTGACTGCTAAGCCGGAGGTCGTGGGTTCGATCCCCACCCAGGACAAATCTTTGTGTGATGAGCTTAAAGGTTTGTTCTGTGTCTGGGTGTAATTTATCTATAATATGTATGTATTTACAAAAAAAAAATGTATTTAAGTAGTATATCAGTTGTTTAGTACCCATAACACAAGCAAATATAATTGCTTAATTTGGGACTAGATGGCGCTGTGTGAATGTGGTAGAATATTATTTTTATTATTATTATATGAACGAAAGAAAGGAAAGAGTTATGAAGTTACCAGCTGAACCGCGCAGGATTAGGTTTAAAAATAATAGCTTGTGTTTATTCAGGCTGTCAGCTCTCCCAAATATTTTCAGGATGCTGTGATGCCAATATTGTTCAGCGGTGCGATATCCCGTTAAAAATGGTGTGTTGATAACGAGGAATTATTATTCCAAAAATATTATTTATTATTTTAGTTTTTATAGACCAATATTATAATTTGAAATAAGATACGAATAGAACGTATTGTGGTCATTTCAATCATCAGTTTGTGCAATAAAACTTAGATTTTCTTGATATTTTCTTTTCAATTTAAAATATTGGCAGCATACATTTATCATAAGAAAATCCGAGTATTTATATAGCTCTTCACTTATCCTTGTGGACAAAAAGCAGTTCTCTTCTTAGCCAAGTATCGACATTCTTCACTTGGTATTATCAAAAGATAGAAACGACAGTCGATATGTTCTGTAAGTCGTGTACATTTCTCAACCTGGCTTTCAACTTCACCGTGCAGATAACTTTCAGTTCAATCGCTTATATAGTTTAAATGAATATAATATTGTTTATGCCTAATTTCACAATAACTGCCTCCGTGGCGAAGCGGGAAGTGTATAGGACTGTTTTGCAAGAGGTCGCGGGTTCGATTCCCGGGTTGGGTGAAAATGGTATTGGGCTTTTCTATAATGAAATTCCAGTATTGCGATTTTCCCGGAGTTTGGTAAACAAATATTCACGGTTGATGGCAATAGGCTCGCTCCCTATTTCATAGGACCAAACATAGCTGGCGAAATGTGGGTGTGATACACCTCTGCCTACCCTTTCGGTTAAAAGGCGTGATGCTATGTTATTTCAATATTTTGTGAAATAATTAATCGGGCGTTGCTTTACGCCAAATATTTTCATAATATCGGCATCTGTGCTATTTTTTACAACCGACACTATCAAATAAGAAGGTACAAATACTTGTAGTAGGTAACAAAGCGTAAATAAAATGCGTTGTTATTGAAAACTCCGCGACTAAACTTTCTTCATAAAATCTTCGGAAACTTTTATCACACGTACATTTTATTCGAAGCAAACGCAATACGATTGGAATAAAATTTATGCGAAGCAATAAAAGTATTCGAATCGAAGAAGACGTGATCGCGGCCGAGGTTATAAGTGCTATAATGAGGTAACGCAACTTCGTGCCAACCACCTTTTAGCAGATACGCGGATATTGTGGTAGAACAATGTTTTAGATTAGAATAGTTTATTCAAGACATTGTATGACAGGTTTTACTGTAACGCTACTTTTACTGCGCTAACGCTTACGTTTTACTGTGACTACTTTGTCGATTTGCACTGGTAGATGAAATCGGATGAACAATATTTTTAGAACACCATTAGATATTAAATCGGCTCTAGGGTGTCCACATGTCCTCTAAAAGAGGTTCTTTAGGTAGGTAGCGGCTTGGTTGTGCCCCTAGCATTGCCAGCATCCATGAGCGGTGGTAACCACTTACCATTAGGTAGGCAGACTGCTCGTCTGCCATAGTTGACTTCAGGAATTTTATGTAGTTTTTTATTTAAAATTTTTAAAAAATATGCCAGTAATAAGCTTGGCGATTTGCTTAACACACTATTAATGTACTATTTCTAAAATTTAAAGTTACTCTTGTGTCTTCATTATAACAAGAATTAAAAAAAAAAAAACTAGACCCGCGCACTGAGGGTTCCGTTCGAACATTCAATATTTTTTTATATTTTTAAATATAGAACATTAATTCAACGTTCCTAGTAATGGAAACGTAAATTACTGATATTTCATTTTGAACGTGACAAAATATTTCACAACGAATGTCCACATTCCACAAAACATACAATACATGTAAACATTTTGGACCAAAATTATAATCGAATTTCACATAAACATATCGAGTTCTAATTGGAAATCTGAATAACTGATTTCACATTGTCACATGGAAACAGACACTTAAAATGGACAAATGTATTTCAATTATGGCAACTTTATGTTAAATAGAATAACTTTATGGACGATTCTGAAAATAGTAAAGTCTGTTATTCAAACTAAGCTATATCAGTATATGTATATAAATATAATTATGGGTTTGGCATGTCCGTGTAGTGATGGATTAAGAATACGTAATGTCACTACCCCCTAAGGGAGTAACCTTATGCAGACAAGAGCATTGCGAGAAAAGAAAAACTCGAAACAAACCCTATACCCAACCGTCTGGCCAGCGTGGTATAGTAGGCTAAATTTCCTGCACATTCTTTGCAGAACCGTAGACCGCAGTGGGACGTTTATGGGTTGAAATGATGATAATGATGAATAGGCATGTATGGCGGAATTCGCAAACGGTTTTCCCCTATATATTGGCTTTAGATGATCGCTACGCATGGAACATAAAATATGAATAAATATTTAGTTATGCCTAACATTTATACCCACTTCGTTTCCCCATGACTTTCATTATGTACTGTCGTACTTTGTCCATTGCCGTATTCTACCAATCTGATTATACACTGCTGTTATACCAACGCTATTTAAATCCACTACAATATCCACCTTGAGAGACCCAATTATTTTCGCCGTACAAATCTTAGAGCATTTCGTTACAAACAATATACTATTACAAATAAGACTCTACTCGATGAAACAGGTATATCACACAAAGAGCCCATTATGCAAAACACAATTCTACAAACCTACACGAGTCTTCATTGAACCTATGCCATCTATTCAAATGTACTCGTACTTGTATTGAATACAAATTCTGGTGTATGTGCACATTTAAAATGATAAATGGTTTCCACTTCAGTGAATAAACTTGTCTAATGAGATAAATGAATGAATAAAATTATTTTAAACTGATTAATACATTGATTTCATTTGAAATAATTATTTTAATAAATAACTTTATTATTATTATACCGACACAAAAGTAAATCTGATTTATTTACTTAACTGATGATCTAATAAAACTATACATAATTAAACTATGAAACTGTACAGAAACAATACAAATAAGTTTATTAATCACATCTTTTCTTTATTTTTTTATTGTCTTGAGTGCCAAATCCATACATATTATAAAAGGCTTTGTCCTGACTGACTGACTGACTGTACTGTACTGACTGTAGTATTGGGATAGGAACTTAAAATGTTGTTTTTAATATTTTTGATAGGGATAGGTTCAGGGGTGAAATGTAATAATAAAAACTTACCCTAAGGGATGAAATACATACATACATTAGCATCACGTCTTTTTCCCGAAGGTTACCCCTTTGCAGAGGTGTTTCGCACCCACATTTCGCCAGCTATGTTTGGTCCCATGTAATAGGGGGATGAAATAGTTGTGAAAGTATTATAAATTGATATGGATGTCATTTTCGAGGTTTTCAGGGACGCTGATTATATAAATGTTATCTTTAATGACGTAAAATGAAATTCAACTCCTGTAGTGGGGTCTTGTGGAATTAATGAATTGCACTTAAAACAAAGACCTATGTAATATCGAAAACTACGCGGACGAAGTCGCGGGCAAAAGCTAGTTTATTATAATTTTATACTACAAGATCAATTTCAACAATGAAGTCTAATAACGCCGTCAAATATTTCCACCGAAATATCTTCGTTAGAACGTCACATCATTGAATGCCTCGAGCCATTGAGTAATGATAATAGCAATACAACGTATCATAAAAGGCAACAGTCTATAGTGTTGGTATCGGCTAGCATACTGCCATTTATGATACAAACTTTGTTCTCGAAACTTTTACGAATAAACGGTTAGATACGCCGATTGTTTATTAGTTAAAAGGTTGGAATTGGACTCAAGAAAAATTTTACTGCATTTTTATGGAAATAGGATTAACTGAACATTTAAATTAAATATTCAAATAATTTAATATCCAGGCTTCGTGAATAGTATTCTTATGTATTTGCAAATGTCGATACAATAAACTTGAAATCGAGTAATTTTACACTTACAATACACTGACACTGAGATACCAAGCTCTAGCTTTCACAAACAATTCAGTACCAAATGATTACAATAGTTTGGTAGTTTGATATTAATTTTGACTATCACAAAGTTGGACATAAACCCTCAAAGACTTAACAACCAATACCATTTAACAGACAAGATTCTGTCTAAAATCAGCAAGCCACAAAATCGCTGAAATTGCGACTTCCAGCAATCACCGAAATTGATTCTCGAATTTCCTAAAATTGCTTGTCCGTGGCTCCAAGCGCCTCGATCTTTGTTTATTGGTACTGGCTACGTTGGAATTTTCCACTAAAAATGACAAATGGCAGGAACCCGAACCGAAACGCCTATTGCGGCATTTGGCAATAATAGTCCGTTACATGTTCGGTTGGTGTGCCCGGGCACTTAGACTGCGTATCATTCTGCATTTATGGATATTGGGGCTAATGGAAACATAATACATAATTATACGTAATGGAGTAATTGTTGTCAATTATTTACATGTTTGGATAGTTACGTGTTTTCTTAAACGGAACATAAAGATGTTTTTTTATTTCTTGATACATACTTATTATAAGAATAAATAAAACAATCAGATTTTTCGTTAATTTTTGTAATTATTAGGACAGAAATAATTTTACCTGCAAATTAAATCTATTAGGTTGGGATTAATTACACTGAAAATAACATCAGTACGTCTGTTTTAAAACTAACTCCAAGTTTTTAAATTAAATATAACTTACAGTATAGTTTCCACAAAATACTATTCTGAAGTTTCAGATAAACAAATTAATTCAAAAGATACAAATTTTACGAAATCAGCAATTTAATTTGTTAAATACTGTAAACGTGGCGATAGATACTAAATTCGTTTTCGTATAGAAAAATATAAATAAAAGCAAACGACGACACAAAATGAAACTAATATCAGGTAGTGTAAGATTTTTGTGCACAAAATCACAGAGATATTTTCCTTTCTTCCCACGTACAAACTTTGTTTCTAAGTATATGTTTAGTCTCATAGGACGTTTAAATAATAAACGTGATGTGAATTCAGAAGTCTTGGCAACAGACAATGTTTAAGGATAGGTATGTATTTTATTTTTAACCAAGATATTTAAGATAACTCCAATTTTATTGACTCAGATTATTAGAAAAAGTTTTAAGTTATGAACCATAATCCGTGTAGTCAGCATAATAAATAATAGTAAGCTTGCAGTAAACCAAGCGTCTCTGTGGAGAAACGGGCTACGGGAGTCAATGAAGCCACTGACTCCCGTAGCCCGTTGAAAACACAAATTAATTTAAAGGTAATATCTTAGAATTTGCTATTCTTAGAAAACAAATCTAAATTCTTACTTAACCTTTTTAAAAATGGACATTCATACGTCTGTTTAACTTAAACAAATTGCTATTTTAAAGGTGGCGGTTTGATGAATTTTGTAAACGCTTTGTACAGTGCCATTGGCGAGCCGCAGTTTTGTGAACATCCAAGCATTACCTTTAAGGCTTAATATACCAAGTTAAATTGTTATAAACACGATTACACTGATTGTGTTAAAGTCCATAACAAGCTGACATCTCTAGACGAGAATACTTGCTGTCAAAAGAGTTAGTACAGGGTCTATTTCTAAAATTTCTTCTCCTGTGCTAGTAGGTATATTGTATATCAGATACCCTTGTTGACGTTACGTATGCTTAATAACTTAAGCTTAAAAGGAGTGATGACAACCACTTCTTACAACCAAAAACAAAAAGTTTTGCCAAAAGTAAAGAGACCAAGAATTTATTCAACAACATGAAAAAACATCTTCTTAAACTTGAAACGAAGTTTTAACTCCTATGACTCAATGTAAACATCAATAAATAAGAATACTTGGAAAGACGAGCCTCTCCATTATCATGAATTATGAGGCCACAGTTTGAGCGTTAAACATTGAACGGGACAAGTTGAACTCGATAAAGCGTTCAAAACAAATACCAAACGAAAATCGGCTTCTCCAAACTTTTAACTACTTCTTCCATTTCATTTCTCATACGTTTTCCTATAAACCATTATAACCATCGTTCATTTCACAAATAATTTATTATAGCCTTATTTCATGTCGAAAAAATTACTCACAATGGCTAAAGGAACACGCTAGGGCAATTTGTTCGAGTCCTTTTTTCCACCCTTTCAGACACCCTCTCAATTATAGAAAGTTACTTGACAACAGTTCGTTTTTGTCGTACATAGAAATGGCTTTTACAAAATCTATAATCTCAATAGAAATAGTTTTAACTTCTACTTATAGACTGGATTCATTTAAAGTTTTCAAATTAGCATTTAGTTTTGTAACAGTTTTTGCGAAGAGTTTTTAAGCGTTACACGCGTGCCTTTGCTTAATTTGTTTTGTGTTGTATTCTGTACTAATTTAACGTTATCTGTTTGATCTTTTGTAATCTAAATTAAAATCTAGTTTTATTTAAGTAAATATGCGTAAACATGGGCATCTGTTGTTTTTGACTTTATACTGAATATTTGATTTTAAGTTACAGAAGTTAAAAAATAAATCAAAATAAAAGAATCATGTTAGGAAGGAAAAAACATCATCTATGAATAAAGTGTAACATTATAATTTATTGGTTTATTGATTCATGAAGAAATATTTATTCAATAAACTATTAAACAACGTCGATCACATACACTTGAAAAACTTAATTAAAAGCGGCATAATCAGCAGTCTTTTGTTTTTCATGCATACTTGAACATCAAAGCATTTTCATTCAAACTTGTTGAAGGTCAATGAAGGTTGTCCAGGGTTAGACGCTAAGTGCTCATTGACCAGCAACCTTGGCTTTCAGTGCATCCATCGATTTTTAATGCAATAGGATTTCTATGCAACAATTCGAGTAGTTTTATAACAAAATTTTGTCGTAAAAATCTTTAGTTTATCCATTTTATTGTTAGCATTAACTAGTTTCTATCTGGTAACTGACTGTGTATGTAGTCAGTTACCAGATATAAACTAAGATTTTCTGACCATAATTCCAAGTATGTATTATACAAAGTTTTCTAACATAAGCCCGCGGCTCTGCTGACTTGTAACTCGATTCCCGTGACCGCTTTTGAAGTTTTCAATGATAGCCTATAACCTTCCTCAATAAATGAGCTATCCAACACTCAAAGGATTTTTAAATTGGACCAGTAGTTCCTGAGATCCTAGCTTTCAACCAAACAAACAAACAAACTCTAATGCCTTATAATATTAATATAGATTCTGTCCAAACCTTAGCTACATAAATATAAATAGTACAAAAACCTCAAACAGATGAATTGAATGAATAAAATAAAATGAGAAAGCAGTTTCATGAGCGTTTGTAACAAATGAAATTTTAAATGAAATAAGTGAAATAATGGACGTTAATGGAGAAACATATTACACAAATTAAACTTTGTTTTTGTTAGCACAATAATTTGTTGGAGAACAACATAACAAAACATATTTGGCCCATCAAATAACATGTATACACATATTTTTTGATATATTGGACCTTTGTTAGTAATATGAGTTAGGTGAAAAAGGTTGGCCTATTTTCACCTAACTTCAGCAATTTTCATTTTGTATTATTAGCATTAAAGTTGATTATTGTGAAGTGAAATTAAACATCTCACAATGCTTTTCAACTGAAAGGTGTTCATGAATTAATTGAAATATATTGATATACCAATATAAATGATAAGAACAAAAGAATATCAAAAATAGTACAACAATTTCAATTTCAATTCAACTTCAATATATATATGTGGTAAATATTATTATATAAGTATTTCACCGACATAGAGTTTATAAATGGAAACAAAGTCAATAAACAGTCTGAAATTAAACACACATCGTAAAGTTGCAGTTTAGTCTAGACACAGCTTAATATCACGACAAATCCTTTTACGCTTTTGCAAATAAAAAAACAATTTTGAGCGTTCCCCGAGGTAGACATAAATATGGTAATGTGACATATAAAACCCTTTTGCCAAGGTTTAGGGCCTCGGGAAGAATGTCGTGGAGACGAAATACTGAATCGTTTTTTTTCAACCCTTGTTTATGGACGTTGATATGAGTTTCTGTTGTCAAGTTTAGTCTTGAATAAGAAGTGTACGGTTATGTTGCAGGCCTTTTATTGTTTCATGTTCAGATTTTTGACAATGTGGCTTGGTTACAATTTGTACCCAGCCGGTTCTGAATTTCCACTGATCATTTTTGTTTTATATAATACATATCAACGTTACTTACAAGGATAGTATTAGTAAAGTAATATAAGGTTATTAGTAAGTAATGATGGTCGATTTATTATAGAGAATTGCAACAGCTTTTCAATTTTGTTATTATATAGGTATAATGAGTGCAAGTTCAAGCCAGAAGACATAGAAGACCTCTCAAAACTCTGTAGCTCTCTACCACAGTTATAGCTGACGCCATAGCTAAACGATTCTTCCAAAGCACAAAGACAGTTGAGAGCAAACACACACAAACACCACTATATCGTGTGATTTTGAATAATTTCAGACTTCTAAATTTTTTTGTACATATTACTCCAATTTTCTAGATAAGTGAACTCGCGTAGTTTTCATTCAATCATCAAGTTCAAAGACTCATGACTCCGAAAATTTTACACATAAATAAATGTTAGTAAGTTATTCAATAATCCAAACATATTATAAAAGGCTTTGTTCTGACTGACTGACTGACTAACTGACTGACTGACAGACAACGCACAGCCTAAACCGCTGGTCGTAGCGACTTAAAATTTGGAGAGTGTGTTTGTCCTAATGTCTAGAGGTGTACTAAGAAAGGGTTTTTTAAACTTATAGATTTGAAAATTTGTTTTGGGGTACTACTATCAAAATAAAAAATACCCTCATCAATATTTTTGAGAAGGGTTGCTTTGTAGGGGTGATATTGGGGCTGAAACGTTGTATGAAAAGATCTTTGTTTTGAAGTTAACGTTTTGCAAATTAGTATTGGGAAACGAACTTCAAATGTTGTTTAGGGATGGGTTCACGGGGTGAAATATTAAATAGACAGTTCTTTGTTTTTCAAGGGCAAACTTTAAAATATGCTGGTGTGGACTTAAGAGAGATTTTTTCTCGTACGGTCAATTATATATGTTGCTTGCTCCCGAGTAAGTACACCATCTTCATTAATTATTTTAGCTGCCCCAGATAAAAAACAAAAAACATCGTTTACAAAGAAGTGCTGTGAACTGATCTGCCTTGCCAATAGCGTCTAACTATAAAACTATATCCACGCGAGCGAAGCCGCGGCCAAAAGCTAGTAATATAATAATACAATTGGTAACAGCTTCACATACTTAAAAGAACTATTGTGATTTACTCGTGTAGTAAGTGTGATGACTTGGAAAATCTCAGAATTGAACTGAAGAGTATTAAATAGATCTGGTATAGAAGTAACTAGGTGGAAAACCGTCGAATTGTTGAGTCTAGTCAGTCCGAATATTACATTTGCAAAAAAAAATAGGTTATATTATTGTTCTGTATGTATTATCTGTGGGTTGTTAGTATATAGAGTAAAGAGGATGGTTGAGTTCCGCCTCTTTGGATAACGGTCTATCATTAAATGAGTATGTAACCAAGAAACTTGTTTGATTGTCATTCCGCATCTATTTAATAATTAGGTATATAAACACTGTCAGTCCAGAAATAACTTTAACATTTTGAATAAATAACCCTCTTTCTGGCGCAGTCGAGTAAAAATTACTATTTTTCATAAAAGGTTTTATTCCATCTTTATTTTTATTGGTTATAAGTACCTACTACATAAAAAACCAAACTTTCATTTTCTAAATCTTTCTTCTTTCTCTCCATGTACCGCCAATGCAGTCATTGCATTTATAAAGACACTACTTTAAACACAAACTAGCTTTAACCGTATTTAACTTTACAATAGTTTCGCAAAATAAAATTGCAAAACAGAACATCTTAAATGAATATTCAACTATGCAGTTAAGTTACTTCCCAGAAAACTTTCAGCCTTACCTACATAAATTGTGATGCTCATTTACAAAGATATATGTATGCGAAAACATCGTCTTGGAGACACTTTGGGGACTTAATAGCCTTAATTCTGATTTCTGGCGCATTCCGGTAAGGTTAATGTGCTGTGCTGATGTGTCCTAAAAGTACGGTCGCTTACGATAGGTGAAGGAAGATGTACGAGTATGGTTAGACTCGATAAAGGTTTCCTACAATTTAAATCGACTTTGACTGTCACCGTAGCGGTTAAGGTTACCGGTACCGTGCCAAGTGGGTTCGATTCCCACACGAGACTATCTGTAAAGTTTCCCGCGACACAAGGCTTGTTGTGTGTAAAAAAGATTCGATCTAATTTAATTATCAAAAATAGAATAATAAAAAAATAGCATTGTTTTTTCGGAAAAGATAAATATTTAATTTGAATTTGGAAACACCAGTTCATCACGAAAGCTTTGTTGTTCTTTATTATAGTAAAATCTATTTGAGCGTCAAGGTCGAAGCCGTCAAAATTCACTAGATATTCCGCCATCACGCAGACTATTTGAAGTTGATTGGCATTGTCATAAGAAGGGCGGGTCGGTTATATAAAAAGTGGCCTAAAGCCAAAGCTCTTCTAAGCCGATAAGAAAATATTATTCGAGCACTTCCCATAGCCTTGGAGCAATATAATTCACATCTTGGTTTAGCTACGAGTAAATAGCATAGTGAGAGTCTCCCGAGGGTCATAAAGCCTTCAACTTTGAAACCATATGATGGATACCATGTAAATTTACATACTGATATAGGAGGGGCAGTAGAAAGGTTGCACTTACTGGGTTGTATAAAAATGGTTTCATAAAAAATTGTGTCGACCCTTACACCGAGGGTTTCGTAGCTTTTAACTATACAGTTTTACGTACTTTTTTTAAGTTAGAATATTATTAACCTACGGGTTTTCAAGGGTCAGTCATTCGGTATGCCCTTGGTGTTGCATGCGTCCATAGCTTACGATAGCCAAGCCAACCTTTTAAAAAAAACCTTTTAAAACATAGTATATGATATTATAATACTGCTACCATTTGGTTTAGACTTGTATATTTTATTTTGATATTGTTTGCTAAGTCTTATGATCAAACTCTCAAACTAGAACTTTATGATGAAAATTTATCTCATTATACTATTGGAAATTTATTCTGTACAAAATAATTACTAACTTACTAGTATATATTATTAACACCCCTGTTTCACCTCGAGGTATTCGTTATCCTAATACTCGGCTAGATGAGCGAAGCTGAACGGAGCCGAGTGAATACATTAATTAACAAGATTACAATCAGCACTTTACATAATTTAGATTTGTTTACAACGTCATTAGTATTATTAATTTGCATTTCCTTGAATAGAACTTTGTGTTTTGGTAATTTGTAAAAATGTTCGTTATTTTCCATTAAGGTTCTCGTTAATTTAAACGTTTTGTTAAATAAACTTAATGGTACGTGACGTATATTAAATTTATTAATTGCGATCGATAAGGGTGATAATGATAAAAGGTTTACCTATACTTATTAATTTTATATACGTTAATTAACTATGTATTACAAGATTATCACTTCTGCTCAGTAAACCGGCCATGTACGTCTAAGATACGATAGTTCCTTCCACGTACTGGGCACACCACTGTGTGTTTCCTGAGCGCTATGACATGTCCTATTTCAAAACCTCTCAAGGTTCTAGCGTCTCCACTGTCCCCTCCAGTGGGCGCTAGGCAAGAGTATGGTAGTAGATCCGGCTATATGGGGAAGGGCGTGGGGCCCTCAAAATAAAACACAGAACTGATTTTATAAATTTATAGTATTAATTTAAATGACAAGAATAGCGTGCACTGCACTAGAAATTAAAATAGTAATGAGCCTCAAGTCTTCGACGGATGCTCCGACGAAGACTCGGTTCGAATTTGAATTTGTATTAATTTAGGATTTTGAATTTTAAATTATTAAAAGTAAATTAAAAAGAAATCAAAAGAGATCCAAAAGGCGGTCAAAGGAGGAGGCGGAGGTGCATTCGTGCAGGACGTAGCCTGCAACGGGTGCAACCGTTACAAGGTAGACAGCAGCTAGCAGTACCCCTAACATTGCCAACGTCCATGAGCGGTGGTAACCGCTTACCATCAGGTGGTCCGCCTGCTTATCTGCTACTTCAGGCAATAAAAAAATAGTTTTTTTTTACGTTAGATAAAACTTAGTAATAGTAACACATTCGTCTTAAAAGAAAGAGCTACGTTTAAAGTATTCAATAAATAGCAATGTGTAAAGTGATGCAATCGCTAAGCCTGACTGTTTATTATTTAGTTTGTAAACATTAATTTTAACTCATTAATCTAACGGTGTGGTGCTCTGCTGCGTCACTTTACACGCTACCCAAATTGTAAATTACAAAAGATTGTAACTATCCATTTCTTAAAAAGATTGGCGTGAGTTTCTTGCCAGTTCTTCTCATAACTTCACCCCGTCAGCGATCTGGTCGTAGGCAAATTTGCTGACACTACTTTTCAGATAACATATTACATTCTTAACTTGTGTCTTTCATGAGTGTTACTTTGTAACCTAGATGAATAAACGAGAGATTTCATTTCATTCATTTTGCAAGTACCAAACTGATTCCCCAAAACATATATTTGATTTGCACCAAGTTTATGTTCCTCTAAATCAGAGTCAGAGCATCAGTCTTAGATTTACGGTCCGCTAGACTCGATTTATTTGAGCTAATTCTCGAAGGTGCCTTAAGAAATTAAATTAGCTGTATTTATCTCAGCTTCGGTCTGAATGTCGAGATACGAAGAGAATTATAGACACACTCATAATTGAGTTATATTGTTTGCTTCACGTATATATATTAAATCTTAGCCAACCTAAGATACCTAGAATTGCATAAGTACCTAGAATGCTTCATTTAATAATATCTCCAAAGTAAATCCGTGTAAGGTAGGTATTGAAAATAGCAAAACACAAATTGAATTTTGTATCTACTGCGTTACCGTTAATTACAGGTGACACAAAATCGCTCGCTGTGGCGGAAATTAGGTGATGCCTATGTCAGCAGTAAACGTCATTGGCATTGGACTGATTTCATAATGATGATGATGATCTAGGATTACTAGCGATACTACGTATTAGCTCGAGTGGTTTGTCGATAATAAGCTTCAGTAAGTGCTAGAACATATCTATTTCAGATATTAAGATCTGTTCAGTTGTTTAACTGTGAAAATGTAATAAAAAACAGAAATACTTCACAATCATAATACTAAGTCCTTAGCAAAATAAATTCGAACTAAAAGAATTTTATGAGTACAAGTAAATTAAAAAATTAATTTCATTGTAAGCCTAACAAAATCTTTTACGGAAATCATCTTCATATTTAAAGAAGACGTCCAGACCCCGACATTTCATCATGAATTCGCTACGAACCTATTAGGCAACTGTTTCACCAAAATGTAACCTTTTTACTAGACACTAAAGATCAAAATGGAATAGCACAAAGAAATAAATACAACAGCAGAAAATAATTATTTGGCTAAAGTATCCAGTCCAAATGTCCCAGAAGATTGCAATAAAATGGGCTGATTAATAAACTTTTTTCTTCGATAAGAGGTAACTTTTATCCGGCTTCAAGATTTTTATTAAATTAAAAGAAAAGGTGGTCTTATTTCGAAGGCCTTTTTCTGTCTATGACAGACTGTAATGTTTTAATAGAAAGTAAGTAATTGTTGAATACCTGGTATATTTGCCTAGAAAGTGCTTAGCTTCAACGCCCTTAATTGACGTCGGTTGTTTGTTTTGGATTAATTTATTTGATTGCAAAGTAAAACTACTTGAGAAATGAGGGTCTGGCTTTGATTAAGAGTTGGGTTAAATCTTGGTGAATTTAATCAGAATTCAATTCAAAATATTCTGTCTTAAGAAGAAATACGTCTATAAGTGATTGGTGGGATATTAATTAAGCAAGCAAATGTCAAGATAATTAAAATTGTTATTGAAACAAACATTCACTTGGTCTGATTTATATATAGCTTTTTGCTGTTATCCAATAAAGTAAAGTATATTTTTAACTATTTATAAATATGGGTACATATAAAATCTAAAAGTATTTCAAATTTTGGCTACCATATCTACGTGTAAATAACTTACTAATGCTGAAAGGATCATGAAAATACATGTTATAAAAGCTAGCCGTTTTTGCTACCAGCACCGACAAACGTACATATACATAATAATATAATCTGGACGTCACAAGGCAATAAAAACTACAGACAAATAGGACTGCAGAAACCCATAAACGTCACGACAATAAGCTTATAGAGAAACATCCCACAACAGTAAGAAAGCCCCACCCTGACAATGCCCTACTTACTCGTGACACACCCTGAGGAAAATTACTCCTACCTTAGAATATTATGGGATTATTAAAGTTTTGGAGTTAATTAGACTGGCCTGTTGGTCTAGTGGTTAGTGACCCTGACTTCTAAGCTGGAGCTCGTGGGTTCGATCCCCACCCAGGACAAATCTTTGTGTGATGAGCATAAAGGTTTGTTCTGTGTCTGGGTATAATAAAATTTATCTATAAGATGTATGTACAAAAAAAATGTATTTAAGTAGTGTATTATTATCAGTTGTTTAGTACCCATAACACAAGCAAATATAATTGGTTAATTTGGGACTAGATGGCGCTGTGTGAATGTGGTATAATATTATTACTATTAGAGGCGGTGGTGGCCGAATTCATAAGTGACTGGCATGCAAGTTCAATTCAAATTTTTCATTAAAGTACATCCCCTAAAGAGGTCAAAAGATGGATCAAAATTTGTACGGAGAAGGTGTATTGAAGTGTACTTTCACTTCGAAAATGTTATATTTTTTTAAATTCAAGACTTTGAATAGGGCGATGAAAAGCAATCCAACCCCAATAATAGTGAAGAGATACTGGAATTCTAAATTTTGCTCTTGGTAGGTAAAATAAAGGTAAATTATTTATTATATTATGTGGAAATAACGAAGCAGAACAAGTCCCGTGCAATAGAAGATAAATAAAATGTCATTATTGTTGTTTTCTTCTCTGTTACATTGAATAAAATTGCTCTTGTTGTGAACATAAAACATAGTTACAACTACACTGATTGGTTTTCTACTAACCTTGTTTGGAATGTCGCACACAAACCAAAGATTTACGACGTTAAAACAAACCATGTGAACAGAAAAATGGCACAGGGTTAGGTATAAGTTTTTCTGAACCTCGCATTTAAAAATATTTTGACTAACTAGTACAATAAGAAATTTACATATTAATCAAATTGGGGACAAATATTTTTTTAAATTATTTTTTGAATAAGTAATAATCCAACCAATTTAGCAAAACTTGAAATAAAATAATAAATAAATTATGATCTGATAGGTCAGGACTGCTGGCGGTGGCGTAAAGTAGGTGTGGCCTATGTCCAGCAGTGGATGTCTTTGGGCTGATATGATGAAGTCACGGCATTAAGTCTACTATTTCACTTATCCTACAATTTAAAGCTACATATTATTATTACTAATCGTATGCAATTTCATTCGCATCACTAACGTCACTACTTAAATGCTTTTTATGTTAGGGTCCCTTTTAAAGGTTTTATAGCCAAGGGATCCAAGAGGGGTTTACTGTTCGGTCTTGGCCAAATCACGTAATTTTCGGTAAGCAATAAATATATAATATATATATCGTGGTGGACGGATAAAACACGCTCTGAATTTCACTTCGTTTGGTACGCAGTTAAGGGATCCGTTAGATGTATAATACTCTATGTGTGTGTCTAAATGTTGCAGAGATATTATAAAATTTGAAATATCGAAATACGTCTAGACAATAAAAGCATTTCGTATAAATTTAATGACTGAAAACTAAACCTTTCAGTAATAATTTTACTGTAGAAATGTTATGTTATAAAAGTTGCAATTAAATGTAATTGGTAGTAGGTCAAACTATGTTCATTAATTTTACATTTTTTTTTGTATGAGAATATTTCATTTTTGTTTTGCTACTACAAAAATATGTAGGTAGGTAGGTATAAAAATTCAGGTGTATAGAACTTTTATGTTTATTACCAATCATAAGTCTTTCAGGTGTCAATATCAGCGTACATTTTGCGCGCCATTCATGCTTACTAGAGCTCGTAAATCACGATTCAATACATATAAATATCTTTTGTCTTTGTGTACGCGCAGTTTATAGCTCTGATTTTATTATCTTCACGCCATTTCAGATTATTGGGCAGGCAGATATTGAAGGTTTTGGCCTAAGGGTATACGGTCTGTGGAAATCATTTCCTTGTGTGTTCCCGGATTCAACGACTTTATCCTTTCAGTGCTATCCGTATTTTTCTTAAGGGCAAATATCTTCGCAGCCATTCAATTTAGTTGAAGTTTGTTGTGAAATATAGAAAGCAATTTATTTGGAGTGTTTGTGCACTATCTGCAAATTCTCAATCTTTATTGCAAACATTCGAAATGATTCATTTTTATCTCCTAGATATAATTAAAAAAAAACACAAAACAACCACCACCAGTTAATTACATAAGAATTACTACTCACTTAAACTATTAAAAGAGATATTAAAGAAAGAGAATGTAAGAAACTACAACTGCCTGTCTAGCGTCGCCTCGCCACTAACATCGCCGAGTGTGGGTTCTATTCTCACACGAGACAAATATTAGTCTGGTTTATATATATTTGTTTCGAGTCCGGTTATAGATGGTATCCACTAATTTTTTATAATAATAATATTCTACCACATTTACACAGCGCCATCTAGTCCCAAAGTAAGCAATTATATTTGCTTGCGTTATGGGTACTAAACAACTGATATACTACTTAAATACATTTTTTTTTGTAAATACATACATATTATAGATAAACTACAACCAGACACAGAACAAACCTTCATGTTCATCACACAAAGATTTGTCCTGGGTGGGGATCGAACCCACGACCTCCGGCTTAGCAGTCAGGGTCACTAACCACTAGACCAACAGGCCAGTCATTAAAGTTGTATTATTACAGTCCACCGTGACATAGAGCTTGTAAACAATAAGGGCGTTGTCATTTCGTTGTCATTTACTCGTCAATACTTAGTTCATTGAATCTTTCATATTATAAAACCTTTCCTAATATCTTTTTCAAACTCCAGCCTCCTCAAAAAGAGGTAGAATACTGTAATAAGACCATATAAATAAAGCAAGTACTTCTAGACATATAATAAACTTGCAAAACACGTTATTTGCCAATTCTTATACAATGTTTGCGGAGGGAATTTTTATCTTTTTTCCAAAGAACTGTCTTGTAGTATTAATCTTTTTCAATTTCCGAGTCGTCCTTAGCCTTCGGCAGATAAATGATGTCCCTCGGTTATCATAACTCCTTTACGCGACCATATTTTCTTATTATACTGGTATATTCTTTTAGTCTAGAATTTATGGATGCCTAATAAGGTTTAAAAGATATAAATAATGCTGAAATAGTAGTTAGTTTAGATGAAGAAAATATTTTTCTGCTAGGCGGTATGATTGAATATATCTTTAAAATGACAAACACATTCAGAATTCCAAAAACAATAACAAATTATCCGTAGCTATATAAACGAATAAAAGAAATGGAGATTTCGTTGGTATCAATCATAATAATCACGGGCATAGATATAGGCATACCTATACGTACATAAGGGACAAAAACATAACTACTTTTTTAATTCGGTTAAAAATAAGGTATAAATACACGTGTATTTAATTAAATACGTCTTTTAGAATTAAACAGCCTTGCATATTTAATGAACAGGTGTATGGAGAGTCTAGAACAATATTATCAGTTTACGTGTTTACTAAAACTATAAACAAAGGACAGCTGCACCTGCAGTACGGTCATAATATACCACTCAGTAACACGAGAACTAGCTTCATCTTACTAGACTTAATCTAATTTGATGTCGTCGGTAAAGGAATTATGTTCCACAGTTAACTTATCCAAGGTGCATTATCGCATTTACTGAAGCAAATTGGCATGTAACCGCATTACGATGCTTAATGACGCAGTTATTAAGTCATCGTTAAGCCTTTGCATGATGGATATCAATGTTATTGTTAAATCATATGAGAAGAAAAAATACTCTGAAAAAACTGCCTCGGTAGCGCAGCGGGAAGTGTATACGACTGCTGTGTAAGTGGTCCCGGGTTCTATTGGGCTTTTTTAACATGAAATTCCACTATTGAGATTTTCCCGGAGTTTGGTAAACAAAATTAAATGTTCCCGGTTGATGACAATAGGCTCGCCCCCTATTTCATGGGACCAAACACAGCTGGCGAAATGTGGGTGTGAAACACCTCTGTCTACCCCTTCGGGGAAAAAGGCGTGATGCTATGTTATGTTTATGTTAAGAAAAATTACAGGTGTGGTCGAAATTACTAAAATGATTTTTGTCATAAAAAAAATACAAAAAAATTACAAAATTATTTTTTCTTATGACACATTACAAAAATCATTTAAGTAATTTCCAAAATACCAATGCATAAACTTGTATATATTACAAAATGCCTTTGCACGGTTTATTTATTCAACTACACAAATTTCTTGTCAGTTTTCCTCATGTTTATGTCAGTAAGTTGGCCGAAGGCAAATTGCCTGTCATCGTTTCCTGGTTTTCTCATACGATAAATTGAAATTGATAAGATTTATTGATAACACACGGTTGGAGTGAATTTCTAAAGTAAGTTTCTCTGCATAATGCTGTACTAATATAATCGTGAACGATACAACTGTATACCACACGGCAATATGGACTTAAATGAATATGTTATTTAAGCTTTGAAATCTAACATCTCCAAAATAATATATCTACGTCGTTTTCGTTTTAAAATTAAACTGTTTTTAACATTAATTTTTTTTTTTAATTTCAGGTAAGTACGAGACAACACTTACTTATGTGGTATTGAACGTCATACCACAAGCAGAGTAAAAACTACAGGTAAAAAAAACTATTTTAATATTTATATGTTCCATAGTATTATATTATTTTATTATATTATTATACATTAGATTATAACATAAATTGCTATTTTCAGTACAGCGTACACCTGATAAATGTAAATGCTATGAAGCATACTTCTGCTAAAAATGTTAGCAAATTTATTAATTTAAAATCTCATTGCGATAGTTTAAAACTATCTGATCCGAAAAAATATTCCGAAACTAACTTGGCCATTAGCAAAATAAATTGAAACTCTATTTATTTTGCTAATTGCCAAATTCGTTTTGGAATATATTTTCCTGCATACAGGTCATGCTTACAGGTAATTGAAAACCTACTTTAAACTAATAAACTCGACCAAAATTTACATATGAATGCGGCTTTGTATGACCTGGATTAAATTAATACCAAATAATTCAGAATTAGTGTTGTTATTATACCCTCTTTAAGATTTTTATTTGAAGGCTTATGTCGGCGTAAAGAATTAATGCCTTACATTGTTAGCAAATGGTTTAGAGTAGGTTAATGTTCATGGCTTTAAAGACTAGCGGTTTTGACCGCTGCTGTTTGCAGTTGTATTCTCTTTTGGTTTCCATTTTTCATTGTTATTATGATCATTATTTCCGCGTGGGATTTTTTGTGTAGGAATTATATTTATTGCTAAATGTATGGTGATTGAGTCTACATTTGGCTGTATATTTATATGAAACAAAGAGAAAAACAAGTACACAATTTTAGTGTTTTATGACATATAAATTATAATGAAGTTATACCGTAATTTTTAATAAAATTGGGAGACTGTAAGTGTATAGTTGTATCAATTTTTCTCCTCTTACTAATATTATAAATTTGAAAATTCGAATGGATGGGTGGATGGATGGATGGATGGATTAATGGATGTTTGTGACTCAATCACGCGAGAACGGCTGAATGGATCTTTATAAAATTTGGTACACAGATTATATACATATAATCTGGAATAGCACATATTCTTTTAGATATACCACGCGTGCGAACCCGGTGGTGGAAGCTAATTTATTATAAATACAACAAAGAGCTTCTACAGCTTAAAATAAAATATCACATGCTACTTTATTACCTTTATTAGTTAGAACAAATAAAATAATGTAACGTATAACATGAAGGAAATATCTAACACGCAATATATTTTCATTAAAACCAGTGTCGGGCCGGCCGGGCATGGCGGCCATCATACACATTATTATATTTCGCTGTGAATAATGAGTTCCATTTTGATTGATAGATTAGCCTATATTACTTTCTGTTTGTATTAATTTAACTGCCTCGGAGAAAGGTAATGGGTTCAATTCCCAACTCGGGCAAAAACATAATTGGGTTTTTCTTCAGCACGGAGTTTTTTGTTTATAAGAAACAGATATCATTAGAATTAAGAAGGGTATTGGAACGAGTACAAGTACAAAAGTTATACAATACTTACGACACGAAACGAAACGGCCAAGCCATAAATTTTGACTAAGGTGTAGAGTTAGAAGCTTGGCTCTACGTCATGAGATCTGATAACATGTTATCAGTGCGATTTATATGGTCTCGTCACACGTCAAACACTGAATGTAGTTAAAAAATGTAAAGAAAAAAATCGCACCACATAATGGTACCGGCATCGTAATTGGAATTTTTGTTTTAAACCAGTTTTTCAACCAACAATAACCATTGACTGAACATGCTTATGGTTAGTTGTTTCCCAAATCTCCAACCCTAATAATTTACCATTGTAATACCAATTCAAACCTATTCCACTACTCTTCGTTCCAAAAAGTATCTTTGTACAACACTAAAGAGATCTCCGAATTCTTTCTATTGCTCATTGAGCGTTCCAAATCCTTCGGAGAATGTGGAATTGTCATCAAAGACGTAAGTGGATCTTATAAGAAAATGAGGTCCCGCTAGATGCCGGGTACTTCACCTAAATAAGGGTTTTAGCCGCTGCGTCATCGCCGACCAAAGGCACCTGAAATTATCATATATTTTCCCCGTAATATGAAAAGGCATGTGTCTAAGTATGTAGCGGTAATTGTCGAGTATTCTAGGAATTTTCTTGTGAGATCTCGGAGGAAATTGGAATAATTTATTATGAGAACCTAAAGCTATGAGACAAATACGTGATGCAAAAGGACGAAGGTCTTTTACCCACGACAGAAGAGAGAAAGTATTATACGTTTTTCATAAAAAGCGTAAAATATTGTTCCTCATCATCATCATCATATCAGCCCAATGACGTTCCCTGCTGGACATTGGCCGTTGGTTGCAGGCAGACACTAGGTGAGGCCGTAAATATTGTTACGATTAAATTATTTACACATAAATAATTATATTAACACATATTAACGTATTATTACGGTTTAATATTACTTAGATTCCATACCAGTTATCGCTGACTTTTAGAAAATTGTAACTTATTTTTGTACAGTTATTAATATTATTGCTCTGAGCGGAAAAATCAACAAATTGAGTGTCAGAAGCACCTGCAGGATTCATGAATAAGTTATTTTGGGGAAACTTTATAAATGTAAACTCATCTACGATATTTGCTTATCCAAAGGCTTTCCTTCCAGTTATAATAGAGATATAATACTCTGAAATTTTTAATTAAATTAAGCTTTTGAACCAAAGTATCAAAAAGGTTTTTTGAATAGGTTTACTCCAACCGTAATTGGTTCTGCTACAAATGAAGCCGGAGCAAAAACTAAATGCAATATCACGGTGGATGGTGAACAGTAATATGATGAGGTACTGACTATCTTTTCACCGTGGCTTCACTTGGTAACTAGTGGATAAAATTATCAGGACATTATATATTATATATCAATCTCGGCCTTCCAACTAATCTTTTGAAAAATCACGTAAAATTATTGCTCCATTAAATGCCAAAGAAGTATTACAGAAATTTTTAGTACATTATTAAAGTAAGAATTTCAGTCACTGTTACCGTAGAAATACTTATTGAAACAGCTTCAATTACAGTAATAAATCTGTCCAAACAATCTACAAGAGTATTGAGGCCTGGAGGCCTGGGGATATTATGGATAATATCCTTGTAGGTATAAATGATACCCCTTCCACGACCTCTTTTGTTGAAGCTTGTTAAACAGCACCAAAGTTAGAAACTCAATCACTTTAAAACGCCAATCTTTAAAAGTAACCACAGTTCCTCGTAATCCGTCAATCCATTTAAAATTTCGATCAACTTCCAAAGTGCTAAGAAGGCGAATTTTGTTAAGTTTCAAGGACTCTCTGGGTTTCAAGTGAGAGCTAATACTGAAAGCAATTATTACTTAGCACCGTTCTCGTACAATAGAGTCCACTCTGTGGCTGTGGTCCATCTGCAAGATGGGGAACCTCTTCGTTTACCGACGGACCCTCTTGAAGTAAATTATGCGGTTAAGTTATAAGACTGGCGTGAAAAAATTAATGGGATGTGTGGGTTAAGATGTTTTCAATGACTTACTTTATCCCGAAACTCATTTTACCTCTTTGAGACCTTTTTTGTTGATGTGTGATTTGAACTTTATAACCTCGGCTGCTTCAAACTTCAAACTTCAAACTTCAAATTTATTCATTGTAAAACATAGGTATTGTGGATTACATTATAAAAAATTAATTCAGTGTCACTATGTTTTGCCTTCAAAGGCTTACAATATTAATTACATAAATTATATTAAAAATAAATAAAATAGAATTGTGAAATTAGTATTATAACATAAAATATACAATTTGGAACAAAACATAATATTAAGATTGATAATAATAAATTTAATATTTAGAAAAATAAATAGGTACATTTTACATAACAATTTTTTACTCAACAGCAAAAAAGAAAACGAAGAGAACAGGCTTGCCATCACATTTTTTCCGTCAGAAATTCATTGATTGAATAATATGTTTTATTAACTAAATATTCCTTGAGCATTTTTTTGAATAATCCTAAGCTATTGGCCACTTTAATATTCCTTGGTAACTTATTGAAGATTCTTGGTGCCATACCTAAGAAATTTTTTGTATATAGTGCTGTTTTATGCGATCTCATGTGAACTTTTTTATTGTGGCGTTTATTATTTAAAGTTTCAAATAAAGTATTGAAGTGTTTATAAACAAACACTGATACTTCGAAGATGTACAGGCTCGGTAGTGTTAATATTTTGAGGGATTTAAAATATGGTTTGCAGCTATCCATAAAATCTATTTGACAAATTGCTCTTACACATTTTTTTTGTGCTTTAAAGATTCTCTCTCTGTCGGGCGAATTCCCCCAAAATATTATACCGTATCGTAATGTAGCAGTTACATAAGCATGATACGAAATTAAAGCAGTATCTCGGTTTGACACCTTACTAAGGTTGTGAAGAGCATAATGATACTGACTAAGTTTGTTAACTAAATGATCAATATGGGTACGCCAAGTCATGTTTTGATCTAACCAGAGTCCTAAAAATTTGTTATTGTTTGATTCTTTGATTTTTTTATTTGAATAATGAATGTTAAGGTTAGCATCTTTGGTTTTTTGCTTAAAAGTCATTGTGCACGTTTTGTCAAGATTTATTTTTAATTTATTTCTATTCAACCATTTAATTACATCTATAAGGCATTGATTTACGCTCGTTTCTAGTGTTGCTATATTTTGTTCAGTTATTACCACTGTGCTATCATCGGCGAATAAGGTCATTGGATGTTGTGTGGTTTTGGGCATATCATTAATATAAAGAAGAAATAATAACGGTCCTAACACGCTGCCTTGTGGAACACCAAACAAAGGTTTTTCTGGCTTTGATAGATAGGTGTGTTCTGTTAAGGTTCGTGGACAAATCTTTGTTATACTTGTAATTTGTGTTCTATCAATTAAGTATGTTTTTATTAGGCTTAGACTATTACCTCTTACGCCATATCGTTCCAATTTAGCCAACAGTATGTTAAAATCCACGTGGTCAAAGGCTTTACTCAGGTCCATAAATAGCACCGTTACTGGAGTTTTAGTATCCATATTTGTTATGACTTTTTCAATAAGATTGTATACAGCCGTATTAATATCTTTACATTTTCGGAATCCATATTGTTCTTGTGCTAAGATATTATTATTCTCTATGAATTTGTAAAGGTTATTGTATATGACCTTTTCTACTATTTTTGAAAATACAGGTATCAGCGCAATAGGGCGATAATTATTTGGGTCATTTTTGTCCTGTTTTTTATAGAGCGGTTTTATTATAGTTATTTTTAGTTTATTTGGAAAAATACCAGATTCTATGCATAAGTTACATATATAACTAAGTATTGGTGAGATTTCCCTTGCCACGCTTTTAATAACGTTCGTGGTAATACCATCAAATCCCGCGCTATTTGTGTTTTTTAGTGTAGTAATCACCTTATATATGTCTTGTGGGCTGGTAGGATGCATAAATATTGAGTTTAATATGTAATCTGGGAGATGTGCTGTTGTAGAACTGTTATTATCATTCTCTACAACTGATGATTGAATTTGTTTAATGTAGTGCTCATTGAATTTATTAGCAATCTCTTGTGGGTCTGTGACAGATTCATTATTAAAGTTTATTTTTGAGAGGTTTTCCTTTAAAGTATTTGTTTTTGACTTATTAATTACTTTCCATGTTGCTCTAGTTTTATTTTCAGCTTGGCTTATAAATGAACAATTTCTAGACTTCTGTGTTAAACTTATTATCTTCTTTAGCCGCTTAGAGTAAATTTTAAATTTCACTAATTGTGCTACCAATATTTAAGCAATGGTTATAATTTTCTGACATGGTGTATTGCTTCTTTTAACATCAAACACCATAACACAACTTAATAAATCTATTTTAGAAATGGTAGATAATTTTGTTTAATGCGAGCAAGAAAATATAATATTGCAAAAAAATTATAATTAGAAAGCACTTTGATAGTATGTTGATAACAAAGAAAATCTTATTCTTTTATTACTGCATCATCCAAAGGTTTACTGATAGATAATGACTTTTACAATAAATCCACCTTCATGCGCAAAAACTAAAATAAATAAAAGAGACCTATATAATATATTGTACAGATACATATTCTCCATAATGTTATTCGAACTCCAACAGCCTTAAGCCTCTACGATAAAAATAATAAACATTATTTTTCGATTAACCACATATTCATACGCTAAATATCAAGCTGAATGTTTGCTCCGTTGCAACATGCAACAAAAACAAACAAATACAAAAATATGTTGCAATAATGAAACGCAAACATTGTTATTTTTGCCTTACTTTTTGCAAATAGGGATATATTTCACCATTATCAATATTGATGTTACTATGGTGTATATTCAATATGGTGAAATGAAAAACTTTTCCTGTTATTTCATTACATGTGGTAGAACATGAGCCAAATTACTCGCACGAACAAATAATATTCCCATATAATGGTTCTCATATGCACATGATTGATGGTTTTATATAGACGGAAAATATTAAAAAAATAAGAGTAGGTGTTCACTACGCTTCATAGTAATAATATTGATGTACAGGGGGCTTTACTCTGAATTTCGACATTCGATTGGTCGGTTTTGATGTCGCTGTCAATTGTTTGAAAGTGACAGCGACCATCTCGAAATTTCTTTACATCCGAGTCCCCAGGTTCTGTTAAATCTATTTATGTCATCCAGATTCCTATTATACAAAATAATAAAAGAGAGATGCCAAATTTTTGTATATCAATTATTTAATCGTCAATGCAGCAGTCATGGTATTAGGGCTTGCTACTTTGTGAGTACGTTACTTTTGAAAAAAAAAGTTGAGTGTCGTGGAGACTACATAAAGTTGAATTATGGACACAAAGTATACCGAGACTAAGTAACTAGTGACTATTTGTGATTCTATCGAATTAAAAATTTCACGTGAAACCTTCATATAGGTAATGACAACCACTATACTATTTACCATACTAATGAATGGCCCATTGCTCTAAACATATTTATACATATTATAAAAGAGGGAATCTCTATTTCCATCTTTAAATTCTTTATCTAACAATATTAAATAGCGCCAAATTAAAAACGAATTAAGCCATTTATCATAAAACTTTTTCAATATCTTCATTCACACATGCACTCAGTAATCATTCCTATCCAATATCTATAGATATATATATAGTGGTTCAAACAGATTGTGAATCAAATCGTCTTTGGCCTGATTTGAGTACTTTCAATCAATTGAATGTGACAAGTTCATTGCCGCGATGTGATCAAGTATTTACGATAACTTGGAACGTGTAAGTAATTATGTTGTTGTTGAACTTTTAGTTCACGGTCGTGTTTCTAAGAAAACAGTTTAGTCTTCTCATTTATTTTTAAAGATCATTCTCGTGGCTAGTTAATAGATCTTTAAGGGTCGGCAACGAGCTGGTAATGCTCCTGGTAATGTATAACTCTATAGGCCTCGGTAATCGCTTACCACCAGGCAGGCAGTAAGCCTTTTTGTCCGCATCGTGATATATAGAAAACACTCAAATACAGATTCTATCTGAAATAATTTCGAAAGTTTTGTTGAAATTTTAAATTTAATTTTTAGGAAACTTTTAACAAAAATAATTCCAATTTTTCAAATAGAAAAATAAAACAAAAGTAAAGCAATTTCGTAAGTGTCCATCAAACAAATTACAAAGAGCTTGAAAAATAATGCAAATCTTCAGGTATTGTTTCACATTACATCCACTGCTATCTATGGGCCAATCCAATAGGTACATTTCAATGTCATGTCCTGTACATAAATACGGTGGTCAGTCAAAATCTAATATTTAATATTATATAAAGAAAGTTAATCTATCAATTCAAATATCTCGTGAAAAAAAGTCTTAATAAAATTGTGTTTACCTTTTGTTTTTTATAAAAGTGTTCTTGTGTTTTTGTTAAATATATTGTATTTTTTTAGTACACTGAAAGTGTAATTTACTCGTATCTTGTCTCCAAGTAATAAAGTTCTACTGCTAGCGAGTAACTGTTTAACACGTGTGTGTAAATTTCAGTGAGCAGTTGTCTCTGAATAAATTCTCTATGTAATGTTAATGAAGTTTTAGGTGTCTGGATTACCACAGCCATTGTAGATAAGATCAGCATAATAATAGATGATGTTATTGAAGCAAACGATGCTTAGTAGGAGGTGCTATTGAGATTGAAGATTAAATGGCTTATGAAGATGGTATACTGCTTAATCTTAGTATTATTATAAATGCGAAAAGTTATGATGAATGGATGAATAAATGACTGTATGGATGGATAGCATATAGGCTACTTTTTACCAAATAACCACGCGGGTAGAGCCAGCACGGGCGGAACAAGATAAGAAAAATGGAGATACTTTATGTACAGCCAATATTTGTGTGATTTATGGCGCACCAGATTTAAATACATGTACAAAAAAAATGCCAGTACAATCCCAGTCGATTACACACATATTATTGAAACTATCCTCAATCTAGTATTCAAAATTTCGCCTTGAAACCTTGTGGCTGCACTCCATTCATACCAGATATTATTTTGTATTACAAATTTAATCATCGATCACATTTTGTGAAATGTTTAATGTATTTCTTGTTGTTGAGTTAATTTGAAGGCTAAAATATACCTAATAATTCGACAAAGGCCCTAAAGGGACCTCTGTAAGCGCCTCTTAACATCCCATCTAGAGACCGAATTATTTTTCGTCGTAACGGACTAAAGGTCGATTATATTAGCTACCTGTCCTGGGTACTTGTGCCGACATAACATTTGAAAGCAGTCGTATTTTGGTACAAATTGGATATTTTTTTAATAATGGCACTACAAAGCGTAAGATTGAAAATATTGGCCAAGGGATTGTGTTTATTAATGGAATTTAAAATATCTTGATCTTAATGTTGTAAACTTAATCAAAGAAAAAACTCTCTGCAAATGATTATAAATAAAAGTAAATAAGTTAAATACAAATAGATGGCAACAACTTATTAGTTAAATTTAATTCAGATCACCTTTCTAAATAAATATATTTTATTTTTAATTTATTTTATTTTATTAAGTACATGATGCCCAACTAACATAATATTCCACATATTTAATTTTATGGGTTGAGATGAAGTACATGGATGACCTACAGCTAAATAACTACATTAGTAACACTAGAATATATGTCAATAAGCCAATGACAAGTCGAGAATTACATAATTCTTTGCGTCTTCTTACACATATTAAATCAGTGACACAAATTCTACATACAGGAGGCGAGACAGCTGTCGCATGTAGTATTACCTAATAAACCTTATAAATCTGAGAACTGGTACAAAGTACACTATAAAAAAGAATGCCACCGTTCTGTGAAACGATATGATACGATAAACATTAAGCCTTAAACGATAACATCAAAGATGATTACGTCACCTTTGCTTAATATTCTGATAACCGAAGACATTGCCTTACAAAAATATTCAGATGCTATATTAACAAAATTGTTTGACATCGTAAGACGTTTAATAAACTTTTAATATTAACATATTGTTTACCATACATATCGCAATTTCAATATAAGCGTTATTAGAAATTAACAAATAACAGCACTGATATGAAATCTTTGATATTTGACATTTGTGATCTTATTATCAGGAATTTATTCTTTTTTCGAAATTTCAAGAATCTTTTATTAAATGATCATCATTTCAACCCATAAACGTCCCACTGCTGGGCACGAGTTTCTTCCTAAGAGTGTGGAGGGAATTTTCCTTTTCTCGCAATGCTCTTTTCTGCATAAGATATATAAACTCCCTTAGTCACCTTTTACGACACCCACGGGTTTAGATGGGGTAATGACATTATCTATTCTTAATCTGTCACTACACGGATAATTAACTTATTAAATGATGTTGAATCAAAATAACTGACTAATAATAAACAGGTAAGTAATGTTTGTGAATTTGGACGTAGGTGGTAATCTTCGAAACTATTCATGAAATTTCACGTAAACATAATGTAAGCCTGGAGAAGAGAGACTTCTACAGATATACCACGCGGGTAAAGCCACTGGTGGGAGCTAGTTACAATAGTAGTAAGTAGTAAAATGAGCACGTGTTTAAACGCACAAGGTCAAATCACTTGGATAAAATCTCCTCACAGTTACAATATTTTAAATGTCCTATCCCAAAAGCATAACATTATATGACCTCACATTACAGAGGTCGAAATGAAAAAGGTATAAAATTTAAGTATTCTAATATTTCACCTGTAGGTATTGGTTCAAATTTAGAAGATAATTTCGAATACAAATGAAATATCAAAATAAAATCTCTGAAACTTACGTGACTAGTACAAGTTTTCAAAATTACACACACTCTTTAAGATCATAACTATAAGCAAATTCAAGGTCTTCCACCTACAAAATTAGGCAATAACCTGACTTTTATTTTATTTAACTTATTAAATTAATTTATAAAATAAGTAATCTTAATGTCATAGAAAGAGGAAGAAAATATCAATTGTTAAACTTATAGAAAACAGGAAGCATTTGATACTTAATGTAATTTAATCATAACAAATATACGCAATTACACTCTAAATGGTTGAACATACAGGCCCAAGGCACATTATGTCATCAGGCGATCACACCTGAAGGTGTAGATAAATTAATTAAATGCGGAATATATTTCGTAATTTTGAAACAAACAGCTTTAATTATATAACGGCAAACATCGCTTTCGTCTTTAATTATTATTTTATAGATAGGATGATATTATCCACAAACAAATTTTCCTTCCTCGAAGCTTAGTTTTACAATTTTGTTGTATTGGAAGCTGCTGTAATTTAGTTTCTGCTATCTTAGATAATACACCAAACGATCTGAATGAACTTAGCTGTATAACAATGCTGAAAGCTGAAATTAATTCTATTGTCATTGAGAAACAATATACTACCTAGAACTATGATAGCAACTTAATAATTATTTGCAAACTAAATGTAATAGGTAACTGTAGAATACCTAACACCGTGATATTGAAATTCATGAATTCCTTATAATATCAATATTGAGAAACGCCGGTTTACTTAACAGTAAGGCTACATAATACCATTACGATGTTCCTTTTGAGCAAACAAGCGCCGGAGCTGGAATTCATTAGTAGGACGAGATACAGTAGAACTATAGAAGCGGAGAAAGATGAAATAGAACAATTCACCAATTGATTGAAATAATAAGATGAAGACACTATTTACATTAAAAACAATAAAGAAGCAAGTAGAACAAAAAATTAGAACATTAATGTACTTAAATTCTCTCAACTTAGAAAGAGATCGGCGTATTTTAACCGTTAAAAATAACAATTGGCAGAACCAAAATAAACTGACTTTTTTTGGCTAACCATGAAAAAAGCCGTAGAATCAAAAGCTATTATGGTAGTAAAATACTCGAACATAAACCATGGTTAGTATAATGCAGAGGGATCAACTGTTAAACAAGAAGAATTTATCAACACTACAAATCTCAAACATCAACTGTGGAAATGCTGTTTATGATGGTAAATAGGAATCAGAACCGCGTACTGCCTTCTTCATCTATATTTACATTGTGTGTATAAATTGAGTTTCAGAGTTCACAAACCGTCAATATTCAATTACTTTGGTTCACGTGTTTCCATCTCTCAATATTACGTTATTACACTATTTCTATTCAGTTATGGTAATCAATGTATGTGATACATACTACAGATAATAGAACACATTAGTGGTTTCTTCATATTTTCTCTTTCTTTGTGGTTGTATCAACTTTATATTATCATAATGTTGACTTCTATTGGGCTAACGCTATGTTGTTTATTATAATATCTGTCTGCTGAGATAGGCATATGGAATGTATAGTAGTTATAGAATAAAATTATTTCTTATTATTATTTAAAAATCAAAAATCTTTTCATGATAATTTAGTTTTCGTAAGGCGAGTTCACTGACAAGGTTGAGCCTTGAAAAGAGGCGGCAAGAAACTCAGGCCACTCTTTTAATATCAATTTGCAATTATGTATGATTGTATGTAATATCTATATCATCAACAACTCATACGTTTCGCTACTGGGCACGAGTCTCTGTTCGCAAGATGAGGATTAGCCTACTGTTAACACACTATCCAGACGAGTAGATTTTATTTTGAAGTTTCCTTGCTGTACACAGGTGTAAAGTGGATTTATTCCTGCAAAAAGATAACTTCTTCTGTTACCTATTAATTACTGAACTCGTGTCCGTTTTGAAAGTCATGTGTCACTTTTAATGTACAACACGAAGTAATATAATATGTTTAATACAAAAAAAAATCGTAAGATGAATTTATTAAATCACACTGATATTTCATTCAAAGCTATATAACTACCAAACTATGTAGGAGAATCGACACTTATGATAAACTAAGACGACACAACTCCCATTAATAACAGGCCAGCTGTGTTGGAAGCTAATGGATGCCAAGGGACACCATCTGTAGCTATTACTGCAAAATATATGACACAGCTCTTTCCAACAACAAGCTTTTTAATATTTTGCTGTTGCATCTTCTGTAAATATTCATTTCTGTATATATTCAGGTCTCGTAGAAAAGTTGTAAAGTAGTCATACTGGCGGTGACACAATAGAACTTTATTTATTACATGAATTATTAATTTACTTTCGACAATTTCAACTGTCCTCACCAAACAGTCAACTAAATATCCAGAATTAATTTATTGTTGATCATCCCACATAATACTCGTATCTCAAACCTATCCTATTTGACTAAGAAAATGATATCAGTAATAAGTTTCTAGAATTTGACCCAAAACTATAGATATTACTTTAAAGAGTTCGTCTAATGATTAACAATCTCTTGACTGTTTTGAAATTAATCAACCAAGTATTTTGGGTGTATTGACGAAATTATACTGATATGACTGCTTATTAAAATAGTTCCCATTTCGAATTTTAGACCAATATATTTATTTAACGTCTGATAAGTTTCTATTACTTTTTAACTGGCACCCTGACAAAACAATTTGACCCACTTAGATGAAATTTTAGCCAAAATATGAGATCGTTGCAGAAGTTGCTGAAGTAGTTATAAATTTGTATCGACTGAATTTAATTTCAACTCCTTTGGAATATTCTGGAGATTTGAAGGCTAATGCTGGCATTGAATACTTTGGTAAGTTTTGGGTTTTAAACATTTTCTTTAGGTAAACAAAATTTATTAGGCTATGTAAAGATTTCTCGATACAATTTGCTTAGTAGAAGCAGGCTTATTACGACAGTGATTTTGAAGTCCCTTCTTCGTCGCCGTCATCCTAAATATGTAATTTACGTAAACGAATTCTCTTGCAATGTTAATTCAAAAGATAAATGTGCATTAACACCTGAGTTTGTCCAATGCCAAATGCAATGTTGTATATGTCTCGGTTTTTATTGTTTTTAAACAACCACCAGCAATAATTTCCGGCCAAGTTCTGCACCGGGGTGCAGTGGTGAATTACAAGGGCAAAAATAAATTCTGCCAGTGCAGAGTTCGGACAAATGAAAATATCATCATCATCATTTCAGCCTATTGCAGTACACTGCTGGACGTAAGCCTCTCCTAACACGCGCTATAGCACTCTGTCCTCCACCTTCCGCCTTCCAGTCTTCCTTCCAATCTGACCCAGCGACCTTTTTAGGTAGGTAGTTTTTTTTAATTAAAATAATATATATAAATAATTTAGTAAAAAAAACAAAAATAGGAAAAAGATAATATAATAGAAATAACACAAATTGTAAATCCCTCCACGCAAATATTGAAAGCAATAAATAAAACATAAACAAAAAAGGACCGGGATCATGTCCGGGGATCGTAACTTAGCGATAGTAGCTTTTTACTGAAAATTTGTTAATTTATCTTTGCAAACAGTATGTTTAGTTAATGCCACAAATATAATAGAATCTAAACAGATAACACAAACAAAAGTTTAAACCCAAAGAATTGTACTGAAATTAAAGCCGAAGGTTTTGTGTTAATCCAGATTATCTCTAAGAAAACGGATCAGATTTAATATACTCATTCAGACAATGACAAACAAAATAAGACAATTAATGAGACTGCCACGGTAAGATTATATTTTAATCTAAGGGATTTTAATGACGGCTTGCTGGGTTATGTTGACATCATTACTGAGAAGTCTCTGAGACAAAGTTTAAGTTTTTGGAAAGTCTTGGCAATGGTATAGCATAAGACATACATACATATTATTATATTACATGAATGTATTATTATGAAACGAAAAATCAGTGAAGTGAAATTATAAACTCTTTTACGAGTGATACTTAGTGACATAGTTAGATTTATGGAAAAGACAAGTCTTTACAATTTACAAATTGTGATTTAAATAATTAGATACCTCATACTTACACTGGTTCAAAATGTCCCATAATTAAATATACGTCATTATTTTTACATTTATCTTTACATAGTGCCTCTACACAGGAGCATCTTGTTTCACCGAAAACGTGGTTAGAATGTTGTTGGTGCTACCCAGGCTCTGTATAGTAAGGAGGCGGTCCTGCTGCGGATGATCGCAAGGTAATGGTTCGTATATGCTATCGCTAGCATACTAGACTCGCTGCAAAACCTAGGCTACTAGAATGCTCTGTAAAATAAATAAGTAATTGGTGTTTGAAAGTTCGGCGACTCCGTACATAGATCCCACAGAGTTTTGTGAGATCTGTGTACCGAGTCGCCACTTAGTGTAAAACTTCTATCTAAAAAAAGGTATCATAAGGTTATTGGAGTATATAATAGTAATAGTAAATGTACTCGCATTTTCAACATTTTTATTTGAACTTATGAAACTTTTAACTCTTTTGAAATGAAATGAAATAACTGCAGCACTACTAGCAAATGTATTGCTTTTACTTAGATACTAATGTTTTTGATATCTGACCTCTATTTAGAAGTACCTTACCTTATGATGTGTAATTTACTGTCAGATCGTTTGTCACAGAGAATTGATATTTGGTACGATTATAGTCCAAGTAGCGGTGCAATTACGTTGATGCTTCAAAGCGTTTCCTTACATGTGAGAGTAATTGGGGGAACGCGAGTTTGTTCTCAACATATTGAATATCAATAATGCTCCATGTTTGATGGGAGAATTTCTTTGGTTTTGATATTGTGTTACACAATCACTTAAAATATAAGTAGCTAGTCTACGGAGGCCCTTATTAATATATTATATTTTTGAGAATATATTAATATTATATTATTATTCTTAATATAATATTATATTCTTAAGGGCTACCGTAGCTATTTTTATCATTGGTGATAGTCGCTTTTTAGAAGCTAAATACAGCCTCAGACAGAATCTCTAGAATAGGCGATTATAATACTGTGGTGGAACGCAGATAGTCGCCAAAACGCGATTCAGCATCAATGTAGTCGCAAAATCACAGATCACCCAGGCTAAAAGTAGCCTGTACTCTGGTGCTTATGCATTTAGTATAAGTACGGAGATATTTCTCGATAAGATTGAATAGCCTGACTGTGGAAGTACCTTTAATCTGCATGATTGTAATTATTCACCACAACATCTATGCAGATGATTATTGCAGCTTCTAGTAAGGTTTATGCGGGAGAGGTTGTTCACATCGTGTAATATTATAATGATTTTTATGTAGGCAGATACTTGGGTTTGTTTTGACAATACCAATGTATGTGCATAACCGTTACCAATTATGGGCCACACCCACGTTAGGTTATGCCTGACAGGCATACACGTCAATGAGCATATGCGACTCATTATGCAGGAAGCGTTATAACCGTCAGGCATAACTTGTGTGTGCACTATGGAACTTGGTTATGCCTGATGTGTGTGCGGCCGTTACACTAAGTCGGTCAACTGCAATTTAATATTATAAACAACTTCATACTAATGATCACAGATTAGCTAATGATCCACCTAATGATGAAAGCTTACTTACTGATGCACATACATTAAATTTGACAGGTAGACAAATTAATTCATTTGCGCTCACGATAATGAGTTCCAAATAGGTCACAATTATCGTTGCACGACTGACATGTAATTAGGCATCAGTTGTTTGAGTAATCAATCACACATTAACCAGCTTTATTTATTAACATGATATGTCAGAACGCTGATAGTATTTCAAGGTATATAAACTTCACCAAAGAACGTCTGAAAAAGAACTATATTGATTCACGACAAATGTCTACCGTGTAACAATATGGGTACCGGGATCTGAGGGCTTGCTGGGAATTTCGTCATCAACTTAGTCAAATACGGTATCGCTGTCAATGTAATTATTAAAGAGAATTTCGAAGAGTATGTTTTATTAAACAAAAATTTAATAAATATGATATATGACACATATTTATTAAACAAACTTGAGTTTTCTAGCACAATTCACCAATGAAAATGATTGTTATAGATTTTCATGATGATCTTTACTCAATAACTCATAGATATTTGATGACAGAACAATTAGCAGATCATCTGAATAAAGCGGTAAGTAAATGTTGGGAACCTCAAGTTATTTTAAATATTTACCGTAAAAAACGGTTTCAAATCATCGTATAAAACCCCAAAGGATGAATCTAACTCTAGGGAAAGAACAAAATATTTTTCTGCTCCCAATTCTTTCCTTTATTCCTCTATCACCTATTGACATACACAGTGAACCGATAGACGAACTTCGTAATAAAATCGGGTAAAAACAAAAGAGGTGGATTGCATGCAGATTGAATACTGCCGGATTCTGATGGAATATTTTTTTGTTTAGCCGAGAGGAGGGTAGAAACGAAATGAGCTGGCGATGCGAATGGCAGCTCATCCATTTTTGGCGACCGATCTTCCTATACCGAACGTTTGAACTAGCTTGTGTTTGAGGAGACATCACATGAAATCAATTGAATTTTAAAAACTTTTGTTGGTAGATTTTGGAACTTTTCCAGACGAGCTCAAATTTATTTCACAGACAGTCGGGATTTTAAACTCAGTGTTTCTAAATATCTTTTGTGAAAAAGAGTGAAACTCATAATATATTGAGATAAATTGAGAAAATGAAAATTGAATGTGTTTCAAGATAAGTTGAATTATTTAAGTTCTTAAACTGTTGAGGTTTTCAACTTTACAGAATAACCTCAATTTACAACTAAGTAGTCGGATATTTCGTAATATTATCAATGTGAATGTTAATATGACTTCAAAGCTTTAGTTTAGTTCAAAAATTTTACTATTTGACGGTTAAAAAGAGTGACGTGAGCTTTTACCAGTTCTTCTGTTCTTATACTGTCAGCGAACTGGGTCGTAGGCAAATTATCGGACACTAATTTTTAGCTTATTTTTGTTACATTCTTTACTTGTGACTTTATAACCTGGATGAATAAACGAGATTTCTTTCTTTTTTTCTCTCTCAGTAAATTTATCATCACTAGGCAAACTATGGAAAAAATAAATTACAGTTTATAGCACATTGCATCAACACTATTTATTTTTGTAACATTAAAATTATGCTAATAACTAATAATTAACTAATATTTAATTTGAAAACAAGCATCAACATTATTTAGTTTCGCTAAAATTTCCAATTTCGATTCCAACATGTTTATAATCACGTTTACAATAACATCCAGATATAATAACATACCTGTATTCTTGCACAAAAGCTTGTTAAATGAAAGGAACTCAAAACACAGAAAGACTTATCCTACATTTATAAGGTAAGCGTACTTACGCTTGGATGCAGGTACGCACTCGTATGTATGTATATGCGACTTATTATCTTGGCAAACTCTTTGACAACGAAGAAAAATGAAAGAACACGTATTCATAACGTTACAATAACATGACTTCTGCCATTTATTTTATGACGTCATTAATTATGCAACATATTGACATCATTTTTATTTAGTTCTGGGCATTGTATAAATCGTGTATAGTGATCCACGATACAGGCTATGCCTAGTGTGGATGTCATAGTAAATGTATATAATAATATGTCTTAGTTAAACCTGATTAAATTATTTCTTACTATATAAATAAAGCTTATAAAAATTGAATAACGTAAGAACCACATTTTTAAGTTTAAACTTTAAAAATATTTTGTTTAATAGAATACTAACTGCAACCTGGAACTACTATAAAAATGCACTTCTTTAGGTCTTAAACTATCTCTTTTTGAAATTGCATCAAAATCAGTTGAGTGGTAAAGGCGTAAAAAATCACTACGGCGGCTAAAGTAACAAAGTAAATAAGTACTCTAAACAAATATTAATGAAACACACAAATATTTATCTTATGTGGGAATCGAATCTTAACCGCTACGTCACAGTGATTTCAGTGCAAAAGTCTAATTACATTCGGCAAAGTACCACAGTATTAGCTCGTTTAGTTGACACATATTGTGCAATATCGGTGACTATAAACGCTGGAGTAATATCGTTTCCGCGATATAGGCTCTGCTCGAATATCTGTAATAGGTGGCGATATGAGATTCTAGTTAAGGGGATCTACTCTTATTGAATTTTGGCTTCTATTTGTTTGTGATATTTAGTGAACAATTTAATATTTGCTTTGAAAGGTACAAACCGTATACCAGTATTATGTCTTAAATATAAATAACTAACTTGAAATAAAACATATTTACAAGTGTTTAAAGTTTCACAAGTTAATGTGCTAACATATTATTATTATATTTAGGGTTCCGTAGTTCTGACTAGGAACCCTTATAGTTTCGTTATGTCCGTCTGTCTGTCTGTCCGAGGTTTTGCTAAGAGACCGTTAGTACTAGAAAGCTGTAATTTTTTTTTTTAGGGTAGCTCCCATACATTAGAAGTGGGGATGAATTTTTTTTTTGTCGTCTACCCCACCGTTGTGTGGTATCGTTGAAAAGGTCTTCTAAAATGACTTGGGGATTACTGACATTATTTTTCGATTTAATGGTCTATTTACGAAATATTAAACTTTAAGGAGCAAATTTTTGTTCCAGTAGGGTCCCCCCCCTCTAAAAGCTAAACTGCTGGCTTGAAAAATCTGGAAAAATTCATGTTGGTTCTTTTTTCATGAACTTTAAATGAAAACTATAGTGGTTAAGATAACTTTATTAGTTTAGCAGTAATAGCTCATATTCAGAATAAAGAACAACATAATTGTACTATATTGTGATAACGGGCTACTACTGAACCCTACACTGTGCGTGGCTCGACACGCACTTGGCCTTCTTTTTTATTATAATATCAAGAACCTCTCTACTGGTACAGGCCAAAACCTCCGTAAACAGCCAACCTTTCATAAACAGATGTAACTGCTAGCCATTTCTGTAATTTTGTAGATTTTAACTTCAAAGGTCGTGAACAATATCCTCTTTAACATATCTCTATGTTTTCTTTAGTATGTTGTCGTAAACTGACAGCATTTGTCTCAGATGTTTACGTCGATTGGCCTTTGGTTTCATTTGTTTTGACATTCCACCTTTTTAGTGAGTGAATCTCGACTCTAACGAGATGATATTCTCTTTGGAATGAAGGTTTACAAAAGATATTTCAAAGGTCAGAAAATTGTCGAAAATATTGATATACCTTATGTATATTATGAAATGTTACTTTTATTCTAGATGTCTTCTTGCTTAAATTGTGATAGTCTCAATTATCTGTCAAATATCTCAAGTATCTTTTTATTTACATTCCTATGAAATCTTACGAACCGCAATAATCCATAATTCCGCTAAACTAAAGAGGCAATTACACAAAAGATTTTTTAAAGTTCTTTGACTTTTATTATTTCGACAAATTTCATCACAACAATATTTATTTTCTTATAACCGATATGTTAGTTTTGTAATTTCAACACAATTCGTAATAATATAATCAGTATAAATAACTACATCTACGTTTTGTACTTGCAGTTAACTGTATTCATCCTTAGCGTGCGAGGAAACAATAAATACGTCATTACTAAATAGTGGCTTTGACAAAATTATACGTCAACACTATGCTATAATTTGAGGCTATTCGATTTGATAAAGTGAATGTTAAAAAGTGTAATTAACCACACTATAAGCATTCTAAAACATGCGTGCCTTGTTAGAAATAAAAACTTTGTCGTTTAATATTAGATTCATATGAAAAAATAAGCGATTGTGTCTAGCTTAAGCCCAAATAAATGTCCAAGTTTAAAAACTAATTATAGCTGAATGATTTGAAATATTTCATGCGAAAATTGGGAATTCCTAATTTTCTAAATACTATTGGGAAAAAAAGAACGTTTGTCGAGTTTTTAAAATTATTTTATTGTTGGATAGTCTATTTATTGTGGAAGGGTATAAGCTAACATTACGTTCCCACCAATAGGAGATGATAGCCAAACAAAAATTCATGGGAGTGAAGCTCCGGTCAACAGCTTATATATTTTATAAACACTTTATATATAAATTCTGGATACATAAACGCCCCACTGCTGGGCAAGGGTCTCCTCCAAAGATTATGCTTTCTGTAGGTTTTTAATGAAACCAGCTTTGCTCAAGTCCATTTTATAATTTTAATCCTAAAATATAGTAACAAAGCTACAGCAGTAACAGCTTACCCATTATTTTTCATTAAATTGCGTCATGTAACTTTGCCTCAACAACAAAATAACAGCTACATTAAATTTGTATCGAACAATTCTCGCAATTAGCAACAAAATACATTGTGCCAAAAGCTGTGAGTAATTTTTTTGTAGTAACACCTTTCGCGTCGCTTTTAACGAAATTCACGCGCAATTTTGTTGCTTTAAAGTATCACAAACGATATAAACATTTTTGAAATAAATTGCTTATAATCAAGCTTGAAATTTTGTACTTTAAATGGTCCCAGATCTCACTTTTTAATAATTTCTAAACTGAGAACTTAAAACTGTTTTGGTAATAAGTGCGTTACTGAAGGTATATTTATTAATAATATTTTTTTTTTGTACACTTCAAGTGATACAGGACATTATTTTTATAAGTATAGTAACATTTATAGTAAACACGTATGGGTCTTAACGCTTGCAGCGATTTCTTCCATACGTTTTTTTAAGTAACACGGGCGTTTGTTTGTTTAACGCCCTAATCTCAGAAAGAAAGAACTACAGAACCTAATTGAAAAATTATTTTTGTTTTAGATAGGCCATTTATAAAGAAAGATTATAACATCAGAAGTAAAGGCGAAACAAAGATCCACGGGAGCGAAGCCCAGGTAACAGTTAGTTACCAAATAAAATTAATTTCAATACAATACTGTAATGTGTGCCTGACGGTTGCGGCAAATTGGTGACCAGTGTGGCTTGCGCCAAGCAGATAGCCATCAGTGCAACAAGCACCATCTCTTGCTAGCTTGCTTGCCAACATATTTGCAATATAATTTCATAGAGATAGGGTAATAAAATAAATTTTCAATTGATAATCGTGAAAAAGAACACTTGTGCCAAGTTTCACTATTGTTCAATTTATTTTTCTATTAAATTGCGCTCCTGTTAAAAGATGCCTTAAACCACGATATTATTCTTGTATGATAATATAATCAGAATTATAATTAAAAATAATTAGTTTGAAACGCCGACAGAAAGCTCGTAACTAAGTTTGTAATATATCCAACATAATTTAGTATATTTAACTGTATAAACAAAATTCTGAAACGTGGTTTCACCCACACGAGCTTAATTTGTTAAACGATATCTAATTAGTAATTTAAAGGCAAAGTAAAACATTCTGGATACTTAGAGTCTATTTTCGTTTGAGTTTTGGTTAGTGCTATCTTCGTAATTAGATATTTGAGTTTGTACTTTAGTTAGACTAGTATTTCTAGACCGTTTTGGTGGACCACAGAGTTTATTGGCTTAGGAAACGAAATAATTACAACAAGAAACTTTGTAAGAAGTCCTGGGTTTATATATTTAGGATCGAATGTGTTTTAGCACCTAATTTTACTTATTCGATGTTTAAATATCCTACAGAATAACCGCAGTCTACGTTACTGTTTATAATCCTGCTAGTGTGTAATGGTGTCTAGAAGGGGTTTTAAAGGATCGAGAACGCGCATGTGATGCCCCCGATGTTACAGGCAAACATAGCCTACGGTAACCGCTTACCGTTATAGTAAAAATCCCGCATCTTTTTGTCATTTTATTTGTTACATTTATAACTTTTTTTATCAACAAATATCGAGAAATACGCATTTTCAAAATGTGGCACGAATGGGATCAGAGCCATTTATATGTAGATTATACATAGATGGCTGGCGAGACCAACAATCATGGTTCACTTTCTTTTCAAATTCCTTTTAGCTCTGCAAATAGGAGATAGCAATAAAGAGAGCTGAAAATATCCAGCTGTTTTAGCAATATCTATTTTAGTTATATTAAAAAAATTAAACAAGGAATTGTTAAAAATTAAAAAAAGAATAAATTGGTACTTCTTCTGTGATACACGTCTTAAAAGATTTTTAATATACAAGAACATATTAAACACATGGATGAGAACCAATCCAGTTTTCCTGTAGGATTTTAATAAAAAATCACACTTACATTCTGAATATTATTCGAGAAAAATTTAATCCCGTCAAATAATGAGTTTCTCTGATCGCGACATAGAATTACAAAGCTCGGAGTATTTTACGCTGACTTAACAATGCCGTAACGAATTAAAATACAAAACCCGCGTTTGTATAAAACATTTTCTCACCAACAAAAGTATTCCGAAACATAGTGAACAAGATAAAAAACTTGTGAACTGTTACAGTCTGTTACTAGTTACAGTAGTACAATGAAGTTGTTCACACGTGTTGACCTTTTTGACCTGAGGCTTTTTTCTTTTACTAATATTGTAAGCAACTTGCAAGCCTTGTCATTCAGCATAGCAGTTTAGTCAGTATACAATTATACATATTTTAATGATGTATATGAAAATATACTTTTGATAATAAGCGATGCGCAAGGTTAGTACTAATTATTTACGCCTTTGGTGAATAAATTATATTATTATTATTAAAAAAAAAAAAAAAATTATGTTGCAATTAACTAATATGAATTAGTTTTGTCTGATTTAATTAAAATACTAGGGGGGAAGCCATAAATTTTGCCTAAGGTGTAGAGTTTGTGAAGTTAGACCTTGTAGAGTTAGGGCGTGTAGAGTTAGAAGCTTGGCTCTACTGCCTGAGATCTGATAACTTTTTATCAGTGCGAGTTATATGGTCTCGTCACACGTCACACGTCAAACACTGAACCAGAGATGGGCAAAATGTATTCGAATGACGAATAACGAATAAATAAATTTTGTTTTATTTGTTATTCACGAATAATAAATAATTTCCTTTATTCAAAGAAAAATCATTCAAATGACGAATAATTTTTTTCATTCGTTACTCGAATAATTAATAAAAATAATCCAAGGAATTAGAGAGGTATTAAAATCAATATTTATTTGCTTTCAATGAGCAGGTAATGCACATAATACCTGTGCATTATGATTATTATTTCGTGTGGGCTTGAAGCAGACCCTGGTGTTGGAATTTATCAAGTCGCCCAGAAGGCTTCCACCTTGATTTAACGACAACTACATTAAGTGGTAACCGACGGCTTTACGTGCCTTCCGAAGCACAGAGACGCTTGAGAATGAAATTGCCATAAACGGTCACCCATCATGGGTTGACCTTGCCGAGTGCTGCTTAACCTCAATGATCGTAACGAATATCTCAGTACCACAATGCTACTAGCGTCTTATACGTTTTGATAAAATAAACGTAGTATCAACTAAGTTTGGGTTTACAATTAAACGCTTAACTGTCAAGGAGTCGAATAGGAAAATATCGCGTTACCGCATAATGGAGCAAGTTTTAAGGTAATCATCATTAACATCATCAAGTTGACCTCATTCCGAGCTCTTCCCATTTGTGTCAGCGTCCAGACTTAATTGACGCCCGTAATTAGAACTGTTTACTTAGAAGTACCACTGTCTTGCTCTCGCCAGAGTTATTCGAGTACTGTTCTTTGGCTTAATTGTTTTTACTTCTCAAGATTTTTTTGACTTTTATTTATTTACAGGTTTAGGTTTTTTATTTATTTATTTTTTTATCAGGTGAGCCGCTAGCTCGTCTGCCAACTATGTTGTATAAAAAAAAAATTACCGTTTATGTACTGAGCTTAATAAAGAAGCACAGCTTACCAATTAATTGATATTTACAATTAAAATGATACGGATATGCGCACAGTTTTTAGAAAAAATAACTTTTAGATAAAACTTAAGAACCTCACTGGTTTAATTGTACATTCGATCTCTACATAATTATGATGGAAGTTCATAGTGCCATTCAACTGTAAAAAGTTCCAAAAAGAACTTTATTAAATACTACAGAAGGCGCAATATTATTTTCCTTCTTCTGTGCCTAATACCCGTGGTAACCAATTAACAAGTTTTGTATTACGCCCAGCTATCTTGTTGGTAAAAACTTAAGCCTCCCTCGAGAAACCTTAATGATACGTTTGCTTGTGATAAAAATACCAAAAGTCAATGAACTCTCCCATTTTTAAAAAGGAAAAGCCTTTTTAAATTGACCGGAAGCTGCAGAGGAATTATTCTTGGTAATTTAATCAGGGTTTCCGGGATAAGATGTTTTGAGAAAGGTTTTCGTGAATTGCGGTATTTTAGGAAATGATTAGAATAATACTTTATTATTTAAATTTGCTTTTTATTGCGAAGTAGATGAGTTAGGGCCCCACGTGATAGTCGCGGGACTGTAGGGAGGCAGGTAAGGAAAAATGTTACGGACCCCTGTCCGACAGGGCTCTGAACAGAAAGTAACCTATATCAACGCACAACGCTGTGGTATGCGGTCTGCGTCGCCGCATACTTTCTTTTCAAATTATGTGACCTAAAAATATTCTCCAGGTCATAAAATTTTACACTCACGATTAAGCACGCCTGCACACAATGTACCTACAATATTTTATCCCTAAGCTTTAAGAATTATCCAACTATTTTCTATCTTTTCTTATAGTTTATGTAACAACAATGTGCCTGAAAACCTTTCATGTAACGTATATAGGCTATCTATCAAGACGTGTACGTGCCCTTACAATATAAGCAGAGCAAGGCGTTAAGAAATTTTTTGGAAAACCTTTATTGAAGAACTTTCAACGCAATTTTCTGTATATTTCTTCATTTAATTAGGTTGCTTGGAAAAAATATCACCACATAATACGCATTAACCATAAAACGTGATAACAATTTTCAATTTAGTTCATTCGATCTAAAAACAGCTCTCACTAAACACGATCCGGAGAGTGATAAAAATATTATTTTATCAAAAAATATGAGTTTCTACATAAAACAATTATGTAGAGGTACGAATAGTACAATATAACGGTTTAAGATATTTTCTCGCGGAAATATTCTACCGAGGTAGGCTTTCATCAAAAAATTATGCTGATGTCGATAAAGATTAAGATTGGCAGATAGAGCCTCTACCTGCTTCCGAATCGATTAATTTTATACAGGTTTTAATGTAAAATGCCTGCTACAGGATTCCCAACAGACTTCAGCCAAGATTTCTATAAAAATTGTAAAGAAAAATACTAATACTTTTAGTATTTTTTTTTAGAATAATAAAATAAAATCATTCTTTATAAGACAAGGTAGCGGCCCAATTCATTCTAAGTGGTAGCCGTCGCCCACTGATATTGGAAATGCCAGAGACGAGAGAAACCATTTTCTAGCTTAAAACGAAACCGTAGATCTAATAGACTAAGAAATATGAACTCGATACCGATAGCATTAGGCTGTAAATAAAATATTTCTTTACCAGTACGAGACGAATACGGGAAAAAACAACGGCACAGTTTTGCAAACGAAGTAAAACTCTTTTTTCATTTTCTTAAGGTTGGCCGCAAAAATTTAAATATTCTATTTTTAAATAGTGAATTTAAAAATCGAATAATATTTAAATTTTTAATACGACCCGATGTCAATACAACCTCTTTTGATAGTCGTTGGACGCGTTTTGATTTGTATACAATAGTCTTCCCCTGCGTTGTTCGTCGTACTCAACTGTACTTCTTCTAACACTCATAATTAATTTATTAAGGATCGTAATTCACTTCATCTGAAAACCAAGATAAGACCAATCCACCATAAACTTCTGAAGTTGAACGGAAATTTATATTCAAATATAATTTAAATTTATAATATAATACAGAATTAAGCGTAGGCTCACATTTTAGTATTACAATTTATAATTGAGTAGGTAATAATCTCGTGTATTAGTAGTAGTTGAATTATTATGTAATAGGTATACGATGATACTTAATCTACTTATATTTTCCACGGTTTCGGGGGGATAATTTTATGAAATATAGGAAACTAGCTATTTCCCGCGACTTCGTCCGCGTAGATTTCGATATTAAATAGGTCTTTGTTTTAAGTGCAATTCATTAATTCCACAACACCCCACTACAGGAGTTGAATTTCATTTTACGTCATTAAAGATAACATTTATATAATCAGCGTCCCTGAAAACCTCGAAAATGACATCCATATCAATTTCTAATAATTTTCACAACTATTTCATCCCCCTATTTCATGGGACCAAACATATTACTTAAAAAACAAAGAACTGTCTATTTAATATTTCACCCTCTGAACCCATCCCTATCAAAAATATTAAAAACAACATTTTAAGTTCCTATCCCAATACTAATTTGCAAAACGTTAACTTCAAAACAAAGATCTGTTCATACAACGTTTCATCCCCAATTTCACCCTTCCAAAGCCACCCTTGTCAAAAATATTGATGAGGGTATTTTTTATTTTGATAGTAGTACCCCAAAACAAATTTTCAACTCAATAAGTTAAAAAACAAAGAAGTTTCATCCAATCGTTTTTATCCCTTTTCACCCTCTTAGGGGTTGAATTTTAAAAAACCCTTTCTTGGTACACCTCTAGATATTAGGACAAACACACCCTCCAAATTTCAAGTCGCTACGACCAGCGGCTTAGGCTGTGCGTTGTCTGTCAGTCACTCAGTCAGTGAGTCAGTCAGTCAGTCAGTCAGTCAGTCTGGACAAAGCCTTTTATAATATGTATGGATGGATTAATTGTTGATGGATTAAAGAATGATGATGAATATAATAATATTAAGATAACAACAATTTGAATAAAATTATTATGATACCTCTTTTCTCAATAAATTCTCAAAGCAACCGTTTGATTCGATCCCAAGTACAACAGAAAATATCTATGAAAAAAAAATGCAAAAACAAAAGGCTTTCATCTGTATATGACAGGAGGAACAAAGGAGGTTTTGTTGTGTATTATTACGTGAATATATTTGAATAATGGTTTGATACGCAAGGATCCAACCTCCGTCACGGCATCAATGAATGTTGATTGAGATGTATGGCTTAACGTTGCGTTTCCTTATTGTAGGATTGTAATATAGTTACTATAATAAATATTAGCCATAAACTAGTATTTGTTGGTTTATTTTGTGCAAAAAATATTCGCTTGTATTTGATATGAAAGCTTCATTAGTAAACTGAATAAGATTGTCTTATTTATATTGGCCAAGAAGGTGCTCTATGGATTAATTCGTATTCACTGATAACTAAGTCGGAAAATGTGTGTGTTTCAACTAATAAATATCCGTATTTGTCACGTTGTAGCAAAACTTGAACAAATCTTTTTCGTTATTAATTTTCATTACGGATTTGGAAATCTAAATCTATCTAATATTTCTTTGATTTCTATTAAATTCCAATCTATACATTTATTGCTTATATTTGAATTATTCATTAATTTCAGCAAAATGACTTTTTAATATCCGCCGTTTCTATATGGATTAAGATAGTAATAGAAATAATAATAATTACATTAATTTAAGACTCGGTAACTTCTGTTTAACAATCGCATATCCCCACTACTTATCTAAAGAGGCAATCTTATCGTATATATTCAATTAGAATTAGCTTCTATCGCCTTATTTGAATCTAGACATTATCCTATCTGTGTCTGCTCAGTTGAAACGTTCGTAATCTCTGCGTTTAACTGATCGGACGCCGTTATCTATCGGATAAATATTTAATGGGGTATTATTGGCGACTTTTGGCAATAATACCGCTATTTAACTTCATTAGAAACAGATAATCGACTTTATCGATTAATGAATGTTTTTTTCTGAATGTTATTCATTTTAACGATTGCTTTGTTAGGCTAGTGGTTATAGTATGGATAATGACGTTGTTGGTTTTTGGACACAACGAATAATGAACAACTGTGGCGTAGTGGTTAATTTAGTCGTCTCGCCTCTAACATCGCCGTGCCAAGTTTTGTGGGTTCGATTCCCACTCAAGACAAAATATTTATGTGATTCATAGATAATTGTTTTGAGTAGCTGTAATTTATAATCATTGTATTTTTGTATGTTTGTACAGTCCCCCACGACACAGGGCTTGTTCCCTATTTATGGTGTTGTCTCTTTAAATATTAACTCAATAACATTGTTTAAGTTTAAGATTATGATTAGGTTTTGATATTGGATATTTTCATTTCAACCCATAAACGTCCCACTGCTGGGCACAGATCTCCTCCAAATAATGTGAAGGAAATTTAGCTTACTATACCACGCTGGCTAGACGGGTTAGTATAGGGTTTGTTTCGAATTTTCCTTTTCTTGCAGTGCTGTTGCCTGCACAAGGTTACTCTCTTAGTCGCCTTTTACGACACCCACGGGTTGAGACGGGGTAGTGACATTATGTATTCTTAATCCGTCACTATACGGACTGGATATTTTATGGTCAGTTAATAGTATTTAATAAATAATACAAGCTTTCGTCCTAAGTAAAAATGTATATTCTTGTTCTCAGTAAATATAGGTACAAAAATACAACTACACGAATTTTAATCCACGTAAATATACTCGAAAGTATTCGATCAATGTGTGTTACCAGTGATGACTTATGGCAATGAAACGTGGTCTTTGAATATGGGCCTCATTAAAAAGCTCAAAATAGCCCAGCGAGCTATGGAGAGGGCAATGCTCGGTGTCTCTCAGCGTGATCGAATCAGGAATGAGGAAATCCGCAGAAGAACCAAAGTTACCGACATTGCCCACCGGATTAGCAAGCTGAAGTGGCAGTGGGCAGGGCACATATCACGTAGAACTGATGGCCGATGGGGCCGAAAAGTTCTCGAATGGAGACCACGCACCGGCAAGCGTAGCGTAGGACGCCCACCCACAAGGTGGACAGACGATCTGATCCGAATAGCAGGATCGCGCTGGATGCAGGCCGCAAACAACCGGCCCTTTTGGAAATCTCTTGAGGAGGCCTATGTTCAGCAGTGGACTTCCTGCGGCTGATATGATGATGAAATATACTCATTCAGTTAAATTTAGTATAATAAATAACGCTTTAAGTTAGTTACTTTTAGCTTTATCAACTGACATTTTAAAACGTCAGAGAACGAGTCCTTAAATTAAATAAAGCCACATCCCAGCAGCACGTTCGTGAATTAAATAGCTAGAGGCCAATTATCCCGAAACTGTAACAACTTTACACTTAAGGATTCACAGCCACTAGCTTTGTTATTAGTTACACACTGCGTCTATGTTCGCTGGGACTGCATTATTTATTACATTATGTCACTACTTTTTCCCCAAAGGCGTAGGAATAGTGGTAGGGGATACCTACTCATATTTCTGTAAGTAGATAGAATACAGTAGTGCATTTGTTGCTATTAACCGGGTTCATATTTAGGCTCTGGGTAAATACTGAATTTATTATTTAATGCCATACATACACTGTCCTACCAGGGAAGTGAACCCAAGACAGTAGTGATACATGTTGCACTACTACTGCAGACGAAACATTCAAGAAACATCATCATCATCATCATATTATCAGTCCAATGACATCCACCTCTAGACATAGGCTTCACTTAATTTCCGCCACAGCGAGCAGCGAGCGATTTTGTGCAGTGCAACAAACAAATTCAACAATTATTTTCTCAAATTTTGAACAGCGTGTTCTTTTTAGGGATTCGTGCATTTTTTTAAGAGAAAGTACATATATACCTATATAACTAGACAAACTATAAAATTAAAAATTAAGTTAATACCATTTTCACTTGAATTGGTCAACTACCAAACTACGAAATTCAATTTAGTGGATATGAAACATACCTAATGAGGTAAATATTTAGCTGTGTCTAGAACTAACGTTATAATTATAACGATAAAATAAAAGAGCAACGAAACAAGTAAAAGTGTAACGTTGAATAAATTTACGAAGCCTTACATTACGATGTGGGCAAAAGAAAAATATTAACTCAATTGCGTGAGGTGTGTTTATTCAGGGCAGTTTAATACCTCACATGGGTGAACTCAACTCAAGTATAACAACACAGTTTCAGACATACAGCTTATAGCTATGTTTACATCTATAGACACGGAACATTTCAGACGCGTGCCGTATCAGACATAAAAATAATCTTTGATATAGTTTGTATTAAAACATTTATACTCGTATCTATCGTAAGCCGCACAGACGCGAGCCAACAAGAGCTGTCCTATTGTAAAGAAAAAAAAAATATCGCGTTCTGTGAGGCCTCATCTCATTGGTTGATAGAAAACGCATGTAGGTGATTTCTGTAAGCATGTGATTTCTAATTGGGATAGATCCACGGGTGACAGCTAGTTAATTTATAAACTTAAAATTAATTCAGTCTAGGACACCTTCACGGCCATTATTTTATGGTTTACTATAATCTATCAAAGAAATTTGAGATAGATATAAAAGGCTGGGATACTTTACAGTCGATCTACTAAGAAAGCGACGCCGCGGTTAGAACCAAGTAGACAATAAATTCTCAGTTAAAATAAAGCAATCACATTATTTTAAATAGTTTTTACTCTGCAAAAATTACAGCCTTGAAAAAAGTTTGCATCGCTCTAAACTTTTTTTATTTTTACATCGCTTCAATATTCGTCTAGTGATTACTCCGTTAAATAATAGACTATCTCATTAATCACGAACCTTTTCTAGCCTAACACAGTTAGTATTAACGAGCCACAAACCCATCTCTGAAAGCCATTTCCCTCAATTAGCTCTTAAAACTTTCGGGACGACAAGAACACTGTTTTTTTATCCCCGCCGAGATAAGAAAAGATATTTTTCAGTAAGAGGTACTTAGATACCTATCAGCTTGCCTTTCCAGACCTTTTCTTTTGTACCCCACTAATTATCTTAATATCCACCCTTGAGAGCCATAAAACATCAGAAAATGGAAGCACCTTTAAAGGGAGTCCCATAAAAAGGGTAACACAACAAACCACGTCAAAAACCCTCGCCATTTGGCACGAATTACTCTAGAGAAAAAATTCAACTGGAAATGGCAATTAGGTGAGACAAATGAACTTGAAAATATAAATTTTTCACTAAATAGGGTCAAATCTTGACCTAGAAATGTTTTTTTCTGTCTCTAAACTTTTATTGAAATCTTGTGACTAGATCTTGACTTTTAAGAACGTTTCTTTTAACGAGTCTGATTAACTTTGACAAGTAAAACAATTTCAGTATTGTTAGATTATCAAGAAAATTGTATCTGAGAGCTTACTTATAAGATTAAATTAATCCTTTATCAAGATTAATCCTTGTTTGTTTTATTAAATTCTAAGCAATCTTTCTCATTTCTTATTTAAAGGTTTATTTTATAAAATGCCTCGGTGGCGCAGCGGTTACTGACATGATATACATTTGCAGTTATTGAGGTCTCGGGTTCGTTCCCCAGGTCTCAAATATTTGTATGATCTGCTAATGTTTGTTTGGGTGTCTTCAATCTGTAATATCTATAATGTATTTAGAAATATATTATATTATTATGTATATTTATGAACTAAAAGCCTTTCATGCTTCCACGGCAACTATAAGCTAATATTCTTCTTGTATAAAGAGGGATCAATGCTTAGTGGAGAGCACAAGTAAATAACTATAATTTAAAAAAAATTTATAACCCGACTGCAAAAATCAACAGAGGGCTACGCACTAAAAGAACCGTGAAATTATTGTAATGTTGAATTTAAATACATAACATACGTATATATTTGTAATCTCCATTTGATTCCCTTTATTTTGATACTCTACTCGATAGGTTTGGTTAAAAAAAAAATGAACTAAGTACTTACAATTTGGAACCATTCAATTATGTATAATCGCTTTTTGAATATATGTAATCTCCTTTTGATTCTCTTTATTTTGATACCCAACTCGATAGGTTTGGTTAAAAAAAAAATTGAACTTCTTACAATTTGGCGTCAAAAGCCCACCGTTTAAGTCTTTTTATTCTTAAAACCTATCTAAGGACACTTGGGTTTTCTAGACGAATCTAACGATACCCTAATTGTCAAAATCCATCCAGTCGTTTGGAAGATTCGTGGGAATAGAGAAAATTATACTATATAATTATAATTAAACTAGCCTGTTCGTCTAGTGGTTAGTGGCCCAGACTGCTAAGCCGGAGGTCGTGGGTTCGATCCCCACCCTGGAAAAATCTTTGTGTGATGAGCATGATTGTTTGTTCTGTGCCTGGGTTTAATTTATCTGTTATATGTATGTGCTTACAAAAAAAAAATATTTAAGTAGTTTATCAGTTGTTTAGTACCCATTACACAAGCAAATAATAATTGCTTAATTTGGGACTAGATGGCGATGTCTGAATGTGGTGAAATATTATATTATTATTATTAAACTACCAAAGATCGGCATTAATAAAGACTGAACTGTAATATGGAGACAGCCCCAGACAAAACAATATTTTTATTTATTCACGATGTGAAGTTTCGCAAAGGACTCACTAGTATTATAACCTATTATTATCACGTAAGAGATCGGCAAACCGCGTCACGTAGGAAACCTGAGCAAAGCCTTTACTATAATAAGTCACGTCGCCCACACTGTCGGCAGACTCATAGCACAACAACGTGTATAAACCTATATGTAAATTAGCTTATTTGCTTCAATGAGCTTATATTTTCATCACGTAGAATATTACAAGTATTTTTAGAAAGTTTACATTTATTTATATTCATTAAATAAGTTTGTTGAGAGTTTTGAATAACTTTCTAAAGTCAAGGGTTATATTGCTCACCTTTTTAAAGATAAAACTTTGTGAAGAAATAATATGATTATAAAAATTCTTTGTACGAATATTTGAAATTCTGTTTGGAAAACTTCGCATTTGTATCTTCTCATGTAATCTTATAATTTCGGATCCATATATGTAGAGAATCACGACAATAATTCAGAAATACTGTTGCCATGCCGTCTTGTGAGCGATATGTATATACAGGGTAAACTTCGATTTAGGAAACTTTGATTGCGTTATTTGTTAAACTATGCAACTAAAGGAAAATAAATGATAATAAGTATTTATATTTTTTGAACATCAAAAGGAATAATTTGAAAAATTATTAAATTTTCGAGAGCAAAAAAGAATGAAGAAATAAATAAGCTCATAAACAATCTTTGTTCAGAAAATTCTATTGTCAAAATGTGGATCAGCAGTGTGATTGTAAGTAAGATACCCATCACACACAACGCGTTCACGCGTTCAATGTTCTCATACTTGTCGTGTTCGCTGAGTTAACAGGTTAGGTTTTCTGGCCGTGTCGGTCTACCAGTACAACGTAATATCACACACAAATCGCAACGCAAAACGCAAGAATGCGTTCGTATGACAGGTCTTTTAATCTTGAAAAATCTTAGTTAAAATTTCATAGAATTTTTCTTAATAAATACATTCGTGCTGATATTGATCTCAAAGAGGGTAACTAAAACGTATTTAAAAACAATCAGTAATTTCACGTGAAACTTCAGAATTTGTTTCATGGCACACTTACAGGCTTCTATTTCTTCGACATTCTTTATTCAACTTTGGCTGTAAAATAATTTTATCCATAAGAGTCTAATAAAAACCTACGCAAACGCGGTTATGCTATTTTTATTCAAATATCAAATTCTTTTATATCTCTGAAGTCCAAATTATTTTTTAATAAGGCACAAATACTTCTTATACTTATTACATTGATAAACAAAGACGATAGCTATAACAAAAACATAAAACTGTCCAGTTATCAGACAAACCCTAAGGGTTCCTTTTGTATCTTTTTAGTACGGAACCTTAATAATACCTACTTGTAAATCTAATTTCATGTAGACTATTTTAAAAGTTTAGCTCTGAAAGTGTAAAAAACTGTGCTACACTTACTGAAAAATATCTTAAGATTAGTTTAGATAATATTGTGTAAGAAATTTAAATTTTATTAGAAGAAAATAATGTAATGCTTGCTTTTTATATAGGTAATGTCTTTTAAAGTTCCACTTAGTCTGCGATAAAAAGAAAAGGTGAAATTTTATGATGCCATTACTTGACTCCGTATCTACTGAATTATTTTGAAGTTTACGATGTTATGCATCGATTGTGCTGACGTCAGCTATGAACGGTAATGTTACTTCAAACGTACATACTAGGTACATAGCTAGATGTATGTTCAAGATCTAGAATGAGGAAAGTTACTATATTATCCGTGTAGTGACGGATTAAGAATACATAATATCACTACCCCACCTCATCATCACGAGAGTGTCGTTAACGACACCCACGAGTTGAGATGGGGTAGTGACATTATTGGTTTAAATGATGACTATATTATATTGCTAAAAACTGTTGCTTTTGCATTAAATATCGATTCCATTAAATCATCATCATCATTTCAACCCACAAAAGTCCCACTGCTGGGCACGGGTCTCCTCCAAAGAATGTTGAGATATAGGTATTTTATTTTAAAAATATTTTAAAACTTAAATTTATCATTACCGTCGTTCCTGCTGAGCACAGATTTCTTCTTACAAGAGATAGATAATAAAATAATAATAATTTAATATCTTACTAACGGTGGACTTCTAGTATATCAGGCTCTATGCCAATCAATAACATGGTACTGTACCATCACCTGGGGAGGTGCTACAAAACCTCACTTTTGAACGAATGCAACATTATAACTTTAGGTACTACTTACCTATTTTTTTATTTTTACCAAGAGTTTCATGATATTTAAATAGCGATAATAATCTAAAGGTGACCCTTTAGTTTACTGGTATTTATAAAAAACTAAGTATTGTTATATGATACAATATAAAATTAGTATATAAATGGTAAAAAAAGTTTTTTTGTCTCGAACAAAATAAAACTGTTTAACAAAAACCATTTTACTGACGCATTCCGGTAAAATAATATGAGACTATTATAGCAGTCTAGCTTTGTAAACAACAATGCTTTTTGAAACCTTAAACTAAATCGCAGAGGACGCATAACTCGTATTCCATGTTCTGTTGAAACATTGTTCAAATTTAACTAAAATAAAAGCAGATGTGACAAAAACATTTGAGAGTGAAGTACAGTTTTATGATTCATTTTTTACAAAGCTATTCCTCGTTTATTTGATATGATATTCGTAACAAGTTCATTATAATATAGTCACGTATCTAATTTAATTAAGTTATTTTAGAATTTTATGATTTAGAGGAATCTGACAATATTGTCAGACACCTCTAAATCATACCTACTAACTGTTGCAACGAAATTTTGCTTCCATAACACATAGCATGATGTTATATAGCCTATAGTCTTTTTACGAAAAATGAGCTATCCAACTCTAAAAAAAAAATTAAATTAAAACCAAAAAATTAAACAATGAAACCTTTTTTTGCACACAACATGCTAGAATTTTTTTTTCAAATGTACCATTGATCTATCAATATATCTATGAGCCAAATTAGATAGAGATCCTTTCAGTTATTTTGGCGTGATTGAGAAACAAACATTCATCCATTTATTAAAACGCTCGCATTTTAAATATTAGTTGTATAGAAAAATATCACTTCCAGTACCTATAAGTACCTACTTATATTCTTGTTTTAAACTAAAACCATTAGTCTACGTAACAGATTAAGTACCAATGTTAATACCTGTGATATAGCCGCAATTTTCTTATCAAGTTAGGCCAGATATATAACAATGCTGGTCCTAAAATATAGTGTGGATGTTAGACGGGAAACAAATGGCACAACTCGAGAGCGTTAGGACCCTACCATTATGTAGGGTTCGACACAGAGATAAGTACTACCTATATGGGTAACAATGTGACGTCAGAATGAATTTAGTACGTCACGATTTTGTGGATATTCTACTTTTATATGTAAACTGGAAGTCGTTCTTTATTTGACCTCTGCTCAACTCTTATTGGCGTGGTTTTATCATCAGGTCCATGTTACTCAGTGATAATGTAGCTTTCTAACGGCAAAAGAATTTTTGGAATCAGTCCAGTAGTTTTTAAGTTTATTCATTACATACAAACATATAAATCTTTTTGTCTTTATAAAATTTGTGTAGATGTAATAGATTGTCAAGTGATGTTTCCTGTCGGCCATACGAGCAAGAATTTCAATAGTATGGTCTATTTTTAAATTGTGAAACGGGTCTAGTTATGGGTAATAGTACAATTTTTGGCTTAATTGACAAGTGGAAACTTCATCAGCAACCCATTAAGTCCCACTGCTGGGCTCGGGTCTCCTCTCCTCTAACTAGAGAGCTGAGGGATTTAGGCCATAATCCACTCATAAGCATCCATCATCAGACATACTCATAGAATTTTTTGAAGGGTATGTGAGTTTCCTCACGATGTTTTCCTTCACCGTTAGCAGATGGTAAGTCACTTGACTAGTACATATAAATTCCACAATGTGGAATCCACATTGGTACTGCCAGTCGGGATCGAACTCGGACCGCGTGATTTGCACGCTGGTCCCTTATCCATTCAGCCACCATCTTTTTAAGTGGAAACTTGGTCTAATGAAAACTAAAACTTTATTAAAGCATCCGTATTGTATGTGAACGGGATGGCATATATAAAATTCTAACAATAAAAATATTTTTATAGTCGTTTTCTGCTGTGGCAATCTCAACGAAGGCCAGCTAAGTATGGTTGGATATTTACACGCAAGTTTAGTTATCGTATCAAACTTATGTATCGATGACCAATCGTTACTGTATGAACACTTGAATAAATTTAAACACTGATTAAGATCCCGTTTAAATCTTTGATCACAAAAAAAAAGCAGTTTGTGAGAGTGAGGGGAGTAATTCAAGCATAACCAATGCCAGTGCAGGCATTTATTTATCAAACTAGCTATTACCTGCAACTTCGCTCTCTTGGATCTTTGTTTGGCTACTACTCAGGTGATATTGATTGTAGTGTTACCCTTCTTCGATAAATGGACTATCCAACGCTAAAAGAATTTTTCAGTTCAGTTGCGTAGTGTAGTGCGTTAAATTAACCAAACAAACAAAGTCTTCAGTTTTATAATATTAGTATAGATATTTTTTTATAACTAATTATTTTCGCTTCTATAACTAGGTACAGTTATCAAAAAAGTAGGTGAACATATTCATAATTCAGCTCCTTTTGTTGCTGACCGTACATTAAAATTAAAATCCCAACAATAAGAATGTTGAAACAAAGAAGATTCACCGGGGGCGGGTATGCAATAAACAACCGAAGTTGAACTTACTCGATTACCAGTTACAAAAGTGAGTTTGGTAAATTCATTAGCGAATTCTCACAGAGATTAAAACACCATTGAAACTTGGATATTACTTAAGACTTGCTCAATTTGTGGGATTAATTTACAATTATATTATTTATTTTGTTTATTTCAAATGGTTTCTTATGAAATATATCTTCTGCATACAGTTTCACCCGCGTAATTAATTAAAATATAAGCTACATTTTGTACTCTGTCATGTCACACTCTTCCAACAGTTATTTTGCAAAGCACATTATTCAGTTAGTATATGCAATGGATTTCCTACAGTATCTAAACAGTTTTCCAGCACAATTTGTGCAATGAACTGAAGAACCCGCCCCCCCCTACGAAACATTTTATAACACTGCAAATTCTTATTAAAGTGCCAGCTAGGTTCATAAGAGGATTGGAATAGTAAAAAATACACAGGGAAAAGTTTCAAAGGTTTAAAGAACCCAATATTACACGGGCGGATCCAAAAATAACAGCTGCACTGGTATAAAATTTTAAATTGAACCGATATAACACACAACCAAAACAGAGACTAGTTTATATTCGTATTTAACATACCATCAGTCACAGTTGTCGATGTCATGTCGAAGCCGTCACGTGCTCGTTCATTTACACAAAACGTGTAACGAGCTTTAAGTGTGAAATTTGTTGGTGCCATCCGTCATGGCGTGACGTATCCATTTGGAAATGAAGTACCGTCGGGGTCTCTGGCGATTTGCCTTTAGAACTAAAAATACTTTACAGTCGATCTACTAAGAAAGCGACGCCGCGGTTAGAACCAAGTAGACAATAAATTCTCAGTTAAAATAAAGCAATCACATTATTTTAAATAGTTTTTACTCTGCAAAAATTACAGCCTTGAAAAAAGTTTGCATCGCTCTAAACTTTTTTTATTTTTACATCGCTTCAATATTCGTCTAGTCATTACTCCGTTAAATAATAGACCATCTCATTAATCACGAACCTTTTCTAGCCTAACACAGTTAGTATTAACGAGCCACAAACCCATCTCTGAAAGCCATTTCCCTCAATTAGCTCTTAAAACTTTCGAGACGACAAGAACACTGTTTTTTATCCCCGCCGAGATAAGAAAAGATATTTTTTAGTAAGAGGTACTTAGATACCTATCAGCTTGCCTTTCCAGACCTTTTCTTTTGTACCCCACTAATTATCTTAATATCCACCCTTGAGAGCCATAAAACATCAGAAAATGGAAGCACCTTTAAAGGGAGTCCCATAAAAAGGGTAACACAACAAACCACGTAAAAAACCCTCGCCATTTGGCGCGAATTACTGTAGAGAAAAAATTCAACTGGAAATGGCAATTAGGTGAGACAAATTAACTTGAAAATATAAATTTTTCACTAAATAGGGTCAAATCTTGACCTAGAAATGTTTTTTCTGTCTCTAAACTTTTATTGAAATCTTATGACTAGATCTAGACTTTTAAGAACGTCTCTTTTAACGAGTCTTATTAACTTTGACAAGTAAAACAATTTCAGTATTGTTAGATTATATTATCAACAAAATTGTATCTGAGAGCTTACTTATAAGATTAAATTAATCCTTTATCAAGATTAATCCTTGTTTGTTTTATAAAATTCTAAGCAATCTTTCTCATTTCTTATTTAAAAGGTTTATTTTATAAAATGCCTTGGTGGCGCAGCGGTTACTGACTGACATTTGCAGTTATTGAGGTCTCGGGTTCGTTCCCCAGGTCTCAAATATTTGTATGATCTGCTAATGTTTGTTTGGGTGTCTTCAATCTATAATATCTTTGTATTTAGAAATATATTATATTATTACGTATATTTATGAACTAAAAGCCTTTCATGCTTCCGCGGCAACTATAAGGTAATATCCTTCTTGTATAAAGAGGGATCAATGCTTAGTGGAGAGAAAAAGAGGGCTGTTGAAGGCCTTTTCCTCATGAGATTACCACTATTTAAACTAGCCTGTTCGTCTAGAGTGGTTAGTGACCCAGACTGCTAAGCCGGAGGTCATGGGTTCGATCCCCACCCAGGACAAATCTTTGTGTGATGAGCATGATTTTTTTTTTTTTTATTTTATTATCTCAGAAAAAAACTTACAAACTATGAGGTATAAGTCTGCCAAACTGCTTAGCAGTTTGTCGGCAGCAGTTCTCTAAAACATTAATTTTCAACAAAAAACATTCATCTTCCGCAACATGCCCATCACATTACACATAAAGGTTTGTTCTGTGTCTGGGTGTAATTTATCTATAATATGTATGTATTTACAAACAAAAAATGCATTCAAGTAGTATATCAGCTGTTTAGTACCCATAACACAAGCAAATATAATTGCTTACTTTGGGACTAGATGGCGATTGTTTGTTCTGTGTCTGGGTTTAATTGATCTATAATATAATATGTATGTATTTACAAAAAAAAAATTAAGTAGTTTATCAGTTGTTTAGTACCCATAACACAAGCAAATATAATTGCTTACTTTGGGACTAGATGGCGATTGTTTGTTCTGTGTCTGGGTTTAATTGATCTATAATATAATATGTATGTATTTACAAAAAAAAAATTAAGTAGTTTATCAGTTGTTTAGTACCCATAACACAAGCAAATATAATTGCTTACTTTGGGACTAGATAGCGATGTCTGAATGTGGTGAAATATTATATTATTATTATTAAACTACCAAAGGTCAGCATTATGTATATAATATGGCCCTAGACAAAACAATATTTTTATTTATTCACGATGTGAAGTTTCGCAAAGGACTCACTAGTATTATAACCTATTATTATCACGTAAGAGATCGGCAAACCGCGTCACGTAGGAAACCTGAGTAAAGCCTTTACTATAATAAGTCACGTCGCCCACACTGTCGGCAGACTCATAGCACAACAACGAGTATAAACCTATATGTAAATTAGCTTATTTGCTTCAATGAGCTTATATTTTCATCACGTAGAATATAACAAGTATTTTTAGAAAGTTTACATTTATTTATATTCATTAAATAAGTTTGTTGAGAGTTTTGAATAACTTTCTAAAGTCAAGGGTTATATTGCTCACCTTTTTAAAGATAAAACTTTGTGAAGAAATAATATGATTATAAAAATTCTTTGTACGAATATTTGAAATTCTGTTTGGAAAACTACGCATTTGTATCTTCTCATGTAATCTTATAATTTCAGATCCATATATTTATGCTAATGTAGAGAACCGCGACAATAATTCAGAAATACTGTTGCCATACATGCCGTCTTGTGAGCGATATGTATATACAGGGTAAACTTAGATTTAGGAAACTTTGATTACGTTATTTGTTAAACTATGCAACTAAAGGAAAATAAATGATAATAGGTATTTATATTTTTTGAACATCAAAAGGAATATACCTCAAAAAGTTCTTTTTTTAAGAACCTTGATCATATAATTTAGATAGAGATATATTTGACAAATTCTTAAATTTTCGAGAGCAAAAAAGAGAAAATTCTATTGTCAAAATGTGGATCAGCAGTCTGATTGTAAGTAAGATACCCACCACACAACGCGTTCACGCTATCAATGTTCTCATACTTTCCGTGTTCGCTGAGTTAACAGGAGGTTTTCTGGCCGTGTCGGTCTACCAGTACAACGTAATATCACAACGCAAATCGCAACGCAAAACGCAAGAATGCGTTCGTATGACAGGTCTCTTAATCTTGAAAAATCTTAGTTAAAATTTCATAGAATTTTTCTTAATAAATACATTCGTGCTGATATTGATCTCAAAGAGGGTAACTAAAACGTATTTAAAAACAATCAGTAATTTCACGTGAAACTTCAGAATTTGTTTCATGGCACACTTACAGGCTTCTATTTCTTCGACATTCTTTATTCAACTTTGGCTGTAAAATAATTTTATCCACAAGAGTCTAATAAAAACCTACGCAAACGCGGTTATGCTATTTTTATTCAAATATCAAATTCTTTTATATCTCTGAAGTCCAAATTATTTTTTAATAAGGCACAAATACTTCTTATACTTATTACATTGATAAACAAAGACGATAGCTATAACAAAAACATAAAACTGTCCAGTTATCAGACAAACCCTAAGGGTTCCTTTTGTATCTTTTTAGTACGGAACCTTAATAATACCTACTTGTAAATCTAACTTCATGTAGACTATTTTAAAAGTTTAGCTCTGAAAGTGTAAAAAACTGTGCTACACTTACTGAAAAATATCTTAAGATTAGTTTAGATAATATTGTGTAAGTAATTTAAATTTTATTAGAAGAAAATAATGTAATGCTTGCTTTTTATATAGGTAATGTCTTTTAAAGTTCCACTTAGTCTGCGATAAAAAGAAAAGGTGAAATTTTATGATGCCATTACTTGACTCCGTATCTACTGAATTATTTTGAAGTTTACGATGTTATGCATCGATTGTGCTGACGTCAGCTATGAACGGTAATGTTACTTCAAACGTACATACTAGGTACATATGTTCAAGATCTAGAATGAGGAAAGTTACTATATTATCCGTGTTAGTGACGGATTAAGAATACATAAAATCACTACCCGATCCCATCATCACGAGAGTGTCGTTAACGACACCCACGAGTTGAGATGGGGTAGTGACATTATTGGTTTAAATGATGACTATATTATATTGCCAAAAACTGTTGCTTTTGCATTAAATATCGATTCCATTCAATCATCATCATCATCATTTCAACTCACAAAAGTCCCACTGCTGGGCACGGGTCTCCTCCAAAGAATGTTGAGATATAGGTATTTTATTTTAAAAATATTTTAAAACTTAAATTTATCATTACCGTCGTTCCTGATGAGCACAGATTTCTTCTTACAAGAGATAGATAATAAAATAATAATAATTTAATATCTTACTAACGGTGGACTTCTAGTATATCAGGCTCTATGTCAATCAATAACATGGTACTGTATCATCACCTGGGGAGGTGCTACAAAACCTCACTTTTGAAAGAATGCAACATTATAACTTTAGGTTACTACTTACTTATTTTTTTTATTTTTACCAAGAGTTTAATGATATTTAAATAGCGATAATAATCTAAAGGTGACCCTGTAGTTTACTGGTATTTATAAAAAACTAAGTATTGTTATATGATACAATATAACATTAATATATAAATTGTAAAAAATTTTTTTTGTCTCGAACAAATAAAACTGTTTAACAAAAACCATTTTACTGACGCATTCCGGTTAAATAATATGAGACTATTATAGCAGTCTAGCTTTGTAAACAACAATGCTTTTTGAAACCTCAAACTAAATCGCAGAGGACGCATAACTCGTATTCCATGTTCTGTTGAAACATTGTTCAAATTCAACTAAAATAAAAGCAGATGTGACAAAAACATTTGAGAGTGAAGTACAGTTTTATGATTCATTTTTTACAAACCGTTTTCTCGTTTATTAAACGACTTCAAAAAAGGAGGAGGTTATATGTTCGACTGTATGTATTTTTTTTTTTTTTATGTATGTTCAACGATTACTCGGAGATGCCTGAACCGATTTCAAAAATTCTTTTTTTGTTTGAAAGGGTATACTTCCGAATTGGTCCCCTATTCATCACGTCAAGTTCTGATGATGGAATCTCAGGGAAATCGAAGGCAACCCTCAAATTTTATAGGCACATGTTACGTTTTTCATATATTTTTTAAAGTTATTCAAGTATTTACGTCTGATAGTCAACATCTCATGTTGATGAGCTGGTGATGGAAGGTATAACTCTTTAACTGTTAGGAGTTGGAGGATAATTCTTTCGACATTATAGGTTCTTATAAAACAATAGTTGTATTCTTGTAGGTTATTTAGGTGAGCTGATACTGGAAGGTATAACTCCTTAACTATTAGGAGTTGGAAGATAATTATTTCAATATTATAGGTACTTATAAACCTATAGTTGTATTCTTGTAGGTTATTCGGGTGAGCTGTCACTGGAAGGTATAACTCCTTAACTCTTAGGAGTTGGAGGATAATTCTTTCGACATTATAGGTACTTATAAACCTATAGTTGTATTCTTGTAGGTTATTCAGGTGAGCTGTCACTGGAAGGTATAACCCCTTAACTTTTAGGAGTTGGAGGATAATTCTTTCAACATTATAGGTACTTATAAACCTATAGTTGTATTCTTGTAGGTTATTTAAGTGAGCTGTCACTGGAAGGGAAACTTCTTAATGTTTAGGAGTAAGAAGATGATTTCTTTAAATATCACATCCATGTATAAACCTTAAGTTGTGTTATTTCAAGTGTCTGAGGTGAGAGCTCTTGATGGAAGATAAAGTTGTATAATTCAAAGGAATTCTTAGATGATATTTTAAGTTTTCGATATAGTATCTAACCTGCATTGTATACCTATACTTGTTACCTGTTACATTTTATAGGAAAAAAGAAAGACATAAAAAGCTGAGAGTTTTGAGATTCCTCTATTCTACAATCAGGTTGTGTTGTTAGAATATTTAAATAGACGTTCCCTACTATCGAAGATTCTTTATTTCGGTTTCCGTCTTAGTTTGCCAGCCAGTATTATTAAATCTGCTAGATAAAAAGTACACTAAAAATGGAAAAATAAACTATTTTTAACAAAAAAATATTAAAACGACTTCAAATCAGTACTAAAAAGCGAAAAATAAACTGAATTAGATATTTAATTCCAAGCTAAAAAATACCTACCTACCTGTTTAAAGTATAATACCCTATTACTAATCTGTTTGAAGTCGGTGCCAGCCTAATGAGGTTGTATCACTCAGTTTGAGCCGTCCACTAGGTACGATCACACGCAAGTGCGAGGTGGTGTGGAGTAGCGAGCGGTAACAGATGTACGTACTAAGTAGTACGTAGCTTAACAAACTCTTTAGGCTGGCACCGACTTAGAACAGATTAGTAATAGGGTATTATACTTTAAACAGGTAGGTAGGTATTTTTTAGCTTGGAATTAAATATCTAATTCAGTTTATTTTTCGCTTTTTAGTACTGATTTGAAGTCGTTTTAATATTTTTTTGTTAAAAATAGTTTTTTGATATGATATTCGTAACTAGTTCATTATAATATAGTCACGTATCTAATTTAATTAAGTTATTTTAGAATTTTATAATTTAGAGGTGTCTGACAATATACCTACTAACTGTTGCCCCGAAGTTTTGCTTCCATAACACATAGCATGATGTTTCGAAAAATAGGCTATCCAACTCTAAAAAAAATTAAATTAAAACCAACCAATTAAACAACAAAACCTTTTCTTTCATGCTAGAATTTTTTTTTCAAATCTACCATTGATCTATCAATATATCTATGTGCCTAATTACATAGAGATCCTTTCAGTTATTTTGGCGTGATTGAGAAACAAACATTCATCCATTTATTAAAACGTTCACATTTTAAATATTAGTTGTATAGAAAAATATCACTTCCAGTACCTATAAGTACCTACTTATATTCTTGTTTTAAACTAAAACCGTTAGTCTACGTAACAGATTAAGTATCAATGTTAATACCTGTGATATAGCCGCAATTTTCTTATCAAGTTAGGCCAGATATATAACAATGCTGGTCCTAAAATATAGTGTGGATGTTAGACGGGAAACAAATGGCACAACTCGAGAGCGTTAGGACCCTACCATTATGTAGGGTTCGACACAGAGATAAGTACTACCTATATGGGCAACAATGTGACGTCAGAATGAATTTAGTACGTCACGATGTTGTGGATATTCTACTTTTATATGTAAACTGGAAGTCATTCTTTATTTGACCTCTGCTCAACTCTTATTGGCGTGGTTTTATATAGACCATGTTACTCAGTGATAATGTAGCTTTCTAACGGCAAAAGAATTTTTGGAATCAGTCCAGTAGTTTTTAAGTTTATTCATTACATACAAACATATAAATCTTTTTATCTTTATAAAATTTGTGTAGATGTAATAGATTGTCAAGTGATGTTTCCTGTGGGCCATGCGAGCAAAAATTTCAATAGTATGGTCTATTTTTAAATTGTGAAACGGGTCTAGTTATGGGTAATAGTACAATTTTTGGCTTAATTGACAAGTGAAAACTTCATCAGCAACCCATTAAGTCCCACTACTGGGCTCGGGTCTCCTCTCCTCTAACTAGAGAGCTGAGAGGGTTTAGGCCATAATCCACTCATAAGCATCCATCAGGGTATGTGGGTTTCCTCACGATGTTTTCCTTCACCGTTAGCAGATGGTAAGTCACTTGACTAGTACATATAAATTCCACAATGTGGAATCCACATTGGTACTGCCGGTCGGGATCGAACTCAGACTGCGTGATTTGCACGCCGGTCCCTTATCCATTCAGCCACCATCGCTTTAAGTGGAAACTTGGTCTAAGGAAAACTAAAACTTTATTAAAGCATCCGTATCGTATGTGAACTGCTGTTAGAATTTTATAGATGCCATCCCGCATCTATAAAATTCTAACAATAAAAACAGTTTTGTAGTCGTTTTCTGCTGTGGCAATCTCAACGAAGGCCAGCTAAGTATGGTTGGATATTTACACGCAAGTTTAGTTATCGTATCAAACTTATGTATCGATGACCAATCGTTACTGTGTGAACACTTGAAGAAATTTAAACACTGATTAAGAGCCCGTTTAAATCTTTGACTACTAAAAAAATTGCAGTTTGTGAGAGTGAGGGGAGTAATTCAAGCATAACCAGTGCCAGTGCAGGCATTTATTTATCAAACTAGCTATTACCTGCAGCTTCGCTCTCTTGGATCTTTGTTTGTCTACTACTCAGGTGATATTGATTGTAGTGTTACCCTTCCTCGATAAATAGACTATCCGAAGCTAAAAGAATTTTTCAATTCAGTTGCGTAGATTAGTGCGTTAAATTAACCAAACAAACAGTCTTCAGTTTTATAATATTAGTATAGATATTTTTTTATAACTAATTATTTTCGCTTCTATAACTAGGTACAGTTAGCAAAAAAAGTAGGTGAACATATTCATAATTCAGCTACTTTTGTTGCTGACCGTACATTAAAATTAAAATCCCAACAATAAGAATGTTGAAACAAAGAAGATTCACCGGGGGCGGGTATGCAATAAACAACCGAAGTTGAACTTACTCGATTACCAGTTACAAAAGTGAGTTTGGTAAATTCATTAGCGAATTCTCACAGAGATTAAAACACCATTGAAACTTGGATATTACTTAAGAGTTGTTCAGTTTGTGGGATTAATTTACAATTATATTATTTATTTTGTTTATTTCAAATGGTTTCTTATGAAATATATCTTGTGCATACAGTTTCACCCGCGTAATTAATTAAAATATAAGCTACATTTTGTACTACGAGTATGTCATGTCACACTCTTCTAACAGTTATTTTGCAAAGCACATTATTCAGTTTTTTTTTTTTTTTAAAAGACAACGCCCGCACTAGGGAACAAGCCCTGTGTCGCGGGGAGCTTTACAAACATGGAACTAACGGACACAAAGTACACCCAGACTAGAAACAAATATCTATGAATCACACAAATATTTGTCTCGTGTGGGAATCGAACCCACGTCACCCTCAGCACGGCGATGTAGTGGCGAGGCGACCACCTTAACCACTGCGCCACGGTGACAGTCACAATATATTCAATAATATATATAGTCAATATATCTTCTGCATACAGTTTCACCCGCGTAATTAATTAATTAAAATATAAGCTACATTTTGTACTATGTCATGTCACACTCTTCCAACAGTTATTTTGCAAAGCAATTTATTCAGTTAGTATATGCAATGGATTTCCTACAGTATCTAAACACAAACTCACGGTGAGTTTTCCAGCACAATTTGTGCAACGAACTGGAGAACCCGCCCCCCCTACGAAACATCTTATAACACTGCAAATTCTTATTAAAGTGCCAGGTTCATAAGAGGATTGGAATAGTAAAAATACACAGAGAAAAGTTTCAAAGGTTTAAAGAACCCAATATTACACGGGCGGATCCAAAAATAACAGCTGCGCTGGTATAAAATTTTAAATTGAACCGATATAACACACAACCAAAACAGAGGCTAGTTTATATTCGTATTAACATACCATCAGTCACAGTTGTCGATGTCATGTCGGAGCCGTCACGTGCTCGTTCATTTACACAAAACGTGTAACGAGCTTTAAGTGTGAAATTTGTTGGTGCCATCCGTCATGGCGTGACGTATCCATTTGGAAATGAAGTACCGTCGGGGTCTCTGGTGATTTGCCTCTGAAGTGTATTTTGGTTTGTACGTAAAATTAAAAATAATGTATATCTAAAATTTTACACAAATATACTAACTTTTTTTGAAGATAGCGCTTGGACTTGAGAACCACCCCTTTGCGGGGGACTGTACAATCATACAATTAACGGACAATACAACCAAGATTCAAAAAAATATCTGTCTCTTATGGGAATCGAACCGACGACGTCACACAGCACAATAATGTTAGTGGGGAGGCACTTTAACTGTTACGCCACGGTGTCAGTTACATTGAAGGAATTTAAATAAATATCGATAATTTGGAAAAATCTAACGATTTAATTTGGGCATCAATTTTTTCATAGAAGGAATCATATCAACTATCCAAAACTTTTTCTTACTTTTTTTTTAGCCTGTGTCTTCCCACTGCTGGGCAAAGGCCTCCCCCTGAACCTTCCTCTGCTGTCTATCTCCAGCCTTATTCCACCATTCCCTGTCGAAGGTATCCAAGTTGTCACATTATTATATTTATCCAAAACTATTATTTAAAATTTAAATCCAATCGAGTTTCATGGAACTAGTGTAGGTATATAATGCATCAGCACCTGCGACTGTTGAAAGCAATTTCTTTCAAGTAATCCCACAAAAGCTCCCTCATCAGTTTCTCATAGTACAAACTTAAAAGCAATCTTTCTTCAACCTATTACGTGCCACAATATACTTTTTCTTACTTAAGCTAATGCACGCTTGTAAAATAATTTATGATCACACGGCTCAAGTGTCAATCATAGTAAAAGCCTAGAAAGTTCTACTCTCGACGGACGATAAAAACTCTATAAAATGGTATTACCTGAAGTTAGCTACAGTTTGTGGAAGAACATAATTATGATATCGTACGAGTATCGCACTCTTTAATTAACTTTTCATATAGATTGTTCTACTGCTAGAATTATAACAGTGAAGGGGCAGACAGAATCATTTTGGAAATTTTTACTTTTCCATTTCATATTTTATACAACGTGCATGTCTGTTCGCCTATGGCTTTATAGCTCCTTATAGATGAAACAAAATTATTTTCTTTAGTTTAATAAAATTCTTTTTACAGTTATCCAGATTTAGAAAATCTGCATTTCTGTTTGTTTAAACTGGAAATCGAAACTAACTTGTCACGTTCAACAATCGCACTATCTTAATTACAACGCATTAACGTCCCACTGCTGTGCACGAATCTCCTTCAAACATTGTGGAAGGAATTTAGCTTACTATACCACGCTGGCCAGACGGGTTGGTATAGGGTTTTTCAAATTTTCGTTTTCTTACAGTGCTCTTGTCTGCTTAAGCTTACTCCCTTAGTCGCCTTTTACGACACCCATGGGTTAAGATAAGGTAGTGACATTACGTATTCTTAATCCGTCACTACACAGACAATCGCACTACTGCTTGACACCATCGTGGTATAAATGTTTTCAATGTACAACTATAAATGTTGCAATGTATGAGTTCAACAAGTTCTAGATGTGTTAATTAATGTCTTTACATTTATAAACATCCAGATTCTGCAGTACTAAGACCACAGAAAATACAAATACTAAGAAAAATACTCAAAGTATTTGGTAAATCTTCAACAATCTAATAAATGCGTTTACAATACGGATTTATTGTGCTCTACTCGGCATCTTAACGGATTTATACGATGTTTATGCGGCCAACGTAGCGTAAACAATCTACAAGATGAACACAATATAATACTTTATAAGCTTTGGATTAGCATTCAAAATGGCAGAGCACTGAGCGTAGTATAGTAGACTTTAGGTCAAATCGAACGACAAATATGAAACCTCTGTGTACCAAACATTACCACCATAGAAGCGAAATTTCAAAATGATTAATACTTGGTCTCATCTTAGTATGAGAATTTATATATCTATCTATTTATATTCGTATCAAAGTTTAATATCACCTTACAGCCTATAGGAGCTGAGCAGTGGCCAAATAAAAAACGAAGGGAGAAAAGCCCTCCCCGACTACCCATAAAAAATTTAGGTAAGTAATTATTTCTATAACATTCAGTTACTAAGTGAGAACTAAGTTTATAATTAGGTACTATATTTTATATGTCCTAGGATATATTTAGTGTCATTCAAATCTTTCCAATGTACCTATTTCAAATCTGAATATACGTGTGAGTCTAATCAAAACGTCACATACTAAGCATGAAATTTACGTAAGCCCGTATATTACAAGCTACCCATTTCATTTCAAAATTATTAACGCCCATCAAAGTCCTTTTGAATATAATAAGACATGTATTATATTACCTTGCTTAAAGTTTATATTGAAGGGAAAACTGAAAGTGGAGTGGCATTTACCTAGTTACAATATTACGGCTGTCAATTCAGGTATATGAGAAATTTCAAGTGATATTTTAATTCTATTCTCAAAGTTATAGTTATATACAAGTCAAAATACGAGGCTTTTTGATCTTAGGTACTAAAATAAATGCAATAAATAATAATAATAATATAATAATAAATATTGCAGTGGACTGCAATAGGCTGAGATGATGATGATGACTAAAATAAATGGTAATTAATTTTGTTGTCCACATTATTTTCACCTTATCACGAAGCAACGAATAATCTTTTTTTTTTGCATAGGTTCACATATGATTGGCTGGAATGCGACATAGGTGTTAATTTATCCTGAATTCTTTTAATGATGAAGTTAACGATATCACTTTGTTTCTTCAAATTCGTATTATTACAAAATTACAAAAAACCAAATTAAAACAAAGATACATAATGTAATGTTGTAAAAACAACAACAATAATGAAATTATTAATATTCAGCGTTTAAACAATTTATTACCCTTTCATAATTTGAATATCAAATTTAATATCAATGAGCGAAACAAAAATGAGAGTTGTACCGGCTTTGATGAATACGTAAAATATTTGGACATTGAAAGGTAAATATTCAGCGAGAACTGTACTGTACACTTGTTTACATATTCACAAAAACATAACTTGTATCAACAAGCAGCCAAACATTTGGAATATACGGGAGAATAATTGGGAAGGTGACGCCGTGATAATCTAACCAATCATATCTTACCAGCGAGGTTGCATGTAATAGGGAACGAAGCTTTTGCCGTTTAGCAAGCAACATTTGCAAGAAAATCAAAAAATAAAACTGAAAACGTTTTTGTCCTACCAACGAAGGCAACCAAGGCATTTCATTACAGTCATACATACATAACATCGCTGCGTCAACTAACATAGTAATAATATAATTCATACCAAAATTCATAGTAAAGTAATCTATCAGTGAGTACAAAAAGGACGCCATTTTTAGGGTTCCGTAGTTCCGACTAGGAACCCTTATAGTTTCGTTATGTCCGTCTGTCTGTCTGTCTGTCTGTCCGAGGTTTTGCTAAGAGACCGTTAGTACTAGAAAGCTGTAGTTTTGTAGGAGTGTGTATATCAATTACGTCGAAAAAGTGGTAAAATAAAATTTTGGAAAATATTTTTTTTTAGGGTAGCTCCCATACCTGTGAAGTGGGGATGAATATTTTTTTTGTCGTCTACCCCATCGTGTGGGGTATTGTTGAATAGGTCTTTTAAAATGACTTTGGGGTTACTAGCATTATTTTTCGATTTAATGGTCCATTTACGAAATATTAAACCTTAAAGAGCAAATTTTTGTTCCAGTAGGGCGTCCCCCCCCCCCTCTATAAGCTAAACTGCTGGCTTGAAAAATCTGGAAAAATTCATGATGATAGTGCATTTCATGAACTTTAAACGAAAACTATAGCGGTTAAGATAACTTTATTAGTTTAGCATATATAGTCATAATAGTCGTTGAACTTGGGTGTTGGATAATTTTGTACCAAATACAAAATCCTTAGCATTAACTCCTAATATCTTTACCATTACTTATATTCAGAATAAAGAACAACAGAATTGTACTATATTGTGATAACGGGCTACTACGGAACCCTACACTGTGCGTGGCCCGACACGCACTTGGCCAGTTTTTTATACAAAAACTACAGTAATTACTTATTTGCGAGACATTTTTCTTATGACGTGTTATATTAGCATTGAGTAGAAATACACATTGGTTCATTTAAATTTATTTTTAAATAATAATAATAATAATAAATCATTTATTTGTGAAACATAGGTATATACAATAAAGATGTTAATTAAACAAATAGTGCTCTATGTTTTGCCATGCAGACAAACAAATAAGTTAGAACTTATGAACTAAACTAAACGTTTTTAAGAAAATAATAACTTATGAACTAATTAAACTAATAAATCTACATTGCCAAGACAATATACATATTAATAATTAATCCTAAAATGAGCTGTCATTTAAAAACTCATCTACACTGTAGTAACATTTAAAGTGGTTGAATTAAAATTATAATATTATGCTAAACTTGAATTTGTAGAATTAAGACACATGACAAAATAAACTAACTGCAAACGTTGTAGATAAATGTTTACCTATTTTTATATATTTTTGTCCTATAGCAGACGCGAACGAATTTCCTCCCATATGTTTCCAATTCCCAAAAGGGTTAATATAAGTCCGTTTATTTTAATTCACAATGCAAGCTCTCGTTTGTGTTTCACGCGCGTGTACTTTGATATCAACCAACATAATAATAACCATTAGAATCTCCCCGTCACAGGCCACTGCTAAGCTCACAGGCTTTTGTCTAAATGCGATATAAAACCTTACTTGTTTTTTTTTACCTTTTTGGGGCTCATAAGCTGGGTCCATTAGAACCTTAATTCCTTCCCTCATTACTCTCGTGGTAAAATCTCTACGTCTCAAAATTTTAAATGTTTTCGTTTATTCAGGTTATCATTTAAGTACAAAATGTTTATCATCATAATTATCAGCAACCCATTAATATCCAACTGCTGGGCTCGGGTCTCTATTCTTCTATTTAAAAAGCTAAGAGGGTTTGGGCCATAATCAACACACGCTGGCCTAGTGCGGGTTGGTGGATCAGACATACCCTTGGAATTTTTTCTAGTGTATGTGGGTTTCCTCACGACGTTTTCCTTCACCGTTGGCAGATAGTAAAGTACTTGACTAGTATATTTAATTCCACAAAGTGAAATCCACATTGGTACTTCCGCCAGTCGGAATCAAACTCAGACCGCATGATTTGCATCGCTTCAATGCAAATCAGAGGAAAAAGAAAAAGATGCAAAATGTGACTAATATAAAGGTCTTCTATATCTAATGCGAATTTTGCTATAAAGTTTATAACGATATCACTTTGTCATTTATAATTCAACAAGTTTTAAGTGGCAATTAACAAATAACAACTAAGGCAAAGAGAATCTTCATGTAAATAATTGACAAGTGCAAATTTAAATTGCCCATTGATCGATTTCTAATTATTTTTTAACTTAGCACCCATATTACATGATATACTCTTCAATACATCTGAGATTCAAATATTAATTTGTAATCTTTTTTTCATGTAATATTACATCCTATTTTTGACATTTGGATTTTTCATCAGTTGTCGTGTAAAACCTTGCTAGGTGGAAAATTTTTAGTTTAAATAAAATTAATGATTTACTGCAAAATAACAGACAGACACGAGGTTATTTTACCACTTTAGATACAGAACCCAAAAAATATTTTACAACAATTATAACCTTTTTATTATTCTGACTAACAATTGAAATTTATAGTTCACTATCGTACACTAAACTTATATGCCGATACAAACGTGAGATTAAGCTTCGATCAAGTAATCCTTTACTAAACAGACGCGTGAAAGTAATCACTTACTCTGAGACACATTGCTCGCATGTCGATTCTATCTTCGAAATATTATACCCCTCGAGGTATCGCATTATATCGTATATCTAAGTTAAACTAAGTGCTGCGTGCTTCCGACGTTGTTAATATCATAATATATTATGTTTGTATAACTTGCTATCTAAGTAACACGGAAAACATGTTTACTAAACATGGCATCATTTGCAAATCTGTACTCAGTTATGCGTTTTCATGTGATGAGTTAGGAAAGCGGCAATTTTTTTATTTATCTGTAAATATAAAACTGGCTTTCATCATCATCATTAAAATCCATTCGACTGGCCTGTTGGTCTAGTGGTTAGTGACCCTGACTGCTAAGCCGGAGGTCGTGGGTTCGATCCCCACCCAGGATAAATCTTTGTGTGATGAGCATAAGGGTTTGTTCTGTGTCTGGGTGTAATTTATCTATAATATGTATGTATTTACAAAAAAAAAAATGTATTTAAGTAGTATATCAGTTGTTTAGTACCCATAACACAAGCAAATATAATTGCTTACTTTGGGACTAGATGGCGCTGTGTGAATGTGGTAGAATATTATTATTATTATTATTATTATTATTAACCACTGCTGGGCACGGGTCTCCTCCAAACATTTTGGAGGGAATTTAGCCTACTATACCACGCTGGACAGACGGATGATTGTGAGCAGAATAGAGTAGTCATAAAAAGCAGTAATAAATACATTAACTTAACGCAGATAAAAAAATTGAGCTTGGCTTTGATTTTAAACTTCACATCTCATCAAAACCGCCATCAAACTGTCATACTTCCTTATCTTTACACACGAAAAATATGATCGATACATATTTTATACACAATGGAGTCAAACCCGCTCAATCAGACAAAACCGGTATAAAGAAAAAAAGCGAACGACATTCAAAGTTGTTCAATCAGATTGAATATGAATAGCTTTACTTCTTTATTTTTCGCTTTCGACCTGACATTGTAACATCGCTCGCTGTGGCGGAAATTAGGTGAGGCCTATGTTCAACAGTGGACGTCATTGGGTTGATATGATGATGATGATTGTAACATTCCATAATGTTTGGGACATAATTTGTTTTAGCGTTTATTTGAAAGAATATTTATTCGATCGTATTCTACATGTGCCCAGGCACATAACTCTAGGGCAATATAGGTTCACCCCCCAATAAAAGGAACCTTACATATTGTAGCTGGAAAAATATGAGTAAAATACAATAAGAGACTTTCTATCAATTAGGATGTCTTACAAAGTACACCAATAAATAATAAAAATATCTATACAACAAAACAAAAGGCTTCGGAAGTAAACAAATTGGGTCAAACAAGTTTAATTAAATGTCCGAAAGCAAGTTCGGAAGTAGAAACACATCGTAGGAAGTTAGTTTAACAAGTACATAAACCATATAGGCAGGCTTTCAAGGCGACATTTCGTCAGTCACATTACACAGTCACAGACAGTCCATACTCTGTATATAAAATATCTGTATTTATAAAATCTAGACCCGGCAGCATTGTAATTATCCCCTCTTTTTTCCAAATAAGAACTGGAAATCTCTACTCATAAGCTCAAACAAAACACGACCGAGGCAATATTATTTTTGCTGCTGTTTTGTAAAGAAACGCCACTTCCTCAATCGTGCTTCTCAATTTAGCGATAAGCATTTCCAAAAAAACATTTATGCTAAAGTAAACTTTAGAAAATTGATGTTTGTTTAGCAGAATAGAAAATTTCTGTAGATAAATCATAGTGGTGCAACATGCCTGAATTTCCTTCGAAGCTGAGTTCTATCGTCATAAATATTAAATCCTATTTTATCTTGGTCGTGACTACTACAGCACTATAAAAGCTTTTGAAGCTTTGAATGCTGTTGTTTGTTTTATAAATTGTGGAAATAAGATACACATTTCAAAAAAAAATGCTGTGGTGAATTTGATATCAAAGTAGAACTGAAAACTGCTTCTTAAGAAGAGAAGCAGATTAGTTAATTAATGCTATTTGGAAATAAATTATCGTTATTTTTTCATTAACACAATAAAATTAATACTTAATATTATATATAGCTGTAGTGACGAAAACTCCGTTTCAATCCTCAAAGCAAGCCTATGGAGAAATTATTGCATAAAACACGTCAACCTCAGCTTACAGAATAAATGATAGATATCACAAAAAATTTACATTGTACTTAATAATTATAAAATATAATATAAAATAATATATATATATAAAAATATACTTAATACCGTTACTTATCTAACCCTCAGAAGTCAGAATATGAATCAAGTAAACAGCTAGTTACTTAAATATTCTTATTGCATACTCTGGAACGAAGGTCGAAGATGTCGGGAAGCGGGTGACGAGGTTAAGGTGGAGGTGGGCAGGACACTTGGCAAGAAGGGATGACGGACGGTGGACCAAGCCAGCCACAGAATGGTGGCCTAGAGAAGATATCAGGCCAGTGGGCAGACCACCGGCCCGATGGTCGGACGATATCGTCAAGATCATAGGATCTCATTGGACGCGGCTGGCACAGGACACAGGACGTGAAAAGTGGCGCTGTAGAGAAGAGGCCTATACCCAACAATGGGTGAATGTAGGCTGATGATGATGATACTCTGCAATCGTTGTGACATCTAAGTACATACATTTCCAGCACTTGATCTAAAGTGTTAATATTTGAGGCAAAAATATTTGAACTCTAACTTTAAAGCCTTGGCAGTTTTTTTTTATACCACGACGCGTCGGTGTCAAACAGACGTTAGGGCTACATATTCACTGAATTTCTGTGAAAACGGGAAAATAAATTGCTTCTATTCATTCCCTACTGGGAAAACACTGAGGTTTGTATATATTTTTTTATCTATTGCAGTGTTCTGTTAGTTTAGGACTTTAGAACCACATAATTATATTAAACTGGGAAGTACAATCAACATTTTTGTAACTAAATTATCCGTAAACTGTTCAATGTATCATACAATCAAGTATGACGTATACGAAACAACAGATAATAAATGGCAAATTCGCTGATTCTATTTGAAATATTTAAATGTTACTTCAATCCATTGAACACATCCCTAACATAAAATATTATGCTATCGACATGTCACGTGATCAATATACTAAATTTGACATATCGATAGAATAGATAGATCGAATCGATTGCTACTTGTCTACGGTGGCAGATATTATGTTCGTAACACGAGTAAAGTTTCCTTTATATTATATTTGAGTTTTATAATTACTTAAAATAAATTCGGTGGTGGCATCTGTTTGTATGAAATTTTCTATGAATTCTATTTTTGTAAGACAAATTGTATATTGTCATCAATTACAGAAACGGAATCAAAATATTTTACTATCAAACCTAGGTATAATACAATTGTTTTTTTACCCGACTGCCAAAAAGGAGGGTAATGTTTTTCACGCGTATGTATGTATGTGGGCATTTCTGTTCCATTGTGACCTTCTGTAGCCTAAACGGCTTGGCTAATTTTAAAGTGTGAGGTGTCATTAGATTCGTAATTTTCCCCCGAGTGTCATAGGCTATGTGACGTCAACAAAAAACCAATATGGCGGACGTAAACTGTCAAAACAAACGTTTTTTTAATGTTATCGCAATATAGGTATCAGATGAAAGCTAATTAATAGCCTAATTCAATTATATATGCACTAACTATTGCCTGCGGCTCCGCTTATCTCTTGGAACCTAAATATCTTGACCAATTTGGAAGTGCAAGGTGTTGTTATAATATTCGTATTCATCCCAGAATCTATATCTATACTAATATTATAAAGCTGAAGAGTGTATTTGTTTCTAGGCATCATGAAGGTTTCGCTGCCATCGTTCCTTATTTAGCCACTGCTCAGTTAAGTGAAATAATTAGACGATAGCACTATCGAAATTCACAAAGTAATTATATATACATAATAATTAATAATATTGGCTGACGAAGGCTACTTTTTGGCAGTCGGGTTTTTTGGTTTTTTTAAATAAACACTTGTTTACACACTTTGTTAATTTGGTCACTAGGACATACAATATACGTACGGACGTACATCAGCATAGGTCTTTTAGTAGGCTCATTGTGCTGTCCAAATATACATCCGATACTAAGTAATTACGAAAAAGACCTATTGTTTGTAACAACGCATCAAGTGTTGTGTTTGCTGTTCGACTAATTATGGATAATACATGCAACTGGCTTAATGTTCTGATACAAGTGAAAGCTCTAATCTGTATACCATGTACACACAACAGCCCGTCAAACTCCACAAGCCATTATAGCCTCTTGGAGAACACAATACGATCTATAAAAGCATATCAGTTGGGACATGACCACCAGATTGGGCGGTTTAATTACTCTGTCGAATCCAGACGAAGAGTTAGGTGTTGCACATCAAGCTTCGTTTATTAGTTTATATATTCAATCACTTTGTTACAGAGAGATTAATTAAATAGAAGGATTAATTCTGACCGGCCTGTTGGTCTAGTGGTTAGTGACCCTGACTGCTAAGCCGGAGGTGGTGGGTTCAATCCCCACCCAGGACAAATCTTTGTGTGATGAGCATAAAGGTTTGTTCTGTGTCTGGGTGTAATTTATCTATAATATGTATGTATTTACAAAAAAAAAGCATTTAAGTAGTATATCAGTTGTTTAGTACCCATAACATAAGCAAATATAATTGCTTACTTTGGGACTAGATGGCGCTGTGTGAATGTGGTAGAATATTATTATTATTAAATTATTAATTAGGGAATTTGTTAAAAATGTTTTTTGTCATTTGATATTTTATACGTAATTGGACTTTAGACTAAGGTTTTTGAAAAAAAACGAATTGTTAGTATTTCAGAAAAAATAATTAAGTAATTCAAAATAGATATTCTTAATTTACATGCTTTTTCTCCGTGATTTGAAGTTTCGCTGAGCTTCGTAGTACAACGTTTTGCGTTCTGTTTTCTAGCGAAGTAATTGTTTTGTTTAAGAAAATAATGCCGTGGTGATCTAACTTTGCTTAGCGGTAGTTTAGTCACAAACTAAAAACGGAAGCTATTCGTTTCTATATTCATAAATTTATATTTAATTTAAAATAAAGCCATAATGGACTACTTAGTTCAATCGTCAACACCTTAACTATAAGTATAATTAATAGGGTGTTCCAATATTGTAGTAATTACTGGAGCAAATCTTTATTATTTTAAACAATGCAATGAAGTTAAAAGTACCTATAAACCTATAAATATAGGCTGACCATGCTATTCATGTATTCTCATATCTCCTCCTAATGTCGACATTAGGTTTATTCTCTGTCACTATCATTTTCAAATTTTGACAACAATTTTGATTTCAAAATCAAATAAGTCTAATGAATTTCCCAGTACGCACTCAGCACTCTAATTAAGTAAAACCACTCCAATTAATCCATATTATGAATTCACACGAACACGCACGAAACACATTATCGTTTGACTCCAAGTAAAAAGTGCAAACGACACTAAAATTAGTTACATGTAAAGCTGTTAACTGTCCGGTACAAGATGAACGACTTTCTCATAAATCGTAACGTCGCTTGTGTAATGCAGAAAGTGCTTGAGAACCATCTATCATCGCTGTTTATGCGTGCAGGGGGAGATAACGGCTTCTGACTCAAGTTAGGTAAAGTAACTTATAATCTGTACAGCTGGTAACATTTCCAGAGTATATTAGCAAACTGTATTTTGAATTAGTATTAGCTGCCAAATATTTTTATTTACAATCCTGGTCCTACAATCCTACAGTTGTTGGTTGGTTGCAGTCGGCACTGTTAATGACAGATTACAGCTTATTGACGTCTCTGAGTGCGGCAGTTAGTCCTATGCCATAATTGAGTTCTGGAGATCTACTCTACTCGCAAGTAGAATTACAACACTTCCGAGAAGCTATAAGATAATTATGTATTATGGCTGCTATCTTTCGTAGAATACTTTTCTAGTCGGACTGTTAAACTTTTGTGCAAAATCTCGTAGTGCCCCACCTCTCTCTGATTATTGCTTTACATTACGACTTATGACTTACTATGACGTACAAAAAATATCACGTATGTTTACGTCGATAGTATTACATGATGAATGAAGGAAGTTTTTTTTTTTGTGAAATAGTATCGTCACAATGTTATTATTAGTACGGAAAATATAATTCGGCTAAATCAGATATAAAACGATCCATTAATTTGGTTTAATGGCGCCTACGTGCCTACGCGAATGTTGGAATGATCAATTCGACGGTTGAGGCGAGAGTAAATCTTGTGAAAAAAAAAAAAAACTTACTTAAGTGACTAAAAATGTCTTTAAACGCAAATACCGCACTAGAACGCTAAATATTAAAGCACCTGGACTTAGAATAACTATCTGCCTAAGGTCCTATTGGTTTTGAATTTGTAATCCAGTAGGGATCGAAGGAAATATCTCGGCAAAGAATCATGGCTATAAGCTCTGAAGTAAGCACTTACTCCTTAGTATGTCTTTTGTTTTCAAACTTGAAAACTTTAGGGTCAACGTAAATGTCTGACATTGGAATATATACACCAAGACTAAGCCGCCGTGAAGATTTCTCAAATTAGAACAGTGCATTCACAATACTGTAAGCATTAAATATAATAATAAATATTAAATAATAAGCGTGACATAATGGGTACACATTCATTTGAGCTTTGCAAGTCAGAGCTTATTAAGGCCGGTGTAGACAAAGTCAAAGTCAAAGTCAAATCTTTTTATTTCATTTGGATCACATACATGATACTTATGAACGTCATACAAAGCCAGAAAAAGTGTCAGTAAATTTGCCTACAGCCAGTTCACTGACAAGGTTGAGCTCTGAGAAGAACTTGGAAAGAAACTCAGGCCACTCTTTTCAATCGCCATAGTTGTTACAATTTTAATTGGTTACAGTTTGAAATATCAAAGAAAGTACAGAACCAAAACACCATACTAAATCAAATTCAATAAAATTTGGATATGAGAAAATAATAATAGTAATAATGAGCAATCAAACTTTAATTTGTTTTCGTCAAGAAGTATGGTATGTGGGATCATCACTTGGTACCAACTATGTATTAGAGAACGGTAAAAACATTTTGTGAACACATTGTTTAGCAATATTAGCTTAAAAAATAAGGAATTGAATAATTTAGTAGCACTAAAGCACAGCATGCGACGACCGACCAGTCACCCCAAGTAGCGCCCGTTCACGGGCATGACGCACAGACCAGCCATCATTCTCTTCAACCATATTTGAGGGAAGAGAATGACCCGGCCAATACGACACCACAAGCAATGACAGTTTAGTGAGCATGACAATCGAAGACACTTGCTTAATAGGAAAGAAAAAAAATGATCTCAAAATGCTTCCACTTAACAGTAATAAGTGAACAAGAGTAAGATAGAAGTTATTCCTGCAAAAAATAGATTAAGAAGCGAGCAACTAGTCCCATGCCTTTTTATCATTTATATAATCGTTTACGGTATAGTAGCCTTTCCCTATTAGATGTTTCTTAACCGTAAGTTTGAATTTCTGTAAGGGTAGGTTCATCATCTCAATGGGTAGTTTGTTATACAAACGGACTCCTAGTCCAACAAAAGAGTTGTGGACTTTATGAAGGCGATGGGAAATATTACAGAGTAAGTGTTTATTTCGTGTATTTAGTGAATGAATGTCACTAACTTTTCTGTAAAGGTGAATGTTCTGTTTAATAAACATAATATTCGCAAATATATATTGAGATGCAACCGTTAGAATACCTATTTCTTTAAAAAGTTCTCTCAGGGAAACTCGTGGGCCTAAGTTATAAATAGAGCGTATAGCTCGTTTTTGAAGTATGAATATCGTTTCAATATCAGCAGCCTTACCCCATAGCAAAATGCCATAGGACATGACGCTGTGAAAATAACTAAAGTATACTAGTCTCGCGGTTTCCACATCAGTAAGTAGTCGCACTTTTCTGACTGCGAAAGCCGCAGAGCTAAGTTTACCTGCGAGACACTTTATTTACGACGATTCACTTTTCTTTACGGTCACTAAAGATCGACTCTGATTATTTAGGGTACTTCGCCGTTTGACACCACGAGTTATTGGTACCACGGTGTCAATCGCACAAAGACGTTTTTGAATTGGCTGTTGAATTTATATTTTACTATTTTACGTAATGGTGACTCTTCACTTGATTATTCGTAAACAACTAGTGTCAGTTTATTAGCGCACAATAAAGAAGTTAAATAGACGAACACGCAAAACATTTGTAATTACATTTTTACACACAAGCGCACCCTTTACTATTCTTTGTTTATTTCATATTTTTTAATCGTTCATTAAAATCTCTCGCTGTGGCGGAAGTTTGGAGAGGCCTATGTCCAGCCGTGGAAGTCTATGGGGTGATAATATATGATGATGATGCAATAAGCAGCTGGCGCAATTGATGTTGCCCGGAGCCTCGCTCCCGTGAATTTTTGTTTGGCAACAGCTCAGCTCCTTTTGGACATAGCCGTTACATAGCCTAACCCTTCCCAATAAATAGACTATCCAATACTAAAAAAAATCTTTTATTCGAATCAGTACTCTGCCAGTGCCGGCGTACGACTCGCCTGATGGTAAGCGGTTACCGTGGCCTATGGGAAATTAGAATTTCAGTTCTATTGAGTAACTGAGTTAAATAGGCTCTTCTCTTGCCTTGTTTCCACATTAGCGGAGGGGACTGCGTTCTCATTGAATGGTGAATATTGAACATTGTCAGCCATAAATTTGGCTTGAAGTAAAAGCATAATTCAAACGTTAATACATCCTTTTTGCGAACCACCTGGTATCTTTAAGTATTAAGATAAACCATTATTCAGCATCGTTCTACTTAGTCACAAGATTTATGATTCCTTCGTCCGTAGGCCGCTGTTCGACGATAAAATACTGATAAAACTTCACAAAGCTACTTTGAATTTTAGGTCCAAATAAATATAATCGAAAATACACGGGTTAGCGGGTTGTTGGGGCCCGCGGCTGACACGTCAAATTGCTTTTATTGGCTACTTAACCCTTGCATCCCAAATTATATATAAGGAACTTATATGTATGGGTTGTGGACCTGAATAAATAAAATTATTTTGTTCAAGCTCCCTTATATTTGATTTAAATTACAGCTAATGTTATTTAGTGTTATGTCCCTCGGGAAATCAGTACGTGGATAAGGCTTAATAATATTAGTGGCATAAACTTTATTAGAATGATAATAAAGTTTGTCCTTTCGAATCATTGTTATAAAATTTAATACCGTCCCTTAGTTATTAATCCGTGAATAAATGTTGGGTTTATTTGTGGGAGATATTCAGGTATTATTGTCTGTTTGAATTTAACTTTTGTGATGGAACTGACATTTCATGTTAATAGTTAAAGTTGTAATTTATAGCTAAATTTGTTTATTTAGATATAATTTTTAAGCTTATGTGAAGCCTGTTTTTCACAAAACTCCTAGCGCTCTTAACTCAGCGGTATCTCATAGGATTTTGGGGTTTCAAGAAATTCAGGGACATCACAATAATAATATCTGTACTCAAATAACCCAGATAGGTATTTACTTTGTATACATTAATTTTGAGCTATGTTTGATTCTCAAAAAAAAACAAATAAAGCTAACAAATAAATAAATTTATTGGATACAAATACTCTATACAATACATAGCTTCCTGAACGGAACAAGTACATACGTTGTCGTCACGGAGAGCTGATCGATCACCTAAGCTGTGATGGATCATGTATCACTAATTGAGTTGCGGGAATCACAGAGACGTTGGCTCGCCCAAATCAAATTACACTGATACTCAACCCTAGAGAATTTGGCAAGCGCCTCTTAATTGTCTATGGGAACCTGAATATGGCTTGAGATATTGTTAGGTTATTTTTATATTACTACGTTGCTGGTGTAACGGGAATGAACGAGAGGTTCTGGTTTCGATTTCCAGGTCAGTTAAAAACAGTATTTAGTTTTTCTGTCATGATATTCCTTGTGGTATTAGAAAAAAAAGGCCGACTGGCAATGGCATTAGGCTAACCACTTATTACGTGAGACTAAACTTAGCTGATGAAATACGGGTGTAATGCACTCTTCCTACCCCTTCGAGGGTCTTTGCTATGTTATTATTTATTTTATACGGTTAACGGTGCAGTACATGTTTTGAGACACCCGTAAAAATATATAATAATAATAATATATAATATTCTACCACATTCACACAGCGCCATCTAGTCCCAAATTAAGCAATTATATTTGCTTGTGTTATGGGTACTAAACAACTGATATACTACTTACATACATTTTTTTTTTGTAAATACATACATATTATAGATAAATTACACCCAGACACAGAACAAACGAAGATTTGTCCTGGGTGGGGATCGAACCCACGACCTCCAGCTTAGCAGTGAGGGTCAATAACCACTAGACCAACAGGCCAGTCAAATATACTTTGTTAGTAGATTTCTTGTTCTTGTTGACTGCGAAACTCTAAAAAACTTTTTAATATCAGGAATGTCAAGTACATATAACAAGAACAGTATGTTTACAAAACTATTAGTACTGCGGTTCGTATGTCGCAGCGTGTGGTGTACTTTGCCAGTATTCCTCGCTATTATTTTATATTGTTTCTTAATATTTTTCAAAATTGAGGAGCTCGCTTTCAAATGCATCTGTGCATTCAATCGAATACTCGTTATTGTTTCAAATATTATTCAGATATGCATCGGTTTTAAAGAAGGATGGGTATGCAACGATTTTGAAACGGGAATTCGTATCGTTGGAAATAAATTTACTTTTAGTAAAAGTAAGTAGGTATCTATAAGAAGAGATATTAAAACTTAGAATACTTAATTAGTTTTTGATTAACAGCCAAATTTACAGGCGAGACTAACAGATGCAAAGTTACGTTATGCCTCTGTAAAAAATTCAAACTTGTTTTCAAAGTACAATTCAAACTCATTTCATTATACGACGAAAACGTGTACAGTTTTCGAAAAATTATTAGCAAGTCATAATATCGTAATGGTGTTTGGTAATAGGTCCTAGCTTAAAACATGACATGGCTCACAGATTGAATTTTTCCAAATTGTATGTACTTTTAGAAAATGCCTAATGGCAACAAGCATATTATTATAAATAATTAATGGCACAAAAAAATATATATATAACCAAAATTTGTCTCATTGTGCAATCAAAAATAACATTACAATTAAACAAACTAAATCAAAAATCCACAATCGAATGAACAAACCGATCTATGAATATTAATACTGTAGGCAAAATCACAGCTCATTCAAAACGCTCCTCCGTTCATTTTTATTTGCGTCTGTTTGCATGACTGCATACGAGAATAGTTCTCGTATGTAGTCGTGCATGTATTTTCAATAAATTTCTGATGAAATTAGTATTCTGATGTTGTAGGTAATAGGTAATCTCTACTATCGTTAATTATCTAATTCTCATTTTGAAATTTAATTAGGATAACAATAAAATTAAAAAAAGCCAGATAGTAACGACCACCACATGTCATCCGAGGCACGGAGACGCTCGAGAATAAAATTGTCACAAACGGTCAGCCATCTACGGGCTGACCTTGCCGAAATTTGCTTTACCTCGATGTTCGTAATGAACATGCCAGTACCATAATTTCTACGAACACCTTCAACTTCCTGTAACTGATAATTAAACTACTTGGTACGACACAACTCCCACATTACACAGAATTAGACAACTCAAATGGTCTTACTATTTGACTATATTTGAGATAACTATAGGTAATACTACAGAATTTTGCAGTCATTTACTTTGATATGATTAAAAAAGAAGTTAGCCGCAGTAAAGTTCTGTCTGATTTCGCAAAAGTACCAAGTGGTATTTCTCATCTAGCGTCGCGATATATCATGAAAATTCCACAACATTACACGAGACCATTTTGTGCTATCTTCGTCGTATGCGCTGGAAATAAAATAAGTAAATAAAGTGAATACGTGTTACTGTGACAACACTGAACTTTGTGAGTGATATATTAGTTTCAGTTCTACAGTCGTGATTACGGATGACAAAGATGTAGTTTTATTTACAGCAGTCTTAAGCTAGCTCTAAACAATAATTTAACAACGGTTATAATATATAATAATAGGATTTCAGTAATATTTATTATCCTATTGTTGACATGAGACCGAAAAACACTGAAGGAAGAATAATTTATTCACTCTTCGGTTATTATATTACACAGTAATATAGTAAGAGATCTGTCCGTATAATTTAAGTAGTCATCTGTCATTAGTATATTATATTAAAATGTATTGACAGAATAGAACGAAGTATTTGTTCTATTCCGTCAATTTGTTCTCTGTATTCTGATTGAAACACAGTCATTTTCCTTTAGTAACAATGATTTTAATTTCAAAAGGGAAACATTTTTTTAAACTTTCTGAGTGCTGGCTCTCTGTTATTTTATTGCTGTCTTTTAAAGAATGCAGTAATTTTTAAAGTGAGTGAGAAATTGTGCCATTTCGTACTTCCCTTAACATTGTTATGTCATGTGGGTAGATCAAACCTACAGACGAATGTTATTCTACACATTGTTATTCCAGCATCCCTTTGTTACCCCAAGTTACCATAACTTGATTAAAAATACCTCTCCCATCTTCAGCAGTAAATTGCATTATTCTCATAATGAATTCATTAAAACTTTTAATATCAATTAATAAGTGATGAAATGCAAATGACAGACAATATAACTTGGGATTAATAAAATTCTCCCTTCATTATAACTACGATTCAAATGCTGATCGAATCCGAGCGCTGAATAAACTCGACTCCGACCATTTTAATATTATGTTTGAAGGTAGAATAGGATGCTATTGTAATGATAAGGGAGGGAACACGTTGAGCGTAACAGACGTAGTTTTATTGCAGCCAATTCACAATAAACTCTTTATTAGTGACAGAACCTGTAAGACGTGACTGTGGGTATCAGATCTAACATTCATTGGACATAGTTTTGTAAGATAAACTCACATCGCCTATAAGTAAAAACGAACATGAAATGAAATATGCTCTTTAATGTGCTCAATCAATCCTAATCACTCAGAATCCTGTAACCCAGGATTTAAAGAGACGAATGTTTGCAAACTCAGAAGTCCTTGGAAATCAGATGTGAGATGAAGGAGAAAGAAATATATTATAAATGGGAGTATCAATTTATTATTATGCTGGTCGCTCTCACAATAGTTTATTTAGCATGCATTACACAGTATATGTACTGAGTTTTTGGAAATATGCTTAGTCTAACGCTAAAAATTACTTAAAAGTTATTAGACATATTAAACCAAAAATGTCAACATTCATTTGTATTACAAACCATTACCACGTTAAAACCCTTCTCACGTCAAATGTTTGACAACTTTATTAAATTATTATTTATTTAATAATCTTTTGATATGTCTAAAGATCATATTCTTAAGATACAAAAAGATTATTTTTTGTTGAGTAAAAATATTTATGACTACTTCATGTATAATGTTTGAATATCAGGATGTATTATGCTGTCAAAATTATTATTTTGAATGTGGATGAACATTGTTTCCACCATTTTTGTGAAGTTCTTAATGGGCTTGTTCTCTTGTGTGGACGTCTTTTACTCCTCCTACTCTCAGCTATCCTCGCAAAATTGATGATGAATAAAAAATGATGAAATGAAAAAAATGATGATAATGATGAATTCCAAAGCTTTGCGAAATACCTATTGACCTCAAAATTTCCAATAACTTTTTTTAACATAGTAAAAGCAAAAAAATACTGAAAAAATGTTTTAAGAACAAACTTTGACGATGTAAATACACAAAAAAATAACTTTTAATTTTCACGAGTTTCAAAAGCGTCTAATGAAGCAATTAGAATTACAATTCATTGAGTCGTGCAAATTGATTCATAAACGTATTAAAAGATTACACCAATCGACTTCGCTTGAGGATAAATAGTTAATTTGTTATTCTGACTTTCGAGTTCAGATCTAAAACTCTTTAGTTAAAATAATATTCTTTTGCTAACTTTCGCTCGTGTGACTTCGTTAAACATATTTATTTGATTAACATTTATGTAACTAAAGCAATTAAATATCGATCGAATAAATGATCTTTTAATTACGTCTCTAAAAAGTAAAACATATTTAGAACAATTCGATAGTTTTGTGTTACATTTATCAACGCGGCACCAGTTGATCTATCGAGAAACAGATTTTGTTGTTTCGTTGTAGACATAACCATCTACATGATCGAGTTTGGCGTATAATAAAAAAAGTCTAACACAATCTCTGCTGAGAAATCATTATAAGAAAAACACAACACAACGTCTTCTCTTAATGTAGGTCCGAAATTGTGTGTCGTCTTTCAAATTGTCATCGACACAAACTAATCAGGTCAGACAATCGCTTCCAAATAAGTTATTGAATACCAATACAAAACCTTCCGAAACAATGAAAGTGATCATTCACGTTATGACAGTTACGAGTATCTAACCCACAACCCCAACTATGTTCCAAATATGCCAAAAATAATCTTAGTTTTTCCGTCTTTATAACCGTCATAGGTACGATTCAGACCAACCGGCTCGCATCGGGCCGAGCCGGGCGGCGTTTTACAATGCGGTAAAGAACATTGAAATGTATCAACAGTAATTACAGTTCATATTTGCATGCAACTTACGCATAGTTACCTCCGTCGGCATCCCGCGACGCGTCGCGACGGCCGACCGGCTCCGAAGACGCCGTCGGCATCCAATCGGCTGCCGTCGGGTCCGTTCGGAGCCGGTCGGCCGTGTGTCGTACGGAGATTACGGTGCAGCAACAGCTAGCGAATCATTCAAGTTGTGTTCTTCAAGCGACAGTTTACAAGTAAAAAATGGATACGGAAGAAAAACTAATTTCTTTAGTTCAGACATATGATTGTGCGGACGCTGTCGGCTGCCGCGGCACCCGTACGGCTACCGCGGCAGCTGTACGCATGCCGCGGTAGCGGTACGGCTCCGACGGACGCGTTCGGCTGCCACGGCACGCGTACGGCTCCGTTCCGATGCGGCGCGACGCGAGCCGGTTGGTCTGAATCGTACCTTACATAACCATACAGCCAGCTTAACTGCAAATACAATCTGCAGACTACGACATTACTAGTATAGTATACTGGGTGGAATTTTCTAACACCGCCGCCTTGAAGGAAAGTACTCTAAATACTAGAGATAGATAATTTTACTCAAAGAAATCATTTCTTTCTATTGAAAAAGAAACAAAACTACATTGAAAGATTTTCAGAAAATCGCTTGTCACACAGAAGTATTAAAAAAATCTTGTAATTTATGGCTTCGAATTCGAACGATATCTAAATAGTTCTTTGTTATTTTATTGAACAAATGACGTTAAAGCTATTAATTAATATTTAACAAAAAGGAAAAGTTACGGACCATTTGGTAAAAGTGCATAAAATTTTGTTATATTATGTTGATATTTAATTTTATATTTTCTTTTTATTTAATTTACTATATTTGTTAGAGTGATTTGATTGGTATAATTGACCCTAGGTTATCGATCGATGCCATAAAAGAATAGACTGTTCTTTACTTTAGCTGGTTCGATTATTTTTAAAAACAAGTGAATGTTTTTTATTAGTAAAATTATCTATCTCCAGTACTTTCCCACCAGGTGTTACAAAATTCCACCCCGTATATGACTGTCTATGAAATTAATTCTCAGTGCGATATTCAAGTTCTGTGTTGAATCAAAGCGGTTTAATCCGCAGTCGTGAGCAGCAGTGTCGCTCGTGGCTGCGGTCTGGACCATCTTGGCAGTGCTCCTTAGACACAAGAATATATTGCATCATAGTTATGCTAGGTTTGAATTTCTTAGTGGTTATTACGTTTAGCGACACATCTGCTTGGCAGAGAATCGGTTGTTGGAAAATAAGTCTGCATAGATAAATTTCATTTAAATAGGCTATATTTATAACTTATTCTTGTGATGAGTATTTAAAATATAAGCATTTAAAAAAAAAAAAAAAAAAATATTTAAACTCTATAGAAGGATATAGATATTATTAAAGAGCGATGGTAAACAAGGTTCTTTAAAAATATATGTTTGTGTTGAATAGCCAATTTATCGAGGAAGGCTAACATCACGCTACGACTACTAAGAGCTAAGTAGTACCCAAACAAAAGTAATTTATAATTACAATAAACAATGTTAAAAGAACAATTCACTCGAAAACGGCTCTACCGATTTCAATACAATTTCATTCACTAATAAAGCATCGCTTTTAATAATAATAATAATATTCTACCACATTTACACAGCGCCATCTAGTCCCAAAGTAAGCAATTATATTTGCTTGTGTTATGGGTACTAAACAACTGATATACTACTTAAATACATTTTTTTTTTGTAAATACATACATATTATAGATAAATTACACCCAGACACAGAACAAACCTTTATGCTCATCACACAAAGATTTGTCCTGGGTGGGGATCGAACCCACGACCTCCGGTTTAGCAGTCAGGGTCACTAACCACTAGACCAACAGGCCAGTCAATTTAAACTGTAATAATTTAAACCAACATCATAAGATGCAAATTCCCGCACGAACACTTACCTCTTTACCTCTAACTTGAATAGTTACAAGCACCATAACCATGATTGCTGAACATACGTCCAAGTCATAAAAGACAATGTTTCGTACTAAAGCTCATATTATTTCACACAATTATGTTACATTTTAGCCATTACATTACACACAGTCTAATAAACGTCACGTGAACAATGTTTGTTATGTTCTATAAATTGTTATTATTCTAGTAATTTCAGTGGCATCTAGCGTGTTTATAACTCTGTTGTTAACATTATACTTTGTATGCAACAAATTGATGAAATGTGTAGTATTAACATAAAAACTGGCCAAGTGCGTGTTGGGCCACGCACAGTGTAGGGTTCCGTAGTAGCCCGTTATCACAATATAGTACAATTCTGTTGAGGTACTCGAATGAAAACGTAACCCGTTTGTACAGCGCCATCCAGCAGCAGTATTGAAAAACCTATGTTTTATTATATACTTGATATTTTATTTTTAAATGCAAGTCTTTACCCGTTATAAACAAGCAACTACTTTATCTTAGTCACTATAAAGGATTAATGCTAAGGATTTTGTATTTGGTACACAATTATCCAACACCCAAGTTCAACGACTATTACTGCTAAACTAATAAAGTGATCTTTACCGCTTATAGGGGTTCCTAGTCAGATCTACGGAACGCTAAAAACGATATGTTAGTGTCATGCATTTCTGTCTAAGCCTTTGGAGGAAAAGCTTGATACTTTGGTGAGTTTATATATATAAGTTTATATGCTACGGTAACCCCTACCATCAGGCGGACCTTAAGTCTGTTTGCCACCGAGTATAAAAAAATAAGTTTTTTTTTATTGTAGCGCACGCACTAAGGAATAAGTCCTGTGAAATGAAATTAAATGAAATGAAATCTCGTTTATTCATCTAGGTTACAAGGTAACACTTATGAAAGTCACAAGTTAAGAATGTAACAGGTTATCCGAAAAGTAGCTTCAGCAAATTTGTCTACGATCAGTTCGCTGTGTCACAGACAGGAGACTGTACTAACATACAATTAACGGACACAAATTACAGACTCAAAACAAATATCTATGAATCACACAATATTTGTCTGGAAGTCAACAATGTTGGTAGTGCGGCGACTACCACAATCTCATCGACACGGTGTCAGTCTAGATTAGTTGAGTTCAAAAACACGCTGACTCAGTCCATTAGCTTGCGGCACCACATGTCAAGACTCTCGGTCATCTCGTCAAGACGAGCGAGTGCATGATGTTGTCATCTTTCTTATGTAAATATGGCACCGAATTGTGAGGATCCATACATTGGCCCAACATGATCCAATATCTTTCACACTGTATCCAAATTCCAATGAAAATTTTAGGTACACAAATCGGCAGGAGTTCAATTTATATATAAAAATATTGCAAAAAAATAATTTTCGGTGACAATATCTAGCTAACGAGGTGTGGTGTAAGCAAGCTACTAAAGTATTGATAAAATGTCAACATTGATCTTGATTTTAGTAGGTTATTTTAAAATAAAACATCTGTTCGGTTTATTTCTTAAAATAAGTACTCAAGGGAGATTGCGGCTTTCTTATTTTATTTCAAAAGAAAGAGGCTACCGAATGAGACATTTGTCACATTCGTGATTCCCCAAAAGGATCAAAGAAAGGAAATCCACAGTAAGTAGCTATATTTAAAACTAGCTGATGCCCGGGACTTCGTTCTCATGGATCTTTGTTTGGTCAGTACTCAGATCCTATTAGTACCTAGTGGCGTGATATTTTATAGCCAATAGAAATTCCTGAGATTAGAGTATTCGACTAAACAAAACAACTTCAATTTGATATAAGTATCGATTATAGATATTGTAAATATCTAGTGGGGGATTGGAATTTACATATTCTTGTCACATCTGGCGCTTCTGACCGCTAAGTGCTCTTTGAGAAGTGTTCAATAAAGATTTTCGTTTCTAAAAGGTTTACAATCACAACACACAAAACTGACTGTATATTTACTGAACCTTTCTATTGGAATTGTTTAGTTTTACATTTATTTACATAACTATTTGTATACCCAAATACCCTTTTTAAAGTAGTTACCTATATAAGATATAGTAACAAGGAATTTCATAGAGACAAAAAAGAAGAGTGGTTAGGATTATCTGTGTGGTCGCTAGGCCTTATACCAGTGGTGTATCCCTTGATTTTTATTCACATGACTATCTTATGTTTAGGTTTAGAAGTAATATTTTTTGTAATAGCAGCTATAATCTATCATATTTATATTTTAGTCCGCAACTCATAAAAATTAATTATTCAATTTAGTCTTATTATTTTTAGTAATCGTTGCTGCGTTGTTGAAAATGTAACTTTAAATTAATATTGTCAATGTTTAGCTCCTGTGTTATTATTAGCTCTTCTATCGCCTGTGATACAAAAATAATATCCTAGTATCCTAGTATCTTTTCATAACCCATCGATAAAAACGTAACGTAACCTACAAAGCACAAACAGTAAGTATAATATAAAACAGTGAAATCTTTTAGCACACACAATCCATTTAGCAGCCAGTGTAGCACACTTACTTACAACTAAGTTGAAATTGGTTGACATAATCCACTGAACTTAAATTAAAAACCTTAGACAATCTCATTTCACGTCAAGAAAATCTCTACTTTAGTACTACAGATATGAAATTTAAAATGAGGTATCTTTTTCACTCAGACTTAATATAATCTAAATATTGGTTGGCGTTCGTAGCATTGTGGTACTGAGTGGTTCATCACGATCATCGAGGTTAAACAACATTCGGCAAGGTCAGTCCGTAGATGGGTGACCGGTTGTGGCATTTTCATTTTTGACCGGCTTCGTGCTTTAGAAGGAACGTAAAGCCGTTGATCCTGGTAACTTCTTAATGTGGTAGTCGTTAAGTCAAGTTGTAAGCTTTCTGGATGACTTGATAACTTCCAACACCAGGGTTTACTTCAAGCCCACTCGGAAGAAGAAGGTATCATTATTGATGATGATTTTTTTCTAGTTGCTGTCGATATTGCTGGATTAGTCTAATCAAATTACGGCTTGTTTTATTTGTGAAAAGTTGAGAACACCTTCTGTGGAATGGTGGTCTCGCGCTAATTTCATTTCAGATTTTTGTAGGTAAATACATAGTTTAAATAATAATTAAATGATTTATTCTCGCTTCACAATAATTACCTTAAATCTACGCATATTTAATAAGAAATAAACGAGGTGAACGGAACATTGTGAGAGACTGGTGCCCGAGGTAGTTTAAGAAAACCTGTATTACAGGTTACCAGACCTCCCCTCCACCTGATGCTCTCAGTTCAGATCAATAAGAGCAGTATATCATAGTAATGTAAATGAAATATAAAAATGTAATAACTAAGGATGCTAGAATTTAGTTTTTTTGTGAGATTTCTGTGTGTGAGCAAAAGAAATGAGTGGAGAAGTTTAAGTCGAGCTTCAAATATTCAATTAACATTAATTGTGTTGTTAATATTATATTAAATATTTTTTAGGTTTCAAAGAGTATTATAAAAATAACTCAACCAACACGAAGTTACAATAAAATGTCAGTTAAAAAATGTAATAAAGATTAAAACTTTTGACTACACAGCTCTCTGCTTAGTACCGAGCTCAGTGAATTGAATGTTGAATTAATGAGAATTGTTTGTTCATTCAATTGTATCAGATTTCTTTCTCCCGAGACTAAACCGTGAGCTTTCTTAAGGCTGCCAGTTGACGAGGGCTGAGCCGAATCAAAGCCTTATCAGTGTCGGACCGCATTTCAAGAGAAAATGCGTGCCGCGAATAACGTTGTAAAATTCTGTTAATTCTATGAAACTATTGATGTTATCTCATTTGTTTAGATGGTTACTAAAATTATAATTTAAAATCCTACTAATATCATAAATGCGAAAACTTAGATGCCGAATTTATGTGTTACTTAATCCTCCCAAACAGCTGAAGGATTGACTTGAAATTTTTCACACAGATAATTTTTAATCTGGAACGGCACATTGGGTACTTTTTACTGACATAACACGTGGACGTAACTGCGGGCTAATCATCATCATCATCATCAGCAACCCATTAAGTCCCACTGCTGGGCTCGGGCTAATGCTAGTATTAAAATACTAGGCTTCATACAAATATAGTTGTATGACCATGCAAGTATTAATTTTCCCGGAAAAACTAATCCCCTTTTCTAAGATACAGAGAACTCAGATCTGAGAAATCATCTGCTAAAAATTATCCAAATCCATTCAGTAGTTTTTGCTCCAAATATTCGTTCATCTTCGCAAGCGCTCGCAATTAAGGCCCCTATGCTATTCACAAATGAAGGCAGTTCTCACTTACTAAACCAATATAACAAAAACTTACGAGCTTCTCTTAGATAACAATTAACAGAATCCAAGTTAACAATGACGCCTAAAACGAGCAACAAAAACAAAACAATGTAACAACAGTCATTAGACACGATGTACAACAACCCTTACCTCGCGTCATTACGAATCTCGACGAAAAAAAGTGAGCTTAAAAGCAGACCTTTCACACGCTCCTGATATTTTGGTAAAACCGGGCCGTGATTAATTACTGCAGCCTTCACCCACACCTAAAATGTACGATTCGCGTACGCCTAAAATGAACGGCGTATTTTCTGGTACAACGTTTTTCGGGGACAATGTTCAATGATTAAAAATGGACAGATGGGTACGAATTTTGTGATTTTTGTATGCATCATAAATTATTTAAGGTATTCTGTTATGGATATTAAATATATTTTATTAGAGACTGTTATGTTGTACAGTTAGTGTAAGCATATTCAGCACATTGTAGATATAAGGTTAAATTATGTACTCAAGTATATGTTTGGTAAAAAATATTTATTGCATTCAGAACATATGTACAATTTTTACACAGCATGCAAGATGCACATATCAGAGATGAACTCAACGGTATCTGTTTCTTCGTTTCCATAGCTCAGCTTGATGACCATTATTTGAATATCCTTTTTATAGAAAGGTACCTACACCGTGTATACTGAACTAATGGTTGCTCGGAGCTTAGCTTCCGTGGACCACTACTCAGCTCCTTTTAGTCATAGCTTGATGTTATATAGCCTACAGCCTACTTCAGTAATTATATTATTGGTAACACTAAAATTCATTATTTCGCTCAACTCAGTTTATTTAATCTAAGGTGACGGAATGGATTATTAATTACTTAGAAATTACAACTTGGATTATACCTGTAGAATGCAATGTTTCCAATAGCTATAAGTAATAGCCACTGAGCTTCTTTAAAATCACTGTCCTGTCCTGAACTGAAATGATTAAATAATTTAGATGCAAATACAGCATTTTCTTTTTGTCTACACCAAAAAACGGAATGAATAATGACCCGCTCGCAGAGACAAAATGGTAAATTTTCAATGCTTAAATAATTTATTCGGCTACAAATATATTCAGAATTGTTTCTAATCAAAACAAATATTTCGTTTCTAAGATTGATTAATATTATTTGTATGCTGTTACTCGTGAAAAGATAACTGATGATTTGTACATTAAAGTATACAGAATAAACCTATAACATCTACATTTTGCCACCTCATGCCTTAATTTCTCTAACAAACAATTTAGCAACAAGAAGAACGTTGTATACCTGCTTACAGGACTCTACCAACGTCACACCCAACACTGCAACTCATGGAAGCCTTTTGATGATGATGATTGTGTATAAACAGCACCTGTTGAGTTCCTTGACCTGTTTCAGTAAGTGAAGAGCTATTTAAATGTTCGTACAGAACCATTAATATAGTGAGAAACACGAAAAACAAAAAGTCCCTTAGCAGAAAGTTTCCCTGTACTTAGGGAGTCGAGTTTATCATTTAACCGGACGAGAGAGTGCTTCCCAGAGCCATTACAGCTTCGTTAGGAATACTTGGAGTAAGCGTACACTTCGCCCACCTTCAATAAATTTTACAATTAATTGCTTTTTGGAAGAATTACTAACAAAAATCTTTGAAGTTATAAACAAAATTTCTTTTATTACCTCTTCAGTGAGGACAGACACATTGCTGATCAAGACTTGATTGACAAAACAGAATGACTGTTCTGTGTACAGCAGCATTTATAAATAAATAAAGTAATGTCAAGAGTATAGACACTTCTGCTATGCGAAAGATCTCGATTTCCAGGTCAGGTAAAATTGGTATTGGGTTTTTCTATCATAAAATTCTCAGTATAAGCTCGAGGTTTGACTGAAAGAAAATATTAGCAATAGAAATAGAACCACAGAGAAACATTCATTTAGGGACAAGTGTGCAGAAATCTGGTCGAGTTAAAGTAAACAAGACCTAAACAAAGTCATACAGATATGTTCGACGCAGCGCTAAGCTCAACAAAAACAAAAATATCAGAAAATTTCCGTTATTATTAGCTACTACTGTTCAAATAAATTTAGTGTATTACAAGGAAGAAGACTGACGAATCAAAAATATCCACCACTTCAATGAATTGAATCTGCAACGCTTTTAACCAATTTCAACACCCTTTCAACCGAGTTACATTGGTAGTTGTCCCGCAGTTTGAAGTTAGAAGACCCAGAATCTGAACCACTATAATCTTTTGTTTTAAATCTAAATTTTAACGTAACGTAATGGTTTAACTAATATCAATTCTCTGGTATGGCGTTCGGTAAATTTGAAATCGTATCCAATTGAAATTGTAACTATTTGGCAATTTTGGACTCAGTGTTGTTAGCAAACTGAAAATTTACTGAATTATTTAACTTTGTTTGACATTCATAAGTATCATGCGTAAATTAATTATTTAACGGGCTACTGATAAAATGGAGTGTTTGCTCGATCGAATAAAACCTACAAGTGTTGACAAAAACAAATCATATAACCGAATTACACGTCAAGCCCACGAGCTGTTTGTATCAGATAACTGACTAATTAATACTAAACTATTCACTAATAATAACTGGCACCATTAATTTTATGTTAGTTCCAACACTGTCAGTAGTTCGCCAAGTATCTAGTTTCTAGACAGCACAGAGGGAACCATGGCAAATAGTTTTATAAGGATTTGTAAATTTTTTAGAAGAGTTTGTTTGTTTGTACGTTGTTATCTCAGGACTATTATTTGAAAAACGATATCAGTATATTGTTATGTGGGTTAACACTTTTCGACATTCAAACAAGTTATATCATGTTCAAACATTTGTGAGGGAAAATTATCGGAATTGACCGATCAAGTATCAAAATTGCTTGTAAATTCTCCCTCACGTTTGTATTCTTTTTGCACATTATATTGGCAATATGTATCAAAATCGTTGATCGAAGTAGACTCTCAGAAAATCTATCAGGCGCAAAAATAAATTGTGCTCACTTAAGCCCTTTTATTGTCAGTGACTTCATACTACATATAGTACAGTTGAAGTAGAAAAAACCGCAGTTAGAAAAAGGCGAAGTTCCGATATCTTTTTGCGTGATTGCTTTTTTGTTACGTCACTTTTTATTCCGATTTGCTTATCTATGCAGTATTCTTTATTGAAACGATAAGATTAGCTTCTGTTTGTTTAGGTCGGATTCTACTAGAGTTAGAGTTTTAACAGGAATAACAAAATATAAGAATTGTTTTATTATTTTAAGCAGTCACCCGGGGCTTCACTACCGTGGATCTTTGTTTGGGTAATACTCAGCTCCTATTAGTAATAGCGTGATATTTCATAGCCTGCCTTCCTCGATAAATAGGCTATTCGATACAAAAGATTTTTACTATTTAGCTCAGTAGTTTCTGAGATTAGCGTGTACAACCAAACAAAAAAAAACAATCTTCGACTTTTTAGTATTTGATCTTAGATAGTTTTTCTTATGTATTCAATATTTCATATAGGTACCTTGTTAACTTTAATGCATATCGTGGCAACATGTAATTGAAACAGCACTATTGCTTGAACCACTTAGAACATTGTGTATCCTTTCCAAAGTGTATGTTTTGTAAGTTAATAAATAAATTATTTCAGAGTCATTTTTTACATAAATGGTATATTATTATAAACAGATACATCATGACTATATCCCGAAGGGATAGACAGAGTTGTATCACACCCACTTATTGAGAGCCAAGTTGAGATCTGTGTAATTTTTCTTTTCTTTGTTGACTTTCAAGACAAAAAAACTATTTTTGCACAATCCGGAAATCAAATCTTTTGCATAGCAGTTGTACGGGGTGTGTACAACTGCTATGCTGGCTGAATATGATAATGATGATCTACTTCCCTAGTCTTAGATATCCTTGATGAAACGGTGTTGTTACAGTGTTCTTGGAATATAGGTGTATAAAAATCGGATTATTCCAGCGTAATTAGCGATGGCTTCCCGAGTTAGGACTTATGCTGACTTTAGTTTGGTAAAATTTGACCTTAATTACCTAACTTTTATCGAGGGCAGCAGAAAAGCTTGACGCTAAAATAATTCGTGTAATTAGTAGTAAAACTACTACTTTAGATCATTAACTAGTACTTACCTCATCTATACAAATAAATAAAATTGAAATGTCTGTTTGTAATATCATAATAACAGTTTTTTAGAGTAGGCACTTGCCTACTCTAAATAATAATATCATCATCAGCAACCCATTTAGTCCCACTGCTGGGCTCGGGTCTCCTCTCCTCTACTAGAGAGCTGAGAGGATTTAGGCCATAATCCACACACGCTGGCCTAGTGCGGGTTGGTGGATCAGACATACACATAGAATTTTTTCTAGGGTATGTGGGTTTCCTCACGATGTTTTCCTTCACCGTTAGCAAATGGTAAGTCACTTGACTAATACATATAAATTCCACAAAGTGGAATCCACATTGGTACTGCTAGTCGGGATCGAACTCGAACCGCGTGATTTGCACGCCGGGCCTTTATCCATTGAGCCACCATCGCATCTCATCATTCTTATTATTACCGTACATATAAGGAAATATGTACGGTAATAATAAGAAAAATAAACTGTCTCTCTGTCTGTTTGAGGTAAACTCCGAACCTATTGAACCGATTTTTTCCCACTACTACTGAACCGACATTCACTGGTGAATATTATACTGATTTTGAGATGGATATTGGCACAAATTATAACTGTTATATTTACACTAGAAGGCACGCGGGGCTTCGCTGCCGTTGCTCTTTGTTTGGCAACTGCTCAGCTCCTATTAGTCATAGCGGGATACTATATAAGCTGCAGCCTTCCCCAATAATTGGGCTATCCAACACTAAAAGAGTTTTTCAAATCGGACCATTAGTTCCTGAGATTAGCGCCGAACGCGTTCAACCAAACAAACTCTTCAACTCTATAATACTAATTATAGATTTAAAACATCTGAATATTGTTTGTGTATTATTATATATTATGATAGGACTCCAATCGTCAATATACTTAATATTATTGTAACACATAATTCTAGAAGGTACATAAGGTGATTGACTGTTAATTAGAAACCGTGCCGATTAATTATACACAAATATTGACAACTTAATCGTGAGTATTGTAGTTTACATAATGAGGGAAGTGCATACAGTCAACAAACGTACCTAATATAATAAATAGAACAGTAGGTTATTAAAATTATTATTTATTATTATATTCTTAAAATAAATCAAAGTTATCGAATTCCAAAATAGAACAAAATACCTGAAAATATCTACTTATGCAGTTTTAGTTAAATAGATACGAAACTATAAACAAAATAAGAAATAACCGAGGAGTTTGGGCACTGTCCGTTAACTCACAAATGAAAAGTGGCATTTCTGCGACACTCGCCCGATCGCCAATTACTGGTGGTCAAATATAAATTAGATTTTGTTTCTAAGAAACTAAAGTAAGTTTTGTTAGATACAACTTTGGGAAATGTCTGTTAGTGATATTGGGGTATTTAAAAAAGTTAAATGGGCAAATAAATAAACAAATTATATTTTTATGAGGCATCTACTATCACATATTCTAAAAAGTTCATCATCATCAGCAACCCATCAATACCCCACTGCTGGGCTGGGGTCTCCACTCCTCGCTGAGAGGGTTAATCCACACACTGGCCTTGTGTGGGTTGGTGGATCTTCCAGAGTATGTGGGTTTCATATTCAAGTATTTTCCTTCACTGTTAGCAGATGGTAATTCACTTGACTAGTACAAATAAATTCCACAAAGTGAAATCCACATTGGTACTGGTCGGAATCGAACTCGGACTACATGATTTGCGGATCACTTTTATAAAATATAATTATGAGAGTTTTACGAACTATAGGTTCAGAAACTCTACCCGCAATTACGATATTCAATTGGTCAATTTTGGCATTTTACTCAAACGGTTGAAAATGAAGGTGACCATATTTACGACATCGAAATTGACCAATCGAATGTCCACTTCATTATGAATTGAAACTGTCTTTGAATTCTGTAAAAGCTAAATTTGTTTATACTAAAAGTATATTAAGTTACTGTTTGCGAGAACAGTGGCATCAACTTGGATTTACATGAAAATCGCAAGAATAATTGAATTTCTGATGACATCAACAGCTGGTACTGAATGTTTCATGAAATTTTACTGAAAAATAAATTACTTATTCGCCCCGTTTAAATGTTTCTGTGAATAAAAAATACTAATAATATTTTCCGGATATTGTTGAAACAAGTGAATTACAAACAATTTTAACCCTTAGCAGGTAATATTTTTAACTTGGAATTGTTTGATTCTGTATATATTTTAAGGAAAGTTGTAAATATTGTACTGAGTAATTAATAATAATCATTCATGATCATAACCTTCAACTTTACCTGATTATCCGTACATCTAGTAGGGGGAGGCATCCCGCGCTACTCTTTCCAACACGTGGCCGCCTCTTGAAAACCTTTCGTCGGCGTCGTGTTGGTTCTTCGAGCTTTGTGTCCTGCCCACTGCCACTTTAGCGATGTGATTCGATGAGCAATGCCAGCAACTTTAGTTCTTTTGCGGCTTTTCGCATATCTGATTCGATCACGCATCGAAACCGCGAGCATAGCTGTTTAGGAGATGAATTTTGAAGTATTTTTCCTTAGTCGCCGTAGGATATCTTACAAATGTATTCTTCACATTTCAGATTGTCTGTCAGATAATAATTATATTCTACAATGATTATTTTACGTCACTATTAAAAAAAATCCTATTTGTGGTCTAGTATTTCTTGTTAACCACATAAATCCTAACACCGTAGCCTATCAGGAGATCGTAGCAAGTTTCATTGTAGCTCACGTAGCAGCTACGTGCCGTAGCGAGCTGGATAACTGCACTTGTATGAACTTTGCTGGTATTCTTTAGAAATTGCAAACGTTTTTAAATTATAAACTCTACTATAATTTTGAGATTCTAATAAATTCAAAAAAATATCTTGTATATGAAAGGTGAGTTTTAGTTTGCTATGAACGAAGATTTATAGATATAATAATAATAATAACGTTTATTTTTTTTATTTGACTAGCCTGTTGGTCTAGTGGTTAGTGACCCTGACTGCTAAGCCGGAGGTCATGGGTTCGATCCCCACCCAGGACAAATCTTTGTGTGATGAGCATAAAGGTTTGTTCTGTGTCTGGGTGCAATTTATCTATAATATGTATGTATTTACAAAAAAAATGTATTTAAGTAGTATATCAGTTGTTCAGTACCCATAACACAAGCAAATATAATTGCTTAATTTGGGACTAGATGGCGCTGTGTGAATGTGGTAGAATATTATTATTATTATATTATTTATCTCCACAAATTACAAATTAGAGTTGGTACAGTAATTTCGGTTGACATTTGAGTTTAACAACGTAATTTGTGGGAGATCTGGAGTCTAAACTAAGCTATTTAAGCCTGTATCTCAGAACTCCAGGCCCCCCATCACAACAATAATGTACAGATGGTCAACGTGTGGCGTAAGGAGGTAAGTATGTATTTAAAGAAAATAAAGATATATAGGTATAAATTTATCAATTTTTAGTTTGTATAGTGTCGGTGTTGTGCAAGAGAGGAATGTGTGTCAGTGTGTATGTAGTAATGTGTGATTGGATGAATATCACATATACACATACACATAATTATGATGTGTGACGTAGGTGTTGAGTGGTGTGATTATAAAACCAGGATAAGTCGTCTTATGATGACTGTGTTAATGTCGACAATAAGTGAAAATTAATTTTAAATAAACATACAAACCTAGTCTACATAAATAAAATATTGTATAGTGAATATAGAAAACTTCAAAATTGTTGTCTTAAGAAAGGCTTTCAATCAGTTAAAACTAAAGCTCTACATATGAAAGCTCCTAACAAACTAAAATAACTAACACACAAACAAGTCCCAAAGCTGCCGTGTGCATCCATAAAGCCTTATACAGCCTTAATAAGACACAGAGAGTACTTAACAGAGTTACAACGTACATCTTAAGACGTTGAGGTTTCCAAATAAAAGGCAGTTTCTCTTCACCACGTGTTAGTATTCGCACTAAGCTAACAATTTGTCACTCACTATTTGTTTGCTTTTTTAAAAGTTTTTTTTGTATTTCAGTTAACTTTTTCGAGTGATTGAAAAAAAAAATGATGATTACATAAATTAATAGTAATAATTAAATATAGTACATAACATATATTATATAAAACATAAGATTGCATGTTACTATCGAACTACTGTTGCAAAATTGTATGGTAAAAAGGACATGAAAATGCTCATTAAGTGGACTGTAATGTTCTTTTGTGTAATAAAGTTCTTTAAACCTAATTCTTATTTGCTTAATTTAGTTCTTTTTTAATTTTGTTTAAGATTAGGTAATTAAGGATGTTCATTATTGATCACTGTTAATGTATTCAGTTTTAGTAAATTGTTGTTTTATTTCTTTGATTACATAATTATATGTATATTAAACTGAGCGTAAGTAAAAAGTTACAAAATTGATTAAAAATAAAGAATAAAACGATTTTCATACAATCAAGGTATATATTAAAAATATATATTTAAATATTCGTAAGAGAACCAGAAGATGTTTACCATAGAAGAAATTCTATTAGTATGTCTGATTCAGCAACCCGCACTAGGCCAGCGTGAGTGGATTATGGCCTAAACCTTCTCAGCTCTCAAGTTAGAGGAGAGAAGACCCGAGCCCAGCAGTGGGACAGTAATGTTGTTACGAAAAAATATTCGTCAATAAATTATTACAGCTCATTCAATGAACTCCGAAGCTCATCCAGAGAAAAATACTTATTGGAGTAATTAGGAGCAGACTTTATCCCTGATCATCATCATTATCAATATATAATTTAAAATGGGTCACTTTATAAAACATGTAAATTTGCTAGAAACGCTCTGCCTTTTGCTTATCTTGAAACATGTCTGAAAGTTAATTATTATTGTAGGTAAGCTGGTGAGATTTAGAAGGATAGCCGAGGCAGTGTAGTTACATTGTGTTCTTTATACTTGTGTTTATTGCAAGAGAAATTGAGTAACTAACTGCCTTATACGTATCTGACTGAAGACACCGACATTATATAATAAGATTGGTAACCAATTTGTGATCCTTGTGTTGTTGAAAATGTCCATGGGTAGCGCAGATCACTCTCTATAAAGTGAGCCGATTGCCCTTTTGCGCCTTTTATTATAAAATTTGACTTTTGAAAATTGACTGGCTTGTTGGTCTAGTGGTTAGTGACCCTGACTGCTAAGCCGGAGGTCGTGGGTTCGATCCCCACCCAGGACAAATCTTTGTGTGATGAACATAAAGGTTTGTTCTGTGTCTGAGTGTAATTTATCTATAATATGTATGTATTTACAACAAAAAATGTATTTAAGTAGTATATCAGTTGTTTAGTACCCATAACACAAGCAAATATAATTAATCTTTAACTAAACAAAAGCAAAAGACGAGCTTCTAGAATTTTGAAAAGCATCTATTAACATCATTTAGGCTCTGATTTACTACTGACAAATATATGTCTGATAAACTATCTGAGATTTAAGTGATAGATTTTAATATGATAAAAATGTCAATTTTAAGTTTCGAACAGCCTATCAGACTTTATTTTAAATTATTTGTCAATGAGTATCAATTATTTCAACAATAACAGTAACTGAATACCGCTCAGTGTCAATATAAAAAGTAGCTTAAAGTTAATAACATACAATATCATTGATAGTAGTTTTTTTTAATATATATACTTTCTAGCAGGTCGCCTTCTTGGCCATAAAAGCACTGTCGTAAATAAAATCAAATTTCAATTGCAACTAAGTATCAAGTACTGTAACTTAACACAATTCCTGCGATATAACCTGATTAATTAGCCATTAGCAAACAATCAGATAATTAAAATAACTCTTACAGTATCAAAATAATCGCGTGCGAACATTTGCAACAGTTTTCTTCAAATAATGAGCTGCAAAGTTGCGGTAACAATGCAGCACGTGCAGTCATGCAACAAACGAATTACGAGTTCCTACACACATTGTTTGTTAAAATAACATCGTTGATATGAACTGCCTCAGTGGCGCAGCGGGAAGTGTATACGACTGCTGTGCAAGAGGTCCCGGGTTCGATTCCCAGGTCGGGTGAAAATGATATTGGACTTTTCTAACATGAAATTCCAGTATTGAAATTTTCTCGGAGTTTGGTAAACAAATGATCCCGGTAGATGACAATAGGCTCGCCCCCTATTTCATGGGACCAAACATAGCTGGCGAAATGTGGGTGTGAAACACCTCTGCCTACCCCTTCGGGGAAAAAGGTGTGAGCTATGTTGTGTTATGATATGAAGCTTTTAGTGTTAGTGTTATTGAGATTTAGTGACACAGATAGATTGAACAAAAACTGTCATTGCACTAGAATAAGTATAGTACAGGCGAAAGTTTGTTACTCCCTCACGCTCAAACAGCTGGACCTATTTTGATAAATTTGATATGGAGGCAGCTGACACTCTGAATTAACACTTAGGATTTATATTTATCGCGGATAACACCGCGTGGTGTAGCTAGTTCTAGAATAATATGAATATGAAAGTGGAGTTAAGATGAGTGTATGGATGGATGTTTGTTGTATACTCGAGAACAGCTGTAACGATCTGTACAATATTTGGCACACAGATTATAGTTCGGAATAACACATAATGCGGGATGCTTAATAAATAATCCTAACAATTGTACTATTCATGTTAATAAAACCAATAGAATTGAATAACAATTATAAACGAAGTTCAACTTTATGTGAAGTATATATATTTAAGTTAAAACCTTTGGAAACTTAAACCATAAAATATGCAACAAAATCTAAGTCCAATTGCAAAGATAAATACAAACTTTGCGGCCCGATCGGTCTTAAGCCTCTCAGAGTATACTTTAATTCAATATTTACAAAATATCGCCATAAGCCCCAAAGATTTTCTGTTTATTTCTGAATCAGCGAGTAATTAGCCGAATCGTAAATTCTGAACAAAATCATAGGTCCAAATTTAATTTGTGAACGTAAACAGATTTCAAAGTTATAAGGGCTCCTATCAAAGTGGTTTGTTTTCATTTAAAATTTGACGCCCTCGAGTCCCTATCGCTTGTTCGCAAACTTTTAAAAACCTTTAAAATTGTTAAGGCTTAGAGCAATTTGTGTATTAAGTTTGGTTTTAAATTTTAATGGATTTTGCGTCCATTTGTTTGTTCCGCTTCAAATGGAGGGATTACGTACTTGGTCGCTGTTAGACTTAACAATATTCATGTTTCATTTTATTATTGTTTCCGCGTGACTTTATTTTCATGTTTTTGATATTTATTCTAATAAAGACAATGTTGACGCTTTATGCATTGAGGCGCTTGTAGCATTGTGGTACTGAGATGTTCGTTACGATCATCGAGGTTAAGCAACACTCAGCAAGGTCAGTCCATGATGGGTGACCGTTTATGGCAATTTCATTCTCGAGGGTCTCCATGCTTCGGAAGGCAGGTAAAGCCGTTGGTCCCGGTTACCACTTAATGTGGTAGTCTTTAAGTCAAGTTGGAAGCCTTCTAAGCGAATTGAAAAATTCCAACACCAGGGTCTGCCTCAAGCCCACATGATAAAATCAGATCATCATCTCAACCCATAAAATTAAATATCCCACTGTTGGGCACGGGTCTCCTCCAAAGAATATGGAGGGAATTTAGCTTACTATACCACGCTGGCCAGACGGGTTGGTATAGTGTTTGTTTCGAATTTTCCTTTTCTTGCAATGCTCTTATCTGCATAAGGTTACTCCCTTAGTCGCCTTCTACGACACCCACGGGTTGAGATGGGGTAGTGACATTATGTATTCTTAATCCGTCACTACACGGAACTCTTAAAATCAGATAAGAAGATGAAATTCCGATCTCTAAACTTCTATAGTTCTATACGATACTCAATTATGGTTTATCTTAATTCTATTACCACTAATGAACATGAGATACTCATTATAGTGAAAATATCTTTACTCGAATCTACAATAATATCTACATTATACTATATTGTGTTTCCTTTACTTACATGTTTACGTCGATTAATTAATGATTAAATAGTGTACATATTAATTTAATGATTTAATAACAATAAATATTTTGGTTTTTGTCTCTCTGCCGTGGCTTGGCATTCTTGATACGATGTTGATGAAGTTACTTACTCGTATGTTCACTCACGCTGTCGTTAGGTGTTAGGGCCCGAAAGGGCCCGGTGTCGGTGCCCCGTAAGGGGCTGTCACTGGGTGGGCTGCTGATGATTTACCAAGTTCCAGGGTCCACCCATTACGGCGAAGCGACGACGGTGCACAGAGAGGTTTTAGTGGGTATTCCCTATGGGTATTCCAGTCTCTCCGGACTAGGGTTCATGATTTCTCGGGCTTTTCAATTTCTCGGGTCTCGAGAATTCTCGAGGCTAATTTCTCGGGTCTTCTCGGGTTGTCGAGAAATTTACATTACGTACGTTTTCTCATATTATTTAGTTCAATAACGTCAAAAAGTTCAGTGGTTTTCCTCACAAATAAAAGTATCAAATTAATTATAAAGCTTTTATTGATTATATTCAAAAACATTAATCTTATGAATAAGCTAATTAACTTTTTTTAACAAAATACAGAAATAATATTATTCAGATTCATAATTATAATGACAGCACCATTTTTGGCTGGTTAGAGTGCAGGAGACAGGGTAAAATCTATAACAAACGCAATTCAAATATAATAAGCACTTGGAGTAATATGTGATACACACACACACACACAGATTACACAACTGGCAATATTAGTCTCACAAACTTAAAATGACACATTAATTAATTTCAAATTACTTACATAAGAAAAACATATCAGAATAATAATTAAAAACTAAGCTTGTGTGTTGTTGTTTTACAAAAATAGGAAATATAATTAGACTAAGTAGTATCATCATCATTTCAGCCTATTGCAGTCCACTGCTGGACGTAGGCCTCTCCTAACACGCGCCATAGCACTCTGTCCTCCGCCTTCCGCATCCAGTCAGACTCAGCGACCTTTTTTAGGTCGTCTGCAATAGGCTGAAATTATGATGATGATGATGAAGTAGTATAATTAATGTATCGTTAGTTATTTTATGTATTAAAGTTTGACTAAAAAATAATAGAAAAGAACAGATAGGTACTAGTAAAATTTAAGACCATATTTAGATTATATTATTGATAAAAATAATATGAATAATAAAGCCATGAAGTGTCAATAAAAGTGAAAAGACTTACCTGTTTGATTTCAATTTATCTCGTAATCTGTGAAACACTCACTACGTAAACTATATTCTGCTATAGTCGAAACACGAAAGAACGTGTAAAAACGACGCCACAGAGCGCTTGCAGCGAGATCAAAGGGTGCGCTGCGCTTTGGCCCGCGCCACCACGCAACACAACAAACGGCGATTTAATTTCTATATAGGTACATGATTTCTCGAGTTCTCGACTTTTCTCGAGCTTGATTTCCCGGGAACAAAGCCCAACGATTTCCCGGGAATTCTCGGCTCGAGAATTCCCGGGAATAAACCCTACTCCGGACTGGCGAGTCCCACATAACCGTCTCGTGTCCCCGTACAGGGCGGTATGCGTAATGCATTTCTGCTATAGAATTTGACAGCTTTTGTCGGTCCGTGTCTGTGCGGCCACGTTACGATATACAGGGTGGGATTTTGTAATGCCACCTGGAGGGAAAGTACTCTAAATACTGGAAAGAGATAATTTTACTCAAAGAAAACTTACTTAAAGAAACAAAACTGCATTCATATATTTTCGGAAATCCGCTTACCGCACACGGTAATCGAACCAGGTGGCATTACCAAATTCCACCCTATATAATTATAAATGGGTTAATAAACCGCATTAAAGAATATTTTTTGTCTGATACGGTACACGTCTGAAACATTATAAACACGAAGAGCACAAAAAATGTTGCCCTTTCCCCTCCCTTCGCTTCAGATTTAATGTCAAATATCAAGTCGAATCCCTTGAACCGCGACTCATCTCTAATACACCACACCACGGCATAGTTAACGTCATATTAAATAAATTCAGTCACGTGACACGGGTCGACATGCAAGTGAAACTAACGGGATATAACAGTCGGTAACATTCAGTAATATACTTCCGTCGGACCTCGTTAGTTCGCTCCTGACAAAGAGACAGATGGAATGTCTTTGTTTCTCGTCTACTGATATATCATAGCTGTCTTAACCCTTATTAACTGTGATAGGTCTTATAAATGGGTAGATGATCCTTGCTAAAATATGCCGAAACTATTTCTACATTGGTAACAACGCATTTGAGATCTGCCACTTCCAATTTTATCGTTTTAAGTTTAAATTCTAAATATCTAAAATATCTACTAACTGAAGAAATCTTTCTTTTGTCAGGCAAATTAAAATAGTAAAAGATAAAATTTCAGATTTTTTAATACTAAACCTTAACAATAGTTATTTTTTAAATATTCCATTTGTTAACAATGATAAGATTAGAGCTTAGGCCCATCACCTGGGTATTGTCACCAACGGACAAAAGCTTAAATTTTGGTATTAAATTTTAGGAAAAAATTCTAGAACCTTTTTCACCTTTATTTAAATCACGTTTTTTCTTGTTACAGATTAAAATGAAGGCATATCGATCAACATGGACATACTATTCTACGACAATGGTATGATCCACAGTTTACTAACATGCGTCCCGGTCAGCGGTGGTTGGCGGTCTTTCTACTCATCACCACCTTCCATAATACGGAAATGAGACATTCCGCAGATTCTCTGAACATCGACGACTCAGTCTTCCACAAAAGAAATAAGCACCATCACAGGCATAAACATAAGCCTCATCAAGTAATTTATGATCCTACACTCTTTGCTGACAGATCTGATGACTTTTATCCTATGTTGAATGTAGAAGATGGTATGCATTTGATATATGATGATGTTATACTTAAGCATGATGGAAAGAGTGACTGGGTCAACATGTCCAGTGATCAAGTAGGAGAGATGAAAGATAAAAAACATCATCCACATTGGCCAATCAAGAGAGAAGCTGTTATTGAGGGAGATCTGGTGCTCGGTGGACTAATGATGGTTCATGAAAGATCTGATAGTATGACTTGTGGTCCTGTGATGCCACAGGGTGGAGTGCAAGCGTTGGAGACTATGCTTTATACTTTGGATTATATAAATAATGAGTTGAGACTGATTCCTGGCGTGACCGTCGGCGCTCACATACTTGATGATTGTGATAAAGATACTTATGGACTTGAGATGGCTGTGGATTTTATTAAAGGTACTTTTATTTCTTTCATTTTGACTTCGAAGTATTCAATCTATAAATCAATTTCTTTAAAAAGATTATAAGGAACATTTTTTCTTTTGCTATATGACATTAATCATTTACTTTTATTTAAATATTCAATTCAGTTCATAATTAAATTTAATTTGTTTTCAATTTATGCAATTCTATTCAGTGGATTTCATCTCAATTAATCCTTGCCTCGTCACGAATGCACTCTCGTACTAGTATGTTAAGTGGAATTCTATTAAATAAGGGTCATTAGTAAAGCTTCAAGTGTTCTTTTATTTGAAAGTGAAAGGTGTAAAAATAGTTTCTCATAATATATTAGTTCATTCTTTGGAGGAGACCCGTGCCCAGCAGTGGGACATTTATGGGTTGCGACGATGATGATGATGATGAATATATTTGTTAACAACCCAATGACATCCACTGCTGGTCATAGACGTCATATAATTTTTGACACAACCAGCGACTTTGTGCCGCCTGCAACTATTTTTTTGTCATTGAACTGATAAGATAATGATGATGATATTAGATACATAATATTTTTTTGTTCCTCAGGCTCAATAAGCAACATTGATGACGCAGAGTACGCGTGTAACGCAACTGCCGTTCGCAAGGTAATATCTGGCGTTGTTGGCGCTGCTTCAAGTGTCACCTCCGTGCAAGTTGCCAACCTTCTGAGACTGTTCAAAATACCCCAGGTATATATTTTAATCTCTACACTTTGATTGTTAAAAGTTTTAAACAAAACTTTACTATGCAAACCGAAATCCATATTTGATTAACTTTTCAGACCGAATTTATAAATCCTTTTCTGACACTAAAGATGAATTCGCATAATTGACGATCGACAGTAGTAAAGAGATAACAAATAATGATAATGTTGATACTAAGATAATAATCCTCAAGCTTTTTGTACATGTGTAGATGAATATTAATGAAACCACTTACTTGGAAGCGTATCAGGCACTTTACATATAAATTTGTACAAATCTTACTAACAGTAACATTCTGATAAAATTGTTCTTCTTCAATACCAGGTATCCTTCTTCTCCACGTCTCCGGAACTGTCGAACAAGGCTCGTTTTGAGTACTTTACCCGCACCATACCCTCGGACCACCATCAAGTACGAGCCATGGTCGAGATCGTCAAAAAATTGCAATGGAGTTACGTCTCCATTATCTATGAAGAGTCCAGCTACGGAATCAAGGTAAAATCAATTTGTTTCCATTACATAAGAATATATTTTTTAGCTTATAAAATATTTGCAGAGCAATAATTTTTTTTATTAAAAATATCACGAAGCCCATTTATTTATAACAGATTTCTATAAATCATACTTAACAGTTCTTCTTTGAATATTAAAAAAAACTTATGAATATCCATTATATAAGTACACGTATTATTTTGAATTTTTAAACTTTCATTTTTTTATTCTACCACTCATAAATAAGTTATAAAATCAGGCAACATAATAACTGCAGGTCTCAAATTCCGATTCAGCAAAACTAACACTAAATACATTTAGGAAATACTAAAACGAGCAGTGAATCTAAGTTATTTCCGTCCCGACGCACCGCATTCACAATAATTCAAGATTAACTGCATCGCATACCCAATAAAGCGTGTTCTGGATGCCAGAAGCAGCAATATAAAGGGAGTGATGCATTGGTGTTTAGTGGCATTTGTCGTTAGGCACTCTTATTGCACGTAAAGCTCGCATTTGTCCAGCGGAACGTGAGTTTACTACTCGGCTTTGAGGATTATGCTTGGACGGCGTTCTTATTTACGAAGTGCTAACGTTAAATTTTAATAAAGAAATAGCTAACGTTTATTGGAATTTGCGAGTTTAAAACGATTAAGCTACGTTTATATATACGGAGATGTAGTGTTTCAGACGCGTACCATCTACGCGTCTCAGACAAATAAAAATCGTCCATACAGTTTGTATTAGTCCATTTATATCTATTGAAACCTAGCCGCACAGACGTAGACCAACAAGAGCTGTCAAATTGCATAGAAAAAGTATTTTTTTGTCTGAAACACCGTATCTGACGAAACGCAGTTTTACAACTATTGCACCACAACCTTTAGTGTTAGATAATTTGACGTAATGTCATGATTTCATGAATATGAATGTAACCCGTTGGCAGCTGTTAACTTGTGGCAAAGGCAGCTAGTTACAACCTTTAAATGGAAATTATTATGCTATCTGTGAAATTATGGCAAAGCACTTGACATTTAGCCATTAACGCTTGTCACGTGTTAATGGCAGGCGTAATTTTCGTGTAATGTTTGCTTTCTACAGATAGTATTAGTTAATATTAATAATAAATTATGTAATTAAGTTGTCTGTGTAAATGGCATATGTTAATTTATCAGCCCAACCGAAAGAAAAAGGTTAAATTTTATCTTTAATAATGATTTTGTAAGCTTTCAAGATATGAAACTTATATTTCTTGTGGGAGAATGCGTGACGTGATTTATCGTCGACATTTGATTTTGTTTAATAATTGAGGCTTATTCTTTGGTATAAGAATTATAAAAGAGCACGTCCAAAATGAATCCTAAAATGTGAATCAGAAGCGAAATTGAATAGGTACAATCAACGTAATCACTCATCTGCATGTCAAATAAATTAAGTTCCCTTTGGTGATTTTCGCGGAATCATTGTTTGATTTCCATCCGTAGCATAAATTGGGTCTATTAACCAATATCACGACCGATACAATGAAATTATTACTATGTAATTGTGTTACTTGTTTTCATTTCTACTAAGTACAAAAAATATAGTATGCTGTATCCGTACAATTGGATATAATTTCGATGTTACAGATGAAAATACCAAACAATTCCACTAAAAATACGTATGAGTCCAAATTCACCTTGAAGAAGGCATTCTAACGTGTTTTAAGAGTATAAGATTTTTGTGCTTAACTTCGGAATACCTATGTCCAATATTAGGCTGATATATACTCACAAGTGAATTTAATCGAACGTTCCGAAATTAGGTATACTCGTATTGTGATGAAGACCGTCTTGGGATTAGTTCTCATTAACCTGCTTGTTTTAATTAACATGAAAATTCTCAAAGGAGAACCTCAATGAAGTAAATTAAGAAAGAGTCCTTACAATTGCTTTTTTTTTTTCAAAATTAACACATTACAATTTACCTACTGCATTTTTTCTCAGAAAAATTACGTTCAATAACATATGGTTTAAGCTCCTACTCAGATATATTTCAATAGAAAAATATTTAGTGACCGTTCTCAAATTTCACACAAGGTTCTTTTACAGGCATTTGAAGAGCTGGAATTCTTGTTAGCGAAGAGTAACATCTGCATAGCTGTGAAGGAGAAACTGGTCAAAGACTCTGGAGTGGCGCATGAGAACGCGTATGACGACATCGTGTCCAAGTTACTCACTAAGCCGAGGGCTAGAGGTAATTATAATAAATTATTTAAAAAATCATTAATTAACATCTAGATAATAAATACTAAATGGTTTGCTTAAAAAGCCTCAAGAATGCAACGTCAAATCGAGAAAGACAAATAGAATTTAATATTTACGACATTCCGCAAGTGTTTGTTGATATTACATCTCCACTGTTTTCATCTCGTCTTCAATTTAACAGACTTTGAGGCGAAAAGTATATAAATGCCACGTCATTAATGGGGTAGTAAGATGATCTTTTCTCAATTTTTGTGTTGTACTGCTTTTAATTGTCAATGCATTCATTTAGATCACATACATGATACTTATGAACGTCATAAAAAGCGAAAAATGGTGTCAGTACATTTTCTTAAGTTATATTATTGACATGAGATTCATCTAATCATTAGTAGCTAGTTTTCCTCATATATTATATTCTATAAATTGCAGCAATAATGGGTCTGTTAGCCTATAATCCTTTTATCTCTTGGTACGACGCCACTTGTACCTTCTTCTTGATCTATTCAATAAAAGTCCTCCTTTTTCTTTCTCTCTTGCCTTCAATCTGTCTTAGAAATCTAAAAATATATGTCTAAATTGTAGACCATCAAAAAAAAATCTGTTTTGTCCATTCTTTATCAAGTTCAAAAAGACGGAACTTATTTAACATTATCTTGAAAGGAAATATATCAAAGCAGGCCGTAATACCCCAATATTGAACGTGGACGTGTACCATAAAGCGCTGTAATGTCCCCATAACGATAAGGGAACGGATTCCCTTGACATTACGCTCCTTATTCTTTACATTCATATTTCTCTGTATTTTTCTTTACGAGGTGAATGAAATTATTAATTTATAAATAACAATGAGATGAAAGTATGAAATATAAGAAATATTTGAATTTTCCCTAAAAACCAATTCAGGCAAAATTTACAGTTTTCTATACAATACAATTTAATCCAAAGAAACTACGAATTAAACTATTCTTAACTTATAAACTTATACAAGGGTATCTTGTAAATATTTCTATCTGTATCGTAAATTAGGTGGTAATTGCATAAAACCATTTCTGTTGCAACAATGCAACTCGATCGTCCACAAACTAAAAAAGGAATTCAAAAAGGGGTTTGGTAACAACAACGCAAGTTTTTGCTTCATACCAACATTCTGTAAATAACATCATTGTCCACATTACCAGAGTATCAAATTCACGCATACGCACGAGCTGAACACGAACGCAAATGGATAATACGATTATAGAGTTATGTACGTACTTATTTTAATTTATAGCGAATCATTTGTGGATTCACAAATTACAAGCGATTGTGCCAATTAATCGATACAACCTATTCTATACAAATATTATAATATATAATGCTGATACATAATTTGAAATCGATTACTTTACGTCAATTTGAACTTTATGCTGTTTACTGTGTTATTTTAAATTTTGCTGTCCCGAAAATACATGAAAAACATTAAATATTTTAAACCACCAAAATCACCTAGAATTCATTCTTCAAATTCCGTCCAAAAGATGTTTCTCGCTGAAACCCAAATCCAATCGAACGAAACAGGAGAAGAGGGACATAAACAGTAATTTTATCTAGCTCACCACACAGCCATTGTCGATGTGATAAATTGTGGTTGTGCAGAGTGCTGATAGCCAGCTGCGTCGCGTAAAACAATTTTTCGCTAAAACGGTTACTGAAATTGAATCTATTGGTTAGCGTCGATAAGAAGTGATTACTATTAGCTTCGCCAATTTTGTCCCGTGTGGATGGGTGCGTACCCCTCCGGGATAGATTGGACGGGATTAAAACAGGTGTTGTTTCGTTTCATGCTGAGCTTAGTACTGAATAGGTATGGACACAATTTTATTCTCAGTGAGTGAGTGCTGTTAGCATTGAATTAGATTTCTGTAAGATTATATTTTCTTACTTTTAATTTCTTTAGACTTTCATCTCTAGCTATATAAATATGTATGAGTCATATTCAGTTGGTAGATATTATCTTTTTTTTTTGTTTTAAACAGTGACAGAAGACAGTTCTTCCGCTTACATATTTCATAATAAATATCAATTTATAAGACAGTGTTGAGAAATAATAATTGATTTTAATCATATATGATCCTATAAAATTTAAACCAAGGAAAAATTCTCAGTTCATTGCTGAGAGTTCAATGATCTGTTATTAACGCAACACTATTTCTAAATGAACATAACTCTTGTAAATCGAATACTGTCCCAAATCAAAGCTATCAAACAATAAATCCGTTGTTAATCAAAGTAGAAACTCATTCGATGTCGAAACTGGGCACTGAGTTAGAAACATTGAATTTACTAACGCTGTCTATTATTTGAACGGCGCTTTATATGCCTTTGGTTCATCAGCTATGTAATTTATTAATATTTATGGAAGATAAAGCACTTGTTGCGGATACTTTGTCATTGATTTAAGTAAAAGATACTACTCGAGTGCCTAACGTCCTAAATTTTATAAAAAAATATTTATTGCCATTTAATTGGCATTCTGCTATTGATAAATAATTTAAAAGGTGAAATTCTTAACACATGCAGCTACAGTTAAGTCGGTGCCAAAATTATATTATATAAAATGTATTCTTTTCTATTTCTTAAATAAGAGTACTTGACATTTTGAAAATTAGCCCGCAGCTTTTGCATTTAGTCGATTGAGAGTTATTTCCATCAAGTTGGAATAATTCAGTGAAATTAATTCATTGGATAATAACTTATTCTAGTTCCTCTTTATATTTAACTTTTACAACTAGAACAGTCACACGTTGACTAAAACACTGGAGTTTGTATTCATTCCGTATATTTTCAGTACTTGTCAGTAGCTTACGTGTAATAGATGGTTCCATCTGTCGTCTTCCAAAGCCTTACGCACACTCAGCATTTATTATTTACGTCTCAGTTTCCTCGCGATATATCTCTTTGTCTCTCGAACTAAAAACAAATAAAGCTTACGTTGCCTTTCAGAGTGTTTTAATGGAATTGTCTTGCGAGTAATATTTGATGATATTGTGTAATAATGCGGTAACGAAGCTCTTTTAGACGTAATTCTTGGATGTAATCTGATTCTGACCGATACGGGCCCCTTGCTTTACCCATGGAAAATTGACTGCATATTATGTTGGCTCCGTGACCTCACTACTTATAGAGGTTTAGTGGGTTCCATCGCTATACAGAAAAAAAATGCGTTTATAGTCGTTGTGTGTGGTTGATTTTTGTATTAGAGATTTGTTATATTTTTTAATGAAAGAAGTTCATGGTATACAATGGTTTACAAATCTACTGTAAGTAGTTTACGTTTATCTATCTAATCCAATGAAATGAACAAGAATTTGTCTAAATGCGATGAATTATAACTGCCAATCAGAAATCTATACAGTTTTCACTTATTCATCATCATCATCATCAGCCTGTACTAGTCCACTGCTGGACATAGGCCTCTCCAATTGCACGCCACTGAATACGATTTGCAGCTACTCTCATCCAGCCTTTGCCAGCACTTCACTTATTAATTTAGTTAAATTATTTATAAATATAACATGCAAATTTGTTGAGCTATGACTAAAACTTATGTTGCAGTTCAGTGAACAATCCTTTTATCGGGTGTATCTAGATGCTTGAAATAGGAAGCTCTTGGTACAGAAAACTGATGTTAATGCCAGAAATTCCTTAAAACATACACGAGATTACCTAGCACAATTATGTATTCCTGCAAAACAGCAGCTATAAGAGACTTAAGTCATTGACCCTTCAAGTTACAAATCAGCAGATTTGATTCAATATCCTAATTACACGTTCCAAGGTTCGAAGAGTGGCAGCTAATGGGTATCTACCTCTTACACAACAATTTTGCCTACCTCCCTTTCGCCACTAAGGCAGTTAGTCAATAATACCTTTACTATAAATAAACCTATAAATAGATTATAAATTAAACCGATATACTGAGAACGGTCATTAGAGTTTGTAAGTCGATCCGATTATAGTGTCCTTTGGTATTATGTTTCTGTGTTATTAAATTTCTGAATCCACCTACACATCACTCGTCTTATCCAATTAATAAAATAGCCCATCACTCTCTATTTCAGTCACGTTGTGAGGTAGTGACAAAGTGAATTACCGACACGAAAGTGTAGGACTGCAGTACTGGTGCTTAGTCAAATAGCAAGTAGACATCGCTTCGGAGAATCCGTGATAAAGTAATGCAGTGGCTGTGTTTGATTAGTGTAACGGTCGTGTTTATTTTGTTTCTATATTCTCAAGTTACTTTTTAATTTTAAAGCTTTTACATAACAAAATAATCGTTCAAATCAGGTGGCTCTTTTAAGTATCAATTTTGGCACAAATCGTATAAGAACAGACATAGCATCACTTCTTTTTTTCCCCGAAGGGTTAGGCTGAGGTTTCACTCCCACATTTCGCTGGCTATGTTTGGTCCCATGAAATAGGGGGCGAGCCTATTGTCATCACCGGGAACAATTGTTTACCATACTCTGGGAAAATCTCAATACTGGAATTTCCTGATAGAAAAACCCAATACCATTTATACCCGACCCGGGAATCGAACCCGGGACCTCTTGCACAGCAGTCGTATACACTTCCCGCTGCGCCACCAAGGCAGGCAGCCACAGAGAAAAGAATATTCGAATGAAATTTTCATCACAAACATCAGATCAGTGTGACAAACGAATAGTGTACGTTGCAGAAGCGAACAATTCAGTTTGTTTGTGTTTGTCCAGGGATTCGAAACGTGCACCCTTGCACTGGAAAGTAATTAATTTTCTTATAATAATGTAAACCAAAAAAATTGCAAAGGAATTAATTATCGTTCAATAAGTAAAATCGGGCGAAGATTCTAGCCTCACAAATTATAACATTATAATTCTATAAGCCTTATTTCATGTGAATATGAGATGGATTACGAGTCGTCTTATGAAAAGCTTAAGCGGCTTACTTGCTAAATAAAGTCTCCTGTGGATTATTTCCCCTTCCCCTAATTCCCCTCTTGGCTCACCTCCGTGGGGTAATAAATTAGTTTCGTATACATAAGGTGGTTTGTAAGACAAGCAAGGTAAATAAAAGTTTGTTTCAATTCTGGTCACGAAGCCACAGAAGACACTACGAAGGTGTGAAAACAGCATAAACTCTTGGGGATTGTAGGTGATAGCTTCATTATAGTGGCAAATATTGCATCCGATTCAAATTTAGAAAAGTAATCAAAGTAAAATGGACTTTATTCATTGCATACTGTGATTTTAGATGCCTACTCCGAAATGTAATTTTTTTTAAATAGCTACAAACTTTTCTGTCAATTGGGTATAAAATATTACTTTGTTTAGTGTATTTTTTTCGAATTCGGATCAAATTCAGTTTGCAACTACTCTAATTAACTTCATCAAATAGAAAAAAATATTCTTTCGTAATGATGATGATACGATTCGCACCTATGTCGGCAACTTTAGTTCTCTTGTGGATCTGCTCATTTCTGATTCAATCACGCAGGAAAACTCCGAGCATAGCTTTTTCGATGGCTCGCTGAGCTTTTAGTAACATAGTTAGCGGCCACGTCGCCATAACTCATCACTGGCAACACACATTGGTTGAAGACTTTTGTCTTAATAATATATTGCTTTTCCTTATTGGGAAAAAACTAGTTATCTTAGGATGATTGGGCTCTATTTATCATTCATAGAAATACTAAAAAAAACATTGTATTTATCATGTTATTTTGTTTTTTAGGAGCTATCATCTTCGGCTCAGACCAAGAAGTGGCTGGCGTCATGAGAGCCGTGGAACGTGCCAACGCTACTCATTCATTCAGCTGGGTCGGTTCAGATGGCTGGAGTGCCAGGTCTCTGGTCTCCGATGGCAACGAGCGAGCAGTCGAAGGCACCATCAGTGTTCAACCACAAGCTAATGAAGTCAGAGGCTTCAAGGAATACTTCCTGGGGCTAGATGTGAAGAATAATAAGAGGAATCCTTGGTTTGTTGGTAAGTTGGGTAATTATTTTGTTGCCAACTTTAAAGGGCTTATCTTCTAATGAAGGTATTTATTTATTTGCCTTTATTCACGATAACTAACGATTGGTTGTGTCCATTGCCAACCTTTATTCGTCGGTTGTGAGACTCTTCCAGTGAAAACACACTAACATCATCATCATCAGCCCATTGACGTCCACTACTGAACATAGGCTTCACCTAATTTCCGCCACAGCGAGTTCAAAAAAGTAATACTTGGCAGTTCATCATTTCAACCCATAAACGTTCCACTGCTGGGCACGGGTCTCCTCCAAAAATATGGAGGGAATTCAGTTTATATTATAGCAGTTATATTTTCTAATTTCATTGTATTTCTTTTAACAGTACAAATACATTCTTTTAGTAACGTACAATGAAAGAAAAAGTATTTTTATAGAACAGTTTTAGTAAAACCACTTTTTGCAAGCTGGCTTGATATTGCAGAGCAATAAAATATGAAATAATTAATATTATGAAACAGTCGACTAAATGGAAACACCTATCACTGTAGCACTAGCAAACATCAAAAATAATCTCTAGTTTCACGTTTTACCTTATGAAAGAAGTACTCAAGTCGATGTATTTTTACACATCTAAGTTAGAAAAGCTCTGTGAAGTCTTCGCAGTTCAGTTTACTTTACGGGCTGCACTTCATTTTATGTTCAAGTTAACGGTGATGGGTAAATTTCAATGTTAGTTCTGCTTGTGAAACCATCTGATGGCTTGTCAAGTACATCTCTAATGTTTGTTTTAGAGTAGCTGCTTGAATTTAAAGCTGCTTGAAAATTGCGTTGGTTTAAGTAAAAGTGACTGCTCAGATCTTGAGAAACTTGTGGTTAGCCAATGTTTCGACTGTAATATGTAAGTTTTACCCAATGTTTAAACGACATTCTAACATTGAAATCTCGTAAACTATCATAATAACTGTATAGGATTAAAATTAAACTAAAACTTTAATTGCGTTAGTTAACATCCTCTCAGAAACTTCATCTTTGCCATTCATACAAGTTAGTTTTAATAACGTAATGGAAATGAGTTGATAATTTACAACAATTACAAGAAAATCCAAGTTCTCCAACTTGTAAACGAAGGAGAAAGTTTCTTTTGAGAAAATTCCATCAATGATTTTGAAGGATCCACCCGCTAGAATGCTTTATTACGCAAAAACAAAGTTTCTGAAGTGTTTCAAACTATTTGTAATGGTATATAAGATAAAAGGGAATATCTTGGACCAGTGTTCATGTTGTGAACTTTCTTGTTCCTTATTCAACGCCTCACGGATTGCCGAAATTATTTTTAGCGATTCCACGAAATTAAATCAAAGATAGAACTTGAGGATTTCAAGCTCAACTTTGTCATTAGCCAACAGAGTAGACAGTAAGTTTTAAATAATTAAATGGGATTTGGTTCAGACGTCCTCAGATTAAAATTTAGTTAATAAGATGTTTTATAAACTTTATGAATTACTTATTTACATGACGACGCTTTTAACCGGTAATCAAACCTGAGACCCAGTAGTATACACTTTGGCAAGAAATACAAAAATCTCACAAAACCTAAATAATAAAACAATGCCACTCTATTTCCAGTTGAAAGAGCCGCGACAATCCGTCTTGGTAGATTTCAGTAATATTTCAAGGCTTATTTGGCTTTCAAAGAATTAAAGGGACAGAGAGTTTACTTTTGCCTACAATATTATGCACAGAAATTATTTTGTTTCAACATTAGTATGCAAAGAAATAAATAAAGCTTAGCGCTATGAAGGAGACATTTTCTTCCTGCAGTTATTTTTACTGATGCTATGTTAAAACGTTATTCTTGGAGAAAAAATGCTTTCGAGAGTGTTTTTTTTTTTCTTTTTTTTCTTTCTTCATCTAACCTATTATTTTAATGATTAGATCATTTATTATCCCAAGTCCATAAGAAAAGGTTTCATTTACATACACACAATAGTGAACCTTTCATCTCGTCAAGACTAGGCGTCACAAATTTTGAATAGATGCTGCATTTTAATGATCTTTGAATTACGAAAATTCTAAGGACCAGGTTTATCTTTCGAAGAGCAACGAAGTATGGTAATTAAAAAGAGTGACTTGGGAGGAATCCTGAGCTTTTATTTAGTTCATATTTGTATGTTTAGTTACTGAATTTGACCAGTATTTTAGTACTGCCATTATCACGCTGGCATACAAAATGCGCTGACCTTGGCACCTTGCCAAGCCGGCCTTCGGATCGTATGATAGGTATTTCAGTAACAGTTTTACGTTTTTTCGAGTTCGAAAGGTTTCCTATATTATAATTAATTACTCATTTTTAATTATCAACCCATGTGAAATATGTTTTATTCTACTATTATATACTTCAGACACCTTTGTAAGAATTTTTGGGATCATCCATCATATTATTAGGATACTTGCTGACTCACCGGCCTTTGTTGAACGGAACATGTGTTCTCATACTAATGAGCAGACAACCGTTTAATAAAAGGATCGTGAGCTTAATGAAAGAAAGAATTTGGGTGTAATTTAATTCTTTAACAATATTAAATACGAATGATTCACACATTTTTACTTAATTCTTTGGACACTTTATTTTTTGAAAAGATAATAGAGATAGATATGGAGCCTCATTTGGGAACAAACTCTGTGTTGTAAACAACCTTTAAACATAATTGTATTGTATATAATATTATATCATCGTCACTTTAACGCATAAACATCCCACTGCTAGGCACGGGTCTCCTCCAAAGAACGTGGAGGGAATTTAGCCTACTATACCACGCTAGCCAGACCGGTTGATATAAGACTTGTTTAGATTTTTCCTTCTTACGCACTACTTGTTTGCATAAGGTTACTTCCTTAGTCGCCTTTTACAATAAGAGCACTGCAAGAAAAGGAAAATTTGAAACAAATCTATACCAACCCATCTGGCCAGCGTGGTAGGTATAGTAGGCTAAATTCCCTCCACATTTTTTGGAGGAGACCGGGGCCTAACAGTGTGGCGTTTATGGTTTAAAAAGAGAAAACAGAGATAATTTAATACTGAGTGGCCACACCTTTGCTTTATAATTTTTGTTGTGTTTTTACAAATTCAATTATAATCATTAACATTTGCTTTGTGGGTTCGATCCCCGAGTCGGAAAAAGATATTTGAATGATCTGCAAATTAATGTTTGTTTCGGTCTTTTTTCTATGTATCATAATCATCATCATCATATCAGCCCAATCACGTCCACTGTTGATGTTATTGTTGACGTTCCACGTACATACATATATATTTAGAAATATATATATATGTATGATTATCAATCTTAACACATTATTATATTATCTTACTTTGAGCTGTGATGGATGTGTAAAAAATGATGTAAATATTTATATATTTATGGTAACCTGTGAACTGTCTCTTCCTAGAATTCTGGGAGGACAACTTCCAGTGCCGGTACCCAGGTAGTCCGCGCACTCCGTACAACAGCCACTACTCAAGGATCTGCTCCGGGTTTGAGAGACTCATGGAGAACAACACCGAGTTTGAGAGGCAGTTGCAGTTCGTCTCCGATGCGGTTATGGCCTTCGCTTATTCTATACGGTTAGTTAAAACTCTTATCAAAATATTAAAATGTCGCCCGGCACGATATTAGTAATTTCCGAAACGAACTGATTTCAATAAAATTTTGTGAATCCTTTTTATTAGTTCTGGTTTGAAAGATACTGGTTTTGCAGCCTATAGGTGGTGAACAGAACAACGTCATTAACAGATATTAGACCTTTGACCACTGCTCAGCTTCTATTGACCTTAGCGTAATTTTTATATTGATATTTCCCTATATTTTTCATAACTTTAACTTCTTGTAACAACTTTTTAATTGGCACCTAGTATAAATTCACAGTAGCAAAGTAATAAAATTTTCATTTACATACACACAATAGTGAACCTTTGAACCATGAAATTTGCAAACGAAGCTACTTTAAATGTATAATGATTGAGTTTTAGCTAGGAGTTCCTTAAGTCACATAATTTTCTTACGTCTTTTATACCTTTGCAAATAAGTCCCATAAAATAAACATATCTACACATAACACATAATAGTACATACACACACCCATAAAACCCACTCACATAATTACTAAGGCAGGTGTACACGAAGTCATTTGTTACGAAACTCGCGATAACTTTATTACCGACATACTCGTAGGGTAACCACAGCGAATTATGAAAGAGGTTGTATTCATTAAAACACAGAATACATTAGCTCTTAACTAAAGAGTCCTCGTAAAAGGAGGCTTATAGTATTTTTATGAGTCATCCTTCATTAAAAGAGTCATTAAATTCTTAGCTCAGAGCGGCAGATAAAGTACTAATTATGTAATTAGTTACATACTATAATTAATTAATTATTTTGTTTTTTATAAATATATATTTCAAAGGTAGGTAGTATTATACACGTAGGTATAATACAATTGTGTTCTAAGGGCCTGTTCAGAGGAATACAGAGAGTCACTTATTACGAAAAAAATTGTAAAATCTTTTGTAGTTATCTTGGTCTAACACTCTAAAAATAACAATGACTGTATTCAGGCCTTGCAAATCTTTTTCCATCTCCATGAACTTTTAATTCATGCAATACATAGTTTTACACGAACACTCTCATATATTCACATACATTTGATTTAAATAAGCCTTTACATACTTGAACACACACAACTTTATAGATGCGCACAGAACATCAACAGCAGTCTTTATGAAGCTAATGCATTCACAATAGCTAAACAAAATACCGGTTATTTAAGTATCGCAAATATATTTAATCAGAGTTAAGTAAATAGTAGAGAATTGTGTGTTGTGAGAAACCTTTTGTGAGAAACTCATCAGCAGTTTTAAGTAAGGTGACTTTTTACTATGGCAAGGTTAAAACCTTTAGTAATATCAAAACTTTTAATCTCACTATCACAACTAACACAAATTATTATCATACGGCCCTTAAACAAAATGGCTCTTAAACGTTTAGGGAATAGAAAATTTGACCTTTGAAAGCCCCTGTTATTAGTGTCGTAGTTCAAAATTCTCAGGAAATAAATAATTAATATCAGAACAGGGCTAAACTTAACCGAATTAACTGAAATGGTATTACTTTAAAGTGCTTAATCAAATCAGAGATCATGTAAATTAAGTGGTCGGCTCGTATCAATTAGAGTTACCGAAGGGGTGCAAGGTCGAGTCCTGAAAGTAGCTCCGCAGGGAATTAATTCAGGGTGACCCTACCATCGTTAGTTTTAATTAAATTGCTGAAAAGTCTCTTCTTAAGATGAGGTTAACTCCGAACTAATCGCTAACTATCCTGTTCCTAAATATACTAATAAAACTAATAGTGATGACATTATCGGCGTAACTTACAGACGAGACGAGGATATAAAGTGTAAAGTTATACTAGAGAGTCTCACTAGTTCTACTAATATCATTAACGGGAAAGTTGATTGATATTAAAATTTATTACTCAATCACGTCAGATCGGCTGTTAAAATATTTATGAAATTTGATACATTAAAGTCTGGAATAGCATTTTTATTAACCATTATGGCGGGATTAAATCATGTTTTGTTTCAGTTAGCACCCACACTATTAATTATAAGCGTTAATATAAAACTATAATATTATGAAACCACTTCAGCACTTACTTATTTGTTACTAAACTTAAAAACTTGTATTTCTCAGATGTATGTATTCTTTTGAGAAATAAATATGTTAAACCATATAACATCCATCCATATAATTAAACTTTTGCATTTATAATATTAGTGCTATTTAATAGTAAATACACGCGATTTATGTCATTTCCAATAGTAATTAAAAACACAGATGGCTTTTATGATCACTATACCAATATGGCAGATGTGTTTTATAACAATTATAAACAAGAATAAAGTAAACTTTTATTGGATATATTTTCAAATCCAGCACGTTTTTGAAATTTAGAGTATATTGACTACTGACTGATTGAAATTAAACTTATATTTTTGTAAATTTATTTTTATAAAAAAAAATTATAAGCATTGTAAAACAATACTTAAAATTATATGTTTTAGCCATCATAGGATAATTTTCTTTTAAATCATGTGAAAAATGTTAGTTATGTGTACGTTTCAAAGCATAAATAATAAACCTGAATGAAGGTGATGTTGAAAGCTGTATGTTAAAATCTACTGTGTAACTTATAACTTATAACCTTTCCTAGAAAAACAATTTCTTTAGATGACTGTCACCGTGGCCCAGTGGTTAAAGTGGTCGCCTCGCCACTAAATCGCCGTGTTGGGTGACGTGGGTTCGATTCCCACACGAGACAAATATTTGTGTGATTCATAGATATTTGTTTCTAGTCTGGGTGTACTTTGTGTCCGTTAGTTTCATGTTTGTAAAGCTCCCCGCGACACAGGGCTTGTTCCCTAGTGCGGGCGTTGTCTTTAAAAAAAAAAAAAAAAAAACACTCCATTTCCAACTTTACTTATCTGAAAAGATTTCTTATAATATTTTTACCACAAAATCTCGTATTAAATACGTTACCATCTAATCTGGGCCCTATTTTTCGTGCATGTCTTTCATCTCTCAATACGGACTTGACAAAAAAGGTCTGTCGCCGATAAAAAGGGTATACTTTCGAACAAAACATGCACTCTTGCTCAAAATAGAGGCTCCTGCCACTCCTTAGTATTGTGCCTCCAAACAGTGATATATGGTTTTCTGTCAATATATTATTTATGATTAACATTCAGTCTTCCGTATCACGTTTTGGGAGCCACATATTATGTTTTGTTGAAGGATTAAACTGCGTGGAAAGTCACTTGGGGATAAATTGTGGGGTTCCGATTGTGGTCAGTGTAAATCGTTTTTGTTGATAAAAATGCCATGTTTTGCGTCAGGCTTCAATAAAAAAACTTATCCATGTGAATTGAGAATTTATTTTCCATTTCTTTATTTTGAGTTACGTTTTTAGTTAGTAACAAATATTTTTTAATTTGTGTTGTAGCTCTCTGTTGGAGCTTTTGCCTGTGTGGTATGTTGATAAAAAGTATCCTATGTGCTTCCAGCCAGGTACCTTCAGCCGTTCTGACAAGATTGAGTCACAAACATCCTTCCATACTAACTCCAGCCTAACTTTCATATTAAAATATTAGTAGGATATTTGTTGAATGGGCAATTAAGGCAATTATTCATAACCCGTGCCCAGCAATGGGACGTTTATGGGTTGAAATGATAATTCATTTGTAGGTATATCAAATTTCTGATTTATAGTAAGCAAAGCGTATTTACTTCCGTTACGTCATCAAGATCTATAGTAGCCTACCACAAAAACACAATACCGCGTTGTATGTTTCGGATGAACATTTCATAAAATCGATTTTGATATTATGAAAATTCAGAGTTATAATTTCTGAATGTGCCATTAAGGTAAAGGCACCTATTACGGAGGTATTTCGCAACATTTGAAAGTAAGAAACAAAAATAAGCATTTCTAAGCATTTTTAAAGGTCCAAACAAATTTTATCGTCAAAAGTGGAATTTATATTTTGAATTGCTGTTGAGCCTATGTTACTTTTCATGATATTTCTTATTTTAAAAAAATATTTAAATAGTCAGTTCAGTTAATAGTCAGTTTTCATAAAATTTACAAATATAGCATAACCGTGCATTCACACAAGCGTTTGAAAAAGAGTTTCGGGTTATTAAAATAAGGTTGATTTTTCTTTTTACGTTCAGTAAAATATGAGATAGTAAACCTACATAACAGATGGCATATAAGTAATATCAGTGCCTCAAGCTTTTAAAATTTATATAGATTGTACATTTTGAAATTGGTACATGGGTACAAAATGATTACATTTTACAAGTTTTAGTAGGGATCCCTAAATATTTTTAGAAATAAAAATAGGTAGCCTATGTTACTCGGTAAAGACGTATCTTTCAAACGGTTAAAGAATTTTAATAGTTTTGAGTTAAATTGAAAGAAACAAAAACAAACAAATGTTACATATTAAGTAGTAATTACAAGTTAATAGAAAGCTTGTAAAAGTAACATAAATTTAAAAGTTCTTATCGCTTCGGGTTTTATCAAAAAAAACATGCATAAGTATCAAATATGAATCCACAAAAATAAAATACTATTTATTTATTTACGAAACCCTAAAACTTGTAATTTTATGTTCCATGATGAATAGGGCCGTAATAGGAGACCATAGAACCTAACACAGAGTTACACGGAAATAACTACCACCGTAATAGGAAAACTACTCGTGTTTTTAATAATCCTAATTCTGACCGTTAAAAATTTCGATAAACAAAAGAGTGTAAATGCTTAATCAAAAGATAACAGTTTTTTGGTTCAGATGTGTAAAACTCAGCCAACAGTTATACAAAATAAATGATTTGTGATAAATTAAAATACACCTTCCTATTTTTATCCCTTCTAAGAAACCAACATTTTGTACTCAACAGTTTTCATATTTAACCAGATTTCTAATTAAAAACACATACCGCAGAATATGGTTTCAAATTTATGAGATTAATAATTATTTCAACTAAATTTGGAACTAAGTCAATAAGTTAATAATTTGAAAGTTATAAACAATTAAACATGCCCTGTACTTTTCCTATTTCGGAGTTATACCACCGAATTAGGATTAATCTATAAAATTCGTATCCTATTACGGCGGTGTTTTATTTCTTATTTTTTGGGTATAAAACGAGTTACAAATATAAAACAAGCTATTTAAATAGTTAGTGTAATAGTAAGAAAATGCTATAAACAACACATAAACAAACTTGAACGGCTTATTAATACAAAAAACTTAGTTTCTAAATATTAGTGTACTTAGTTTTGTCGTTCCGCGTTTGTATGGAAACCCCTCTTACGTCGATGCCGTTACACAAACTGATTGATCTTGTTGTGTTGTCAATGTGCTATACTTGCAAGCTTCAGTTATGTCATGAAGTAATAAATTTAGAATAAGTTGGTCCCGTTTTGGTGTACTTAAACTAAGAAAGACAGGAATAAAACTCGAAAATAGAAATACCACCGTAATAGGAGCCGATTTTGACTACCTCCGTAATAGGTGCCTTTACCTTATATATTATATTACGAGTAAATACGTATCACAACCCTGCCCTATTGACATTAAAACAAGATTAAAAACACACTAAGAAAACAGAACAACATTAGAACTGTTATCTCGTGTTACACAAAGCTTTTAAGACCACTGCGGAAGCATTGCATTAGTGGCATTCAATTAAAGAGAATGGCACTAAAAGTGGTGCCACTAAGACTAGGGGTGTCACTGTACATGAGAGCTTGTTTAAGACAATTTGTAGGTGGTGGCGGAGTGTGTGTCAAAGGTATGCAGAACATGAAGACTCAGTTCGAATCGGACTGACTAGACCAATGTAACTTACACCCCTTCACTTCAGGCAGATAAGATTTAGTGAGATTTAAGTGATAGATTTTTTTTCTTGAAAAAGACAAAGTCCGCACTAGGGTGCAAGCCCGGGCTCTACAAAGTACACTTAGACTCGAAACAAATATAGATATTTGCCTCGTGTGAGAATCAAACCCACGTCACTCGGCGCAGCGATGTGACTACCTATTATATTTATATTTGATTCGAGTCTGTGTGTACTTTGCATCCGTTTGTTTGTCCGTAAAGTCCCTCAAAACACAGCTTCCTCCATAATAAAACCTTATTCTTGTCTTTCCTAAAAATAAAAAAACAAAAAACGAAAAGAACCATTACGGATCATACAGACATTTGTCGCTTCGCCTTCGTTGTAAACTGTAACTAAATGAACAAAAAAGGGAATTAAATCTGGATAAAGGTTGTTTTGAAACATATAATACTTACAAAATCACATAAATAACAAATAAAAGCTTATACAATTAAAACAACAGATAAATTGTTGGAATACAATAAAAACAATATTAATTCAAGTTTTGAACGTTTGTTAAAAAATTACCATATGAACGTTAAAAGTTCACGCAAGTAATTTAGATAAGTGTTTTAATTAAAAGATACATGGCGTGGGATTGGCCGGGGTCGATGATACCCTGAGGCTATAATCGCTGTCGATAAAGGTGATTTCAGACAACCCTTTTATCCTGCGCGTGAGAAAGTACTTGATATTATTATATTTAACTAATAAAATAAAACAAGAATGACATGGGTACATATATTATGTGCTTATTTCGTACTTATGTAGTTATTTGTAGTGTTCCATGCACTTTTATATAATATTTAGTGAGCTAACAAACATTTTCAGTAGTAATCTACTGAAAAAAGTTAGACAAAATATCTAGCGACAATAAAATCAAATAATTTAAAATAATTCGTCGTGCGTCTGTGGCCATGTTGGTACTTTATTTTTGTTCATTATGGCTCGATGTATTCTATATCTAATTAATATAACGTAGACAAAGTTTGTAAGTATTAAACGTACACAGTGCATGAGTAGGACATTTACATACTAAAGCTGTGGACCCGCCAACATAGACCACCCGGCTCGGCGCGGCGGCTCTATTTAATGATTACGTTATGATTACGTCACATATTTTATTTTAAGGATTAATAAATAGCCTTATTTATTTACCTGACACTTTAGTCCTTATAACCTATAAATACAAATAGGCGAGAGCGATATGATAGACCGAGCATGAATAAGCGTATAAAATCGAGCTTATACGCGAAGCTAACCTGTAATCACCTTAAAAGGGTGGGGTGTCCAAACATCCGGTCGGTTACTGGGCATTTATTGATGATTGCTTGTACGAATGTAACGTTTGTAACGTTGGCATTGAAGCCGTCAGTTTGAAAAGGGACGGACGTTTACCGCTGATCGATAGTTCAACACTTTGGGTTACAATGGACCGTTGAAATTTACCATCTTGTGTGGAAGTTATAATGTCCTTTCTAGAATTTATTAAAAGTATTTGTTCAGTGTTAATAGAATGCGATATTAATTGTCAACGCGGACAAAGTCACGGGCACATCTAGAATGTTATATATATTCACTTTTAAAACAATGTTAATGTATTGCTTTTTAAGTTTTTACTGAATAAATGCGATTTTTTAAACTACTTTTGCTTGAGTACCCACACCCACATACCAAACGAAGCTCTGTTTTTCAAATATATTTATAAAAATCTGGTTTATTGAATTATGATACTCATATAAAACGGAATAAGAGTCATTTTATCATAAAAATGACTACCCATTCCTTTCATAAAAGAATATTTTACTGTGAAATATAAATTATTCTAAGATATGGTTCAGAGCTCTAGTATGCTGAAACCACCTGTATTTTATGTTCAAGAACATAAAATCTCTTCTATAACTTATCTAGTTCTTACTAGTGAAGTCCCGGATATCCGTATCCACAGATAAAAAACAAAAGATTTGATAGCTTTTGAACGTATCTTTTAGGTTATTATTTAAGTTTATTTTTTACATTAAAAATTGAAATATAGGGAGCAAAGAAATACTACTTACATATATTAAGGGATGAGCCTATTGCATCAACCGGGAACTTTCTAGATTCTAGGCTGATACTGAGAATTTCAATAAAGAAAATTCCGATTTGAAAAAATATTTTAGTGTTGGATAGCACATTTATCGAGGAAGGCTATAAGCTACATAACAGTCACGCTATTGCCAAACGGAGCTGAACAGTCGCCAAATAAAGAACGATGGAAGCGAAACCACGCGCGACATCTAGTCTTAAATAAAAAGTTTCCATTATAACAAAAGTACACAAAAATAAATTACAAATACCCAACTATCTTTTGCTGCAACGCTTAAAAATACCAGAAAAGTGTTCTGCTTTAAAACTGGTTGATTATTTCCAAGCCCTCTAAATACGGCTCGGGAAGTGCACATTATACGTCGACCTCAATGCATTCAATGCGCTGTCGGCCTCGTTTCACCATGCTGCTGTTAAAAGCCTACAGGAACTTCCAGATTGTCTATTCACATAAGGTTTTATAATTGCAGTTAGAAATTCTTACAAGGTATCTGGCAAGTGGCCAGGTTCTGCTGAATGCTTTTGTAAGACTCTTGGCTTGTTGCAACTCTTGCGCTACTTTAATAAGTCTCTGGAGATATTTTTTTAATTTAATTTATAATATTAATGTGATTTACATGGTTTGGTAAGCCAAGTTTTCTGCACTAAAACTAGGCTCACATTGCATCTCCTAAAGTACTAACTGTCGCAATGGGCTTCGCTCCCATCTTTCTCTGTTTGGCCACTGCTCAGCTTCTATTAGCCGTGGCGTGATGTTATATAGCCTATAGCCTTACTCGATAAATGGGCTATCCAACACAAAAAATAATTTTCCAAATCGAATCAGTAGTTTTTGAGATTAGTGCGTTCAACCAAACGAACAAACAAATTCGTAGCTTTATAATATTAAGTACAAATTACAAAATGGTGGGCAATCGTTCCGTAGGAGAACTCCTTTCCCGTAACGTAGACATACGATTATTTTTTTCAAATAAACTTATTTGAAAAAAATAAGCTTTCAATTTTACAGTCAATATTATGTGATGTATCGAATTCAATATCAGATCAAGATGCTATGTGGCCTGATTTACAATGTACAGACATAATAAATAAGTTTTCAATAACAATGTCTAGAGCTGATATTCTAAACTTGTCACCAGAGACATGCACGCGTCCGTATGCGGAGGACGTGCGGGACTGTGCGACGTGATGCGACCGCCGAGCGGTGCGGATCTGCTCAAGTACTTGAGGAATGTCACTTTTATTGGTAAGAACCTATACATAATATATATAAAATAAGATGCCTTTAATTTCCTAATAATATAATTACAATTTTATTATGATTCACTACAACCCCTAACCGTCCCACTGCTGGGCAAGAGTCTCTTTCAAAGATTTGGAGGGAATTTAGCCTACAAAACCCTACACCAACCCGTCTGACCAGCGTGGTCTAGTAGACTAAATTTCCTCCAAAATCTTTTGAGGAGATACGTCATACGAGTAGTGGGACGTACCTGAGTTGTAGTGATAGTGATGAGAGAATACATAAATTTTGAATGCATGCCAGAAGTTTGCCTGACTAAGTAACTACTACTTACTTACAAACTAACTTCAAAACAATAATAATAATTATTTCAAAACGATATCACTAACACTTACGAGTTCATGAAACTTATACAGAAATCATTAATTATAATACAGTAAAAGCACTACTTACCTACTTTAGTTAAAAGGGTTGTTCTCAGAATTATATAAAAATAATATAATATATTAAATAAATCTGAATATTTTCGTTACCAAAAATAGAAGGGAATAACAAAATCTTCGTTCAACTATTTGCTTAAATATAACAAGGGATTGGACGTGTTTTCCATAAAGTGCTTGATATAATCCCTTAATTTTATTCTGTGGTCAAAAGCGGGTTTATAACCGATTATCGTCCATTAGAATTTAAATGGAATATGACTGTTTTTTTTATTTTTTTTATAAATTCCAACTAGATTCATTATTTAACTATCTGACAAACTTTTTACTAGAATAAATGTATGCTGTGGCAACCCATAATTAAGTCTACACTAAGTTTGTATCCTTCTTTGCATGAAAGATATTATTTGTATGTAAGATTTGTAGAGTTGTCCTAAATAAATAAATAAATAAACTGGTCGTTCTAAGTATCGCGTCTATTTTGAAAATTATAGTAAAGTTTAACTAACCGGGGGATTCCTGATAAAATTTAATATTATTTAATATTTAAAGATGACATCAAGGAGACCTCAGTAATCTTTCTTTTCTTCTAAAAAGTAACTCTTAAATATTTTTTCATAAAACATTGTGAAATATTTATCCACAGAAATCGACAGTTTGTCAATAAACTATTCAATATACTGATGCAAAATATTTCTTTGCTCGAATTTAAAATGGTTGCAGAATTTTGTATTGACTTTTTCCGATATGCATTGTATATATAGTATGATAGGGGGGAGGAGGATTTTTCTGTCCCTATTAGTATTAGTGTTAGGTATTAGTTTTTTAGGTACTAACATAGTTTTTAAGTAAATATTGTTACTAACAAACTATGGATTCAGTCTGATAATAAATAATTTTTATTTTTTATTTTATTTTTATTTTATTTATTTTATTGTGCATTTGTAGAATACGTATTCTACAATATAAGTAAGTGCGTATACTGCTCTCTGAACAACAAAGGATGAAGTCCCTTGGGGGTACAAGTTTGTTTTGTTCGTACTACTTCAAATACCTACTGCTATTGTACTTTGTTTTGAAGAGTAATGGACTTTTTATAAAGGTTACTTAGTTAACATTTAATAAAAACAAAATTGAAAAACAGCTAATGACCTTGCAACCACTGCACAAATTTTAATACAATATGTCTAAAAACAACCCCGATTATGCCAGCTTACATTTAGGCCACTATTTTTTATCGCCAAAGTACAATACGGTTACAATACATTAAATGAAACATACAAAAGTGCAATTCTTGCGGATAGATTTGGTCGAACTCTCAAAGACTTGTTTGTACATAATTATTATTATCTTGTTACAATCTTCCTCAGTTTTGCACGGGTGCAATATAACGGGGATTTGGTTTTTCTATCACGCAATTGTCAGTATCACGCCGGAGTCTTGAAATATTCGGCGTTAATGGTACTATTACCATTAACGCCGAATATTTCAAGACTCCGGCGTGATACTGGTGAGTCTATACTCACCTACGCATTCATATATGGAACATCTCATAGCTGGCGAATGTGTGTGTGAGAGACACTCTGCATACCCCTTCGGAACGAACGAAGAATGTTTCCATAAAAGTGTATCTTTTGTTGTAGGTTTGAGCAACGACGAGTTTCACTTCGACAATAATGGCGACGGTCCCGCGAGATACAACATTCTACATTTTAAACAAATCTCCAAGGGGATGTACCGATGGGTGAACATTGGACAATACCTCGACGGAGAACTCAAGTTAAATTTAAGCGGTAACGTCCTATTTATAAGACGTTTGTTACTCTTTCATGCGTTAACTGTTGAATGGATTTTGACGAACTTTACAGTAAGTACTACTGTTCCGATCTTTCTTGGTACCAAAAACGGGTGGTGGCATCTATAGGATTTCAATATCATAATATATTAAATAAATAAAAAATGAAATGCAATTCAGCTGATTCGTGACTTGGAAGATCAATAACCTGTACTTGCCGCGCCTGCATCTCTGTTATGCTCGGCAGTGGTCGGTGAGATTTTACATTCTGAAAACTAAAAACATTGTCAGCAGTTTTCGGTACTGAGAAGACTTCCCTTACTTCCCAGTGTAGCTTTATTCATCATAATGACACGTGGGTAATAATAACTTATCTTAAAATATTATGATAAATCTTAATGTATTACGATTACACGAGCGGAAACTAAACTTTTTATTATTCTTATTATTACAGTCCTTCTAGATAAATCGGGTAAAAGTAAATATCATAGAAAAATATACTTTTTTGAAAGACTTACAACATTTATTTAGGACACACGCAAAAAGCGTTGGGATATAGCTATAAAATAGTGATGGTAGTTACGATTTTATGAACTCACGTTGGATATTTTAATTAAAGTATGAGAGAATCCGAAGAACGAAGTAAGACTCAAAACTTTGTCGGAATCTCTAAAAATCAAATATAATATATTTGATTACGATTATATTATAACCAAGTTAACTCTTTTAGAATTCTGTCTTGGTATTTTACAACTGGTAAATTGAAGCTACTATATTAAATTAGTAAACTCTCCTAATTTATAATCTCATTTATCTTAAATGAAAAAAGTTGAAGCTAGAAGACTGACTTAAAATTCTTTAGATATCCAAAGTGTATTTGTTCTATTTCAGTGATTTTTATTAGGTATCATTGCTTATGTGAGCTAGACATTATTTTTAACGGACTTGTCCGAAAAAAGATAACGGTTGTAAAGCTAATGAAACTAATTCTGAAGTCTTGAATAAATTTTTACCACAAATTAACAGTTTCTATATTATCTTCGTTGAAAATTTAATATGATTGGTTCTATAACTTATTCGTGTTCGTGACATCGATCTCCAAGATGATAGGTAATTGCTTTGTCCGTTTTAATTAAATCCAATATAACAGAAAATAAACCATATTAACATCGTCAAATCTTAGTAAAATTTAAATAAGTTCAGTGTCATTCCCAAATATTTGATAACGATATGAAAACGTAACGGTTATAACATTTCTAAGTTGAATGTCGGAATTCAGAGTAGCTTTCGGAGGATTATATAAATAAACAATTGACGCCCACTTTATAGATATCCAATTCAAATGGGAAGAACGTAATCCCCCTGAGTCTGTGTGCAGTGCCGAGTGTGAGCTCGGCCAAGCGAAGCAGTATGTGGAGGGCGAGAGCTGCTGTTGGCACTGCTTCAACTGCACGCAGTACGAGGTAAGAGAACTGCTATGTTGGTGATACAAGGGATAAGCCAAATGTGCTCATATATTTTGGGTGATATGATCAAGAAGAGGCCTACGTCCAGTAATGGACAGAAAAAGGCTGATGATGATGTATATAAGATGTATCAAACATTCTTTTGTCAATGAAGGCTAAGTATGCAAACTTTTTTAAAAATTAATAGCTTCTTTTTTAGGGTACGGCTAAATGAAAACCTAATTTGTCTTGTCTTGGTTTAATAAAGAGGTAGTCTTTAATTCAATTTAATCTGTTAAGACATAGTTATGGCAAAGTTAAAATGAAAGTATTTGTTTTTTAAATAGCTAATAGGTAAACAAATTATGATAATTTATCTAAATCTAGGTAAAGTGAATTTTATTACTTGGTTTAATTTCCTGAAATACCTTTAGTGTGCCATTTGGTGTAATTTGAGTTATATGACTCTCGTAAATTCTCGTCATGATTACCATATTTTCGTGTCACGTACTCTTGATTATATACCTATTAAGTACTTATTTATATATCGTGCCCATTTGGCCTCTTATTTCTTTTATATCACACTGGCCAGACGGATTGGTATAAAGTTTGTTTCGAAAGTTCCTTTACCACAGTGCTCTTGTCTGCACAAAGTTACTTAAGTCGCCTTTTACGATACCCATGGGTTGAGATGGGTTAGTGGCATTATGTATTCTTAATCCATCACTTCACGGAATCTTAATCCGTCTCATGTTGCTTTAAAGAATATTGGTACAAATATAGGTAAAGATTTTAAAACAATGAGGTTCTAAATCTATAACATTTTCATCACAGATACGTTCGACAGAAGAAACGCAATGTACAGTGTGCCCTCGAGGCACATTACCAGACCCTACCAAGACTCACTGCCGTCCGATCCCTGAGGCATACCTGAGGCCAGACTCCGCATGGGCCATCGGAGCTATGTCGTTCTCGTCAGCAGGAATCCTGATCACTTCGTAAGTATGTTTTTTGATTTTTTAGATAACGCCCGCACTAGCGAGCTAGTCCTGTGTCACGGGAGACTTTACAAACATACAATTAACGGACACAAAGTACATCAGAACTCATTAAATATAAGGAATAAGTAACTGTTAGGTATCAGTTGACAAATTTAAGATGCATAGTTTCCAATTCAAATAAAACATAAATTGTGATAAAATCAAAGAATGATTAACATAACAATGTTTCAACGATCAGTATTCACGCCATTTAATGATTTGATATTCATGATTGATGAAGGCAATCGGCTGGCACACTCTAAGATTGATCTACATAATTTCGAACACGCACGTGATATGACTGAATAATGCCTACTTATTATCGTAACTCCAATGAAAAAGTTCTACGTTATTCTGAAGAAAATGCTAACAGCCATAGTGGGAATTATTTTAGGTCAAACAGAATCAACCCTATTTTCAGAAACCCCTAAATTTCGCGTAATAATTTATCAAATCAATTTATGAAAACTACTCGTACATTTGTGCAATCAAGTTTTTGATTAGTATCTGCGAAATCATTATTAAAAACATCTTCTTTCACCACGACTTATAAAAGTTCTTAACTCATTGTAGTCAAAATAACAGAAACATATATTATTACATTCAATGTGTTTTGTCAATTCAAACATTATGCCTTAAACCATAAAAACAAACTTAATCCAGAGACCTTATTATGAATTTCGATATCAGCTTTATCAGAGTCGATATCACTATCAAATGTTTGAAAATGACTGCGACTACATTTGAATTTACAAACATCTGACAGTGATGTCGACTCCTACTAAATCAATTTCAATTTTCATTCATTCAGTAGCGTCTCAGTGCACCGAATTTAATATTGGGACAAGAATCACAGAACAGACAAAGAGGTTTTTAGACTAGAACAGTAAAATAATCCTTACTGTATTGATAACCTTCACATCTCTAGTCTGAATTTTATCATTATTCAGTCTATTTCATTTAGTTACCAGCGCTTCATTGAACTATTTTAACTTAATTGTTTGTCAACAGTTTCGTGTGCGGAGTATGGGTACGTCATAGCTCGACCCCTGTCGTCCGCGCGAGTGGCCGGGAGCTCTCCTACGTGCTCCTCGCCGGGATCCTCATGTGCTACCTCGTTACGTTCGCACTGGTCTTCAGACCTACTGATATACTTTGCTCAATACAAAGGTAAGAATTAAACACTATGCCCTTTGTTTTACCACGATTGAAACAGGTTATTAAGAAGTAGGTTTAAGAAATACATAATTATTTATTTATTTTATCTTTAGACGCAGATGAATAAATTGATGGACTTGGAATTAAATTCATATAAAAAAATTGTTAAATATCTTTTCCAGAGCAAAGATGTTTTGAGATTTTAATCAGGCCTATGCCATAAAATATTTTCCCAAAGAAATATTTACTAATATATGAGTATTTCCTGGAAGCTGAAGCGCAAAAGTGAGATGTTTCTCCAAAAAAATGAAAAACAATGTCACATGTTTCGTATTTTATGTAAAATTAAAGTAGTACCTACAATAAATAATTATTCATTCGCAGTATGAAAACTTAGAAATTTGTAGATGCAAATGTTGAAATTGTTGAAATAGCAAACATCTCTGTAGCAAAGAAACTAATTAAAATCGTTAACAAGGTGGATGTATACTTGGCGGTACGAGTTCTTTATAGCAAAGGTCTTGAGTTGTCACAATAATACGTTGGGGCCACAGAATAGAGATAGGTTTTGTTGGGGCAATAAAAATACAGATTACGAAGCGTTTGTATACATATAATCATGTTTCTAAAAATTAAGACTTGATAATACAACCCTTGTACTTTGGTATACAATCATAAATCTTATAGACAAGCTAAAATTAATTTTGATTGCGTACAAGGACAATTTTTGCCTGCTTCTCAAGTGGTGGTCAACACGGAACAGAAAAATTTGTTCCGTGTTACGTACGAACCAACGGTTTCGATTTCAAATGCAATTTCAAAGTCAAAAACAGTTAAATTATAATCTTTTATAACCTTAATCTATTATTTGCGTCACAACAAAATTAAATAATTCTTGACAACAAATAAACTCTGGTCAATTCAGTTACAAATATAATTAAATACTTAATCAAAAGTAGAGGCATTAATTCACGACCTAGACTTCAGTTTGATTAATTAACATCACGCCAAAACAACCGCTCATTTAGAAGCCTTACCACTTCCACTTAGGTTAGAAAGGAATTTTCATTACCTTTGTGTTACGACTACATAATTTTAATTATGTTTTAGCAACACTACGAACGAAATAATATATTCTAAAACTGGTCGTAGGCTTTAGTGTTAGTTTAGTGTTACATTCTTAACTTGTAACTTTATAAGATTTTGTAACCTAGGTATTCATCGAGGAGGTACGAGATTTTATTGCATTTTATTTCATATCATTTGCCTCCTCAAGACACAAACTAGAAAATTCATACTGATAAATTATTTAGAAATGAAAAATTAAAATCTACTTAACAGTATGTTACGCTTTGCTGAACCATTGAACGGATCTCATAAAATTTGATTTAAAGAGCCTCTTCTAGGTCCCAGAGAAGGATGAAGATTAACTATCAAAGTAGTTAAAGTAGAAAAACTATGTAAAGTTTATCTACGTATCAAATAGAGTAGTTAGAAATCATAATAGTAAACCAAACTTGTCGCTTATGACAATTTACATCGGGCACGACGGGCACTGCAGCACTCGGGCCTCATCTTATATTCCCTCCGATTTTCGCTTCATGCATTTTTCAAAAGATAATACGAAGCGGAACTAGTATTTGGTCTGGCGTTGGCATCAAGCCTTCTTCATGAAATATATGTTTGAGTTTTCAATAAAGATTTTAAACTTATATTATTATTCCTAGCTATTGCCAACAGTTTACAATGAACCATAAACGTCCAACCCATAAACGACCTACTGCTGGGCTATAATAATAGGTTATATAACATCACGCTACATCCAATAGGAGCTGAGAAGTGCTAAACAAAAATTCATGGCAACGAATCTCCCGGCTAGAGCTAGTTATTTAATAAATGTCTCGACGACGGCCTAATCTATGTATCTTTAGAGCTTAAATAATTAAGACCTAATTCTTATTCAAGCAAAGTTTTCCTCTTTAAATTTGTGGTCGTACCAAGAAATTACTTAGCAGTCTGATAGTTTACGTGAGCTATGAATTTTCTCAGGTCGTACCCATTGTGGCCAAGTACTTGTCTCTGAAGTGAAATTCGGAATATAAATTGTTCGAATTTAAATGCTGAGATAATTATTTCATTGCACCAATCGTGGTGATACAAATCGATCTCTCTAAAATATATTATTAATTGTATTGGTTGTTTAAAATTCTTCTCGTCTCGTTTTTGGCAAAACTCAGGATTTTTATAAGTTTCTGTAAAATACACATTTAGTTGCATATTATCATCATCATTAAAATTTATCATCATTTATGTGTCACCTAATTTTCGCCCCAGCGAGCGTTTTTGTGCCACCAAATATTATAGTATTTTTTTACGTTTAAATAATGAAACATTAGATTATAATAAGGTTAATGATGGTGCTTTTAACCATCTGATCATTTCTGCCAAAACTTCAGAACTTCCAAACCAATATAAAATTAAAATTGTTTAAATTAATTTCGCCAATTAATTATGATTTATTACAAAGCACTGAAATTCACTTAAATCTAATTATAACAAATGATAATTTTCTCTTCATAATTGAATTGAACGGTTTTACTTGAAATCAAGAGAACTGCGGTAAAGGCCCTCAAATTGTGCTCGACTTTAAAACATAAATTCCCTTCAATATGGTGACGTCACATTTTTGAAGGGTATTGACGCGTGTAGTGATGTATTTTTATAATGAAATTGACTATAAATAAATAGTATTGGTTAGTCCGTTAGTATGATTAGTGCGTGTAGATAGAACTTGTTTCGGTATCTGAAAAATATCCAATATTGGCACTGTATGCCAAACTCAATGGAAAGATTTCTAAAACAATTTTTCATGACAACGAATTTTTAGAACGTAATTCGAAATGGACCGCTGGCATGATTATTTTAGGAACATGATTTATTTGTAATGAAGAAAAGGGTTTTAATTTATTACGTATGTAGACAAAATAATGTAGTTACTTTTTGTAGAATACTTCCATAATTGAACATCCACGTCCCATCCCTATTAAAAAAGTACCCCACTCCCGAGGCCCCAACCAAAATAACACTGACTGGGTATTTAAAATTAGAAATACAAATACTTCATTGTATAGGAAACACCATGTAGCTAAGTGAGTTATGCTAAGTAAGCTAAGCTTAGTTTAATTGCGTTCCTGGGCCGTACTCCTATTACCCTCAACAATAAAACAGAAGTGCCCAATGACATAATCCCTTTCTATCCTCAGGTTTGGCACAGGTTTTTGCTTTACTGTGGTCTATGCGGCTCTCCTAACGAAGACTAATAGAATCTCCAGGATCTTCAACGCCAGTAAGCACTCGGCTAAGAGACCCATTCTGATATCTCCGAGTTCGCAGCTGGCGATATGTGCTGCCCTTATATCTATACAGGTAAGTTCTTTAAAGATTTATACGATCCGAAATCCCATTGGGTATTTGGACTTAACTGGCAAACTCATCATACATTATGAAATCGCTGCTTAATTTACCTAAATTTAATAATATATTACACCTGTAAAAGTTACAGAATAGCTTTTATTGTATTTTATTATTGTTGTCAATCAAAACTTATATTTAAATTATGTCTATTAATTGCGTTGTCACCACAATACCGATATTTTTTTTAAAAACATCGCTCAGTAACCCTTCTCGAAACATGGATATTCGATTGAACGATTGTAATATCGTTGTCAAATATTTGAAAGTGACAGCATTTTCAAACATCGAACAATCGATTGTCTAGCTTGTGAGTAGGCCGTCAGAGTTATTTCATTTTGTCTCAGTTATAATTGTTAATTGTATGCTGATTATGAAGATGATGATGAACAAGGCTGTTAATACTAGCATTAAAATCAATGGCTCTCTTCCAGGTGCTAATAGTAGTAGTGTGGATGATCGTAGCGCCTGCGCGAGCTATGTTCCACTATCCGACAAGAGAAGACAACATGTTGGTCTGCGACTCTTACGTCGACGCGTCCTACATGATCGCGTTCTTCTATCCCATCGTATTGATCCTCGTGTGCACTGTGTACGCTGTGCTCACCAGGAAGATTCCTGAGGCCTTCAATGAAAGCAAGCATATTGGTGAGTGATAGCCAATATTGTATTTCATTTAGATCATAGTCATACAAAGCCAAGTAAGTGTAGGCAATTTTTTCTGGTTTGTTTGAGAAGGATGAGACTTTGAAAAGGACTGACAAAAACTCAGACCATTCGTTTTAATTGCCATTAAGTTAAAATTTCAATTGGTTACAATTTTAAATATCACAGAATGGTACAAAACCAAAACACCATACTAGTTTAAATTCAATAAAAAATAAATATTAAAAACCCAATGAACTTTTGTTATGTAATGCGAGACGTCAGACGCAGCAGAAATAGCTATATCCTATTCTAAAGTGTATTATCGTCTAAACTCGTATTATTACTATCGTCTAAGCCACTTTAAAACATAGATTTCCCCAGCGTCCGATCAAGTGTAATCTGCAACCAACGGTTCCCCATTTATTTTTTTAGTTGTGTTCCGTATTTTTATTATGTAAACTCATACAGTCCTTTTTCTCTTAATATTCTCGCTTGAAATGCCTTTTCAAATAATGTCCTCTTGCTAAAATTTCCTGTTTCCTACCCAAAGTATAATTTAATATAAAAATCCGTGAACGAATTCATTATTAAAAGAGGAACACAATGAAATCTACGGCCTCCAATCTCAATCTAAATGTAATTAACAATTTGTATGGCAGGAAAACTAATATCTGCATTTTTAATCCAAGCAAAGAACATCTTCCTAAGAAAATAAATTCAAGTCATTTCAGAAAAAAATATTTTCCTTGCCAAGTCGTTTTTGCTGCATTCAACAGAGAGCTTATTTACGAAACAATGACGTATGTAACGAGCCCAATCAGAGCCTGAAACTGAGCGAGCCATTAAACTGGAGACAACGTCTGACAAATAGCGCTCTTCTTTACAAGCTTTGCTATAATTGTATATGAAGCCCTTTAGAGACGAGAAATATCGATAATGTTACAAAAATTATACAAATACAAACTACTTCACTTTGACTAACGAACACTATCAGGTGATCGTATTGTGCAATGCAAGCCGCAAACAACCGGTCCTATTGGAAATCTCTTAAGGAGACCTATGTCCAGCAGTGGACGTCCTACGGCTGATGTGATGATGATGATGAATTGTGTGTTCAATCCCCACATAGTAAAATATTTTGTGACCACAAACTTTATAATTCTTCAAAGTTGCTTAGCGAACAATGACATCTATCATATTATAACTATACAGTTTTTTTTATTACCAGGACATTAACTTATTTAAACCAATATATTTCTTCACCCAGTTCCAAATGTTATAATTTGCATTAAATATTCTACACTTATTTACAAAAACATTGTCCGTAAATGAGGTCAAACCACTGACCAATTAGCTGACACAGATTTAGAAACACACCCACAATTTAACTGAATAATGCTACATGAATTTCCCATTACTTCTCCTCTAATATTTATGTTTCTGTTTGAATCAATACTACTGCAACGAAACTTTCTTTAACCTTCTTGATTAATCTATAAATATCTATATTGAATAATTCGATTTTATGTTCTTTTCCAATCTTTTTGATTAATTGATTTTTTTTGTGGAATTCAGTTCCGGCGACTACATTTTTTTTAAATAAAACTAAAAACCTGAAAAACCACACTTCCTGACATTTGACAATCATATAATATATTATACTAATGAAATCTAAAATGTCGATAATCGCAAACTAAGCCAAAGTGAGAGATTTTACGCAAAAATGTTAGGTTTATATATCACGTTTTTTAAATAAGAATAGAAAATTTATTTAACGATTTTATGATATATTTTACAAAACCATTTAACCTGGGTGGTGGTTATTTTGAAATTATAGCGTACAATAAAATAATCATAATAATTATTATTCATAAGCAATTTTTTTTCCGTCAAACCTTCTAAGTATTCTTAAAGGATCTACTAAAAACCGTTCGTGAAAAACAAGGAAGTATTATTTCGGGATCGTCTTTCTCTAAACTAATTTGAAGGTTCGAATCAGAAAATTAAATTGTATGCCGGCGCCAAGTTTTCTACAGAAATCGTTAACGAAACTGGTTTATATCGGAAACTTAGTCCGTAAGACATAAAGGCAATTCGAACCTTAAAAATTGGCCTACAAATTGACTTCATTAAAGAACTTGTTGAACGAGGCTCGGGTAACTAGATACTATTGGATTCTCTACCGTCTCAGATACTTATAAACATAAACATAGTGACACTGGATAGTAGCTAGTACTGTATTATGAATACTAACTGTTATTTAGCAATATTGTAAGCAAAAACAAATGTTTAAACGGAAATCATATCTCCAAAAAAACACCCCGTATTTTCTTTTACCTTCAGTCAACATAGACTGATAGCAAACAAAAGAAAGAAATCGTTGACAATAAGAAATTTGGTAGGTAATGAGACGCTGCTGACTAAGCTTAGAAATATCGCTCTCATATACACATATCATTCAATTGTCAGTATTTACACAAGCGTTATGCAAATATAGACTTTACGAACCCCTAATAACCTCCCCCTTATACTACGGCAGGCAAGCGGCAAAGACGTGAATCTGTTCGATTTTTTATTTTTATCATGTCATTGTATGCACTTAATGTTTACACTACAAACGAAGTACCTATCAAATGAAAATTTCAACTTATTGTACGCCTACTATCATATTACTGATTATATATATGGTATTTTAAACCGATTTGTAATCATGCGATAAATCAGTATTTGTACCTACTCTTTCATAGGGTCTTTCGTCATTAAATTTAGTTAGTTGGTGTAATTATGGTTATCTGCACCAGACTGCAATTTTATGTTTGGTAATATAAGTAACTAGTAATAGACAAAAACACAATTGAAATAAAACATTATAAGGTTAGATTTATCGACAAATCAAAAACCGGCATCCCTAACGAAGTAAATCTGCTGTTTGTTGTATTACGTCGAATAAGGAATCTATTGTTAGTGATCCATTGTAATCGAGACAATGCAATTTGCCGTTTATTGACATACCTATTGTGACATAGCAATCGAGACTCAGGACCAGGTATGCTGAGCTTGAGACATTTCAATAATTAGATTGTACAGAAACATTTGTTTTAATAGAGCTTTATAAATATATTATGATCTACATAATCTCTTATGATTGCAATGATATACAGCACTGCTGTTTTCCGCCACCACTGCTGCACTGCTGTACAACAAGTATTTATTTAGATAATGTAAAAACAAAACATGACAAATACATCGTCATCATAAACAGCGCCATAACTTCCGTCCCACAATCCCAGGCAAATATTAGCTAGATTCATTGAAATTTACTCAGTCAGCGGCGCATCTTGTTTTCGATCACGCATTGATTTTTTTTCTCTTGTTGCTTGTTCTTATTTCTTGTTAGCCAAACATTTTATTGTAAATAATATCACCAAGTAAATCCTGTAAGCTGTCCTGTACCTGTAATTATGTACCCTGTTATATAGTTAATGTACTCTACTCGTAATATTTTAAACACATTTTAAAGAAACAAAAAAAATAGATACTAAGTATTTTTATTATGCGATTATTATTGTTGTTTTTGTAATGTAGTTAATGCTGCCCGCCAGTAAAATTTCATTTCTTTGTCAGGGTTCACGATGTACACGACGTGCGTGATCTGGCTCGCGTTCGTGCCGCTGTACTTCGGCACGGCGAGCCACGTGCCGCTGCGCGTCACCAGCATGGCCGTCACCATCTCGCTCAGCGCCAGCGTCACGCTCGTCTGCCTCTTCTCACCTAAGGTGAGCCTTTGTTCTATCCCAGGTCCCTTTTTAAAGAGAGGCAAACGAGCAAACGGGTCACTTGGTGGTAAACAGTTTATGCAACTCATGGATACCTGCAATACCTGGATAGTCCTGGACTATCCCGAAATTTCATAAAGATAGGTTTTGTGGTTTAGGCGTGAAAGCGTAACAAACAAACAAAGACAAATGAGCTTCAACCATCCACTTCTGAACTTAAATAATTTCATCGTCTTCATTTTCTTTTGTTTTAATAGGTTGTTTTAGAATTTGGAAGTACCAAATAAAGCTAAAATTGGAGCAGCCGCCGGTAACCCAATGAAATGATAAACCGAATGAAATTACTTTTTGGGTTTCTTAGTATGACTAACCATTTAATTTATAAACGAAGCTTTTACATAACATTTATAAAATAATTACAAGTTATCGTATTTACATTAATCGAGCACGTACGTATCCTAATATATGTATTTTGAAAGATAACACGTGCACGATCAGGAAAAACAGGAAAGGGACAAAAATATCTCAACGTGGAGGTATTTTTCCTCTTCACGGGTCATTGAAGAGACATCCACACACGGTTCAGTAATCACGTAAAGTCAAGGGTCGCCTGTAAAATACGCTACAGCACACCCAATATATCTTCACTTATTTATTTTCCTATTAAAAGTAAAAGAATCCACTTGAAATCATTTGGGAGCTTACAGAAGAGCTACAAAAGATTCTTTTATCGAATTTTGGAGAGGCGTAAAGTGTTTTCATTTGTTTTTATAAATGTAGCGATATTTTGATGGTTAGCATGAGTATGAAGAACTTAAAAGCTGATTCATTAAAAATCTGAACGTATTTTCTCGAACTTTTTGTAAAGGAATATTCAATTACCTTGGTTTTTATGCCATATCTTAAAGATTAGCTATAAACTGCGCCTACGTGGCCAACAATCGAGAACCTTTTTTCCCCCAAGTCAAGTCATCACTGTGAGCTGTATGGTGTGCTACAAATCAATTATATAACAGAGAGTGGTGACGTAGAGAAGCTGTAAGGCAATTGGGCAGACCACCGCTGCACCGGCCCGGCGCGGCGACGACGGTCTGACGATGTCGTCATGATTATAGAATCTCATTAGACGCGGCTAGCATTGGACCGACCGTGAGAAGTGGCGCTGCGATGTGGAGAAGAGGCTTATACCCAGCAGTGGGTGGATGTGGGCTGATGATGATGATTATTAATGAAACATTCATCTTTTCCAGTTGTACATAATTTTGATTCGGCCGGACCGCAACGTGCGACAAAGTATAATGCCTGTGCGATACAGCCGCAAACCTCCGCCCACACATATGGCGTTGCCACATCCTGTTAACAACATCAAAAGTGAGTCTTGCTTATAACAGATATAAGTTCTTCTATATGTAATCATAAGGGTTAAAATTGCCCCGAAGTTTTTTACAACTTATAACTCTTTTCCACTATGAGTGTAAAATGCCTGTCATTTTGTTCTATCATTGTGCATTTTACTACAGATGTGCCTTAAATTCTGTTAACTTTCATATCATCAACTAGAGCTTACAACTGCTGAATATAATCCTTACTCTAATAAGCTTTGTAGTACTTTACACGGTAAAAAATAGGTAGTAGGAAGTGAAAGGGTGTGTGAAGGATGTAACTGGAATTATGTAGTGGTGATTAAATGACAATATTGCGCTTAAAGTGCTTCAGTGGTGAATCAAAAAAGTGTAAGACTGCTTCATGAGATTCTGGGTTCGATTTTTCTGGTCGGGCTGAAATGGTACCTATTGGATAGGTATACTTATCTGTCATGAAATTCTCTGTAGCAGCCCGGTATTTAGATAATTATGTAGCCGGATAAATGCCAATAGGAGCCAATCTATTACATACAGTATATTTCATCCTTCAGAAAGTTCAAATGATCTGTCTTATTACTAATATCTTAAAAGAAACTTACCATAGTGCCTGTTATAATTAACCGTAAAATTTAAATTTCTAGAAGCACCCAGCGCTGACAAAGAAACTCAGACAGATCCCGCCGACTTCAAACTAATCAACGGTCAAACAATCCAACCCATCAGTGAAGACAAGAACACACAAGAGCATCGTGCAGACGAACAACAACCACAATGCAATAACGTCAAAGCTATCAATACTAATGACAAATCTAGCTCTACCCCTGTAACTAATGATAAAGCCGACACCTTATAGCAAAGACATTCCTCCAGATCTCTCCTAGACTACACCAACAAAAATAACAATGGTAGTTTAAGAAAAAAAAGTTGCTCATGTAAATTGAAGGAACGAAAACCTATTGTAGTTTAAATTATTACGTAGAACGCTTTCGGTGTATATAAACTATACGCTTATTGAAGTAAAGATAATATTGGAATTGTAAATAAAATTGTTAATAACTTTTTCCATTACTTAGAACATAATGTAAATAATCCGTGTGTAAATATTATGGAAAAGACAAATAGTGATGTTTATTGTATATAATCTTAAATGTATAAGGTTAAGCATATCGTTTGATATATAAAATATATAATATAAGTTATATAAGTCACCTTAATATGTGCAGAGGAGAGCCTTGAGCCAGGACAGTAACGACAACACTATTTAGAATTAAATCATTTTAACTTACAAGATATCAATTGTTTTTTATTCAAATACTCTGCAGTCCTACTTGCCCGTTTATTATGTTTGAATTCTAAAGTAGAAGTGCGGAGTCTTTTCAGAAATTTGACTTATAATACATATCATACGAATTTGAATCTTATCACTCAAGTTTAAAGGCGAATTTTAGTAGGTTGTGTGTTAGTTAATCGTTAATTATATTGATATTGTCGCTATTGTCTTGCTCTCCCTGTGCATGTTACGGGCATTATTTAGTGACGTAAATAATAAGAACATATTTACGAAAATAAACAGTTTGATGTTAATTAACCGTTTTATTTTGCCAATAACCAAGATAAAGTGGGCTGTCTATAGAAACGAAGAGGGCTGAGGTAAATGAACGCTTGAATAGAAACCGCAACTTGGCAAGAGTAGGGTAGCGGGGGTTGCCAGGCATGTTATTAATTATTTATCTAGGTGGTATATGACATGAAGGTCGTGTCATTTTTAAATTCCGTAAACTCTCCAAAATTAAATTTTGACAGGTAATCAATTTATCTATACTTACTTATACATATTATTATATTATTATAAAACTGAAGAGTTTGTTTGATTGACCGTGATAATCTCAGGAACTGCTGGTCAGATTTGAGAAAATCTTTAGTGTTGGATAGCTCATTTATCGAGTAAGGTTATAGCTATATAACATCACGGTACGTCCAATAGGAGCTGAGGATAGGCCAAGCAAAGAACGACGGGAGCCCCGGGTAACAACTAGTGGTTAAAGAAATGGGTATTTTTATATGTCCGCCACCATAGATAGATATCTTCGAAAATGGCTGGCGTCGTAAGAATCTGTCGGGACGCCATAGCACTCAAGTAGGTATAGAAGATAGATATAGATTAATCTTATCTAAATAGCCAAAGTAAAATGAAACTACTAAATTATTAGTTTTTTGGCTATATTAATTACTAGAATTCACACGGAGCCTCGTTCCCATCGTTATTTATTTACTAATATTTTACCACATTCACACAGCGCCCTCTAGTCGCCAAAGTAAGCAATTATATTTGCTTAGGTACTAAACAGCTATATACTACTTAAATACTTTTTTTTTTGTAAATACATACATAGGTACGTATTATAGATATATTACACCCAGACACAGAACAAACCTTTATGCTTATCAAAGATTTTTCCTGGGTGGGGATCGAACCCAAGACCTTAGGCCTAGCAGTCAGGGTCACTAACCACTAGACCAACAGGCCAGTTATTTATTAAAGCTACTAGTTTTCAGCTATTACCCATTGGTCATAGCGTGATGTTATATAACCTATTTTACTCATTGTTAATGTAGCTTTCTTTCTGGCAAAAGAATTTTTGAAATCGGTACAGTAGTTTTTAAATTTATTCGTTACATACAAAAATACTCTTCTTATTATCTTCTTCTATCTATATTCTTCTTAATAATAATCTTTCCTCTTTATAATATAGTCTAGATGTAGATTTTTTCACTAAAAAACAAAAGACTACCAATAAGTTACTTTGAACTCTATATTCAACATATAACATACAGCTGTAATAGGCTTTTAATCCTCGTTTATCTATTGTTACCTGGATGCCGTAAACCGCAGCTTGTCCCTTCAGAGAAACAGGCACAATCGCATGTAATGTAGTAATTAATATGTCTTGCGTCGTGGCAACCCACGCATACAGAACACACGACACAATTAATTGCCTCCCTGTAGCTACATCATGTATCTAAATATGTTTGTATTTTATACATTTTTTTAGGATTTCGTAACTCAAAAGGAAGAAACAAAACCCCTAAAGGATCACTCGAGTTCAGTGTCTGTCACTCAGCTATTTTTCTCCGAAACTTGAATCAATTCAGTACCTACTTATTTATACATAAATAGTTTTGAAGTTATACTTATAAAATAAAATAGGTGAATATTTACCTCCCCACTCATGTATGCAAAACTACTCAGTCATAAAAGACTTTGAAGCTTTACAAATGGATACAAAGTACGCTCAGACTCAGAGCAACTATTATGGACCGCAGAAATATTTGTGTAGGTGGTTAGGGATCAAATGGTAGCAGCGAACAATGACCATAAGAAAATATAAACTAGCTGTGTAATTTCATCAGGGTCAATCGACAACGGTAGATAGATTTAGTATATAGATAGATTTCTACTTAGCATAAATCACTATCATAAAAATCATAATAGCAACATAAAACAAAGATAAGCCGAAAACCATTACGATTAAACGAGTTTACGAAATAAATTGATTAAGAGTAGGTAACTGAAGTAGGCTTATTCAGTGATAATGTGACCAGTCTCGATTGAACTGTGCATTTCTTTCATTTAGAGGACGAAGTTAAACAAAGCAGGGTTCAAATAAACTGGATGATTCACGGAGCCTGAGTTGAGTCTCGTGTAATTCATCAATCGTTGTGATTAGTAGCCAATATTGGCGGTAGGTACAAGGTTAATCCCCAGGGGTAACTTCATTGACAGTTAGGTTGAAACATTCAAAGCATAAATTAGCAGTCGAATCATTGATACGTGAACAACCTCGCTTCGCTGTATTCAGATGTGGTTTATTTAGGGAGGTCGAATTTCAATTTATTATTCAAATAGGTACCTACCTATTTGATTTTATTGACCCCATCCATCGATCGATGCCATAAAAGTATACCGTGATAATTTCATGTATTTTAGGCTTTAGCTGGTTTGATTTTCGGGTATGGCAAAGCGCATTTCAGAAAATATTTGAATGCAATTTTGTTTCTTTTTAAAAATAAAGGAAAGTACGACGAGCCAAACTGTACAAACAACTTAAACATACCTACCCCTTTTCACGAAAAATATGCAATTGTTTTTACATCGAAGTTTTATAGATGGATACTAGATAATTGTAATCAATAGGTAAGTGCTCTCTGTTTAGGTACAGAATAGCGTATTATAGTTACCTATAGGGTTTTATACCTAAATAATAGTAATGCAAAAATCAAGGAACTTATATTATTATCTCCGCTTGTTAGGAGATTTAAGTTCCTCGGCAAAATATAAAAACTGATTTACTGTGACATCTATCGACAACTCTATATCACTAACATTAAAATATAAAATCAATCGGAATATTATTATGAATATTATGATGCATTATAAAGTGCAAAGATTTTATCAAACTAAATTTAATATAAAAACATTGGTTTATCTTTCTAGTTACGTTTTCTAAAAGACTTAGTTCCAAATAAATAGAATTCGACTGAATCAGTTGTCTATGTCTGTCGTAGCATCCCTTAATATTCTGTGATGTCTGTCAAGTGTCAACTGTCACGCCTGAACTCGTCAATTACTCGCCTGTCACTTGTTAGTTTGGTTTGTTTTGTTGTTGTTTGTGTTTTATAGGTTATAATTTTTCAAGTTATTATTGAAAGACTTGACAAAAATGAACGAAGAGTCAATAGAAACAATACGCGAGACCACCCGCAATTTAATAGTGTTAAATAGAAGAAAAACTCGCGATGAAGAAGCGGATATCAGACGTTCTATGGCAGAATTAAGGTATGATCATCATTTGTATAATACCTACATTATATTGCTTCAACTATATAAATTGAAATCAAGTCTGTCCCATGTTTTATATCATGAAACCGCCGCATACCTACTATAGATCAATTATTGCTTCAATTATTTTTGAATGAATAGATATTGAAAAAGCAATCATCAACACTCACTTAGCCTTTAAATCATCCACTGTTAAACGTAGGCCTAAAAAGCGTTGATGTTTGCCAAATGTCTTGTAAGTACCAGTGCGCGTAGTAGTTAAAAAAAGTTAACGATAAAAACAAATATTTCATATGACCATACCTACAATAATTATTTGCGTCACGTTCCCAAGTTTTTTGTGATCCAAATTACAGTCTTGTTAAGTTTTCAAGGCATATGTATACAATAATAAATTATTTTCTGTTATTGTTTATTATTATAGCTATCAATAATTTAATATAAAATTACTTGGATAGCCCATTTATCGTAAACAGTAAACAGATGGCTATATAATATTGTATTATTATTAATACAAAAAATTATTAGTATTCTTATTAAGATTATTAATTTTGTAATAATTATTTCTTGAAATAGTTTTGACTGATTTTGAATGTCGTAGTGTAGTGTAGTAGCGCGGAGAACTGATACTGCGGTATATGTCTATCTCTGTGTAATATGACACTATTTTGCAAAAGTAGACCTCTACAGATACTTCCATAGCTAGACTTCTCTATTGTTATTAAATGCAAAATCATGTAATTCCAGAATAGACCCAGGCACCATACTGATGTTAGCCAACAAACTGAAGACAAAGTCTCCTATCAGTGTGTCGGAGCTGCAGACATTGAAGAATGCTCTAATAGATGATGTTGCCAACATACAAGTAGTGTTAAACACTCATGGAGCCCTCAGAGGATTGGTGCGAGAGCTGACAGGTACTTATTTTAAGTTTTAATATTATCCAATGTACAGAACATTATTTATTATTGCAATTGCAATTTATCCAGCAGTTTTGTTTAAATTCCCTCTCAATTTTCATAAACTCATATTTGCTCATCAGTCCAGAACTCATAGTCACCTGAGATTTTTAAACCGTTGCTTGCGGGCACCATTTTGGCACGGTAAATTTCATTTAACACCAGACGGTAGAAAGAGGAACTAAATTTAAATAACTAGGTTAGGTAAGTCAGTTGACTAGCTGTTTGATTGAATGGCAAATATCACTGCTCCTAGTTGAACTTCCCCATTTAGTAAAACGGCTAAGCTGTTAATTGAACGGCTGATTAAGCTAGTTGGCTGCGACATCTACATGTTTATTTTCCAGGTCATGAAGTAAACAAGCAGTGTGCAGCTGCTGGATGCTGCTGTAATTTAGCTCTTGGAGATGCCCGAGCAGGTGTAGCTGTTGTGAAGGCAGCGGGGCCATACCTAGTGTCTACACTGGATAGCCTCACCACTGAGCTAGCTGTGAGTAACTCGTATCTTATAATCTCAGGAACTACTGATTCAAATTAAAAAATTCCTTTAGTCTTGGATAACCCATTTATCGTAAACAGTTGGCTATATGATATAATTATATAAACCACATGTATCTACCTATGTTCATTATAGACTAAAAACAAAAAAAAAACCATCCAATGTGTCCCCAAACCCTGTCTCATAAATAATTTATTTATCTGTAATAATCTAGCAGAGGACATGTATATTACGACTGCTGTTTACAAATATTCTACATAATATATTTTGGCCCGAGTGTAGAGATCCTGGGTTCGATTTCCGGGTAAGGCAAAAGTGGTATTGGTTATTTAACATAAAAATTCTCAGTATAAGCCTGGAGTTTAGAAATGTGTCCAGTTAGTAGTATGCTTTCCCCTTATAATACGGGACCAGCAAAGTTTCCGCTCGACCAGTTTGGAAACATTTGCTGCGTCTTACTGGATTACTGAATCTTCTTGTATAGACCAGGGGGCCAAGTCTGCTAACACAATCGTAAGCCGATTGTCTCATGCGACAGCTGTGATTGGCTTGCTAAGTCAATTGCGCCATATTGCCGGCCTGTGATTGGTCCATCGGTCTGCTATCGACGTGTAAATTAGCAGAATCGACCACCTGTGATGTGTTATTCGGTCTATTTAACGCTTTACAGTCGACTCGTGCACGTTAAATGGACCTAAACTTTCATCATCAAAAACATAGAAAAATGTTTGTTGGATGACTAGGTAGTTCATCCTATCCCTTTGACAGCAAAAGGCATTAAGCCAAGCTAGGCCAACTAAGTCCTGTAACTGTGTTGGTCAAAAGTATGTCTAAACATATTAAATTACTTTTTTTAGGTAACCTGTGCTTGGACCCTAGGTAACCTGGCTGGATCTGGTCCAAAAGCATGTGAACTGCTAACATCACAAGGAGGCCTAGCCAAGCTAATAGAATTATTGGAAAGCAGTAATGATGAGATTAAAGATGCTGCACTGTATGCTTTAGTAAGATTTGCTCACCAATTAAAAGATGATCTCAGGTATTTCAAACTATCTAATTAATAGAAAAATATATTTTTCAACTCTAAATATTTAGGGAAGTAACAATGGCCGGTAGTGATAGTAATAATACTACGTGTGCAGTATTGCGTTTCTGCTGTAAAGTAATCAGATACAACAAACGGCTGCTGAATTGATATAAGAGCTCAATACGCTCTGAGCACTCTAGTCCATTTTTATTTTTATTTGGATCACTTACATGATAATCAACCTCATACAAAGCCAAACAAGTTGTCAGTAAATTTTCCTAAGGTCAGTTCGCCGACAAGGTTCAGTCTTGAGAACAACTGGCAACCTCCATACCATTTCGTTCTTTCTTTTTGTAACTAAATTTTAAGGACAGGTTAAGCATCACCTTTTGTTGATGCATCTATTTGGTATTCTGTGATATTACATATAGCTGGCAATCTAAATAAAGACTTAAATTCTTATTACTTAAACTAAGTTGCAATTTCATTTGCTTTGCGGCCAAAAGGTTAATCAATAATTTTAACCTTTTTTTCAGAACTGAGCACTTACAGAAGATCTTCCAAATGCTTCCACGATTAGATATAACCGCTACACCTCAACTGCTATTCATATTATCATGTCATAATGACTTTTCAATTAGTTTACTTACCGAAGAACATGCTCGAATATTATTACAATACTTAATCATAAGTATTAAGAAATGTGATGAAGAAAATACTATATACTTGTTAAGATTCTTAGCCAATATCGATTGTAAGGAAGTTTATAATGTATTTTTAAGTTTATTGGTTGAAAATAATATGGTTGAGGTCGTTAAAAGTTTGTTTGAAAACGAATCTGTGATGTGGTGTCTTGGAAATGCGTTTGCAATGTGTAGTGATCATGTATTTTTTGAAATGTTGCTGAAATTATAATGTTTTGTATAATTGTGGTTTTTTGAGTATTTTATTATAATGTAAGTTGGATTGTGGAGGAATATATATACATATTTATGAATCGGACAGTCTTTTTCTCAGTCAATTTTGACTGAGATTATTATCTGATTAATAACGAGCCCTACCTATACCTATATATATATATATATAACAAGACAATTATATATAATCCTATATATAATTGTCTTGTTATTTCGCAAAATAAAACCAGATATAATTTGCAATAAATATATTCATATCAATAATTTTAATATTCAATAATAATAATTAATAATAGTATTATTTCAATAAATTAGATTAATACGGATAAGGCTACATATAGCATTTAATATGTTTACTTCACTCTCACAAATGTAGCTTAAGGACATTTGACACTCACACGGCGCGGGCGGCGGACAACTGCGAACTATATAAAAAACGTATTCGTTTATCTAAAATTTAAATATGATTAAAATCGCAGATGGTTCTATCTATAATTAGGAATACTAATTTCGCTAAAATATTTTATAAATATTTGTCTTAGTCTTTATTGTTGTATCCACGTAAGAATCAATCACTTCTAACGTACAATAAGGGCTGCACCAAATCTAGCAGCACCGAACTGCACTTTCCTTCTGAACTATACTTTTATCCTTTACTGTCACATAGAACCTTTAGTAAATGAGACTAAAGCGAAATAGAGAGTGACAGCCGACCACTATAAGTGCTACCGCGCGCGGTTGCTTTCCCGCTCTCGTTCTTGCTCTATGTGACGGCTCTAAGTGAAAGACAGGGACAGAAACACACGCCCTATCATTATTATCTTCTATTTATGGTCACCCTTTTCTCTTGGACAAAGGTTTGACTCCTTGTGGTAGTATATATACGCATAAAAAGATAAACATTTTTACTTTATAGCAGTCTGGCTACTTTATAAAGACCGATTTTATTGTGATTCAAATTGTCAATGTCAAATTGTGACTAAAATGTGCACTATTTTACTATAGTTCGGTCGTCAATAGAAAAGAATGATAAAGATAAGAATGTTGACCAATCTAAATCTTCATTAATTCGTCATAACATTGAAAATATATTAAAATATTTACTGAATAGCCTAGGAATTAAAATAAATAGGATATGACAGTTATAACGGTATGTGACGATTTTGGTTACAATATTTAATTCGTTTTGCGGGAAAGAGAAAATTTACTAATCTAGTAAATTACGCCTACTTCATAAATCAACTTTATAAATTCATATTTTGCTATTGTGGTTCTATTTTAATACTTTCTTGATGTTATGTATAGTTAATTAATCAAAATGTATGTTACTGTCAACAGCCCTATTGTATTGATTACAGAAACTTCATGACTTGTCCTAGAGAATACGAACGTGCTGTGATTGTTTCTTACGATTTCATTGTACTGTTCGCCGCGCTTCCCGTTCCAAGGAAAAATAAATGCTATGGGCAGTATACTGGATATTTTAAGGTAAGAAAATTGTTTAATCCTATTCCCCACGCTTACTGATACTACCTAAACAATCTACCTTTTATTACATATCAATAAACGTGGGAATATTGTACTATTCATAAGAAAATTAACCTTATGTTCAATACAAAAGGTTAGTTTTCTTTTGGTTCAGTAATTTTATAATGTCTTGTGAAATACTGGGTTTACTTTTCCAGTTGGACCCCAAGTATCGTTACATACATGATATTGCTTGTATTTCGATGTCAAACACTTGATCCATTGTCCTCTGCTCATTTTATTATTAATAATAAAAAATTGAGACGATCAAGCAATATTAGCGTTTTCAGAAAAACACTATTTCTAATTATTACTGTTAAATTTTATGTACAAAATTGCACTTTAAAAATCACAACTGAGCAAATTGTAGGAGCGATTTCTGTTGAACGATTTTGTTTGCGTATTACGCCTTTTTTATTGTTTGTATACCATTCATTCCAGCGTATCCGAAAAAAAAAACACGCATAAAAACACTAATCTGAAATCGCCCTAAATTGTCGATGTTGGAGTGACTGGGCTGCACGGTTGGTCAAAGATATAACGGAACGATCTGCCAAGTCACTACGTTATAAGTTATAAGGGTACTATACAACAAACCATACAGAAGGCTTGTTATCATAAATATCAATTGAATACCTCTACGCAGTCTGCTTAATAGAACAGTTATTCTTTCCAACCGTCAAAATATCATTTAATATTTATTAACCTCCTTACTAAACTTAACCTTCTGACCACCAAAGTTACCTTAACTGGAAAAATGTGTTTTGATACTTAACAAATAAATATTCATTTTATTTAGCCAGATTTTTCGACTACTTTGAGGTTCAGACGTTAAATAGGACGAATGGAGTTTTCAAAGTATATGATTGTAGTTTCACATTATATTTCAAGTAAACCCCGAGAAACAGAATATGTTTTTTTTTATTGAGTTACTTTTCTAGCGAAACAATATTGTCTTAAGTCAAGATGGTTTTAGTAAGGAGGCAAATATATAAATAATCATCAGCAACCCATGTCCCACTGCTGGGCTCAGGTCTCCTCTATCTAGAAAGCTGAGAGGGTTTAGACCATAATCCACACACGCTGGCCTAATGCGGCTTGGTGGATCAGACGTACCTGAGAATTTCTTCTAGGGTATGTGGGTTACCTCACGATGTTTTCCTTCACCGTCAGCAGATGGTAAATCACTTGACTAGAACATATAAATTCCGTTAAGTGATACTACGATTGACTACGTGCTGTCTAACTTTCTTCTTTTATAATGTGATAAAAGAAAATGTTACACTTTCGTTTCTATACTACTGGAATATGCTTGGTATGTCCCTATAAATAATTTATATTGATGTAATATCTTCAGACTTTACAGCCAATCTGGCAAGATAGGTAACCTGTACTGACTTGCTAAGAAAGTATAATATAATAACCTTAACTAAGTCAGTGTAAAATATATGTTTGGAAAAAACTTGTTACTTTAGCAGGGCAATACAAGTTTTACTTGTTGGCAAGACAATATTTATTTTAAATAGATTGCTACTAAATATTTCAAAATCTTCTGACGGTCGCGTTTAATATTCTATCTACGTTTTAATTACTAGTATTATGACAGTACTAGAGGATACATTATTCAAGAGGCTAGCATATCTAAAAAGATGCAGCGCCATATATTGTTGTTATGTAGTTAACAAACTAATTCCTACCCTGCGGCAGCCTTTAGACTCGATTTAGTAAGATGGTAATCACTGAGACATTAAACCTTAAAAGCACAGCTGAAGAGTTTTTTTTTTCTAATTATACTCGAGTCTAGAAAAAGCTGAGCAAGGAAGAATTTAGTATAAACCTTCTGGCCGCCGCGGATGTCAATAGCCGATACACCGACAGCTGAAATACAGCCGTATTTCTTCAACAATAAGTTGCATAATCATCCGCAGCCAAAAGGTTAACAGTCCAAAACGCCTGCGGTTATTAAGTCTAGTAATAATTGACGTGTTGACGGTTGGATAGACAAGTCATATCGTCGGGCTACCGTTAGTGGTAGCTATATTTGTGAGAGAAGTAGTAAGTGGTCACAATTATGTGTGGTCAGTGGCGTGCTTGCGGTGGTGCTGGCGACGAGCTCGTGGTCGCGAGCCTGCCTCGGTTGCCTGCCCATTGCTCACTGGAAAGTACACAACAAGATAATGATTAAAATAATATATTATCATGCATATAAAAATTACGGTAGTTAAGAGTTGCCATGCCACAACGCCGTTCAGTGTTGCCATAGTGTAAAACATTTTAAAACACCTATGATTAGCCAATACAATCACGTTTTTAATTAAGTATGTCCCATAAAAATATTTAAAAATCTGTTATAAATACATATAGGTATCTAAATTAATATAATGTGTTAGTAAACCTGCATGCACAACAAGCCAGTTAATAATGTTACCATAAAAAATACGCTCTCACCCTGGCCGTGTGATATTAGTTTAGTGACAACTATTTTCAACTCTGGATACGTAGCATTTGAGTTCGTTTTACAATGATCAAGTGTTTTCGGTATTTCGGTCGTGTATTGTGATCTAAAACTGCTGTCTGAAATTTTAAAATAATAAATTATGGAACAAATCAACTAGCTTGTTGTGCGAAATTAGAACGCCGCCATTCACTTTCCGAGCAAGTGCAGAGCCATTTCTTTTATTTTTGCGACGTGTAAAACAAAGAGCGCAATTACATTTTAAAGTACTTATAAAGTAGGCGAGCACTGAATTAAACATTATTCCGGTCAAATTAATTATTTTAACACTTTATCAGACATTTAGTAAAAAATATAACCTGTAAGCTATTCATTTTGTAAGTGGCATTAAAATTTCTCGAATCGTTGAATGAATTCTTGACGAGAATAGACTTGAACCCTTTGATAAATCTTTAAGTTTACCCGTCACAACAAGTTTGAAATAGACATGATTTATTAATAACAATTTTAAGTATAGCAACGATATGACAAAGTTAATTTTAGACGTACTTAGTTGCTATAGAAGTTGCACTCTATAATGAAGACATTAAGATTCACAATCGCAATATAGGATTATAATTTTGAGGAGATACATAAACATATATTTAGGTAGGTACCTGTGGCTTCATCTGGTGTTTTGACACTACTGTTAGTTGTTTCGACGTTTGACGACTGTCCTTTTTTGTTCTTGTCGTACCCATTCGCTCTCGGTCGTGTTTGCTCTGCAAATTCTATAATTTACAATTAGCTTATCCTTTTATACTTGATTCAATTTGTCAGTCAAAACTGATCAGTACTTAATTATGACTAATAAATAAGTAAAAGGGGATATACATAATATTCATGGCAATCGAAATTTCACGCTGACGGAGAAGTCAGCAACAGCTGGTATTCTTTTAAATTTAGAACATTGCATATAACACACGCGCAAGAGCGTCATCTGAGATTATATACATAATTAGCATAACATAATTTGGTTATTCGTTCCATTGTCATGGGCGGCTGCTACCAATTATTAATACCACAAAGTAGAGAAACTCTAGGACAATTTAGAAGCTCTCAAAACCTTTCAAACACTTACTATTGGCATATACGGTAGAGCGGTGTATCTGTTGTCCGGACAGTTCTGGAAGAGTGAGGGGACGACGGGTGCTTCGTCCTCGGGAATTCACCATGTTGAAATCACTGGAATAATATGAATGATAACATTTAAAGTGCTTCCAAAAAAAATGTTCCATATGATCTACGTTTAACAGCAGATGCTGTTAAATGTAGATCGTATGGAATTGCTTTTAGCCTGCGTCATCTCAAAATAAAATGAAAATAAATCTTGTTTCTTCATTTATGTTAATAACTCTTATGAAAGTCAAGTAACAGGTTATCCGAAAAAAAGTGTCAGCTCACTGTTGGGCAAAGGCTTCTCCCGTAACTTCCATGTCCTTTGGTCCATAGCAAAAGGCGGACCATCTTCGGACAATCTATCATGCTTATAGACCTATTATAAGTTATATTTATTGCAAGATGGATAGGCACTTAGATATTCACCATACACAATGCTATAAATTAGAACGAAATAAATTCTAAAACTATTAACGATCACAAATTATAGCAGCGTAAATAAAGTACTGTAACATCTATTTTGGTGCGTTTAGTCAGATCCAAACTGTTCTAGCAAGCAGCGCGTGAGTCACTTAGGTATTCTATAATTTGCATCATTTGTTACATACCTACACTTATTCTTGACGCATTTAATAAAATATCTTCTATATACTTTCAATAGAAACTACAAATGTAAGACGGCGCGGCGCCTGCAACTAAATGATCAGAAAAAAAGAAAATCACACGTCTCAAAAACTCTGTATAAAATACCTACTGCTGTCAGAACAGTAATGTTTCTTAATGAGCGCCGGGAACTCACCATATTCATTTTTAGGGATGCATAGAACTACCATGAAAATCATCAAAGAATCCGGTAAGTGGAGGTTTTCGCCTTCAGCAGTAACGTCTTTTGTATGACAAATCGTATGAAGTTTTCATTCGAACACATCGTTTTTTATTATATTGTATAACGAGCAACTGTTATGCTTTATTTTATAGGTCTTCTTTAGAAGTGGGTACGACTCGGCAATATAATCAATAATTTTGGTATTTCTGTAAATCTTTAATATGAAAAATAGATGTTGTGAAGCGAATAGAGAAAGGAATGTTAAGCTGGTTTGGACATGTCGAAAGAATGAATGTAGGAAAACTGACAAAACAAATATATGAGACGAATGTGAAGGGAAACGTTGGAAGAGGACGATTCCATGACCAAATAGGGGTTCTAAAGAAAGGACAGATCAGAAGTACCCTAAACCGGCGAGGATGTATGAAGAGACTGGTTAATGTTGAAGAAGCGTATGTCAGAATCGTAGGATCGAGGATCTCAGTTAGGAAAGAGGCGTGATCTTTATGAATGTATGTATTTAAATAAGATATCTGTATGTAGTTACTCACTCTCTGATTGGTTCTCGCCAGAAGTCAGGCGTGTGTACAGGTGGAAAGTGGTAGTTGTTCTGGTAGCCATAGCTGTCCAGCCCGCTGGCGCGCAGGCTTGCGTGCAGGGAGTTTTTCATACACTGCAACTGTTCATACAATTATTATATCAGCTTTTTATTTGTGAGAAATCTTCACTCTAGAGAAGAAAGATCGTACATATACTGTACATATTTTTATTTTAAGTATAAGCTCCGCTCCATTTTGTGAAACGGAGTGGAGCTTATACTTAAAAGCTCCGCTAGTTACTCCTGCGGCCGCATGCGGTTGCGAGCCTCTGACATGCGTAGAGCAACAAATAAAGCGGGACGGTTCACAAATCTCCAAAATCATCTCTGAATCCGAACTAGATCAAACAGACAACACGATAAAGTCAAAGCTAAGCTAAGTGCGTAACACGTGATTCAAACGAATTTATTGCAAACAAAATGAGTAAATAGGATGACTAAAATACAACATACAAATTGGCGGCTATGTAGAGTAGGAAATTTAGATAGTTATCTATAAAAAAAATTATTGTTGATATTGAAAATTTCTTGAATACGTTTTCCAACAAGTTATAAAACCCTAAAAAGAACTGCTTAGAAGGCAAGGACTAAAAACTCGCAGAGCGAGTTTCTCTCGCTACCGCATGCAACCGCAACTACATGCAGGAACGAGATCCGGTACCTGAGTAATCTGAAGATCTTAGAGTGTTTTAGGACAGTTTTAGAAGTGCAAATTTTCACTGACGAATTTATATAATAAGAAGAACATGACATGTTTTAAACATTTGCCGACTTTTGTATCTTTCATTTTCGTTATTCGTAGTTTCTAGTAGAATTCTGCAGTGAAAACGTATAGTAACAATCAACTACTTAATAATGTAAGTAAATAACGCAGCAACGGGGACGGGACACAAAAACGAAAATTCTACTGCATGCAGTACACAACTTATTGAATTAATAGTCACAGAAATGTTTTAAAGCTATAATCATGAGAGAGGGTAAGATGCTACATTATACCTTCTCTTTGTAAATGCAATGCTTTCTACCGATTTAACAAAATACCTTAAAATTTTGCCTATTTTCTTCCCTCTCTCTGTGCGAATGACATTAAAAGTGTAAACAGTAAACATGGTGCGTAACATTGCCGATGTGTCCCATCCGCGTGGCGCAGTCGGCTAGCGGCGCCGCGGTCTCAACACGACACCAATCACGCCCCGGTTACTGAACATGCCCTTTACACCTCTTTATATTTCACTCATATTCATAATTATGACGCCATTAGAAAAGTAAATTGATAAATAATAATTAGTATTTATACTACTGGCTATTCTGGATACTACCTGATATATCTTGAATAAGTCAGTAAGTAGATCCATTGTAGAAGTTATCCAAAAAAGTACCTGCTTAGGTATTTGAGAATGGCCACAAAATGGGGCTTTTAATTTTCTTTCACAACTTGGTCTATGAGTGTTATTGTAAGATTTATAACATGGCATTGTAGAGACCTACTGGTGAAGATATATTTATGTTTGTACATAGCTGGACTATGTGAGTCTCATATGATCACGGCCCCGGCCAGGGTGCGCGTGAGGCAGGACAGTTAGTGCCCGGCGCTGGCAGCGGGCGGGACACGTACGTGTGCGTGGCGCGCTGCGGCTCCGTCAAACAGTAGGTTAGTGACGGCGCCGGACGTGGGACACGTGGGCGCCAGTACCTCGCGTCGCTGCCGCTCCGCGTCTGCGCGCAGGCGCCGCACCAGCCGCTCCGCCTCCGCCAGCCGAGCGCGCAACTCCGCACGGGACCCGTCTTCTGCCTCCGCTTCCGCGGTCTCCGCAGCCGTCACTCCATTCGCGGCGCATGAGCACGCCTTTACTTCCAGAGAGCGGAGCTTCCTGCACAAAAAAGATTGTTGAGTACCTAATTGATACCCAAAATTTACTAAACAGTAAGGCAAATCGACAACCTTCATAATTATTAACTGCTCTGCTTTACAATTCTGGTATAAATAAAAAGGTTTAAAAGACTAATACTAGAATGTATAAAGGAACGTACTCAGTCTGTGCATCGATGAGTGCCTGCAGCTGTAGCGATCTTGCCTCGGCGGTTCGCGCCTCGCCACGCGCTGCGCTTGCCTCACGTTCCAGCCGCGTTACTTCACGTTTCAGTCGTGCCTCCTGACAAAACACCAATAACGGCAATAACCATTGGAGTCCATCATCAGCTCAAAGATCGAAACTTTGTTAAAAATAGACTGAAAAATATATCCAATCGAACACTTTCTATTGCTACTGCCGCGAGTGCCCTTCAAAACTTTATTATTATATATAATTAGTGTACTCATTGATATACTGTAACTACTCCGTGAATCGTCTACTGTTAAAATTGCTTTAAAATATTAATAGTTAGTTGTATGTAAAATAACAAATTGCACTATGTTTACTGCTAACAGTGAAGGAAAACATGATGAGGAAACCTAACATACCCTAGAAGTATTTCTTAGTGTACCTATGTCTGATCCACCAACCTGCACAAGGCCAGCGTGTGTGGATTATGGACTATGGCTTAAATCCTCTCAGCTCTCTACATAGAGGGGAGGAGATCCGAGCCCAGCAGTGGGGCATTAATGGGTTGCTGCTAATGTAAAATTACCTCGTTTTCACCATTCTCGTCAGTTGGTGGCGTTACAACTTTCGGAGACGATTCCTTGTTGAATATCAATTGAAATTGCAAGTCTGAAACAAAATAATAACAGATACTCAAGTAAAGATACATAATACTACATACAAAAAAATACTAATAAAGAAACTAGTGCAGGAGCTACTTACTACTTGCTCTATCTAAGATTAAATAAGAGACAAAAAAAAATCCTCCATCATCATCAGCGTCTTGGACTGGTCCATTACGCGACTTTAAACTCTCTAATTGCAAATCTCAAAGCTCTCCAAATAAAAAGATAAATTGAAATCAGATGTGTATAACTTAAACATTTTGTCAGCAAAGTTTGAAGTGAAAGTGCTTGGACACGCGCATCGAGATTCGTTAATAAATCTGTAGTTTCATGAATAGTTTTAACCACAACTTGCCAGATTTGTACTTATATAATTGTTTTGTTCACGAAATCGCTGCCTTTTACAAAATCCATAAATATTAATTCAATTCAAATTGTTAATTACAACAAACAAATTAAAGTACCTAGGTAATAAACAGCCAAATTCTCTATGTAAAATTAACATGTTAATTTCTAGATTTACTTAATGATATAATGCCATGTGATTGTTCAATTTCTGGCTTGAAGTGGAGCTAAGTCAATTACTACTCGTAGTTACTGTGTGACGCAAACTAGTTACTTGTTAGGATAGATTGGGTTAAGTAACTAACAAAAATTACAGAAGAGAACAGTTCTACTAACTGCTTAATGTAATAGTAGGAAGGTTTCTTAGCATTGTTGAGAAATATTGCGTTTCGGAAAAAACAGAACCCTTATAGGATCACTCCGTTGTCCATCTGTCTGTCTATCTGTCTGTCCGTGTGTCAAGAATATTTTTTGATAATCACCTCTATTCCTCTCTCTCAAAGCCTCTATTTCAGTATGGAGGCCGCTCAGCATGAGCCGGTGTTGCTCCTGTAGAAAGCGCACGCTGTGCTCTAAATGAGCCACGCGCGCGACCGGGTCCCCGCCGACTATGAACGCGCCGCCCGTCGCCGTCGCCTCCGGAGGGGACTTCTTCACCTGCAGATATGAGGAGATTGTGTTATTCTTTCATGATTTATCCACCCTACTCACCAAAGCTGGTAAGTGAAAATTAATTCTATTATCAAAGAAATACGATTATATTTTTTGTCGAATATTAAGTTCGAATAGTTATAAGTATTTCTCCAATTTAGTCTACTTTTGGGTTCATGTCTTCCCTGAGATAGTCAATAGTTAAATCCTTTATTTCATATAAGATCACATACATGATACTTATGAACGTCAAACAAAGTAAAAAAAAAGGTGTCAGCAAATTTGCCTAAAGCCAGTTCACTGACAAGGTTGATATCTGAGAAGAACTTGGCAAGAAACTCAGGCCACTCTTTTCAATCGCCAAAGTAGTTACAATTTCAATTGGTTATCTATCTATAGTTTGAAATATCACAGAATGGTACAGAACCAAAACAAAACAACAAAAAGATTTATGATAACCGCTTACAACTAAGTCGACTAATTGTGAAATGCAATTGACTTATCGATGTTGACATGCATACATATTATAATATTATAATGCATGCCAGCATAATTGTTTTCAACAATTTATTGTTGTGCTATGCTTTGTTTTCAACAATCGCTGTTATGGCTTTTTCTTATAATATCAGTTATTAAATACCTATAGGTAGGTAACCTACGGATAGTACTGCGCGTTCTCATGGACAAAGAATGTTTTACTGAAACGTATGAAATATCGACTTAATTGCATTAAATAATTGCAGCATAATTTACTTCATCGTTACTACATCGCGATTCAATAAAATTACACAACTAAAGCGACCTAAAATAAAGGTACCTAATTGGAAACAAAGGCTATGTGTGTATGAAAGTGAATGATATGCTCTAATTCCCCATAAACCTTAATAATTAGGTACTTAAATTAATTTATTATATCTAAAGTACTGTGTACACTTTCATAATGTAATTTTAGGTTCACAGACGTTGTATCCGTAAAAAATATTATGAAAGAATGTTTGAATGTTATAATTTATAGTAAAGATAAATTAGTAGCAGAGGAATTTACTTTCGCAGTAAATTACTTATTCCAGTAAATTAATTATTAAGACCTACGTAAATAGAAGATTTTCTTTACAACAATTTTACAACGAGCCATTTACAATAGGACCCGTTGTGTGTGGTTTGCATCTTGCAATATTTAGATCAGATTATCATCATCTATACCATATAATATTATAACGTTGAAGAGTTTAACCTATTAAATAGAGACAAAGCATTTAATTTCCATAAAATTGACCCCTGGTAACGATATTCGATTTATATATGATGGGAAATATCATCTGTTATGCATAATGGCTTTTCCTATAACTACCTATTATGTCAATGACCGGAGGTAGCCCTTTGTTACAGCCGTTACAGGTGGTGTGATGACCAAGCATTTTATTATTTATGATGGATTAATACAAAATTAATAGATGCATTGAATCAATAGTCAAATGTAATTATTTATGGATGATTTTTATGAAAGAAAATTATATGTTATTTAGAAATACAAAAAACAAAAATGGATAATAAACTCACTTGAAGCTTAGCGAAAGGGGCGACCGGGACGAGGACCTTGGACGCCATGATTCAGGTGTTCACCAGACTAGCTAATCACTCACGAGCTGGGCTGGCTGGCTAGAGCAACCTCCTTTGTTGTGTCCCGCGTCGCAACTCGCGCGTCTTCACAACGGTAAAGATACAACATTTGTGCACCGACGACCTTGCCCACTCCACGTAATAATTAAAAATAAAATTCCACACTTAAACACAAATAATAAACAGTGGCGTATCGCTAATACTGAACGAGGTAGTCGTTTGCAAGTGAACCGGGGTCGCTGACCGGGGCGACCTTGAACCAATGAACTGGTCACAACCGGTGAAATTGACTGTCGAAAGCACTAGATTTTTTTTTGCGGTTACCGTTGATTTTTTGAAGATTTTTTCTTGTGTTTTTGTCGTGTGTCGGACGGCGAGAGCTGGGGCTGTGTAGGCAGGTGCAGGCGCGGGCGGAGGGCGGCGCGTGGGGCGAGGGTGGGGGGGGGGAGGAGGGGTGCAGTGTCTATCGATCGCGCGCCGCGCGCCGCACACAGGTTCCGTGTACCGCTGACTCACGGGCTTCGTTTCTGTCACTATTCGCTCGTGGCGCATGGCGCGCTGCCAACTCCTCTGATGGCTTTATGGCGTGTCACCGGAGTCCCCGGTAATAGCTTCATTTCGACACAAACATATTATATTAGAAATATTCTGAGACACATCTCAGTGATCTTATTCGCGAATCCTTTTGCTGAACGTTGGGGAAACTCTTTTATCTTAAAGACAAGATTTATGATGCATTTAAAGTATGAATGAAATACCTACTTAAAATAATAAAGGCCAGAAATTATGTCAAACTTTAACATAACAGGTACAGCGAAGATACTGCTGTATTTGAGTTACAACCACCGTGTATGAGAAGGAATATAAATATTTAAGTAGACAGAGGCACCTGCTTCCTTTATTAGTTGTACCTCATTTTAATACATACTTGTATACGCGCGCGGCTCCACTCGCGTGGTACGACAGTAAAAAGTAGCCCTTGTGCTATTCCAGACTAAAATCTATCTGTACTTATGCCAAATTTCAAACAGATTTCTTTCAGCCCTTCTGGTTTGTTTGAGACACAAATAAACATCCATACATCCATCTACATATCCATCAACCTAACATTTATAATATTAGTAAGTTTTATTAATTCTATCTTTATGCAAGAAACTCGTATCCGGTTATTTATTGTTTCATCGTTGTAACTCTAGAATTTATCAGGTAACTAATAAAGAAAAAGTAAGTCTGTCAATTAGCAACCAGTTCGCGGACAGGGTAGAGCCTGTAGAGTCTTGAAAGATTGAGCCAAGAAAGCTATATATTTTAAAACTAAATACACAGTCAAAACTATTGAACTGGGAACTCTGAAATTACGCCATTGTAAAGCATTTCCGAAACTCACTCTAGACAAACTACGCAGGCTAAGCTAGATAAGCTAGGGCTTATCTAGCTTAGCCTGCGTAGTTTGTTACCTAATGATGATGCATGTATGATGCAGATATGATCTAGATATAATGATATGATCTTTTTATAGATAGTTCTATAAAAAAGCTCGCGATTCGGTTCTTGAGCAGCTTTGTCTCTTTAGAACATGTATCTTTACAAATTCATTCTTCTGCATCATCATATCAGCCCAATGACGTCCACTGCCTCCCCTAATAGTCTCCTCACCACGCTCGCAGGGACGGTAATTCTTTCTTGTTTTACTACTTATTTAAGCCACTTAGAAATGTGTCCAATTTCGTGGTTTCCGGCAAGGCCTGGTTTTCGCTAAGCGTTGCTCAACCAAAGAACCATTTTTTTATTTACTTTTTACGGTCTAGCTGGATGCAAGCCGGACACAAACGGATGATATTAGACATTTCTTGAGTAGGCCTATGTCCAGCAGTGGACAACCTGCTGCTGATAATAATGAAGATGACACTTTTCACTATTTAGTTTTTACTGCCGTTCCCAAAATAACTATTACTAACTTTCGCACATTAATTGTCCAATACTAGGTCAATATAATCTAGATAGAATACCTGCATAAATTCACTTTTAACTGTTTCAATCCCATATGCAATAACTTCATGGTTTATGAGTAGAGAAAGCGTAGCCGGCTATATTCAAAAAGTGAATAAAATTACTTATTTAATAATAGTCGCTACTTCAAATATCATGCCAAGATTTTTATTTCAAAGTAAAACTTAAATATTTTAATAACTATTCTTTGTTTGGCCATTGCCCAGCTCCTATTGGCTGGAGCGCGATATTATATAGCTCATAGCCTACCTCGATAAATGGGCTAATCAACACTAAAATAATTATTCAAATGTGGGTGTGTGGTGTAGGTACTTCTGCCTATCCCTTACGGTAAAATGGCGTGATGCAATGTACTAATATTACATAAAAAGAGGTAAGGTACTGTGGCTGGCTGGCTATCAAGAATATTTATTACATTAATACACACACATAAACACACTCACACACACTCACTTTGTATTTATTTTCTCTGCCGCTGCGTCACTTACCAGGCTCCATCAAAATACCAGCGTGCTGACCAGACTGCTTTACAGTGGTCTGACATATGCCGAGCTGGAAACCCTTTTTGAGCACAGAGAAATGTGATGCAGTTCTAAATGTTTGTTTCTATTATTCTTTCTTTAATGTTTGTGCATATGGATGCAGTGGGTAATCTTCGAAACTACTCCCAAAGAGGTACCTAGTTTAAGACTGGAAAAGGCGATAGGCAAAACCGCAGGCGGAAGCTTGTTTAATACAATTATAAACACACAAAGAGAAAGCCATTACTAGTATGTTTGAATTAGAGCAATTACCATGCCATAGTATTTACATACGTAGACAGGTGGAATGCCTACTAACAACTTACTTAGATACTAACTCTGAACTAACCAATCAGTTGATAACAAATTTGTAATATAGGCCTTACTCATATATTATTCAGATCAGCCCCCTGATTCTAAGCCGTCCGAAAGTTTTACGATCGGAAACTGATAGCTTGACACAATGAATTGACACGCTTGACGATCTGATCCGAACAGCAGGAACGCGCTGGATGCAGGCCGCAAACAACCGGTCCTATTGGAAATCTCTTGAGGAGTAGGCCTGTTCAGCAGTGGACTTCCTGGGGCTGATATGATGATGATGATACTTAGTTTTGAAATTAAAAACAAAAATCAAAGTTTGAAAAGTGACTTTTACTTATTCAAAAACCTTTTATTAATTCAAAAGAATAATTATGACTGTAAGTACTGTAACATATTTCTTTTTTTAAATGTTTTATGTTGTTTTTATCGGGATTGATTGTGTAAATTTTAATAGTATTACATATTTAGTTTCATGCTGGTTCATGAAGACCTTGCACGAGGGCGACTCATAAGCCCTTTATTTCAATATAATGTTCCTCGGAAGTTGTATCCGGCGCTAAATTGTTGGCTGGAACTTTTGCCACAATTAATGTGATGACATATATGTCAAAAGTTTCCCATGTCGGATTTCTGAATTGCATTTAGGCTCACGCTTCGTAAACCTTGCCATTCGGATACGGAAAGAGCAGTTTCCGACGGCTTAGAATCACCCCCCTGTACTCCTATAATCAAAACTGTTCAAACACATTTATGTAAGTAAACAACAGCTTTATATACATTCCCGTAATACCATTAGCATATAATATAAAGGTACGTATACGCCTTTAAGATATACAACAAACAAACCTCGCATCCCTCCCTAAGGTGCTGTAAAACATTGTTACAAAACGACTTCATACATATTTGTATTCATATGCGCGGATTCGCTTACTTGATATGACAATAAGAGAATAACAAATTAAACTGACTTAAAATACACCGTACACTTTAGTCGTCTGAAAAGCTTTGTCTAGGTCATAATAATCAGAGAAAGAATACAACTAGCTATGATAAACAAAAAAAAAATACCTACCATCTCAATAGAAACATGAGCCGTGTAAAGTAAAAGTTCAAAAAGGTTTTTTTATGTTAAATAAACTAAGTAGCGGCTCACACAATTTTAATTTTTTTTTTTTTAATTTCTTAAAAAACAACGCCCGCACTAGGGAACAAGCCCTGTGTTGTGGGGAGCTTTACAGACATGAAACTAACGGACACAAAGTACACCCAGACTAGAAACAAATATCTATGAATCACACAAATATTTGTCTCGTGTGTGTGTGTCGAACCCACGTCACCCAACACGGCGATGTAGTGGCGAGGCGACCACCTTAACCACTGCGCCACGGTGACAGTCACAATACTCCTATTTTCCAAATTTCATCAATATACATCGAGTAGTTTTTGATTAAAACGCCTATATGTAGACAGAAATTACGAAATTTTTAAAATTTTAGCTACGGAACCCTAAAAAGAAAGAGGTAGAGTTACATACACTTTACTACAGCTTGTTACAGTACAGATTTAATTTGAATCTAAACAGAAAAGCGATAAATTGTGTTGACGCGTCGTTTCTTGAAACAGACATGTTTTCGTGAATGTTGTCTGTTTTCCTTTTAAAACTTGTGTGGAGCTCAGCTTGTTTGTTACCGATGCTTGACAACATTTGTCTATGTCTCAGTACTTGTGCGTGGAAGTTCATTGTAAAAACACACGTAGATTGTCGTCCGGATGATGATTTGACCATTCGAAATTTCGCAAAAACCCTAAGGATATTGTATAACCATGGATAATTAGGCAATAGTGAAAACATTTCTCAATCCTACTGGAAAAAAGATAGGATTTTGGAGTCGAGTTGCATAGATAAACATAATAATTATTATGCTAATTACGAAAATGCTTTCGACGAATTGAAGAAGAGTTTGTGGGTACAACCTAATTTCTCGCAAATATCGACTATACTTCAAGTCTACAAATCACCACTGAACCATATTTATTGACTTTTCCTCGACTGTATTCGTAATGTGAATCCTTGCGAGAACCCACACCACGCTAGACATATCACATCACAATAAACGAAAATTTAAAATCAAACATACCATTACATATTTTCTTGATAGATTTAGAGATGACGAGGGAAGCTATTGATATTATTATCCTCCTAAAAGACAGATCATCTGGGGTCAGGTCTTGACAAAAATATGTACAAATAGAACAAGGCACCAAGATGTTCAACTACCGAAACGCCACTTAAAAGAGACTACCCTAGAGATAATATTTATATGACTTAATGACGCAAACCAATAAAAATCGTGGGTAGGTAAGTAAATTATCAATGCATCGAACAACGTCAATATATTTCCAACTAGGTCAATATTACCATAATTATAAAACCAGCTCATCATGATAAAAGTTCCAATAGTGCCAAGTAATAACACGACTCATTTATTATTCTATTTGAAATAAAAAAATATGATCTAATTGTAGTTAGTATTGATGTTATAATGTTGTTAATGTAATGGATGCATTGTAGACATGCAATACAACGAGAGAGCGAGCAAAAGCTTCTGCTAAGAGCTTTGTGGCTTTATAAATATTTCGATAAAATATTAAAAAAGCCATAAATCGGTAACTGTTAGTCTGTTACCTATTCTGTCTAGTAAAGCTTTTGAAAAAAAGAAAAAAAAAAAAAAAAAAAAAAAAAGAAAAAACGCTCGCTGTGGCGGAAATTTGGTGAGGCCTATGTTCAACAGTGGACGTCATTGGGCTGATATGATGATGATGATGATGACAGCTTTTAGAGAAAAGCTACTTTACTAGCAAATGGAGACTATGCTTTAGTAGGCTTCGCTATGCCTAGGGCCTAGCAAGAACAATTCGTGGATAGAACTTATCGTAGACCATCTCCTTATTAGGCCACTAGTATACCTATTGGCCTAATAAGGGTGTCCTTGAGTGGAGACCGCGACTTGGCAGCTTAGTGGACCGATGACCTATAAAGGTCGCTGGGTCTGACTGGATGCGGAAGACGAAGGACCGAGTGTTATGGCGCGTGTTAGGAGGGGCCTGTGTCCAGCAGTTTACTGCAATAGGCTGGATAATGATGATATCTACTAAGTAGGTCAGGCAGATAAATTTCTTTAGTCAAAACAAATTAATTTGAGTGATAATTCTAGTTAAAACAAAGCTACTTTAAACTACCGGAAATTGGAAATAGATCATCAGAATCTGCGATGTTACCTACACAAACGAGGCTGTCAGTCTTTAAATTCAAATTGCCTCGACGCAATCGGTAATCACTTTCACAGCCGCAGACATCAGTCACCTTATCCAGCAGTCAAGAATTACTGATCGGTTTCCATTCTGGTTTACGTCGTCGTCAAAATTGTAAATTCAGATTGGATTTGAATAAAAAATGCCGACATATTGGTTCTGGTAAAACTCCGGAGGGTATCGGCCTATTTCAAAGTATTGGTTCACTGGCCTGAACGTAACAGCGTTTTAGTATGACCTTTGAAAGTCAATAACTTAGCAGGTATAGGCACCTATAATGAGAAGCTATATTTAGGTTCCATTTCATTTGCTGGTGAAAGAAGGTAAAAATAAATTTAAATAGGTAATATATTGTAAACAATTTTAAGTACGAATTTCAAATATTTTGACCTTATAAATACTTAAGTTATCTCAATGGAGATTCATATAACACAAAATAATGAAAATATTAATTATTCGTGCATGCAATAATAATAATTATTATAGGATTCTTTTCTTTTTTTATACAGCGCCATCTAGCCCAAACTAAGATAATATAAGCTTGTGTGATCTAGACAACTGACAAATAAACATACATATATCTAAATACATACTTAATATATGTACATATAAAAATACCCAAACTCTTAAAAAACATTGCAGATCATAAAAATATGTGTGCCGAGCAGGGAATTAAACCCGAGACCTCAGTAATGGCAGCTGTATACCTACCGTGTCAGTGGCCGCTGAGCAATGATATCAAAAAAACATTGCATAAAAGTCGCAGTATGTAGCTTGAATTCTGTACCTGGTCCTATTCACGTGACCAAACTGAGCCGCCCAGAGGGGACTTCTCACTCTTAGATACTTATCTTCACTGTGCGCACAATAATAACACTGTGTTTCCGCTGGTGAGTAGTGGTATCCAGAGCTTATTGGGGAGTGAAGTGGCTGTAAGGGTCTGCAACATGATTGTGATTCTCTTGGCGTTACAGGCATCCTTTAGCTACGTTAACCATCGTCCACCACCGTCATCGTCGTGTGGTATAAAAAAATCCAAATAGATTTCATACCTGGCCGAGCACATCATCTTCAGTCACGTTACCCAACGTAAGAATAGCTGTTCTGCTCCATTGTGGGAAATATCTCGGTTCTGACTGAACAGGCATCCGCGGTGCTCCCATCTCGGAAAACGAGTACGGGTTATGTAGAACTAAACAACAAAAGTTTGCATGTTACGATTCGATTACTACGACGATTCGATGTTATCGATACAGAAATGTGGTACCTAGTCGATTACACATTTTGAATTGAGCACTGCCGTCAAATCAAAAGTTGAAAAATATCCTCATAATATTTTTAGAATAGGTCGATTTTGCAAATGCAGGTCTAGTAGACTTTGGTGGGTAAAATTTTTATCGTTTCATGGGCATTATTGAGTGGTACTTTAATACGAAGATTCTATGTAATGTATATTATGTCGGAGGCCAATCCGAAGTCCGTCCATAGCACGTCCGTCCATGGCCACGTCCGTCCATGGCCGCGTCGCTCAGCTCGACGGCGCACAGTAGCACGTCGAAAATAATACGTAGCGTGTGCGTCCGCGGGGGGCGAAATAATGATATCTATAGTGTTTCATAATTACATTTTCAAATAAAAGTGAAGTTGACTCGATATGTAAACGATTCAAAGGGAATCGATTTGAAAGAAAAACATGCACTGCGTCCCTAGCATGATACAAAATTACCATACCCACCCCAACACCTAGCCCTCTCATTTGGTAATAAAAGCAATCACTTTGCTGACCAACACGTAAACACGTTGACGTTTATCAAAATTAACCTAAAAATCATCATAACTGGTACTACGAGTACTTTTTAAGTATGTAGGTTGTAGGTAGGAAGGTACCTATTTACTAAAAAAAACTTAAATAAATATATACATGAGCTATACTTGACGTAATTTGCGAACATAGATAATTATTATAATTATATTAACTGAACACAAGCGGCAATAAAAACTTTGTTTGCTTTGCTTTGTGTATAAAAACAATCCGTTACTAGGCAACCGCATTGGAATTTGTGACATGGCGCGCGAGTGAACACGCGATATTAAAACTCTTTCTATTTTTATTGATGTGTTTAATCAAATAATTAAAATATCTTAAATTTCTAATTAAATCACATTACACAAATAATTTCAATATTTTTACTACAGTTATTTATATTTTCAGAATTATTAAGTACCTACCTACCTCACATTTATTTTTTATAAAAATTTATAGGTTATAACATAACTTATAACATTAAGAAAATGTGAAGTTACCATAGTGGAGTATTTTTAAACTGTGTCATATTATCAGTTGTCAAATTTAAATTATTATTTCGCAATAGCGAATAGGGATAAAAAATCCGAATTTTGGAATAACAATAACTCTTGATATATTTTTATTATACCTATCTATATTTCTTAGACTATAATGGCATCAAACAGTATGGAGACGTCTATGCGAGGGTTTTCTTTCATGTGTGAGAAAACAGAGAGGATGAATAACTTACATGTACGTATTTGGTTTTTACTAATTTATATTATGTTTAACTTATAATTAATCTTCTCGTGAGTTTCTAGTTGATTTGGCAATATTTCTATTTTCTGTATTTTCAATTAAATTTTTACTTATTTATTACTACAACCATACTTAAATCTAATCTAATCTCTCTAATCCTGTGAATAGAGTATCTGGTTTTTTTTTGTAAATAGGTTAGTTGTTTAAAGGTGTTGTGTGTATTCCCTCCTGTTTGATATTCTAAGTTTGTAGGAGACTCGTGCAAAGCAGTGAGACCTTTATGGGTTGAAATGATGATGTTCAAGAAGCGCACAAAGCACAAACTAACTTCGAATTCGAATAATTTCGAATTTCGGCATAAAAGTATGCAACATTTGTGTCATTACTTTTCTCGTTGTCCTACGTGAGCGACGCAATGGGACGCGACGCCACGTTACATACTTAATGCAACCAAATATTTCATGCGAAGTGTGTCTTTATGGGGAGTGTGACTAGCTATTCTGAAAAATGTAGTAGTTAGTACTATATAATTGATTTAGATATGACTATCGAATGGGTGTGCACAGCACTAGAAATTAAATTACAATAGAATTAACCCGAATAAAACATCTAAGTACCTAGATAGAATTTTTAGTATGTTTAGCGTCATCTATTGCTTTTATTTTAAACTACCGGCACAATCTCGTATTATAATATAATATAATTTTGAATACAGTTTTTATATAGCATAAAATTACTTATAAAATTTAATTACATATAAATTCATCTCAAAACTTGCAAATGTTAACATATTTTACAAAGAATTGGAACCTTTCCGTTTATGTCGTACAGTGACATCTGTGGGCTTATTTTGAAATAAATTGTTTACAGTACATTGAAGACAATGAATTGGAGAGGACTTGGAAACATTCCCGACGAGAGCGAAAGAAACAACGAGAGGAGAAGATATGGCAAGAATTCATTAAAGAAAATGATGTTGTTGGTACAGTTTGTGAAGGTGGGAAAATTTAGCTACATACTTAATTCAGCCCGTTTGGCATCTGGGCTACCTACATTTGTCCAACAATAGGATGATCCTGCGATTAGGCTAAATTCTGCAGCCCAGTAGTCATTCGTTAGGAGATGCTATAGAAATGGCATCTCCTACATTGTATACCTTCTCTTCCCGATATTGAACTAAGAATTATATAGCGATTCAGCGTATTCTTGAAATCTTTATTTTAGTATGCGGCAATAATTTAATATTATGTTATTATGCTGTCTTCATCTGATGTGTGTATTTTTTGTGTAGATAGGTGTCGTCACATTAAATTTAATTTTGTTACTTGCAAACAAGATGTTTGCAAACCTTTGGGGTCTAAATCTAATAATATTTCGCCGCAGATGATCAGTATCAGTTTCTAGACCAATTGCCAGAAAATAGTCTGAAGCAAATGATGGATATTGAATTGGAAAAGATCAAGAAAGAAGTGGAAGCTGAAGAAGAAAATAAGGTAAAGAGAACATTTTAATTATCAACACAGTCATTTTAAATTCTAAATAAAAAAAAGAAACCTAAGATGTTACAAATTGACGTCACGCGATCGCGGTCAAAGCCATCGACTAAGAAACAAAATATTGTGAACTCAAAATTATGTACTAAAATTGTCTGTTCTGAACTATCAAGATTGGTCAATTTCCAAAAGACTTGTATTTGAAGATTCTGATTCTGGAGTATTACCTATTCAGATAAAAAGTTTTCTTACGACAATTCGTTGGTATCTCTGCCATTCCAACTTTGCGTGGCTTTTAGTAAATATATATAATAATAATAATAATCATTTATTTCGAGATACAAAGTCTCATAAAAATACATACCTTACAGAGTAACATACATACACTAATCACTAATAACTAATCATACAATTATATAACTAAAATTAAACATGACACGAGTATTCATTTCGGCGTCATGTTACGCGACACAGTGTTGCGTTGCTCAATCTTCCGCGAAAACGCCGATAAACAACACCCTTCGGCCAAAACTCTTCCTTGAGGAAAGTGTCCAGATAGTGAGTCGGCACCCGCACCACGAACGATTTAAAATTCGTGTTATGGCGCGACTCCAACCTTTGAACTCTCAAGGTCCAGTTGGTCTTCGTTCGGATGTACTCCACGAGCTCCTCGTCCTTCGTGGAGTGATGCAGACGTGACACGTACAGTTGCGTCGATGGTATTGCCGGTCGTAACAATATGTTAGTACCTGTTAACCCGTTACCGCACTGATTGCGACAAGTAGGCTTCCTCTTCTTCTTCTCCACCTTGATGAAACCGTCTTTGTCACACGTGTTCTTTTCCGGAACTCGTTGTTTCGAGATCTTCTGAGCGGGTGCATTGCTCCTCTGCTTATCCCCATTTCCTCCCTGCCGCTTTTTCTGCGCGGCGGGTTTGCTGATGGCAGCAACATCGACGTAGGCACGCTTCGGGGTCAAAGTGCACATATCACCCGACAGCTCCGGGACGGTGGCGGGGGCTGCGCACGTTGCACTACACGCGGCATCTATTGCAGCTGTCGATGACGTACTCGCCGACTCTAAAATGCCGATGGAAGCATTTTGTGCCCCACGTTGAATATACGTTGAAAATATGGAAGATGGAGAATATTTTGTCGTATTGAAATAAATTGGAGACGCCTCGTCTGTTTTGGCCAAACCTACCTATAATTTACAATAAAGAATACGAATTAAGTTCTATTATAAATATCAGCCAAGCCTCTTTTATAAAAACGGGGTGATTAGAAATAAAATGATGATTAGATATTTTGAAGAATTCAGAACTGGATCAGCAGCGCGCTTTACATCATTGTTAAAATTGTTTGAAATTGCGAACATAAGAAATACTTATCAATGTTTTTTTTCGCTCTTGAATTTCTATTGACGACGTTTACAATGTTATAAAAAATATTTCAGGCTGCAGTGATGACTGCACTACCAATACGTCAATCAACGAGTATCCACAGCAGTAACAGTAACACTGTAGAGGAAGAGAACCCACATACTTGTGTCGTCTCGTTCGCCAACGACATCGATATCGCTGGGTCCGATAATATATTTAATATTTTTACTGATGACAAGGATGAACTAACTGGTGAGTTAAATAAATTTAAAAGTAGCTGCCCCAGCAAACTCCTTACCGCCTACATTTCCGTAATCTTGACAACACAAATCACTTTTCGTAATCTTGACTTTCGTAACGCATAAGAAGTTAAGACCTGTTAAGCTTTCAATTTCGTCAATTTGCTGCTACTCCAAACAGAGACGAATCAAATAAACCAAAAATCATTAAAATTAATCTAGTCGTTCTTGAGATATAAATGGTCTAACTTACACGACTTTGTTTTTAGGGTTCCGTACCCAAAGGGTAAAACGGACCATTGCAATATTAGGTACTTAAAAGCTAAATTAAAATTATACCTAACTAATACTTATTTTTGCCGTTAGTTAAAAAATATGTACATAGATAAAGTTTGTGCTTAAATTGAATTCCACAGATGGAGAGGGTGAGATTGCTTTAAATGATTCCAACACGAGTCTACCAACCGTTCGCGAAAGGCTCAAACAAATCTCCCCCAGAAATAACTCCTCCAGAAATAACTCCCCCGAAAACAACGCCTCCCCTGATCCATCGACTAATACTACTTCAAGTAAGTAAAAACGATTTATTATTTTTTTATTTATTTATACAGAAACAAGCGGTTTTACAAGAGAAAAGAACACTTAATCAAGAACATCAAACAAACCTATAGTTTCATTAATTATTATCAATGTTTTATGATGTTTAGGTTACTCTCTTAAATTAGGAAAAAATACATGTATATGTATTTATAACTAGTAGGCTTTTATCGTAGGTTAGCAATTGGATTTGATTATCCTACTCATATTAACAATATACATTGTGTTTGAATTTTTATTTGTAATTCTCTGATACATTGCTATTAAAACTATAATAATGCAAATAATTTTTTTTTTGTCAATTTTTAAAAGACAACGCCCGCACTAGGGAACAAACCCTGTGTCGCGGGGAGCTTTACAAACATGAAACTAACGGACACAAAGTACACCCAGACTAAAACAAATATCTATGAATCACACAAATATTTGTCTCGTGTGGGAATCGAACCCACGTCACCCAGCACGGCGATGAAGTGGGGAGGCGACCACCTTAACCACTGCGCCACGGTGACAGTCTAATAATTAAATACTTCCCACTTATCTTCAAGTTTATTCATAAGATAACATATTATTCATCGCATGGAATCACGCTCTCCGTGCATACTTTTATATAATTTTTATGAAATGCATAATATTAGGTACTGGCAAGTCTTCAGGGAATGTTGGCACCATGATTGAAAACAGTATCTACTGCGGAAGAGTCAAGGAGCTCCGCACCAAGATTACTGCTGAAATATTGAATTTGATGTGAGTATTTAACTATCATCATCAACTATATTAGTAGTCAATAGGGTTTCGCAGACTAATTTGACAGGCACCAAAAAATTTTAAATTTTTATTTGATTATAAAATGTCCATTGTCGACTATAGATCCTTTTTCTTCTACCACTTGCATTCAGCAGTTTCAGGCTCCAGCCCTTAACCAAGTCATCTGTTCACCTAGTTGGGGGCCTTCCCATAATATACTAAATATTATAGATTAGCGTATATTTTCAGGTTACTTATTTTTTTCTTGTCTGATATCTTCAATAACATGTGATGGTGGCCGAATGTAAAAGTGAGTTCGATTCCGATCAGCAGTACTAATGTGGATTTCACTTTGTGGAATTTATAATAAGTACTAGCGAAGAGACTTACCGTCTGCTAACGGTGAAGGAAAACATTACAAACCCACATACACTAGAAGAAATTCTAAGTGAATGTCTGATCCACCAACCCGCAATAAGCCAGTAAGCCAATGTGTGTGGATTATGGCCTCAACTCCCTCAACTGTCTAGATATAGGATAGGAGACCCGAGCCCAGCAATCGGACATTAATGGGTTGCTTTTGATTATCACGATGATATCTTTAAACATTATCAAAGACTTTTGGATCATAATAAACGTCATCCAGCATCGTCACCATTATCTAAATCTGTCTTAGTGATCTCGCGCTAGGGACGGCCACAGCTCCAACCAATCGAAGTCGTGGTCGTTCAACCTTGGCCGAAGCAGCTCCCACCAAGCTGGGGCCGAGGTTACAGCCACCAGATTTTTTTCTTATTATACTGTACCTGGTGGCTTGCCAGAAAGGCGCGTGCTCCGCGGATAGACACAGACCCAGCCGTGCTGGTGGAGTTGCGCCTGTGCGCCCCTACTGATTAAGTGGGTAAGCGCCGCCGCCCTTTCACCCTCTGCCAACCTGTTCCGAGGACGAACTTACTTAAAATTTGCCCCCGTGTCGCGCGCCATACGGCTCATCAATGTAATAGTTACAGAAGTAAATATTTATAGCTGTAGCCTGCCGAAATTCATAGAAGTTGCACAATGATGCATTGTAAACACCGCTACGTGTATAGCTATGTAGTGACATCATAGTACAAAAAAAAACGAATATTATAACCTATTTGTAACTTACAATATCACTTTAGAATTTTATATAAAGATATTATAAATATTTATGTATTTATTTAGTACAAATAATGTACAGGTTAAATTTAATGCAAAATACATAGCCTTTTCTACAGCCATCTTAGGGTGATGCAGAGATAAGCTATAAAAAACATGTTTCACTCATACATAAATAAAGACTAATTATACAAACATAATATTCATACATACTATATATTTAATATATAGAAATAATACTATATATAATATACATAAATAAATATGTTTGTATAAAAAATAAATAAATCATTTCTATAGAAATTATCTCGAATTTATCAGTTCGCCGGACGATGACGGCTTGCCGGTAAAGCGGGGAAGGTCGCCTATTGGCTACTGCAACTCGGAATAGCCAATAGACGACCTTCCTCGCTTTATCGACAGGCCGTCATCATCCGACATCCGGGAAAGTGATAGTCTGTGGGGCCCTTAAGATATTCCTATCAATCAAATATCTCTAAAGCGGTATTATCTCTCCAAAAAATAGCCCTCCAGGTCACTTTCGCGTTTGTTGTAGATATTTCGTTATGAAGTATTTGAATTTGTAGGACGGTACTGGACCGCCGCGACATTTTCTCTATGGATCAAGACGATATCTCGCGAATGATCAAACGATCCGCTGAATTCTGCAGTAGGTTCCACAGAATCTACATTTATCAACTGCAAAGACAGGTAAAGTACCTACTTAATGTTACCTATTACTAATAAGTATAAAGTGCATGCTTAGTTTTTTTTTTTTTTTTTTGGGTCAGTGTATTTTCAAGTACCTAATCAGAAGATTATAATTTTATTTTTGTATTAAATATTATTACAACATTATTTACCTATCAGTTTATTAGCTTTATTGTCAATACAATAATACATAACAGAAGACATGTTTCGTCTCACACTGCGCCGGATTTTCTTTTGCCTTGTTTTAGAAATAAAAAAATATATTAGAATGGAATTTTATAGTTTTTCACTGTTATCTACTCACCTACATAGATTTTTGTCTATGTATTGTAAATTAATAATAAGATTAAAGATCCGCCAAAAAGTAACGGATACGGATCCGGATTTTTCTTTTCCCCCGTATATCCGCGGATACGGATATCCGGCACACCACTATTAAATATATGTGTATAGTTATAGCGGGACGTATTAATTGCGATTATTTATTGTTAAACAGACGCAGGATATAAAACGGCACGAGAGCATAAATCTTCCATTCGCGAAGCACACAAAGTTTCAATCGCAAATGGTCAGGATTGTATCGCTACATTTAAATCTACTGCAATCTTTTCAGGTATTTACCTATTTCTACCTTTGAAATAAGTTGTATTATTAGTGTGGCAAGATATTGGATTTTTTAAATTATATTAATTATTCGTTTTTACGGTTCCGTGCCTCAAAAGTAAAAAACGGAACCCTTCTAGGAACACTCCGTTGTTCATCTGTCTGTCTGTCTGTCAAGAATATTTTTTTTGTACGGAATCTACGGATCTACGGAACCGTTTTTTTTTCTTATTGTAATTTTGTTTAGTATTGTTTTTGTGTCCGCGGCCTGTGTGAGAGCTGTTTGTGCGCAGGTGTTCCGCAACTCGGCGGAGCAGTCGTGGTGCGTGTGCGAGGGCGTGGCGGCGCTGCGCGCGCTGCTGGGCGCCGCCCGCGCCGCGCACCTCGCCGCCGCCGCTGTGCGCACCCCGAGGCACCTCGCCGCCGCCGCCAACCTCTACAGCGACGTGAGCTCTTCTTTCTTTACTATGCGACTCAAATAACTATGGGACTGTCAAAACAAGACGCCATTTTATTTCCCATTTGAAGATAACTTCATACCCTACCGGTAGGGTTAACAAAAAACGAAACACATTACAAGTACATAAGTACATACTTTTTCGGTTTGAAGTTCTTTATTTTCAGTAGTAAGTAATAACAACAACAATAAAACTATAACAAAAAGGAAAAAAAAGAAAAAAAAAGAAATCAATAACAATTATTTTTTTTTAATAATATTCTACCACATTCACTAAAAAACAACAATTAAATTAACACTTGTTACAAAATAACTTAGCCCAACGTAAAAAAAGTTTTGCCTATTTTATTTCTGCTGGCTGTACAAAAATGTGCACATTCGACTGAAGTTTGCGGCAAATGCTGTTAAGTGCGATCCCCTTTTTATTTGATTCGCATAGTACTAACACGAACATCATCACTCCACCTAATCTAACTACGGTCTACAGTACTAAGCTTTTTTGTAAATACATACCTACATAAATTATAGATACATGACACCCATTCTCGTAAGTCTCATTTACATTGGTTTACTTTTTCTGCCATGACCAAATAATCTTGTACCTACTTTTAACTTATAAACGAGTACCCAAACAGTCTAATCAATAGGTACATACTTACAATATGATTTTTACTGCAATGGTCTTACGGTAAATAATTCTTTGATTTTTTTGTCTATTAGAATCTTCTGGAATCGTTCGACAAATTAGATGAGTTTGTTATTGACTACAGCTTGAAGTGCGAAGATTTCCTCAACAGATATGAAAACGCAGTAAGTATAGTGACCTTTTTTTTACTCCCTCGTTATATCAATAAATTGTCCTAGATTTAATTGTCCTCTATTGCTATGAAAAACATTATGTTCATTCCTAACTCCATCGCAACAAACAAACACAGTTTAAATATATTTTTCATGCAGCAAATGTCGAAAAAGCAGCCAAGGTCAGCTAAACTTAAGACTAAGAAGAGACCTAGTGTGAGTTCGCGAGTAAATAAACAAGGTGGTAAGTTTCAATGGGTTGTTTAAAAACTTAACTTCCTTGCATGGCGTACAGTGTACAGAGAGGCCGTTATCGCATGGCGTTCAAAAGGTTAATCTATCCTTCTGTCATGTCGGACTAATCTAAAAAAAATCTTTAATATGTATAGCCTGTTTATGGAGGAAGGCAGGGCAGGGTTAGCTATACCTGGCCTTTGCTGTAGTGTAGTAGTACTGACAGACCCTATCGTTACCTAAGGTATGAAACACCGCTATAATCTATATAATTATATTTGTTTTCAATGCACGTTTCTTTCTATTAAACGTTCAGCCAAAGTTCAAAAGTGTAATGGTGACATTACACTTTTTGAATGTCAATTTGAACTGCATACCCCGGAATTTCTAGACCTCACGGCTTACAACCCTTACTTTAGGTAAACTTCATAAGGATCATGTATGATCTAAATGAAAACAAAATATTTACTTAAATAATTATTCCTAATGCTAACTAATCAACGTAACAAAACGAAGATAAGATCGCTTAGCATCACTAATGCCCTGTTTCTGAACCATCAAATAAAAGTTATTTGTCGATTTAAGTGACCTAACTGAATATAAAAGTAAAACAATAGAACCGGTTTTTTTCATACAATTTTCAGTTTTAATTTTTATATTTTATCTTATCAATATTTTTTATTTGATGGTTAGAAACCGGGTATTCGAGGTGTACCGCCTCTTCCATACATTTTACATCTTGTAGCTTAACGACCTGTAAACTAACTTAGCTTCATTCGTTTTGTTCCTTATGCGGCCTACGCTTTACAATAATATATTTGCAGAAATTATTTATACGTATTTCTTTGATTTTTGCTTTGACTGGACCATTTTAGATATAGAAAAGCATGGAAATCATGGGCAGGGGGCCTAGGCTGACAGTACCAACAGTATCTTAGTACCTCAGGGATGTTATGGAGCACCGTAACCTTAACCGGATTTATTCGGATCGATCCGATATTTTGAAATCGATCCGAATAAATCCGGATCCGAAATAAAAATCTATCCGAAACCGTAACTGAATCCGATATAAAACTTTCGGATAGAGGCGCAGTTATGGTAGGGAATCCTAATCAATAAATTAAGGCAATACCTTTAAATAATGTATGACTGTTAAGTATGATTTACACGAAGTCAATGCTAGCCACCTGTCTCACTGGCAGCCAGCGCTGGCTGACGGTTTACACGGAGCCAATACCAAGGTATTGGCTTCGTGTAAACCGTTTTTAAAGTCAGGCCAGCGCTGGCGAAAATAGAAGATGTTCCTATTTTTCAAGCCAGTGACCTCCCCCAGCCTGCCCCGCAGGCCTTAACCAGTGTTGCTTACACGTGTAGACGCATCGCGCCAGTCTATTTTTTATCGAGATACCACGTGGGTGCCAGGGTCTTTGATTATACTACATATTATGTATTTACAAACGTGATTTGATTTGTAGTTTCGGAAATGGAGACTCAGCAGTTATCAATGTATTCGTTTGAAACAAATCGTTTCAATAACAAAGGAAGGTAAGACATAATACCTACTAATATCTAATACCTACCCCAATTATTATTATATACCTATCTAACTCGACATTGATCGATAGGGTGGAATTTCAGAGATTTCTATTGCATGCTATTGCGACCCGCATGCATTTACCGTTTTCATTGCATGATAAGGCCCGCCTGTGAAGTTTAAAAGAATACTAATCGATGAATGTCACTAGTTGATAAACCACATGCGGGGAATACTCGCATGCAATTTTGGCACATTAAGTATCGATGCTATTTATTTATTTAATGCACAAAACAATTTACAACCTTAAAAATAAGAAAGTATAGTACCTATATAAATGTTCCGATTCTAGATTGTAACTCAAATACATGCGCATAGATTAAAATAACTTATAGTTTTACAAGTGATTGATTTAGAACTTGCATTTATACAATTTAACAATTTTATTGGGTGAATTTCCCGGGACCAAAAATTGCGTGGCATTGATGAAATCGGTACTAAAATCATAGTTAATAGTGCTCTAACATTTTTTCTGTATAGCTGACATAGTAATCTATAAGTAGCACTAAAAATTTTATTAAATAGGATTAGGAGTAGTCCACAAAAAAAAAATAAACCTTGAAATCTTTAATTGCCGTGTTTGTCCACACGTCACCTACTGTGTTGTAATACCACATTGATAAAAATCTAGTGGTTATTTATATTAAATTTAAGTTTTATTTGATGCGTGGATAGTTAAAGTATTGTTATATAACACATTTATTCAAATATTTAAACAATACAAGGAATGGTTAATAGAAATACATTTGTCCCAGAATGACCTTTAATTGCCGTGTCCTAAACATGTTTAAGGATATCGTTTTATACAACAACTTGCGTCCTCCCTCCTATGCGCTAAACGTTGCATACTAGTGCCACCTAAGTGCTCGACGCAGAAGGACGTGTGTACGCGCCTGCGTTTTGGCACCATAAACGTAAGTATTCGATTTTTATGTTACTGGACATTTTTTCCTTCATCGCTATGGATAGATATAACATTCTATTGAATAAGTTTGTCGTCTTGATTATACATTCGATAGAAAGCCATTTCTTATGTTTATTTGTTTATTTATTTGTTTATTTCGAACAATCAATAGACTTTTTGTTATTTTATATTTTTGCCTTGATTTTCATCGCTATGTTTTCATTGCTATGGTTTCCGTGGCCTAAATTTGCTATGGTAATGAAAAAAAAGACACGTAAATTAAATAAGTTTCATTGCCCTGCCTTGTAAAACAATTAACTCTAATTTCCGTGGCCAGGTGTTTCATTTCCGTGACTTATGTTTTCATCGCCAAGGTATGATTAGGCAAAGAAAACATTTTTACCTGTTATATAAAGGTAGTACTGCGTACTGACAGTATCCGTCAAGTTAACCTTCTGTAATCCGATGAAAGACTTCATGAGTTTTTACTGTGCAGTCAATTATTAAAAGATCTTTCCTTATTAAACCTTACAAAATTATTATTATTTTTTGTTTTTTAATAACTATTAAAAAACAATAATAATATAAAATAATATTCAAAATGGAAAAGCGGGAGAGAATGGTATCTATATTGAACTCATAAAATATGCCGTATGCCCACCAATGCATGAAGAACTATTCAAAATTACTCAACTTATGTATAAAATAATAATAATAATAATTTTATTATCAGGATAACAATTTATATAGATATAGAAGGGAAAGTGCCAAAAGAGTTTAAAGTGAGTAAAACCGTGACATTACCTAAGAAACAGAACACCGTCAAATGTTAAGAGCACAGAACACTAAGCCTTATATCACAGGCTTCAAAAATACTTTTAAAAATAATTCAGAATAGATTAAGACGGAAAGTAGAAGAAGTGGAGGGAGAAGACCAATATGGGTTTAGACAGAAAAAAGGTACCAGAGAAGGTATATTAGCACTGCGGATGATAATTGATAATTTATAGAAGGGTGGATCTAGGGCTGGATAAGCATATAGCATTTATTGATTTAGAGAAGGCCTTTGACAGGGTAGATTAGAAATTGATGATGAAAACACTTAAAGATGTTGGAGTAGACTACAGAGACAGAAAAATTATCATGGAATTATATAAAGAACAAGAAACTTTAATTGAGATAGGAGAAGAAAAAGAAACAGCAAAGATTAGACAGGGAGTTACACAAGGTTGCCCTCTTTCACCATTGATATTTAATGTATTCATAGAGTTTGCAATAAACGAAATTAAAGAGAAATCTACAGGAGGGATCAAAATAAATGGAGAAAACATTAAATTCATCTGTTTTGCAGATGACATTGCTGCATTTGCATCAATCATAAATGAAACTGCTCGTTGCACACAAGATATAATAGCTAGAATTGCAATAGCCTAACAAGTATTTAACAGGAAAAAACAAATATTCAAGTGTAAACACATTTCGTTAAAAATCAGGAAAAGGTTCCTCCAATCATACATTTGGAGCATTGCACTCTATGGAAGCGAAACCTGGATTATGACACAAAGAGACAGAGAAAGATTGGAAGCTTTTGAAATGTGGTGTTGGCGAAGAATGGAGGGCATAAGCTGGACAGAAATGATAACCAATGAAAAGGTACTGGAACGAGTACAAGAGAGAAGAACTATGATAAAAACATTGAGAACAGAAGAGGAAAAATGATTGGACACCTGATACGACACGATCCGTTTATAAAAAACATCATAGAAGGAAAGATAGAAGGCATGAGAGGAAGAGGTAGACCAAGGAGGACATATATTAATTAGATCAAGGAGAAGGTACGGGTGGTGTCGTATCAGAAGGTGAGAGAATTGGCAGGAAAAAGAGAGAATTGGAAATTATTCCACCGAAAAGAGCCCAGCTCTTAAATAAAGAGAGAGAGAGTAATATTATAACTTAAATTTTAAGATTTTTACTTGTTTCTTTGAGTTTCAAGTGTATGTATGCAAAAATATTTTTATAAACCTAAATAAATAAATGTGTGGATTTTTTTTTCTTTTGGTATTTATATTTATTTTGTTTTACATTTGCCCCTGTTCGTTTTATAAATAAACAACAAATAATGCAATAAGTATAATATTAATAGCTCTATAGCTATATTGTTAATGTTTATTTGATGTTAAGTTTGAAAGGCTGATTTCATAACAAGATTTTTTAATGTAGAATGTTTAATAATTAAAATGATCGATTCGATTCCATTATTTTTTTCTTTAATTTTACTCCTTTTGCAGCTATTTAATCTACAAAATGTGTATCTATTGTATGTAAGTATAACATTCATGTAAGTAGATAATTATATAAAATAATGTTTTATGTGGATTTTCATCTCCGTGATTGATTCTTTCATTCCCGTGGCACAGTTCTTTCATTGCCGTGTACGCTTGTTTCATTGCCATGCGAGCATGTTTCATCGCTGTGGCACGTAATTTTTAAACTTGTATATCTCGTTAGGTTTTTTAGTTATTTGTTTGAAAGTGAGCAAGAATACACACATTATCAAAAACTTTAAGAAACGCTAATTTTTTTTAATATAAAACTAAAGATAAAAAAATCCACGGAAATGAATATTTTAATGGACCTGTTGAAATTCACCCTATTATATGTTGAAAAGGAGCAATTTAAGAATAATAAAAATGTAAATATGCAGACATTGCGTGACAGACATCATGTTACAGCTGAAATTGTGGGTTTAGAATAGAGGATATCTTTTACCGTCTTTATGTATATTCCAACCTGGGAAGCAAAAATACTTTTATTAGTCATCATTTTATTTTATTAATCATCAGTGAGAGATCGACTATTTAAAATGACTTCTAAGGGCGGGGTAGTATAAAGCAATAATATAATATTTTTAAATCAGCGCAAAAAGTCGTGGTGCGGTATACCTCAACAAAAAGGAACAAAATGAAGGAGAAGATAAGCCCAAAGGGCAAAAGAAATCACCTAGGTACGTATCTAAGAACATTACCATATCTGATTGACCACGTAAGCCACTGGCGCTGTAGAATCGCGCCCTATTGTTTAAGTACATGTTTATACAGATAAGCTTGAAAAAAGAAAACCAACATGCATGTTCATTAATATCCTTGGATACTTTCTTGAAAAGCAACATTACAAATGCATGTCATTAAAATCGTTGGAGCCTTTCTTCAAAAACAGCAGCATCAATATGCATTGAAAGCAACACTATCCATTCATGTCATTAAAATCTTTAGAGCCTTTCTTGAAAAGTAACATCATTAATGGATGACATTAAAATCAGTGGAAACTTTCCCGAGATACCCTTTTTGGGCTAAGCGGTATTGGGTTATCTGTCTTTAAATTTATTAGTGTCAACCCGGAGTCTAAAAATGTGCCCGGTTAAGGTCAATAGCAATACTACAGTGGAAAGTTAAAACGCTTAACCGCCATTTTTCTAACTTTAGGAAAACGTAAAAATGTTTTTTTAAAATATATAACTGGAGTATAAAGAGAAAAATTAAAATATATTCGTGAATAAAATTATCTAATTTAAAAAAAATGTGTAGCCTTTATTTTCCAAATTAAGTGTCTGTTATGTTAAGCGAAAATCACGAGTTATTGACAATATAGTTGAGTAATAGTGAATGTGACTACAAACTTAGAGACATACGCGTCTTTAGTTCAAAAACTGGGAAATAAGTGTCGATTCAGAGAAATGAAATGAAAAATAAAAAAAAATATTATAATATTATTATACAATATTTTGTATTTATACACATACATATTATATTTAGTTATACATTATATAATATGTACATATACATATAATTATATATTATATTTAGTTTATGACATAGTATAGTGTAAGTATATATTTAAAGCACACCAACAACCAACACTTTTCTGACAACTATATCCATACCAAGGTTGTCTGGAAGAGATCGCTACAAGCGATAAGACCGCCCATTGTACGTACTTATATGTTATTATGTTATTGTGTAAAATGTCCTTTGTATAACTTGGTGTGTACAATAAAGATTATTATTATTATTAAATATTAATGTAAACATAAAAAACTAATTCTGGTGATATATAGGTTAGTTATAGGCGTTTAAGCAATTTTACCTTTCCACTGTCGAATAGTAGATATTTGCAAAAAATTATAGTATTTGTAGAGGTAGTCCCCGCTCAAAGTGAGCCGTCTACCTGGGACACCTTCACTATCCAGAATATTGCAGCCACACTAGTGTTGTGTTCCTGCTGCCGAGTAGTAGTGTCCAGAGCTCATTAGAAGGAGTTCAGCAGTCCGTATGCTACGGTAACAGCTTGTTGGCGGGCCGTACACCTGCTTGAAAAAAACGATGCTATGTTGTTGTAAATTTATTATACATTATTATGTCCAAGATGTTAAGAAGATATGTATGGTGTGTAAGGTCTCGGCGGCCGCTGATGCGCGACCCTAACAAGGGCCAGCCGCGGCAGCCGCGCGTCAGGGAACTCCACGACAACGACATAACCACCATGGTCCAGTGTGTTGATACGGTACTCGCTACTTCCATAACATTCTAATTAAATCTACTATCTATACCTAGTTGCCAGGGGGAAAATTCTGCCTTCGACCTCAAAGAATCATCACCATCATATTAGCTCATCGAAATCCACTGCTGGATATAGGCCACCACCAGCGTTTGGGAAGTTACGCACTGTTTTTCGTCCACAATACCCCAGTGTTTGAAGACAAAGGTCTTCAACCAATGTGTGTTGCCAGTGATGACTTACGGAACTGAGACGTGGCCGCTAACTATTGGCCTTATTAGAAAGCTTACTGTCGCCCAGTGAGCCATGGAAAGAGCTATGCTCGGAGTTTCCCTGCCTGATCGAATCAGAAATGAGGACATCCGCAAGAGAACTTAAGTTGTCGACATAGCTCACCGAATCGCATCGCTAAAGTGGCAGTGGGCAGGGCACATAGCTCGTAGAACTGATGGCCGATGGGGGAAAAAGGTTCTCGAGTGCCGGCCACGTATTGGAAGGCGCAGCGTGGGACGGCCCCCCACCAGATGGACCGACGACCTGGTCAGGGTGGCGGGCGGCCGTTGGTTGCAGGCGGCACAGGACCGTTCGCAGTGGCGTAAATTAGGTGAGGCCTATGTTCAGCAGCGGACGTCGTTGGGCTGATATGATGATGATGAATTTATGCCTTGGCGAGCGATCCTGTACAGCCTGCAACCAACGGCCGCCCGCAACTTTAACCAGGTCCCTCTGGCCGCGCTTAAATCACCGTGTATAAGCACGTTCTAAGAGAGAGTTCTTAGAGGCGGCCCCATAGTGTGGCAGAGTCATAGAGTAGCAGTGATTAGCAGTAATTTTGTTTCGTACTTATCTGTGCAGTGCGTGAGCCCTTTGATGAGTCCACCGTCGCGCGCCAAGTCCAACACTCAGATCACAGTTGTAACCAAAGATAAAACTAACAATAAGTAAGTACCTACACACAAAACCTTTGTTACAAAATACTAACTTATTATGTCAGTAAAAAGGGTTCCCCAGTTTTTGAATGTTTCTTCCTTTCCATTTCTGTTTTCGATAATGACTACCGTATTTTCACGAACAATATATAATTTACAATTCTACTTTATCATCATCATCAGCAATCCATTAATGTCCCACTGCTGGATCTCCTCTCCTCTATCTAGAGAGCTGAGAGGCTTTTTAGGCCATAATCCACACACGCTGGCCAAATGCGGGTTTCCTCACCATGCTTTTCCTTCACCGTTAGCTGATGGTAAGTCAAATGAATTCCACATAGTGAAATCTATATTGGTACTGCTGGTCGGAATCGAACTCGAGCCGCGTGTTTAGTACACCGGGCACTTATCCATTCAGCCACCATCGCTTATTCACACCGATAAAATTTCTTACACAGAAAACAATTGAGCCCACACAATACATTACGTAAGCCGCAACCTAAACAGAGCAGCGTAAAACCAACAAACACTGTCATAACGAGCAACAACGTCATGAAACTGTTGGACCCTAGTATAGTGACTCCTGTGTGCAAGGTACAGTATGCTGTGAAGATACCACCAACGAACGAAATTGAGATGGAAATTGATAGAGATATTATGGAGCAGGAATCTCTTCAGGTGAGCATGACACAACAACTAGTAAACAAGCCGTGTTTGGGACGTGACTTACGTAGCTTAAATTGATGTTATATAGAGTCATGACAATTACAACTTTTGTTACGTATGATATTTACGCAAGATATTGCACGATTGCTTAAATTACTGATAATTAATCTATACTAATATTATTAAGCTGAAGAGATTTTTTTGGTTGTTCGGTTAAACGCTATTATCTCCCCTCAACCCATTAGTTGTGTATTTGCAACTCACAACTTCTCATGCAAGTTACTAAGAAGAGGTAGGGTACACCCTACCTCGCTCAAACTGAGCCGCCCGCCTGGAGAAGTACGTCCTCCCTACAGAAGACCGCAGATAACATTGTATTGTGTTCCTGCTGGTGAGTTAAAGAATCTAGAACGTGTATGTTTTGCTTCTGGTGTTTCAGGCGTCCATAGGCTACGATTACTGCTACCACTATAAACTTATTTATAATAATATAATAATATTCTACCACATTCACACAGCGCCATATAGTCCCAAATTAAGCAATTATATTTGCTTGTGTTATGGATACTAAACAACTGATATACTACTTAAATACATTTTTTTTTTGTAAATACATACATATTATAGATAAATTACACCCAGACACAGAACAAACAATTATGCTCATCACACAAAGATTTGTCCTGGGTGGGGAGATCGAACCCACGACCTTCGGTTTAGCAGTCAGGGTCACTAACCACTAGACCAACAGGCCAGTCAAAAGTCCAAATAATATTATTAAGCTGACGAGATTTTTTTTGATTGTTTGGTTAAACGCTCTTATTTCAGGAATTACTCTCATCAGCAACCCATTAATTGTGTATTTGCAACTCACAACTTCTCATGCACACTTTAAGAAGAGGTAGGGTGTACCCTACCTCTTCTTAAAGTAACCTCGCTTAAACTGAGCTGCCCGCCTGGCCCACATTGTATTGTGTTACTTCTGGTATTGCAGGCGTCCATAGGCTACGATTACTGCTACACTTATAAACATATTTGCCTTCATCATGGTATAAACAGAAAGTGATCCATGCTTTGTTACCTTAGTCGTCTCTTAAAATGGACGTTTTAGTGATAGACGTTATGTTACAAGTAAATGCTCTAATCGAGACTTCAAATATGTTTACAGTTATTACAAACTGTCTCGGTGTATAATTTATCGAGCAGAGGTCCGTTTGTGGGCGAGGCTCCTTGGAATAGCAGTCAACACAAGAGGGAAAGCGTAATGCTCGATTAAATGCTCACTCGCTGCATCGTGTATAACGCATTTACAGACATTTACAGATACGTTATATGGAAATGCTTAGTGAGTTTTGTGCTTGAGAAAATACTTTAGTTTATACTTGCGTTTAGGAATCCTCGAGGCAAGAATCGCCACCGATTCCTTGTGCGCTGATGTTGGAGAAACTGACAGAGACAACGAATTCCAATGTTGGGGAGAAGAAAGAGATGATCAGTAGATATGAGGTAAGTACATCTTCTACCTTGTACATTAACTAGTAGTTTGCAATTAAACTATTGACAAAGCAGCAGCTGTAATAGCTGAAAATTATGCTATTTTGAAGGAATAGATTTTTTCAAAGAATTTATATAATACTTTGGAGCTTTGATCACTAATATTAAGATAAATACCAGTGGCAATATTGATCAAATCTTTTCAATGTACTTGCAGTTAGATTGTTATCTGCATAATAAAAACAGAAAACTTAAAGAACACATTTGTCAAAAACAATTTAATAATTTATTGGAAAAATAACCATTTCGGAAAAGCGTACAAAATATAAATCTAGCTCAGTATAACGTTATAATATTTTATCATGAATAAATACAATCAAAAGCCCAAAAAGCATCACAGCAACATTTCACTTTATATTACGATTATTTACAACAATTTTAATGTTTACATTTTATCGACTTATAGCTAGGTCTGCATGTGACTGGACTAAGCTACATTTGGTAAGGCCTTAAGATGGTCGGAGGTCCAAAACTATTGTATTTCAAATATCGAATAATTGTATACTTACTATAATATACTCATTTGTATAATGGGACCTTAAAATACTTAAAACATGTAAAACGTGCGATAAGGCAAACATAGTGTCGTCGCCACCGCCACTCTCGCTTTAGAGTAAATAGATGAATTCAACATAGGTAGTACTAACGCTTCAATATCGTACTTTTAAAAACGTAAGCTGAAAAATACGACATATATTTATAACCTTAAACTTAAAAGCACAAAATGACAATTATCTTAGAAGGGTCTGCCTCCATCTTAGGCCCTTGTTTCACTGACAGTTTATCACTAACTGACTGACAACTATAGAATTACAAAACGTATTTGAAATAGGTATTGATGAAAATGTTTACCCAATAGGTACTAACTAATATGGCGAAAATAAATTCCAAAATGTTACAACAACTTTTTGAACTAAAGTTATTGAACGACTTGTACATAATACTTAAACAATTATTGTAAACAAAACTTAAAAATACTGTCATATAACTGCTTGTCGTCGGTCCAGTTTATAACTATATAGTATTTATTCTTATAAGTAATTTTTAGCATTATAAATTTGTGATGTGTTTCTCAAAGATCACAAGTATTTAACAACTTTCTGACGTAGAATTCTAGAAAAAGATGACTACTGCCGATATTCGCTACAGACATAATTGCTTAGCCAGTCGATCTTAAACATTTTATCATCTAATCCACTTATAACGGAGCGAATTTCATAGAAATTCAAAGTTGAATAGAAATCAAATAGCGATTACAAAATAACTACTCGTATTTTTTTAACAATAATGACGTATAATTTACATCTCTCGCTTCATTGTTAAAATCATTCATATAATATTTTGTAAACCTAATGTGTTATTTAAGAATTTAAAAAAAAAAATTATAACATTATTAAAATTTATTTTTATTATTATATACAGGGTGTATACGACGATACGACATTAAATGAAACCACGTGTAGCATGTGATGTTAGAAGGCTATACCAAAAAAATTAAACAGAAATTTGCAATAGTTTAGACGCAAATGTACTTTCTTTATGTCACAGTTGTTCACAGTTTTAAACAACCTGTAGGTATTTACGTTGATCGTATGTTGTCATTACGTCATTCAATTCATTTAAATATCTCTGACTCTTTCATATTATCTTATCTCTTACTCTGTTCCGCACAGTTGTCGTCGTCATGCCGAAAACGACATGATAGAAAAATAATGTGTAGTTTTATATTCTTAAATTTTTCGACTTTAAATAATGTGTAGCTTTTTTTTATTTTTTTTTCCTTTTTGTTTTTCTTTTTTTTTTAATAATTTATATTAGAATATGTTTATAAGGGTTAACACTGGCTGCCTTGTCATTTAATGTCGTATCGTCGTATACACCCTGTATATTATTTTTTTATATCTTTGAGTTTCTATTAGGCTCCATTACTGAAGTAACAAAAGTGGATTTCTAATCTATATTGTTTCTTTTAAGGTGCGTACAGATTAAGTGATATGTAACTTGTGTTTTATAACACGTCCACATTATGTAACATTGTTTTTCAACATACACATTAGAATAACATTGCAATAATACAATGTAATATGAAATTTTCATTTGTCGTTCTGCAGCATTGTTATATAGCATGTTTAATAACATGTTATTATAACACGTTTTATAACATGCAGTGTCTACATAAAACATGTTATATAACAGTGTTTTATAACATGTTATGTTATATAATCTGTACGCACCTTTAGAACTTTTAATTTTTTTATTCACTAGGTATGTGTGAATTCTGGTTGGTAATGTCGTGCATTGCCTGACATGCGGTTCGCATTTGAATCCTATCTTCGTGATCTTTGAGAAGTAAACATAGATAAGCTTGGAACCTTGATGGTTAAACTCGATGGGTGTACCGTGTATGTTTATATCGATGTAGTATCATTATGTGTGTCTATTTGTGTGATGTTTAGGCGCATTTGCCGCACAGTGGTTTGTTGTCCTTCACCGAGAAGGTCGCGTCTGTCACAGGTTTTCTGCATGTCTGTGAATACAAAAATGTTATAATTTTTTAAATTATTTTTATGGTTCGAAGTTTTTCATTTACAATAATGTTATAATTTAAAGGAATGACTGGTATGGTATGTAGTTGATCAGTTTTGCTTCTATTTTCCCTGTTTACCGATGTTCGTTATACACACATAACAGAAGCTATGTCGCAAATAGCTTTGGTATTTAAAAATAGCCCAATACAGTTTTTAATTTCATCATCATAACAGCCCAATGACATCTACTACTGGATATAGGCTTCACGTAATTTCCGCTACAGCGAGCGATTTTGCTAGGTCTGCAACCAACGGCCTCATCTTTACTTAGGTTGTTGGTCCATCTGGGGGCCCACGCTGCGCTTTCCAATACGTGGCTGCCAGTCAAAATTTTTCCCCATCGACCATCAGTTCTACGAGCTATTTTGCTTTTTAATTTAATAATTCCTAATTACCTTCTTTAAGTTTTATTATCACCAACCCATTATCCCACTGCTAGGCTTGGGTCTCCTCTCCTTTATCTAGAGATATGAGAGGATAATAAGGCGTCCTAATGCGGGTTGGGTTAACAGACAAAAAATTAAAAATGACAATTACCACACAAGTGAAGCATTCACGGTGCCACTTAGCGTCAAGAGCGATGATGGCTTTGTCCACAATGGGAGATGCGCATCCCTTGCAACGTGCCGCGAACTTGTCAGCGTAGCACGGTGAGCAGTAGGGACGGCCAGCCTGGGGATAACATAGAGATTTAGTTAGATGATGTTCTTAGAGGTTGTGATAATGCACAAGAATTCGAAGTTAGGTTAGTTTGAAGCCCTAAACCCTTTATTGGAACTCTAGAATGAGCTATTTATTCATTTCTATGTCTGTTTCATAAACTTCGTCTTGTTTCTTTCCTCTTCCGTTTACTTCTGATTAATTTGCGGATTCCAAGACAAGGTTAGGCATTCCAGGGCATTCCATTTTTGCCAGGGTTCGTCGCTGTTAATACTGCCTAACCTCAGTAGCAGCGTTAGTATGAGGGTAAGATTGTCCCGTATGTCTGTTTTCTGGACGGTTTTGTAAAGCCAAAGAACTTAACTTAAATGAAACCTAGATAGGAGGAGATCTGTTTGTAAAACCAATAGAATTTCAGTATCGACAATATTTTATGAACTACGACCGCGTGTACCAAAGGTTTTACTTCCTAGTACAGGCTCCTAATCAATATTTTGTTCCCGACATTAAGTTAATTTTAAAAGCTCTATTTATATAACTGTATGTCTCTATTTATATAAAGTAAACCATATGTTTAACTTATTACTTTAATAAATTGTACTTTTACTTTATTGAAACACTCTCTTCTTGTCTTCGCATTGTTAGAGACTGGGCCTAACCGTGAATGTGAATTCTTGTCTTAGTCATACATTTATTTAGTCTATCTCATTGTTATGTCTAATCGTAAGCTATTAAATGTTACGCAAGACTAAAAAGTTTATATTTTTCATCTATCTTTCATTCCAAGCTCAAGAATAATGTTATTTAAACACCTCATTTGACAGCGCAAAGATTTCTGATATGTATATCGTTAGATAACACATTACTGAATCATAAAATATTATATGTATATTGACCTGTTCCATAAAGCCACCACCACCGAGCTCCTTCTTGCAGCCTCCACATACGAAGTGGTGCGCGTGCCATGACACACCCAGGGCTTGGATCACGCGCTGGAATAGACAAAAATAAACAATTTAGCAAACAATATAATTCGGTGAAGGAATACCTACCGCGGCACTTCCATGTTCATAAGATATTTTAAATGATGTTTAGAACTTATGACCTGCATACATTTGTGTACGTGAATTAGTTTATTCTACTTGGTAATTCTGTAGTTCTGTACCTATCTGATCAAGTATTTCCATACTTAATCACAGGAGTATTTCGTCGTTTCACACCACGAGCTGTTTACCTCGCGGGGTGAATCAGGCAGGATCGTCGCTTTATACCAATGAACAATGGAAAATGGTTCGAAACGACGACTTCAAAAAGATCATTCCTGATTCATACCGTGGGGCGAACAGTTGAGTAATTTTGGTTCCCACATAAGACTCAAATTAGTATGAATCACTGCTATGTAGTTATTCTGGGTTTAGTGTCTTTACTTTCTTGTAATAAGTAGGTACGTTTTAAATTTCACACATGGCTTGTTTCCTATCATGCGCGATACTTAATACCGAAAAGCTTAGATTGAACTTAATTTTTTGAGATTGATTTAACTTTTTGAGGTCCACCTACAAATTACCTAACTCGAAACCTATAAAAATATTTTTATTTGTATGTAGGTACGCCTCCAACAATAACCCATTCCTCAGAATGAGCGATGGTCGAACGTACAATTTGTTTTTCTCATGATGATGTCATAACTATAGGTGGCGTGGTTTGGTGCCCATTGTTTTGTCCCATGGTAACTGTTTTATTTGTTTCGTCATAATTATTGTCACAAGGTTTAATTTTCCTTGAATTATAACGCTGAAACTGATGTTTCATAATAATTATGTTATCTAATTCTCTCTACTTTATTTTATGTTTGTAAACTTTTCCACACTACTGAAATTACTACCTTCTTTATACTAAAATCCATCCTTTGCGTGAATGTAAAAATCTTCAATAACTTCGTGAATAGTAATTAAAATGCTTAACTTGATATTATAGTATCACGTTTATATTCTCTGGGTAGGCAAATATGCAGTACACCCATATTTTGGTATCTATTGTAAGTCCAAAATTAAGAGAAATCGTCCTGCAACTGATATGATGATAATGCTTATTACATCGGGCCTTTTTCCTAACGCCGGGCTAATAGAATATCATTAGTAAAATCTATACTTACAGTTCTTATACAACTCGGAATTCAAACCTACCTACCTTTCAAATCTTCTAACATGTTCACGACCACCCACTGACACAAAGTTCATAAGATGAAAAATATGCTTTCGTTTCTTTCATCCATATAAGGTCGTCGCGGAACAACACGATGTGATTCATTCGTCCTTTATCTTACACGTCATTTATGTAGGCTTATTATGTGTAAATATGGGCACGGTATCAAACAACCTCTTAATTGTTTGTAGCTTTAAGGCCTGTTTGTAATTGTGCGAATAAATTACGTGAGTCAAATTAATTAGCATTTCATGGGTGTCAGCCAAAATGTTTTATAAAGTATCATCATAAACGTCCCATAGCTAGGCACGACTTGCCTTCAAAAAATGTGGAGGGAAATTAGCCTACTATACTACGCTGGCCAGACTGGTTGGTATAGGGTTTAGTTAGATTTCCCGCACGTCACCACCGGAGCTAAGCTCCGGCAGAGAGGGGGCCCGTAGCGGGCCATCGTCGCTGTGGTCGCGGACGAATGTTCCTGCGCTCCCGTGACCACAGCAGAGCGCGATGAGAGGAACACCTTGGGGAGCCCCACATAACTCCTCGGTTCTTTCCCCAAGACCGAGGGGTATGCGTCAGGCATTTCCCCAAGTAAAAAAAAAAAAAAAAAAAAAAAAAAAAAAATAAGGTTTACTTTGATTTTTTCTTCTCTTGCAGTGCTCTTGTTTACATATGAAGTATCAAAAGTATTTTATTGCTCTAACGATCAAAATTATTTAATTGGTCTAACGCCACTTTAAACTTGTGTCTTCTATAGAGGCTAGAAAAAAAGCTGGGTCGTTCTCTCATGAAATTATTAGTATTAGCTCGTAGTCTGATTCGTGGTTAATGGTAATGGTCATCTGTTTATAATTGGAACTCTGGGTGTCAAAATGTGTGTGTGTGATAAATGTCTGCCAACCCTTTCATCGATTTTAGCCGTGACGGTATCTAATAAAACTACATCGAACCTTTACTCGATATTAGACATCAGTGCACAACATAAACATAGATTAATTGTCGTATGCCGACCTTTGACACCAATTGACCACCATAATTTATCGAGCTTTTATGCAAGTCTATATTTAACTCTGCGGTCAGAACAACTGAATAAAAATACATTAAACAGTTCCTTTCTTTATTTAGGTCCGTATTAGATTTCTTGTATTGATTTATTTATTAATGCGTCGCTATAATTATTACTCATTCTTTTATAGAGAACTATAATCCCATCAATACTATCCTCTCACACGCACCATGAATAGTTTGAATACAATTGATATTTCTAGTTTAAGAACTTTTATTGTGAAGATTGATTTGAATTGCTGAGTGCCGACACCTATCTACAGAATATTAATAATATTCAACATTAGTTCGTGACAATTTAAATTTCTATGCTGTAGGTGACTGTAGTGTTAGTTTATCAATGTATTGTCAACTTATGTAACTTTCATTAAAATATACAAGACATTAAAGCCACAATATGCTTGTTTACAATTTATAATAATGAAGCTATACTTACACTGATTCAACTGGAAATGGTTACTATTACAATATGCAGTGTTCAAAGCTATTTATATTATTCTCAATTTGTTCTATGAATACTAAGTAGCTTGTAATAGAATAGGTATGACTTGTTTTAAGTTCTTATCTATTTCCATTAACATTAGATTTTTTAGCTTAATGAGTTAAACGTAGGGGCCATATTCTATAAAGGATGATTTCATCATCGGACTGAACGGATTTTACAGTCTTAAATTATTATTTTTACGTTCGCTAGTAACGATATGGATCATATGCTCAAAATCCTGCCAAACACGATCGACTGTCGCTGCATCCGTTCGTATTTCCGATCCGATGCTTACTGGTTGTTAAGATCCAAATTTGTATCCAAAATGTTATACTCGAGATATCAGGGCATAAATCCTACTAAAATAATATGCATTATTGACGCGAAAATTAGGATGTATGTTTGTCACTCAATCACGCCAGAACGGCTGAGGAGAAACTGTGCTGGATGGCGCTCCCTAGACAAGTGACAAATTTGCTGATTCTATTCGAAATATTTAAATGTCACTTCAAATCATTTGAAAAATTTCTGACATAAGCTATTGACCATGTGATCAATGCACAAATTTGACAGGTCGTTAGAATCGAATAGATTGCAACTTGTCTAGCCTGTAGGATCCGTAAGAAATTTAGTCTAGCGGCTAGTGTTTACCGACCTACCACGTGGGCGGTGCCGCGGGCGGAAGATAGATAAAGATAATATTTTATTAGAATTATAGGTATTAGATGACAAAGTTGCTAAACAGTTGATTTATGAGCTGTTTTTTTACTATTTTTTATCTTATTAATAATAATGTCCGTGTGTCCAAGGTGATGGATTAACTATTATCTAACTACAAATAGCTAGTTAAATGACTCACTATAATATTGTTTACATAACATTAATTTATGTGAGTACATAAACGAGTATGGGTTATTAATTGATTTTTAATAGCGGTATATATGTAATTAGAATGTTCATTATTACATTATAATGGTGCTTGAAAGAATAAATTATTACCATGTTCAGGCAGGTACGAAACAAAATTATACGTACAGCTTTAAATCGCGGCTCTGACCCGTAATATGTCGGTAAATTGTAGCCTATGTGCTTTTCAAGACTACAATCTATCTGTGTGACAAAATCCATACAAATCATTTCAGCTGTTCTGGCGTGTTTGTTGAACAAACATTCATCTATAGGTACATTCATTCTAACTTTTGCATTTTTATTATTGTTTTGGTGGTCGTAATTGTAATGCGACTACTCAAATTCGTCGTAGGCAAATTGTGTTAGCAAATTTGCCTACGACGAATTTGAGTACTTTTCGGATAACCTGTTACATTCTTAACTTGTGACTTTCATAAGTGTTATTTTGTAACCTAGATGAATAAACGAGATTTCATTTCATTTCAATACGAGGTATGGGTCGACAAGAAAATAAGAGAAAAAGATATCTATTTCTCCTTCATTAGTAAACTAAAAATACACGTGTGAATCCAGGGCGGTCGTAAGTTTTCTAATTAATAAGATTGTGTCAATTGTCGTGAAATCATTATAAACCGTATCCGGCACTAAACAGATAATAACCAAAACAATGATTCAAACAGAAGATGTTTACGACATGTGCGATGATTCATTCTCGTTGTTACTGGAGCATCAAAACTCCATAATTATCGAGTCGTTAAAATCATAATCTTAGTCGTTTTATGGCTTCGATCTAAGTTTTACGCTTGTCCATTCATGGAGGTTAGTGGGCGAACCCCCTGTGGTCTATAGTATGTTGTTGTTAGGCACTATGTTAGTAGGTACCGAAATATGAACATCATTACAACCCATAATTGTCGTTGCCACATAAACGTTGTGGAGGGAATTTAGCCTTCTATAACACGCTGACTAGACGGGTTGGTATACGGCTTTGTTTCGAATTTTCCTTTTCTCGCCGAGCTCTTGTCTACTTAAGGCCCTTAATCGCCTTTTACGACACCCACGGGTTGAAATAGGGTTGTGATATTACCTATCCGTCACTACACAGACGGAAATATGAACTGTAGCTACATACATACATACATACATACAGCTAAATGTGGCATCCTGATGTTAAAACATGATCCCCCTTATTACAGAATATGGACTAAGTATTAAACCAGGCTTAAAATGACATAAGCCATTGTTTTAGTGTCAAAGTTGTCATTTTAAACCTGGTTTAATGCTTAGTCTGTGTTTTGTAATAAGAGGGTAAGTAAATTACCAACTTTCAGCGTTTTTACAATAGAATTTATGAATTTACTCGTAAGCTTTTCTCATAGCTCGCTTTTGTTAGAGAGGTTGTTAACATTTTTGTTTTCTAAAGATTATGATAATATTAATTCCTGCTTTGTAAAAAGCCATAAATATATAATTTTTAAATTTTTTTTATAACCTCCTCGGAAACATCCAATGTGTAATAGTTGCTTATAGTTTTCTTAAGGCATTGATATATATTATCTACTTAAGCCCCATAACATCTATATCGGCTATGTACTGCGGTTATTCATTAAACGCTAACGAACGGTGAGACCGTGGGATAGGTGCCTTAGGTAATTTTGATTTATGATGTCCGTTGCTTTCGTAGTTAACATCTATTGGGAGGCTGGTCTGCTATTTTATGGTGTCGTTAACTATTGATTAAGCTCATAAACTAGTTACTATATTAGCAATGTGTACTTTGACATGATTTTTATTGAGGATTAGATTATATATATAGTCATTGGTACTCTCAAAACTAGCTTGTAGATATTTTAATAAGGTATAATAAAGAAAAGAATTGTATGTATAATATTTGTATGTTCTAGCTTAGTAATATCTGTAACAACTGTTGGTGAACCTTAATTAAATAAATAAATAAATAAAGAACGAAAAAGTGAGTGTAGTGAGAGTGTATGTTTAATAAAAAAAATTCAAAGATTTTAAATCTTATTTTCAGTGTCATTAATATCTTCAAATTATCTGTTAAAATTGCTTTTTTTGTGTTTAGTTTAGGTTCCAAATATTGGAAACTTATTGACTTTAAATATCCCATACATGTTTGACAAATGTCGCTTTTTAATGATAACGTAAAAATATCGATGGCAATGAGAATTACGATTAATTTATAGAAAAATGTCCAAATAATTTTACGTGGGCAGAGGATGAGATAGTAAATCTATAATAATATTTATGAATGACGTCATAGCTCTTGAAAGTTCAGGGTTTGTGTATAATATAAATAAAAGCCTTATTGCATATTGATTCATGCAAGTTGTAGATAATCTACAATGATTAGATAACACTTGCCATCATAACCCTTTATAAAGTAATGATATTTATTATTATTTTATGACAATAAAAACTCAAAACTTATTATCACTACTTAGTATAGAACAAAGTCGCTTTCTCTGTCCCTATATCCCTATGTATGCTTAAATCTTTAAAACTACGCAACGGATTTTGATGTGATTCTTTTTAATAGATAGACTGATTCAAGAGGATGGTTTATAGGTATAAAATACATACCACGCGGGCGAAGCAGCGGGCGGAAGCTAGTTCATTTATATAACAAAATCAGTCTGAATATAAGGTATAACCATCATCAGAACCTCAACATCCTATTCAGCTGGGCTTGGGGTTTTTCTGAGGTGGTGGAGTTTTACCATTAATTTGCTGCTGAATTAAAAATGGAGAGTATGTATGTTAGCAAACAATTATTTACATTTACAACCTTTTTGCCACTAGAGTTCACTTTCTCTCTCATCTTTTTCTCGTGCAACACTATATTCGGTGAAAATATAACAATATCGTCGTAGTAAAATGTCGCATACTCATTAACTCATTTTCTATTTACAGCGTTACGTCTAACACCCACATCTACGTCACTTAATGGCAGTTAACGCATTTTTCCAAATACTACATCATTAGTCACGTCTTGTAGCACACGAACTTGTTCAGAAACGTGCGTGGCTTTAGTATTTGTACTGTTTATGATGTGTCAGTCTATTTATTGTGTTTATCTAATAGCCAAAGATACGTTCCAAAGTGTTCGGCTTCATTTTTCTGCAAAAGTTTTGCCACGTGCTGTCGGACTAGCGATATCTTATTACATTCTTATTGGTGATTAAATACTGTCATTTAATTTTGGTCAGTGATTAAATACTTCTTTGATTGTAATATTCGATACATGCTACTGTACCTTTTATTACTCATTTAAGTTTAAATGCAATAGGTTTTTAGTTAGGGTAGGGTTAGGGTTTTCGTTGGTTTACTATCTATTCTATAATTTCTATACTAGATACTATTTTATTGTATAAGAAAAGTCAACATTTACAAATTCCAGTAATGAATTTGCTGAAGGTGAGGAAGTTTCAGCACCCGTCTGAAGACGTGCGCATAAGCAAGCTTAGTACAAACAAAAATAATATAAAAATAAGACATGTTCTGAAAATAATAAAGGCGTATTTTAAATAGCCGGTGTATCAGCTATCGCCGTTCATGGCACTCATAGTGTAAAACTTCCTCTTAAATCTTTTACTTTTTCCTTCATTAAACAAAATTAAAGTGCTCAGGGAAGGGCCTGCAGGATGGTCTGAGCCAATGAAAAGAGCGGTGAGTACTATACATCTTGCGGTGCACTCATCTGACTGACAGAAGCTTGATATGTAGCAGCGATCATCATCAATGAAGAGGAAAAAGAAGAAAATAATACTCACGTCAGTTATAGGTTCACCACATCCATGGCACCTGGGGCTGTGGTGCTTGGTGAAGCAAGGCACGCAATGCACGCCACCATCATGCTGATGGAACTTGGCGCCATCTATCGGCTTGTGGCATGTTTTGCACGTGAAATGTTCCGGATGCCACTTCTTGTTCAAAGCTGTTACGATCTGCGGAGAAATGGAATTGTTAGTGCTTGTGACTGCACTTTGGTTTAATGGTTGGAGTAGATTCACTTTTGTAAAAAACAGAGAGTGACTCAGGACAATTCGTATAATTACTCTTTATTCTACACAATTAATTAACAAGAAAACATGATCTGATAAAAAGAAAGCACGCACAAAAGCTGGCTTTATTTTTTTTTTTTATTATTTATTTATTTAGAAACAAACAGTCAATATATATTTTATAAAGATATAACATATTAACTTAAAGTAGACAATAAGGTTTCCTGTATTGATGTTCTTGTATTGCAACAAAAACCCAACCAGATCACCCTCGGCAAGAAAGCTGCAGGTGATCTAGTGGGGAAGGCTGCCAAAAGTGTGAGTTAATTACGCACATTAACATACAATTAATTTATCATTATGTACATATAAATTTAAGTATATATATATTCAACAACTTACCTACCAAAAACTACAAAATAGACTTAATTTTAATTTTAAATTGGGACAAAGGATTACTAAATAAATCAACCTCACTAAAATTATCGTTATAAGATTTGCATGAACGTCTAAAGAAGCTATTGCCAACAAAACACTTTTTAAACATTTTTACTTTTTTACTCAACACTTAGTTAAGAATATATTAGAAAACGGGTTTGGAAATATGTTACTCATGATGAGTGTTATTATCGTAACCTTTGCCGTGTCCTTATATTATTTCCACTAAGTCCAAAAACTGTTCATTCTAAGCATTGTTACATTGGTTTAAAAGCTTGTGGTTTCGGAGTTGAGCGTGTAAAGTATTTGAAATCAAGTCTTGTGGTGAGATTCCAGGGTTAACCGCAATTTCCTCGTCATGCATGACTTTACAACCACCACATACAACTATATTAAATTCCTCACAATCTGGTTGTAAATAGTTATCAACCTTAAAACTTATTGTAAATTTATATTAGTTGATTATTATACAAAAATTTTATGCAATCTAATAATTATATATCTAATAAAAACGGCTGCATAGCAATGTGTAAAGTAATGCAACCGCACAGCCTGACTTTTTACTTTTGTTTATTATTTATTTTGTAAACATTCAGTTTAACTCAGTGTGGTGCTCTGCTGCATCACTTTACACGCTACCCAAATTGTAAATTACAAAAGATTGTAACTATCCATTTTTTTTAAAAAGAGTGGCTTGAGTTTCTTGCCAGTTCTTCTCATAGCTTCACCTTGTCAGCGAAGTGTTGTAGGCAAATTTGCTGACCCTACTTTTCGTATAACCTGTTACATTCTTGTGACTTTCATAAGTTACCCTGTAACCTAGATGAATAAACGAGATTTCAAAATTAGGACATATTTTTCGGGAAAAATTATCATTATCGTTTCCAGTTTTCTATCGCGATTGTAAAACATAATATATTGTTTACCTAATATTTGGTAATGCGCGTCTATTTGCGGCTCGAACTTGACCACGTGGCCGTGGTATTTATAGCGGTGGCAACACGTCGTGAACTTTAGCGCTTTTAACGAGCCTCACACGAATAACAGTTTTCTTTTTTTGTTTTTCTTTCTTTATTTTTATCTAGTAATCGTGCGATACTTTATCTACTTCGCACATCTTTATAACATTTTATATAACCAGATTCTGTTTTTGGTTCATATTAGACACTACCCGGTATTGCAAATGAGCTATTTACAAAAGAATTTTACGCTCCTCAAAATTTACAAAAAATAACACAGACAAATAACGCGTGCCTTTCTCAAGTGACGATCATTGATATTTGTGGTATGTTTAGGGCGCCCTCCAGCTAGCTGGACCGACGACCTGTAAAAGGTTGCCGGGTCTGACTGGATGCGGAAGGCGGAGGACCGAGTGTTATGGTGCGTATTAGGAGAGGCCTATGTCCAGTAGTGTACTGAAATGGGCTGAGATGATTATAGAGTTGGTGCTCCCACTGCTGAGCACGGGTCTCCTCCAAAGAATGTGGAAAGAATTTAGCCTACTATACCACGCTGGCCAGACGGGTTGGTATAGGGTTTGCTTCGAATTTTCCTTTTCTCGCAGTGCTCGTCTGCATAAGGTTACTCCCTTAGTCGCCTCTTACAAGCAAACATGTAGAAATGGATAATAATTATTTAGTTATTTACAAAGTCTTTGATATTTTATGTGTCAAAGTTCTCTACTAAGAGTATCTATAGATACGTTTGTGAAGATTTCGTTATCGATACGTCATCGTCACATAATTGTATCGAGTTGTTCCAATATCAATCGTTTGATATGATTGCATTACTCTCATCGTTTATCGGACGATAACAGAGGTGCCGTGCGCATAAATACTGTTAATGTATTGAATATCAATGTAACTACATAATTATGTTGTTGTACGATATACATATATTAGGTGTGTACGTTTGTTTTGTTTATATAACAACGCCCGCACTGGGGAATAAGCCCTGTGTTGCGGGAAACTTTCATTATCATCGTCATTTCAACCCATAAACGTCCCACTGCTGGGCACGGGTCTCTTCCAAAGAATGTGGAGAGAATTTAGCCTACCACCCACGCTGGCCAGACGGGTTGATAAAGGGTTTGTTTCGAATTCTCCTTGTCTTGCAGTGCTCTTGCTTGCATAAGGTTACTCCCTTAGTCGCCTTTCACAACACCCACGGGTTGGAATGGGGTAGTATGGGCCGCAATATTAGTGGCGAGGCGACCACCACAGTACGCCACAGTGCGTAGTGATATACTTAAATATGTTCTTCAGTATTAATTAATATTATAAATACAACCCTTTGTCACGCTTTCACGGCTAAATCACTGAACGAATCTTGAGAAGGAGTAGCTACTCTTTGTTGGCATAACACGTGGGTAAAACCGCGGAGGGCAGCTTGTACCTATCTAATAATAATAAAGTAGGAACTAAAAATTTGATGTTTAGTTAGCTTAGAAAGTAAAAACTAAGTTTATACACACACCTTTCCTTTAATAACTGCATTGCAGCTGTTGCAAATTGCTGGTGCTTCTGCTTGGGTAGACTGGAACAAAACAAAATATACATTAATATAAATTTGTAACTTATCATTCTATGTAAATCTATTTTATAAATCACACTAGTAAGCAACCTTCAGAGAAAATGCTAAATGACAATTATTAAAAAGAAGACAACTCCTCTGGTACTAAGAAACTAATCCTATATCAAATACCTACACTTTTAAAGGAAAAATATTTAATACAGTATCGCGTTTTCTAATACCCATGCAAATGCTGACCACGAGAATCTGGATTCAGATAGGCGGGCCTTATAAATTTGTATCTAAAATTTTTAAATCCAAAAAAGGTCATTCTGTGTTTGGGTATTTTTGCAACTGATCCAGATTAAAAATGGGTGGTCTTTAAAAAAAAATACGTCATCATAATCAATAGTTTTGTTTCTATGTTACCCATTCTAAATATGATTTTAATGTATGTATAACATATCAGTCACCTTGAACGATCAGTGCAGAACATACCGATAAACAACGATAACGTAGATACGGTACGATTAAACTTTAGCTATATGACATCATTTGATAATACGTAGACATTCGGCCCGTTTCGGACTTGCCCTATTTGGTCAACAACACGTTTGTATGCTACCCGTATGTTAAGTGCTTGGTGCTTGACTATTCGTCATTTTTGTAGGAGAGGCTAAATGCATTTGATTTATTTAATTTATTCTTAGACGGTGAGTGAATTGTAATGATTGTCTAAAATGTAATTTAAGGTTCTTTTTTGTGCAAATAACTGTCACTATTATATATAGATAGAGATTTCGTTATCATCATCATCGTCATCATCATGGTCATCATTTCAGTCTATTGTAGTCCACTGCTGGACATAAGCCTCTCCTAACACGCGCCGTAACACTCGGTCGATTATAATTTCTTATAATTCCATACAAATAATACTGACTTTAAAAAAATTATTCTTTAAAATTGACGAAAGTTAGTAGATATTTTAATAAATGAATTTTATAACAAAATCGTGCTTAACGAGATCTTAAAAATAAATAACTTAGTTAGTATACTTATTGTATTGTATTTAATATTACATTCTACATATTGAAATCAACATCGTAGAAAACCAACCATGCAAGCTTACAAAAAAGTGTGAGCATTATTTTTATTCAGAGCTCAAACCGACTATATTCTGTATATGATGTAATTGTTTGGTGAGCTCAATCGTAAAAGTTGGTGATATTAAATTAGCAATGCTAATGTAGAAACAGGACCGCGCCGGCTGACTTCAGGTACGGGAAGACGTGGGTGTACGTGATACTTAACATATTGTCGTGCTTATTAAATTATGTACACTTAGATAACGTTAATGATGGCTTAGCAACAAACTGACAAGAATAGGGCTTAAGCTCTAGATTCAGGAGTGCTGTACATTAATATTGTTAATAGGTATTTAGAGGAGATCGATTATTATAATTATTTCTCAATTCTCGACTCGAATTATAGATCGATTATGATATATTCAATTATTTCCGTGATTAGCTTTAGCATATTGCATGGGCGGATAGAATAATTTTAACCACTAAATACAAAAAGAAACTATTTAGATAAAGTATAATTTTCAGGTTTCTCTGTATAAATATATTCCTAGAAAATATTTTTTTTTGCAAAAAGATCTACTCGGTGGCAGCTTGTTGAATATATATATCAAGCAACTGGATTTGAGAGTAAAATACCCCCCTCTCCCCTAAAACTGCTCTTGAAACGACTTGTTACAGTTTTATTAGAAATCGTCAAGAATCATATCTGTTATAATTTTATTTAAAAGTTCACACTTGTTCATGTCTTAAGCATTGATAATCATAGTAATTATAGTAGAACCTGGGATGCGTCGTCATGAGCAAGACGCCAGACGTGATTCAATTATTCATTAGCATTGACACACACTCACTGATAAGGACAATTCTCTATGAATAAACATTATGGATATACGTTGTGTACCTTGTAGATTGTTGAGGAGCTTTTTATTATATAGAAGTTCTTGTTACTTAAGATTTTGTTTTTTCAAATGCAATTCAAATTCGTTTATTTATTGAGATCATTTAAATGATACTTATCGACGTCATAATTACATGACGAGCCATGGTTATTTGCATCTGTGAACAGAACTTTGTATTTATAAAGTTCTCTGCTTCACAGGTGTTTACTGATTGGGCAAAATTATATTTGAAACAACTGAAAAATTAAAAAAAAAAGATATTTTTGGTGCACAGTAATTCGTACCAAAATACTTCATGAGTAGTGATTTTATTTACGTATTGTGCAAAATTATCTTAGAGCTTAATTTATATGTAAAAAACTCGTTTACTCAAATGTTTAGACCACTGTGTTAATCTATCTAGTGATTTAAAGTCATTGTGTCTAATAAAACTGCCGTGAGATCTGAGAGAAGAGACGTGTAGGCACTATTTTCTCTCTTAATTTATTACCCAATTATAAAATAATATGTTGCCTATTTTCTAGTGCTAATTGGCTATAGAAATACCGACATGCAATTTTCGAACGCAGTTAATCAATTCGCTTTTCAAAGTGACTACAAAAAGGTTAATCTGTCGAAAAAAGTTTACAGATTATGGACGAATCTATGAGAAGCGAAAATATAATTGAATCAGAGCATATCTTAGTGAGTCTGGCTAGAAAATTAGTATTCAAATAAGTATTTTTATTGTATTGTGTACATAAAAATTCCCGTCTTTAGAAACAACAACATGATTGAAATATAACCAACTATAAAAACTAAATAACATTCTTTAGGAACAATAGCATTGTTAGTTGATTAGTGCCTTATTGCACCTTTACTGTTTCCATTGCTGTACCCTATAGTTAAAGTTTTATATTGAAACCACAGATGGTTTCATGGATCATTGAGTTTTGAAGTAATCTTCAACAGAAAAGTAGCTTCCGTTCGTGGCTACATTCGCGTGTAAACAAACAGAGATACTTTCGTATTTATAATATTAGTATTAGTTTATCCACAAAATGGCCCATACTTTGAACATAATAACGTAAGGTACAGTCAGCAATAAGAGTACCTGAATGTATCCATAATTTCAAAACGCATGTAGATTAGCGCCAGAATTGAATTATCATCGTAAATGTAGTCTAGTTTTGTTAAGTAATAAATTTAAGATTTTGTAATTTTGGACATATTTTCATGTCCATCAACATGTATGTCTTACATATTCGATGCATACCACCCAAACCATCTAGGGTTTATCAAGTTTATTTAAATAAATGTGATCAACCTTTATAATTATAATTAGTTACACGAAACTAAAACATGTGTCTAAGGGCCTGTTTCACCAAGTATCTAATAAACTACCTGAGACCTTTTTGACAGATTGCATATGAAAAATACATCAAAAATCTCTCAAGTAAGTTTCTTAAATACTATTTATCATTTATTTGCCAGTGGTGAAACAGACGCTATGACCCTTTAACTACTTTTGTTGTTGACAGTACCATCGGATACAATGACAATATTGAAGTCCTTAATCAAAACAAATAACACGTGCCGGCCCATACACGCTCTGTCATACTGTCCCACTAACCGTGTCACTACTCACTATAACAGTGCAAGGAAGTGTATGAACAATACTTTGTAACCTAATATGTGTTTGTGGCGCAAGTGGCGAGATTTGGCGGGTGTTTAATTTATTGGTCAAGGTGGCAGACATGTCTGCTGCACATAAAATAGGGAATGGTAACCGCAGTCCTTGTTACATTGGCAATGAAACACAGCCCAACTGTTGAATACATTACGATGAGCATGAATGTGTAGCGGGAAATTGTACTGCTGCACAAGGCGATTCAGGTTTGATTCCCGAGTTGGGTATACATAAACAGTATTGGGATTTTCGGTCTTGAAATTCTAAGTATCATTCTGTAGTGTATAGTGTAATGTAATCTTTCATAATCACTCGATTTTGTAATTATTTAAATGAAATAACTTTGAAATTAAGAGCTTTCACTTACAGAGGTTTTCAATTGAACTTATTACATTTAATATTTGTGTTAAAGAATATGGAAAACATATTTATATACTGAATAAACAAAAGTGTAAATGAGAGCATCAACACTTTTGCAAACTTATTTTCGCCTTTTATTATTATAATCCACTTTATTAATAACTCCTACACCGTTCAACACTCACTGGATGTAGGGCGTCGTCGTCGCAAGGTCAAGGCATACTATATTATTGTCAGTTAGTAGGGCGCGGCGTCTAAATACGTCTGATAATTTCTTTTGTTTATGCTTGCCACGTACTCAGGCTAATTTCGGCACCCCCTTTCAAGTTTAGTAAGGAGTGAGCCACGGCCCACGACACAGCCTATGAAACTTATTCAGTTTTCAAGGATAATGCTGTTCTTAATTGTAATGATTAAGTGTGTTTAGTGATTGTTTTGGGGTGTTTGATTGTGTAAGTTATTATGATAGAATTGATGATCAGTCAGTATAGCTATAAAAAAACTCAATATCGAACTACATTGCATACAACTTATGAAATACGTAGATAATTCTTTTATTTTTAAATTTTCGAATTAATAAGCAAGTGATAGGGATTCTGAAATGCCTTTTCTAATGATAATTTTTAAACTTGTCATTGTGATGGATAGGGGAAGATAGACAGATAAATAATGGAGGAAAATTATTGTATATTATGCTTCTGTACCGTAAGAATATAATGGACAGCAAAGTGACGAAATGAATGTTGATAGATATAAATGATATTTGGCGAACGATCATTTATTGTTAGGCCCCCAATATAAGCTGTGATGATAATCTAATGGGTTCGTCCTCCATGAGGCCCTCCATACACAGTGTAGAACAATTTTATAAAGGAAATCTTAAGGTACCGACCCCATTAGCGGTCAGAGTTTTGCGTTCACACTTGCGTACATTGTGATTAATATAATATAATATTCTACCACATTCACACAGCGCCATCTAGTCCCAAAGTAAGCAATTATAATGGCTTGTGTTATGGGTACTAAACAACTGATATACTACTTAAATACATTTTTTTTTTTTGTAAATACATACATATTATATATAAATTACACCCAGACACAGAACAAACCTTTATGCTCATCACACAAAGATTTGTCCTGGGTGGGGATCGAACCCACGACCTCCGGCTTAGCAGTCAGGGTCACTAACCACTAGACCAACAGGCCAGTCTCTGTGACTGGCAGACTGCTTGCTTTTGGCGTGTAGGATTCTTGGCTATCGTATAGAATAGAATGAACGCGAACACAGAACTCAGAACTCGGACCGCTAGATCGCGCGCAGTGGTATCGGCGCCTAAGAAAATAGCTTTACAAAAAATGCAGTCAACATCAAAGCAAAGACGACAAATCTGCCAAATCGAAGATTAGAAGAGACGGAGGAGGAGATGTTTTAAGTTCTGTGGTAACTGCACTAAAGATGTATAGAGTTGGGGTTTGAGCAGACAGGTAATAGGTCTACATGGAGACGCTCTGGTCGGGCAGAGACGTGTATAACCGGTCGCAGTGAGGTCGAACATTGAAATTCTATTGGTTATTGTTTTCATTTTAATGGAGTTCCAGTCGTAATCACATGTGGAGGAGGATAGAGTATAGTGAAAGGTTGTTAGCATATAGGCTTCGCAGTTAAAACGGCCAATAGATAATTGACTACGTAAAGATCCAACCATAAGCAGGTCTTAGATTTAAAAAGATAATGACATGTTAACAATGAAAAAAGACTGCTAAAAGACAGAAGTGAAAGTGAAAATCTTTAATGAATGTATTTATCCGTTTGGATAAAAAATAAAAGTAAAACAAATAAATACCAAAGGCCTAGTTTCGTAACCGTTAACCAATCGATTATATTGTTTGTTGATTTGTCAAGCGATCGATTAACACGTTTATATAAACACTCGACTTCGGTCCTTTTAATTGATATTTGTTTTCGATGTAGATAGCATCGCGCCGGCTTGATAAGCGTAGAGGAAAATGTTCAAGGAAAACCCATTGAAGGTGTAACTACAGTGGTACGACTCTATTTAGCATTCTTGAACCTATACTTATGTGCGATATATGGGCTTATGTACATAGGTTTCCATTAATGGGAAAATTTAGCTGATATCACTTAGCCACAGATTGAATTCTGGACTGAATTAAATCTGGCTTCACAATAATTCTAGTTATGATTATTATTAAATAGAGGTGCAGTGGGTAGTTTTAGTAAAATGTAGCTACATGCAAATTTATATAAATAAGGTAACCTTGTAAACTACTGAGCTGATTCTGAAATAACTTTTACTTTCTACAAGAGAGCCTATCGAAAGAGTATCATCTCAAGTGCTACAGTAACATTGCAGAAGTAAAACTTTTTAAATAAAACTAATTTAATAATAAATTTTAACCAATTTTTTTAATTAAATAAAGAGGAATTATAATCTTAAATATAAAACCAGTGGATCGTAAAAAACTAGAAAAATACATTTAAACTTATCACAATGATAATAACTCATAAAAATATTTTTCTAGTATTATTGTAATCTTGATAAATAGTAACAGAATAATAATTGATAGATTAGGTGTTTACTTTTATTTAATTGCGACAGACAAGAACTATTATTTTTATCAATACCGCGTCAGTACCAAAACGGTGAAATCATTGTAACGCTAAAGCCTGCTCTACACGGGTAGAGTATACGGTAGAGTAGCACGGTATAGTACTAACTTTCCCACTATATATATATATACTAATGTCTGCTGTACACGGGTAGAGTACCTATACGGTAGAGTAAAAGAACATATCATCAGGCTTCATTCTTTAAAAAAAAAAAAAAAACAACCAAGTGACATGAATTTTTTTAATTTTTTTTTCGAACATGTACAGCCTATTAGATACCATCGCCCGGTAGCCGTTTCACGTTGAGTTTCGTGACAACCTGTATATAGACAATTCGTAGAAGATAGAGCAATAATAACAAATATGTAGAACAAATACATTTATGTTGAGCTTGAGACGTGAAAACAAATTATTTTGGTTAAGAGACCTAAATTATTTGGGTTAACGTTTTTGTAGGTCGTAATCTTCCACTAATACAGATTTATATGATCATAACGTTTATAACTTATTTATTTGTAGTTCCCGCATGAAAACGTTAATTTATTAGGTAGATATGCCCATTTGGTTTAAGTTGTTTGTATATAACGTGAACTGCTTTCAATTCAGTTCGTGATTTACCAAATATCAAGAAAGCAAAAATTTATATACCTACCTACTAAATACGTAGGCAAGTAGTAAAATATCGATTAATCAAAGTGTTACTAATGTTTTCTTAAATAACAATCACCATCATCATATCATATTATTTATTTATCATATTAGCAATTTAAGTTACTTATTTATAACCACACATGTATCCTATTAGTCTGTAAGCTTTCTGAACAGAAATAAATAAATCATTTCAACCCATAAACGTCCCACTGCTGGGGATGGCTTTCCTCCAAAGACTGTGGAGGGAATTTAGCCTACTATACCCCGCTTTTCTCGCAGTGGTCTTGTCCGCTTAAGGTAATAGTAATAGTCGCAGTGACATTATATTGTATTCTTAATTCGAAACTACACGGACAAAAAATTACAATTAAACGCTCCGTGAATTGGTTATTTATAACAAAAACCATTTGATAGAATAAAGATGGAAGATTTGTTCTCTATTTCTCGTCTTGCTCCGTGAAGTAAAGAGCTTTTAACGTACTTCTGATTCACTTCTTCTCTTTGTACAGGCCTATGTATACGTATACATAATATGCTATAGATATATCAAGCAGTAATTTCGACCAATTAACCACTTAACGTTATCCGATTACTTATCGCCAACCAAAATTAAAATCATTTTCTCATCGCGACTGTGTCGAAAATAGAAGTACCTAGCAATGCTCTTAATGAAACACTTTACGACATATGCTCGAAATAATATGCAGATGTTAAGGTGCGTTGGTTTCGATACGAATATCGATCGCAATAATGACACACGATTGAAAATATGTGAACTGTGACAAGTAGAAAACAAAAAAATAAGACAATTAATAAAATTTACGCTAAAAAATAAAGTCGTCTATTGGTTTTTTAAAAACCGTCATTCATTGCAGTCTCCTCGACGTTGGTGTATATAGAGCCTTACACCGATAATTTTAGCATTGATAAGTGCAGCTAACATAGCATTAATAATAATTATTAAGCATTATAAATCCTTCTTACTCGACAAATTTCATCAACCATCTCTGTTGATATGTTTTTTGTTTTAAGCTCTTTTACTCGAAAGAATATTATAAATTTAACAAAGTTTTATTTAGACGAGTTTTTCTCACTATTTCACTGACCGTGCTCAACCCACGCGGTTAAATGCTCGGAATCGCGCGTCGTTTTTTATAACGCTTGATAATTTGTGGAAAGGTGAAAATCGTTGTTTATTTCCACTGATTTAGTGATGGGATTAATATGTAGTATTTTTTATCGATATCGGTGTATGCACTAGAAACAGGTATTGATAGGTTCGTGCCGGTATTTTTTTCTTTATTTTTGATTTATTATTTTTAGAATAATTTGATAATTACTTCTTTTTTAAATGTCAAGTTTTAATTTTAACTTCCACCAAATGAAGTTAATAACTGATGATAATCTTACATTGCTAATAAAGAATGACATTAAATTTTATTAGTTTAGGTTTAATCAATTCCTATTTAATTTTCAAAGAAAATGAGAATACCACTCATTCTTGGACATTTAGGTATGATTCTAATAACATGAAGCTAATTTATTAGCAGCTCAATATTTCAGTTCAACTAACGACTTGAAGACGGCCAGGGCTATTCATCATAATTAACTGACAAACCTTGAGAGGCAACCCTACATCGTTAGAATAACCCTAAAAACTGAAATAGTATCATGTGGGCAGTATTGTGATGACGACCTCACGCTAGAATTCATTGAACGGATTTGAAATGGGAGGTCAATGCAACACTGTTTTATTAGACTATAAAATGTAAGTGTGTTTGATTTGAAATAGTGCATGCTCTTTAATTTTAGTCTTTATGTTTGTTACAATGTGACTATTATTTTTATCATTTACTGAACTAACTTTAATTTTAAAGTGTATTAGGGGTTTATTAAATTTCATTCAATACACATTCACTTATATTTTAACATTTAGAAACTTATCTATCATAAATCATAGCCTATGTATTTTCTTTAATGTTTGTGTGAAATATTAACACGTACAAATATTCACTCATACTCACAAACTCACAAATAATTATAATAATAGGTACGCTTACTAAGTAAGAATTCCAATACCTGCTGTTTCTTATTAGTAAATTAGTCAACCTCCACTATTCAAACAAGATACAGACCCTTTGAAACCACTGACTAAATATTATATTTCATAGCTGATAGCAGTTGTTCACACTAAATTTGTGCTAAATTATTAAACAAGCTTGAAAGCCAAGATCGTAAGATATCAATAATAATGTTGTTGTACATTGCAAGTTCAGTAATAAAAGCCATTTCATAAAATCTATAAATAGATCCGGCGTCATTCGCATTGTACAATCTGTCGCACTCCAAAATTAATAAACATGTCTTAGATAGAGATGTGCTTATTTCAAAGTTGTCGATATTATTATTTTTATTAAACTTGTTATATTCTTGATTCCGTGTCGTGAGTTTTAAGAAAAATAATACAAGTGTTATTAGAATATCAAATAAGAATATGTTATTAGTTATTACGTATTTTGTGGTAGGTACCATTTATAGACATATAGTTGTTTTTATTAAAAAAATAAGGGCTGGTTTGTTTGAAAAATTGGTTTATCTTATTTTTTCTTTTATGTAACTATATTCATAAATTTTGGTACTTGGCCCTATTTTTGCAGTATCTTTGCTTAAAAAAAGTTAATTAATGTTCATAAATTCAAAAAGAAGTGAATGAAGTAGTACCGCTTACCGATCTTTACCATTAGGTGGGTCGTCGTCCCTTCTGTCCGCGCGTCTTTTTGCCACCGTGGTATAAAAAAAACAAGTATATATTCAAAACTAATTAATTAGCGCTCTATAGTTTATGCTTTCCCTAATGTCAACAGACTTAATGATTATTAATATTAGAGATAAATTACTTTTCATTCATTATATTATTTATAAATTTAATAATATCTATGACAATATACATATTTACTTACATACAATAATACATATTTAACACATTAGTGCTCAAATAAAATACAAACATTATGTAAATTACTATTGATGTATCGTCAAACAGTATAATGAATAATTACGGTTTTGTGATCGCGGCTTGAATAAATTATAATCTTTATTAGTCCGAGCTCGTGGTTTATCTCACGTCCGTATTGTTGTTTTCTAGCTTAGCTTTATTCGTACATATTTCCTAATGTATTGGCTATAAATATTATTAGTTATGGGAGAGGTAAACACACAATAACTTCTTTATTAGGTTAGGTTGACCATAATATTTTAGTAGTCGTATACAATGTAGAAGTTGGCATGGTAACTATAAGTTTAAAATATGTTTATTTCATGTATCTTTTTGAATTAGAAATCTAGAGTTCACACAAAAAAATCTGTTAGTTGCTGGCGCCACAGCATTATGCTGAGCAGAGTCCACATTCCCGCAGGTGTGACATGCAGTAGGTGCAATGGGTTATTATTTTTTATTTTTTCATTTTTGGCGTTGTATTATTTTTATTTTTTTCTTTGTATTATTTAATTTTTATTTTTTATTCTTATCCCTATTTGTGTCACACAAATGTGGTGAATAAATGTATTTTCTTTCTTTCTTCTTCTTAAATACTTTTTGAAATAATTCGCAATAAACTCATTTAGTTTATTAAACTATAATTTAATTTTCCAAACCTATATATATTTAGATATTTGCTATACTTACTCCTAAAATTTCCATGACTAATATACTCATTTTATTTTTTGGTACGAATAATTTAGTGGGAATGCCTCATAACCTTGAACTTATAAGGAAACACCGTCATTTGAGTCACCACTTTAAAAGCAAAACATAAAAACATATCACCAAGTTTTGAACTTATGACTAATGGTGCCAAAAATTCACCAATGTGGGAGGTTTTAATTACTTATGCTACCTTATCTATTAATTTTACTAATAACTGATAATTTACGGTACGTTTATTACAATGTATGAAGTCTTTAATGGTTTATTAAGTAGCTTTATGTTTGAAAAAATGACTGATGTTTTTTTTAACACACCTGATGGCAGTGTCTTTACTGCTGTGTGTTATGGTCGTTGTCGATTGGACATAGACAATCCCTCTAATGCACCAAATAGAGCAATGTGTGTGTGATGATATAAACTAGATAGATACTTTTTTACTTGTTTTTCACTGATGTGGCTTTTGACGCTAACGCGTAAAAGTATTAAAATGTATTCACCACAAATGTCCAAAATTGCAATAACTACTTAAAGGTACTAATATAAATTAGATATAAGCTCATAATTACATTATGTGTCACGCTAAAAGTTCATGCACCTCTGCAGAGATTAACATTTGACATTGACTTGATAGAATTACGTGTCGCTTCCCACGATACCGATCTCTTTATAATATTAGTATAATAGTGTTGAATGTAGCACTTTAATAACTAACACATTAATCACGTTTCCTTTTCTCGTCTTCGTTAAATAAGATAAGATACTAATATAATATTATAAGTAGATATAGAACGGAGTTAACGTAGTAGGTACTCAGGCATTGGCAGCTGTTGCACTGATAAGTTTTAATATTAAGTTGAATGTAGTATTTTATTTATTTATTTATTTATTTATTTAAACACACATATAAAGACTATTCTTACAGGTACAACTTAATACAATAGCCTATGTAAATAAATATAAAAATTATAAGTATATTGTAGTTGGCCGGCACTGCGCTTTCTTATCTATGTTTGGCCACTATTCAGCTCCTGTTGATTGTAGCGTGATATTATATAGCCTATAGCCTGCTTCGATAAATGGGCTATTCAATATTAAAAGATTTTTTCAATTCAATTAAGTAGTTCCTGAGATTAGCGCGTTCAACTATATATATCATGCTACGACCCATAGAAGCTGAGCAGTGGCCAAAAAAGATCCAGGGAAGCGAAACGTCGAGCTAGAGCTAGTTAGGATATTTAGCAATAGACTACTATGGACTGTAAATGATTATAGAGACTACAACGCGGCAACGTAATATATACCTTATCACGTTAAAAACACAATTAAAAATATGTGTTAATTATTTTTTATCTATTAGTTTCATTATATCGAGCATGGTCCCACCACTATCGATGAGAGCGTTGTATTTATAGTTCGATGTTTCTTGTGTGACAATAATTTTATTTTTGATCAAACAATATAATCTCTACTTTTGTAGCTAATGACATGTGATTGGAGTAATTGTAATTTTTAAAACAATTACTGTACCATTAATTTTCATTTAAATTCTAATCGTAGAAGTCTTATTTTATGATAATAATTTCTTCAAGAAAGGAGTGAATAGGTTTTTTTAAGGGACGGCAATTTGCTCGTGATACCCGTGGTGTTGCGGGCGTCTATTGACCACGGTAACCGCTTACCATCAGGCTGTATGCCTGTTTGTTACGGTGGTGGTATTAAATTAAAATCGCGATGTTAAAAAGCATAACGTGGCCGACAGTTAAGGTGCCTCCCTGTTTGCCCAGGTTTTGCTGGAGAGACTCAATGGAGCAACCAGAAAACGTGCGAGTAGGCGAGCTCTTGTTTTAACAGTCAAACCCCCTTATTAATAAGTTTACAGTTTACAAACATTAGATAAACATAAAACAGATGTCAAACAACAGACAAAATTTTAGAAATAATTACATTTATTTTCACTTGCCCATTAGCTCGCAATTTCCCCGTAAAGGTCACAGTGACACTGAATGTCAACTATACAAATAATTCTATTCCAGTATAAAGCACGTTACACACGACACCAATGCTAACAATTGTAACATTAATAGCACCGCATCATCGTTCCCCTACTCCTCAGACTAGAATTGGCACACACACCTGAATGGTGAATATTTATCATGGAATTATTGGAATGTAAATATAATCTACAGCTAGTCCACGGCTTTATCACTGCTGCAACCGTTTTAGTGGATGGTAATTTAATATGTGTTTAGTAACTAGGACTTATCGTTGGTTTAAAAACAAACAGTGTCGATTTGCAATTGTTGATTTGGCTAGATGACGGAAGATAGTTGTCTTACTCTTTTTTTTATACCACGGCGGTAGCAAACTGTCATCATCAAATAGGTTGGTGGTTGTTTAAAGGCGGCAATTATGGCGGCTGAACCAGTGATTCACTGAAGAAGATTACATATAAGTATTTCTATCAGGTATTTGCAGCTTACCGGTCAGTATCTTATAGTCAACAACACTTAGAGGACCTGAGTCTAGCATGTTAGAACTACCACAAGTTTTGTCCTACAGATAATACAGAATCATAATATCGCCGTCGCGGTCGTATCATAATGTCGTTGGAGTACACAAAAATATATTAATCACGGACAAAATTCGACCATGTTGACAGTTTTTCTTATTTCTGAATACGTACAATGTATGAAACTGTATAATCTGACGCGTAGGTTGCAATGAAATAATCCAAAATCACCGCGTTGACCCATTTCCCAAACTTTCTACTACTACACTAATAAATCAGTGCCGATGATGTTGGCAGTCATCCTAACACACAATTTATCATCGCAATGTTTATATGCACTTGGGAACATTTTGTAAAATTTCACGTCACGGGTAACGACCCGCCGGTCGGTGGCTGAGCGAACGCCCGGACAATTATTTTTGGAGTGTTACATGATGATTGCAGGTGAATTTGGCTACTGGACTAAGCAAACAAATAAAAGAAATCGAAAAATATCAAATAATTTTTCACTTCACTTGCAAATCTAGTAAATTAGGTTATTGACCCACGGGAAGACATTATCAAATTAAAGTCTATGTTACTCTCCATTCTTCCAACTATTGCTACATCAAATTACGTCGATGTTGTTACTCCGTTTTAATATGAAATTAGAACAAACAAACAGACTTTTGTATTAATATTCGCAATGATTAACATAGTTTTTATTTTTTTATTAAATTGTGTCGAAAACCACGAAAGACATTGTTTTTGACAATGTTATAAAATCAAACGATTTGCAACTTTTACCAATACAATGTCATTTTTTACGCTATTAGGCATCCACATCTCAAATTTCCAGTAACGCTCTATCATTCTTTGATTTACAATGACTCAGTTAATTTATGAATGCCATTATAGTAGAAGATCATTGTGAAAAAATACCAGGGTTATCGCGTCATAGATGATAATATCAAATGGTTATATGCAAAACATAAGCCTCGCTCGTGTTAACTTGTCCATGGAATAGAAGAACCTATTGACATTCATCAGGCACACTCATAGTCTAGAAAAACTCAGAATTTCACGACAGAAAAACTAACAATTTTTTTTCTTTACGCTACTATACATTATAAAATCTTTTTGATCATCATCCTATCTGTCTGAAAAAGAGTTTCTATAGCGACTAATCTTTTGCATATATTGGCTCCCTACAAGTTTTTTAACATCGGCGGTCCATTTAGTTTCCAATAATTCTTTACAAAATCTGAACTATCCAACTATGTATTTGAGAACTAGATCATATTCTGTTTACTAACATTTATTGAGCTGTATCATTCTAGTTAGTAATTAATTGCAACGTTGGAATATGTCGTCACTATTACTCACCAGTACATACGAATAGACGCATTCAATTAGCCTTCATTCGTAAAGTTGTGTATTGATGAACATCTAATTGATTCGTGTTTGTAAGAACTAATGGATTTTGATGCGTATAAACCTACTGTATTAGAAGTGACCTTCGTTACTGATATTACTATTGTCAAATTCGGCTTTGAAGGATTCTATCAAATCTCGCATTCAATCGGAGACGAAACAAGCTAAGAAAAAATATATCAGATACAACCAACAAATGTGAGCAATAAGCGTGCATATTAAATTTAATGTAAATATTGAAATTCTTTGAGTATGTGCCCTAATGTTTAACTGTTAGGGCATGTATTGATTGATTCACAACATTTCACTGTAAAGCGGTATCTTCTCTTTATTCACTGACCAGTCAAGTACTGATAGGAATCAGCTTTATTTTTGGTATACATCTGAACACTACGAGGGTCTTGAGACAGTCAAACGTTTACAACATCAACAATACCTCCTGCTCTGATTCCACTGCTGGGTTCCAGTCCAATTAGAGAAGGATGTTAACCGATTGGTACGACGGCGACGCGACGCTTATCAGACATTTTAGCATAGGTTTTATTTCAAGTTTTTCGTCTGCCGTGAAGGTGTACTGTAATTTGTTTACCTATTCACTATTAGATTCTTACTCTCTCGCTACATGGGAGTCTTTTTTTAAGTTGTCTAAGCATAGTAGCTCCTCCACCACCCGACAGAAAGCCAAAAGAGGAGCCTTGGTTGTACACTCAGGTGTGTGCAGAGTCTAGAGTTTTGCGGTTCCGTGAAGTGTACAATTCGGGCGCGGCTTATCTAATACCTCGAATATATAACATCTAGCTCTAATTCTAACTAATAATCCTCACCTACGTTCCGACTATTAAGATTCAAATGTTCAGTTTACGCAACAGCAATAAACGTGAAGCGAGTGGGACGTTCTCAATATAGAGGCGTTTTATATTAGCACCAGCGCTCGCGAGCATTCTTGGATTTTGAGCTTCTTATATCTATTGAGATTCCAGCTTATAGTCCGTTGCTTAGCCGAAAACTTTCTATATTTGAAAGGAAAATGATTCCTATTAGAAGTTAGTAACGTCTAAGTTTGAATGTCAGTTCATTTGTAGTTATGCTCACTTCTAATAAACTTCATGTTTAACAGATATGACAGATTGGACTTCAATCTAGGTTCGATTATGACGAAGAATAGTTATTTGAAAAGTTCTTACTTTGGGTGTTCTTGACTCCTAACGCAAGTATGTCATTAAAAAATCAACAATATAAAGTTACTTTTCATATCAGATGAATAAAACATCTTGGTGAACTAAACTACCACATGTTTAAACTTAACCTGAGTCAGTCCAAAATGTGCAGATTTTGCCTAGAGTCAGAGGAAACTGCCATACATGTTCTCTGCTCATGTGGACCACTCATGCACAAAAGAAGTATCCATTTAGGACAACACCAAGTGCAGCCTGTGTATAAGTGCAATCTCTCTGTTCAGAAACTCTGGAGGTTCCTAGCCTCGACAGGACTAAACAGAGAACTATAAACAACAAGGGCGCTACAAAAGATCAGTCCTGGTCGAGGTAGTAAAAGGGGCTGACGGCTCCAGGCCCAATGAATAATAATAATAATAAACATCTTGGTGACACTCGTCTAAATAATGAAGGACCTAATTTGCCTCGCACAATGATTGTTTATACATCTCTACCTATCTTTTCAAGGACAAATCGTGAAGCTTATTAGTATATAAGAGAGAGCAAGCCTATCAAAAAGATGTATTTTATATCACGCAAGTAAAACAGAAGTTACAAATTACATGAAAAATACTATATAATTTACAAACTAACAGGTGAACTAAACAGTTTGTTTTAGAACGGCAACACAGTATAAGTACCTAAAGATAGGTTATTTTAACAAAAATAACTGTTGACTCATAGTTGGATGACTTGTTGTGGTTGTTGGAGTCTACGGATAGTTTCCTTCTTTACCTTTATGTTTCGGTGTAATATTACCTATGTATATAATACTAATAGTGACGTAGGTATTATGAATATATAATGTCACTGCCCCATATCAACCCATGGGTGTCGTTTGGCTAGTTGTAACAGTCCACGGAGATAAATGAGTCAGTGGATTTTCGACCGCATCTAACAATTTTCCTCATGAGCGCACTTTCGTGTTTTAGACATAAAAGTAATAATTACAGAAACTTTTTTAAAAAGACAACGCCCGCACTAGGGAACAAGCCTTGTGTCGCGGGGAGCTTTACAAACATGAAACTAACGGACACAAAGTACACCCAGACTAGAAACAAATATCTATGAATCACACAAATATTTGTCTCGTGTGGGAATCGAACCCACGTCACCCAGCACGGCGATGTAGTGGCGAGGCGACCACCTTAACCACTGCGCCACGGTGACAGTCAAGTCGTCTGTTTAACACCGTCGTGGTATTTTTTTTTAATTGCCTCCCACATTTATGTTCAAATACGAAATTAAGAAAATATTAGACCACACGCACAATTGTGTCAATGGTGTCCAGAATAACACTCCATATAAAAATACAACAAAAACACAACTCAAACCTCTTAAGAATCTACCACGTAAAATAATATTGTCATTAAATTTTCCTCATTTCCACAAAACGAAAGCATTCCCAGAATCCAAATACTTTGCTCCCATTATTCACGCAGTTTTATAACATGGAGCCAGTCAGAACTGTCACTCTAATAACACTGGCCCGATTTTAAAATTAGCGAAAAAACATTATTTTATATAATCTGGAACGTGAAGCATTTGTGGAACAACTTTATTGGCGCACAAACAGATCAGCTATAAGTTTTATTTTCTTTACCGTTTTAGAAAAGATAAAAAGTAATGCTTGGTTTGTTTCACCGAATAATTAATTTAATTATAATATAATATAATATTCTACTACATTCACACAGCGCCATCTAGTCCCAAAGTAAGCAATTATATTTGCTTGTGTTATGGGTACTAAACAACTGATATACTACTTAAATATTTTTTTTTTTGTAAATACATACATATTATAGATAAATTACACCCAGACACAGAACAAACCTTTATGCTCATCACACAAAGATTAGTCCTGGGTGGGGATCGAACCCACGACCTCCGGCTTAGCAGTCAGGGTCACTAACCACTAGACCAACAGGCCAGTCAGACAGTTGAGTTAGACACGCCAATATGATATAGAAAAACATACTATAGGAGAGTTATCTATAAAATGAACGTAAAAATAACACAAGAAGAATAATTGTGTTAGACAAAAACACGCAGCGAGCAGCGTGTGCATTAAAATATATTGTAAATATTGAAATTCTAGTGGTTATTTACAACTCTCCTCTCTTTTACCTAAAATTGAGATATATAATATACCACATTCACACAGCGCCTTCTAGTCCCAAATTAGTGTTATGGGTACTAAACAACTGTTAAACTACTTAAGTATATACATTTTATTTTATAAATACATGTTATAGATAAATTTGATTGAGATATCGCCATCACTTTTCCTCGCTAGTGTTACTCGAAACTGAATAAAAATTGACATGTGAACAGCAGAACTCACAGTACAAAAGCTCGAGTCGATTCGAATATCTATCTTTTTAGCTCAAATCGATATCAGTTTGGTAAATAGGTACTGAAGATCACGACTTTTATAATAGACTAGATTTATTTCTATTTATTTTGGCGTGATTGAATAAAAAAGGTTCATCCATCCGAACTCTCGCATTCACGATATTACTAGGATTAATAAGACAGAGCACTCATTATTATCGATGTGTTTGCTCGATTGAGGAATACTCACGGTGCTCAATGGCACTGGCCACTGGGAAACCGAAGAACAAGACAGTTACCAACATAAATTAGTGCTCGATTCTTCGTTGTTTATTTCTGAACTTTTGAATTTATATTTTATTACCACTATACATACGTTCGAAATTACGTTGTTAAAGCAATGCCCTACCTAATTCTTTGTAATCGTCTTAACAGTGACAGTTGCATTTGTTTGTGCAGATGTGTGCTGAGCTGGAAGGATTAGCTCTGTGCTCATAAACACAAGCGTATTTATAACTGACTATTTCGATGTTCATTATTGTTGCTCTAAACTTTATAGTGCTGGCCTTCAGAGATGCGCAGCTTTTGAGATGTACTCGCTAAGACTGTTTAAATGATAGCTATAGAATATTTTACTTAAATTTTCTTGTCCTTAAAACTGCTTCGGTTCGTACTTACTTTAAACTTGTGTCTGTACAGAAATATTCACGTGCAAATCTAAATATTGTTGTGTAAATTTAAATGACTGAACATTGTCAGCGAAAATACAGGTTTTGGCTCATTTTGGGAAACAGTGTACTGTGGAATACATTTCTTATAGTGTCTAACGACAATGAATCCACTATGAATGTATTTATTTTGTGTCTACTAAATAAATATTAGTGTTAGGAGAGGCCTATGCCCAGCAGTGGACTGCAATAGGCTGAAATGATGATAATGATAAAGTAAACATTTTTTTTATAATAATAATAATAACACTTCCTGCATATGTAGGTTATGTCTAACATGTATGCCTGTGAGGCATACACGCCAGGCATATAACCTAACGTGTGTGCGGCCCGTTAGATTTTTTTTGTAATATAAATAAATATATAAATTATGCTATAAATGGATATAACTGAAAACTGCTCGTTTATCATTCTAAATATTGAATAATTAGCGGTGTATTGAGTACCGATACGACGAAATCCACTCATATTAGTGAAACAAAACAAAGATAATATTTATCGATTTTATTTCATCGGAAATATTAGTAACGATAGAATAATGAATTAATATAACTGATTATATTATCACAGCTGGTAACAAAGTACCATCATCATCATCATTTCAGCCTAATTGCAGTTCACTGCTGGGCGTAGGCCTCTCCTAACAACGTATACAGCAGGGAAAATCACAGAAGTAACTTTTAGATTTTTTTTTACTTAATACATAAATTTTACTAAAGCAATTAAACCTACTTTAGTGTGTAAAAATCATTGACATACAAAATATCCAAGACACACTCAACGACCAAAAAACTACACTCAAAATAGAGCGCAACACTTCAAGCAGTGCACTCTATTGTTCTATTGTCATCACAAATTCAAAATGTCACATTTTAAAAAGGAATGGTTTTACAAAAAATATTATTTGATTGTATATAGGCAACAGTTTTACCACGTGATTGTGAATCTTGGGAAGAGAGGCCGGATTTCTATTTCAATGGTAAAAATGCAATGGGTTTTGTTTGAATATAATGCTTGTAATGGACACTCTATCACTTGAATCTTCACAGAAATATATCTCTACATTAAAACAAAAACTACAGAGTATTTGAGGACCTATCAGTTTTAATGACCACTCTTTAAGTAGTATACATTTTTCATTCATCGTGAACTGCATCGCAACGTTTTGCCAACATGCCTGAAATGACAAAGTTGCGGACTCAATTAGTTAATACTGCTAAACACTGTTCTCAATTACATTCATAAAATATTTATAATTATCTCAACTACAGAAATGCTAATGTATTGAAAAATTTTCTTCAATTTCGGACGAGCCCTCTTTTTATTCACAGTCTGTTTAGTAAAAAATGTAGATTTTAATGGCTTTGTCTTTGTCTAGATTACCTATTGAAAGATGAAAATTACTTTCATTGTAAAATGAAAATTGACTTCAATGTACTCGTATTTTGATTGTTTTTGACAATAGTATCCACTTTAGGGACTAGGTAGGTCCCTGTCACGGGGGTACTTTAAAAATATTCAGTTAATGGACACAAAGTACCTACGCAGTAACGCATTAAAAATTAGGACCAAAATTGAAAAAAAAGTTTTTAATCCATTACAAATCTATAATCTCAAATAGTTGTAGCTAGAGTATAATAATATTATTTATTATACTAGCTACAAATAATAAAGTTGGCGTTTTCAATTGAAAGTTGAATTTGATTTTCTCCTGATTTTGACTACTTAGAGGTGTATGAGATTTAAACTGCTGCTGACTGTACCAATGGTGCTACTGGTATAGCAAGTGAATAGACGTCGTTATTCCTATTGATTCAATTAGCTGCACTCTTTCACATCAAACGTCCCAGAACGCGTTGATTAGTTCCAGACATGCTATTTAAAACACTACATTACATGATGTTGTTTTCGAAAATACTTAAAACTAAGCTAGATAAAGATTCTAGATATAGGTATTTAATATTTAATCTAGGTTTTCAAGTATGTGACATACGTACATACGTGACGTACACCGAAACATACGTGAGAACTGTCGCTTGACAGTGTTGAACATTACCATTACTAATAATAAAATTTACACGAGGTAGCAATTTCTTGTGCAAATAACGATTAGTTTTAAACTTAACAAAAAGATTTGGTTTCTTTTGAGAAAGACTGTTTAAAAGTTGACCTTCCTATTCATTTTAAGGGCTGTAATATAAACATTTTAATTCGATTTAAAAGTTGCTGGTGGTCATTGGATGCAAGCGGCTCAAAATCGCCTTGGCCAAAATTGACTAGAAATATTTCAAGGCAGTTACTGCTACTGTCTGGCATTAAGAGTTCATAGTCCTCAGATTTAAAATCGTTTATATTTTTTCAACCCGTGGGTGTCCTCAAAGACGACTAAGGGACTAACCATAAGCAGACAAGAGCACTTCGAGAAAAGACAAATTTGAAACAAACCCTATACCAACCCATCTGTCCAGCGTGGTGTGGTACAGTAGGCTATATCCACTACATAACTTTTGGAAGAGACACGTGCCCAGCACGTATGGGTTGTAATGATGATGATACTAGGTCCTCTTCCATACACGATTGAGTTAGTAGAACCAAACAAGGAACTCGATGATATCTATCAAATTTTTTACTCACGTTCAATGTACCTACGTTTTAAATTGTATACATTTGTCAGACATAACATTTATTACGAATTAATACAAAGCAGAATGTTATAATATTTTGTCTAGCAGTAGGTAGATGATTCTACTGAATATTAACGAATAAAAACAAACGAAAAAGATGCCAATGTTTTTATATATTAACAACCAAAAGAACTTGATTTAGAAAAGGTTAAGAATATCGCGGTCAATTCTCAACTTAAAGACGCTTCCAAAATGTTTAAGAACCAACAACTAAAAGGTCGACACACGCATTAATAACAACACTTCATAAACATAAAACCCAATACTTATCACTGCTGAATTTAACTTTCACATAAAAAAACGTCCATACGATCAAAGTGAATTTTCAAGATCAAAATATAAAGTTTCCAAAACGTTACTTTAATTTCACCAATCGTTAAAACAACAAATTGGATCACAGAAAACTTCACAGAGTACTAGGCTTATATCACTTCCAAAATGTTTATGTACAATAGAATAGAGTCGTGAGATAGACAAAAGTTTATAAACACTTACCATGGTGTATATTTAGTTTAGCTGACACACAACGTTCCTGTTTGGCGTGAGGTCGCGGACTGACGGCGGGTCGGTCGCGAAAAGGCCTGGCGCGACGGTCTTGTTATCGGCAATGACGTAATTGTTGCATTCGTCCTATAACCGTGAATGTATACATTATATATATGTGTTGTAGCACGCATTGATGTGATAGCACCTTACTAATTAGAGCAAAATGGTCAGTTTCGCGGTAAACATGTTAATGTTACTGCGGAACTTTTGAATATAGTTAGATGTTGGATCATGAATCCAAATGATCATTCCAAATGTTTCTCGTTGGTCAAAATGTTGTTTAACTAATGCTTCCATTACGGTTTGGTCATATAATTTCATTTCAATTATCATTATATTTTCTGATTTTCTGAAAAGCACTTAATTAATATTTAATGTATACGACAAATGAGTATTTCAGTTATTTCTCTACTCTCTTTTTACGTTTTCTACTTTTAGATCATTTGCTAATTCGATAATTGAATTTTCGTCAACATATTATCAAAAAATTATTGGAAAGCGCAGCATGAACCGCAGCATGGTAAAGGTTGCGGGTGGCCGTTGGATGCGGGCGGCACAAGATCGCTCGCTGTGGCCGAAATTAGGTGAGGCCTATGTTCAGCAGTGGACGTCATTGGGCTGATAAGATGATGATGATGATATTATCAAAAACTAGGTGGTAGATGCTTGCATTGCTAAGTTAACTATGCCTCAGGACTTCAAATCAGAATGATTTTTGAAAAGCGTCAAATGAATTCAGTTATTGAATGGCAGCCAATCAAATTGAAAAACCCCTTTTTTCAGACAATTACATCCATTATACCAAAAAGTATTACAATTAAAATAAATATATATGAGTGTCCCTCTAATTTACATTACCCGCCAAATTTTAGCTTCTTTCTGACCATAAAAAGATATATAAATGACTAGTATTTTGCTTTTTAATTCTTACTTGCTAACCAAATTCATTTATTTACTAAGTAGCTTATTTCTTTGTTTTAGTTGATGCGAGCGCCAGATGACTGCGAAGTGTCAAAATTACTGAAAAAATTATGCAGTGGCGACAACTCTCTGTAAGTTAATTACTTAATGACTTTTTATTTTTTAAATTTAAACAAAACATTTTATAAAAGGCTAAGTGTACAACTTACCACCAACTAAGTTAAAGTGGTCTTGATTAAATAAAATCACAGACAACTCTGTATTAACCAACTAACTAATGACTGGCCTGTTGATCTAGTGGTTAGTGACCCTGACTGCTAAGCCGGAGGTCGTGGGTTCGATCCCCATCCAGGACAAAACTGTGTGATGAGCATAAAGGTTTGTTCTGTGTCTGGGTGTAATTTATCTATAATATGTATGTATTTACAAAAAAAAATTATTTAAGTAGTATATCAGTTGTTTAGTACCCATAACACAAGCAAATATAATTGCTTACTTTGGGACTAGATGGCGCTGTGTGAATGTGGTAGAATATTATTATTATATTATTATTAACTAATAATAACTTTTATTGAAAGGGGTCTAGTTCACATTTTGTATTTTAAGGATTCATACACACCTTATTTATTTGCCTGATATTTTGATGGAATTTCATCGAATGGTTAGGTTAGATTTTGGTACCGCAATGCATAACAATAAGTACTTTGTTGATAGCCATCACTACACTTAAAACATACAACAATTTTGTATTCTGTAGTTGTGTATTTCGTACAACATATTATTAATGCTAGCCCGAAGCGAGCGGCAGTCTTATGTCAGCTTAATGAGCGTTAGGGTGATCTCTTCATAATCGTTCTCTCATTGCTGAGAATTGTCACTCCTTTTTAGGCAATCTGTGATCTTCCACCGCTCGGTCCGATCCCTCATTTGGTGGAGGGATGCCTTTTCCTATGACGATGACTTCCGGATCTTTTACCTTCGAACTACCGGCACTATCAGACTTTCTTAATTTTTGGCCTTGCTTCTGTCATCAATAAGAACCGTTTAATATATAAAGGACCATAAATAACATATCAAAAAGTGATTCTGGTTATAATATTATTATTTATCTCGATATCGCAAATCGTTCTTTTAATTTGGTTTTAGAAATGGTCTGTATGTAGTGTATGTAATGGCCGCCATAGACGTTCAGGTAATTTGATCAAACATGCTGGTTCCAACAGTTTGATCAAATTGGAATGAATGTCTGTGGCAAAATTTGATCAAATTTAATGAGTAATCAAATGGCTTGAAGAAATATGAATTTTCGTATTTTTATTTGATCAAATTTATTGATAAAACAATTTGAGTCTGTGTGTGTTGCGAGTTCTCAGTTGTTGCTGCGGATATGTTCCTATGCGGACATATTGCATTGCACAATGTCAAACCGCGTTGTCTTAAGAAGAATTCTTACAAATATACCAAAATTTTTTGACTGTCACCGTGGCGAGGCGACCACCTTAACCACTGGTTAAGGTGGTCGCCTCGCCACTACATCGCCGTGCTGGGTGACGTGGGTTCGATTCCCACACGAGACAAATATTTGTGTGATTCATAGATATTTGTTTCTAGTCTGGGTGTACTTTGTGTCCGTTAGTTTCATGTTTGTAAAGCTCCCCAGACACAGGCCTTGTTCCCTAGCGCGGGCGTTGTCTTTTAAAAAAAAAAAAAAACCGGTTTATGGAACATAAACAATCGCACTGAACTGATACCGCTTCAAGCCTGCATAAAGGTGTGTGATCGCTTGAAAGATCATGCCAATTTGATCAAACTGTTGGAACCAGCCTGTTTGATCAAATTACTTGAACGTCTATGGCGGCCAGAAGTGTAATGGAGCATTTCAAACAGTTTTCTGATGAAATTAATCGTATTGATCGATACAATCATTGTCAAGGCTGTGGTGTATTAGAATTTTTATTGAATAGGCCTCAAAGAACAATGATTTGTGTTGTTGCATTTGGTAATATAGTCCATAATATAATGTATTGACATAAAGCATACGTCTAAATGAATTCAGTACTGCAGTAGAAAAAAAGATGTTTTTATTTACTTTTAATAAGGATGATATATATAGCGACTTTTCTATAAAAATCTTTTTTTACCAATATTAGTCAATTTTGTTACAGTAGTTTCTTAAATGCTACGTTCCTATTTTTGCTATAGTTTAATATTAGCTGCTCGAGTGCGGACATTTTAAGGGTAGAATGAAAAGTTTATCGATAAATTTTATTTGTCAAATATTTTGTCCGATCATCTAACTAATGCAATCTCAGGGCGAACCACTAATATGTTACTAATACCTTTATTTAAGTGCTCAAACCTTATTAGATATTATTGGCTTGTTGAAAATTTATCAGAAGACACATTATATCGTTATGTATGTAGAAAGCATTTACTCACGCCTCGAAAATAAATAACAAATCAAAACTAAAGACTCAATCACCAACATATACGGGCTTTCATTAACTATCTGTCGAGTAACGGGCGCAAATATGTCTTTATCTCTGTCTCACGGTACGGCTTAGAGCGAGACGAAGCTATAACAAGAGCGTGCCGTGTCGTCACTCCTACACGGACGCCCTTATTTAGCGGCGTGACTAATTACACCTGATAGGATGAAGTGGAACTTCTGAATGTGGACCGTTTTGGTAAAGGATTACTCGTTGGCATTCGGTAATGTTATTTTGTGCATTAAAAACTCTGTATGTAAAGAGTGTATTGAAGTTTTATTGGACTAAAAAATTACAGTTTAGTCTGCGTGAGAGAATTGGCAAACTGTGATAAAATTCAAGCTTTAAAAACCACGCCGATTTTCAATACTTTAATGATCAAAACATTTGAATGATCCTATCCGGATTAAAAAAATATACCTATCCGAATTTCCTTCCAATAGTTACATACTTATTTTTTATCGACATAAGCAGAAAGAAATAAAATCTACGGCCATGAGCACAAACGGGTATGTAAGAATAAAAACAAAATATACTACTCCAATATAAAGATATTAGTCAAACGGTCCATAGTTATCTGATGCGGCGATCTGTTCCAGACAACCTTCATTCCCCTTCCTCGAAGGGTCGAAGGTTGCTGACGCAATGTCTCGAACAAGGAATACTAATGAAATGCAATACCGTACACCATTATCATTATTTATTTGTAGTCATATCTACGAGCACTTTTTATTTAATGGTAAACCTAAATAATCAGATTCTTCTAATGTGTCTAAAATTTTGATAATTGCCTATATTTTTAAAGAAAACGCCCGTATAATAGAACTGGTCCTGTGTAGGGAACTAAGTTTAGCGGATATAAAGTGTGTTGTGGACTTGACAAATTACAAAAGTCATATTTATCCAACACAAATTCAATGATGTAACTAAGAAGATGGTTAATGACCACCTTCTTTTCTTAAAGTGAAGGCCAAATTTTGACACCTTGCTTGTTTTGCTTGATTTATTCTATAACTTTGCCCAAAATACGGAACCTCTTCTTGTTAATTCGGACAATGTCTTTGTCAACGTGCCGATATTTTTTGCGGAAATCGCTTAATCTATAAAAAATTAGTAATTGTCGATTGCGTGGGCCATGCCAGTCAATATGAGTACTCAGATTATAATAAATGAACACAACCCACGATGTAACGGCCCAAGCTTGTGTTAAGAGCTTAAATTAATCAATTTGGTTCGCTTGGTTCATCTATTGGCTACTAGTTGTTTGAGTGTGAAAATATTAATTATGAAAACTAACTATTTTAAATAGTAGTTTTAAACTGAAGATTTTATACAAGTAGATAGACTTTTAGGCTTAACCCAGCACTACTCCGTGATCGTGCTCCATTACTGATGTTAGTGATCTCTAAGGAGCAGGACAGACTTTGTCTTATAATATCTACCCCATATATCAACTTAGGGGCGTGCGGGCCCCGAGCCAGATGGACCGACGACCTGGTAAAGATTGCGGGCGGGGGGCACAAAATCGCTCGCTGTGGCGGAAATTAGGTGAATGATGAAAATTATGAAAAAATAAATTATCTTTTAGTTAGGAGTCTACTGCTACTAACGGGCTAAATAACTTCTTTTCTTCTTCGTATGCAAAATATCACTTTAATTTATTACTCCATTGCAACTTGAAGCAAAGACTAACTTCCACATTCTTATATTGAGGGTTTCATGTATCTCTTTTTAATTTAGTTACGTACGTTTCATATGGAAAATTATTTACATTATATGAAAGGTATATACATAGATAAACCTTGGATTTTAATAGGATAATCTGTTTTATCAACCTCAAATAATTCCTATCTATGTACTCATAGAAGGGGGCCCCTTTGCGGTAAATTCCACTTATAGATAGACAAACGTTACGCGATATTTAATTGTTTTATTTGTTTTTAGTCTAATCTGATATTGAGTAATTGTTCTCGCACCACGTAAGATATGAACTTGCCTATATTTACTCGCGAGTTAGTCAGAATCGAGTTTATGATCAACAACCTATTTTAGTCAAAATATCGTCGAGTTCTCCCACGTTATCGACTTTCTTATAGTATTTTTTTATTTCCACAGTTACATTACGTCATTATATGATTGTGGTTCTGATTTAGAACTGTTGATCCTGCTGTTATATAGAATAGTAACACATTATTATCCAAGTTTTTCAGCAGTATTATTTAAATCTACTCAATCAGTTGCAAATTGAAATAATAGCCTTTTGTAGTATTCGCAAATTTATTTATTGGCCACAATATTTAGTAAATTTAATGACCCATTATCCAGTATCTAGCAGTTGCGATCTACAACTACTACACCCACAATCGTCACTGTGACTGAGTTTAACTTGATCAACTTGTAATCTCATGCTGAACGTCGCGGCTAATAATATTTTTGTAATAAATTTTTTTTTTTGCGTATTTGTGTCCGTTAATTGCATATTGGTAAATTTCCCACCTTGTTTTCTAGTGCGGATTTTTTTTAGTAAAAATAAATCGTATAGTTATTGCTTCGAACATGGTAGGTAGAGATGTTACAAATAATGGTTTCCACATATTTAACAATACCTTAAGTAGTAGTTTCAAAATATTCAATTATATCAACGATGTCCGAACTTTCTGTGAGTATGTGATTGAATACAAACAAATAAGTACGTACAATTATTATCAATCAATTTATCAGTAACACGTAATACATTCGTCGAAACATCGCGGCGTCTCCAAATCCGGAATGACGAAAATAATAATTTGTAACTCATATGTATTTACTCATATCCTGTGAAACTTTTACCTTTGTCATGATTCAGTCAATTACAAGAAAATAAATGTCAAATAGAGTAGAAAGATAATATTTGATGATTTCGAAACAAATAAATGCAAAACGTACTCATAAACTCACGTAAGAGATAGGGTTTGCGAGTATATCAAAAAGCAAATCCTTCTCATATTTGGCTAATTAAAGAAGAAAGTCAAACGTTTCCTTTTATAATATTAATTTGAATTTGTTCCGTTATTTGATACCCATGCCATACATACATTGTTTCATTTTCTTCTTCTTCACTTCCCAAAATCCCAAATATTTTTTTATACATTTTTTGTATGGCAATAAGTTTTCGATCGCTAGGATAAGTAGACATTAACTTTAATATCCAATGATGTCCCTCAGACCAACGAAAAAATTATTTCAAAATAAATCTTTTTTTGCTGATCTGAGTATATCCCTGTATTTTTAAGATCGTATCTGGTTTTGAAAGTACTAATCTACACTATTGCATTAGGGCAACCTGTAAAAATTATACGCACGGTTTGATATCGTGCAGCCATTTCAGCTATATCAATTTATTTAATTACCTTTACTCGTACTGTACGCGTGATTTAAGTTGAACGGCCTGAACATCGCGCGAGTGGCTGCGCAGTAAACAAGTGTGGAACTCACTGGTGACAGGAGCGGGGGGTGTATCATACTTTTAACATGGGATATGCACAGGATATGTTCAAGCCAGCCAAGGTAGAACGCGCGCAGTTCTCTGATGAGATCAGAGTTCTAGCAGATAATACACGCGCTAACATTACACGATCACGTAGTACACAAACATGGCGCTCACCTGCCATTCTAGGTTGTTTATGTGACTATGTGCTAGGAAGGTCCCATTGTTTTCTTTGTAGTAAACATTTACCACTAACAGTTGGATGCTCAGACAATGGCCATTGATATACCTACAAGTCCATTTGACACACAATTGTTTTAAGCTCTATTTTGAGCGCTGCTTTTTGATCGCTCTCTGTTGCGTCTGGGTTTACTATAAGTTCATAAGTATTACCCATTGATTTTTCGTACTATTTAAATGATGACCGATTCTCTGACCCAGCGGATGCATGTACAACTGCTGTGCAAGAGGTCCCAAGTTCCATCCCCGGGTTGAGTGGAAGTGGTTTTCTTTTCTTTAAATTCTTATAGTTTGGTAGTATATCTGATTAATGGCAATAGACTCGCCTCTTATGGACTTGGGACCAAACATAGCTGGTGAAATATGGGTGTGATGTGCCTCTGTCGACCCCTTCGGGGATGAAGTTATTGGATAAATTTATCGTACATAAAATTAAATTTGCCCCACAAAACCATTGTGGAATTGAGTCCCTGTACAAGTAATCTTATTTTATATCACAAAGTAAACAAGAATTAATTTAAAAAACCAAAAAACCCGACTGCCTAAAAGTAGCTTTCGACAGTCAATTTAAAGCAATGAATTCGAAGAATACACTGGTAAAAGGTCTATAGGCCGGGAAGGAAGGTCTATATCTATAGATATAGAGATTTGGTGATGAGTACGAATATAACAACACCTTGCACTTCAAAATCGGTCAAGCTACATATTTAGGTTACAAGAGACAAGACAATGGAGCCGCGGGCAATAGTTAGTGCATATATATAATTATAATTGAAGGGGCTATTAATTAGCTTTTATCTGATACCCATATTGCGACAGCACTAAAAAAAAAACGTGTTTTGACAGTTTACGTCCGCCATATTGGTTTTTTTTGACGTCACATAACCTATTACACTCGGGGGAAAAATACAAATCTAATGACACCTCACACTTTAAAATCAGCCAAGCCGTTTAGGCTACAGAAGTTCACAATGGAACAGACATGCCCACATACATACATACATAAATACGCGCGAAAAACACCCTCCTTTTTGGCAGTCGGGTAAAAACGTGGAACATACAATAATAATATTATAGTATGAGATCACAGTGTTAAACTTTAGAACTTAAACTAATAGAGTAAGTATTTAAATTTTTCGAATTTTTTACTAAATATATTTTTCCTTGCTTATTTTTGAATATCTTTAGATTTAATTTAACTGAAATTATATATATTATTAATACAATATGTTGTTACATGACCTGCGGTTATGTCCACATCACGTGCCGTTAGCTCATTGGAGTCAGGTGCATGTAAGAATGCACTGCGGTCACCTTGTGGTGCTTTATGATAATTAGTATTTACTGCAAGGACTTCTGCCATTAAATATTTTATAGCTTATTTAATTAATAATGACACGTCATATAAGGCTTCATAGGGTGATCATATCAGGTCCCATAATATCTAACCTGTACCTATTTATCAAAGATACGGGATGATACAATTTTTGAGAAAATCATATCACTAATTACTTTATTTTTCTCAGTCAGTTTTATTGTACATTATCTGTGCAGCAACTTCGTTCGTGTGAACAACTAATTCCGCATTCATTGGGTTTCTTTTTTCACGGGACCCTGATATAAAGCAAATTTGAAGGTTCGGATGAATGCTCGTTAAAAAGCGTACATTAATTTAACTGCTAGCTGTAAGTCATGTAACATTCGGTAGAATGCTTATTACAAGTTACTGCTCTAGTTTAAAGTACTTTCAGAATTTATTCTTATCTATAGGTACTAATATTTTGAAGCTGAGGAATTTGTTTGTTTGTTTGTAAGGTAGGATCTCAGGAATTACTGATCTTATTTGAAAAATTCTTGTAGTGTTGGATAGCCCATTTATCGAGAAAGATTATAGGCTATATAACATCATGCTACAGCTAATAGGAGCTGAACAGTAGCCAAATAAATATCAACGGCCGAACCCCGCGTTACTTCTAGTATACTTATTTACCTATGTAATATTTACTTACCTCTTGGATTCCTTAATGAGTTTTTGTTGACCAAGATCAGTTAGAAGAGACGCTCCTAACATTGTGGTACTGATGTGGCAATTTCATTCTCAAGCGTCTCCGTGCTTTGGAAGGCACGTAAAGCCGTTGGTCCCGGTTACCACTTAATGTGGTAGCCGTTAAGTCAAGTTGGAAGCCTTCTGGGACTTGATAAATTCCAACACTAGGGTTTGCCTCAAGGCCATTTGATAAGAAGAAATTCTTAGAAGAAAAATATTAAAGCATCGTTCTACAAATACCCAAATCATAGTTAAGTAGGTGTCGTAACATCCAAACACTTAGTATTAGCAAATTCCTTCAATCCAGATTCTTATAAAGAGGTGAAACGCGAATATAATGACATAATCGTCGTATTCATTGAGACGACCTCGTTCTCTGATGTCACCCGCTTCGAGACAATCAGCTTTATGGCGCCCAAACTATTCTGTTACACATATTTTTCAAACAATTTATTTATAAAGTTGATGACGGAGTTTATGTAGGAACTACTTTTGATCACGCATTTATTTTTTATTAATTTGTATAATAAAATCTATCTCCAAACAACCTTTCAAAATTACCTTTTTATCTTCATTATTTTTTCTTTTTGCGAAACATAATATTAAACATCATCATCATATCAGCCCAACGACGTCCACTGCTGAACATTAAACATCATTATTATCATTTCAACCCATAACGTCGTGGGCACGGGTCTCCTCCAAAGAACGTTGAGAGAATTTAGCCTACCATACCGTAAAATTTTATTTTTGCCTTTTTATATTTAATTAAAATTTATTGACTAGAAATTACTCTGACGCGAAAGTTATTTAGCAATAATTTTAGTAAACTCCTGACTAAAAGAGAACAATTTATTTTTTCATAGAATATATTAATATGAAGGTAAATTTGAAGGTATCAAAATCAAATTATTCTGTTTACAACCCAATCCCAAACATGAAAGCTATAAAGTAACTCTTCTAAATCCTTCCACAAGGAATATTTTTCTAGTATTTTCGTCGTCATGGATTCAAAAACTTTTCTTGTCAGTCGAATAATCGCCACAATCTGTTACTCCCACTTTCTTTATTTCCTTCATTTGTTAACTTCAGGGAGTTCAATAAGAAATTTGCTTTAATGGAACAGATAAACAACCTGTCTATGATATATAGGAACAAGTCACGAAAGGTGAGCTAAAACAAAACATGGCCGAGTTCTGGGTACACTGGTACCCCGAACCTTGACCTCAAAGATCCCAAGGCATCCCAAAGTTAGCAATAACCACCCCAGTAGATGGATCAAAAACAGCTTGCTCGCGTTATGAAATTAATATTTAGCTCAATTCAATCTCGTAGAATTTCGAGATAATTGCAAGAGTACCTCCACCTGCTAGAGAACATCAAGGGGTATCCCATATTTTAATCATCATCATAAAAGCCGCAGAAGTCCACACTGTTGCCACCTCCCCAAGAGATTTCCAATAGGACCGATTGTAGGTGGCTCGCTTATCTATAATAATAATCATTTTATTGTTTCATTTCTCATGCTTTACAATATTTGTTTGTTTTTTATACTGGACCCCGCACTAAGTTCACCTGTGTTCTGAGGACCAGTCTCTTTCTATAGTAATCCAACGTAAATAAAAAGTATGATGGGATTACATAGTTTTCAAATCAAAACAGGAGGTGTGCAATCAGTTTGAGAATCTGTGGTGTAGGGGGAAGTATCACTGTGCCGTGTCATGGAGCAAGGAACCAACTGGTACTGACATAGCACGCTACGGTGTTAAATACATTGCAATTTTTACGTTCATCGTGGTAGTTGGTTTGCCTGTGACTTTGTTTGTACAAGTTTACGAATTAATTGCGTCTCAGACTAAGTCAAATTCCTTCATTTACTTTTATATATATAAACATAAAAACTCGATTCAATTCAATATCTTTATTGCGAACTAAGTGTACATAATGTTGAATATGTTAACAATTGGTAGGTAATTAGGACTTAGTTGCCTGTTAAGGCATTGCAATTTAAATCGTTTTCACAATAAAAATTAAAAGAAGAAATATACAACACTTATGTAAAAAAAATAGTATTTGTCATCTACTTTATTAGGATAGGTACTTACATAATAATAAATGAACAAAATAGTTGTAACAATATGCATCCGTGTGCAGAACTGAGTCTAACTATATTATTCTGTGTCTACTTACACAATATCCTTGTATTTATTTAGCTATTATTTTTTTATAAGACGATGAATCCCGGTGTACCTACAGAAAAACCGAAACTCTTTTATGATACATGTAATATTTTAATAATGTAATGATATTAAATAAATAAATAAAAAAAAACATGCTTACTTAATAAGACAGGTACATTAAATTAAAATAATTATCATTAAACATTTATGCTCTACTAAAAAATACCAAACACGCCATAGAAATACTATTTGTTAACTTAGTAGAAACCCTGTGTCCCGGGGGACTCTACAAACATGCAATTAGAAGACAAAAAGTACACTCAGACAAATATCTAAGAATAGCACAAATACTTGTGGGATAATGTGTGGGAATCGAAGATACTGTCAAATATTTAATGAGAAAATCCCATCTAATGTTAACGCATGGTGTCACACCGTCTAGACGACGCGCCATACCCTGAGGGTGTGACCCCTTGTCCATGGTAATGTCACCCCCTACGCCCTTCTATTCCCCCATGTCCGCTGTCACATTATAAACCACTTATTACTTAGGTATTATTTGTTAATGGGAGCACTAATGAAAATGTATGTTCACAGCAAAGTGGCTTTTATTTAGAGATTTTTTTTTTGGATTACGCATCAGTGTATGCGATATTATTTGTTTTAAAAGAAACGTATATCATCAAGCTTGTCAATCATTGGGGTAAACAGAATTAGATGATTGAGATAAGCGCGTTCAACCACACAAACTAACTCTTCAGCTTTATATCAGTTCTAGCTGTGGCCCGCGGCTTCGCTCCCCTCGTTCTTTGGTCACTGCTCAGCTCCGTTTTGCCGTAGCATGATGTTAAATAGCCTTCCTCGATAAATGAGCTATCTAACAGAAAACATTTTTTTCAAATCGAACCTGTAGTTCCTGTTCAGCCTTATATTGAAGTATAGATGAAGTACAATCAACTTAAATGTAATAGTGATATTTTTGTGTTTCCAACAGCCCAATAGATCGTACAAGTGGTGCTAAGAATGCTCAACTGATACACATGGGTCACAACCCTCACGCTCGGAGTCAGCCAACCACGCCGCAGCTTCTTAGAGTAAGTTCTCCAAAGTGATAAACCTAATGAGGTTTAAGAATAAACTACAGTGCATACTATGAAAATAAATAATATTCATTTATTTTGAATAGGATCCATATAGTGTTAGTGACAATTTTCTTTTATCTTATAATAATGTTCTTTATTGACATAAAAGTGCTTACATTTTTATTACATAGTTACGTACATTTAAGTTTTTATATTATATTTATATATATGATACCATAATCTATATAATGTATTTATGACACACTAGCAACTAAACTAGGCCGAGTCTGTATCTTAGATGCTAGTATCTTCCTAAGACATACTATTCCCTAAGACATATAACACTGTTACTCTAGTTAGTGAATAAAAAGCACCACAATTCACCTTTCCGTTTAAAGTAGGAAATCTACGGATTGTCCACCCACACTTATAGCACACAATAACTTTCTGATAGTAATTATCACACATGTACTCATTTCCATTACATAGGTATTTTAGTGTAATAAATATTCTTACGTTCTTACTATGGCTTGTACAGCGCCGAACCAATGTACTCCTGCCTATTTCATGAAAGAACACTTTTTTTTCTCTTTAGGGTTCCATACCTCCAAAGTAAAAAAACGGAACCCTTATAGGATCACTCTCTTTTCGTCTGTCTAGGGCCATTTTCTCAAGAACGCGTTGAGGTATATGGTATACGAGACGTTACAAAAAGATGGTGCACCTACCAAATTTCATGATCCTTGGTCTACGGTAAGTTTATTTGGTTTTGACTTGATCGTCAAGATATGGAACTTATATGGCTAGAATCCATATTTTTTTGGCATTCTTGCGGATTGTAGACCCCATTATTTGATACTAATTTCAGCTCTACGTTGAGAAGAATATTCTTGACAGACGGACTGACAAACGGATGATCCTATAAGGATTTCGTTTTTTCTCCTGAGGCACGGAACCCTAAAAAGAATAGAAAATGCATGTTTGTATGGCACCTTTAGTGCGCGAGTCCGACTCGTACTTGACCGTTTTTTTTTTCCTACAATACACAGATTCTCGAAGAAACAATTCAGAAGAAGGTGCCTAAACCTCATTACCACAAACCCACCTACAATGTGGAGAAGCAGCGGCTGACTTTCAACATAAGTGATGAGATCACTGAGAATATGTTCCAATACAGGACGAAGTTTGTCCAGCACATGCTCACCAGCCCCATGTACGCTAACAGTGTTGTGGGGAAGCCCTGGGAAATGGTTAGCAGGTAAGATCTTTAGGTCATTTTAGCTTTTGTTAAAATCATATCACCAAAACTAAAAATCAAAAGAAAATAAGTTATTTTCAATTCAGTAATAGCGGTTTTGCACCACTCATATTATATAGTGTAACGGTGTCAGAGCGTGATCTTCATGATGACGTTGTAGTGTAGTAAAATGGATGTCACACAACAGTAACTGGCGTTGAGCTGAGCTGAAACCTAGAACCCCCAGCGCAGTTCAATAGAAGCTCAAGCCTAAATGTTTGCCGCACTTCTTCAATTTATAATCGAGAAGTCGTAACTACTCTACCAAACAATTAGGTGCATGACAGAAATGCGTTCAGGGCGCATGCACCCTGGCTTCTACTCCTTCGCTTTCGACAGTGATAGCTTTAGCGCTTTAAAATTTTTGTTTTGGTCCAGTAGTATAAATCGTTTTCTTGTTCAGTATTTCAGAACAGATCATTGAAGACATCATTATGAATTGTGCAATAGAGATGCAATTAGAAGGCACACTAGAAGTGTTATTCGGGCAAGAGATGGATTTGTGAAAATTATGCGGATTATTAGAAGGCCCATTAGAAGAATTATTCGACCAAGAGACTAATCTTTGAAAGTGTGTAATGTGGATTTTATAGCAGTTTGTTGTTCAATATATTATTAAATTTTGTTTTTGCAAGTTGTGTTTAAATATTATCCTACTGAGGCGTATTATCTAATATATTCTATTAAGCTTTTCATTGACCTATTAACTGTAATGAATGTAAATTCGTGTTATTATTAAAGCAATTCGAATTACAGCATAATTATATTATATAATAGTACATGATATAGGTGCGGTAAGTTGACAATTACATCCGAGGCGATAGGCTTTTACTTGTCACAAATTAACGTTGCGGGCGCATCAGCCCTTTTTTTTAAGGCAAAGGCACAAAAACAGCTAGTATTACTAATAAAGTAAATTAATATTAGTGTTTTATTACTGATAAATGGTTGTAATTTATGGTCTTAATTAATTAAGTTAAAGAATGAAATGTTTATTTTATATTAATTATTTTATCTCCTAAAGTTAATTTTATTCATAAAATGTTGACCATTTTTTGACATAAAAACTCTTTGCTAAGATTTAAAAAAGTACCGTTCATTTTAGACAGAGCATCTTGATTATTAGTCTGTGATCTTGATAAACCGTGCGTTTCACATTACATTACCGCACAAGTGCGTAATGAGATACATTACGACACTGAAATTGGTGAAATAATAGACCCTTTACGAGCAAGTATGATATAAAGTAGTATTATGGCAAAAATGTTAAACATAATGTTTAGCAAACAAATTTAGTTATACGGTAGGTATTTTTTGGTTATTTAAAAAATGTGTGCTAGTTAGAAACATCGCTTTATTTTCCCTGTAATATTTGATGTTTTTAATCCTAACTCTAAAACTGTCGGGCGTAAAAATAAATGAAAATAGGTTTTGAAAAAAAATGTGGAAACAAAGTTCTTTCATTTAATACCCCAATAAACTCAATTTAAAATTTCAACCACCCATTTTGCAGACCACTTATTTTACAGAGAAATTTTTTTTTTTTTTATTTTCATTTTCTAAATCATATTAGTGTTGCATCAGCAGTGTTTGGTACTATTTCAAAATTCAAGTCGATAGTATACCGAGATATAACACTGTGACAGACGAACGGAGAGAGCGAGACCATAAGGGTTCCTATAATTTCTAATTTTAAGGTTCCGTACCAAAAAGGAACTTTTGGTACGAAACCCTAAAAATTAGAAAAATGTGGTTCTAATAAATAAAATGCTAAGTAGATACTAAGGCTTTATTAAAATAATATTTATTTAACACATTAATAAAGGCCCTCCATGGGTTTCGAATTCATCACTATCTTGCAATTGCAAAATTCATATCTTTGGATAGGATTCCACGACTTTTAACATTTATTCAATTTATTAAAATATTGTTCTTGAAGCTAAATCACATCATGACGTTCTCAAGTGTATAACGAAAATTATGGCATTTTGTAGCATTCGGCTGCCTTTCCATTAACGCGGAGGGCTACGGAGGCTACGGAGCGGAGAAATATTAACCAATTGCATAAAATCTTAGAGCGGAGAATTTGTACAATCCTATTGGTTAATATTTTCCGTTTCTCCTCTCCGCAACCTCGCTCCGCGTTAATGGACAAACAGCCATACATGGGACCATTAAAATAAGTTTATTGTTCAAAATAGCACAAATTGACTTCAGTCTCATGATTATCTGTTACAACTGCACACTCATACACAGCAGTAGTCACAGTAGAGTTTAATATGACTTCCCTACTCTTATTCTATAATGTTTTGGAGTACTTATTGCATAACTCGTTTATGGAACAAAAGGAGAAGTAGCTGATTATGTGATTTCTAAAACTTTCGAAGAATAAAATAAGGCACTTAACGTACGACTAGGAGTACCCGGGCAACAATGCTTGGTTGAGTTTATTATACATTCTTCACTAGGTACTCAGTGTTCAGTTTAATTGATATTTAAACTTAAAATAAATAACATTTTGCTTTCATGAACAGTCAATGTTTCACACACTATCACTTTATTAAAATCCATCGTCCTTATAACTTAACCGGATTGAATTCAAAACATGACCAAATTTCTCTTTTTGTCTTTTCAATGTGTCATTATTCTCCTTCGGTAATTTTGGTAAACTCTCCGTACTAATAATATCAGTTTGATACGAGTCATCCAGCGTTGGCGTATTTGACTTCATGAGTCTTGGCTTAGCCAATAGTTGTGGTCCACCAACTGCAAATATACCCTCAAGTTTACTTTTCAAGTCTTGTCTACTCAAACTTGTGTTTTCGTCTCGTAATTCTAATTCCTCCGGTTCAATTTCAATAGGCCTTTCTATTTCTTCTGTTTTCACAGGTCGCAAAGTAGGTAAACTATCCCGCGATAGTAATTCTTTCTTTAAATCTAAGAATATTTGTGGTCTTTCTCTATCTGCTACTGCTAATTCTGGCGCTTGGATGACATTACCAGTCGATTGTGATCTTTCCTTTTTGGGTTCTTCCTCTTCAGTATCTAATCTCTTTTGAAATATATAGTTTAATTTGGACATGAGTTTTACTTGTCTGGAACTACCGAATCTCATATAACCATCACCTTGTGAGTTATTGGACTGTAAACTCACTCTTGACTCACTACTTCCATCATCATCTGCTTCTGAATCTGTCCTAGAATGTCGCGACGATATTGTATTAAACTTTTTATTATTAAGTTTGATAGGAGCAAAAGGAGTACTTTTACTGAAATATTTCTCATCAAAAGGGGGTGGCACTGGAATCTTAGAAACATTTATTTCTTCTAATGATCTATTTAATTTAGGTTTAACTACTCTTTCTGAAATACCACTTGGCGTAATAGGAGTCATTCTGTTAAAATAACTTTCATCCAAAGGCGGTGGTACTGGTATGTTAGAAGTGTTAGGCTCTTTGGATGATTTAGTAAATATTGGCTTATCTATATTATTAGAATAATTAGGACTTATGGAACTAACTCCGTTAAAATATTTTTCTTGGAAAGTTGGTGGCACTGGTATATTAGAAACGTTTGTATATTGTAACGAATCACTTGATGCTTGTCTGTCTATAGTATCTGAATATCCAGACTCATCTGTTCGTGAGTTTGTGTCACTTTCATTGAACGCGGTAATGTCTTCATCATATTCATTGTTGATGTCTTCTGAGTTATTTCTTTCCTCTTCTTCATTAACTTTGGGTAAGTCTTCTCTATGCACTTGAGCAATCACATCATATTTCGATAATACTTGATTACCCACAGATGCGTCAGAGCCTGCATCAGACAGTTCGCTCAAGGACTTTCTATGAGGAATATCACCTCTAACATCATCACCATGTGCACTCAATACAGCTTCGTCCTTATTTTCTTTCAAAATTATAGTTTTTTCGTAGGAATCTTCTTCGGCTTGTAATACTTGATCTAATAATTCTATGATTTTTGCTTCTTTTTCTTCATTGTTTTCAACTAGTATTTGTTCCATAATCATATCTTCAGTTTTATTTGTATGTACAGGTACTATCTCAGCAGTACGTATAATTTCATTATTATCGTTCTCATCTCGATAGCTATTACCTCGTGCCACTGTGCTGGGTGGTGTGGGTGATTCCACCACAATTTGAACAGCTGGCTTTCCATTTATGTTTTCTTTTGATTTAATTTTGTCGTCCTCATCTGTTTTCTCTCCAGCGTTTTGTTTGTAACAGAAAACACAAACAACATATATCGGTAATCCTGAAAAGAAAAAAAAAATGTTAACTATTATGAAAATTAATTATACAATGAAGTATTTAAATATACCACTTACCAATCACTAGCCATAAAAGTACTCTAACCCAGGTCTGCCAGTTGATGATGACCATGAGGTGGATGTTGGTGTAAATACTAAGGCAAGGAAGGAGTGGGACGAGAGGGGTCTGAAATATTAAAAAAAAAATTGATTAAAGTAACATAAAATGTGAAATTTTACAACAATGAGAAGACTATTCAAATTCAAATTCAAAATTCTTTATTCACTAGAAACAAAGGAAATTGATATTGCTATAATAATAAAATGAACATATTTTCCCCGAAAGTCTTTTGTTATTAAGTATTGTTGGACAAATTTTAGTGGAAAAATTAAAACTATTAGGTTTTCTTTTCTCTTGATCATATTAAGTCCGCCAGCATTGTCCCTTTTGTGATTAATATAATACGAACTATTACCGCTATTTTAGTCTTGCCAGTCAGCAACACATTATTGTCCCACTGCTGGGCTCGGGTCTTCTCTCCTCTATCTAGAGAGCTAAGAGAATTTAGCCATAATCCAAACGCAATGGCCTAGTCCGGGTTGGTGGATCAGACATACCCTTAGAATTTTTTCTAGGATATGTGAGTTTCCTCACGATGTATTCCTTTACCGTTAGCAGATGGTAAATCACATAACTACGAGTAGTACATCTATTTTACTAAAAAGTTGCTATTGATAAGTATAGTATCGAAATGTCTACAAGGATTTGTCCGTTACAGTTTAAAATATACCTAACTAACGACAAAAATCTAAATTTCGATAGAAGTGTCGCTTACGATGAACTGGAGGAAATGGCTTGAATGTCTCTGAAAACTTAAAATAGACGGTAATTTACTTAAACGTTTTTATACCGTATCATAGAACTATCAAAAAAAACTTATCTAAATTTAAAAAAATACCTGGAAATAAACGTCATCTTTGTTAGCTGGTTGTAGTACCATAATGATGATAGTTGCAATAGCCAAAATGTGAAGAGCAATTACAGCGACAATATGGAGTCCAGTGTGGTGGATCACCATTGCAATTAAAAAACACAGGCTAACTGAAACAATTAACGAATTTCTTAATTCTGATCCTGGTGTTGAGGTCAGCTTTAGGCTATGGTAAGCTTGCTATTAGGCAGGCCTTAAAATTGCTTGCTACCATGGTAGTACTAAAAATAGAAACCGGTTAAGAGCATGTCGGACTATGCTCAATGTAGGGTTCCGCAGCAGAAGAGCGTATCAGTATGGCACTTACGTCGTTTTGTTAAGAAGCGAAGTTTTCGGCCAATGACTGAACACTGTTCTCTGTTCGACACCATGTATATATGTATTGGACCTATAGATGTACCTATATTTGCAAAATAAATATATCTTTATATGTTTTATTGATTTATACATCCGATCATGTTTAAAATAATTTTCGTTGAAAGTTTTTACCAAGCGTTTTTTTTTTCATATTTTAGGTCTTACGGTTTAGAAGATAGATGGGGGGGACACAATTTTTGCTACTTTCGGAGCGATTATTTTCGAAAATATTCGCCTAATCAAAAAACTTGTTTAAAAATATTAAAGTATCTTTGAAAGATCTGTCGAAATGTATCTCACTCGTAGGTGTCTGCTGAAAAAAAAACAGTTTCTGTTACATGTATGGACCTTATTTTTATTATTTCACCACCAAACAAAGGAGCGATCCACACAAGACACTTATTCTCAAAATTTCATCAACTTACATTGAATAGATTTTGAGTAAAATGGTTTTTCACATACGAATGGACGGACGGACATGACGAAACTATAGGTGTTCTGTTTTTGCCATTTTGGCTACGGAACCCTAAAAAGTAGTACCTACGTACTCTAAGGTGTTCAGTTTTTAGCTAATGTTTCTTCAACTTTATAATAGTTTGTAATCAAATGGTAATACTTACTGTACAGTGCCATTGCTAAGTGTATGACTAGTTTACTTCTCTCGGTCGGTATCGTGTCCCCGCGTCCTATGATTTGTTTGAAAAAACTCGTTTTTACAACTGATATGTACGTCACATCGTGCCTAGAAAGATCAATCAGAAATAATATTAATACCACATTTAGTACTAACATATTTTTTAGTCAAATTGTTGTTTTTGCAACTGGATTGAGAGAATCGTAGGATAATAACGCTACCCGGGTAAGATATAGAGTTTTAATTTGTTTTTCATCTACTTATATACCTAAATAAATAAATTGAAATGTCTATTTGTTATTTGAAAATAACAGCTTTTTAAAGGAAGCATAAGATTAAGTGATGATACGTTACTTTTAAGATAAACACACTTTGTAAAATTTTTGTCTGCCAGTCTGTCTTTTGAGGTAAACTCTGAAACTACTGAACTGATTTCAACGGAACTTTTACTGGCGGATAGCTAAGTCATAAGGAGTAACTTAGGCATCTTTTATTTTGGAAAATAAATACAGGGATCCGTGAAAAAATATATCGCAGGCGAACGGAGTCGCGGACACATCTAGTCATTTATATGTCTCAAACTAACAAAGAACAATAAATAGGTAGTCAATGAAAACATAAAATAACAATGTTCTAACTATTCTTTCACTCGAACACACTAACACACTCAATAGTTATCATCATCGGTCTGTAAACGTTCACTATTCAATATAGACCCCACCAAGAACTTCCTTAGCCTCAGACTCTAAGCAGGCTGCATATAACGGCCCCACTCCCATACAAACTCAATACATTCTTTAAATTCGTCACAATCATCACCATAACAGAACATATACGCATGAGACGAACCGATTCATAATTTTAAAATAACCGTAAGAGATCAACTTATTCGCATTGAAGATACTTTGTCGTATAATAATCGCTTTAATTTTAGCTTTACACAAGTATTAGGCCAACCGATGCGATGAAATATGCTAAAATAGGAATTGTGCAAAACTGACGAAAAATCTTTGAACAGTGCCAAAAAACTATGAAATAATTTGTTATTGTTACTGTTTATTTTAAAAGAGCACTCTATTTAAGCCACTCTGTTAGTTACGCATATTATTATAATCTTTTTGTAGATGAATCCCGTTTGGATGAAAGTCAACATAATTTTTTTTTTTTTTTAAAAACAACGCCCTCACTAGGAAACAAGCCCTGTGTCGCGGGGAGCTTTACAAACATGCAACTAACGGACACAAAGTACACCCAGACTAGAAACAAATATCTATGAACCACACAAATATTTGTCTCGTGTGGGAATCGAACCCACGTCACCCAGCACGGCGATGTAGTAGCGAGGCGACCACCTTAACCACTGCGCCACGGTGACAGTCAGATTAAGGATGATCCTTGCAAACATCGAATTATGACACTCAGGAGTCTTATGTATTTAATCGAAAATTCATAATTGGAGTTTAACTACTTGAAAGTATGCAAAAATTAGTACCTGAGTAAGACTGTGCCTATAGCGACGATGGTATAGGAGCAGAGGGTGCCAACACACACCGTCAGAACCAGTTGTTCAAACTCAAAAATTGCTGAGAATAAAGCTGAAAACAATGTAAATTTTTAGTCAAAATAATATTTGTAAGGAAAGAGTAGTTGCTTTGTGAATATTGGACACTTCCATTTATACCGGCGCGGCGTGCTAAACACGCTTCCGAGTTCGATTCCGACCAGCAGTACCAATCTGGATTTCACTTTGTGAAATTTATATGTACTACTAAATTATTATATTTATTAATACTGTTCACTGTTATCACAGTTAGTGATTGGTTTATTAATAAGTAGGTATTTCACAACAGTCGTATTATATACTAGCTCGTATTATACCTATGTTTTGAAGAATCATCACGTCCACTGCTGGATATAGGCCTCACATAATTTTGAAGAACATGATGAATTTATTCATCATCATCATTTCAACCATAAACGTCCCACTGCTGGGCACGGGTCTCCTCCAAATATTGTGGAAGGAATTTAGCCTACTATACCACGCTGGCCAGACGAGTTGGTATAGGGTTTGTTTTGAATTTTCCTTTTCTTGCAGTGCTCTTGTCTGCTTAAGGTTAATCGCTTAGTCGCCTTTTACGACACCCACGAGTAGAAATAGGGTAGTGACATTATTGTATTCTTAATCCGTCACCAGTAGCACACAAATAATGCGGTACGAGTTCGATTCCGATTGGCAGTATCAATGTAGATTTCACCTTAAGGAATTTGTATGTACTAGTCAAGTGACTTACCATCTGCTAACAGTGGAAAGAGAAAAACATCGTGAGGAAACCCACATACATTAGAAGAAATTGTAAGTGTATGTCTGATCCACCAACCCGCATTAGGCCAGCGTATATGGATTATGGCCTAAACCCTCTCAGCTCTCTAGATTGAGGAGAGGAGATCCGAGCCCAGCAGTGGGACATTAATGGGTTGCTGATGATGATAAATATTGATAGTCACTTGAAGGTTGATTAAATGTCTACTGTGTTTCTCCTTTCTTAACTTATTCGAATGAGATAGGTAACGGCATAGTATGAGTTCACTGACTAGCTAGTTTTCCCTAAAAAGCATCAGCTAAATCTGAGCTTCCATAGTCGACTACGTTTTATGTTCTGTATATCTTGAAATGCCCTTATACTTATATCGTTTATTATTACAATTCGCTTTCAACAGTGAACGTTAATGTAAATCTACGCTTTATTTTGACACCGTTTTGGTCTAAAGCCAATATTTACCCAAATTTCAACATATTCCGACAATATTGTCCTTTATAATTATATTTGTACTAGCTACACTTGCTGAAATGTCGAGGTCAAGGGCCTTCATTCATCGTTCAAACTGTAGAGACCAGACTTAAATAATATAATAAGCGATAATGTTATTGCTTACCGACAATCGGACTGATATTTTCTAAAGGTACTTTCTCTCTCACGTTTAATGAGATAAGATTAGACGAGACTAATGTATCTTCTGTGTGGATAAGCTCGCTTTTGGATCGTTCCACTTGTACACTAATATGAGACACCAGGACGAGTAAGACTATACTTTAGGTGCCTACTAGAGTAGCTAGTTAACTCTCGCTACTCTAGTTAACACTACAACAACGGTTAAGTGCCTACTCACTTATCACTAACCCGTCTGGCCAGCGTGGTATAGTAGGCTTCATTCCCTCCACAATGTTTGGGACCTGTGCCCGGCAGGGGGACGTTTTTTTTTTTTTTAAAAGACAACGCCCGCACTAGGGAACAAGCCCTGTGTCGCGGGGAGCTTTACAAACATGAAACTCGTGTGGGAATCGAACCCACGTCATCCAGCACGGCGATGTAGTGGCGAGGCGACCACCTTAACCACTGCGCCACGGTGACAGTCAATTTATGGGTTAAAATGATGAAAATATTTTAGTGTGAAAACGAGGAAGATGATTATAATATCAGCATAGATATAGGAGAAACTCACCTACAATAATAGTGAAGATAACAATAGCAATGATAGGCGTCTTTCTCTTAGCGCTTACTTTTGTGAACAAGTGGAACAGAAGACCGTCGTATGCCATGGAGTACAGCAGTCTTGATAGTGCAAACAACGTACCGAACAAGCTAAAACAATCCCAGTTCATTTTAACATTACTATAAGACAAATCGTGAATAATATGAATATAACAAGCATGAATATAACAAGCGCCACGCCAGAAAAGGGTAGGCAGAGGTAGGGAAGTGCATCTTATCCACATTTGAGACCTATTTTAGATCACATGTAATAGGGGTGAGCCTATAGGCATTAACCGGGCATTTTCCAAATTTTTATGGGTACTAAACAACTGATATACTACTTAAAAACTTTCTTTTATGTAAATACAAACAAAATATATATTTTAGATAAATTACACCCAGACACAGAAGAAACAATCATGCTCCTGGACGGGAATCGAACCCAAGACCTACAGCTTAGCAGTCAGGGTCAGTAACCACTACGACAACAGGCCAGTCAGTATTTATGGCACTCCAATGACTTACTCACTAATCAATATCAAATTAACATTACATAATCTTACATACTAGAGTGAATTTGTCACTTGAGTGTGCACAGCATTCACATATTTTGAGTTAGGTAGTTGAACAAAATTAATTATTATTAAAACAAGTAAATAGGTAATTAAAAAAATATAATAACCCGACTGCATAAAATCAACAGATAAGCAACGCACTAAAGAGACCGAAAAATGGTTGTAATTATTATTCCTGATTAAGTTTAAATACATAACATATGTATATATTTGTAATCTCCATTTGATTCTCTTTATTTTGATACCCTACTCGATACGTTTGGTAAAAAAAAAAGTTAACTACTTACAATTTGGCGCCAAAGGTCCACCGTTTTGTTTTTTTTTTTATTAATACCCATCTAAGGACACTTGGGTTTTTGAGAAGAATCTACCGATACATTAATTGTCGAAATCCATCCAGCCGCTTCGAAGAAACGTGGGAAAAAAGAAAATTAACAAACATACAAGATACGCGCGAAAAACAATACCCGTCCTGGTATTGTTGTCGGGTAATAAGAATAGAAGATAATCATTCATAAACTACCTGCTACATATACCGGAGAGAGAACCTATGACGACGATCCACCAGGCCCAGTTCCATCCCACATAACTGAAGGCTGCATGTATTGATGCTATAACCGTCTGTAAACAAATAACAAAGAGATACTTTAGACACGCCTGGCTTGTCCAACAGTGGGCAATGGTGGGATGAAGATGAATGTTTACCTAAGGTATCCAAGTTATTAATAACAACTTGCATTGATAATAGTTATATTTATTAAATAGTTATAGGTAAATAATTAAATTTTATACTACTCTATCATCATTATCATCATCTCAGCCTATTGCAGTCCACTGCTGGACACAGGCCTCTCCCAACACGCTACTACTACTCTTTAATAAATGTATAAAGCTGAAGAGTATGTTTGTTTGGTTGAACACGCTAATCTCCGAAACTACTGGTCCGATTTGAAAAATTGTTTTAGTGTCCGATGGATGATTTATCGAGGAATGTTATTGGCTATATAACATCACAAGCGAAGCCCAACAGCAAGTATTTAAATTTGATGTAGACTTACAATTTCATAATAAGGCACCATCATTGTGACGACAGTGCTGACGGCCAGACACAAGACTAAGGCACATAAGAACATGGTCAGGATTGTCATGGGGATCGTGCGCCGAGGATCTTTCATCTGGAACATCAATGATAATAACATCAGAAATCAGACAGTTGTAAGCAAGAAACTTTCACTAAAGTTATATTGAGATGTCACCACAAACATTTGCAACGAGACTACGCGTATCATTGTATTACTCCTTAACTATATTCATCATCATCTTCACATCAGCCCAACAACACCAACTGCTGGACAGGGTCTCAACTAATTTCCGCTATGGCAAGCGATATTGTGCCACTGGTCTTCGGTCCATCTGGTGGGGGGCCGTTCTACGGTGCGCTTTCAAATACGTGGCCACCACTCGAGAACCTTTTTGCCCCATCGGCCATAAGTCCTGCGAGATATGTGGCCTAAATATATTCCAGTGATGTAACTACATATTTAAGGGTTTCAGATTTTTTCCTTTATTTGTGCAACTTGATATTGCTTCTTGCCTAATTTCATAATTCTAGGTCAATGGGAGTACCCTATAGGTTTTGATTCCCTTGCAATTGTCAAAATAAGCGACCAAAATGGAACATAAATGGTTGTATCTTTTGATTGCATTTACTTACTACTTAACTCTGACTTTTTCGCTACTCTGGCTTCAGAGGATTGCAGACCCAACTACCTATATAATATAATATTAACGGACAGCCAGACAGACGGACAACGGACTGATCCTATAAGGGTTCCGTATTTTCCCTTAAAGATACGAAACTCTAAAAATTTATAAAATTTTTAACAGCCAATGTGGCTACTACAGTCTACAACCCAATGTTCGTATAAGTCAAGTGATGTTAACTCGAACACTAATCGCACTTTTCTCAATGCCATTTAGAAAAAAGATTTGGATAAATAAGTACTTACCTAAGATACCGATCATAATATGCATTCAAAAATTTACGATCTTTGCGTCATTGGGAGTTAAAAGTATTTTTTGGATACATAAGCATAACACATCACTCACCTCTTCCGCTGCGGAATTCAACACATCTAAGTTACCGAATCCATAAAAACACACCACGGCACCCTTAAGTGTACCCCACACTCCATACGGGAAGAAACCCCCAGCTCCAAAACCTGAAGGTACTTCATCCCCAGGAATGCTCCAATTACCAGAATCCGCTGAAAGAAAAAACTTTCTATGAAGAATTTAATAAGTAAACCCTAGGAGCAATTCCAAGGTTTTGTGGGCTACGGTTGGTGAATTATACATAGCACCACGCCTTTTTCCCCGAAGGGGTAGGTAGAAGTGTTTCACACCCACATTGCGTGTGTGAATTATGGTCTAAAATAATCCTCTGAGTTCTATGACTATAGAGAAAACCGTCCAGTTGTTAAAGATTTAAAATTGTTGTCACTCGATCATAAATATAATAACTTTAAAACCTTGAAATACATTTAATCTACATGTTGTTTAATTTAATTACACATAAACTTTAACAGTACCACTACAACAGATCCAAAACTTTTGAAAGGTATACTTAAATGTAAATAACACAAAAGATTTTCAAAATAGTGCTGATAATTCCTGTCATTAGCCCTCCAAATAAACTCTTTAGTTTTGTCGATTCACATATAGTATGAATAACATCACGTTACGGCCAATATGAGCTGAGCAGTGGCCAAATAAAGAACGACGGGAGCGAAGCCCCGTGTGACTTCTAATATTTATGTATATAAGCTTATTAATAAGTTAGAACCTATGTGACTGGCGAATTAATTTCCATTTACCGAGCATGTTTCCAAACTGTGCTCTGACAGAATTTCATTTATAACTCGAGACCATTTTTGTCTCGACCCGGGATTCGAATCCAAGACCTATTGTGCACCAGCCATCGAAGCAACTAGATGTAATAACGTAGGCTTACCTTTAAACGCTCCAGCGAAAACAACAAATATAATGATTATCACATTGACTAAACAAAACACATTGTTGACCATTGACGACTCTCTAACACCTATCGCCAGCAACACTGTAATGAAAGAAATAAACGAACAATAAATATTTTATAATCAACAAATATCCTACAAATTTTATTAATATATAATTTTTTTTTTTTTTTTTTAAACAACCCCCGCACTAGGGAACAAGCCCTGTGTCGCGGGGAGCTTTACAAACATGCAATTAACGGAAACAAAGTACACCCAGACTCGAAACAAATGTCTATGAGTTACACAAATATTTGTCTCGTGTGGGAATCGAACCCACGTCACCCAGCACGGCGATGTAGTGGCGAGGCGACCACCTTAACCACTGCGCCACGGTGACAGTCATTCATTGAGTTATCATTACGGTCTTAGAATCAGAATTAATTTATTTGTCATTCCCTAATTATTCAAACTAAGGTACGATTCAGACCAACCGGCTCGCATCGGCCCGCGCCGGGCGGCATTTTACAATGCGTTAAAGAACATTGAAATGTATCAACAGTAATTACAGTTCATATTTGCATGCAACTTACGGTCGGAGCCGGTCGGCCGTCGCGACGCGTCGCGGGATGCCGACGGAGGTAACTATGCGTAAGTTGCATGCAAATATGAACTGTAATTACTGTTGATACATTTCAATATTCTTTAACGCATTGTAAAATGCCGCCCGGCGCGGGCCGATGCGAGCCGGTTTGTCTGAATCGTACCTAACAGGCTTATAGTATAAGCAAGCTAATACCATAGTATAAGTAGAGAAGTAGGTTAACTAAGGCCAATCGGCGAGTTAATAGCTTACTCTTGCGACGCATAAGGTTGTCACTTTTAGTTATATATATTATTTGCTTATTACGAGCATTATTACGTTTATTTAGGTACTTATTATAATGAGGTATAATTAATAATAATAATAAGTAAGGTAAGTGTCTCATCCCATTCTAAATTAAAAATCCTCTGCCTCAAAGGGTAAAAAAAGCAAAGGGCCTGCAAAGAGCCTCTGCGTGTTGGTCCTGTGTCCCCGCGTAAGCCTTCCAAAAGGACCGGGTATACTTCTCACCTCAGAGAGAAGTATAGCCGTGAAAAAAAGAGACAATAATAATCATTTAATAAAATGATTGACCTGACCATAGTCAGGATAACAATTTCCCATAGATAAATACCTTACAAACTAACATACATAAAATTATAAAACTACTTCACAATGCACTTCGTTGTGCGATCAGGTGGTACTTGGCCCCGGAAGCGGCAGAACAGAACACCTTTCGGTAAAAAGGTCTCGTCCATTATAACGTGCAAGCACGTCGAAAAAAAGGCCTTTTAAATATTTATCCATTACCTGTTAACATGATGACGTCATGACAGCGTTTTGCTTCTTATCACCGTGGCTCGTTACAGTAATAACGATTATTAATTTATTAATCATAACTTACCAAATCAAAAAAAGAATGAGCGGTTCGGAAAAAAAAATCAATCAATCTGTCACTTGGTTTTTCGGCTTGACGGTACGACAACAAACACACTTCCACATATTCTTTATATATATACATTATATACAATATGTATAATTATATGTATAACAAAGTCTCTCAAAATCTATGTTCCTAGCCGTTCGCTGAGCAGATTTTTATGATAGGTAGGTATGTAGGTATTAAATTTGTTGGATTTGTTTTAGTCCAGTTATTAGTTAATAGGTAGGTAACCTACATAAGTCAATTAGGTGTCTATTTAGTTTCAGAGTCATCTACTTATTATTCAAACCCTAAAAATAGATACCTACCTACTTAATGTGTTTTATTATAATTATTTTTGACTCAGCTGAGTGTCAGCACTTATAATCATTTCATTACAAATGTTTAGGTAGGTACTTATTTTTCTTGTTCAGTAGTTATTCTGAAAAATGTTAGAGTTGTGTGTGTTATGTTTTGAGACACCCAAAAACACTGCAATAATATGTTTTTGCCAAAATATCTACCTACCTACCTATTTTTTTACAAATTATAAAACCACTTAAAAATGTGTACGCTGAAAAAAATTAAATAAAGGCAGTTGCAATGTAGTACAAGTAAATAACTCTTAGAAGGTATATTTAATATCTTCTTCAATGAAAATAGTTTATCGTTGATACTTCTCGAGTTGAATTTGACTTTATGTCATATATGTCAAAGCTAAAGTAAAAACTTAAACTACAAGTTTGTGGCAATAAAGCCAGCCATGTATAAGTTATTAAGATATAAATAATTTGTAATATTCGTCCCATTAGAAGAATAATGTCTTATCTTCAGATAAAACAAAAATGAAATTATTATAAATTTGGCATTAAAAACCGTAAACTATCAATTGATCAAATTTATATTTTGTTAAATATTGACTAAAGAATAAAATAAAAATTTATCAATCGATAGTTTACGGTTTCTAATGCCGAATTTTTTAATAATTTCATTTTTGTTTTATGTGAAGATAAAACATTATTCTTCTAATGGGACGTATTGTGTTGTACTCTTATTGAACTTACCTCCAAATAAAAGAACGAGTAGAAAAGATAACAGATCAAAGTATAAAGAAAATACTGTTAACGGCATAGTTTCTATGAACCAATCCGAAATGTTGTTGTTCGATAAATGGTTGATATACGAACTGAGACCCTTGGCAATAGTCGCCGAACCTGGAATAGAAAATGCTATTAAGAAAAGTGGACGCAATCAGAGTTTTCGGTCGAATCATTATCATCATTCCAACTCATAAATGTTCTACTGCTGGGCACGGGTTGACACGGGACAAAGAATTTGGAGAGAAACTAGCTTACTATACGAGACGCTGACTAGACGGTTTGGTATTTGGTATACGGTTTGGTTCGAATATTCTTTTTTCACAGTGCTCTAGTCTTCATTAGGTTACTCCCATAGTCGCCTCTTACGACACCCACGGGTTGAAATGGGGTAGTGACATTATGTATTCTTAATCCATCACTACACAGATAAAATAAGCAAAGCTTCTGATCCGAACCGCAGGATCGTGAAGCGGTGCTATTGAAAATCTTTTGAGAAGTATGATGTCTAGCAGTCGCCGTCTTACGTCTGATATGATGACGATGAATGATGAACTCACCAAAAACAAACTGGAGGATATTGTTCCATCCGACGAGGAACCCTGTCAGCTCACCTAACGCCACGTACGCGTATGTGTATGAAGCGCCTGCCAGAGGCACGCGCGCGCCGAATTCTGCGTAACATAGACCTGAAACATTCACATATACACAATTACACACCTATTTCAAAATAGTCTCACTGCTAAACCTATTTCTACCAAATATATAAGATATTTAACGGTATGATCCTGGTTTCGCGAGTATAAAAATATTCTTAACCACGAAAAAACATCTTGAAAGCTTTTACTCTCAAATTTAATAGAGTGACTGAAATTATCTCCAGGCTACAGAAGTTGACGCGGTATTTTGTTAATACCTATTAAAGACAGAATAGCTGTACTGTGGGTAACTAGTTGGATCGGTTCCTTATGAATTTCCACATTATTATAGAAGAAGAAAAATAAGAAACTACGACCCTAAGAAACAGCACCTTTACTGATAACAGTAGACGTTGACTTGGCTGAATATCTGGTATTGCTGATACATGGACGTTGCCGTCGCGTGGATTGTGTGCAGCCTACTTTGTCAGATCTATAGTAAAAGTTATTCATGTGCGAGCCTCTTAGAGTAGTAAGATGTTGATATGACCATAATTTCTATTAGTATACCAATTGCCACCGCTAACATGAAGTGCCTCAAATCAGTCCACAGTATTACATAGAACGGTTGTCGAACACCCAGTCACTTTTACACGAAGAGATAGTAATCCTAATTACGCATTGATAGTTTAAACAGCTCTCTTTCAAACATTAATTCTTCTAATGTTATGAACGCGAAAGTTATAATGTCCAGAACGGTGAAACGAATCCATGTGAAAATTTGCAGACAGATAGATTAATTCTTATTGTCTGGAACAGCGCAGAGCCTACATTTTACCGATATAACACGCTCTTGGAACCGCACGAGTAAGGTTGTTTATTAATATACTAGCTTTTGCCCACGACTTCGACCGCATAGATTTCGATATTTATAAATCTTTGTTTTAAGTGCAATCCTTGAATTTTCATGTACCTATCATTCCACTACAGGGGGTTGAATTTAAATTTTATGTCAAACAGATAACATTTTCGTCCCTGAAATGCTTGAAAAAACCATCCGTCAGCGAACTGGTCGTAGGCGAATTTGCTGACACTACTTTTCAAATAACTTGTTACATTCTTATCTTGTGACTTTCATAAGTGTCACCTTGTAACCTAGATGAATAAACGAGATTTCATTTAATTTTATTTCATTTCGTTTCATCCAATCAATCTCTAATCATTTTTACCCCTATTCCATTACTTAGGGTAGGTTTTTCAAAGACCAAAAAGTACCCATTAACTCATTTTTTCTTATTTTAAGACTTATAAAGAACACACCCTCCAAGTTTCAGGAATCTACAATCACCGGTTTAGTCTGTGCGTTGATCCGTCAGTCAGTTATTCAGGACAAAGCATTTTATATGTATAGGTAGATAGATGACGTAGTTCTATATTATCACGATAATGTAAGATATAAATAATACGCTATTTACTAAAATCAGAACGTAAAAAGGAAATAATTTTAGCAATTTAAATTATTTTAATCTGATATGATTTTATTGTTTTAACATGAAATTGGATTGTATGATAAGAATATGACTAATATTAATAACTAGGTACGAAGATTCCGCGAAATAATGAATCGTTCAAAAACCTACTTTAGTTTATTGTTTAGTAAATATTTTGAAACTTATGGAAATAATCAGGCGGACCGTACGTCTGTTTGCCACCGTCGTGGTATAAAAAAAAATAAAGATTTCCTTTGAATAAAGATACTGTAATCAATGCGCTGTTTTGAAAGGTGATAAGCTATTAGATTGTTTTTCACTGGTGATTTGTCTTAACTCGCATTTGACATACTCATATGCGTTTAGTTGAAAGGAAGCGCTTGTTTTTCTGTAAACATAGCCACTGATTTCATAATCATTTCAACCCATTAACGTCCCACTGCTGGGCACGGGTCTCCTCCAAAGATTGTGGAGGGAATTTAGCCTACTATACCACGCTGGCCAGACGGGTTGGTATAGGGTTTGTTTCGAATTTTCCTTTTCTTGCAGTGCTCTATCTGCATAAGGTTGCTCCCTTAGTCGCCTTTTACGACACCCACGGGTTGAGATGGGGTAGTGGCATTATGTATTCTTAATCCGTCACTACAAGGATCAGCTAATGTAAGTTTGTGTTATGGGATCTAGACAACAGATAACATGCATGTAACTTTCTTAATACATAAACATTTATCGAGCTTGAAACGTAACAACATTTCGTCTATATTAATACGTTTATCGAACGCATTACACAATTAAAAGTGAACCCTTGTAAAACACGTACGCCTCATACACACTTAAAAGTCCTGCTACATGGTTGGAAACTTGCCTTCCACAGTGCCCTTGGTGGATTCCGACCGTGTAGCTAGCTGTTGTAAACCAAATTTCATACAAACTACGCGGATGGTAACCAAGCTCCCACCAAGGTCACTGTTGGAACGCAAGTTTATAACCGTGTAGAACACCTATAAGGATAGATATCTTTGACCGGGAGGTATAACGTTTAATAGAAAAATACATAATATTGTGCTTCGACTGCTTCGACACTAGTACACTATGTTTGTATCGATTGCAAGTCATATACTTACGAATATATTATTTAAAATCAACACATACACGTCGTTTGCACGCAACACACACATAGAAAACACCCGAACTCCGAAGTCTGTGGTGGAAATTAAGTGAGATTTATGTCCAGCAGTGGGCGTCGTTGGGCTGATATGATGATGATTACTTTAATAAAAGATCGAATGGATAATTTCGTAACCTCTCCCCTAAAACACACACATAACGCACATAAATTACAACTTTATCTCGTGTGCCAGTCGGACCCACTACTCTCGCCGATGATAGTGACGAGCTGACCACCTTAAACGCTACGATACAGTGACGTCAGATTAAATTTGAAACTTCACAAAAATGTAAATCATACCAGCCAACATAGTCATGACTGCGGCGAGAAGGAAGGACAGTATGATGGACGGGCCAGCCATCCTCATAGCGACGAGGCCTATAAGGACGTACACGCCAATGCTTAGAGTGCTGCCCAGGCCCAGCGCCGTCGTATCCAAGCGGTTCAGGCATCTGGAAAACATACAATTTACGAAATTATGCTTTGTTTGGCGACAGCGTAAACTTTGGTATCAAAATCTCAAGGTTGTATTACGGTTTGTTGACAAATATATATATATATATATGTTTATATGTTACTGTTTTCCGTCTTTGTACGTAGATAGTACACTTCCTCATGAATCACCATGTATTGGCGAAAACCGCATCAAAATTCAGACCGCCGCGCTGACGCCCTCTAGTTAAATTATATATTTATTTTATTTCAGAAGTGACAAAAGAGAGCTGGATCACCTAATGGTAAGTGATTTCCACTACCCAGAGGCATCTGCAACACCAGAAAAATCGCTGATGCGTTGCACGTGCACGATCAGTGACAGATCACTTTCTTACATATTAAAATAGCTTTCGCGCGGGACTTCGTTCTCCTGGATCTTTGTTTGGCCACTACACAGCTCCTATTGGCCGTAGCGTGATGTTATATAGCATAAAGCCTTCTTCGATAAATAAGCTATCATCAACAACCCATTAAGTCCCACTGCTGAGCTTGGGTCTCCTCTCCTCTAACTAGAGAACTGAGAGGATTTAAATAAGCTAATACAATACAAAAATATTTTATCAATTCGGTAAGTTCTCGAGATTAGCGCGTTCAACGAAACAAACAAACTTCAGGTTTATAAAGAAGAATCTTTGCTCTATAATGCGCTAGCCTGGTGCCAATAAGGGTAGGACGCACCAGGTTTTAAGCATACCTATAGATCGTCTTGTAGATAATGCCACATACCTTCTTAGTGTGTTAGGGTCCTCAGGCTCGAATCCCCGCTTCCTCAACGGTGCCCTGCATACGGACCACCCTTTAACCATTGTTCAGAGTCTTCACCTCATTTAGACTATTGTTAATATTCTAATATAAAACTTCAACCACCTGCAACATACAACATATACGTATTCACTTGACAAATCGTTTGACAAACAGCTGATTTTAAACTGTCAAAACAAATGATACAAAACGTTTAAAATACTTAAACACCTATAACCTCTTTGGGGATAGTGAAACTAATGGGAAAATTGATATTGCTATATTATAATAATTATAAGAAAGAGGTCGTCTAGGTTTGTAAAATTTCTTCGATGGACAACAATACCACCATTGTTGTCATGTAAGTAGGTACCTTGACAATCTACGAATTACGTTAACCTTTTGACCGCCACGTCAAATCGGTATCGCTGTGGCTTGAGCGCCAAGCTTTTAAAATACACTACATTTTTGACGTGCCACGCCGTCATTGGCGTCTGAAGAAAGTGTTTTTGTAGGAAAATGTTTCATAATATTTTTTTTAACTTTCACACACAGCGCCATCTAGTCCCAAACTAAGCTAATGCTTGTAATATTTATACTAGACAACTGATAAAATACTTAAATACATACACATTCTAAATACATTACACCCAGAAACAGAACAAATAATTCTGCTCATCACACGAAGATTTGTCCTGGGTAGGAATCGAACCAACGACCTCTGTATCAGCAGTCAGAGTCACTAACCACTGAGCCACGGCAGCTTACTTGAAAGTAATACTAATCAAGAAACTTTTTCTAACTGACGGTGCTGTAAAGTAGGATAGGGAGATCTAGAAAATGGGTTTGGAAGGGACTTGACCGCACCAAGGTAGATCTTATCAAGGTCAGAACACACACTTATAACAAATGTTATTACTTATATAATTTTTAACGTTTGATTAGAATGATTTTATTTGTTTTATTTAATAATCGGGATGAATCTGGTACGTTTAACGGAACGGTGTTTAAATTAAATTAGCCTTAGATCAGATTTCTTATTTTATATTTCTTTTCAACTAGGAATATGAGTTTAAAATAGTTAAAATTAAAGTCCTATACTTATAGCTTAAATTTACACAATTCTAAACGGAATACTGATATAGTTTCTTAAATCTTCTTTAACCTGTCCTAGAAGATAGAGCTGACCAAACTAATTGGTGCTTCTCAAGTCTCTTTGAATATTTTCAAATACAATGAAGTTAAATAAAACCTATATAATCCCAACACTAGAAGAAACAAAAGAGCATTTCCATATAACTATGTAGAAGACAAACACACAGGTAATCTTTCCTAGTTAATCTCTGTTATCTCTCGGTTAAGTTAACCTTACGTTCCACAACGTTGCACAACGTTGATAGCTGATAACTGCACTTATCAATACAGAGAGCAGCCAATCGATGGGAGGATGTAATCTTAGATCGGTTTGTGGATAGTTGTGTGAGTCATGATCGTTTATGCACCTTTTTTGGACAAATATCTAACGAGCAAGTTCTATATTTAAACGCCAGCTTCCGCACGCGACATCTGCAATGGTGGCCGAATGGATAAGTGACCTGCTTGCTAAACACGAGGCCCGAATTCGATTCCGAGCGGCAGTTCCAATGTGGATTTAACTTTGTGGAATTTATATGGACTAGTCATGGGACTGACCAGATGAATGACCAACGGTGAAGGAAAACATCCCTCTTAGCTCTCTATATTAAGAGAGAAGAATCGTGCGCAGCAAGTGGGATAAAAATATGGCTCTCCCCGCCTAGTATGTCTGTTTTAAGTAGATAATATAATCTATCATTAAAGAAAATTTTATACAGACCCTTTCAGCCGTTTTGGCTTTATCGAGTAACAAATTACCCAACCATCCTAACTTTTGCATTTGTAATATTTGTAGGATTCTAACAAGCAAGTCATAAATTTAATTACTGCTATCTTAAAACATGTAAAGATTCCGATTACAATTTGTATTTTGACAACGCATCGGTTTTCAAAAGTGTTTGTATACAATGCAATTTCTTCCAAAAAATATTCTTTCGTGCGCTTGCAAAACAAGCCGAGTGAAACTCACTATTCTGGATGTTATGTACCTAAGTATTGGCTTAGCTATTTCTAGAATTTCTGAATTATTTTTCATGTCCAAGTTGTCGAAACAGATGATAAGGGAAAAATTCACAATACTGAAGCAATAAACACTATTATACTATACAGTCTAAGCAGAGTGGTAACAGTAATCTCATCATTTCAACCTATAAACGTCCCACTGCTGGGCACGAGTCTCCTCCAAAAAATGTGGAGGGAATTTGGCCTACTATACCACGCTGGCCAGACGAGTTGGTATAGGGTTTGTTTCGAATTTTCCTTTTCTCGCAGTGCTCTTGTTTGCATTAGGTTATTCCCTTAGTCGCCTTTAACGACACCCACGGGTTGAGATGGGGTAGTGACGTCATATATTCTTAATCTGTCACTAATTAATTGGATTATTTAAATCCGTTTTATTTTATAAATTCGTTCCACTTATAAATAAATAAGCGACTGGCATGCAAAATACACGGTCCCGGGTCCAAGTTCGATTCACACTGACACCTGTTGTCGTGGTGTCAGTGTGAATCGAACATTCAGAACGAATGCTAAATACATAAGCTCGTGTTATATCTAGAGTAAAGATTTTATCTAGGCTAAGATATTTGTTACATTCTTGTTTATAGATAACGAAACAGGTATACGTGACGCTTTCATCATGATTCGTTATACTAACAATGATTTTCACCCCTAGGGTATGATACCACTCTTTCTTTTATATTTAAATGACAACACCCGCAGTAGAGCACATGCCCGAATAGTGATTCGGGCATGTGCTACGAGTAGGTAGTAGAAGTAGGTACATAACCTCATGGGTAACCATTTTCGGAAGAACTGGTTACTCTAGATATAGGTATTTTTTTTAACAACAATTTACATAATATGCTAGGTTTTTTTGACTGCTTTGTAATATGAGATTAATTTGATTTGATGCTGACTGTACATCGGTGCTAATTTTAAATGTTATCATTGAGTAAATAAAAACTTTTTTTTGGGACTCTACCGACCTCTAGTTGGCAAAACGTGGCTGTGAAAATCTTCCCTTAAATCTTCGACCCTTCGAGTTTGTGAACAAGCCCGATGCAATTTGTTATGATGAGTAATAATAATATCTAACCTAAAAGGCACAGTATGACACACAACACACGCACCAAATGATTTCAAAGTAAAAAGGTTACAATCACTATCTCACTCACGAGATCACTGTTACAACTAAGACAACGCACACAGAAACAACACATTATATCTCTAAATCTCTTTAAAATCCACTTTCAACACTCACCTTGCACTTTCAGAGTTCACCTTTCTCTGTCTGCATTCACCCTTTCAGTTTTCACCCCTAAATGTTTACACTTGCCACATAATGGTTGTACCTAACACAGGGAGGTAACGTGACAATACGACGACGCACAATGAGTAACTAAACACAATACTGATAACATTAAGGTGCCAGTGATAAGATAAAAAAATAATCGGAAGATCTCTTTAACTCGTATTAAAGAGATATTTTATTATTGTACTGAGAATATTTTGATTGTGAGAATATATGGTTGATTGTCAGAGGTTTTCCAAGCGCTAGATTCTGACTTTCATTAGAATATTTTTGCAAACAAGATAAAATAATGCCATCAATGGAAAATGTCTCTTTTTCTCGAAGAGGTGAAACGTATACCTAGGTATATATTATTCTGAATTTCGACATTCAATTAGTCAGTTTTGATGTCACTGTCAAATGTAAGGAAATTTAGATATTGTTGCTGTCATTTTCAAACATTTGATAGCGACATCAAAACCTACTAATCGAATGTTGAAATTCAGAGTAAGCCCTCAGCAGACGCGTAAAATGACTTTGTTACAAACTAAGAGTATCTGTAATAAAGCGATCTCGGGTATGTTAACACTTTATCGGCTCACCGAGACTTAATTAAATGAAATAAAATCTCGTTTATTAATTTAGATCACAAAGTAATTCATATAAAATCACAAGTACACAGTACAGGTTCTCCGAAACATAGTGTCAGTTAATTTGCTGGCCAGTTCGCTGATAGGAGCTATAAGAAGCAGCCGGCAAGAGGGTCTTTCCCCTTTGAAAACCAAACGGACCACGGTTTGGTCTTGGTGTGAAACAGCCAATTCAAAAAAGGCCGTTCCGCGATTGACACCGTAGTCCCAAAGTGTCGTGGTCCCACGTCAAAGTCACGCCACTCTTTTAAATAAATAGATACATTTTTCGTAAGTAATAATCTGGGTAGCGTGTAAAGTGACGCAGCAGAATACCACACCCGGTCCACACACTTAACACCAGGTAGATTGCGAATTCATCTGCTATCCTAGGCACTAAGAAAAGCGAGGGAAAGCGTTGTTACAAAAGAAGCTATGAGTGATCACGTACGCCAAAACGGCTGTTTCAGTATATTAGTTTCAATCAATATGTGGGAGCTTAGGTATGTGACGTCGACGATGACTTATGGCTTATGACTACACCATAATTTATAACATTCAGTAGGTATAGAAATTATTGAATTATCTACCGCATATATTATACTAGCAGTAGCGTAGGGCTTCGCTTCTGTGGCTCTTTGTTTGGCCAATAGTCAGTTCCTATTGATCATAGCGTGATGTTATATAGCCTGTAGGTATAAAAGTAGACGAAATGTAAATGTGTACAGGTCTACCTACCCCTTCGAAAAAATGCGTAATGATGTATGATGTAGGTGCATTTTACCGAAAATAAACTAAATTATGGTCTCCAATAATAGTATCTATGTGCCTATTTGTAAGATTAAATGAATAACTAGAATAATTAGACTTGCCTTGTAAAACATTCTGCAACAAGTGTTGTTATCATATTAATGTGATAAGTATTTAGATATAAACTGTTGATAGTGCAACGATTTCTCACTTATTTTGTATAGAAAGACTAACAAAAAACAAGCCTAGGAAACGCAAATTATTACAATAACGCTCTAATGCCTAAGCTCTCAGGATTAGTTTAGCTGCTGATACAATCCAGAACATTCTGCTACCTTTATAGCAGAATGTTCTGGATTGTATCAGCAGCTTCTGTTCCATAATTTCTTTCACATAGCAACAGACCAAGGCGGGATATTTTGGACTGTAATAATCAATAAGGGTAGTGATATAGTTAATATAATTTATATCGATAATTTAGTTACACATTGTAGGTCATGATCACATTGTTTACGCTTGCCTACAACCTCAATTAGTTAGTCCAATTATATTGCTTTATAATCATTTAAATATCTAAGTAGTGTTTTACCTTATCAGCATTTTAACATATATGTACATACTCACAAAGATGTAAATAGTAATTATAAATACTCTCTCATTTACTTAATAAAGATCATTCTGAACATGCAATCGTAGTTTTCACTACAGTTAATAAAGTTTATAAAATAAAGTAGAATAAAAAGCCTATGTCTTGAATTAAACACAGAATACTTATAATAGCAGTTATATGATCCTACCTGTTATATGGACATTTAATTAATTATCAAATCAAATTATCAAATCTTGTAATTAATTATTAAATCAAATTATCAAATCTTTTAATTAATTAATCAAAATAAAAAGACTTCTTTTACCCACCTAATTATTTTTTCACCAGGATTGTATTGTAGATGACCTTTTGTCGCACTTCCATGCACAACCATTAAAAAAAAAATCTAAACAATTTAACGATATCAAAATTCGTAGCTTTAAAAAAACAACTGCACTTAAACAAACACAGTCTACAGATATAAATACACTAACACATACACTTCAAAACTTAAAGCACCTACATAAAGCACTTTTTCACACATAAAAGGGTTTTTCAGCTCGAGCTTGACGTATTTGCACCACACTCAAATTCAAAAACATAAGTAAATAAAGGCCGGTGTACACCAAAGCGATGTTAATATGAAACGTTATCAGATAACACAATAAGTATGCGACTATTATCACTCGTTATCAAATCGACGAAGTACCGTATCATGACGTATCCATAATTAATAAGCTAATTACTAAAATTGGAAGCGTTGTTTTACAAGTGATTAGTCATATACTATTCTATGGGCCCGTTTTTTATTTTGGTGGCTATTTCACTTTTAGACAAATCTTATTTCTTTAATGTTCACAAAAATTACATTCCGAGATATACAAAAACAAAATAACATGTACATATATAATAATTGTGTGGTAGGTAATTGCTTAATAAAATTGTGTGTTGTACATTTTTACTTTGTTAAGTACCTATATAAATAAGAGTACTTGTACGGACACTCGATCCCACAGTCAAACCATTAAATGGTTTTGTGGGGCAAAATGTAAATTTTATTTTATACTAGCTGTCCCGGCGAACTTCGTACCTACCACCTACTTAATTTAGGATTTTATGAAAGTATACCTACCTACCTACCCTCTACATACCTACCTCTACCCTAACTACCTACACCACCTACCTACATAAAAAAAAACGTAAAAACCAGCCTTAAACTTCAACGAACATTTAAAAAAAAGAATTGGCCAAATTGGTCCAGGCGTTGTTGAGTTATGCGCTTACCAACACATTTAGCGATTCATTTTTATATTATAGAAGATGTATAGATACAATAAATAAATAAATAAAAATAGGCAAATTTAACTCAACTATATGAGTTTTCTACCAGCAAACACAGTAGAGTAGAGTAAAAAGAAATATTCTTGCGTCTTGACAGACGGACAGACAGACGGACAACGGAGTGATCCTATATGGGTTTCGTTTTTTCCTTTTGAGGTACGTAACCCTAAAAATGACACCAAAATAATGTCTATTTTTGATGATTTAGCAAACAGTTTAGAGAAAGACAGACTTACCATGACTGGCCTGTTGGTCTAGTGGTTAGTGACACTGACTGCTAAGCCGGAGGTCATGGGTTCGATCCCCACCCAGGACAAAACTTTGTGTGATAAGCATGAAGGTTTGTTCTGTGTCTGGGTGTAATTTATCTATAATATGTATGTATTTACAAAAAAAATGTATTTAAGTAGTATATCAGTTGTTTAGTACCCATAACACAAGCAAATATAATTGCTTACTTTGGGACTAGGTGGCGCTGTGTGAATGTGGTAGAATATTATATTATATTACCATGTTCATGAAATTTCCTGGATTACCGCTTTCAAGCGCTTACATAAAACATTATAGCAATATTTTTACTAGTATATTGTGTATTGTTTATCAATGCCTTTTTGCAGATTACTGCATTTCATCTTATTATAAAACAGATCATGGTTATTGTTTTATTAATTATATTGTAGGTGTTAAAACTGAATATAGTCACAATAATTGATAAATTAATCAGTTTTTAATTTTCTATACGGTTAATTTAATTTTCTAACATTACATAACGTATGCCATAAAAATACGTCGTTCTTTCGAAAAAGTTTACGGTCTAGGAGCAATCCGAAGAGTCAGAATCACCCCCTGGGGTTATCACGAGCGCGTTGATATGTTAACACTTCACTTGGTTACGTCGGGGGTTAAAAATACAATATTAATTGCGTGCTATTCGAGTACCAACGAATTACCGTAAAAATGCCATAGATACATCTATCCACACTTTTTGTGTATGGATATGATCACATCAGAAGTCATATTTATATCAATGTGGTAATTTAAATTAAGTCATATACGAATAGAAGCAAGTAAAACTATGACCTTTTTTTTTAATCAACTAAGTAATGCCTGATAAAAATAAATAGCAATACATACAATAACATTTGATTGCTTGTGGGTTAAGGGTCATACTCATAGACCTAGAATCTGCTCGCTACCGCTAGTCATACATATGCGGACGGTATCATGACATAGCATCACGTGTTTTCCCCGAAAGGGTAGGCAGAGGTGTATTACACCCACGTTTCGCACGCTATTTTAGGTCATATGTTACAGAGGACTAGCATATTGCCACTAATTAATTAATTCCGCCAACTAGGACCGCAGTCCTAGAACTATTTAATATTCCTACTCACTGACTAGGATCTATTGTTCAAGTGAGACGATGAATTTATTATATCAATGTGTTCAAGCCAAAAACAGTATAATATTTATGGCTTAAATAATATAATTTCTATCTAACGAAAAAAAGAACATAACATACAGCATATTTCGCCAGCTATGTTTGGTCCCATGAAATAGGGGGCGAGCCTATTGTCATCAACCGGGAACATTTGTATACCAAACTCCGGGAAAATCTTAATACTGGAATTTCATGATAGAAAAACCCAATACCATTTTCACCCGACCCGGGAATCGAACCCGGGACCTCTTGCACAGCAGTCGTATACACTTCCCGCTGCGCCACCGAGGCAGAAAAAAAGAACTATAAAGTAAAAAGTAAATACAATTTTATAACTTTGCGATTAATTTGTTGCCTGAAGCCTCCTTCTGGGCACTGGTGATAGCACTGATAGCCGCCAATATTCGTACTACGTCGCAAATTCATTTCTTTTTTTTTATATTTGTTATTTTAATGTTTTATTTTTTATATTTAGTTAGTAATTAATTGATCATAACCATTACAGTTAATAGGTATTCTATATGAAATTAATATTTTTATAATTTTATTTTAACACGCACAAATGAGTCAATTAAAATATTATCAATATACGAGTGCGTGTTATGTGGGTTTATATACTAAGGTTAATGTACTTAATGTATGAACTATACCTGGATAGGCTGCTATGTTAATGCTGATGTAACTTTATCAAGAAAAAAAAAACCAAAAATTATGTAATTATTACATCGGCTCCTGAAAACTAAATGAGTAGGCACACCTTGTTTAATATTAGAAAAGCAATTCATATTTTTTTAAATCAGCATAATTATTATAACTGCTAACTTTTTCCTACTATTTTTTCTTAACCTTTCTCCACCAGTCCTTCTCATAAGCATTTAATCAACAGAGTTTATTAACCCTGCCCTCGGCGAGTGCAAGCCTTATAGTAAGTGATTATGGATAACGTGCAATTTCAGGAACATCACGAGCGCATTCTGTTCAATTGATTCACTAAACTATAAGCATGTTAAATTATGTTTTTTGACATTTTATGAAATGTTCTGATACTTGAGTGTAGTACCTAACTACTTAATAACTATGAAAGCAATAGATATTTACATTATTATAATAATATTCTAGGTCAAAAATGAGGCTATTGACCGATCTATATAACTGTGTTTGCGAAGCGAGAGTAGGTAACTAAGATATTATTTTTTGCTAACATTAAGTATTCAGTCGTATAGAATACAATAGATACAATATAAACCGGTATTAGACAGGTTCCTACGTACCTACTAAAAATGTTGACATTTTGTTTTAAACAAATATAATATAATATTCTAACACATTCACACAGCACCATCTAGTCCCAAAGTAAGCAATTATATTTGCTTGTGTTATGGGTAGAGATGGGTTAATAGCCGGATGCTTTGGGTTATTATCAGTTATAATCCATAAGTAGCCATTAATAGCCTTGCAATAGACAATAACCCTGCTATTAATATTTTGATAAAAAAATAAATGTTTTTCTTTGTGTTATTCTAAAATCTGTTGGTGTGTACATAAATTGGGTGAGTGTACGCAGTGCGATACATTATATTGCTATTCTTTTTTTTATTTTCACTTTTTATATGTGCAAAAGTGTTAAGAGGGTTCATACAGAAATACATGAAATCACGAGATTTCAACGTTCGTTTCTTAATATAACTTTATATGTAGCTAAGTAATTCTTGGCATATTTGAACAACAGTTTTCTTGTCTAAAAAGTGTGTTGAGAAAAACTGACTATTTATTATTAGTATTTTAGTTAGAACAGTTCTTTCGCACAGCGTTTTAAGAAATTCTACGAAACAAGCTCACTTTGCGATTCAACAAGCACTAATGTAATTGATATTCATAGAAAAAAAAGATTGTTTTAAGGTCTACCTACATTATTATAGTCCTTTAGTCGCTCTATTGAGAAAATATTACAAAAATATATATGTTTTTAGAACTAAAACGTAAAAACTTTGATCAAGTTTGATGAGAATTTTGGTACACTATATGTTTTTAAAGTCCATTTTTTTACATTTTATTACGAAGCAAGATGTTGTCATTTATATATACGTCGGTAATATTTTCGAAATCCGCCATCTTAAACTTTGTTGTTTTTTGGGCTGATTGAGACCAAAATCGATATCTGATGAAGTGACGATCCCATTGATCACTGGGCATAGTTTTGAAGTCAAAGTTGTGAAAATGCCCGCCATCTTAAACTTTGTTGTTTTTGATCTGATTGACACCAAAATCGATATCTGACGAAGTGACGATCCCATTGATCATAGGACATCGTTCTGAAGTCAAAGTTGTAAAACTGCCCGCCATCTTAAACTTTGTTGTTTTTGGGCTGATTGACACCAATATCGATATCTGACGAAGTGACGATCCCATTGATCACTGGGCATAGTTCTGAAGTCAAAGTTGTAAAACTGCCCGCCATCTTGAACTTTGCTGTTTTTGGGCTGATTGACTCCAGAATCGATATCTGACGATCCCTTTGACTGTTTAACATAGTACTGTAGTCAGAATTCGAAAAAATGGCCGCCATCTTGAACTTTGCTGTTTTTGGGCTGATTGACTCCAGAATCGATATCTGACGATCCCTTTGACTGTTTAACATAGTACTGTAGTCAGAATTCGAAAAAATGGCCGCCATCTTGAACTTTGCTGTTTTTGGGCTGATTGACTCCAGAATCGATATCTGACGATCCCTTTGACTGTTTGACATAATGCTGTGGTCAGAATTTGGAAAAATATGCACATACACGATATCTGACAATCCTTTTGACTGTCTATTTTGAAGTCAATGCCCAAAAAAAGCGAAGTTCAAGATGGCGGCCATTTTTCCAAATTTTAATTTCAGTATTATGTTAGACAGTTAATGGTATTGTCAGATATCAATTTTGGAGTAATTCAGTTCAAAAACAACAAAGTTCAAAATGGCGGCCACTTTTGCCAATTTTGACATCAGCACTATGTCAAACAGTCAAAGACATCGTCAGATATCGATTGTGGAGTCAATAAGCCCAAAAACAGCAAAGTTCAAAATGGCGGCCATTTTTCCAAATTTTGACTTCAGTACTATGTTAGACAGTCAAAGGGATCGTCAGATATCGATTTTGGAGTCAATAAGCCCAAAAACAGCAAAGTTCAAAATGGCGGCCACTTTTGCCAATTTTGATATCAGCACTATGTAAAAAAGTCAAAGGGATCGCCAGATATCGATTTTGGAGTCAATCAGGCCAAAAATAGCAAAGTTCAAGATGGCACATGTAGTTAACTACTTTTCGATGTAGTTAGTAATCTGATTACACAAAAATAGTTAACTGCGCCCAACACTGATCACTGGGCATATTTTTGAAGTCAACATTGTAAAAATAAACTTTGTTGCTTTTGGGCTGATTGACACTAAAATCGATATCTCCTTACACGTCAGCAGCTACGAAAAGAACCTTTATTACTCAAGCTGATGAACATACAAAAAAAAAGAAACAAAATAAATACTGAATGAGCAGAAAAAATAATTTACATATCCCACAACTGAAATTTGGAAAACAGACCATCAAGAGTAGTTACGGAAAGTGATTTCCACGTGGATTATTATTTTACGAAACCTTTCGCTTCAATATCAGAAATCGGTGAAATATCCTGTGACAGTAATCAACCTGTACATCTAAATATACCAGAATCAATAATAAATAAATAAATACTGAAGAATCCAGTGTTTCTAGTAGTAATTAGGCTGAAGATTATTTTTGATCAAAGAAACAAAAACAAAAAAAAACAAATAAAAAAAAAAACTAAAACAAAAAAAAAACTAAAATTTATATAAATGACTGATTAAGAATTAAAAAAAAGTAAAACTAAGTATAAAAAAAATATAACTACTAAATATTATGTAGATAGCTGATTGAAAATTTTGAATAGGCCAGATTAGTTTTAAATTGCACATAAATTTATTACAAATTAATAATATAATGAATATAAAGTCTAATCTGACAGTCCTAAGCCTGAAAACCATCAAGGAAAATTTTCAATCACTAAAATAACATTAATAGCAGGGTTATTATCCAAAATTGGCTATTAATGGCTATTAACTGCTTTTAATCGATTATTATCAAAATGATATTAACCGGATTATTAGCATTACCCAACACTAGTTATGGGTACTAAACAACTGATATACTACTTAAATACATTTTTTTTTGTAAATACATACATATTATAGATAAATTACACCCAGACACAGAACAAACCTTTATGCTCATCACACAAAGATTTATCCTGGGTGGGGATCGAACCCACGACCTCCGGCTTAGCAGTCAGGGTCACTAACCACTAGACCAACAGGCCAGTCGAAAAAATGTAAATAACCGAGTCATATTATTTTTTATTTTCCAAAATAAAAGGTGCTACAAAAACTCCGCAAAATCCCCACTAAACACGTTATGAACAAGTTTAACTGTCCGCGGGGTATTTTGTACACATTATTACGTACTAGTGATGACATCATTCAGTATACTTTCATCTTGGATATTATTATACCTAATAATAAATAAATACCTATACTTTGAACTCATTACCATGCATAAGTAGTTGTACAGTGTTGCCCGTGTTGATCCGTGTAGTGACTAAAAATACATAATGTCACTACCCCATCTCAACCCGTGGGTATCGTAAAAGGCGACTAAGAGTAATCTTATGCGGACAAGAGCACTGCGAGAATAGGAAAATTCGAAACAAGCCCTATAGCAACCCGTCTGGCCAGCGTGCTATATTAGGCTAAATTCCCTCCACAATCATTGGAAGAAACCCGTGCCCAGCAGTGGGATGTTAATGGGTTGGGGTGACGTGATGATGATGACAGTGTTGCCCGCAGCACTACTCACAATTAGATTCCCATGACCACAGCAGGATTTCGTTTTAAAAAAATAAGATTTTATTTAAAAAAATATCAACTAACATATTTAGGACAGAGCGAACCAGTTAGCGCCAAGTAATGCACTTTCCGAACTCAAGTCGCAGAGTTTAACTACCTCACAACAAAATATAATTATAGCTGCAGTCTTCAGAAAGGCGGAAGTACTTTAAAAAAGTTTCGGAGATATTTGCATTCGAGTTTACAAACTTTATCAGTACGTGCTGTTATTATACTAACTAACTCCTAAACCGGTGCGGGTCCAAATCCGTAAATTACGTACGTGTTCAAAAATGTGGTACCTAACTTATTGTTGTTTCAGTTGTTAAATGTAACACAACACAAGAACACCTCTGTCGTACAATAAGAGCGATATATGTATGATGTATTTGCAACTCATTTCACAGAAAAATTCTGTACAAAATTCTAATATTTCTAGTTATGCCGTATACGTCAATACAAATTAGTTTCTATATTTAAGACAATAAAGTTTAGATTTTATTAAATAGCTATATTTATGACGTAACCACAATATGTAATAAAATGTATTTCTTTTTGTTCGCCTAAAACCTTTCGCCTCGAAACATATAATGTGAAAAAAATTAACAAAAGAGTAAATTTTTTGGTCACAGCTGACAAGCAGAACTAATTATTTGTTAGCAAGACACGTAGTAACTATTATCTAATCTGTGGCAAGACTGTTATAAGGCGTGGCCGTTGGACGCGGGTGGCACAAAATCGCTCGCTGTGGCGGAAATTAGGTGAGGCCTCTGTTCAACAGTGGACGTCATTGGGCTGATATGATGATGATGATGATCAAGACTGTTATTGCAAAAGTATAAACTATACTTATGCAAGTACTGGTGCTGTCTCTATTACCCCTCTCAAGTTATAGATATAATGTCCCACTGTTTGGCAAAGGTTTGCTCTCCAACCTAAAATCCACACAACAAACAACAAATACACACCCTGACCTAGTTGCGGGTTGGTAGATCAGACATCATCATCACCATGTCAACACATAAACATCCCACTGCTGAACACGGGTCTCCTCTAAAGAATGTGGAGGGAATTTAGCCTATTTATAAAACGCTGACGGGTTGGTATTGGATGTGTTTTGAATTTTTCTTTTCTTGCAGTGGTCTTTTCTGCATAAGGTTAGTCACCTTTTACGATACCTACGGGTTGACGGGGTAGCGACATTATGTATTCATAATCCGTCACTACATGGATATATCAACGGTACTCATATCAACCCATTAATCTCACACTGCTGGGCACGGGTCTCCTCTCCTCTATCTAGAGAGCTGAGAAGGTTATAATTGTGATATATTGTGCGGGTGACAAAAACTTATATGTAAAAATCAATAAGTATAATTGTCAATTCTTTATTGCGATCCATAATGTAATATGCTACGAGTAAATATGACGATATAATTTACCTAACTACATCTGATGTCACAGGAAAGTTTAAGGGGAAAACACACGAATTAATACAAGCCATAATATCCCGTTAGGTAGCAAATACAAGACGTATAATAAAACTAACAGCGACGTAATTAACCAATCATCATACCAACAGAAAGGTTATTTCTTGAGGAAACTCGCGCACTTACAATGAAGCCTGCGTTTAACGTGGCTTAGGCAAAACAAACGAATACCTTCATTCAATGAGTTATATATGACGTCAATGTGTAAATTATGAAAGACGTTGATTAAATATCTGTTTTCATAACATACCTAGCATCATATTTATTTTTCCTAAAAAGTCTTACTAGCTATCTTAAGAGCTTATTAGACTACACGATATTCAGAGTCCCTTTAAGGCACCTCCTAAACACCATGTAGCGTAATATACCATTGATCCATTAATTTAATATACTACACGGTGTTCACGAGGTGCCTTAAAGGGACCCTGAATATCGTGTAGTGTAATAACCCCTTTAGGTTTTATATAGTAAGGGCGAGCCTGTTATTGCCTAATAACTTGCTGACTGGTTTCAATATCAAAATAAAAAATGGATTTACCTAGACAGTTTTCGTCAGCGAGCTATTTGCTTACAGATTGAATTTATCAGTATAGGTAAGGAAAGTACTTTATGTACCGTTTTTATGAGACAGGCAACAATAATGTTTCCTCTATAAATTTATTCGTTCTACTCTGGGGACTTCCCCAGTCGAGCTTGAACGGCTTTCGTCCTTGAATTTTAACACTTCTATCAGGTTTCGCTCCCGCGGCTCCCCCCCGCTTTTCTCCCAGAAAATATTACCAAAATGAAAAGTACCCTTGGTGTTAAAAACATTGTCTATTTGTCTGTTTACTAAGTTTCATTATAATCCATTCAGCAGTTTTGACGTGAAAAGTCCAATATGCAAAACCTGCAACTTTTTTCATACGCTGACGAGGTGGAGCTGTGAAAAGAACTGGCATTAACTCACGCCACTCTTTAAAAAAAAATGGATAGTTACAATCTTTTGTAATTTACAATTTGGTTAGCGCACAGAACAGAGATAGAGTTTTTACTTTCATTGTTCTATGGGGTAGCGTGTAAAGTGACGCAGCAGAGCACTACACCATTAGATAATTGAGTTATAATTAATGTTTATAAACTAAATAAACAAACAGTCAGGCTTTGTGGTTGCATCACTTTACACATTATTCTCAATAAAGTCATCGTAAAAGAAGGATCTGAATGATAGCCAAGGTGCTTAGTGTGATCAATCTGTTCAGTTTTATTTACCATTTATTCTCATCATTCTTACTGGTCTATCTAACTATACCCATGCACAGTAGGTAAAACAAAATCAATTATTTTGTTTTACCTACTGTGCATGGGTAATAAAAAAAAGCTAAATAACAAGCTAAATAACAGCCACAGGACGTTTACTGTTGAATACATAATGCATACCTGATAAATACTCGTGAGAATACCTGATTCTCAAGAGATTTCTAATAGGAATAAAAAAATAATGTCAAATAATAACTATGAAAGGAATAGGGACTAAATACAACATAAACATTAAATTTTATGCTTTCATCTGTATTCAGTTAATTTTTGTAGTTGAAAATATTAAGGGCTGTGTCATTTTGTTTTGTTGAAAATTTCCTTGTAAATGACGTTATTGTAAACACCGCACAAACAAACAAACAAGGATGAAAGTTCAAGTGCGTAAACCGTGTATGCGTAGGTTTCTGAAATACGTATATTTTATACACACACACCAAACTCATATAGTTAGACCCAATGATATTGTATTTTTAACATACAATATCATTGGTTAGACCGTAATGTCCCCCGCGGGACTCACGGGAAATGTTATTTAGAAAAGCTTCTGAACTATATAACATCAAACCTTTTTCCTTCAAATGCTATGCAGAGATGTGTAACAACCACATTCCTCCAGCTAAATTAGGCCATGTGTATATGCCCCTCTCTCATCTCCAAACTGATACTGATTTTTTGTCAATATATCAGTTTATGCAAACAAGAGCAAGAAAAGGAAAAATCGAAACAAACCTTATGTCAACGTCTGGCCAGCGTGGTATAGTAAGCTTAATTCCCTTCACATTTTTTGGAGGAGACCCGTGCCCAGCAGTGGGACGTTTGTGGGTTGAAATGATGATGGTGAAAACAGTAAATAGTAGCCCATGTGCTATTCCAGACCAGACAGTAATATCTTTGTGCCAGATTTCATATACTTTCAACCGTTTTAGTACAAAGTAACACAAATAAATCCATCCATCCATCCAATTCCTCATCGTCGGCCGATGTCTGCCAAAACTGATGTGCAGTTTGACAGAAATGTTTTTAAATTAATGTTTTTCAACCCAAAAATCCAAAAAAATTTGTCGTTTTCTTATCTATCATATTTTTCGCATTTATAATGTGAGATTAATAAAATTAAATGCATTTACATCATATCAACTCTCTCATCATCATATCCGTCTTCGCTTTAGTGGCTTTCCATACTACAATTCCCATAGAGCATTGTTCTTAAACACAATGCATATAACTTTTCACACCCAACTGGCACAATCACAAATTGTTCTTTCTCTTATCACCTAAACAATGTCATACATACAGCTAATGTTCGATCTAATATTGCTATTTAGTTCAACAAAGTCCATAAGACGTAAGCGACATCCATTGCTATTCATAATTAGTATGTATGACTTAAAAATAGCGAAGTATTTAGATTGTTTCATGATGAGTGTGAAGTGTATTCTTTCTTTTAGAAATATGGAGCCCAATACCTACGAGATAAACCAGTACTTCTTCTGTCTGGGGTAAATTAGAGTTCCTTTTGATATGATGTAGATCTTGCTAGTTCTTTTCACCTCCGGTTAATTCCAGATAGAGTCTTTCACTGGATAGTTGGATACATTTCCAGACTCACGTATACAGCCCACATAACATAGCTCAGTTGGAAGAGCACTGGAAACGGAATGCCAGAATCGCAGGATCATATCCTGTTGTGGGTTTGAATTTTTCCATTACTTGTTTAGCGTTTATATAAGACTTACTTTTTTTAGTCAATAATTAGTTTCGAATCTAGTAAGAAGACTTAAAAGGACTAAACCTTTCGAGTTAGTGTAAGTGATAAACAGAAATGTAGTGATAAGTGCAGTGTATGAACACATGAACAAAGTGACTTCCCCTTAACAGACACTAAGAAAGTAGTTATTGGACTCATTCTTAGCAATATGATTAATTAGCAATTTAGGTTAGCATTGAATTATTTATAAGTCTTACAGGCTAGATTGTAATTAAATTTAAAGTAAATTATTTAAAGTAAAAAAATTGTTTTATACCACGATAGAACCTCAAAAGTGTACCTATATAGAATCACCCTTGTACCTTGGTGGTTAAGAAGCTAGGATCCGCCTGATGGTCAACAGTTACCGTAAACAGATGTATGCATGCATTCCATTTGTTTTTACCTTATAAAAACCCCTTTTTGAAGACCCCATACTATATTTCCTTAGAGGCTATCCTATAATGTTAAATAAGTACATATATTTCACATACTACCTACATAAAATGATGAATGTTAGTGTCACTAGCCTTTGATACATACAGGTACGAAATATCATTCACCGGCTCACTAGGGATGTTCAATAAATATCGTACGCAGTGTGCCGCGAGTAGTGAAAGGGAGCGCGCGCCTTACATGCGCAAGAGTCGATCGACCGATAAATTGATACGGAATTTTTAACAGTTGAAATTTTATTCGGAATTTGTGTTTTTTACCTGACTACTAAAGCTGGACTAATATAAGTGTTGTGTTTTTGTGTTGTTCTGGATAATTGTAATATTAAAGGTGAGTTTTGATACTTACTAAGTTTTATTTTAATTTTTAATATACTATTGGAAGGTAGTTATTACTTTAGTTTTTGATAGTAATAAAAAACATTGTGTATAATGCAATAGTCTTTGAAAAGTGTAATATATAATATATTTAATATTATGTATAGTAAAACAATTGTTTGTTTTATAAGGCATATGCCTTATTTACTTTTCTTGCGAATTAATATATTGGTTAAATTATTGTACCTATTTATTAATACTGTCATCACAGTTAGTGATTGGTTTATTAATAAGTAGGTATTTCACAATAGTCGTATTATATACTAGCTCGTATTATACCTATGTTTTGAAGAATCGTCACGTCCACTGCTGGACACAGGCCTCACCTAATTATGAAGAACACAATGAATTTATTCATCATCATCATTTCAACCATAAACGTCCCACGGCTGGGCACGGGTCTCCTCCAAATATTGTGAAGGGAATTTAGCCTACTATACCACGCTGGCCAGACGAGTTGATATAGGGTTTGTTTTGAATTTTCCTTTTCTCGCAGCACTCTTGTCTGCTTAAGGTTACTCGCTTAGTCCCCTTTTACGACACCCACGGGTAGAAATAGGGTAGTGACATTATTGTATTCTGAATCCGTCACTAGTGACCGGCATACAAATAATGCGGTACGAGTTCGATTCCGATCGGCAGTACCAATGTTGATTTCACCTTGAGGAATTTATGTGTACTAGTCTTGTGTCTGTGAAGTGACTTACCATCTGCTAACGGTGAAGGAAAACATCGTGAGGAAACCCACATACCCTAGATGAAATTCTAAGGGTATGTCTGATCCACCAACCCGCACAAGGCCAATGTGTGAGGGTAGGTTGCTGTTGTTATTATTAACAGTAATATCGTAATTCATGTCCGAATAAATCGATGTGGAAATTCAGAGTAGGTTATCTGTTCTCTACATTAGCGAAGACGAGTTGAGTGAATATAATATCTGATCTCTACTTCTACTCTAACTTCATTTCAGACTGGCCTGTTGGTCTAGTGGTTAGTGACCCTGACTGCTAAGCCGGAGGTCGTGGGTTCGATCCCCACCCATGACAAATCTTTGTGAGATGAGCATAAAGGTTTGTTCTGTGTCTGGGTGTAATTTATCTATAATATGTATGTATTTACAAAAAAAAAATTGATTTAAGTAGTATATTAGTTGTTTAGTACCCATAACACAAGCAAATATAATTGCGTAATTTGGGACTAGATGGCGCTGTGTGAATGTGGTAGAATATTATTATTATTATTTCATCTTTAATTTGGAGTCGGAGACCACAGTAGTGCTATCTACTTCTAGGTTAAGACTTTCAGTATACTTATAGTAGTCATGAAATTAGATAAAATCACACAAAGCATTCTAAATCAATAAAATTCTAATTTTAGTGTTCAACTTCTCTAAAATTGGAATAACGTTATTGTTAATCAATTAATTTAAAATTTTAAACATAATAACATGTTGTTGATTCTAAAAATTCAATCGTAACCTAAGTTTTTCGTTTGAATGCAAATTTTATACAAGAATATTGTCTTAATTTTCCTATAAGGAATCGTTATTACAAGGCTTAATTATAATATTATATTAATAGAAATGTATATTTGATATACCATTACAAAATTATTATTTATATTTCATCCCAAATCTGAAGTCTATGAAATTAAATTAAATTTAAGAAACTTAAACATTTGCAATGCGACATGATGAAAATTACTGGTTCGTGTCATGAAAGAAAGGTCGTAGCATATATCGTCGCATATATGTAGTAGCTATATTAAATACATTACACACTAATGCAGTCGATGATCTTGCATATTGTATAAGAAACACCATCGTATTACATGTACTACCATTTTGTTTTAAGATAGGGTCCTTCTTGCATGCTTATTGATAAAAAATATTAAGTATGTTAAACAGTAATATAGATACCGACAATAATGTATCTATTATAATTTACATTTACGCAGACAGAGGTACATGGACCTCTGCCTATCCCTTCAGGAAAAAGCCGTGATGTTATGTTAAGTTTTTTATTCTAAGCAAAAAATAGCGTAAACAGATTGCACCTTCTGCGTCGGAATTGAATCTGGAACCTTCTGCAGAGCAGTCAGACAAACACCGACTGCGTCACGTTTTTTTTAAATTTTACTAAAGAGAAGTAGTTCTCAATGAAAAGTCATTGAAATAAAAACCCTCTCAAGTTTCCTTATCTGTGCACGTTTCTCAAATAATACTTGAAACATTGTAGTTTTAAGGCTTCATACAATTATAAGGCACTAATAACTAACATTGTAGTAACTCTTATCTAAATTACCGTACACTCTCAAATTGATCGTGCATTTTCTTTTATATATTTCTATTGTTAACTAAAGTACCTACATAAAAGTAAATATTACCGATGACATGCAAAACAAGAGGTCTGAGTTTTCATTTTCGCACATTTATCAACATTTGTCCTAGCTTATGTTTTTGTACAATTTTATTAAAATTAGTTCAGTAATTTAGTCTTTGTATAGCCAAACAGATGAGTTTTCCATTTATAGTTAGCATGAACCCACTGTTGGAACAGGGACCAATAACCTGTGTTAATCTAATAAGAGGGTTTAGGCCATCCACACAGCCTGGGTTGGTTTTTAGAATTTCAGAATTATCATAATGCCAATGTTTTCTTTCGAAAATGAAAACTCAGACCTCTTGTTTTGCATGTCGTCGGTAATATTTTTCACTCACTCCAAGTGAAGATGCGGGTTGAAACTTATAGTCAATCTATAGGTAGGTGCTTAATATTATAAAGCTTCTTTGTTTGTTTGTTTGAATGTATTAATCTCAGGAACTACTGATCCGATTTGAAAAATGTTTTTATTGTTAGATAGCCCATTTATCGAGCAGGGCTATAGAACGGCTATATAACATTACGCTACTCCTAATGGGAGCTGACCAGTGGCCCCAAAAAGTGGCATCAAAGAACGGGTAAAATATTTAAACTAATTATCATTTTATTAAAATCTAGTAAAATATACAAGAATTTAAAAAATACAATCTTATTAAGAACCTCCTTTTCTTTTGAAGTCGGTTAAAAAACTACCTCTGTCCTGTGGTTTAGATATGGTGCATCAATTTGTCCAAAACATTATTTACGTCTCACGCTTCATGATTTCAGCATTATACTCATAATTTGTACTTATTACAATGTAAAAATGTTATACTGACAGAAATGAACACGTGAATGAAACGTGATTGAAATAAAACTACAAATTACAATGTTAAGGTGTTAATATGAATGACAGAGGTAATTAAGAACTGCATGATAACGAGAGTACCACGAGGAAACCTTAAATTTATTTTTGTCATACATTATGTATAGCACGCATTTACCCAGAAGGGGCAGGCAGAAGCGTATCATACCCATATTTCGCCAGCTATTCCACTAACCAGGCCACATTCCTGGGCTCTTAGCTGAAAATTGCAAGAAGAGGGGTTAGTATACCCAGCGCAACTTTTTTTTATATCGGTGTGGTACTTCCTTAGATTTTGTTACCTATTATTATTAGCAGGGATGGAAGCCGTTAGCGGCCTCTTTGCTATCTCGACCAGTTGATCTATTGTACCACCCTTGTTATTTATAGTTCTCTGTTTAGTCCTGTAGAATCAAGGAACTTCCAGATTTTCTGAGCAGAAAGAGACTGGATCAGGTTGCACCTGGTGCCGTCCTAATGGATGCTTCTTTTGTGCATGAGTGTCATGAGTCCACATGAGCTTAGGACATGCATTGCAGTCTCCTGCGACTCTTGAAGGAAACTGCACATTGTGGATTCCTGTGATTATATAGTTTGTCCAAATAAACAAAGCACCACACAGACTTTATTTATTGGTGTAGATATGATTATTTATGAGTTTTGACATTGGGGGTCGGCGGAGATTAACCAAATTAGCATAATTATAGTAAGAATTAGCTGTGCCCGCGACTTCGTTCGCTTGTAATTTCATTTTTTTACGGAACTAAAAAAAAGTAGTAAGTCTCTCTAATCTCCTTGTGACATTGGCTATCTGCGGTATATTTTTCGACGGAACATCCGTCGAAAAATGTCTAGTAGTTTCGGAGTTCACTTCAAAAAACTTTAACGTACATACTTTCATATACCTTCTCTAAAAAGCTGTTATTTTAAGATTACAAACCGACACTTCAATTTTATTTATTTGTATAGAAATGTGTTGGCAACGTTATGTATTCATTGGAGATTGGTATGTAATTATTCGATTACATGAGAAAGGTTAAATTCCACAACTACTAACATACATTCCTATAGGAGTGGGGGGTACCATAATAGATTCCCAATAGAAGGGCTGCTATCAATAACTCCTTGCCAGAAAATCCAACTGTTCTTGAGCCCATTTATAAGTGGAAAAAGAGTATATTATTCCGATTTGGACTTTTGCAAATGCTAAAATGTTGATTGTTTGACCTTTATGTAATAATTTATCATAATTATTATCATTCCAGTTTATTTAAATAACTGTGTTACAATTACAAGATACATGGCTCAAACACGAGGAAAATTGATGTACTTATAAAATTCGTCCTTACATTTTTAGTAACAAGGTAGATTTTTCTTCAAGGAAAAGTAATTGCTTTATTTGTACGAGCACTATTCAATTATAGGTCGCAGGTTCGATTCCATTCAAAGTAAGGCCAAAAGTGCCTATACTCAGGCCGAAATCAATGGAGAATAAACAATAACAACGTTTGACTATCATGAAATGTCTGTTTTTAATAAAACCAATTGAACTAATAAAGACAACTTTTGTATTATTTTGAAACGTTTATAATTAGAAGTTTTCCGTGTAGTGACGGAAGAATATAATTATTGTCACTACCCCATTCCAACGCGTAGGTGTCGTAAAAGGCGACTAAGGAAGAAAATTTAAACAGATAAGAACACTGCAAGAAAAGGAAAATTCGAAAAAAGAAACCCTATACCAACTCGTCTGGCCAGAGAGGGAGAGGAGACACATGCCGAGCTGTGGGACATTTCTGGGTTGTAGTGGTGGATAATTAGAATTATGCGATTGATATCTGCATAAGAAAATATATTTTTAATTAAGAGATGATTTATATTAGACCGGGCCCTGTCCGCAACCACAACCGTGGTGTAGAAGAGCGTCGTACGTTAGTAAACGGGCCCAGACGGGACAGTGATCATGCACTGTGCAATATAATAATAATAATATTCTACCACATTCACACAGCGCCATCTAGTCCCAAAGTAAGCAATTATATTTGCTTGTCTTATGGGTACTAAACAACTGATATAATACTTAAATACATTTTTTTTTTGTAAATACTTACATATTATAGGTAAATTACACCCAGACACAGAACAAACCTTTATGCTCATCACACAAAGGTTTGTCCTGGGTGGGGATCGAACCTACGACCTCCGGCTTAGCAGTCAGGATCACTAACCACTAGACCAACAGGCCAGTCATTATATAAACTGCTTCATACTAAAATATGTATTTAACGTTTCTATCCGTGCCCCGACCGGGGGTGCTTAACCGTTTGACACCACGAGTTATTGGCACCACGATGTCAATCGCACAAGGACGTTTTTTGAATTGACTGTTTGGTACCATGAATCAACGAATGTCTTCTTTGTCTTCGTCGATTTATACCAAGGTTTGAAACAGTGTAGGACTCTTTTTGGCATTGTTGATTAGTACATTTTATTATTATATGGTCCAAATCACCATGGTGTAAAACAAAGAACGCAAAAAAGATATTTGTCGTTTTACACCAATTGGTACAATGTTACAAAATTAATATGAACTTGTGCGGTTAACACCGTGGTGCCAATAACTCGTGGTCAAACGGCGAAGTACCTCGTCCGGGTGTTTTGCCGTTTGACACGGCCGGGTTTAAAGTAAATGATCCTTAAATCTCAAAATCCAATGTAACAGTGATTTGTTTACAAACATTCTATATACATTGATTTCGGCCCCAGTTCAGTGAGATTTTCTGTCAAGAAAGTTTATATAACAGTCGGAAATCTCTTTGTCTTAGAAGACATATCGAGTCGTTGGTCACACACATCACGGAGAGTTATGATAGAGTTGCAGAAGATGGGAATGTCTATTGAGTTTAAATATTGTTATCAAAATTGATCGATTGTGTATAACTTCACTTGTATGATAAGTGAAGTTGGATGTCTTTTATTTTTTAATTTATAATTTTCTTCTTAAACTGACTATACTGAGTAAAGCTTGCCTTTGTATGTACGGTCATAAACAAAAGTAGAAACATAATCGAAAATTTTAAAACGAATGTATACGGTAGCATACATACATGTCTTAACCAGACTGGTGCCAGAATTGAATTTCCGTTGATAATTCAATTCTGGAACTAGTCTTGTTAAGTAGTTTATGTAAGCTAAGGTATAAATGCGTTTTAATTTAAAATTTGAATATGAACATATTCAAATTTCTAGCTACTTTTGTTGCTGACTGTACATGTTTTATTGAAAATAGTATTGTGTACTTATTTGTATGTACAATAAAAAATCAAATTTGAAAAATAATTGAAAGAAATTGGAGTTCATATAGTTAAAGAACACTTGTACTAACAGTATGTTGTTTTGTGCGTCTAGTCTTAACAAGCAACAACCTATCCTCGTGCCGAGTTCCTTCCCATAACAGATCGTTCATCCGCAGATAGCTATGTCGGTTTCCGTGCCGTACTCTATAGAACCGTGCTTCCGCCTCCATAACGGCGTGGCTGTCTAGTGCTTCCAGTTCAGTCACGTACCCAGCTGGCGTATAGTTTGTAGCCATTCGAGTTTTTGACAAACTAGCTGTTCTTCCGTGAATCTTTGTTTGACCATTACTCAGCTCCTATTGGTCGCAGCGTGATGTTATATATATATATATATAGCTTATATAGCCTTCCTCGATAAATGGGCTATAACTTATACTAAAAACATTCATACAGTTCTATTCAGCCGTTCTGGCGTGTTTGAGTAATCATCCATCTATCCATCCAAACTTTCGCATTCATAACTATAGAAGGATTAAGTAGATAAAAGAGCTATAAGTTACTAGCGCGAAAATTTAGTATCGCTTATACATAGATATCAGTGATAATTATGATAATCAGTTTGGTTTCTAATATGTTTTTTCAGTATTATTTTTTTAGTTTTAACATATATTATGTATCTATTGTTTAAAACTGTAATGGTTTTTCTGGTTAAAACTAAACATTATGCATTGAACTATGCTAAGAAATATTTTTGGTAAAAATTCACGTGTTTGTATAAAATAAATAAAATGCCGATTTACTTGAATACACTTTAGTATTTTATCGTTAGAGCCGTCCTCTAGATGTATAAATTTATAAACAAAGATTGCTTAATATTATACCATACTTAAATAAAAAATATTTTTAATAATTTTCTTCTTCTTTTTAATAATCATAATATGAGATTATATTTTATAAATAGTTTTATGTATATTATTTTAAGTTAGTTTTTAATGTACGCATGTGCATATACTTGCTTATTAAAATACCTACCATATTACTTCTATATATTCTAGAAAGTTATCGTTGGTTACGCGGAATGAAATGGCACTTGTTTAAAACTATGTTATCAATAACTTTTGGTATCATCGCTGGTTTATTTCGGTCTTGTATAATTTAATAAATAATATTTAATTTATGCACAAAAATTTGCAACAAAAAGCCGATAATGTCAAGCGGTCGAACCGGTTAACAACTTAGGTCTGTCATACATATACATATATATATATTTTTGATTATGACGTATATATTTTTAAATGTTTTCCTTTTAAGAAGCGAAGTTACAATGGTACACTTCTTAACACAGATGGCTAAGTGTATAATAACCTTGTGTCTTTTGGCAAGTAAATATTCATGAGAACGCAATAAGGAGAAGAAAGAAGAAGCTTTTGCTGATTAGGGCTGAATGTATGAGGATGTAAAAGGATCATCTTTTTTTCCTGTCCTTACCTCATGTTATTTAGGAGGGGATCAAGGGTCGTGTAAAGAATCGTTGATTTTGTCAACTTGAAGAAAAATCTGACAAAAGTTTTACAGTGCGCCACTTGGCTGACCCTGCTGACTGATCTTTAAGAATTCTATCCTTGGAAGCTTTTCGCCACCTGTCATATAGTTGATCTTAGATATTTTTCTTATGCACTGGACTCAACTGTCAAACTCCAACGATACCCACGTGAAAAGAATCACAAACTTAGAACGAACCACGCTGGTCAAGCACGTGATCAAGTTGTAATTTTACGATTAAAATAAATGCAAAAGTGAGTTTGTTTCGTTATAACGCTTTCACGGCTAAACCTCAAATTTGGCATATATATAGACTAGAAACTGGATATGGACGTTCGCTACTTTACTTATAGCAAACTTATAGCAATTTACTGATTAATTAGCTAGATGTACCTACTAAAACTGACGCACTATTTCCAACTGCAAATCACTTGTGAGACAAAGTTGGCACATATGTTAGTGTTCAAATCTACAAGTTTTACCTGTTTACTGCCTCATGTCCTTAACTGTACGATTGACTAGAAAGTTGTTATGTTAATAAGCTTTTAGTTTGTATTTGAACGTTATTTATTTGTCGGTATCGCTAGCAAACGTAGTAAGGTAACCGAGTTTATATCAGATTCACTTTGTAACTGTTGTTATCTCGCCAGCATTTCGGGAAAGGATAAATCTATTCACATTATAATCGTTCATATATAGCGACCACTACAGTGGCAGGTGATAGACCTATGTCGAGACCACCGCGGTTTCCTCAAAACAATGCGTGATGAATAGCCAAAAACGATATAACGTCTACAAAATTAAACTTCCTCGCAAAGAGATATCTACATAGGTACTTAAAATCTACGTACCTACTTACAAACCTGGGATGTTATGGAGATCCATCACCTTAACCGAAATTATCGGATATCCGAAATAAAAATCTATCCGAAACCGCAACCGAATCCGATGAAAAGTGTCGGATAGAGGCGCAATCATGGTAAGAAATCGCAACGAATAAATTATGGCAATACCTTTATATAATAATTTATATTTAGTTTTGCAAATATTAAAAAATCTAATATCCGTAACGGAAATTAACCGAAACTATCGGATAATCCGAAATAACTTATTAACCAAACCGCATCCAGATCCGAAATTTCATATTCGTAATATACCTGACATATATATAATAAATGTTTATATAAATGCATATATTGCAAGAATATATTATTAAGTAGATACATCAATATATAGTTATTAAAACTGACATAGTCATTTAACTTAATAATATTATAATGTTCGGGATATTTACCATGTCAATTATTTGTTATGAGTTCTTCCGTGATCATGGTGCTTGCAGCAGCGCCGAAATATCGGAAACTCTTAATAAATGAATTCATCAGCATCCCATTAAATCCCACTGCTGGGCTCGGGTCCTCCTCTCCTCTATCTAGAGAGCTGAGAGGGTTTAATAAATGAAGGACATGGTTATTATTAAGTCTTTGAGCGCCATGGGGGTCACCGGTGGCCCCCCAAACAATAGATTTTCTATTGTGTCTGGAATCTTGGCGTTCAAAGTGTTAAGTTACATCAATATATCTTAAAGAGTCGTTTCAATCAAACCAAAGAACACTAGGTATAAGAGTAAACTTAATAAGTTAGTCCAGTCTTGTCACCATTCATTAGTCACTTTCCTTTCAACACAGGTATCTCTGCTCAGTGCTACTTAAATAATTTATCAGCAGGGACAATGTTGTTCCTTTGATTTATTAACGTATTCTTCTAGTTGACAACATTATTTATTTTCTTCTTCATAAAGGGAGGTAAAGGGGCTTCCCCAGAATATATAAAAGATGACATTCAATTTAAAATTTGGAGTTACACAGGAACAAAATGCGGGATGAGGAAAATCCTGTCTGTAGATGCCTAGAAGTACTTATTTGTATTTGTCATTTAGACATTTGTGACAAATTCCCAGCGGGGTAAGTATATAAAGTCAGTCCACATCTTGCTGCATCCACACACGATGCAACTAGATACTTTCTTAGCGAGACCCTTGACTTTATCGGTATCAGATATTTGAATATGGTCGCTCTCATTTTCAAACATTTGAAAGCGATATCGACTCCGATCTTTCTTCGCGGTAAGGACTCAGGCCTTTTGCAATAAATTAAAGTTTCCAATCCGCTATCACAGCTGGAAGATATAACCCAGCGGCTTTATTTATAAAAAAAAATATGTATTTAGCTGACTTATTTTTTTCGTATATAAATACACTACATGGTGACTTTTGGCCGCTTATTTACTCATTCCGCCAATATACTCGTGTATTGTTGATAAAGCGAGCCATTACCGTCATCTTAGTGTAACCGCATGCGCTTGTGCGAAAATATTACTTATAAAATCTCAAGTAGAAGTAAACACAACTAATAATTTGATTTGATAGAAAATTGTTTCCTTTAAAATTATTACGTGGTAGGTACGTAGGTTACACGTTACTCCACTCGGCACCTTTGTGCTGCTACAGATAATATAGGTAATAACTCTCAGAACATAGCACAAATAGAGCGGTGTGTTTGATATCAGTGAATAACCCCAATCATATTATTGTAGCGAACAGCGCGTGACGTCAAGCTCACTCAAGAACGTGGACACAAAATATCATAGTCATAGTCACTTCACCGCAGAGTAGACCAAATAAAAATAAATTTAATAGTTGCAATATAATAATATTCTACCACATTCACACAGCGCCATCTAGTCCCAAAGTAAGCAATTATATTTGCTTGTGTTAGGGTACTAAACAACTGATATACTACTTAAATACATTTTTTTTTGTGAATACATACATAAATATTATAGATAAATTACACCCAGACACAGAACAAACAATCATGCTCATCACACAAAGATTTGTCCTGGGTGGGGATCGAACCCACGACCTCCGGCTTAGCAGTCAGGGTCACTAACCACTAGACCAACAGGCCAGTCATAATAAGAAATAAATAAGAAAATTACTAAGTGTTATTGTAAAGAAGATGAATAAATAATAATTTTATTGCCAAGGAATGTTAAGCTGGTTTGGACATGTCGAGAGAATGAATGAAGGAAGAGTGACAAAACAAATATATGAAGCGAATGTGAAAGGAAACGTTGGAAGTAGAAGACCTAGAAGAACGTACCATGACCAAATAGGTGACGGTATAAAGAAGGGACAGATCAGGAGTACACTAAACCGGTGAGAATGCATGAAAAGACTGATGAATGTTGAAGAAGCCAACGATGTACGTCAGAATCGTAGCAAGTGGAAGGAAATAGTCTCTGCGTCCCCCTCTGTTAGGAATCGTGATCTATATGTATGTATGGTATTGCCAAAAAAAATTGTTAATCTCACGTTTTTACTTGATACTGCAACACTTATAAGGTCAAAGTTCTTACATACATTTTACTTTGTGCGAATAAGTATTGGCGGCACTAGGTACACCAGTTTTGGTACTATATCGATATCATAATCGAGTTCAGTTTTTACAATCGAATCATACTTACTAGTTTACCTTGAAAGTTTCTGATAAACTTATTTCCGGATCAATTGTTGCTTAATAACAATATTCTTATTATAGCTAGCTTTCGCCTGTAACTTAACAGTGGTAGGTATGTGCACACACACGCACACACGCGCGCGCGCACACACACACACACACACGTTTGAATGAAACTTACCAGGTGGTAACGTATCACGTATTTTATGACAATGTACTTAGTTTTAAGACATACTATACAATTGTTTGTATTCCATAGTAAAATAAAACTACTTTTTAATTTAAAGATTATCCATGTAAGTACATACATAAAATAAAAACAAAATGGCGGCCGTTGTCATGGCAATAATAAGCCTTGTGCTTCTCTTACCTACTAAACTATGCAAAAAAATGTTTATCAAGAGGAAAAACAACACCGTCCGGCAACCTCGATACAAACCTTGATCCAATACGTAATCAATGAGCTACAGTGTAAGTTACAATATTATCTATATTATACAGTCGTATAATATAGATAATAATGGGTAGGAAAGACCTCTTGTAGGTATCGAAAATTGGGAATAGTGTTAGTGATTCTTAACACAATATGCAGGGTCACCAACCTCCAAAGTGCATACTTCTTTTTATAGTCTCAAATGTTGGACGAGCACAGAACAGCCAAGCCGCAACACATTCTACTTTGAGAGGATAGCTCCCTTTAAATCTCGTTTGGAGAAGGACAAAAGTTCAAGAAATTCGGGTCAATGACCTTTGAAAAAACCATCAGATTTCGCAATGCTAATGTAAAGTACAAAATATATTCTTGCAATACTTTTCATTTTATTCTTATTTTCGCATGTGAGCACTTTTGAAAAAAGGTCCTTCAACAGGCCAACTTAGAAGCGAAGTGACCTTAAGTAAATTTGCTGTTACCTTCTTGGCTTTATAAGAGGGTGATAAGTATCATGTAAGGACCCTCACAGACTAGCTGCTGCATTGATTTCTCATCGCGTTTTGACGACTGATATTAAAATCGCGAGTTTTAGAGATTCAGTCACTGCATATCGCTTCTAAAAAGCGACTAAATCGCCGATCGCTGATGCAAAATTGTGGCCCTAAATTAATACATTATTTCATTATATTTGATACCTGTTCTCTTTTAAAGGACGGCTCTAATAAGCGCTCAGTCTGAACCTTGAATAGAACCTGTATACCGCTAATAATATTACAAATATATATACAAATACATTTCACAACGGCTAATTATCCGTGCGTGCCTCTAATAGTGTGATAATATACCGGTGTTGTTAATTAAATATATGATTTACCGGTTGGTAAGAATCAATACGGTTATTTTATAATGGTATTGGCCGTGATGCTTAGCAGTAGTACTTATTAAGATTATTTAAGTCAGTCTACTTACGAGTCATGTCCGATTATGATGCGGTTTTTATATATTAAACGTGATGAAAACCCATTTTAAAACAGTTAAACTATGAGATATATTGTTTTCAAGCAGGAAGATGATAAGATATATTGTTTTCGCAGCATGCAGACATTATATAAATACATAGTTACATGAAGTATTTGTATGCTATTTTTCCTATGAGAGGAAAAAAGAGTTGGGAAAAGCCTATGTCCAGAAGTGGACTGCAATTGGCTGAGATGATGATGATGATTTTTCCTATTATGGTGACAAATGTAAAACGTTTTGCGAATATCTAAAGTTGATACACAGAATGAATAATATAAAAATATGTACTAGCGTGCATAAAAATTAGGAGAGAGGATAGGATAGATTTTAAATTTTAATAATGCCTTCTTTTTAGAAAATTTCGTGTAGAATTAGAAATAAATACATAGTAAATGCACTTCATTTTAATTTTCTTAAAACTTGCTTCATACTCATTCTTCCAAAAACAATTAGTATATAGGCCTTTCGGCCGCTGAGATTTGTCCGATCCGGTCGAAACAGGAAATTCATTATTATTACATTTTTGAGTACTGTTTCGGACGAATCGTACTTTTAGGTATATTTTGTACAGTCAGAATAAAAAACTTTAGGTAAAGTTGTAATTTATCTATGGTCAAAAAGTAAAATAGTTATTATTTAATTATGTTTCTGACGTTACTTTGGCTCTAAAAAAGGATTCGTCCAAAACACCACTGAAAAATATTACTAATAATGAATTTCCTGTTTCGACCGGATCGGACGAACCTCAGCGGCCGAATCGCCTACTAAGCCCGTTTCTTTAGCTTTTAGTATAAAATTAAATTGAAAATAAAATAGTAAGTAGGTATCTTACCATAAATGCCGCGAAAATATGTTAATGTATGGATTCATTTGTTTGTACCTTATTGTTTATTATTATTATTTGTTTAATATTATTGTTTATTATATTTATTGTCTGTCCAACAATTTATTTCTACCCCCATTTTATGTATGTAATTAGCTGTTCATATAATGATATTATTGTTTTTAGTTCATTATTCGATAACCTGCGTCATTCACCGTCATACACCTTGTCAGATATTCTATCCGTCATTTAGATTTCAATTAATGAATCACTTCATCGAAATCGTTCCGAACAAACAATAGATAATTATTTTTGAGTAACCACCTATTGTTATACTTTAGATAGATTGCTATAAATAATTTATTTTCTAGCATTATATTACCTGAACATGATCTCCGTGAGATGACGATGACGAATTATAGTATTTTATAATTGGAAAATGCAAAAAAACCCTACCAATAATGTATGCTGTATTTCCTGTAAGTAAAAGATCATAATTAAATAAATATACAGTCAACAAACAGTGTGTACCTACTTATATACAATGAAGCTCATTAGAAGAGGCAAATGCAGCAGTATAGAATGCAATTAGTTGAAGATAATGACGATAGTAGGTAATAGGAACAACCTGGTTTACTTTTAACATATCCATTAACATCATTTAGAAAACCTACGCATTAGGATTATACAATTGTAAATTTTGAACTAAAGGTGAAAGTGAAATGAAATGAAATCTGGTTTATTCATCTAGGTTACAAAGTAACACTTATGAAAGTCACACGTTAAGAATGTAACAGGTTATTCAAAAAGTAGTGTCAGCAAATTTGCCTACGATCAGTTCGCTGACGGGGCCGCGGGGTGGAGCTATGAGAAGGACTTCAAGATCTGGCAAGAAATTCACGCCACTCTTTTTAAAAATGGATAGTTAGTTAGTAGGTACAAATGTTACGCAAACTTGACAGATGATAGACAAGTAACTATTAAAAAGATAAAACGCAAAAGTACAGTCATACTGTGGCAGTCATCATCATCAGCATCAGCAACCCGTCAATGTCATATTAATGAAGTTACAGATTTTTGACATTAGCCATTTTATATTTATTTTTCCTAATGCATTATTTAATTGTTTTATAATTTATTAATTTTTTTACTCTTTTAGAATTTATTTTATTTTGTTTTTTATATAATATTTAATGTAACAAATTCAAACACAATGTATATTGTTAATACGAATAAATAATACAATACAATACAATGTTATTATGGCGATTAGTTTCTTGCTAAGTTCTTCTCAGAGCTCAACCTTGTGTTCGACCCTCCTCACTACTGTTTTAAAAAGTGTTGCAAACATATATTTTTTTTTTTTTAAAGTTTAAATACCAACTAAATAATAAAAATTGTTAACCACGAAATATGACACTAAATCAGTTGCCACTCTGTTTGTAAATGGTCTTAAATGATATAAAACTATCTTACATTCTTAAAAGTATTTCAGACATTTATTGAAAAAACCTAACATTGTATAAACGTCGATTTCTGATTACTTTAATATAAACTAACTTTTGCCCGCGACTTCGTCCGCGTAGATTTCGATATTACATAGGTCTTTGTTTTAAGTGCAATTCATGAATTCCACAACACCCCACTACTGGAGTTGAATTTCATTTTACGTCAATATAGATAACATTTTCGTAATCAGAGTCCCTGAAAACCTTGAAAACGACATCTATATCAATTTCTAATAATTTTCACACCTATTTCATCCCTTAGGCTAAGTTTTTCAAACACCAAAAACAACCCATCAACTCACTTCTTAACTGAAGTTCTAATTGCGTATTATCCGTCCATAAAAACCTAAAAAATAACGACTAAGTAAGACCAAACATATAACTTGAAAAACAAAGAACTATCTATTATTTCACCCCCTGAACTCATCCCTATCAAAAATATTAAAAACAACATTTTAAGTTCCTATCCCAATAGTAATTTGCAAAACGTTAACTTCAAAACAAAGATCTTTTCATACAACGTTTCATCCCCAATTTCATCCTTCCAAAGCCACCCTTGTCCAAAAAAAATATGAGGGTATTTTTTATTTTGATAGTAGTACCCCAAAACAAATTTTCAAATCTATAAGTTAAAAAACAAAGAAGTTTCATACAATCGTTTTTATCCCTTTTCACCCCCTTAGAGGTTGAATTTTAAAAAGCCCTTTCTTAGTACACCTCTAGGCATTAGGACAAACACATCCTCCAAATTTCAAGTCGCTACGACCAGCGGTTTAGGCTGTGCGTTGTCTATCAGTCAGTCAGTCAGTCAGGACAAAGCCTTTTATAATATGTATGGATAAGGAACAATGACAACAAGGAGACTGGCCTGTTGGTCTAGTGGTTAGTGACCCTGACTGCTAAGCTGGAGGTCGTGGGTTCGATCCCCACCCAGGACAAATCTTTGTGTGATAAGCATAAAGGTTTGTTCTGTGTCTGGGTGTAATTTATCTATAATATGTATGTATTTACAAAAAAAAAAAATGTATTTAAGTAGTATATCAGTTGTTTAGTACCCATAACACAAGCAAATATAATTGCTTACTTTGGGACTAGATGGCGCTGTGTAAATGTGGTAGAATATTATTATTATTATTATTATTATAATGAAACCTGTGTTATACAGACCATTCTTTAGAAACATGATATAAGTCAAACAATGTTTTTATACAAAAATATCTGTTAATAGAATATCACTTCATTTGTAATGGATATATTATGAATCTAATGAATTGATTACATAAAAGCTACACGTGTACTAGATAAATCATTATGCAGACTATTCACAAGTTATATAATTATAATCGAGGTAGATATCAATATATATAATTATAGTGAAATTGCACAATTAGAACTTTCAAAGTTTGAACGCGCTTACCTTTTACCGCTTTACTTTATACATCCATCTTAACTTTGGCATTTAAAATAATAAGTATAAAGATATAGTTAAAAAGCTGATCGATGCTTCGCGTGACCAGAAGGCTGGTGTGTTTCTCACTCAGAGAATTATTATATTATATACATTGCTATTCAACGGGTAACGTGGCAATGCCTTTAACCTAGAAAGGTACTCGTATCTAGAGAGGTACGCCACCTAAACCCATTTGTAATTGTTATTTTCATTAATTTAGATATGTTTATTTATTTGTACAAATTAATAAAATTTAAGGCAACCAGGGCAGTAACCTTATGCAGACAAGAGCACTGCGAGAAAAGTATAATTCGAAACAAACCCTATATCAACCATCTGGCATGCGTGGAATAGTAGGCTAAATCCTCCACATTCTTTGGAGGAGACCATTACCCAGCAGTGGGACGTTTATGGGTTGAAATGATGATGACTTATACTAGCTGTCGCGCGGGGCTTCGCTCCCGTCGTTCTTTATTTTGCCACTGCTCAACTTCTTTTACCAGTAGCGTGATATTATATATATAGCCTTTCTTGGTAAATGGGCTATCCAACACTAAAATAATCTTTCAAAACGAACCAGTAGTAGTTCCTGAGATTATCGCGTTCAACCAAACAAACAAACTCTTCAGCTTTATAATATTAAAATCATCATCATCATATCAGCCAAACGACGTCCACTGTTGAAGATAGGCCTCACCTTATTTTATAATAGGTATAGTTAAATATTTAAAAGTACAAAGAATAGTTAATTACGCAATAATTGTAAAAACTTGGTATGGTGCAACCCTATAGAAGCTAATGAGAAATGAACGATTTGATTTGAAATCAAACCGCTTACGTAAGTCACGTGTAATATCAACAAGTTGTTTGTCATTCGACGCCGCGCATTACTTTCACTCTTTTTGTACGAATTGGGAATATGTTAGGTTAATATGTACTTAGTTATTTTCGGCAATACTTATTAATAACATAGAAAAGCGGCGTATAACGCCCCCAGTTAGATAAAGAGATGATTTGATCATTAGATCATACATAGTTTTTGGGAGCGATTTGATACAAAATGGCGTATTTCAACATGCCTATGTCGCCTATGTCCAACAATGTGCAGTGCATTGCATTGGGCTTAAAATAATTTTGAGATGCCCCCCTAAGCAGTAGGAAAAGACACCACATCCGTTCTACATCATCTATGTTAGATCCTATATTCATTAAGGATAGGACCCTTACCTATTTAGGTGCCTAGCCTTCGCTTCCTCGGAAGTAGGTTAGCCCGTGTGTTTTGTCGGTAAAATATAACCTATGTATGACCTTCCCCAGCTCTTAGACTATGTTTATGTGTAATTTTATGAAGATCTGTTTAGTGGTTAAAACATAATATACAAACATATTATACTACTTATCAAAAGACACGATGAGTTGTTCGTCAACTGGCGAGCGTTTCGTATTTCTTTTGAAGTTGGTGTCAAATATATTATGTATTTTTAAGCCAGGAGACACAATCTTGATGACATAAAAATCCGAATATCAACTGGTTTGACTCAATGTCGTTTGTGTAAAATTGTGTTTTTGTGAGACTTGTGAAAGCCTTACCAATAACATTTTATTACGCTATTTAAATAAAACAGATTCTTATTTTTATTTTTATGGGTGTTTCGAAATGCCGAGGTAACAATATTTTGGCAAGGAAAAGAATTCGAATACTTTTTCCTTTTTTTTTCTGCATTAAAAATATGGTAAAGTTAGCTCTTCATAGACCTGACCACTGTTAGTTTTTTATGTAGACATAATGTTATATCTCCTCGTTTACTAACCAGTTTTCACTAGACTAACTCTCACTTCAGTATTGCAAAATAAAATGCATCGATTTATCCTTCCATTGCATTGAAAAAACAGATGAACGAAGACATTTAAGTGCGCCCAGCACATCATCCAAAACTATTCTACCTGGTGGCAACCAACACTTCACAAATAAAAATAAAAAACAGTAACTCATAAATGGCCCAGTGCTGGGCTTGGGTCTCCTATCCTCTATCTGGAGTTAAGAGTGTTTAAACACACGCTCTGGCCTAATGCGGATTAGTTAGCATGTCATTGTCATAGACAATATTTTCATTAAATACGGTGGAAATTTAAATAAATTGCGTAAAATTTATTTAAATTTCCACCGTAAATTTATGTCCTTTATTTAGCAAATAAATAATGGAAAGTTGAAAAAGCCCTAAAAAGAAAGAATTATCTCGCCTGATATTTCTGTTTATAAACAAAATATTAAAATAGTTATAAAGTTTTTATTTAATCGAGTTTTATAAAATGTGTTCAACATTGTATAAAACATACGTTTAAAAGATATGCTTTGGTTTTGCAATAACCGTGTTACAAGTATTTAGCATCATAATAAAAACTTTTTGTTGCCTCGACTCCGAGATTATTTACCTCATCGAATCGCCATCTTTAAGGTCAAATAATAATTATAAACGATTTGGGATCGACCCGATATCCTTAACACAGATGCAGCTTGTCCTTAAATATTATGTAGTCAGTCAGACCTTATTTGGAGCTGTTTAAAATGTCACCAGTGAAAATGTGAGGAAATTTGACCTTCTCTATAATTTTAATTCAAAATTGTTAAATTTAGGACGTTTAGATGTAAAATGGAATATTTTTTATAAGATTCTTCAAGACGAATTAAATGACCCTGTATACTATACGGTATACGATCGTTTTATAACAGAGTTCCAATAGTGCCGTGTCCAATTTGTGTTGTGGATAACTACTCGTACTAAAACTTTAAAATTTAGTGGCAAGATTTGACCCCAACATTCAAACATAGCAAGTAAAAAGCTTATAAAATAAGGTTTAACTCGGCAAGTTCAGATGCATAAATGTTATTTCTGCGTATAATAAAACTGCCTCGGCGGCGCAGTGGGAAGAGAATACGACTGGCAATTGCGCAAGAGGGCTCGGGTTTGATTCCCGCATTGTGTGTGTGGTGTACCTCTGCCTTGCGAATAAAAGGCGGGTCTTTCGTCGATTTGTACCACGCGCTGTTAGCCCCAGGGTATGAATCGGGAAGGATCCTTTTTGAAGTCGTCGTTTTATACTATTGTCTATTGTTCACTGGTATAAGTCGAAAACTTCGAAAGGGTTTTTTCCCGATTCATACCGCGGGTCAACCACCTCCTGGGGCTCCTGGTATGAATCAACGAATGACCCATAAGGCCCTATATGGTATATCTTCATCATCATCATCATAAGCAACCCATTAAGTCCCACTGCTGGTCTCGGGTCTCCCCTCCTCTAACTAGACAGCTGAGAGAGTTTAGGCCATAATCCACTCAAACTGGCCTAGTGCGGGTTGGTGGATGCGACATACTCATAGAATTTCTTCTTGGTTATGAGGTTTCATCACGATGATTTCCTTCACCATTAGCGGATGGTAAGTCACTTGACTAGTACATATAAATTCCACAAAGTGGAATCCACATTGGTACTGCCGGTCGGGATCGAACTCGGACCGCGTGATTTGCACGCCTCGCCGTATCCATTCAGCCACCATCGCTCCTATATGGTATATATTAATAATATATAGAAAGTTATTTAAGTGTCTATATTTTTACATAATAACGACTAAACTATTTGAATACAACAAAGAATCATTATTATCTAGTAGTTATGAATTTATGATAAGCGTCATACTCGTAAAAACTTCTAAGTAAATCCCCTAAGCAGTTAGCCAGATAACTGTCTTCTGATCTATATTTTAACACCAGCGTTGGAGAACAAGCTCTATGGCGCGGGAAGCTGTTTACAGGCTTACAGTTTTTTTTTTTTTAAAGACAATGCCCGCACTAGGGAACAAGCCCTGTGTCGCGGGGAGCTTTACAAACATGAAACTAACGGACACAAAGTACACCCAGACTAGAAACAAATATCTATGAATCACACAAATATTTGTCTCGTGTGGGAATCGAACCCACGTCACCCAGCACGGCGATGTAGTGGCGAGACGACCACCTTAACCACTGCGCCACGGTGACAGTCAAACAGTACTCTCTACTACACTCGTAGTGCATACAATGTATGTATTGTTTATATGATTACGAAGTTATTAAGACGACTAAAAGGGCACGGTGTATACCTAACTGCTGGTTCTAGGTTCGATTTCCGGTTCAGGCAAGAACGTTATTGGGTTCTTCTATCATGATATTCTCAGTATTGGTCCCACATTTGACAACGTTTCCGATTAATGGCAATGGCTTACCCCCTATAACATGAGACCTATCAAAGCTGAAGCAATATGGGGTTGATGCACCAACGTCTTTGGGAGAATAGACGTGACCTTAGTTAATAATCGCATACTATGGCGAATCTTTCGTCGTTTCATATACCGAGCTTTTCGCTCCATGTTATGAATCAGGAATTATCTTTTTTGAAGTCGTCGATTATATCCATTTTCCATTGTTCCTCACTGACTCATACCGAGTCGCGATGCAGCTCGCTATATAAAAAACTAAAGGTCCACTAGTCCAAGGATGGAGTTGCTATGCACCACCTTTTGTTACGATTCTATTTTAGTACCAAATCGGTTAGTACTCTCTCCTAACAATGTTCAGGCGCATGGCAAATGTTCTTATCAATATGATGATGAGTTGGAATACTCCAAATCCTGAACAAATACTCATAAAACAAGGTGTTTGTCGTCTGTCACTGTTAGTTCGTGTATGCATTATTTTTTATTACTACAACTAGATGAACACCGGGCATGATCCGTAAATTGGCTAGTTTAGAAAAAGTTAACAAATCCAACTTCACTCTAGCTTCTACCTATAGCTTCACTTCACTATAGCGTATAGGTTAAATGATTGTGTCCCTTCGTCCAGCATACTCACCATGGAATCCTGATATTTCATGAATGTCAAAAAACTGTTCTGAAATAGTGCTAAATAGTGCCCAAAGGAAAAAAATAGTGCTCTTGTACTTGCGAAGTTATAGCCATAGTTCGATGAGTATGCTGGACGAAGGTTTCGCCCAGCATACTCACCTCCGTCCGGAGAATCTGTATACGCTTCAAACATAATTCATACTTCAAAAAATAGTTCCCAAATAGTGCCAAACGGTGCCCAAAAAGAAAAAACAGTGCTCGAATAACTTCGGAGTTATAGGCTTCGTTCAGTGAGTATGCTGGGCGTAGGTTCTACGCCCAGCATACTCACCTCAGTGCGCGAATATCGAACGAGCTATAGGTACAATTTACGTCTCAAAAAATTGTGCTTGAAATAGTGCCCAATATCAGTCCAATTTTTGCTTGACTTTTGACTTAGAAAACCATTAAATTTTAATGTAAGAGTCAGTGAGATCTTCGCAAATTCGCGCACTGCGCTAGTACCTCTACTTGCGTATTATATTAATAAATCGACCGCGACAGGTTAATTTGTCATAGTCTTTTTCACATAGCATAACGAACTTCTAATTATAATAATATTTTGCATCGCTACCTGTTAATGATAGCCCACTCCACCGCACCCGCTGAATTTAGGCCTCCTAATTATTTCATGCTTTTTGCGTGTTACTCCAGTCTTTATGATACATCCCGCCCATAACTACCGAATTAAGTAATTTTCTGTTTTGCTTTTTTTTTTCAAAAACAATGTGCGTCACAAATAGCATACAAGATCTCGATGAACACACAAAAAACAAAAACCATGTGAAAAACCTGCTCACAGATTTTGCAAAAGCCTTTGACACTGTTGACGATATCAAAACACCTTCCTTTTATAAACATTAACAAACAAACCAACAATATATTAAAATTCCACATCTGAACTAATGTTTGCGCAAGGATTTTCTCTCTTGTCAGATAACGAGATAATAAATGCTGTTTCATTTCATTTTAACGTTGTCATTATTGAAGCTGTGACTGTGTGGTTTTTTGTCCATTAACTTGTATTTAACTGTGAATGGTGAGTTTTTGTTTTTGTTGATCTTGTGTCTGGATATTCTGTTATTGTAATTATTTTGGCGTTTGTTTTGGCTGTATCATTTGGTAATTTGAGATAGTTTCTTTAAGTTATGTAATCTTTCTTGTAGTTTTTACTTTGTTTCTTTGTTGTGTTATTTTGTCTTTTAAACTGACTTAGAAAAAGAGAATATAAATAAATATAAGATTGCAGATCAGTATGGCTGCAAGATTTTCAAAATAATATTGTCAGTTTCACTACATCGTGATCTACATAGACACTTTCAGCATGGTTTTTCAACTTTATTAGATTTCCATAATTTTATTTAATTACCTACGTCTTGTTTTGTGCACTAACATTTAGTTTATAACACCGTTTATTAATAAATATTATCTAAGGTATATTTTAAAGAATAATGTAAAAAAATAACTTTTTATTCTAGAACTTTATATTTATTTAAGATACGCATGCAACTTCGTTCCAACCAAATATGCGCATAAAAAAGTCAGCGTTAATAGATTGAATAATGAAATCTAGCATATTACTTAGATATGCTATGAAGGTCTAACCAGTTATGTTATGAGATTAACAACTTGAGCTCTAAAACATGGTGAAACAATTAATTGTTTATTATTTATCTATTAGATTTATTATTTATAAACTTTCAAGAGCGTTGAGAGGTTCATTAAGTCTATAAATATAACAATTATCACGCATTAAGTATAATTATTGTTCAGGACTTACCTATTATGAATTTATATTAGAGTGTGTATTTTTATCAATAATGATATCTAAACATTAAATACTTAGTAACAGTTTTATATCATTTTGCACATTACAATTCGTATTAATCTTTAACTGCTGTTACATAATAAGCATATAAAAAATCATCCAGCAACCGTGAAATTATATACCGTGCATTTGACCTTGTGTAAGAAGTTTTGTTGTAGTTTTACTACATAGGTACCTACATACTTGTGTGTGTTTGTATCATGGAACATGTAGCTTCTCAAGAAAGTATAAAATATGTAAGAATTGGATACAAATGTAGGCAACGGAGTTATGTGAGCGATTGTGCAAACTGTAATGAGTATATATATGTTATCAGTTGTTTAGATCCCATAACAAGCTTATTTTAGCTTACTTTGGGCTAGATGGCGCTGCTAAAAAATTGCCCAAAATATTTAAAAAAAGTTTAAAAAAGGCCTGAATAAATTACATTTCCAAACAAGAAATTGATGTTCAACAGGCAACAAAAAATATCATAAAGTTCTAAGGGTTAGAACGAAATGTTATCATTCTTAGGTATTTGTAAAACATTGACTGATTAAACACAATTTTCCCTGTACGTTGGATCATGCGCCATGACAGTGCAAATAACATTGTTGTCTTACACTTAACTATCTATTTGTACAATATTAACAAGCTATGTGAAATTAATTGTTTTGTGTGGAAATTAGATAGAATACTTAATACTTTTTATCTTTGCTGTGAAGGTATTTAGTGGCCTTGATATCTGCTAACTTTGTAGTCAAGCATCGTTAGCATTTAATTTCGACAATAATAATAATAATAATAATATTCTACCACATCTACACAACGCCATCTAGTCCCAAATTAAGCAATTATATTTGCTTGTGTTATGGGTACTAAACAACTGATATAGCTACTACTTAAATATTTTTTTTATATAATACGAGTACATTGCTCTTCTAAAAGCGATGCGCGATGGTGGCTAAATGGATAAGTGTCAGGTGTGCTAAACACACAGGCTGAGATCTATAGAGCTACTTTGCTCAGCCTTCACTCCAACAAAACTTTGCTCGGCCTAATCTGAGCCAAAGCATTGATTTGGAATCTATAGACAATATCATTGCTTAGCCCGAGAACGAGTAGATGTTTCATTTCATGCATCATCTTCTGCTGAATTCTTTGTAAAATAAAAGATAAAACGAATGATACAATACTATTTGTAATTTATAATAGTCTAAAAACTCCGTTTTCTTAAAATTACTAGATTATTTTTAAATTCTGTTGTCTAATATTGGTTAAATGTAATAAATATTAAGTTATGAAAGAAATTGAGTAAAGGATCGCTAATGAATGCTGTTCAATGTTCAATTAATGTTTATGCAACAAAGTTCAATAGTCATTTTAAAATTATGACATTTGTACACCAAAGATTTTCGTAAGTCCTCGATTTTGTGAACTTTGACTTTGCTTAGCTTGGGCTTGGACAAATTCAAAGTTTGCACTATAAATACCGATTTTGTCTTATCTCGAAAGTTTAGTCAGAGCAAAGTCCAAGTACGCTCTATAGATCTCAGCCACAGTCCGAGTTCGATTCCGAGCAGCAGTATCAATGTGAATTTCACTTTGTGGAATTTATATGTACTAGCATAGAATAGATATTAGCAATGTACTATGTGCCTTTACCATCTGCTAACGGTGAAGGAGAACATCGTGAGGAACTAAAATACTCTAGAAGAAATTAAATTGTCCGAGTCGTTTCCAATATAAGTAAGCCAAGCCGACAAGAGCGTGAAACATGTAAATATAAAAATGATTGATCGTAAACATCATTTTTATATTTACACTAGACGTCGCGCCACTGCTCAGTTCCTATTGGCCGTAGCGTGATGTTATAGCCTATAACCTTCCTCGATAAATGGGCTATGTGACACTAAAATAATTTTTCAAATCGGATCAGTAGTTCCTGAGATCCTAGCGTTCAAACAAACCAATTCTTTAGCTTTATAATATTTGTATAGATTTACATGCTTACCACGTAAAAGGAAAAGGGCTGACAGTAATCAAAGTCGTTTCAGGGTCAATCCGATTCTTTACGTAACAAATGATGAAAATCACCCATGTGTGCGTGCACTTGAATTTATTGAACCAGTTACCTAATACACATAAGCCATTACAAGTGTACCGTTAGGTTCTATAGGTTTGTGAACAATGCCAATGTACTATTGTATATTAGTCTAAACATTTATTGTTATTTTATTAGGTTTGCATTAACATAATGTTATGTTAGATTTAGTAAATATTTTAATATAAGTTAGTTATTTAAAACATTAGGAGACTGCTGTAAAATATACCTACCACGATTCTTATGAAAACCAATTACAATAGGGGAAAATAAAATAGCACTATAATTTTGTAATAATTGGTAAGTAGTAAGTAGTATAAATGTATCTGTTTGTCTTTTCTGAACTTATAAAATGTATTACAGAGAATATAAGACATCGGAGGAAGCAAGAACGCTTAGATATCACTGCCCTGATAGCCTTCAGTGCCTTGATAGATAGCCTTCAGAAAGGAGACAACGAAATTATGTATTTTATTTGAACATTTTTTTGGAACCTTCTATTATTATTTGTTCAGGGAAACGAAATGAACAAATCCCCATAAACAATAGATACATAATTATGAAGTCGGCAATACCACAGTTTATTATAGACACACATAGATTTTTTCCCCCACTTTAAACGCCTTCACACGCCAAGATAATATCTCGGTTTAACCCTACCTAACAATAGATTCGATAATTTAATATTAGCTAAGTACTTCGATATGGTACGGTAAGCCCATGGGTACGTGTGTAGTTCCGGGTAAGTTATTTTTTTGTTTAAAGCTTGTTTGATTTTGTATTCGGATCATTCTGAATATAATACTAACGCAGCGCCTACCGTGTCCGGAAAAAAATACGACAACAAGAGGCAAATACAATTTCATCAACATGCTAATCTCCCACGAAATAGAATTTGATAATTAAAAATATAACACAACATTTAAGGGACCAGGGACCATTCCTCCCACGTACGTGCCGGCGAACAGTGAACTCCCTGCAGCAGTGTTACCTGAGCGCTATGTCATTCCTTCTTTTAACGAGGTGTAAAGAGAGCTATCCGCTCTAGGTAGGCAGCGGCTTGACTGTACCCCTAACATTGCCAACGTCCAAGAGCGGCGGTAACCGCTTATCATCTGGTGGGCTGCCCGTTCGTCTGCCATTTCAGTCAATAAAAAAACGCCGCATTTGTTTTTTTTTTGGAAGCGTACACCCACCCGCGTCACCACTAAGATCTAGAATCTCTAAAATATTATTGAACCATTCTATTATCTAAAACCATGTTCACGTTATAATCAAGTTGTACGCTAAACGGTCGATTGTCGCATCATACTGCCCGTCGTGGTTGTTTCATTACCGTGGTCACAGACCGCGACGACATTGATCCGAAATGGTGAGGTTTCAATCAAGTGCCGCATATTACATACTAACCTAAGTATGAATAATGCGAATGTGATTTTTTTTGTAACTCTTTGACGGCTAAACCAGTGAACGGATCTTACGGCATTCAAAAGTATATTTTCCGCCCGATTGAGTTGTTAAAAACAAAGAAGAAAATAAACTAAACTCATCTATAACTTTCAGTGACAAGGAAAAGGTGACAAACTGCAACGCCCCCTATAATCGTACGCCAAGATAAATTTCTTCCATTATAAATATTGAGGGCTCGATGTCTACCCACTCTGCTTCTGACCTTCTTTTGGTTTAAACAAAGCCTTAAAACTAGAAAGTATCATAGGAACAACTTTCGGCACTATTGGTCTATGCTACGACACCATTTCAATAGGCCATATTTGTCACTTCACCCCATTGCAACGGCAGTCACTACTAACAATGATATACTTTTTTTATAAGTATTTTAGTATGTATCAGCGGACGAAAACTAGATACTACTATAAAAAACCATTGTGATCTTGAGCAAGTATATTTTACAAATGAGTGAAAAATACTGATGGTATTTTTATTTGTGGGTACTAATAGAAACAGCATACGCAGCTATTTTTTGCGTGTAACGCGTAAAAATAATTGGCTCTATAGCTATACTTGACATAATTTGAGTAAGATTGACAGATGTCTAAAGTAACATTTAAAATTGGCTCACCATACCTACTTACCAAAAATAGGCGATACGTTAATTATGTCGACAATGCGCTCCCAAATACAATAACACCAGGAAATGATTCAACAACAGATTCAAGTTCATCACACTGTCCTCAGTGTGATGAACTTGAATCTGTTCAATCACAGCTCACACAATAATCAGGTTGTTGTGATGACGTAAGAAAGCATCACAATCAATGACACGCTTCATTGTCAAGGGCATCTCGTACAATGATATCATTCACCGAGCCTATACATTATGACGTATCATTTCATTATGAAGTTCTTTTATTTATATCACTGAAAATGACAAAAGAGCTAGCGGCCCACCTAATGATAAGTAAGTATACTTTGACTATACGGACAATGGCAATACCTAAGCTGCTAAAAAACAAACTCCGCTTTGTAATGCAGCTGTAGTCTTTCATAATAAATCCAAAGCGTTTCACTAGCAATAAAATTAAATTAATCGAAGTTACAAATAGCTGTTAAATTGGATTAGTCTGATTGGATATTCTTAATAGTACCGAACTTATTACCATTTCAGAATTCCATCATCGACAATGTAAATATCGCTAATGTAAGATTGTCGGTGCTATATACGAAACCCGCATAGTCGAGGCGTCCGTGACCAACAAGCGAAACATCGTGTCGTACAAACAAAAAGGTTAAATACCTTTTTATGTTATGACGCTTAAACTTACGCATTGTTTTTTTTTATAATTAAGGCACCAAGGTTTTAAAGTATTTCCACCTAGATGATCTTGATTAACATTTACGAAAGGCTAGTAACAAATGGATTAGCTACCAGCATTATCACATAACGTTATAAATGTGTCGTGGCGGATCATGGCGTGTATTTCACGTATTTCTATACCCAGATACAGCCATTATTATGTCGAGGAAATGCGTAAACGTCACGCCTCGTCGTTATATACGGTTATAACATTGATGTATATTGAAGATGAGCACATATGAACATTGTGTCATCATATTTACTGTACCAGGTTACAAATAATTATATTTTAGATACCTAATAGTTTTTTAATAGCTTGTTTTGTATTTGGAAAAAAAGTTTTTAAATAATTAATATGAGAAAACATACTGTACGAAATGTTTCACTCACAGAACAGATAGGTTTTGTTGAATCTATTTTTTATTTTACTGAAGATTAATATATTTTATTTCTTCATTGCAGATGAGCTGCTTAAAATTACTACGAGCACTTCGTCGGTGTAAACAACTAGATGATAATGACAACTCAACTCCCCTAGCACGCTGTCTTGGGCTAGTAGACCTAACAGCGCTAGGCGTAGGCAGTACGCTAGGTCTAGGAGTTTACGTGCTAGCAGGCGCAGTGGCCAAGACAGTCGCGGGACCTGCTGTAACCATCAGTTTCCTGGTGGCTGCTATTGCGTCTGCATTTGCTGGTAAGTTGAGTTAATCATCTAATGATCATAAATTATTTATTATCGTTATTACATGAGCACACGCATATTTAAAAGATGTTTTAAAGTGTGGAAGATTTGTACGTTACTGAATAAAATATTTAATTGAGCGTAAAAATCCAAATAAATCCCCAGGATTCAATTGGGATTCTAGTGGACGGAGGAGTAACTTAAACATGGTGCTTCACACAATATTTACGCTGAATTTACAAGCTCGCTATTTTAACTCACAAAAGAAATATCTACTTATTAGAAATCGTTTTACTCAATATCTAATACTTATATGAAGTACTTATAATATGTCATTGAACAAATAGTTAAACAATAATTTGATAAGTGAAGTGAGCGGTGGTTACTGTCCCTTTGCAAGGTCTTAGTGTGAGGACAGTCTACTTACTGAAGGTAGTCAAAATATCTTTGTCTACATTATATGTAGTAGATGTACTTGATTATAATGATCACTTCCTCACATTGTTGTAAAAGGGAGTTTGTAATTTTAGTAATGTGAGGGAGTTTGAATGACTGTTTAGAAATTATATTTTTAGGGTTCCGCAGCCAAAATGGCTAAAACGGAACCCGCATAGTTTCGTCATGTCCGTCCGTCCGACTGTATGTCACAGGCATTTTACTCGAAAACTACTCAATGTATTTTGATGAAATTTGCAGAATAGGTGTCTTGTGGGACCCATTGGATTATAAGACTAAAGGCCTAATTTACAAGTTTTGCTAAGTATCCCATGCCTTCTCTATGTAAGACAAAGCGAGCACGAAAATAACAAAACTTGCACCATGTAAATGGGCTTTTAGAAAATAGAGAGTGCGACTTGGTTTGCTTTAAGAATTATAATATCACCTGCGCAGCTTCAAATGCAGACTCCTAGGCTGAAAGTATCTAAACGGAAATTAGTCAACTAGCTGATCTGACGCTAACAATGAGTAATGTTTCCCACCAGGAGGGCCGCTAGCTCGTCTCCATCCTTCAGGAGTATAACAAACTCTAATAGGTACCTATAGATTTAAAACCTGATTATTATTTAACACACCTAATATCTGTTACTCAATTTCCAGGACTATGCTACGCAGAATTCGCCGCTCGCGTCCCCAAAGCCGGCTCAGCATACGTCTACAGTTACGTGAGCGTTGGAGAGTTCATCGCCTTCACAATAGGCTGGAACCTTATCCTGGAATACGTGATAGGCACAGCAGGCGTCGCCAAAGGCATGGCCTTGTATATAGACAGCCTTTGTAACAACACGATGGCTAAGACCATGACAGAGTTAGCTCCTATCAACATATCGTTTATGGCTACGTATCCGGACTTCTTCGCGTTTGCGTTGGTTGCTGTTATTACTTGTGAGTAATTTTAAATTATCTGACTGTCCCTGGTCTCGCCATTAACATCGCAGTGCCAAGTGTCGTGGAATCGATTCCCACACGAGACAAATTTTTATGTGATTAATTAATATTTATTTCAAGTCTGGGTGTACTTGGTGTCCGTTAATTTTATGTTTGGAAAGTCACCTGCGGCACAAAGCTTGCTAACTGTTTCATTAACTACCATAGTCAAATTTTGGATGATACAATGGACATGATACAAAGCCAAAATGTCAACTGTTCATTACAGCCAGTAGCTGACAAATTTCAGGTCTAAGATGAGCTACCAAGAAATTCCTACCACTCTTTTTTCGACAACGATGTTGATACAGATGTACTGATGAAAAACAATATATCAATAAAAATAAATAATGACACTACGAAATTCTACGAGATGGAGTTGGACATTTTTTTATTTGTAAAAATTAATACTTCTACCTACAAATCATAACTAATCGAATCCTACAGACTAAACACTATCAATAAGAGTAGATGACTACATAATTATAAGCTCTCAAGTAGAAACTAAATTAAAACCTAACTGGCGACCCTTGGCGAGTTATTCTTGTAGAAAGTGCGTCTGCGCCATACATCTTGTGTTCACATGATTTATCTGTTTGAAAAGTACGTTTCTCTAGATTCTCACGGGTTGTCTAACCCTAAGTTATTACTTATTTTAATTTTAATAAATCACCTAATAAGTTACATAAATTGAATATAATATCATCTTGAAAATTAACAATCATTTGAAGGGTATAGAAGCGTCATAAAAAGTAATTCTTTGTTTAAACTTTTTTTTTTGTTTTTATTTACGTGGAGTATGAAGATATAGAGGAAGTTTGACACAAAATCTAAAAAAAAATTCTGTGTTCAAAATACGCAGGTTCAGCTCAGTCTGCAATTATATCCACCTACTCAGTATATGGCAATAATCATTGAAAATGGGTGAGATTTACCCCTACCTACCCCATCAGAGAGAAATAAAGCATAATGTTATATTATATTTATAGTACTGCTGGGTACCGGTGTGAAGGAGTCAACCAAGCTGAACAACGTGTTCACCGCACTGAACCTGATCACAGTCGTTATCGTTGTCATCACAGGAGCTGTCTATAGTAAGTATTATTATGTTTAAATGTCTTGTTTCTTCGTGGCATGGCGTGGTATAATAAATAATAATAAATTGTTTATTCAGCATAAATAGTACACTACATAATTCTTAAGATTAAAGATAAGGTACAATAAATATTTGGTGCCTGCACTAGGAATATTCCTGTGTCGCAGGCAGTTTATGAGAACATTTTATGTTACTGTACAATCAAATCATAAACCATGTTTCGTAATGAATTACATATTATCTATTACAACAAAAATAAAAATAGATGTGTTTTTAATTTATTAAATCTAACGCTTAACTAGTACATTTTAATTCCATAATCAAATACTATTACGAGTATTACCTATATATTTATTAAGAATATTATGAATTATGCTTTAGCCTTTGAGAATATTTATTTAAAATTATCATATGTTTTAAAAAAAAAAAAAAGAAAAAAAAAAAAATTAGGTGAAAAATTATAGATATTTATTGCCCTAAAATGATTTTAATTTTACGCAATATTTAAATTACTTATTATAAAAGATTACGTGATATTTAATGCTTTCTTGCATTTACTAATTTTATTATTATGTAGTCTAGAGAAGCATTGGTATCATCAAAAAATTATAAAACAGGGTTAAAGACAATGCAGTTTATATCACATCCGAGGCTAACTTAAATTACATTTGTATTTGCTGATTCTGCTTAATATTAATATATCTTGTATTTCTAATGTATTTAGTTCAAACATTTAATTATTATTTGCTTAAGACTAGACTTATATGTTTAAATATTTTTATTTCATACTCGGCGATAACTGACTTGCGATGGTCAGTTGTTTATTGAAACATATAAGTCTAGTCTTCTCTCTCTCTCGTCGGTCCCTCATGGCTGAGGATCGTGGTCATCATCTGATGTGGATGGTTTGCCCCTATTTTGGACGATCTGCCTCCACCGGCATCTATCCATGGCGGTTCGGACAGCTGAGCAGAAGTTGTTTGTTGGTGAGCGTACAATTTCATCGCTCCATCTGGTAGGTAAACGTCCCCTGGCTCTCTAGTGTGTGGAAGTCTAGTCTTAAGCAAATATAAATTACATGTTAGAACTAAATACATTAGAAATACAAGCTACGTAATTATTGGTTAGTTAGAACAATATAACCCTTAGACTCCCCCATAGTCTATGGAGTTAATGTATTTGTCCTCAGCGAATTTACGTGCGGGACAAGATTCATCACCCGTCTTGTGATCAAATTTTCTCCTATAACTTTTACACGTTGCAAAGTTTGGCAGAGAAGTCTTGCTGTTACAATCCTTAAAAGTATGACCTTTGAAGTATGAATTTTCGGGACGGACAAAGTTTTGGGCACCTTTTTTCACCATATTGGCGAAAGAGAAGAAGAGAAGAAATCTTCATTTGGGCTCAGATTCTCCTCCACGACGTCCTTGAACTGTTTAAAGTTCGATAGGTCCTGTTGCTCCTGGAGATTATTTATGGTAGTGTTGGCTGAGATGACTTTTTGTTTCATAGACAAATACAAAATAGCCATCTGAGACGTACCACTCGTCACGTTACGACACAAGTTTGTAACTCGTAGTTTCTGGTGAGAGTTCATTTTCCCCTCGCTGACAATAGTACAGATATCGTTTAAAATATGCTCTGCTTCTCTGTTGTAGGCAAGCATTCGGATTCCCCTTGTGGACTCGATCTTAGACTTGACATAATTGTATTTGACGCACTAGTTTTATTTATAAGTAGTTTAGTTCATACTTGTTAGCTTGCTAGCTGACAAAACAACCGGAAAACACTCGCGACACACTTAACTTTATTGCTTACACCATTAAGTTAATATTGTTATAATAAGTACTACCTAATATTTCATTGTGAACAAAAAACACGTCCGCTCCGTACGAGAGCGTGGACGCAGAAGGTATAGAAGTATATAGCCTTTAAACGGCCTAGACAGGTTTTCTTAAATTGGGGACCATGCATTCTATAGGAGTCTGTAATAGTTAACCCTTATCCCCTAAATTAAGTCATGTGTCTTACGTCTTATAACGACATACTTAATGTACTTAGTAAGTACATAATATTATCTACTTTTCTGACTGATACTAAATACTTCCAGTTTCAGAAGGTTTTAGAGGTAGTAGTCGTAGTAGTACGGCTGCATAGCAATGTGTAAAGTGATGTAACCGCATAGCCTAACTTTTTATTTTTTGCTTATTATTTATTTTTTAAACATTAATTTTAACTCGTTATTCTAACGGTGTGGTGCTCTGCTGCATCACTTGACACGCTACCCAAATTGTAAATTACAAAAGATTGTAACTATCCATTTTTTTTTAAAAAGAGTGGCGTGAGTTTCTTGCCAGTTCTTCTCATAGCTCCACCCCGTCAGCGAACTGGTCGTAGGCAAATTTGCTGACACTACTTTTCGGATAACCTGTTACATTCTTGTGACTTTCATAAGTGTTACCTTGTAACCTAGATGAATAATCGAGATTTCATTTCAGTTTTGTTTTTTTTTTTATTTACGCCCAATAGGGGCACTAACATATGGAAGATTTCAAAAAATATTTTATCTAATTTTAGTCCGTTAGATCTGGGTTTGTCTTGCTAGGTATATGATATGATGTGGATGTCAGGTCTGAACTGCAAATATTAATTTGGACCTACTATATGAAGTACGCGAGGACTTAAGGGTAATATATTTATCACGAAATAGTGCAGTAAACTCACGCGTCATTTGTTTAACTGGTGTCGCTGGTTCTTACTAACCAATCGGTTGAAAATTTTGTAGCTTATTTAAAAATAAATCCACTTGTCTGATTTAAGTCTAGCCAGCTGATGCTGCTAATGTAACTGTACCTATTTATATCTTAATCTGAGCGATGTCTCGTCAATTGAGCAACATGACCACTCCCTTCCTTGCCATTATAAATAGATCGTTATGTTTTATGTGCCACTTGCAGTTATTGTGTTGCCAGATACAGTTTGTGATTTGCTAAAGAATAGTATCAGGTGAAATGTCATAATTCGCAATTTTATTTGACTTTCGACCTAAAAAATCGGATGCAATTTTTAGCTGGCTTCAATTTTTTATATATTTATACGTAATATATTTATATAATATATATTTACGTATAAATTTATGCGTACATTTTTAGTCAAACTGGAAAAGTGAACTACATTCTCTAATTTAAAAAACAATGTACTGTTATTAATTAACACAAAATTTCCCATACATAACAGTTAAGTATGTGTATATTGTACATGAACATACTCATCTATTCGTTAAATTTATAAAATGTAAATTTGTCATAAAGTTATTGAAACAAACGTTAGCCAAATAAAATTTTAATGTAATTATAATGTACCCTCCTTATTTCTTTACCCTATTTTGGCATTATCTTTTTTGTACACTTTAAAATGTGCACATATATATATATATTATATATGTGCACATTTTAAAGTATATTATTTTTTATTTATTAATATATTATTATATTAATATTATTATTATTTATACAATAACCCTTAATACCAGCTTTTCAAGAGTATTTTATTTCTTTCAAAAAAACGAATCCAATATTGAGAAGCCTTTCTGTATCGTTTCGTGTACCGTAATAAAGGGTAGTTAAAGAATCTGGCCACACTAGTCACAGAGCATAGGGGACGGATAGGAAGTTAGGAACTGACCGGCCATGGCCCTGAGATGCGTCAATGGTCCGCCAAACACATCCTTCCACAGTATTTAAAATAGAAGCAGGGGCTGTTTCAGATAATGTTCTATTGAAGAATTACGTGTATTTAACCTCTTTTATTAACAAATAAACAATAAAGACATCTTAATGTAAGAATCCCCTCTAATGAAGTTTGTACGCACTTATTTTGAATCTATTTGGTTCTGTCTCAAAAGTTTTGGATTTAAGGGTGACGCAAACGAACGGTGCAGCCGCGTCTGACCGTGGCTGCCGTCTGCATTGGTGCAAATTAAGTGGTTTGTTAGATTCACGGCGGTCAGCCGCGGCGGGCACTGACGGCGCGGTCTCTTTGCCGCCGTGTGCGTTAGCAGATAGGATTTCCTTTGTTCAATAAAAATTACCGGCCCGCGCCGCGCCGTCCCGTTATTTATTCTACGCCTAAACGTAGCACTGTGTTGACAGATCGTTTGCCGGGTCTAGTACACTATTCTCGGGCCGAAATCAATGTATTATAAACAATAACAACATTTGACTATCCTTTAACGTCTGTTTTTGTAAAACCAATTGAATTAATAAAAACAACTTTAGTATTATTTTGAAATGTTTATAATAAGAAGTTACAACTTCATCATCATCATCTCAGCCTATTGCAGTCCACTGCTGGACATAGGCCACTCCCAACCACCACTCAAAAACCCACCCCAACCGGACCCCAACCAATCCGGGCATCCAATCCAGAAGCTTTGTTTGCCGTCGTAATTTAAACTAAGCACTTAAGTAATAATGATAATTTTTACACAAATCTAATCTACTATACCTTCACAAGCTACTGTTAAACAAGTACCTTTTTAAAAACTTATTTCTTTTGAATACCTTAATTATGTTATCGTTTAATAGAAAAGATAGGTACATCATATAATAGCCGAACCTTTGAAGAAGCACTTGAACGGGTATATCAACCCATTAGTCCTTCAGACAAGCTTTACACTGATAATACCTACAAGATAACTATGTTATTATCCTTACTATTATTATTATTAGATTGTATATAATTATGTCTCTCAATCATGCTAAAACGGCAGAAAGGATCTGGGTAAAATTTGGCGTACAGATAGATTATAATCTCGAATAGCACGCAGATTGCTTTCTACCGATATACCACGCGGATGGAGCCACAGGAGGAACTAGTTATAAAGTAATACTACCTCGGTTCGGTAGCATAGCGGGCATGAGTACTAAATTCTTAGATAAGTATTATGAATTTTATACACATTCCCGCTCCGGGGACTCATTCGCGTGCCTCATTTCGACTTTCGATTAGTCGGTGTTGATGTCGCTGTCAAATGTAAGGCAATTTAAATAGGGTCGCTGTCACTTTCAAGCATATGACAGTGACATCAAAATCGGACTAATCGAATGTCGAAATTCAGAGTATGGCCCCTGGGTGCAATGAATTTAATCAGAAGTAAAACTGATTAACTAAAAAGAGATTCTCCACTGCCCTCCAATAAAACGAATAGGTATTATCGCGATGTATGAGTTATCTGATGTGTTGTTGTTTTCTTGTTATCAAACAGGCAATTGAGACGACTAGACAATTGTAGAAATAAACAATTGGTCCTTTGAAGAAATTGTACAATTAAAAACAGAATTAAAGCGACTGTCACTGTGGCATAGCGGTTATAGTGCCCGCCACTTACATCTATTGTCATTGTTATTGATTTTTTTTCCACTTTTGTATTATGAAAACAAAATAGATGTTTTTCTTTTTTTCTCCTTGTCTTACGACACAAGACAAATACGTATGTCATTCAAAGGTGTTTGTTTCAAGTCTGGGTGTACTTTATGTCCAGAATGCGGGCGAGAACAGGAAATAATCAGTTACTTATTCATTTAGATAGAAGTAGTAAAGTTTTATATGTTTATATGTTTAATATTACATTATTTACTCAACTGTGTGGTTATTTGTTCTTCAGAAAAACATTATGACTACAGCCAGCTGTTATTTTATAATAAAGGCAAGTTCACGATCACACATTTTAGTAACAATTTCTTTTTTTTTTAGTATTAATACAACCAGTGTTATGTTTTTACAAAACTAAAACTATATTTATTCACAGTCTGCCCCTAACGGTTGCATAGCAATGTGTAAAGTGATGCAACTGCAAAGCTTGACTGTTTGTTTATTATTTAGTTTGTGAACATTAATTTATTACACGCTACCCAAATTGTAAACTACAAAAGATTGTAACTATACATTTTTTTAAAAGAGTGGCGTGTGTGTTTCTTCCCAGTTCTTCTCATAGCTCCACCCCGTCAGCGAACTGGTCGTAGGCAAATTTGCTGACACTACTTTTCGGATAACCTTCTTAACTTGTGACTTTCATAAGCGTTACTTTGTATAAACGAGATTTCATTTCATTTCACACTTTTTCTAGTATGTGATGTTTTACAATGTTATTTTTGTGAAAGATTAATTTTATTTATTTTAATTCCTTACTTATCAAACTTCTAGGTAAAACCACGTTACTAAAAATAATTAGAAATACTAGATAAAAATCCATTCTCAAATTCTACAACCATGTCGCTTCTATTTCGAATATTTTTTTAGCAGTTTTAAAAGAACTTTTTTTTTTTTGTTTCTTTAGAGCAACAATAAGAAGGTACATCTAAAAAATCAACTTTCCTCTAATTGTTCCATAGTTTATCTCTGTTCGTAACACTTGTATGCTTTTAAATAAGTAGGTACTTATCACCAAGTTTTTTATGTAATTTGATTGTTACCTAGTATAAAACTTTACTGTATCCGTGTAGTGACGGATTAAGAATACATAATGCCTCTACCCCATCTCAAGCCGTGGGTGTCGTAAAATGCGACTACTAACCTTATGCAGATAAGTGCACTGCAAGAAAAGGAATATTCGATACAAACCCTATACCAACTCGTCTGGCCAGCGTGGTATAGTAGGCTAAATTCCCTCCACACTCTTTGGAGGAGACCCGTGCCCAGCAGTGGGACGTTTATGGGTTGGAATGATGATGATGATGATAAAGCTTTATCGTTTTGTAGTCATAGTTGTTTCTTTGAGGTTTTGTCAGGGTATATACCTAATTTATGTGGGTGACGTACTTTCTTCGTATACATTCCTAGCTAAAACACGTTAATAGCTCTCATACAAGTTTTCGCGCATAACTTTACCACTTTCACTGGTCTCGCTAAATAGTTGCGCAAATATCCTGCTGTTATTTGTGAGTTATTATTGTTTAGCCCATATCCAACGGCTAGACTGTAACTAAAGGAATAGCAAAAAAGAGAGTACCATGGTATTTACCATGTTTACCATTGCACTTTTGTGCAATCGTTTATCAATCTTTTCATACATTCTGGCCGGTTTAGGGTACTCCTGATCTGTCCTTATTTGGTCATGGTCGTCCATTATGAACATTATGTAACCTTTCAATAAACGGTAACTTTCTGACAGCTCAGGACTATATTTTTCTCAAAGTTTAAATTTTTATTTTTGATCCATTTATTTCACAGGTGACCCAAACAACTGGAGAATCGACCCAGCGAACATTTCAGAAGAATACAAAGATAAGGCTGGAGAAGGTGGCTTCGCTCCGTGGGGTGTTGCTGGCATTATGGCAGGAGCGGCGAAGTGCTTCTTCGGTTTTGTCGGCTTCGACTGCGTGGCGACCACGGGTGAAGAGGCCAAGAACCCAAAGAGAGATATCCCTCTATCCATCGTACTGTCTCTCATCTTGGTCTTCATATCTTACTTCAGTATAGCAACAGTACTGACTATGATGCTGCCGTATTATTTACAAGTGAGTTGATTCATATTTCACATTGCCAATTAAATAAAGGTATAAGTTGAGTTTTGGCTTTAAAGAAGTGTTTATCTATTTTTTATAAGCATAAAGTTGAAAATTGCCCAGCGGCGTATCTCATCTTATAACTCTTTTGTATAGTCGACCACATATTTGATTTTTTTAAAAAAAACCATCACAATCAAAATTCAATAAGACTCATTATTAATATTGACGTCGTGGCATTGATGACAACTGTCACTGTACTGACGTCACTTGCAAGCAAAAATAGACATAATTGTTTTGTGATATGCACACGACATTTACTCTAAGGGTGGTAAAGCAATTTTATTGAGATTTATGTTGACTATATTGTCCAGTTAGTGTGCTTTGTTTGTTTTATATTAAATTTAAAAAAGGTTATTGGATAATTTTGATGTTACAATGTTTGCTAGGTGACATTTTAACAATAAAATGAATCTTATATAACATAAAAAAAGAAAAAAAAATAAAAGAGATCAATAGTAAGTGTTGCCTAAAGTAAAAGAAAGAAAAGGGGAAACAGAAAAAGAAATATTTATATGTTAATGTAGTAAAATATATAAATGTTTAACACATATGTATGTATTTTTGTTAATTTTCTCTTTTTATTGGTTGTTCTTGTATAGATTAAGATAATACTTAGTTGTAAGTATAAAAATGAGTAATGAGCGTATGTAACGCCTACAAACTGCTTATGCAGTTTGGCGATAATTTATATTATAAACTTAGTTATATTTACGAATAAATATTAAAAAAAAAAAATTGAATTTTACGGTTGAAAAAATTCGCATTTATAAAATTCCAAAAAATATATATTCAGCATGAATTTATATGTTTATATTTTCATAATGATAGCTACCCGTTACTATTCGACTGGTCTTATCTCGTCTTTTAAAAGAGCCGACGAACCTCCTCAGCTCTTTTAACACAATTCAATGATTCGGGTTCACTTTGGATTTGTGATTGGCTTTTGGCCGTTACGGTTGAATAGGCACGAAACGAAATTACTAACAACCGTACATTGAAAAGCACTGTTATTGTTATAAAATAGATCGCATTTTTATATGATATTTAATATGTACTTACCTTATGTCTCTCTTGCAGGACGCCGATGCTCCTTTCCCCTATGTGTTCACAGTGGTTGGTCTCCCTGTCATCAAGTGGATCGTTACTATTGGTGCTATATTCGCTCTGTGCACCTCTCTACTTGGTGCCATGTTTCCCCTGCCCAGGGTGCTGTATGCCATGGGCAGTGATGGAGTACTCTTCAAACCTCTCTCGACCATCAATGCCAGGACCAAAACTCCATTGTTGGCGACTGCATTGAGTGGACTTTTGTCCGGTAAGCCTTTTTTTAAATGTGACAGCACAGTTTTTCAAAATAGTTTATACGGTTTACTCGAGTGTGGATCGTATTTTACTGACGGGTGATCACGACTAACTAAAGGGACGACTGTTTCCCTGTGCAGTGCAGGAATTACTTTTGTTCTAAAAGTTGTCTAAACAAATAATACACATCAAATCAATCTAAAGCAATCGATAAATTAAAACAATATTTACATTCTTAAATAATATCTTTCATAAATAGATCATAATAATAATTTATTTTTATAAAATAAAAAAGAAATCTAATGCGAAAATACGATACTTAAATCGAAGGTAAAATAATCTAATATTTACACACAATATTCACTGACATGAAAATGTCTAGGACTAGTGATATCTCATTGTTTTGTTTGTTTTCCTCAGCGATAATGGCGGCACTCTTCAACCTCAACCAGTTAATAGATATGATGTCCATCGGCACCTTACTCGCTTACACCATTGTTGCTACTAGCGTCCTTATTCTCAGGTGAGTAAGGTTCTTTTGACGTTGGGTTTCACTAATGTTTAACATATTTTTTTATTGTAAACTAGACAGAAGAAGATCCTTCTCGGTACCGATGCTGGTGATAGTGCCACGCTAGCGATACAATGAGTACCATTGTTAAAATTGTTGTTGTGTCTTATACGTAAACATTAGACCTAAATGATAACCTAAAATATTTATTTTATTTTTTCTATCTATTAACATCGTAAAACTGCCTCGGTGGCGCAGCGGGAAGTATATACGACTGCTGTGCAAGAGATCCCGGGTTCGATTCCCGGGTCGGGTGAAAATAGTATTGGGTTTTTCTATCGTGAAATTCCAGTATTAAAATTTTCCCGGAGTTTGGTAAACAAATGTTCCCGGTTGATGACAATAGGCTCGCCCCCTATTTCATAGGACCAAACATAGCTGACGAAATGTGGGTGTGAAACACCACTGCCTACCCCTTCGGGGAAAAAGGCGTGATGCTATGTTATGTTATGTTATGTCTTTATTTGCAGATTCAGAATATAAAATCTAAATTTAAAAATAATAACTTCACGAAGTTATAAGAATTTTTCATGCTTATTGGTGCCCCACGCGCCGGCCGAATATCAGTAGTTTTTAGTACTTACCTAGTATTTAGTACTTATTTATTTATCGCTGCAAGTAGACGTTGCGGCGGCCATTGATACAACTTCAAACAACGGTGCTTTCAAAAATGTAGTACATTATGTCAAAAAATATAACATGGCATAAACACTATTGAAATCGATTTTGCAACTGATACTGAACAAACTACTTTCATGTTTTGTTTTAAGTATAGGAATAGGGCTGTAAATATATTTATATAAAATTCACTTAAGATCATATAAAATATTCAGAAACATTACAAAACTTAACAATGACAAACAACATACAATAAAGGAACTAATCTGATCTAAGCAGCACGCAGTAGTGCTGCCGCATCACCGCCTGCTGCGGCAGCAGTGCTGCCTAGATCGGAAGGGTACCTTTAAATTTATTTCAATAAAATTCAGTAGAATAAAACACTTCTGTTAATAGACTGCTGAATTTTATTGCTAATTCAGATAACGGAGACTTTTCCTTCGTATAAATTCTTTAAATTTCCACTTACAGGTACGAAGAAGAACAAACACTACAGCTTCAAGCCACGAAGCCAGCTCCAGAGACAACGTACAATATTGCCAAGCAGCTGTTCAACCTCCTCGGCATTAAGTACCCCACCCAGCTGTCAGCCAACATTGCCAAAGTTACTATCTGCATATTCTGTAAGTAACTATACAGTGAAGTATTTTATTAATTAGCAGACCACCATTTATACCTATCACCATTGAAGAACGCAGTACGTAACGATCGGGCAGACAGGCGGTCCCCTCTGCCCGAGGAGGTACACGCATGGCGCGAGGCCGCCCACACAGCCATCGTGGAGAAGTGGTCGGCTCGGCTGGAGGCGCCGCGTGCCGGTTTCAGAACCGTATAGGCGTTCTAGCCGATCTTGACAGAGTAGATGGGGCGGCGGCATCGGACCCTGTCCTTCCGGCTGGTGCAGGTGTTGTCCGGACATGGTTGCTTCGGGCATTACCTGTACCGGGTCGCAAGGCGGGAATCGGCTCCCGGCTGCCACCATTGTGATTGTGACGACTACACGGCGCAGCACACGCTGGCCTATTGTCCAGCGTGGAACGAGTAGTGCTGTGAACTCGTCGCAGTCCTAGGAGCAGACCTCTCGCTGCCGGCCGTCAGTCATACGCTCCATGGCCTGCAGCGACAGGAATTGGGAGGCGGTCACATCCTTCTCCGAGGACGTCATCTCGCAGAAGGAGGCGGAGAGGGTCAGAGAGGAATGTAGGAAACATGAGACAATCTGGCACCAACGAACTGGGCGGCCTCAGCGCTCAAAAGAAAGGCACCCACTAGGATAAAAAATCGTTGCGAATAATTATCGCAAGATAAACAGCAGAAATACACTACAATCCGAGCACTGCGAAAATAAATCGTTTCAGATTTTTCGTCGAGTCAATTGCGATTTTATTTCGCACTTAAAAATTCTCAACGATTAAATTTGAAGTGCGCGCTTAGCCTTACACACAAAGTTAATGGACTTTTAAACTGACTTAAAAAAGAAGGAGGTTAATAATTCGTCACAGTATTTATTTTTGTGTAGGTTATGTTTGTGTTGATTACTCCAAGACATCTGGACTGATTTGGAAAATTTGTTTTGCTTCGAATTGTCGTCAGGTCAGAATATTTGATATTGGGATCCTGGAGAAATCAAGGGTAACCCTCCAATTTTATAGGCACTTACTATGTTTTTCATATATTTTCTAAACATATTCAAATATTTGAAACCCCTGCGGTCTCTTCAGAAACCAATAGTGACGATTATGTCCTGTTCGCAGTTGTAGTGGCGCTGACGACGTGTGCCCTGATGCGCTGGGAGCGCGCGGACGTGGCGCTGGGCGTGCTCGGCGCCGCGCTCATCGTGCTGCTCGTCGTGCTCTACCGACAGCCCAGGAACGACATCAAGGGACTCTCTTTCGCGGTAAGCCTTCACTAGGTACATCCGATATAGACAACTGAAGCAGTTGCCTCTCATTGTCTCTGCTTGTCAAGATGTGAGATCTGGACATAGTCAGGTCCACCTGTTGGGCTAACTTATGCCAATACAGGCCCCAGCACCAGAAATACAACGACGATCTGTTAGGTACGGTTCATGTTAGGCCAATTTATGAGGTTGGAGGCGGTACGAGTATTACCGTTGACTAAAGCCAATCGGCTAATAACAGGCTGACGAGACAGGAGCTGATTATATAGGATGGAATTTCTAAAGAAATGTTTCTATTGAATAAAGCGATCTATCTCCAGTATTTAAAGTACTTCCCCGCCAGGTGGCATTACAAAATTCCACCCTGTATATGTGGGTATTTCGACAAGCTTCAAAGGAATGTTTCCTAACAATCGTTTAAATAACACATAATTAATATTTTGTTAAAACAATGCTTTAAGCAAATAGATAGAATAAAATGAGCTCCATTGCATTAGTTGCAATGTAAGTTTTTATTTGCCGACTATATTAGCTTTGCTGATCGGAAGATAAAATTCTAATATAACATCCTTTATTACAGGTACCTCTAGTACCTCTAGTGCCTTACCTAAGCGTGTGCATGAACGTGTATCTGATGGTGCAGCTCGACCACCAGACCTGGATACGGTTCATCATTTGGCTTGTAATCGGTAAGTTGTTTATTTTTTATACTGACGCTGGCAGGATCCAGAAGGACACTCATTGTAGGTGGTGACCTTAACATGACCGTATAGAAGGAGGGGGTGGGAAGTCCTAGTTGTCCGAACCCCCTCCCTGGTTGTCATCTATAATTCGCAGGATTTTGGATAGGGTGATGGTAATCCGTGTTACAAAATATATTTATTTATTTATTTGGACATTTATTGTTGTTACTGTATTACACATATTATTATTTTCTATTCATTATTGAGTAAGGGCATGTGCAATCAAATAATTGAAGCCAAAGCAAAAATGTGTATATCTTTATACATTTTTTAACCCTCGGACCCCCCTTGTGAAAATAACTACGGCCGGCCCTGGACCTTGACATCATTTATTAAAGATCCCTTTAATTGCATAATATTTTAATAGCTTTTTTACTGGACAAACCAGAAATAACAATGATGAATTTTGCTTCTCTTGGGAGTTCATTTCAGTTACATTTCGTTACCGGTTTAGCAGAATCTAGAGTAGGTTTGTAACCTAGGTAAAAAAATTAAACTTCAGTATGAATATTTCTCTTAACCTTATACGTCTTTTCCAGGTTACCTAATCTACTTCTTCTACGGCTTGAAACACAGTGCACTGAATGTAAAAGAAGTCCCTAAGCATACAAGTAATGGTGTTAAGGATGAGAAGCAAGTCGTCACTACAAAGTTCTAGAGTTAAACATAGTATAATTGTTTAGCCATATTACTGTACAAAGGGATTATTAGGTGGACAGATTGACCGGCAATTGAAAATGTGTCTTATTGTAATAATGGAAGGTCGTATTTTGTTGGTCATGACTTGGACGGGTAAAAGTTAAATCTGCAAAACAATTGTATAACAAAAATCTAAAGATTTTATCTTAGTGCTCTACAAAGGAGAAATGCTACCATACCAGGGCCATTTAGGGTTGAAACTCATATGACCAAGTATTCATAAATTTTGAAATCATTCTCTCCTAAACATTATATTTCTTCTGAGCACTTTTCTTCAGGTATATGACCACAATTAGATTTAATTTTATTTACATAAAATCAAATAAAATCTAGTACATATTGCTATTCTTTTCTAACAATACACAAATACGATTTGCGAGAGCAGTACATACATTGTATATTGCAATTGTTTTGCAGAGAAGCAGCAGAGAGCAGAGAGATTTGATATTGTGAAAGAGGAAATATAATCTAAATATTGTTTCTTTGCCGAAGCTGAATAGAATGTTATATTTATGTCTAATTAGTAAAAACTGTTCTTGTTGATGACATCCAATTGTAAACTTTAATACTTTAGAACATAGTCTATTTTACAAAATCTTATGACATTTTAGTATTTTATTTTGTTAAATTATAAGGGTATTGATTTTATTATATATTTTATAGTTATATTGTGAGAGTAGATCTTCTCATGATGGATTTACGAATGAATTGACGAATGTTTTGAGAATATAGCTTAGCGTTATAGTATTTAAGTTTAATTTTGTTTGTGTTGTGTTGAATTCTATTGTTTGTACAGGGTTATGATAGATTTGTGTATCTAATAATTTGATAGAGAGCCTGTTTCACCATTTCCAAGTACACTTATTCAAATGGCCTATTCAATTTTCGGACATGCCATAACAGAAGACGAGAAGTTTAACCACCATAATAATTACAACTATAATAAAATTGTTAATTTTCGTCGTTCTTCTAAACAACATCTTTATTCATTAATTTCAATAAATGTACTTGTAATCTTTTGCCTGTAATCAAAGTCAAAGTCAAATCTTTTTATTTCATTTGGATCACATACATGATACTTATTAACGTCATACAAAGCCAGAAAAGGTGTCAGTAAATTTGCCTACGGCCAGTTCACTGACAAGGTTGAGCTCTGAGAAGAACTTGGCAAGAAACTCAGGCCACACTTTTCAATCGCCATAGTTGTTACAATTTTAATTGGTTACAGTTTGAAATATCACAGAAAGTACAGAACCAAAACAACAACCAAAATCCGATTTAATAATATGAGTACATATATAAATTAATTGATGATAAGGCAAGGCAGGCGCAATTTTATTTTTTAAATATATGTAGTCATTTTAAGACATGAATTTATTTATTTAAGGGTAACAACTTCTTGGCAACTTTGAAAGTCTAGTTACATTAACTAGAATAATATTGGAACATGCCGATAGCGTGAATAAAGCAACAATGTAAAAAACTGGTTATCTATTCTTGTCACGATAATGTGCATTGTGAAAAGGACTAAGTATGTGCATTACACATTGTTGTTATTGGATGTTGCAAAATTAAAATAACAATTAAGTACTGATTCACAGAAATAAAACTTGGTCGAGAGAGGATTGAATCATGCCGTTAGAATTGAAAAGGACTGTCTTACTAGACTAAGAACTAGTTAGAGTAACTAAGATTATAAATAACCGAACCTAAATAATCAAGCCCCAAAAAAAACATCTCTTTATGTGCGAAGTAAAAGTTAGTCGCTAGCATTGTAAACAGGTTGTAAATAGAAACCCCACGTGCGTAAAAATGTTCGTGTTTTTAATATTAAGAAATATGTTGAACTTTCTTTAAAAGTACAATAGATAAATTATAGCATCTCTTCAATGACTTACTATTGGACAGAGAACTTCTCTCCTCTATCAAGAGAGAGTTAGCCCAAGAGATAAATTAAATCCTCTACGCATTATCTATCCAAGTTTGCTGGACAACAATAGTGCAAGTCCAATACAGTCCAGCAAGCTTACGCACTATCGTTTTGCGACGTGTATCGCGTACGGACGGACGTTCCGGATGGATAGTGCGTAGAGGATATTATATTTTGTAGAGATATACATATACATTCCAATTACATTTATTTAGAACAGACTCTAGTATAAAATAATTATTTAATGTAACGAATTAGACTGAGTGCATATGTACGGTCTAATGATTCCGAAATGTAAATCCTAGTCTAACTACATTTTGCGAATGAATAAACCTTTTGATGAAAATTTAAGTTTCCTAATCTGAATTTCTGAATATCCTACATAAGATGCCGTCGTTCGTATGAGCCTGTCTTAATCTGTTTTCTTTTATGCATCTAATTAATTGAACACTTGAGGTTGACACCCGTATTCAAATATTACTATGTTTCTGAATTCGAGTCACCTAACCTCTATTTTTCCATGTATCGTGAGGCTTACCACTTACAAAATGCTTTGTCTGTGCAAACACAAAAAATAGCTCATCTTTAGCTGTAGGATAGCCGTCCTTATTATATTTTTATTATTTATTAAAGTTTTTTGTTACTGAAGTCAGTTCAAAAATGTTCTATAGACAATTATTTTCAAGAAATTGCGTTGTGATAGATGTGTGATCGCTAAAGTTTTAAGAATTTACTTGTGGACGTATAAACATTGTTAACTAATGACGTAATCTAAAAATAATATTTTATTCATAAATAAAAGAGGGATGTCAAAATGACGTTTAGCCAAAATTTGACAGGTGACAACTGACAGATTCGATTTTAACAATTAGTGTCATTTTTACATTCTACCTACATTTTTACATACACTCATCATTTTCGACTGGCCTGTTGGTCTAGTGGTTAGTGACCCTGACTGCTAAGCCGGAGGTCGTGGGTTCGATCCCCACCAGGACAAATCTTTGTGTGATAAGTATAAAGGTTTGTTCTGTGTCTGGGTGTAATTTATCTATAATATGTATGTATTTACAAAAAAAAATGTATTTAAGTAGTATATCAGTTGTTTAGTACCCATAACACAAGCAAATAATTGCTTACTTTGGGACTAGATGGCGCTGTGTAAACGTGGTAGAATATTATTATTATTTTAGCAATGTTTATAATGCACCAATAGCTAATTTAAATAACTTACTAGATATAATACGTAGTTGTGAGTATTAATAACAAACTGTGATTTTATGAATGAGTCGATTTAATTATTAATTTGGACAATGATTAAATGAATACAACTTGCCTATCTTTTGTGTATTTCATTATGCTCTTGTACTATAGTATAATAACTTCTACTACTACTAAACTAACTGCTCCACTTAAACGGAGACAAGAGATGAGGATATTGGACTCCTATTGGTTGCTTATCACTCACTTGCTTCCGCGCCGGCTTCGTTTGTGTATGTCGGTAAAAAAAGTATCTTCTCCATTTCTTACGACTATATCTGTGCGAAATTTTATGAAGATCAGTTGAGTAGCTTCAAAGATTATCCCCTAAATCCAACCTTACAAACATTACCCGTATAAAAGATTAGTACGAGTATACATATTCTCACCTCTCGTCTCATCGCTTTGGTGGAGTCCAGGATCACTAGACAAGTGTGTGTAACATGTCAGATTAGAACATTGATCACGTGACATGTCAATAGCTTCATGTGAAATAAAATAATAGGCACTCATTCAAAATGCAAATTTTATTGATTAATTTACCAACACGCTGTTTCACAGCCAAATAAAATAGGATATAAACTGCCTCTACTATATTAAATAATTGTACTTAAATTAACGTTTCCTAAATGATAATAATACATCAGAACATTTTCATAATTATGTAATAACCTTGATTTTGAAAATCATTGAGTAGTGATAATAGTTACTTTCAACAATTAATTTCATCAGATTTTTAACCTATAAAAGCATATCTTCAATAAATGAAAATACACCCAAAAGTTGTAGAAATAAGAGTAAATTTTCATTGTCAACTACGGCGTATGAGAGGTTTAAAACATTTCTCCTCATCCTATTCCGTTTGTTTGTGCAGTAGAGGCAGCTGAATTTAAAACCAAATAACAACTAGGTACATCACTAATAGCAATTAAAATACTAAAAAAATACTTTGGTGTAATAATATAAATAAATAAATAGTAACAGAGATTCTTAACTATTCTTTAGATTCTTATTGGTATATTAATAGGATAATGGTCGCATTCTAAAATAATACCATTAATCAATACCAAATTGAAATATATGAAAAATACACAACTTTTCTACAATGTCACTAATTTTACAGATTATGTCACCAATTCTCAAGATATTGTCACCAATTTAAAAGATTTTGTCACCAATTTAAAAGATTTTGTCACCAATTATACATACCAAATCTAATGATTATATAACTTTACAATTACAATTTCCAATACCAATTCTACATATATTTATATATTTATTTTCCACGCTTACATCTATCATTACAGGTACCAATACCCAATACAATAGTGTAACAAACTAACAACATGTGTAATATTTATTAATTTTCTTAAACTATGTGTAACATGTAGCATATAAAGTTGCCTTTGTGAACTCACTCAGTGCACAACCAAACAAGTCTATGTGAGCAGCCACCAGGTTGAGAGTGCGCAGTGCACGTGGTAGTGGCGCTAAGTTCAGTAGGTTTGTGCGCCCGCGCGGCACCGCCAGCAGCGGCGGCGCCCGACGTCGCCACACATACCTGTCCGGGACATTCAGACCGAGGAGCCCTAATATGTTGGGATTGTGTATGACCCCTCTAATAATTTTAAATAAATATAATAACCAAATACACTGTAAACAGTGATAACTATACTATTTTGCATTACGATATTCGAGAATACTAACATTGGATGCTTCATTTTGATGCAGCAAGCAACTATGACCTTTATGTATATTCAGTAAATGCATTCTAAAAGTAAATAAATACATACAAAGCACTTACGATCTAAAATGGTATAAAACTTACTATTAGCCTCTAATAGGGGCTTTGATGATTCAGTGTCATTTTGTATAATCGTAAAATGAAAATGATACTTCGTCCACAGAAAATAAAGCATATTTTCATATGAAGTTTACACGTGTACGTAGTATAAATCTGAGCAAAAACGCTCGAATAATGTAGATACATTTAAGCTTGCATTATGTATAAATCTCCTTATATTCTAATAATACATAGGTTCTTAAAGTAAGTAAATTAATAAGCACACACGCACATTACTCTATATTCAAATTTACTACCCTTTACACCCCACTTTACACTACACCAGAGATGTGTGAGGATGCAAAACAAGGGATGTGTTTGTTAAGAACCAATAGAATCGCGACGCACTCTCGCCCATCTCTTTGAAACTTAATTTTTCAACGACATCGACAACTAAACAAAGTTTTTGCTATCTCACACTAAAGACCAATTTTCATGGCCGGTGCAATGTCGCTTATGCCGCTTAGACAGATTATTATCATTCATTAAGTAGATCTAAATACAGTGGTATTAAAAACCAAGCAACTGTATGATTTGGGCAAAGGAAAACAGCATCTAAAATATCTAACTTTAGATACGGTTTTCCCTTAAGTACTAGTTAGATTTGATCTTACTTAAAATGCAATAATCGTACCTTACGACAGTTTAATTTAGGATAAACTATATCTAAGAGCTAATGTTAGTCATACTAATGTTAATCCAGTTTTATTATTCAAATTACAAAATTATTTTACCAACAGAAAGTTACAAGTGTCAATATAGTTTTAAAATAAAAATAATTGTTTTGAGGTAAAATTTCGTTACTGAAATATTAAAATTGGCTGTAAGGTTTCAAAAGCATTTCTCTAGCGTAAAGTTTTCCAATGTGCGCAAAGCATAGACGTTGCGTCGCGTAAGTTGCCGCTTTTACGCCGCGTATATATTTGAGTATATCGTGATATACGTCTCCTTAAAGAAACGGTTAGTTAAGTAAGTACATTAATAAATACATAGTTAAGTATGCACACATTATAAAACGAGACCTTTGTGTCTATGGTGTCGAAACATCTAGCAAAATATGGTGTCTGTCACAATGGCGTGAGAGATGTCTAAATAGTCTAATAATCTAAATAGTGCAGTGATTAAAATTTTTTTATGGGCATTTTTGTGAGGTACAGTTTAGGTACAGTTTATTGATATATGTTCCAGAACATAGTTCCCACACGTTGGGGCGATACACGACTATGAGCACCAAGCTGACGTCAGAACAGCGTGTCCATGTCACTATCTATTTAATATATAATTGCTTAAGGTACAGTTTTTTTCCACATAGGTACAGTTTAGTACAGTTTAGGTACACTTATTTGGTGCAAGTTTTGTGACTATTCAGAAATCTCTCACGCCATCCTGACAGACACAAAATATGGTTTATCAAACTCGAAAGATCAACTTATTGAACACCACGAACGTCACCATTCGACTAACTGGTGGTTGCAATTGAGCTAATAATATTTTAACAATAGGTGCAATATATGCTGGCTTTAACTGTGAAGACTATAAAAGTAAATAGGTACCTACATGTTTAACTGCGTTGTCGTATACGTACACTAGAGAAACGCTGATAAAAAAAATACACACCTTATACAATCCTTAAGTTAATCAGTTTCCAGATCGCTAACTAAATGCTAGATATAAACGAGACGACAGTACTGGTGGGACTCACCACCCTTTCTTCGTCAACGGTAGGTAACTGTCAGCCGATGGTGTGCGCCAGCCCGTTGTTTAGCAGAGCGGTTTGACTGTCTGTGTGCATCTCTGACATCGGCACGCCGTCTAACTTGCGACGACGCTCTGAGCTGTGCCACATGCCGTATGCGAAGTAAATTAGGAGACCTATAATGGAAAGATAGAAGATTTAAGTACTGAAGTAATCATCTATACTAATACTGCTGAAGAGTTTGTTTGTTTGGTTGAACGCGCTAAACTCAGGAACGGTCCGATTTGAAAAAATATTTTAGTGGTTGATAGCCCATTTATTAAAAAGGCTATAGACAATATTACATCACGCTAAGGCCAATAGGAGCTGAGCAAAGAACGATATTAGATTCCATGTGTGTAACAATAGCTTTACACTAACCGTAGTCCATGTAGGTAGTGACGGATTAAGAATACGTAATGTCACTACCTCATCTCGACCCGTGGGTGTCGTAAAAGGCGACTAAGGAGTAACCTTATGCAGACAAGAGCACTGCTCGAAATAAACCCTATACCAACTCGTCTGGCCAGGCAGCGTGATATAGTAGGATAAATTCCCTCCACATTCTTTGGAGGAGACCCATGCTCAGCAGTGGGACGTTTATGGCTTGAAATGATGATGATGAACCGTAGGCAAAGCATGGTTGCTATAGCTGTGATATGAAAGCAGTAGGTGCTTCACCCCATTTTAAAATAAAATTCTAGGGTTCATAGGAGTTTCTTTGTAACCTAGACGTCATTTATATTTCATAACTTTACTCAAATTCCTTAAAAAATCTTAATACAATATCCATTCATCATTAGCAAGTCAATAATGTCCCACTGCTGGGCTCGGGTTTCCTCTCCTCTATTTAGAGAGCTAAGAGGGTTTAGGTGGTTTATTCCCAACGAGTAATAGTGTTACAGATTTGGGTGTGACTGTATGGGAATAAATCGTTTAGGCCATCCATTATTTTCCTAAATATTTCACTACGCTTCTTGAGTTTAGACAACTACCTATTATTACACAATTTATTTCACATACTATAATTATTATATCTAATTAAATATTTTTATACAAATAAATTATTAACAAAAACACAATATGGCATTTATCTTTTAAATTTAATCAGCCCTATTTAAAGACTATTTAAAATTAACATTGCCCTAAATACCGCAAAGGTCTAAAATTCTGGTTTTCCTAAGAAACAGGCTGAGTAATGTTATTTAACAGAAATATTATCGACAAAGTAAAACAAGGTCGGTATTAATACCTCGGTCAAGTTTAACCATTCGGACAATCACCTTGAAAGTGACATGTGGTGCTGGAAATTGCCTTAAATAAAAAAAACAATTATGTTGCTTGCATTGAACACTTTATACAGGGTGTATACGACGATACGACATTAAATGACAAGGTAGCCAGTGTTAACCCTTATAAACATATTCCAATATAAATTATTAAAAAAAAAAAGAAAAAAAAAAAAAAAGCTACACATTATTTAAAGTCGAAAAATTTAAGAAATTAAAACTACACATTATTTTTCTATCATGTCGTTTTCGGCATGACGACGACAACTGTGCGGAACAGAGTAAGAGATAAGATAATATGAAAGAGTCAGAGATATTTAAATGAATTGAATGACGTAATGACAACATACGATCAACGTAAATACCTACAGGTTGTTTAAAACTGTGAACAACTTCAAACTATTGCAAATTTCTGTTTAATTTTTTTGGTATAGCCTTCTAACATCACATGCTACACGTGGTTTCATTTAATGTCGTATCGTCGTATACACCCTGTATATCGATATCATATTTTTCATTAACAAAAGTCTATCTGGCAGAAAATGAAAAAAAATATTGATAAAAGTAAAATTCCAAAACAAAGACTTCTTCATATAATTGGCTATAAGCCACGATGGCCTTACCCTTTGCCTTACCACCAAATAGGAAAATTACAACAGGGAAGTAGGGGGCGGTATTAAGAACTAATAAACACAAACACATATACGGACGTATAAAATTTAAATAGAAGGCACATAATAATATCCGTGCAACGTTTCCTTCTATATCATTGAGGCAGAAAACCGGTCGACAAATTTAATAGTTATGACGTATTTATTACTTTGACAGATTCTATTAAATTATTACAGTTTATTGCCCTTTGTGTCTATCTTATCTAATGCTATTGAACAAGTAGATCTTGTATATGTACGTATATACGTTAAGGCGCTGGTTTCTAGGAACAGGTCCAGCGTTTTCTATAAGGTGCTCCTATTTACGTTTTCCTGATCAAAAGCGAATTTTCGTGGAAAAAACGCGAGCTTACAAAAATACTATAAAAGTTATTGCACCATTTTGTAGAATTGCAAATTTTTCATGTTAAAAAAAATTGCATTCCATATTTTGTTGATTTATTTTTAATATCATTTAAACAACGTCAATCTAACCTATCATTTAAATAAAATATAAATTACACTACACACATTTACACTTATAATAAATAGGTAAGTTTTTTATATTTTATTATTATTCACTTATAATTTCTAGTAAAATGTTTTTATTAATATGCACAAAGAATAATATAATAAATGCGGAAGTTTAGATAGATGGATGAATGTTTGTTGCTCGATCACACCAGAACGGCTGAACAAATCTGTATGAAATTTGTCATAGAGATAGATTGTCCAGAATAGCACATATACTTTTTATCGACACACCACGTGGGTGAAACCGAGGGCGGAAGCTAATTAGCTATAAATGGAAGCACAGTTACGTCAGATATTTCATATTATGATAGAACAAAGTCGTATACGAAATCTATTTTTAAGTCGATTATATTAAAATGAATGAATAGATTACCAAACTTATGTACAGATATCCCTATTCCCAAAATTTATTTTATGAAAGTATGCGTCTGACAAACGGTATAACATTTATCTATTATCTATTATTATAAAGAGGAAAGATTTGGATAGCCATATTATCACTGGCCATATTATAACATAGGCTATATAACATCACGCTACGGTCAATAGGACCTGAGCAGTGGTCAAATAAAGAACGACGGAAGCGAAGCCGAATTCTAATTCTTTATACAACAAGAGTCCTTTTTACACGCTAAGAAATTTCACCGTGTATGAGGCAGATAAGACAATTATGTGCATGACAAGAATGTATTCAGATCTAGCCACGAAAATTTATTATGAGATTGTTTTACAGAGAGCGTCGTATATACAGGCAAGATTTTTTTCTTATTCAACGCCAGAGTTCGTGTGTAGAAACGATCAAACCCGACGATTTTTCTTGGTGTGACAAGAGCGGTCTGGCATTAGGCAACTACATATTTCTAAGTCAAAGTCAAATCTTTTTATTTCATTTAGATCACATACATGATACTTATGAACGTCATACAAAGCCAAAAAAAAAAGGTGTCAGCAAATTTGCCTACGGCCAGTTCACTGACAGGGTTGAACTCTGAGAAGATTTTGGCAAGAAACTCAGGCCATTCTTTTTAATCGCCATAGTAATTACAATTTCAATTGGTTAAAGTTTGAAATATCACAGAAAGGTACAGAACCAAAACACCATACTAAATCAAATTCAATAAAATTTGGATATGAGAAAAAAAAAATATGATAAGCAATCAAATTTTAATTTGTCTCTGTAAAATATAGTCATTTATATACACAGAGGAATAAATTATGCGTATGTATATGAATGGAAACAGCAGTTTATTGTTTCAACCATCTCGATGCTCATCGATTAATTTGTTAAAAATATTTAAATTATTAAAACGTTTAAATTATTATACTAGACCTACACAATATTAGTTCTATTTTTTTTGTATATTGACTGACGAAATATGTGACATCTTATAAAATGATTTCTGAACACTATGACATGTCCTTTTTCAAACGAGGTTTAAAGTGAACTATGCTCTCAAGGTAGGCAGCGGCTTGGCTGTTACCACTTATCATCAGGGCGGCCGGTTTAGGCAATAAAAAATCCTACCACATTTTTTGCAATAAATACATTTCAGTTTATGCCATACCAAAAGATTTGGGTTTCCATTGAACACATCCTGCTAATCGTTTCTTCTTAATTCGAATTAACATAATTATAATATTTGCTGTATCGTAATATTGTCTTTATGGATATAATTTTGCACAAGGAAACTGAGGTTATACCTAATAATATTCTTAGGGAAACCCAATAAAATATGTTAAGTATGAGTTGAACTAGCGTACAGAGAAAATCGTGAGCCGACGATTATAAGTTGTTGATGTTTTCCCAAAAATAAACATGTCATTGCATCTGTTATATAATCAGTGATCATGATCCCCCACACATTTCAGTTGCAAATGTTAATTTTATATCGCAAAAATAACCAATAAATGATTATCAGATTTTTTTGGTACGACCCTTCACGCTAAATTTCATGATTCTAGGTCAATGGGAAATATCCTATACTAATTGAGATACAGGCAGACAGACTAACGTGTTTCTATAAGGTACCGCTTATTCGCTTGAGGTACGGAGGAACTCCAAAAATGTTAATAATCAGTAGAAAATATCTAGGAAATAACAAATATCTTACCACAAAGGACAGAGCGTGAATCTGCTACTGACATTTTGAGGTCACTATGCGTTAAGAAGAAAAAAAACGATAATGAGATGATTTGTAGTAATATTACAAATGGACATGTCCACCAATTCAACATCTGCTGAATACCTGTTGAAGATCACGATATTCTTCTTCATTATTAGCCTTCAGGGTACTCTACTAATACGAGCTTTGCCAACCCGGAGTTTTTCAATTGTCAGTAAAGGCGCGAGCGGGCTTTGATGTAATAATTCCATTATAACTATAAATAACAACTATAAAAAATAAGTTTCTTATGTATTTTTGATTGTATCAGAATATATGCACATCAGAGGAACGCTGGTGAGAGGCTAGCCTAGGGCGCGGTTGACGTTTAAAACGTCTAACTCTACGCTCATGGTTGATTAGAAGTAATGATTGATTTTGCATGTGGATCATCAGCAACCCATTAAGTCCCACTGCTGGGCTCGGGTCTCCTCTCCTCTAACTAGAGAGCTGAGAGGGTTTAGGCCATAATCCACTCACGCTGGCCTAGTGCGGGTTGGTGGATCACACATACTCATAGAATTTCTTCTAGTCTATGTGGATTTCCTCACGATGTTTTCCAGACACCTTTAGCAGACGGTAAATCACTTGACTAGTACATATAAATTCCACAAAGTGGAATCCACATTGGTACTGCTGATCGGGATCGAACTCGGACCGCATGATTTGCACGCCGGACCCTTATCCATTCAGCCACCATCGCTTATGTGTTTGCATGTGGATACCTAGCATATATAGATATAAAACTACAAAGATTATTTTTGATTTTGTAAGTTGCAATTTTAGTTTAACGGACCCAGTACGTGACACATGTCTTAAAATATTAATTGATTTTTTGTGAAAGTTCGCGTTTTTTTCATTAAGGAACATATACTTGTCGTATATGTTCCTTACATGGAGAAACTGTTAAAGAAACACTAAGTAAGTAAAGGACAGATTGTCGTCTGAATAGTTGAACCGTAGCCGAAATTCTAGTAGGTATATAATTATAAATATAAGAGTTACTTAGGTTAATATCGTAGCTCTGTATCAACGTATATGTGTTCTTTGTTGAGAACAAAAAGCTTCAGCTTCAAAATTTAAGTGGACCATATAAATTATAATTTTATTAGAATAAAAGTAGATAAATTATGTAAAACTGACCACTCCACTGATATGATTTAATCTAACCGGTTTATAACAAGCACATTACTGCTACATATATTCGCTGCTTACTACCGGTATGTGTGCAAAAAATCAACGTAAACATTACGATAACAGGACAAAATGTCAAACTTCCTTAATAACCCGTTGGAATTGAATTGAGATTTCAATATCCGATAGACTTCTAACCGCGACAGACGTACTCATTACAAACCAATCCTAAACAACAAAACAGTTTATAAAATAAATTTAAAGTGTATCCAAAAAATATAGGTTTCGCACTACTATATAAAACAAGAAACTTACGACTTCGCCTCATTATAGAATGACTGAGTGAACCTTACGGAACTCGGTCGTAAAAATAATTGTGAACATGTACCACTGTTTAATTTTATTACTTGTCGTGTCAACCGGTGGGTTCATGACCCAGAATTCACGTGTGCACATACCCGAAGATGCGTTAATGAACTTCAATCAACTCGCACAAAAATACGCACAGAAAGGAGAAGAATACGACTTGGCTGTTCAGGGAGGCTACATACTTAAACTGTTCCGAATACCAGGAGACAGAAACAAACCGCTACTCTTCATTCATGGCGCCGTAGATTCAGCTGACACCTTCATTATGAGAGGCAACAATTCATTAGCTATAGCGTTATCAAGAGACAACTACGACGTCTGGGCCATGAACCTCAGAGGAAACAGATATTCCCGAAGTCATATCTACATGAATCCTGATAGTGACATCAATTATTGGGACTTTAGTGTTCACGAATTTGGATACTACGATCTCCCTGCAACCATAGACTTTATATTGAAAAAGACTGGTCAACAAAAACTAAGTGCCATTGGATATTCTGAAGGAACAACATCGATGTACGTACTCGGTGCTACGCGACCGGAATATAACAAAAAAATCAAGATATTCATATCTATGGCACCTATTTGCTACCTCCATAACACGATACCTTACATGTCGCTTCTTTTGGACGTGGGCCCAATATTCAACCATGGTTATATAGCACTCGGGACCGAAGAAGTTGTAGGATTTAACTCGCCAAGCAAAGCACTTATAGATGCGTTTTGTTCGCAGAGAAATACGGGCTATAACGCGTGTATAACAAACGGATTATTTCTTGTAACAGGAGCGGACGCAAAAGAAATTGAGCCAGAATTTTTACCAGTAATATTGGGACACTTTCCGGCGGGGACTTCAAGAAAGAACTTAAACCATTTGTTACAAATACGAATGCGAAGGCAATTCGTGAATTACGATTACGGAACGGCTAAAAATATGGTGAGGTATAACAGGGAGTCGCCCCCAGCTTATGATCTGAATAAAGTAACAATGAAAATAGCCATGATAGTGGCTAAAAATGATAGAATATCAACTATAAAAGACGTCGCGTTATTAAGGAAACAATTACCGAATGTCATCGAGTACAGAGTGATGAAGAGTGAAGCTTTTAATCACGTGGACTATGTTTGGGGGAAGAATACACACAAGACTTTATTCCCTCATATATTTAATTTACTAAATAAGTATCGGTGATACTGTGATTTTAATTTAAAAATATTTATTAGTGTTTTTATGAGTCTGAAGTTTGTTACTAGTCAATAATGAAATGGACAAAATTCAGCATAATGATGAATGTGATTTAGTGATACCTGAGAAAAATAAAATATGGCTCTGTAGTCATATAGCTCGTAATAATTGTCGTCTGTGATAATTGTATGAAATTAACGAAATTTTAATAATATATAATAAAGCAGATAATTAACTGCCTTGGTGGCCGGAAGTGTACCTATACGACTGCTGTGCAAGAGGTTCTCGGGTTCGATTCTCGGGTCGGGTGAAAATGGTATTGAGTTTTTCTAACATTAAATTCCAGTATTGAGATTTTCGCGGCGTTTGAACAACAAAACTTCCCAATTGACAATAGGCTCCCTTTAATTTATCATGGGACCAAACATAGCTAGCAAAATGTAGGTGTGATATACCTCTGCGAACCTTCGGGAAAAAGGCTTGACGCTATATTGTTTCTATTTGATAATTGTTTAAAGTGTATGAAAGTGCGTATTATTTAAAATTTTGGCTAATAATAATTAATAGGTATAAGTAGAATAAGCACGTAATAAAATATTAATTTTTGTTTCGCTTTTAAGTAATCGTTTCAACCAATAAACGTCCACCGCACGAATCACCTCCAAAGAATGTGGAGGGGATTTAGCCAACTATATACTCGTATACCACGCTGGCCAGACGGATTGGTATAGGATTTGTTGAGAATTTTCCTTTTCTCTCAGTGCTCATATCTGCATAAGGTTCACCCTTAGTTGCCTTTTACGATACCCACAGGTTGAGATGGGATAGTGACATTATGTATTCTTAATGCGTCTCTACACGGATAACTTTTAACTAATATCCCAATGCAAGGGAAAGGATTCGCAGACGTTAGCCTAATGCGTCATTTGGAGTATAACTAATAATAATAATAATATTCTACCACATTCACACAGCGCCATCTAGTCCCAAATTAAGCAATTATATTTGCTTGTGTTATGGATACTAAACAACTGATATACTTACTACTTAAATACATTTTTTTTTGTAAATACATACATTATTATAGATAAATTACACCCAGACACAGAACAAACCTTTATGCTCATCACACAAAGATTTGTCCTGGGTGGGGATCGAACCCGGCCTCCGGCTTAGCAGTCAGGGTCACTAACCACTAGACCAACAGGTCAGTCAAATTTGCTCGGTTTTTATATAAAAGGTTATATGGCTATTATCCTCATTATTTATATCCGTCTCTGTGTGTAACAGGTATGGTGGGTCTCGACATTTATGTTGCGGCAGAAGTGTGCTTTAATGTTACGTTATTATTTATTGTTAAACAATAAAGTTGATGATGTCTATACGTTGGCGCGCTGCTCGTTATCGGCGCCGAATCAGTACACTCGGTTGCGCTCGCGCCCCTTACTTGCCGCAACTTTGGTAAGAAGAACGTGCACCGCTCAATATGCACCTACTAGGCAGGCGATTATACTGCTCAATTCTTTGATTGCTCAGTATCCAGATGTCGACATATTTACTAACAAATTGTCATTTATGTGTAAGTGTATATCCAAATGAAAAATTGTTTAAAGTTTTACCTGTGGCTTACTACACGTATTGGGAAGCTGTTAGTGTAGTGAGCAATTGTATAAATAAATAAATAAAGTGTCATAACAATATTAACAGATAGACAAAGTCTGGAGATATGCAGATCAAGTCTTTGTTTTGATGCAAAATTGTAATTTATTTACAATTTAAATATGCGAAACTTCCCAAACAAAAAACCAGTTTTATGGCTTATAACAACTTGTTTAAGTTGTTATCAGACTGATATGTAGACTTATGTTATGAAATTAAATCTTGTTTTTTCATCTAGGTTACAAAGTAACACTTATGAAAGTCACAAGTTAAGAATGTAACAGGTTATCTGAAAAGTTGTGTCAGCAAATATGTATATAAATACAAATCAACAGCTGACTGAATAATAGTATTTATGTTAAGTTATAATAAAAATAAATAAAAAATCTTTATTGTAACAAAAATGTGCTTTTAAAATATTCATGTTAAACTTCAAACTTCATATCTGTTATTTCATTTAGATCACATACATGATACTTATGTTTTAACCCAGATTTCCGAGCTAGTGCGAGATGTATGTCAGGAATCAGTTCCTTCCCAAGGACAGTTAAACCATAGGCGATAAGTAAATGTATATCAATAAAAAACTAATTATCATTACTTACAAGTTATCGCCTATACAAAGTAGATTCTACCATATAGAGTAGAAATCACTAACAAGATGTTTTATCCTTCCATCATCATCATAATCATCATTATTATTATAAAAAAGTGTCTATGTAGACTTACCCATAGCTATCCATACGGCGAACCTGAGCCACGTACTGGCGTCTAGATTTAACATGAGGTAGATGTTGATCAGTATACTGAGTCCCGGCAGCCACGGCACCAGCGGCACCTGAACAATATTTTATATTATGAGTTGGGGTATACGATATTAGCGTACAAACAGACAATAGAAAATGCTCTCTTGGGCCCTACTCGCAATGTCCAATCTGGACATTCGATTGTTCGATTTAAATATTACGCATTACATTTAAAACATAATGTAGGAGAGCCACATTATTGGATTAAATTGAGAGAGAGTGTAACTTGTTTGTGAACGGATGGTCGAAGATATTATCTGTCGTATTGCGAGATTGAAGTATGAATGTGGTGTCTTTGAATCTTGCTTATTTTATTGTTTTATTTTTGTTGTGTTTTAAGTGTTTGCTTTGCTAATACTATCGTATTACGGATTATAAATAAACTAGAAGTCACGCGGGGCTTCGCTCTCGTCGTTCTTTATTTGGCCACTGCTCAGCTTTGGCTGTAGCGTGATGTTATAATTATAGCCTATTCTACACTAAAATCATTTTTCAAATCAGACCAATAGTTCCTGAGATCCTAGCGAAACTCAACCAAACAAACAAACTCCTCAGCTTTATAATCTTAATATAGATACATCAATGTTTGACAATTTAATGTGACGTCAACAACCTACGTAATTTTCAAACATTTGACAACAATATCAAAATCGACCAATCGAATATCCAAATTGCAGAAAGGGTCGCTTACAAAATAAGTTGGTAGTTTTCGACCTTAAGCTATCACGGCAAATTAAAAACAGATTCAAATTACTTACAAAACTTAATAGAAACACAAATTAATAAAATAGAACACTTACAGAGAAAGCCAGTTTCTTGTCAGACACAGGCTGTTTAGATATAGCGAAGAGCGTGAACACGACCAGCACGGTACCTACAGAGAACATGGCGAGGGGGCCGGAGTGACCCGCCACGATCAAGTCGCCGTACTGGTTCACCGCAAACATCATTATGAAGCACCATATACCTGTCGTAGCAATCATACAATAAGTCACATCGCTTATACCGCTATGCTACATAAAAAACGTCGCAACTCATAATCAGAGGTAGTGATTTAGGGCGAATTACGTCTAATTAATGTACTTATATGGACATACCTTCGGAATGTCAAAACAATTAAGATTTTTACGGGTTAGGATGTCTCAAGAAGGGTTGTACACTTAAAAATAGACTTTTCAAGGAAAATCATCAAAACATCGACTTTTTACACTTTATATCTTTGTATTTGGTGGTGAATGGGTGATTAGGGGTGGCAGAGAGCGGAGCTGTTAAATTAAGGGAGAAAAACATAAAAATGCTTATATTACCATATAATGTGACGAGTGCAGAGACAGTGCTGGCGCTGAGCCGCGTGGGGGCGCTGTGTCCGCCCGCGTTCACCAACTGTCGCAGCGCGTTCTTCACAGAGAAGTTCAGCGGCTCCTGCACGCGGTGCGGCGCCTGCCCGTACTCGTATCTATGAACAGATATACATATACCTATAATCATCCATACACAGTCAAAATATGTCAAAATACTCTTCATATGTTCATCTATTTTTAAGTTGAAAAAGTTCTAAATAACGCTCAAAAAAGCTTTATGGCTTTCGATATGAGCGATCAGTATATACCAACCTGCTTACATTGACAGAATACATCTCAGCTCAACTAAACATGAAGAAGCAAGATGTATTTTATTTTGATTTCTGTAAAGCATTCGACCGAGTTAATAATGATAATTATTATTGCTTTTTAAGCTCAGCGCAATTGGTATCTATCCTAACCTAAGTTAAGTGTTACATGATTATCTCCGAGTTCGTCAACAATTTCTTAGACTTAGAATATCCATATGAGTCAAGTCTTTATCATGCATGTTTTGGAGTGAAGCAGGGCGCAATTCTCGGACCTTTATTATTTTTACTAATTAACTATTCATATTACCTGAGCAACAACACGCAGGAGGCGACCATGGAGTATGCCAGCAACGTACCGATTGACATCATGTGGATCAACTGTTCCAGTCTGAAGATCATTGCTAAAGTGCCTGTGAAATAATGATAGTATACATATTCTTGTAGCAAGAAACCACGTCAAGAAGGGCAATATCAAGGAGTCAGTGTAGGGACCGTATTTTACCCGACTACGCGACGTAAATGTAGTTAACATATTTTTCAGAAAGATATTGGTATAATTTCAATACTTTTATCCCTAAAGTGCACACACATTTACCTACACAATTGTACATGAATAAAACAAAATTTAAAAGATAATTAATTACCAGTAAACAATCCAGCGATCATGGTACCAGCCAGCGGCGTCTGGTACTTGTCGCTGACTCTGCCCATGAACTTAAACAGTAGCCCGTCGGAAGACATCGCGTAGATGATGCGCGGCAGAGGGAACACGGCGCCCAACAAACTAGAGGAGAAACGAACATATTTTTAACGCAGAAGCTACCGTGGCTAGAAAAGGGAAATATAACTTATTTGTTAATTATAAGATTTTCAACTGTGAAACGACAAACTTTAGATTAACGTAGAAAAAAAGTAACAGAACAAAGCGCTATACCTATTAGGTCTTACTTACCTAGAACACAAAGCACAGATTGCTCCAACGCTGACAGCGTACTTAGCCCACTGCCAGCCGAGGTAGTCGAACACGAAAGGGAAGGGTGCTTTTTCATCCTGTGAAAGAACAAAAAAAGATAATGTCCATGGGAAACGGACCGCTAAATATCGGGTGCACAGCTACCTTGTCGTCCATCTTCAAAAGACCTAAATTATCTTCCAGTTCTGGCTAGAAACATGCGACTTTAAAACTATTTTAAAAGATGTAGGCACAGCAAGTAACCCCCGCTCAAATTGAGGCGTCCACCAAAAAAAAAAAAAAAAAATTGTAAATTACCCCCGACAAGAGCTAATGACCTTTAAACAACTGATTAAACATGTCTAAGAACCAACACGATCATGTTAGCTTTCAAAGAAATAAAAACACATCAAAATTGGTCCATTAATTTAAGAGCTACGATGACACAGACAGACTCGTCAAATTTATAACACCCTTATTTTTGCGACAGAGATTAAACAGCATAGCTTATAAAAGCCTATAATAAAACTCACCTGCATATAATAAGGTAGCACAAGGGTAAGCACACAGGACACGCCGAAGTAAGCCAGGAACACAACCAGCAGTGAAGCCACTACTGCGAAAGGGATGGACTTGTGAGGACGACGCGCCTCCTCGCCTGCCGTCGCTACACAGTCGAAACCTGAGTGCAACAACAATACATTAGGCATTGGAAAAGTGTAAATAGACTGTACTACTTAACTAGGTATTGTCAGACAAGTAATGGTAGGTTCGTGATAACAATAATTAAGAATTCTTTTTACATAATAGTGATGCTGAAACGCTGGTGTTTTTATATGACAATGAAGATAATGACGATAATGATGATGTTGACCAAATTTTACTTAATAATATGGTAAACATTGCACTAACCAATAAACCCATAGAAGCATACAGCAGCGCCCTTGATGATCCCAGCTAGACCGTAGGGCGCAAATCCTCCAGAACCGAAATCTTTATGCTCAGACTTGGGTACATCTTCGGCCGGTATACGCCAGTTCTTTGTATCAGCTGTGTATCAATAAAATATATTAGCTACTATAAAATAAAGTTAATATTCGAAAATTATATAGTTTTAGTACGACCATGCATTATACCTTTAAATGATCCGGATATGATGACAAACAAAACGACACACAGGTTCACTCCTGTGCAAAAGTTGTTGAATTTCGTTGACTCTTTCACACCGAATGCAAGCCCCACTGAAAAACAAATATTCAAATAATATTTTTGTTACTCTACTGAGTTTGGGTTCTCAGATTGCTCCCTGTGGCACTCTTTATGTTATAACAGTATTGGTATTAGTAGGTCGGTATTAGGGTCTAAAAATGATCTAAAACATACGTCTATAAAAAGTTTTTTTATATTTATTTAACTTTAAGATTATTATTATACATCATCATCATCAGCAACCCATTAATGTCCCACTGCTGGGCTCGGGTCTCCTCTCCTCTATCTAGAGAGCTGAGAGGGTTTAGGCCATAATCAACACACGCTGGCCTAGGTCGGGTTGGTGGATCAGACATACTCATAGATTTTTTCTAGAGTATGTGGGTTTCCTCACGATGTTTTCCTTCACCGTTAGCAGATGGTAAGTCACTTGACTAGTACATATAAATTCCACAAAGTGAAATCCACATTGGTACTGCTGGTCGGAATCGAACTCGGACCGCGTGTTTAACACGCCGGTCTTTTATCCATTTAGCCACCATCGCTTGCTGTGTATATTATTCGTGTGTATTATTATACAGTTTTAACAAAATCGCCAAACTGCTTGTTGGCCAATAATGTCAATATATAACTGTTGTCACTTAAAAATCGTTACTTAGATATAGAAACTGGTCACATGTAATCTTTGTCAAAAGCTTATCGAAACTCTATACTTACCGGAGAACACCATGATGACAGTGAATGCAAATATATCTGGGTATCGAGCCAAATGTGGACTGTCCATGGGCATCACTGATTCCAAATACGTAGATATGGACTTGTTCACTAAAGAATCTAAATATTCACTTAGAGCTTTTACTACAGATGCAGCGCCTGAAAAACAAAATTATATTATTATGATTCAATACCTTTGTCATTATTATGTCAAGTTATTAAAAGATGTATCAAATAAATTAAACTACAATACAATGAAGGTTGAAAGGTAAAAGCTAGCCAATTTCAATATAAACCAGTGACCGTGGTCGGTGCAATTCGACTGAAACGTCGGGTAAATAAAAGGTATTTCAATATTTTTAAAACTTTAATCATAGTAAGTCATATAGACCCATTATTGATTAACTTTCTATATTATCTAGGACCGCAGCAAATCAATATATTGCTTACTCACCAATAATATACTCTAGTATAAGATTCCATCCGATAATGAACGCGATGAACTCGCCAACACACACGTAACTGTACACGTAAGCGGAGCCCGCCTTTGGTACTCGAGCACCGAACTCGGCGTAACATAACCCTGGAATTCGTAAGCATTGCTGGCTACTGAACAAAACATACTCTAATTAAGATTGCAAACTTGATATAGGGAAATTTAATCCTTGCCGTAATAGTTTTAGAACAACATTTTGTCAGAAACTAAATGTTATCAACAAATTTAATACTCAATGCTTTATATATTTTTATTGCTGAAGATGAAAGACGTCTTTATGGATATCAATGTCCAAACATCAAAGCTCCTACTTACGTCAAAATTAAAACGTTGTTTCGGCAGATAACACAAATTCCCTTTACTGCCAACACAGTGATTCCCTGCCCCTAATTAGTTCTGAAGACTCCCCCCAGCAGAAACACAAATCTGCCGAGATGGTTGCTTTATGACCATTGGATTGCTCAATTTTCACTTAAATTTTCGATCATTATTCAGATTTTGTTTTTTTGAACTGCATTTCATAGTCTTTGCCCGTATTATAAAAAAAAGCTTTTGGTAGAATGAATGGTACACAGTTCACTTTATTTAAGTAGGCCCCCAAGTAACTTCTGGCTCCACCAAATCACCCTCCGGCCCTAATTTTATTCCTACAGCACTTATAAATCTTATTATTTTAGATGACTTATTCAACTCACCAGCAAACACACTAGCAACAGCCGCTAACAAGAACGACAGCACAACAGCTGGTCCAGCCAGATTCTTGGCCACATCACCAGCCAGCACGTAAACTCCTACTCCTAGTGTGCTGCCTACGCCTAGCGCTGTTAGATCTAGTGCTGACAGCACCCTCGCTAGGCGGGCTACACCTTCCTCAGCCGCTTTACGTCGAGAGAGAACACTATAGGCGATCCGAGCCACGCGGGACGCACCAGCTTTGAGCCCACCTGCAGAAAGGAAAAAATAGACTAAGACTAGGTTTCTCATGTGCTGATAAGGGTCAAATAGCCTATCCAAAACTATCACAGATTTTTTGACATATTTTTTATATAAAATCAGTTACTTAATTTTCTGATAACCAGTGGTGAAACAGGTATAGTAATTCCTGTATATTGTCTGCTTCGTTTGGACGATCGATGGTTTGTTACTCTGTGAACGATAACTTTGTTTGTAAATGCAATGCTTAAACCTCGGCAACCAAGAGTTTTGAAATTATCGACGTGATTTTCACTATTGCGATCAGGAAACGATATAGTCGAAATCCTATTTATTGATTAATTAAAAGTAAATATAGTCAATATCAATTCTAAAAAAACTCTTCTCATAACAATCTTGTTTGGACTTAAAATATTTGTTCTTTTAAATGGTCAATTTCCTTTATTTGTATAGGTTTGGGTACAAATATCATATTAGCCGAATATTATAGGTCGTATATATTGTTTAATATTTTTAATTAGCCCAGGCATTTTCGAATTTTGAGCTTAGTAACACAATTGATCGTATTTATACAGACACATAGTTAATACATACTTATCGCAACTAAGAAGATGTTTCCAGTTATTGTCGTCATCCTGCACCAGTTTACACTTGTAGTATCAATTTAAACACTACCACTCAATAAAATGTTATATTGGACATACTTTAGATCAAGACAACACTACCTAAACATAGATCAGAAGTTAACAAGAGCATTTAAAAACAATATATTTTAAGCATTAATCTTATCTTTCAAAGAGTGTCTACTTATGTAACAAAATGTAATTAACAGGGTTCGTTCTCTACGAGATTTAACATACAGAAATGTATACAAGGAAAATATTGTTAAAATATAATCAAGAAACAATAAAAGCATCATTACGTTTCCCCGAAAGGGGTAGACAGAGGTGCATCGCACCAACATTTAGCCAGCTATGTTATGTCCCGTGTAATAGAGACAGTTAATGGTAATATCATTAACTGGGCATTTTCTGCGTTGATACTGAAACTTACATGACAGAAAAACCTAATACCTGGACCCAAAAATTGCGTAGCAGTCACACTGAATCCTACGATAACGAGACAATATAATTTATATAATTGCTATAATTACAGAAAACTATATATTACTACTATGTATAGTACGTATATGTATAATAACACATAATACAACCTTATACTAACTTACTTTGGACTAGATGGCCACAAATAATATAAAAAAATGTCTCAGATTAATTTATACGTAAAGTTAGTAGAACAATTTATATTGTATTTTTATTAAAACAATATAGAATATGCCAGCTCGTAGTGAACAAACCCTTTTAACTTTACTTACTACCTTTACTTTCAATTATACAGATTTTTGGTACACACACGACAATATATCAGAATATAGGCGAACTATTACTCTTGATCAAATATTTGATTTATTTAACGATACGTTTAGAACCACCTGTGTCAAGTACATTACTCAGAATTAATGAACGCTTGGTATTCACAGAAATATCTACTAATAATGCTTACCTATGTGGCACAGAACTAGCGGATACAATCGAGCACAAAACGCTGTCTATACTAATATTATAAACTGAAAAGTTTGTTAGTTTGGTTGAACGCTAGGAACTCAGGAACTAGTGGTCCGATTTGAAAAAATATTTTAGTATTGGATAGCCCATTTATCGAGGAATGCTATATGCCATCACGCTACGTGTGCTTCAGTTAACGTTAAGAACGACGGGAATGAAGCCCCGCCCAACATCTAGTAAATATATATACTTTTTTCTTTTCACGTTAAAATAGAGTTTTCACTTTCAGTTACACATTGTTTTATTACATAGGTGAAAAACTGCATCAAATTCCATGCAGCAGTTTTTGCGCAATGCGCGTACAAACATAGAGACAAACAAAAAATAAAATGTTGTTTTGGCTTCTGTGGGGATCTTAAAAAGACACCCTATATTATTTTTTCTTCAATAACTAAAATGTACGGACATCAACCCGTTACAATTTTATTATTGTAGGTAGATATTTTAGACCTAGATATTTTATCAATAAATGTATCTAATAAATTTCCATTAATTATGTTGCCTGTGCTGTAATTGTACATAACAAAGAAATAGTGAAGTTATAGAAAAGACAAGTCTAAGCAAATTTTATGCAGACACGACTTTTTCTCACATCATAAACGAAAAGTCTGTTGTGACGTTGTTTTCCTAGGAATTAGAGACTATTTAGAGCAACCGTGTAGAGCACTGTTGTCTTTGCCTAACTTTAATATAGATCGTATTCTAAGAAATCGAATAATCTAGTAGTTATAAGCAACACTGTAAGGGGATGGGTAAAATATCCAGGATCTTAATATCAGGATCAGAACATGATTGTCTATACTAAAACTTCATTAAAGCTGTGGCTGAAGTGTCTAGACGCGCTTTTGGTTATAAAACATAAAGCTACGTCCAATAGGAGTTGAGCAGTTGACGAAGTATACACACACTGTTAGTACTTAGTATAATTCTTTTTAGCGTTGATAATTACGTAGCAATCATTCGAGAAAGATGTGCCACTCTTCTCATTCGCGTCCGTAGCAGCACCAACACTATCATGGGTGTGTTTACAGATCGGTGGGAGTCCGCAATGTTACAAAGGTGGATGCAGCTTCGCACAAAAATATGTACAAAATAAAATTAATTATTAACTCAATTTAAAATAATTATATTAAATATACTCTTATGTATTAAATATATTCAATATGACTGGCCTGTTGGTATAGTGGTTAGTGACCCTGACTGCTAAGCCGGAGGTCGTGGGTTCGATCCCCACCCAGGACAAATCTTTGTGTGATGAGCATAAAGGTTTGTTCTCTGTCTGGGTGTAATTTATCTATAATATGTATGTATTTACAAAAAAAATGTATTTAAGTAGTATATCAGTTGTTTAGTACCCATAACACAAGCAAATATAATTGCTTACTTTGGGACTAGATGGCGCTGTGTGAATGTGGTAGAATATTAAAAAAAAAACTCTATGCTAATTTTTAAGTACTAACATTAGTTTGCAAGTATTGTAGACTTGGTCAGAAATAAATGTTTATTTAATTTACTACACAAGTTTAAGCCAACGCGAAAAAAACAGAAATAGAGGAAATTATGTTGTGAGCCAATAGACGTGCGTTGAGAGTCAAAGACATAGCCTTTTGGTATTAATTTACTTCTCTGCTGTATATAAGTTTTACCTTGGTTACAAGCATCAATCAAAATACTATTCCAAGGAGCAAGGTCGCCAGAGCAAACGCCGACAAAAACCGGACTGTTCTAGACATTCTTTTATCTAAGGCATGTGCGATTTGCCGGTTAATATTTATTACCCGTAGTCTTTTGTAAATGGAGGAATGCATTTACGTATGCCACCGATTTTGGTGAGGCGGAGTTATATGGGGTCGGTGGAGAAGGCAGAAAGCCAGAATACCCCCGGAACCTGACACGACGTCAATGTAATCGTACCCTAGATTTTAATCCCCGCCCCGGTCAGACAAAAAGTAAAAGGTTATTCTGGTGAAATACTTAGAATCAACAGGAAGTCTGGAAATGTATCGTGATCATGGTAATAGGGAGCCTTCTTTCCCCCATTACTATTATGACACAACTGGCAAAATGTGAGTTTCATGCACCTACAAAAAAGGCGTGTATGTTAAATTGCCTCCTCTCGACACGAATCTCCTGTCCATTATAATAAAAATATTCTACCACATTCACACAGCGCCATCTAGTCCCAAAGTAAGCAATCATATTTGCTTGTGTTATGGGTACTAAACAACTAATATACTACTTCAATAAAATACATTTTTTTTTGTAAATACATACATATTATAGATAAATTACACCCAGACACAGAACAAACCTTTATGCTCATCACACAAAGATTTGTCCTGGGTAGAGATCGAACCCACGACCTCCGGCTTAGCAGTCAGGGTCACTAACCACTAGACCAACAGGCCAGCATATTATGTAATAAGAGATTGTTTCGCGTCTGGCTTGCTCATGCTTATATGGATTTTGATTTGTTCCCATAATCACCTCTTACTTCTCCCTCATGGCCAATAAAATAAGATTTTCACCACTCACACAAACTCACATTTACGATAATATAGAACATGAAACTTACGTACGAAGAGTAGAAACCACATTGTTATGCCACTACCAGCCATCACATATACTGGTATTCAACTGCCATCGTTCAAAGAGAATCGGACTCTTGTCAATTGGTCATTCAAGCTTTAAGTCTCGGCGTACACTATACTGTAATACGGTCACATTATCTTTGAATTTCACGACATGTTGCATTACTCACATTCAATAAGTAAGTTCATACGAGTAGAAGGAGTGAACGCGGGGAAGGGACACCGAGAATTGCAGAATGAATGTGACCACAAATTACCCCAAACATTTTTCAACGGTATGCGATTTTCTCCCCGTCTTCGTCACCAGTAACACATTACCAGGCTCGAAAGAATGCAATTATTATTTATATTAGTCTACTTGTGTGCTAAGTTATATTCAAATCCTATCAATAGTTTCCGCGTGATTGATAAACAGAACAGTCTTAAGAAACTTTCATATTTTTTATAATACCACGCCTCTCTCATAAAAAAACCTATACGATACGAAGTTTAAACAGAGAACGAATATCGTTAAACAAATCTAATCCTTTCGCGGACTTTCCAATCACAAACACAACATGGATGTAAATTGTCTCAGTCTCGGAAGAAACCAAAATATTATTTCAGCAGTTTCCTCTATGCAGTATTCTCTATGGAAATTGTATTTAATATACTTGCCTAATTCTAAGTTATATTTCGACGGTCAGCTTTAACTGTGGTCAGAGGCGTAACTATACCACCTGGGGCCCGTGGCAAATTCTTTTGATGGGGCCCTATCAGTAAGAATCGTCACGTTGTACTTAGTTTAATTTTAATAATAAGTTGTGTTAAAATCCAATATAATTAACTTGAATTTGTATTCAAGATATAGATTTTAAGCAGATACTAAAAAAAGTATATTTTTGAAGTAAAATTACTTCTAAGCTCAGGGCTTTGGCCGGGGCCCTCTTGGGTCGGGGGCCCGCGGCATTTTGCCAGCCCTGCCACCCTATAGTTACGCCACTGACTGTGGTGTAGCAGTTAAGGTGCGGTTACCTCGCCACATCACCGTGTCGTGGGTACGATTTTCACACGCGACAAATATATAAGTATTATTCGATATTTATTTCGAGTATGGGTATACTATCATCATCATCATTTCAACCCATAAACATCCCACTACTGGGCACAGGTCTCCTCCAAAAAAGGTGGAGGGAATTTAGCCTACTATACAGTAGGCTAAATAACACGCTGACCAGACAGGTTGGTAGAGGGTTGATTTCGAATTTTCCTTTTCTCGCAGTGCTCTTGTCCACTCTCTCTTAGTCGCTTTTTACGACACCCACGGGTTGAGATGGGGTACATTATGTATTCTTAATCCGTCACTACACGGATTGGTTGGACTGTAGTGTTCGTTAATTATATGTATATAAAATCCAAACAAAAAACAAACAAAACAGAGCTTATAACCTAGTGGTAGAGTTGTCTTTAAAAAAATATCGAACACTTTAAACTCGACCAGCCGTGAGTACGCGCTATGCCTTAGCTTCAAATAACGAATCAATTGATTGAGAATGTTCGACACATGCTCGTTGACCCATGAGCCAAAATTTATGTGCAATAAATTGATAAGTACCAGACCACATCAGAATACATACGTAAACGTAGCAGCACGATTTGTCGAAGGGATAGGCAGAACTTTTACCTATAATAACTGCTCTGGTAAGTGTAGCCTGTTATATGAGTGGTACCCACGGAACAGAAAAAACAAGTGGAAGTGCGATAGGACACAATTAGTACTGGAACCAGTGTCGCCAAACTCACACATACAAACAGTGCACTACTAGTAAAAAATTGTTTTAATTGGTCAAATATCTTCAAACCCATATTGGCTTATACTATATAGACCGCGAAGCAAAACACACTTTAGTACTTAAGAATAAAGACTACTTTGCAATATCAAACAAAAGTATTTATGACGTTTATCGTGACGTTGTATTTTTAAATTTAAGCATAAATTTTCTAAAGAAATTCAGCCATTCGACAAAAGATGGCAGTGTATTTTAGGTAAAATAAATTGAACCTTAATGTCATTGCTATAAGGATGACATTGCCTTAAAACATTATAATCATTCGTTTATCAAATAGTGATGTGGCACAACAAAATATGATTATACATTATCGATTTTGTTTCTGATCAAAAATAAAGTTAATTTAGAGAAAAAGTTAAAGTAAATAAAGGATATAAAACGCTTTTAGTAATCTTATAATAACTGGATATATTATGAGGGATCCCCGATTTTTACCTACAGAAATTGAACTGTTTTTACTGTGATCTAATTACAATTAAACTACGATTAAAAATAATAATAAATACATTATTTTTAACATCAGAGTGATGTTAAAAATGTATTAATTACTATTATTATTTTTATTACTGGTTGAGAAATTGGTTGAGAGATTATAAACGCATATTATAATACGATCTCTCTAAAATGTATGGCACACATAATAGAGTTCAAACTGTTTCAAGTATCTAGTCGTCAGCTGAACCGATATTATTTTTTATTTATTTATTAAAATAAAACAAATATCCATTTAACACAATTTATTATAATATCGCCGTATGAATTTGAAGGGTAATGGAAACAGGTTTCTGCGCTTTGATTAACAGGCAAATAGAAATATAATATAAATAAACCTAAAAGATATATTAGGGTACTCGATGGCACAAACAGGTACTTAGATATAAATTGCAAGGGTAAAAAACCATTTGACAATCGTTAATTTATTTTTCTGAGACTTAATTAATTTTATTAATTAAAATTCTCTCTAAATAATTTTCATTAATAATTTATTAATAAATAATTTTCATTAATAATTTATTAATAAATAATTTTCATAATTTTAATTATTTAAATGAATTTTAATATAAAATGCATATATCGATAAAACTGACATCCCATTTGACCTCATCACTAATTAGTGGTGAGGTCAATGGCATGTCAGTTTGTTGAGTTGGGCAGAATGTTCCAGAATAAAAACAATGACGTATGTAATCCAAAACAATCTTTATTTCTAATACGCTAAGGTTGATTTTAATTCGATATTTTATTTTATTTTTAAATATTTGAAATTCAATTAGATTTTTTTGAAAAACTACTATATCGTTACTTACCGGTGGTGTGAGATACCTCCATTTCTTAGATTTATTTTTCTACTATCATTTTTACACTGCAAAATGACACAATAAGGCATATTCGCGGTTAAATCACGTAAAACAAAGCAGAGCACAAGAAGACTGACTCGACTTGATGTAAAACACGAATGGAGACGGTATAAAGTAGAGTATGCGGAACTACGCTTACTTGTGGCACGCGCGCCACGCCCACTTCACACTTCCACTTGTTTTTTCTGTTCCGTGGTGGTACCTGGTATAAGTGGTAAGTACCACTTATTGTTTCGCTCTTGTCGGTGGAGTAAATGCCAATCCTATCTTGCTTCAACCCAATCAACCCTTTTACCTCCTGGCACAACACGACCTGTACTTACCTTATCTTTGATCGGTTCTATAAATGTCTTCCTCAATTTACCTATTCCTCTAGTGCCTTCAATCTTTCCAAGATGTTTGTGTGGTGAAAATTTGTATCTTGCCCCTTGTTACATAGGACCTAAGTCATCATAGCCGCCGAACTATGCTTGTGATTTACATCGTCTACACCTTGTTGCACGTATTAAAATCCTATAAATAGTTTCCGCGTGATTGATAAACAGAACAGAACAGTATGACTGTTCTGTAGCTTAAATATTTTTTTCTGTAATATTTTAAATTTTATATAATAATACCTACCAAGATTTTCTTTAAAAAAAACCTATGCGATATTATACGATACGAAGTTTAGACAGAAAACGAAAAATTTAATCCGCTCGCGGACTTTTCAAACACTTGTATTGTTTTTACGAATTTGCATTTTTTAACTTACTCTAATAAGAGCCAAAGAGACAAGTTTTTTTTGTACGTAAGATAAAATTTCCACTAAGCAGATATTTAAAAACAACTTGTAAGAACTAAATTAAATGAAATTTCAATAGTTCAATTTATTTGAAGCGGTGGATCATATTGCAATAATTATTATTAATTGACACTGGTGTGGTGTCTCCTGTCACGTCACGAAAATGGATATAATTATACACAGCAAATTGTGCATTGCTATTTTGAAAAAAAAATAAGCTGCAGTGAAAGTACTTGTTAAGTAGAACCAAGTGAAATGCATAAAATTTTTTGTGACAAGTTTTGATCAAACTGTGTGAAAGTAAAACCAAACAAAAAATACCAATGGTCTTTGTTATTTCTGTTTACAACATCCATTTACAAGCGTTAAATAGAATTTGAGTAAAATAATTGATGATTTACAGATTGCTCTATTGTCTAGACAATAGCATAGGTAGTAATTGGCAAACGAAATTGTTAAAAACCCGTTAAGAGCATGTCGGACCATGCTCAATGTAGGGTAAAATGCCTGTGACATACGGACGGACGCGGACGCAATAAAAGTATAACCCCCTTATTAGAAAATACGGACTAAGCACTAAACCAGGTTTAAATTGACAACTTTGACACTAAAACAATGGCTTATGTCAATTTAAACCTGGTTTGATACTTAGTCCATGTTTTGTAATAAGGGGGTATGGGTTCCGTTTTTGCCATTTTGGATGTATCCAACGTAATTTATTTAAGATTTTTAAAATGCAAGCTAACCTTTAGGTGCAATTGGTCCAATTCGCGATTAGTCCAATGTTCAAAAAGTTGTTTGTTTATGACATATATTTACATCTTTTAGGGTTATTATATTATCATACCTTTGAACACAAATATATATGGTCATAGTTTGTTAATTTGAACATTGGACTAATCGCGAATTGGACCAATCGTGCCTAAATCCAAGCTAATATGCAAAAAGAGTATTGTATACAAAGTTTGAAAATAACCTAGACCATCTATTGGACCAATTGTTAAAAAACATTTTAACTTAACATGCGTTTATATTAACAGACATTGAAAATTATAAATTGAAGGGGTATTTATGATTTATAATAATATAAATATTTTTATGATCTTAATAGGTTAACCTTGAGTAAATTAAATATATCATGAAATATGTAATATACAGATAACATTCCGCTTATATAATAGGAAGTAAAAACATAGGTATAGGTAGGTAGGTGGGTAACATAGGTACATAATTCCATACTCAGATATACAAAATATGAAATTGAAGGTAATTTATCATATTATTGAGCTACAGGCTCAATTTCTCGTCTCAATCCCCAATGTTTTACATTTCCTCCTCTTTTCATCCCTATTTTCCTTTTTCTTCATATTTCCCTATTCCCAATTTGCATTCCCAAATCAATTTAATTCCCTATCTGTTATCCTAAATTATATAGCTGAAGAGTTTGTTTGTTTGTTTGGTTATACACAATAATTTCCAGAACTACTGGTCCAATTAGAAAAACCATTTTAGTGTTGGATAGCCCATTTATTGAAGCACACTATATGATATATAATATCACACTACAGCTAATAGGAGTTGGGCAGTGGTCAAATAAAGAATGATGGGAGCAAAGCCCCGTGCGATTGCTAGCGACTTATAATAATGATTCATCTAATGTACCTGATTAGTAAATAAGGTTGGGTTAGAGAAAATTCTTTGACACACCTTGGATTTCATACATTGTATTAATAATTTAATCATTAATTTAAATTAAATCCTAATGTACCAAGTGGAAGCATAGTCTCTGGTATTGCATGTTAATAATAAATGAAGAGAAAATACAAATGTATATTTGAACAGGAGTAATTGGTGTTGTAGTCTACCTAGCCAAATTAGTAGGAGTAGTAGCGGGTACCTACTTATTATTTCATGTCACGTTATAAAATTCGCCACATTTTGTGTAACGAGATCGACCTAACTTAAAACTGGGAATTTATCAATAAATAAACATAAAATAGTTAAATACTTACCGCCTTCGTAGGCCTGTCGTATCGTTGGACTTCGGGCACCAATACCACGTACATTATCGTTTAGGCTTTCAATTAAATGATCGCCGGGAAAAGACATTTCGAATACCAATACACTAACCTAACCTATCTGCGTGATTTCTATACACAACATTAAAATAAATCAATATTATATAGACACAGTTTTTTTTAATATAAATGCGTTGATATTAGTTACAGACACAATATAACGTAAACGTTTTCAGATAAATAAAAAAATATTTCCTTTCGTGTGTCGCAAAGAGAAATGTGAAACTGACATGTCTGAATGTCTGACATTGACAGCTAGGCCAGTGTGTTTAGGGATGTTCTAGCAGTAAGCTCGGCCTGTCGGCCACGGCTGCTGCTTTGAAGTAAATGTTCCAACAAAATTCGTATTAGGAATAAATTCCAACGTAAGTATACTTTTATTTCATTGATTTGATACACCTAATATAACTATTTTATAGCTTGAAACGGATAAAATAATTTCAGTTGTATAGAGTTTTGTTTAGAAATCTAAACCACTTTAGTAGAAATTAGAAGTACTTATTAAAGGAACGGTTAGGTACTTGCTGTTGTCACATCACTATTGACAATCTAATGTCACAAACGCAGCGAATGGCGTCAGCTCATGCTCATACCCATTGCCTGCCATTGCCCAAAGATGTACCCAAGGATGTACCTAATCTTGCATTCTTGACGTCTTGCTTGCGTATTTATACCAAGGAACTAGGAGATATAAGTTCCTTAATTCATACCTACTCTTTGATAGAAATACTAAATCCATGGTCATGCCATAACCATGCTTCATTTTTTAATCAGAAAATTTGATTTGTTAAAATTCATTTTATGGATATTTTTCAATGGAATCATTCCATGAATATATGTATCACATCACGTCAGCTCCTTGCATTACTCTGATACAGACTTAAGGAAAAATAACACAAAAATGCCACAACGTAGTCTTTTAATATCTTTGAATTTAATTCAACAATAAAATAAGCCGGTACCTTTTAGAATTAACAGATAATCTACCTAATAATTTAGATCGAACCAAAATACATATGAACATATAATTCGTAGAAATCCGCGTGCACATGACATAATAGGTAGGTATACACAGTAGGTTTACTTAATTAAACATTTTAAAATTTTAGGAAAATAGACCATAACTAAAATACGACTGTTTAGGCAGGTAGGTACCTAAGTACTTACGGTAGGTACTTTTATTGTTTTGATTATCAAATTGTTTAAATTTACTCGTAAATGTACTTGAATAAAGGGCCGCACAACTTCAACAAGCACAGTCCTGGTGGTCCTGTCAAAGAAATAATGATTGAAACTGTTTATTCGCTTCAGATTTGTTCACTGGGCATAGAAGTGCACTAAGTCAATTAACAAGTATAGTCAATAGTCATCTTAGTGACTATTTATAACTAACCACTGATACGATTTAACGACGGAACAGAAAAAACAAAAAAAACTTGTTTTTTCTGTTCCGTGGATTTAACTAATGGGCAGAAAAAATGAGTCGGTAGGTCTGAAACTTTTTAATTTAATTTACCGCGAAGCAGTCATGTGATTTAAAATAATATGTGTGCAGAGTGCTGATGCAGCGAAAATACAGCTTAGGTAAGCATTTTGTTTCATATTGTAACATTATCTGCGACGAATTGCTAAAGGGCTATTATCTTAACTATCTAAAGTGTTCCAAGAATTATTTACTTGTAATAAATATTTATGCTCACTTTTGATTCTCCACTTGCGCTGTTGTTGGGACACAGGTTTTACTATGACAACATTAGCATCTGGCTTTGTATCTAGTCTTTTTACCACAGCACTCTTGAATTGCTCATCACTATATGATTTAGGCCCGTCCAACCATCTATTTTCTTCAGCGAAGATTGCCCTGAAATTAATATCAAAGATGTAATTATCATCATCATATCAGCTGTAGGACAGCCACTTTTGAACATTTGTTTCCTTAAGGGATTTCCAAAAAGACCTGTTGTATTCAGCTTGCATCCAGCGCGATCCTGCAGTTCGGATCAGATAATTTGTTCAACTTGTGGGTGGACGTCATATGCTGCGCTTGCCGGTGCGTGATCTCCTTTTGAGAACTTAACTTATCTTTAATTTATGAGGGATTTTTAATGCTTCTTAATTGTTTATTAGTTTCAGGATATTTATAGCTACTTGATTAAAACCCAACCCATAGACCATTCGAGCAGACAAGACGTAAATACTAATTTACTATAAGTATCTAACACCAGTTAATCTTACCTGTAACGATTTGGTTCCAGACTAATCCTGTCTTGTATAGACTTGATAATTTTAAACGTCTTTAAATCATTCAGTGAAATCTTTTCAGGTAACTTCAAATAGTTTAATTCGTTGTCGCTATCATCCTGCAAAGCAGCAAGTTTAATAATTCATATCAGTTTCTACAGTCTACCTGGTCGCTTCAACCATCGAGCCAGTCTAGTGCACAAGATTTCTTAAATTTGCACCACACTGAAGTGACTAGAAATAAACCAACGGTGATGTTTACAAACGTCTAAAACGCCATACAGATGCGCAAAGTCTCCCTAAAAAGTACTAAAAACTTTAAGAGCTTGATGCAGCTCTATTATACAGGGTGTCCCGTAATATATTTTCAAGCGGGCATGGGTACCTTTAAGTAGATGTCACAGGTAACCATTACATTTACCAAATGTACCTCTTATGGGAACCTTCCGCAAATAATGTCAAAAAAATTTCACGAAACTTTGATAACATTTGTGTAACTCCTCCCTAATGTGACGTCAGGTAATTCCAATTTGCTAATTGACAATGTTATTTGCTATTTCGCACACGAATCTGTAGTAGAGGGAGTGCGAGCTCGTCCAAAACACACTTTTAAGCTTATACATACATATTCGTACATTTCAATCTATTGCAATCCGCTTCTGGACATTGGACATAGGCCTCTTAGGCTTTATATTTGCGGATGGCTCGCAAGCAGGTATACCTAACAGGTTTACCTATAGGTAGGTACCCTGGTGCCCCTTGAAGCTATATTACGAAACACCGTATATAGTTGCGAGATAAGCTATCCATTTAATAGTTGCGTCTGTAAGCACCTACAAATGACTATGAAATATTTTTACAAATTAACACTTGTAGTTCCATCATAATTATACCAAGGGAGACCCAAATCTAACCGAGTAAAACTAGCTTAAAATATTTTTTAATTATTTGTTTTATAAACTACCAGGAGTCACTTCTAAACTTTTCTGGAACTGGAAATATTTAGTCTTGGTCTGAAAACTTGTGTGAATATTATGCACTTTAAATAGTAAATTAGATCGATAAAACAAAATCTTTAAAAAAAATACAGGACTTACCAGGATAGATAAGAATCTACAATGTCGTACTTCTTCGATCCCCTCCAGTCCCCTTGGGACATAATCTTAGGATAGCCCTTATTTCTTTGGTGATTCCTATTTCCAAATATATTATACTTACATGATACATCACTTCATTCTTGTAATCTTCTCGACGTTCATCCTCATAATAGTCTAGAGCCCCAACACAGGCCACTATGAGTAACCACAGCCCACGTCGAAATAACATCGTGAACTTAGCTATCTGAAAAGAAATGTTGGTTAGAAGCGTAGTTCAGCTTCAGCTTTTTTCTACTTTGTCTCTCGAAATATTAATAACTAAAGGTCGCGCGGGGCATCGCTCCCGTCGTTCTTAATTTGGTGACTGCTCAGCTCCTATTAGCCGAAGCGTAGCTCCTGTTGCCTTCCTCGATAAATGGGCTATCCATCATCATCATCATTACAACCCATAATCGTCCCACTACTGGGCACGGGTCTCCTCTAAAGATGGTTGAGGGAATATAGCCTACTATACCACGCTGGCAAAAATTCAAATTTTACCTTTTTTCTCAGTGCTCTTGTCTGCTTAAGGTAAGCTTATCCTTAGTCGTCTTTTACGACACCACGGGTTGAAATATATTCTTAATCCGTCACTACATAGACTATCCAACACTAAAAGAAATTTTTCAAATCGGACCCAAATTCTACTTTAAAAAGAACACAAAATATCTGTGAAAATATCCCCTAATAATATTTATTGAATAGCAAAAAAAAAAAAGTCAAAGTCAAATCTTTTTATTTCATTTGGATCACATACATGATACTTATGAACGTCATACAAAGCCAGAAAAAGTGTCAGTAAATTTGCCTACGGCCAGTTCACTAACAAGGTTGAGCTCTGAGAAGAACTTGGCAAGAAACTCAGGCCACTCTTTTCAATCGCCATAGTTGTTACAATTTTAATTGGTTACAGTTTGAAATATCACAGAAAGTCAAATTTCTACCCCTAAACTAATAGGGGTAGAATTACTATTACTGGTAGGTAATATCAATGTAAATATAAAAACATACCCGCTTTGATTAATCGTTCGTATTCCTACTCTTGAACACTGTTGATCGCGAGGAACAAGCCGCGACTGACGGGGACCTCTACCCACCCCTCTTTATATCCCTCTACGGCCTACGCAGCTACGCTCGTAGCACCGCTACAACCGACAACAGCGGACTTATTGTAACAAGCTATTCGACATTTTTTTTTTAATAAGTTTCCCGCAATAGGGATAAAAGGTGTATCGCACAGGGTAGCCTATAATGGTAGGTAAATAGTAATGTAAACACAAAATCGCTCGCTGTGGCGAAAATTAGGTGGGGCCTATGTCCAGCAGTGGGTGTCATTGGGCTGATATGATGAAGATGATGAATGTTAAATTGTCTTTACACAATATTTTGTTAATTGGAAAAGGGATTAAATAGATCTCTGATATTTAATTTATAAAAAACCAATTACAACTGTCGTGATAACTTTTTGCCAAGCTCTGACTGAAAGATGAAACTTTCTCTGCCACATTTAGATTTTCCGAGAGATAACTCGGGTTAATTCGTTTCAATTTAATCCCTAGATAATGTTATTCAAAAACGTGAAAGTTTGCCAACGATATGTACTTATGTAGGAATTAGTGACTAAAGGCAAAATGTCAGTCTGTCACTCATTATAATCGAAACCAAAAACTTTCCTTCACAATTTAATTTAAAGTCTATTTTGTCCTTTTTATCTCCCGGGTCGCTGTGTCACATTATAAAACGTAGGTACGAGGATTGCTAGAGGGAATGTTTTTAAACTTTTTCCTCAAAGTTTGTAGAATTAGCATAAAAAAGTAAAAATTGAAAATTTCTCGAGAAAAAAATTTTTCGTTTTTTGCTCGAAAAAAGTTTAAAAACATTCCCTCTAGCAATCCTCGTACGTTTTATAATAAAATTTGCTTTCATCGTGGCTTCTCCCGCGTAGTAGATTCAGAGTATAGCATTCAGATACTTACTTCAATTTATAGATGTCAAAAATTGAATTTCTTCAAATGGTATGTAAAAATTACTGAATATTTTTGTTTGAAACTGGACGTGGCCCGCGGATTCTAAGTCTTTTCTGTGCATATTCTATTTATCTATTCTGTGCCTGTAATTAATTCTTGTAGACAACGCGAACTACCACTATGTAATTGTGGTAAGAATCACTAACATTATCCCCAATTTTCGATACCAATAAATTTATTCTTAGACCCTTTAGTTTACGGTGCACTGTATGGTGTATTGGTTAGAGCCGGTTATATAGTTTGTATTATTACCTCTCCTTATTGAAAGTCAAGTAACTGATCGATGGAAACACGTGGCTAGATGCCACAAAGTTTTTGAGCCACCCAAACGTTATTAGATTCATGTAAGTAAGAGTACCTATATGAGGATCACGTTTACGAAACCGTGATCCGTGGGTATCGTATAGTAGGTAAAACAACACTATAACCCTAAGCCCTCGGGGCTTCATAGAAAACACAAAACTAGGGCCCTGATTCTGAGCTGTTGAAATTAGTTGAAAAGTTTTACGTCGGAAATGTCAGTTTATTTAGAGATAAAAATAAATAATTTTAAAAATTTCAAGTTGTAGAAAAAATATTAATAATAATCAGTTTTATTACTTACATAAACCTATTTTCTACCACTAATTAATTTAAAACGTAATTAAACTTCGTTCTATGACTCGAAAAAGTTTACGGTGCGGGAGCATTCCGACACGAAAGTTGTATGATTCATACGAGAAGAAAGATAACTGAATTGTAGGTCTGATTCAAATAAGAGAAGAAATCACGGAGGAAAGTTTGATGATTCAGCTACATAAAATATTTGGATATCAATAATCCAAATATTTATAACATGATATGAAATTGAACAATAAAGAATTAATCTAACAGTTTTTTTTACATGTATTCTCCCTACTATTTACGACTTCTTTTTGGTAAGGTGGGGAAGGTGGGTTGGATATAATTAATATAGTAATTGATTACCTACACTAATGTATTTCGTTTATTTATAGGAAGGTTTTTATTTATTTGTTTTCCTTTTGGGCAGTAAGTAATTAATTAAGAGTAAGTACATAACGTAATTTTATTGTTTTTTGTGTCCTTTAAGGGTGCCATTCCATCAAAATTGAACTGCGATGCGCTTCGAAGTTCATAAATAGGTAGGTAGTAGAATTTCAAACTCACCGGATATATTGACTTGATACTTGATATTCATAGTGATGTATTATCAATCCTAAATTAATGACTGTACAATTGTGTTATTATTATTATTATTTAATTGTGGTAATTATTATCATTGTAGAAATACTGATTCCTAAACTTAAAACATTTGCATGCCTAATAGGTGGAGTATGGAAGAACATTATTATTTATTTTGTAACATCATTCACTGTACCCATATTTGCAAATAAAATTTGATTGATAGTTTAGCTCTCTCCGACTGTCACTGTAGCGCGGCGCAGCGCGCAGTGTAGCGATTCAGTTCGCGCGGCACTGAATGTCGTGGGTTTGATTCCCACAAACGAGAGAGTGACAGGAACTAGTGCCTCGTTTGGTCGTTGATTAAAAAAAAAAATATATTATAGCAAGGTAAGCTACATTTTTTAACTAGAGATGTGTTTATGTGCGATTTAATAAATAAATTATACACCAACACAAAACTTGGCTCTGATGGAAATAAATAGGTAGGTAAGTAGGTACATAGTTCCACAGCTCACCTTTAACATAGCTAATACCTACTGGTGGTTAAGCATTCTAATTACGTCGTAGTCACATGAATTTCTCCACAACGAATACTTACATTACGGTTTAATTAAATTAGTTTCGTGATTGCATTATTAATAGCGCCATTTGATAAATGGTGTTAACATAGATGAATGTTATTTTTAGATCAATCGATACGTAGGTAAGTGCGTCAGAGAGTGCTTTTAGAAAATTAGTTAGGTAATGTATGTTTGGATTGAAAGAATGTATTGTTAGGTAAATAGATAATTATCTACTAGGAACATACTCATCTACAGACGAGCCTATAAAATGCCCACGTGACGATCTGTATTCTAGGCTTTGATAGAGACTGCGTACCAGGCATCAGAGATAAATGTGTGGGAACCGAGAATTTTCCACGTATTATGCGAGATACAAGTTAATAAATAATAACAATATTTTTTCTGATCCAAAAAAAAAAAAAAAAAAAAAAAAAAAAAAAAATAGGTACTAATACACATGTTACAGGTTACCCGACGTCGCTGGCAGTCCAGGAATTAATAATAATAATATTCTACCACATTCACACAGCGCCATCTAGTCCCAAAGTAAGCAATTATATTTGCTTGTGTTATGGGTACTAAACAACTGATATACTACTTTTTAGTAAATACATACATAATATACATATTATAGATAAATTACACCCAGACACAGAACAAACCTTTATGCTCATCACACAAAGATTTGTCCTGGGTGGGGATCGAACCCACGACCTCCGGCTTAGCAGTCAGGGTCACTAACCACTAGACCAACAGGACAGTCTGATTAATAGGACGCCCAACCCCCATTTTAAGAAATTATTTCCCTCGCTGCAACGCATGTTACACACGAGTCGCAACCGTTCTAACAAGAATTTTGCTTTCTCAGTATGCATCACGAATGAAAATAGAAAATACCTAACATATTATGTATAACAAATTGACACCCACATGTTACCTACACTTTCCATTTAAGTACTTAACATAAAAAGTACCACTGTGTTAGTTACTTTTGTATTTTCAATTTATAAAATAACGTTGAGAAGGGTGAACAGTCTAATCTCATGGATTAACGATATTTTAGGACAAAGAAATATACATTTATGTGGGTGGTCATTATAAAGCGCTTTTCATTTATAAAGAAGACAGTTATAATACATAAATAAAACAATTAAGGTTTTATGTGAACGTTATTATGAAAAACAATACATAATCTCCTGATGAATTTGAAAGAATATTTTTGAAAACTGGTCTGGCCGTTTTCACATTAAGCGATTAACAATAATGACACGATACCGTAGTCTAGCGTCTCCACCGTCCCCTCCGGTGGGCGCTAGGCTAAGGCAAGAATATGGTAGTAGGTAGATCCGGCTATATATGGGAAAGGGCGTGGGGCCCTCTAAATAAAACACAACTGATCTTATAAACTTATAGTATTGATTTAAATGTCAAGAAGAGCGTGCACTGCACAAGAAATTAGAATAGTAATGAGCGTTCAGGTCTTCGACGGATGCTCCGACGAAGACTCGGTTCGAATTTGAATTTGAATTAATTTAGGATTTTAAATTATTAAAAGTAAATTAAAAAGAAATCAAAAGAGATCCAAAAGTTGGTCAAAAGAGGTGCAGTCTTGCAGGACGTAGCCTGCAACGGGCAAGTAAAGTGCAAGTACTACTGTAACGGTTGCACCGTTACAGTATTATGTTTACCGTCCATTAGTTTCATATATGATCCCACTAGAGGTCATTTTGGGATATAAACGCATGAATTACAATAAAATAAAACAAATAGATAAGTGTAAAATAATTATATTTAACACATTGCGTATCAATGGCACCACAACAAGGCACGTTCATCACTCGTTACAAATTATAACACCTTTATACATGTACCCATAACTAGAATAACTCGCTGTTAAACATTGCTTTATATAAATCACTTGTAGCACAACTTTACGATACTTTGTTCTACAAACGCAGTTATAAATCCGTTTATGTATTTTTTTTATTGACTGAAGTGGGAGACAAACAGACGGCCCACCTGATGGTAAGTGGTTACCGCCGCTCATGGACGTTGGCAATGTTAGGACAGCCGAGCCGCTGTTTTCCTTGAGAGGATAGCTCTCCTCATATTTTTTATTTTTGCCGCCGTTCATAGAAGTCATAGGATGTCTTAAATGAATATAGAAAAATACTGATTTTTTTATGAAACATCGACTTTTCATTTCGGATCATGTTAATGAGGACGAAATAAAAAGATTAACTCACGTCAAAGGCAGACAAACGAATCTCTACTGTATGTAATCATTTTAAAACTGACTTTTCATTGACGTAAAAGTAAAGCACCTATAATTTGTGTTACAAATGACCTGTAGCCTTAACTTAGTAATAAACCATTTTAATACTGAACTAAATTAAATAATTAATAAATAATATAACTATTAACATCACTGTGCGTTATATAATCACAATCTGTTTGATAAAACTTTGTTTTGGACGCATTTCCAACTAGACTAGCAGTATGTGGCAACTACGGTACCCATTATTAAGTGGACTCCCACTTAATAATGGGTACCCCATGTTGAATTTACGGCTGACCTACCGTAATTAATTAATTATTATTTTTGGGTTAGAAGCCATAGAGGCTTCTTTGCTACATTACTAGTTAGCGACTAGTTACTACTGATCTATTATAGCACCCACACATACCCTTAGAATTACTTCTACTCTAGTATGTGGGTTTCCTCACGATGTTTTCCTTCACCGTCAGCAAATGGTAGGTAAGTCATAAAATCGTTAAGCAATATCATAATTTTAACCCATAAACATCACACATGGGTCTCCTCCAAAGAATGTGGAGGGAATTTAGCCTACTGCCTGTACCACGCTGGCCAGACGGGTTGGTATAGCGTTTGTATATACATAATTATAATACCAAAGGTTCCAATTACCTAACGTTTGCCATGTACTGCTATGTACTGAAAATGTGTCCATATTTAAATCATTATACAAAGTAAGTAATCGTAACTGTTAACACAACCAAAAAGCAATAAAAAAAAAATTAACGAATCAATTTAAAATTCTCGTTAAAATACTAGGCTCAAAGGATACAGTAATATCGACTAATTTCGCTTGCAGCAATATTGCAGCCTAGTGATTATTATGTTTCATGTAAATAATATTATTCGACTGTTTTTATTGTAATATATAAGAGTCAATTTTGCTTCCTAAATGGTTGCTTGTCCCAGATGTGCGGTTTCGAATCCCGATTTAGTTTTTTCTTTATTTTTGCGATTTTATATTTACAATATTTTTTAAGCCTTTCTAATTACCTCGAATCCTTATCGACTCCGTATAACAATCTGCTTTGAGCCTCAAGTTGATGTTCCCTAAAAAAAATATAAATTTACAACTAATAATGTGATGTCTAAAAAAATTATAAAAAATAATAATTACGGCACATTGAAACTTCATTCAATAAAAACAACAGTTTTAACTATGTGGCATGGGTAGGTACAACAATTGTCTATGTTTCCAAAATTAACTGATATAAATAACACTTTTGTATTATGTAGGCGACGAATAAAGCTGTTTTTATATCTACAGACATTGAACATGACAGACGCGTGCCGTGTCTGACAAAAAAAAACTTCTATACAGTGTGTATTAAACCATTTATATCTACCGTAAGGTGGCCGCACAGACACGGACAGACAAGGATGGTGAGACAAGAGGTCATTAATCTATTCGATCTATTCTAACGACATGTCAAATTAGTACATTGATCACGTGACATGTCAATAGCTTATGTCAGAGATGTGTTCAAATGTATTAAAGTGACATTTCAACATTTCGAATTGAATCAGCGAGTTTACCACTTGTCTAGCTGGGGGGGGGGGGGGAGAGCTGTCAAATTTTACACAACAAGCATTTGACATGTTCGTTGTCTGTAAATATAAATGCAGCTTAATACATTATAAACTATTTTACCTACACTCAAATCGAAAAATTCCAATTACGAATTCAAAGACGATTCTATACAGACGCACTTTATCAACGCATATACATAAAATTAAAAATAAAACTCATTATAGTACCGCCAACTGTATCATAAAACTCATTATAGTACCGCATCTTTTATTTATTAATTCATTAAACTAGTCTATGGTTTTAGGCTGAATATGAAAAAAAGGCGCACGCATGCGCAGTTCGAACTGTGAAAAAAATGGCGCACGCATGCGTAGTTTGAACTTAATTTCCCGCGCTTACCTACCTACTATGTTTAATTTCAATTTTTCCTATGAGTGAAGATAAAGTAGTGTATGAAACTGCATATAACTTAGGTATTAAGACACTCGAGTCAACCTATTATCGATAAACAGACTCTCGTGTTTTAATACCCCTTCTTATATGACAGTTGCCTAAACTACTATTATTAAACAAGTTAATAGCATTACATTATTATTACAACACCGTTCGTACTGAAATGCTACAATCAGTCGACGTTTTTCTATATACATTTATTTATTAAACACATAAATATGAGTTTTATTTTACGTATTTTTTACATGTTCATGTATCTGCCCTTTTAATTCTTATTCATAATTATTATCATTCTGCGTGTGGACTACTGTCCACTGCTGGACAAAACCTCCCATAACTATAGGTACATTTCAATCACAAAATGTTACATTTAAGGCCTCATTATTACATTTACACCAATTTCATTTACTTCGCCATATAAATAAGTTTTATTTATTATAATAATGTGTTTAGTTATTTCTATTAAATATTATTTATTATTGAAAAAATGACTAACAAGTATATAAGGGTCGCACTCCATCTAGCCAAATCGCACCGCATTTTTGCTTCTAACCTTTTTTGTCACTTACAACCGCCATTTACTTGACCGAGATATGAAAGCCGAACGCATCATCGATACCGCCGCGTGCGGTCGTATTCCCGCTCTCTTTCTCTCTTCTAATATGCGATTCGACACAGTCAGATGTGGTCCGACCCTAACAAGCATATTTAGGCATAAATTCTATTTAACAATTAATTAATTAAACAACATATTTGAAAACCAAACGATATTGTGTAATCCTTAAATTAAAACCACTGCTCAACAGTTGATCAGCTAAATTTGTGTAAAATAATTATAAAAAATAATTAACGCATTTTATAAATAATTAAGATTAAAATGTATCCATTATTATTCTAATTACATTAGGTTATATTATTATAATTAAATTATGTTATGTACATTTATTACAAATATTATTTCAAATGAAGCATGGTCATTTCGTTGAGATAAATTTCATATTATTATTGTAAATTTCACCCATTTTTGTGCTGTTTTATAGGTTATAGTTTAAAAAGCATTAATATTTTATACCCATTGATATGTTCACTACAAATCTACAACACTATTAAAAAAAATATGTCCTAAAACATGATTAAAAAATCGATATAATTGTCACAAACATTACGGTTAAGAATGTTAAGAAAAGTTAACATACCAGAAGGCAATTTTATTTGTTTTGTAAATAAAATCAGTAAAGCAATTTAGTTATTAGCCTCTGCCATTGGCAACACCCGCTTGCCTATGATGGACCTGAGCATTCACTTGTAACAGCACATACATGTATCTGACAAAATGCACAATATGACAGTTATATCAGGTTGAGAAGTAGTTTAACTATGCCAGGGCCGGCCAAAATTTGTGCGGCTGTGACTTTTTTGTAATTGAAACACGCCTTCCGGCAACAACTAACATGAATGTTGATACAATTATGAAAGATAAATTAATGAAAAACTACTAACTAATAAATTTAAATATAATTATGATATCCCTGTATTTGTATTTCTTCTTTAATAAATTAAATTATGTGTTTTTTTACGGTCTTACAACCTACATATTTAATAATTGGGTCGGGAATGACGCAATAGAATTTTCTATTATTTAATAAATTGGTTTGAAAATACAATATCTTTTGTTATTACATGTATTTGATATTTAATTTACATTGAACGCGAGTGGTGTTGTATATATTGAAATTACTGTTAAGTGTTACGCAATAGTCAGTCAATTTAAATTAGGAAATACCAAATAGTGATTAAAATGCGACGTTGTCGATCCATCTCTTCGTAAAACGTTTCAAGTGTGTACGTGATGACGTAGTGCGTCACGTTCACGCCCTGACGGGTGCGGGGTGGTACGTGATGACGTTGTGCGCATGCGTGAAGGTGGGCGCGGTGACGTCAGCGCGTGCGGCGCGCAGCGCGCGCGTCTTGCCGCCGAGCGTGCAGCGCGTCGTGGCGCCACTCTCCACCTCCACCGCCAGCTCCTGCCCCGTCAACCTGCGCACGACATTAAGGTTAGCTCCCACTACACTAGCGCCAATACCGTCGACCATATCACACTTATAATCATTCTCCCCTCTTCTATCTAGAGAGCTGAGAGGGTTTAGACCATAATCCACACACGCTGACCAAGTGAGCGATAGACGTACAATGAACCCACATCGCATGTTTAGCACACCGGTTACTTATCCGTTCAGCCACCATCGCTTACACGTAGCCTACTCGTAGCAACAATTAATTACAAAAGTATAATGCAATCATCGTACAAAATAGTTATACTCACATATTATATCTGTTAGCTAGAACTCCCAGTAGCTCCCCGACCAGGTCGTGTATGCCCACTAAACCGACTACTAAGTCGTTTTTCGCTAAAGGTACACTGATCACCACCAGTTGGGCATCCGAACTCATTATCCTTAGAGCTCCCACCTGCAATAAGTTATATTATACAAACTTCTTTTAAGTTTATAAAAAAGACAAAAGTGTATACTCAAGTACTGATAAATGATACGTGAATATGTTTGATTTCACTTAATTTATTTTTAAATACTTATGACCTTCATAAATATGATGTAAGAAATATAAATGACTGATTTATTATTTTGTATTTTTAAGCTTCAATATATTTTTTGGGTTTCGAAAAAATAAGAAAAGGACAGTCGAAATGTATCACTGCTTACATCATCATCATTTCATCATCAGCCCAATAACGTCCATCGCGAGATATAGATCACTGCATATAAATGAGTATAATTTATGTGTAGTATTTCTATTTAATGAATTTCAACTATTAACAACATTTGATATTGTTACCTCAACAATAGAAGTAGGTTTTTTAAGCGGCTTGAAGTTGTTAGCGTCGAGTTTGTATATAAATGATTCCGTGATAACTAAACACCGCTCTGCGAGCTTGTTGAACCGGTTGAACTTGTGTATCCTACACGAGAACAGCGCTCGACCGATCTGTTGGGACTTCTGTAGGGTGGCCATTTGCGACTTGTATATATCTGAAATATGTAACGACAGTTCAGCTACCGTGGCATGGAGTTTGAACATTATAGATAATTTTTAATAATTTCTAAAAAAATATCTAAAATCTATATTGTGAGTGTGTCTCTGTAGTGAGTTACGAATGCAGAATATGGCTGTACTATCCATCCGTCTCACAAGATAAGGGGCGTGTTTCCCGCGTGTAATAGTATATTAACTAATATACTGACCAGCTTTGGAATTGTACTTGTAATCAGCCAGATAATCTCCGAGCCACAGTCGGTTCTGCCCCCAGTCCCGGCGGCGGCCCCGCAGCACGCTGGCGGCGCAGATCTTGACCTTGAGCTGCGGCCACTGGTCGCGCGGGATGGGCTTGAGCGTGAGGTGCGCGCGCCAGTAGCGGTACGCGCGCTGCAGCAGCGACACGGGCACGCGGCGCGGCGGGGACGGCCACGACGCGACCACGCCGCGGTGACGCGCCAGCTCCGACTGCAGCTGCGCGATGTAGCGACGGTAGCGGTAGCGTCTGTACACACATCGTACGTACCACTATATGCTCGAGTCAGGAACCAAATATCGCGATACTTTACGTGCAATAAACTATAATAGATACATTATGATATAAGTGCGGTAAGTTGATAATTGCAGCCGAGGCGATATTGCCGCAGGTGAGGGCTACAAGAAAGCAGAAGCTGTAATAATTATCAAAGCGCACGTATGTCATACGACGTTTTATAACATATTTGCGAGGAAATAAATAAAACTCGGATTTTCTTAGAAAAAGACAATACAACGAAAAGAAAAAGCGCGCGGAATATTTTTTACTTGTCACAAATTATCGATGCGCGCGCATCAGCGCTTTTTTTAAGGCAAACGCACAAAAACAGCCGGTTTTACTAATAAAGTAAATTAATATTTTTGTTTTTTTTTACAGGTTGTAATTTATGATCTAAATTAATTAAGTTAAAGAATTAAATGTTTATTTTATATATATAATAATCATTTTATCTCCCAAAGTTAATTTTATTCATAAAATATTGACTACTTTTCTGACATAAAAACTCTTTGCTAAGATTTAAAAAAGTACCGTTCGTTTTAGACGGAGCATCTTGATTATTAGTCTGTGATCTTGATAAACCGTGTACGTGTTACGACACTGAAATTGGTGAAATAAGAGACCCTTTACGAGTTTATGCTAACATGGAAATATTACAGCTAGAAATGCTAGAATAACGTATTTAAGCCAATAAATTGTACAGTACCTAATATTTGCCAAAAGAAACAGTGACATGATAAACAAAAGCATACTTACTTTATAGCATTATAAATGACGTATGCGGCCTTCAACTTCTTATACCGCATCCTAACGATAGTGCCTCTCCACAACTTCTGCAGTAGTATCACGATAGACGGGATGAGCTCGGTGCGGGCCATCTCCAGACTGTGCAGGGTCTTGGCACTCCTATCATCAACAAATATCTTTTACAAATTTAACCGTTTAAACCATTTCACAACTAAATTGGTACAATTTGTTGACATATACTACTAAAAATAGAGACAGTACGACTTTCACCACATCACACACTTACATTTAAGACTTATTGTTACTAAAACAATATTTGTTCTTTTTTTATTATACCTAGTCAAATCATTACTATACAGAATTGATATTTTTTTCATTTATTTAATATAGGTAAAAAAGTCGTATACAAAAAAAATACAGAGGTACTTAAAAACTAAAAGACCTACTTCACCATAGCATTTTTTAAACATTGAAATTAGCTATTGCAAGAACTAGACAGACAAGGAAGGATTTTAAAACAGATGACAAATAAGAGTATCGGAATATTAATTTACACACAAACACAACAATCACAAAACATTACACACACAATAAAGCCTGAAACCTGTTGTTTGTACTGTGACAAAGAGTCAGAATATATCTGTGCTATTTAATAACCTTTGAAACCCTGTTTTTATTTTAAAATTTCATTACAAATCGAAAACACGATCTTCAAATAATTAAAAACTAGCATCTGTAATGTCGTGCTTTATGACGTCACACATAAAAAAGACGATTTATTTACCTAATAAATAGCTTGGTATGTCCGAACTGCACGTCGGAAACGTGCAGATCCTTCAGTAACACCATCACGGCATCCTTGTCGGAGGTCCCGCGGAAGTTGGGCCACGTGTACTGAGACAGCATCTTGTACCGCTTCAGGAACCTGTCGTATCTCTGCCGGGAAGCGAACCCGGCGCGGCGCACGCGCACGTTCTCTACTAGCCCGAGGTACGCTACTTGGTGACGTACCTAAAGGGTTAACAATAAAAATGTAATATAGGAATATAAACCTTATTAAATACGTAGTTAGAAATCATATAATGTTACAAGTTTACGAATAAACAACACTGTTATGTTTGAAAATCTCATCTACCAAATAATTCCCGTAACGAGGGGAACTTTACAAACATTCAGATACACAAATTACATCAAAGCTCGGAATTTTGGAGATTCGGATTGTGTGAGACAAAATTATGTCTTGAGTTAAATCGATTACATTTTATTTTTCATGTATAGAACGTGAGATAGATGTAGAAAGTAGTGATGTGCCGGATATCCGTATCAGCGGATATCCGAGGGAAAATAAAGGCCCGTGCTACGCGATTTGAAAGGTATCCTATCACATAAAGTATCAAGTGACGTAATTATCGTATCAAGGTCACAACAACGAAAGTTAACATCCGTATCCATATCCGCGGATCTTGACACCAATTATCCGGATCCGTATCCACGGATATGATTTTTTTACATCACTAGTAGAAAGTACAGAATTATTAGCTCTGACAAATTGAAAGAAAGTAATTATCTACTAAATATTCGTCAGATCTCACATGGTTAGAATTGAAAGAACTCACAGAATGTACTTCAACAAATACTTAAACATATATAATAATCTCGTGGGTATATATAACTTACACACAGTCTACAGTGTTGTAACCAATTTTCACTCCATAAACCTGTATTTTAAAAGTTTCTGTTACGAAGATTCTTGTATCTAACAACTATATCTTTATTATTATAATGTTATTATCAATTCAGTCTATTGCAGTCCACTGCTGGACATAGGCCTCTCCTAACACACGCCACAACACTCCATAACCACCTTCCAGCGATCTTATAAATGGCACGCCTGCCCTACCATTTCGTCGTCGTGTCGTACCTGAATGGCTTATGACACGGGAGTCGTGTCATTTTGAAGTTCATTGTTACTCGCTTAATTTAATATTTTGAAAGGAATTTGTTGAACAAAACATCTATTGTTTTGCGATAAGATCATAAATAGAACCTTTGTTAAAAATAATTATAGGCTATGGTAATAGCTTACCATCAGGCGGGTCGTACGACTATTGACACCGTCGTGGTATAAAAATAAAATAAATATTGTAGTAACACTGACCAACTGATCGTCCCACATGCTGGGCGTCTGCAGCGGGTTGGGCTTGACACAGCGCACGTAGAAGGGCTCCTTGCTCTGTAGCCCCGTGACCAGCGCCGCCATACTGTTGCGGAACAGAGTCGCCGCTGATGGTGGACGTTTTGATGTCTGCAATAAAAATTTCGGTTAGAACCTAATTCATAATTTTTATTATTATAAATTGTTTGTCCAAAGGAAGTAACAGATCAACGTATTTGGTTTATGCCTTTCTATCACTTAGAACCGTCAACGCGACGGAATCGGCGACGCGCTCGGCTCTCACTCATACATAGAGAGTGATCGTTGATTCAGCCGCGTGTAGTCGCACTACAGTTCTCGTTCTGGTTCTAGTGAATGACAGCTCTAAGTGACAGAAAAGGATAGAAGCATAGTAAAGTGCGGTTCTACTAGCTGTGGGACAACCCTAGGTCCAGTAGAGTTTTGCCATGTATAACCTTTTTCTTTGGTTTGGCAAACCTCTTTAAGCTCGCGCTGTTACAAATGCTTTAAAATTTGATTTTGGATCGGTAGGAAAAAATAATAATAATGGAAGCTTCTGGAGAGAAGAGAACTCTCCGGATGGAGTCAGTTGACTGTGGGCTTTAGCAAGTGGCCCTTGAGATTATAAAAGTTTATTTTTACTACCGCCCCTGATTGTCATTCGGTTTAAAAATAAATAAAATAAAAATACAAATAAATGAAAATAGAAATACATAAACGAGTTTATCTTCGTAATATTGAAACCTCCACCTAGCCAACCCTGAGTAACGACCCCGTCGTTACAGTACTGACCTTCTTTCGGTGCAACTAGCTGTGGGACAACCCTAGGTACCAACCTTCTGTATGTTAGTGGCGCCCTCGGGCCACATGTCGGCGAGCGAGGCGTTGTGCGAGGAGTGCAGCAGGCGCTTGAGGTCCTGCCACAGAGAGTCTCTGTTCTTGTCCATGAAGCCCGTACACGCGTACGCCACGTCGCCCGCGTAGTGACTGACGACAATTGCTATACGTGAGCTAGTTGCTTACGAGTTTACGATTATGAACATTCATGGGTACATCGAATCAATAATAACAATTCGAAGCACACTATGGTTATATAATGGTAATTAGAAGAATTTAAATATGAATATTTTTCAAATTCTATTGAAGGAAGATAGAACTTTGCAACTAATTAACAACAAAAAATAATTTTTGTACTCACGTAATTCTAAAGTCAATGCTATGCTTAAGTTTCTTGTCCGTAGGTGCGAGTTGTCTCGATGTGTAGTGTTTGTGACCGCTCAGGCGTTTGTCCATAGCCTCCAGTAATTGTTTGTCTGATATCTAACGAAAAAAAAAAAAAATTATTTAAGCTATAATTTTAGGTAGGTAGCGACTTGGCTGTTCTCCTAACATTGCCAACGTCCATGAGCGGCGGTAACCGCTTACTATCAGGTGGGCCGCTAGCTCGTTTGCCACTTCAGGCAATAAAAAATAACATAATATGAACATAAAATCACGAAATAAGTGCCGTAATCCACCACTTCATAAATTTGCCAGCTATTGTCCTATGTATTAAGGAGACAAATTACAATCCTAGACTCTAAGCTGAAACACAACTTCACGCTTACGACCTACTCAGCAGTGCACATTATCTCTGTGCACATAGAATCAATTTTTGCTTGACTTCTATAATAGCTAAGTTAACTAAAATTCAAAACCAATGACTTACCTTTGTAGGGTTGAGACACGCCTCGTCCATGATGGCGATGATGCCCTGGTGCGGCGCATCTATCAGCTCACAGATGATGCGGTTGTTGAAGTACTTGATAGGAGTCCACGTGATACCCTCGCGGGCGTACTCCTCTTGTTCTTGCTTTAACACCAACTCTGGAGAAGGAATTAATGAGTAGGTCATACAGATTTTAACTTTACACCATAAGGAATAGCGTTCATTTAATGATGATAAAACTTACTATAACGGTAATTGATTACATCCTTTGATAAATTTTCTTTACGCAAATATCAACTGAAGTTCAAATGGAATAAGTGCAACTTTACCATGGCAAAATATATTAAATATGATGGTTGAATTTGACGTTGGACGTCTACTGTTGGACATAGGCATTTCATACAAATATGAAGTAAAAAAAATAATTAATAAGGTTTGTTTCACCATATTATGTAAAATATGGAATGTAATCTAATTAAACAAATTTCAACTAACAACCTTTCAAAATAAGATACACTTTACAATGATGATATTCACATACCAATAAACAGCTGTTGCAGCTTCTCATTGCAGTAGTTGATACAGAACTGTTCGAAACTGTTTGTTTCGAAGATCTCGAAGCCGTATATGTCGAGTACGCCGATCAGTGTGCTCTTATACGTATCGTTGGGCGCCTTGATAGATGTGTTTATCTGTCAAATTAAACTTTATTCAGTTGGAAATAAGATGCATGTTTTTTTGTATTGCTTGTTCATTCATCATGGACTCGTGTGTTTTATTGCCTATTTAGGGTTCCGTACCAAAAATGTTGAAAAGGAACCTTTATAGTCTCGCTCTGTCCGTCCATCTGTAACAGTGTTATTATCTCGGAATTTACATAAGCTATCGAACGTCCTATCTATCGCTATCGCCTGTTAAAAAGATGTTGTGGGCTCGATTCCTGTATATTATAGTTCTAAGTTTGTAGCCTAGTTCTGAGATCTTCTTCTTGTGGGGGCTTTGTATAATATCCACAGATCAGGTCACTCGATAACTTCTTGCCTTCGGACGATGGATTTCCAAAAATTAATAATAAAAAAAAGCCGCAACATTTCCCGTTTCTCTTTTGGCTGTGTTGATGCGTTGGTCGTTGTTGATAAAAGATTTGACTATCTATGTATAAATTTACCTGTTGCACAATCCACGTGAACAGCCTATCATAGGCGGCCTTGGCCAGCGCCAGCCTGGTATAATTGGCGTCAGACAGCGAGTGTTCCTTGCTGACGAGTTCCCCTCCGGCGGACAGCACCCGCGCCGCCATGGCGCCGCGCAGCCCCGCCTCCGACACCTGCAGGGCACTCACACACTGGCGCAGGGGACCGCCGATGTGCAGCTGACCGTCCTGGGCTTCTGTGAATGTAAGCTCGCCCTGGAAAACAATAGTGAGCGTCAGGTGATGTGAGCCACAAGTTTTTTGTAAAAATTACATTTATTTTCGAAATAATTGGTTAAGTAAGTAAGTGAAACGTTAGATTTTATTTTGCTAGGTAAAATATTTTCGTTATAAATGGTTCTATGGCAATATCCTGGCATAAAATTAGTTACGTTGTCCTCAAAAATAATCCCTATTTGACCTGGGAATTAAATCTGAGACGTCGTCGCCTCTTCATACTCGTATGGGGGGGGGGGGGGGGGGCTGTTAAACATGTAAATAGAATAATTTAAGGCAACATGACACACCACACAGATTGGCTTTTAACTGATTTTAATATGTTTATACTATAATTATTTATAGACTATACAACTAACATGGCAGTAATCCTACTTCACACTAAAATCCTTGTTTATTAAAGGTAAATATACATTATTTTTATTTTTAATTTATTTCCAGCAGTGCAGGTGAAGATAATATATATATATATATAAGGCTAAATGCTAAAGACTACCTTGCTCCACTAACAATAAGAGCTATACTCACCAACAATATAACCCCAGCGACAATACTCCATATGTCCTCAATGACTGACTGCTCAAAGCCCAGGGCGGTGAAAGCGCTGTTCGTGGCGGTGTACAGCTTCAAGTCCTGTGCTGTGGCTCGCTCACTGCCCAGTATCTTGTACACTGTGCTTGAAGATAAACCGAACTTCCTCGCTATTGAGTTGTTACCGCTTAGTAGCTAGGGATATCAAAAATATTTAATATTACATAATAATAATAAAGAACAAGATTTTCAACTCAGGTCAACGCAGAAAATTGCGATGCGAATTCGTGCGACAAGGCGGTTTTGGGTGACCATTTCTTCGACGACCGTCAACACATATTTTTTATTTATTTTACTATATTTAGGAATCAAACAGTCTTTTACAAAAAAAGTTTACAAAGCTTAATTTCTAATTGACCTAAAGTTCCGTTATCTTAATTACTAAATTTACTTTTTATTGAGATCACTGACAATGCATACACGATTGTAAAACTAACTAAATAACTCAATTTAAATAATTTTATGTTTCTTTGAACTATTATGTAACAGTAATATTCTCTTAATCTGGATCTGAACTGTGTATACGAGTTTGAAAAGAAAATATCGACACTATTAAGTTTATTATCATAGAAATTATACGTATTTACGTACGTCTCATAAAGGTATTTTTGGCATAATTTGTACTGCACACCGTGGTAGAAAAGGTATCCATAAGACGTGAGGAGGGACGTGGTACTCTAAACGTGACATTCTCTAACAATGATGATGAGTCAATTCTATTATTAATTATTTTAAACAGAAACATTGTGTCAAGGTAAGAGCGCCTGGTCACCAATGAGTCAATGCCATGTCTTGACGCTGATATAATGCTGCATGCTAGCTGCTTATCATCGCAGAAATGTGTGATGCCATCTTGTTACACAATTTTTGCAGGCCCTCGTACGTACATGCCTAGCATTGGTATATATATATCCTCCTAGCCGTATTCGGCGTCAGCGACTTGGCAGATTTACTATGGAGAGCGTCGTCTATGTGCTCTCAGGTGACTGACGTATCCAATTTTTGTAGCACATGTACGACCACACTCTCTACAGGTCAGCACCCCTCCGACGTAGTTGTAATGGATGGCCGCAGATGATCGGGCCTTAAGCTCGTCTCGCTTAGTGTCGAGCTCTTCTTTACGTCTTCTCTCAAACTCGACCACCTTGGTGCACAGAGTTCTTCTCAGCATTGGTATAATTTCTTTCACAAGACAGCATTACATATTTCAGTCCTACACTGATGCGATGTATCAGAACCATTTTTAGCTATGCATAATATCAGGGCGGATGCCAAGATTTTAAATTTCCTTGTGTCAAAGAAGTTACATACTATTACATAGATATTATGTACTCAATACTTTATTGCCATTCCATAGGTATTACAGGTGAGCTTAAAATTAAATAGTAGCACTATGGACCCCGACGGGCACAGCATGAGAGAGGGGATTACAAACTTAAATACTAATTATTCTAACATGTACTTAAACTATATCTTAACATCTATTTATATCTAATATTCTTATTTTAACCACATATATTTTTATAATTATAATTATTTCATAACATAATGTAATGAACCTCACCTGATAAAATGAATGGAAGTTCCTTTCCCTCGGCTGCAAACCAACAACCCTGCTCTTCTCCAGTAAGTAGTTACTGATATGACCCCCCACGGGGTCTCCTTTGTAATCGAAGTTAATGTCCATGTACTTGCCGAAACGCGACGAGTTATCATTGCGTGTCGTCTTCGCGTTGCCAAACGTTTCTAGGATCGAGTTTGACTGGATTAACACGTTTTTTACCCTGAAAGAGAGGTAGAGGTTATTATTAGAAAGTTTTGTACAAAAGGTTATTAGAAACGATAGTTATAAAAGACTTTATCGTAATCAATGTAATAATTCTTGGGTTTAACAGAAAATAAATATTTTTAATGAATAAAGATTGCGTCTTTTTTGACTGCCTCGGTGGCACTGCGGTTATAGTATACGGTTGCGGTTGCTGAGGTCTCGGGTTCGATCCCTGGGTCGGAAAAATATATTTTCGGTGTTTGGGTGTCTTTTTAAAAGTTATCTAAATCCTACAACATAAGGTTATATTAGCTTACTTCGAGCTAGATGATGCTGTAAAAAAAAGAAAAAATATGTCCCAAATATATTTTTCAACATCATCATGACATCAATCATCAGCCCAATGACGTCCACGGCTGGACATAGGCCTCACCTAATTTCTAATATATTTATATATTTATCCGCCTTGGGAAACAGACCCACTACAGAGTAGGATTACAATTGTGTCCTAGTATGTTTTGTATGTAGGTACTTTATCGAGATAAATGAGCATTTTTCTTCATGAATCTTCGAAATAACAACGTTGCCTTTTAAAACACCACTAAATTCAAAATTCAAATAAATGTATTTTTACTGTCTCATGTCGTGGATTAAGAAATCCTGCGGTCGGCGGTACACATAGATAGACATTAGAAAGTTAAAAGGATTTATTGTACTGTTATTCACCGGTTTTAATATCCGTATAATAAATTAGTATTTAATCTTCTTATGTCATTTACGTAACGCTTAGAAATATAACCATGGATATTACTGAATAACTAAGTTTTAATATCACTAAACGATAATTTTCAATTTGGGTCAGTCAGTCTTCAAATACCTTCATATAGTAGTTGTAAGTTCGATTCTTACACGGAATGAGTATTTTTAAGCACCATTTGTCGACTGCCCGCAATTAAAATTGCTAGAAGACTGATCATTTATCAAGAAATGGAATTATGATTATGAAAAAGTGGAATATTCGAAATCATGAATGAAGCGATGGTGGCTGAATGGATAAGGAACCGGCGGGCAAATCGCGCGATCCGAGTTCGATCCTGACCGGCTGTACCAATGTGGATTCCACTTTGTGGAATTTATATGTACTAGTTATGTGACTTACCATCTGCTAACGGTGAAGGAAAACATCGTGATGAAACCCACATACCCTAGAAGAAATTCTATGAGTACCTATGTCTGATCAACCAACCCGCACTAGGCCAGCGTGAGTGGATTCTGGCCTAAACTCTTTCAGCTCTCTAGTTAGAGGAGTGGAGACCCGAGCCCAGCAGTGGGACTTAATGGGTATATGATGATTGCTGATGATCATTTATGTAGCAGTATGTTTGTTTGTTTCCAAGATCGCTCGCTGTGGCAGCAATTAGGTGTGGTCTATATTCAGCAGTGGACATCATTGGACTGATATGATGATGATGCTTGTTTGTAATTTCCTTTACATTCTTTGGAGGAGACCCGTGCCCAGCAGTGGGACGTTTATGTGTTGAAATGATGATGATTCTTGTTTTGTTAAATTTGTAAGAATGGAAATTAAGAAATAAAAAAAATAAAAAATTTGAACATGAAAATACTTAATTAATTATTTATTATTTTGGAGAGGAGACCCGAGCCCAGCAGTGGGACTTAATGGGTTGCTGATGAATGAATTATTTCCTATTGTGAGAACATTTTAAGATTATTTTTTTCAAATATCAAACATTTTAGAGCGACACAAGTGTAAACAGCGCCAGCGCGGTAAGAAGGTTTAACACTTTTTAGTTTGGGATTAGATGGCGCTGTGTCAATGTCCAAACATTATTATTATTAATACTAACCTATTAATATAATCCTTATGCACTTGTGTAGTGTTTGCTGCTATGTACTTCATTATGAACTTAGAGGCCTCCGTCTTGCCCGCCCCCGACTCGCCTGATATGAGCACGCATGTATCTCTACCCTGAAAACAAATAACAATCACATATAATAAGCAACTGACGGGAGATGAATGAAAGTTTTTATTTTATTGTAAAAGGATATGAAACTAGACACAGGAACGTAAATAGAGGAGTGCGAAAGATGATATGGGCAGATAATCTCATACATGGATACAAAGATACTAGAGTGAAATTGATGAGTGATTTGTTGTATTATTCATATTAGATATTTTTCATATTAATTCTGTCACTAAGAGACTATCAGACACTTATTTACCTGTGACTGTGACAAAACAGAACCTTAGTACCTTTTTTATTGTAGTTGATAATTTAAAACATCTTGCGCCCAGCGACAGCATATTTCGCGTCTCTCATCTCCCTGAACGAGCCCTAACTGTACTTATGCTTAAACTCGTAAGTTCATTCGTGCAATGAAAAACTAGTACAAGCCATAAAACTGTTATTACTAACAACAAACTAGGTCTTGTATGAAGGTCTCCAAGTTTATATTGTTTTGGAATATGCAGCTTATTGAAAGTCACGCGGTGTATCTAAACAAAAGCTCAGTGGACCCCTATTCCCACACCTATGCTACGTTACAACTAAAAAGCGTACCAAATCGTTAAACAAGCGAACATATTCCCAAACAACAAGGTGGTCTTAAATAAGGCTGATTACAGACTAGCTTTTATTTTGCGCGTTTTAAGCTTGTTTTGGCATCAGCGTTTGTACGCGCGCTTCATCTCAACCGGAGCTAACAAGGGCTTATTCTGGCGTTTCAGCCAGAAGCAGTGAAACAGGTTAGTGAATAGGAATTGGCTCCCAAGTATTTGAACTTATAAGAGCGCCTACGCTCGTGTGCTTTACAAAATGTAGAAAAACGTCTAACATGAAACATATTAAATTTCAGTAGATCCGATCATCATATTCGGGAACTATTTTGGTACATCATCTATGAAATTATATCCAATTCGGAATTTCGTTTTATGGGAGGCCTACTGCATACACGTCCGATCAAAAATGAGCTTATACACGCTCTAAAAACGCTAACCTAGAATCTACCTAAGAAAAGTTTTACGATCGTGTGCACAAAGTAATTGTCGTTTCCATCACACGTACGTTCTGAGCACTTGAACTAAACAACCGTGTCTCTGTTTATGGTCAGTTGTACAATGAACTTAACTTGGGACAAATTGTGTACAACAAGGACTAGGGTTAGTGCCCATAAATGTTGGTGTTTACTGGGATTAGGAGACCGACTTCTTTTGTGTAGTTGCTAATACGCTGGTGGTGTTGGTTTGCAAGTTTCGAGGCAATAGTCATTAAGTAATTTCTGTTACTTAAGAGGGTTCATACAGGCAACGTCTGAATTTAGTGTCATATTTCGTGGTTTTCGATTTAAAATTTAATCGGAGCTGTGATTTCTTATAATTAAGTGAGCACGTCATGTCATTCATTTAGATATGTTATTTTTGTACCCTATGTTTAACTTATTGTGGCATTTGTTGGTAATCCATTAAATAAATAAATAAACAAAATTAGTTTACATATACGTAAAAAAAATGTATGCTGCGAACTAGTTGTTTTACTGTTATACTTATACTTACTCGTATTAAGAAACTGGAAGGGTCACCCACGCATTTAACGATCAAATTTAGATAATATTAACAAGATATATCTTACTGGAAAAGATATGGTTTTTGCTTTTTAGGACGGATCCAACTTCAATAAGTCAGGTTAGAAGATAAATTTTACTATCAAATCATCCTGCGACATTCGATAAAAGAGACGCCTACAGCCCCAGTACTACAAAATGAGAGACGAGAATAGATGAGTGGAGAGTTAAAGACTAATTTGTGGTAAACCAATCTCTGCCGCGGTACTGGGCCATCTGCTGGACTCCACAAATGTGATAGACGTCCAAGTTCTTGTAGAGCTCACAGACACAAACTCACCTGTTGCCTGAGTACCCTCTGGCACGAGTCGGCCACAGCAAACACGTGTGGTGACACCTCATACATCTCCTTCCCTCGATACTGCGCCATGTGCTGGACGCCATAGATGTCCAGGTTCTTGTAAGGGTTCACTGACACCAGCACCTCGCCGATGTATGTGTAGATCTTGTTATTTTTGAACCTGAGAACAAGAGATAGTGGTTTCAGTTTTATTCATCAGTTTGAAAGAAAAGAAAGAAAATGGCTTTATTTTCAGATTAAATTTACATAATACAGCACAAACATAAACTATAAGACCTTTATGAGTCCGAAAAACGTCTCTGTCTCAGCATAATGCTGCAACATAAATGATATAGTGCTGGTTTTCAGGCAGAGCCAGAGTGTAATAAATTAATTGTAGTAACTAAAATTAAATCATATAAGTACAGAAAGTTTGTTATAAGGACTGTGTTTCATTGATGTTTTCTTGAATATATTTGTTAGTTGTCATTAATTTTAAATAGACGTAATGACGATTTTGGTAGTATATTTAATTGGTATATTTAAAGAACAGCTGCCCAAGTTCTTAAGTGGAGATCGCAATTTAGCAAGAACGCGCTGCACGCAAACAAACATTTTATAATTTTGGATGTCTTAAAGGCAGATACACATTTAAAAAAAGATTGTCTTCAATTAAGACAGCCCACTTTTTAACCTAGTAATGCGTTCCTGTTAACCACGAGAATGAAGCCATGAATAGTAACAACTACTAAAAGGGCTTTACGAGCATCGCTTTCGATAAATACGCACGTTTTAACGCCCTCAGCCACTTCATCTTTCATTCTAACGTCAGAAACGTCACTCAAGAAGCCAATGACTTCAACATTCTGCGTAGGCTTGACCGGCCAATTACGTATGACGGCGAAAATACTCCACCTACTCGTATATTAATCTATATAATATGTGAAGTGAAAACTTTGGATCAGCTTTATTGAACATTGTGTGTCATCATCATCCTTTCAACCCATTAATGTCGCACTGCTAGGCACCGATCTTCTCCAAAGAATGTGGAGGGAATTTAGCCAACTAAACGCTGCGCTGGCCAGACGGGTTGGTAGGTATATCGAGTTTACCTTTTCTTGCAGTGCTCTTGTCTGCATAAGGTTACTTCCTTATTCGCCTTTTACGACACACACGGGTTGAGATGGAATAGTGACATTATGTATTATTCCGTCACTACACGGATAGTGTGTATGTTTTGGTATTATTATGAGGGTATGTAAGCAAAAGAATTCATTTCCATACAATTATCACTTGTGAATAACAAGAACGTATCCGTGACCATCTAAACCAGTCGGGTTATAGGAAGCGGCTGAGTATGAGACCAATGCTTTGGAAGTCCGTCTTATATTTATACGGCGATGAGAACCAATCAACAATAGAATTCCCAAGGAAGGTTGATTTCAACCTGATACGATTGCCATTATCGTATTACATAGCGAATGAACAAAATTTTGTACTGATATCAACATGAGATAAAAGCAAGAAGAAAAGAAAGAGCCTAAAAAACATATGACATCAAACACCAACAATGTTTCACCCCGGAAAAAGAACAATACACAAAAAAATCGTATTACTTCACCGTAGTCGAATAGAAAATCACTCAAAATGGCATCATCCATCATCAGTCACGGCTCATTGAGCCGATTAAGATTTTGTCACGGCTCGTTAAACAAATAGTTCTACACAATAAATCTATTAGTTATACTATTTTTGATCTATTTGTATGAGATAAAAACGGTTGTATTAAGGCCGGACTTATGCCCGGTTTTTGAGTCGTCAGATTAAAGTTATTCATCGTTTAAGCATAACCTGACTGAATATAAAAGTAAAACAATAGAACTTACTAGTTTATTTATATACAACTGTCATTTTTAATTTATTCAAGTTATATTTAAAATAACTATATAGGTAGATAAGTTTTTTTTTACAGTTTCATTACATACAAAGACTTCCAATAGGTATTCAGTTGTATCGAGAAAATTTTAATTGTAACCAAGATGAAGGTTTTGACATTCATTATTGTTACTAATGTTTAATGTGTTTCGATAAATCAAGTTGTAAAACATGTTAAAAAATACCTACAATAAGTATAATTAATTAAGTTTTATATAACAACAGTAATATTTCCAAAATATGACACGCAGCGAGGTATCGGCAAATTTAAAAATAAGATTCATTGCGTGTTGAAAATTCATAACCTTTCGGGGTTATTGGGCCGATGAACTGGCTGCACGCGACAACGACGGAACATTCAAAACCATACCAGATGTGCACTATAAACCATCTCGTAATGACGGATAAATATGTAACGTATGTCAAAAGAGATGGTTGAATCTGTACATTGTTGAGTAACTGTTAATAATGACCTTTACTAACGTTAGTAAATGCCATTTAAAGCCATTACGGTATTATGTTGAAATGTCATTGCATTCATATGTGTTACGATGTAACTATTATGAATGTCCAATACTGACAAAAAATAAATGTATATAGCTACCGTGTTTCCTGCAGAGAGATATTAGAGAGATAAGGAAACAGAAAATTAAGAAGTTTCCAACATCCACCTGACAAATTAATTTAAAAATATAAGTAGCGTTTCGTACATGAACATTGTAATCCTAACACTCCATTCCCCGTTTTTAACATTCCCGCTTCCGAACATCACAAATAACCACAGATTACCACAGTTCATAATGTAACATTTCAAGATCAAACACTACTTGATAAAAAAAACAAACATCTTAATAAAAACCGGAAAGTAATCCATGACTCACTCTCATCTCTATAAGCACACATTAATATCAACACAGAAATATCCCATGACTAACGTATTCAAGATCATAGTAGAAATATTAAACACTGGGTACGCCACGCGGTGTCACCCGTGGTTAAAAAATAGCATAGGTATGTGTAAATTCAGGGTGTCAGCTATCTCCATACCAAATTTTATTAAAATAGTTTCAGCCATTTCAGCGTGCCTATTTACAAAGTTACTTGCAAAACTTGGACAAAATTTTTGCGCTATTCCTAGAGATTTTGCGAAAACAAGGATAACTTATACCTACAAATGGTGAAAATATCCCAAAAAAAAAATAACCACGAAGTTTGAGGCGGGAGCTTCGCTTCGCTCCCATCTCAGCCTTGTAACCTAACTTATCCAAGTCAGATCCACCCTTAAAAAACAATAACCGTATTTTTTAAATACAAGCAAGTAACAAGTAAGATTGAGACATGTTTTCACCATTGTCTAATAATTAAATTATGTTTCAAACATAGTACAAGAAATACCCAAAACATTCACATAATTTGACTGACCTGTTGGTCTAATGGTTAGTGACCCTGACTGCTAAGCCGGAGGTCGTGGGTTCGATCCCCACTCAGGACAAATCTTTGTGTGATTATCATAAAGGTTTGTTCTGTGTCTGGGTGTAATTTATCTATAATATGTATGTATTTACAAAAAAAAATGTATTTAAGTAGTATGTCAGTTGTTTAGTGCTCATAACACAACCAAATATAATTGCTTACTTTGGGACTAGATGGCGCTGTGTGAATGTGGTAGAAAAAAAAATATATGTATTGACGTTTTGGGTAGTAATGTAACACAAGCTGTTCACATAAGCTTTATTCTGATGACTATTCGTACTAAAGTAGACAGATGTTAAATAACTATTTGGCTGTTTAAAAGCTTTTTTACAAACGCTTTCTGTAAAACACGTTAAATGCTATTACAAAATACTCATTCACAAAAGCTTTTAGCTGTAACGCGTGCAGTTGCACTCACATTAGGTATTTTAAGTTAACACATTTAAGAATGTATCTCGAATGTTTCGATGTTTATGTTATTGTTTTGTCATCTGACATAAATTTCTTGGTATTAAAACAATCGCATACTTATACGACAAGTTTAATAATTTAATGTTTATTTATACAACTTAACTATAAAGCTATTATATTAATTCCTTTGTCTTTTAGAGTATTATCAGAATCTAAATTTATATCAACTCCTTTTAGGGTTCCGTACTAAAAAGGGTACGTACAAAAGGAACCCTCGATCGCTCTGTCTGTCTGTCATTTCTCAGATTCTACTTATGCTATCAACATGAAATGTTGAATAGTTTTAAATACTGCTTATCCAACACTAAATAATATTTAATGGGGATTTGATATTTTAAATTGAGACTGTTACATCAAGTGAAGATGAAGGTAGGAATATTGAAGGTACTTACATTACTCTGATTAGTAATATTAGGTAAACAAAAGTTATGTAGGTTAGTACCAATTACTTTCATTATCAGTATGCACATCCGTCATTCTGACACACACTTGTACTCGTATACGCCAACTGCCACAGCAGCCTCAGGTGCGGACAACAAAAAGATACATACACCGAGTCCCAGACAACATGAACAGACACCAAAACAAATGCGCGTGGCGAGCTTGCGTATGCGCACGGTGACGTCACCACCAAAGCAGCGTGTCGCCGCGCGCCGGCCGCCCGAGCGCCTCGCGGGCCGGTTTTTAGTTCAAGAGCAGAGACCGAGGTCAGCAGTGCCATGATCTTAGCACATACGCCACATTCCCGGCCAAGCCTTCACGAGGTTCTGCTAATGGTGGAAATTAATTCATAATTGCGTAAACAGCTGCTGTTTAATATGTAGGTTATGGAAATATTGCATTTTTATACTGACTTAGAAGAGCTTTATTAGAAGGAGAACCAGAGAAAATTCCCTAAATATGACCAGCTTCTAGCACTACAATGCTCTCCTGAGCGTATCTTCAGCATTAATAAAACACATTTTGTTTAAAACGTGATTAATAGAGATTGTACCGGTCTTTGATAGTAGAGTCCATAACATCAAGTTTTGCTGCAACAAAAACCTAAAATTTGGCCTACTCAGGTTTTAAATGACAGTAAACAACGTTCTTCTATAATTACACATAAGTTTGAAAACCCAAAAAACTATTGACTTCATTTGCAGACCGTTGACTTACCAATTCAATGGTCCAGTTTCTAGGAATAACACTTTTTTACTTTAAAAATAAGCGATGGTGGCTGAATGGATAGGGGACCGGCGCGGCGTGCAAATCATGCGGTCAGAGTTCGATCCCGACCGGCAGTACCAATGTGGATTCCACTTTCGTTGACTTAACATCTGCTAACGGTGAAGGTGCTAACATTGTGAGGAACCCTAGAAGAAATTCTATGAGTATGTCTGATCCACCAACCCGGACTAGGCCAGCGTGAGTGGATTATTATGGCCTAAACCTTTTGAGCTCTCTAGTTAGAGGAGAGGAAACCCGAGCCCAGCCGTGGGACTTAATGGGTTGCTGATATGATATTAAATTAAGCCGATCGAAAAAACTGTCTGTTTTTACGATATCGATAGAGAATAAAATAACTGATTAAACCATTGCACTCTATCTTGAACGCATTATTAACTTTCAGCCCAAGGAACTACAGATTCAGAGCGATCAATATCCAATGCCTCCACGATACTTGCTAGTTCGATTCCAACAATTCAGATAGTTTAATAAACTCTGTAAGAAGTCACGTGATATGTATACCTTAAAACATATTAGTTCAAACTAATGTTATTTGTAATTGTTAATGCCTTCATCACCTTCATGGCTAAATCACTATAGGTATCTTAATGCAATTTGGTACAATTATAGTCTATGACCTGGAAGAGATTATCATCATCGTCATATTAGCCCAATTGACATCCACTGCTGGATATAGACCTCACCTAACTTTCGCCACTGCGAAAAGAGAATATATACTTTTTCATTGATATACCACTCAAGGACAGATGCGGGCAGAAGCTAAATACTCATAGGTAAATGAATTATTCAAGCAATAAAAGATAACATAACACGTATAGTAGAATTATCAAAGCGGACAGGCGTCCAAAAAGACAAAGACAATCATAAGTTTAAACCCATTGTATGATAATTTAATATGTATTGGGAACTTATATAGAGAGGTACTTATAGCTTAATGGTAGGATCTATTGATCTTGTGGTTAAGCAGCCTTGCTGCGGTCACGTCCGCGGTGGCAGAGGCTACAGGTTACTCATCAAACACTATGACCTAATTTTGTATAAGTCAGCATACTAATAAAGAAATGATGTTGTTTTAGTGACACATTTTACCTGTAATGTTAACCACAATATACTTAAGCTTTCGCATAAAATATGACTGCAAGGTACGAGTACTTTCGCCAGACTTCTGGTCTACTCTGTTTTAATAAGGGACGCAATAGGGTTCCGTCGACTATCCACTCATGCTGATCTAAGAAGTAAGTATTTGCTTCCTTATTGAGATATTATTTTGTAATTAAAGTGTAACCCAATATAACGGTTTGCCATCCCTATGCTAGCTAGAATGTGGTTTTCGGTCCAGTAAGTAATAAAAGGTGTTAAAGACGGAAACCTTGTAAGTGTTGATTTGTAATTTGATTGAAAGAAACCTTGTTAATTAGGCTAGGAAGGTCACGATATAGGAAACCTAAATAACACTGACTGACATCAGCAAGACTGAGGAACCTTGAAAACATTTAGTAATGAAATCTCGTTTATTCGTCTAGGTTACAAAGTAACTCTTATGAATGTCAAAAGTAAAAAAATAGTGTCAGCAAATTTGTTTGTCACCAGGTTGCTGACAGGGTGGAGCTATGAGAAGAACTGGCAAGAAACTCACGAACCGTACTAATATCTATTATAATTAACGAATTAAGAATACAGAATGTCATTAGTCTGTTAGGAAAGGCCTACGTCCAGCAGTGGACTGCAATAGGCTGAAATGATGATGATGAATGTCATTACTCCATCTCAACCCGTGGGTTACGTAGGCGACTAAGGGAGTAACCTTATGCTTGCAGAAAGAGCACTGCGAGAAATAGAAAATTCGAAACAAGCCCAATACCACTTAGCTATTTGTTACAGTTTGTTAATTTTGTTGAACGCACTGTTCAACTAGTTGTCTACTAAACACAATTTTGGGTGTACCATCATGTTGGTTATTCCTTTACACATTAATATCAGAAGCATAGGAATCACCACGTTCAAAATCGATGTATCTCATAAAATTGGGGACAGAATTTCATTTATTGCTGAAACAAACTTACGGCATTATCTTTCTCATCTACCTTGACCACCATGTCGCGTTTAAAGAGACAAAGCAACTTTTTGGATTACTTATTCATTCACCGTTGATGGCAGTGAGTCATCGTCTGTCACGAGCGAGCCAAGTACCACTACTACACTAGTATGACTAAGTGGTAACTAGTAAACATTATAATTGGTCGGTAATTGTGTCAGCACCGTCTTCGTAATAAAGACCTTCAATCTTTTATTATTGATTGGTAATTTTTTTGTCCTAAGACAGTCAGCCATATCTACTTATGGTATAACATGTATGAAATGCAGACAAATATAAAGTATTCGTTCCTTGCGTGCAAAAGGATCTATATTTTCGAGTGTGAAATTCGGTTTACCATAACTTAGGCCATAACATAAATATTTGAATGTACAAATAATATTTTTTTTTAAATATAATAGGTTTTCTTTTTATTTCACGTACCTACCTAGTTATAAATGCACAACAGTTTGCCTTAGCTAAAGATTAAACCATAATAAGTAACTGAAACTAATAAAACTAGCCTGGATTTCCCCTTCTTGTTCCGTTTGCGTGGAAAACTAATCATGGATCATGTCTGGAATTATGCGTCTATGACTTCGCAATACGAGTTCCTAGGAATCGTATTGGATTCGTCTAAAAAAGGGCGTATATTATTAAGAAAATGAATATTAAGATACCATAGAGGGGGATAGCGCAAAAATTTATTAGCTTATGAGGTTACCCTCTACTCTCTCTTCTCTCTTAGAAATCCCCTTCTAATATAATACTTGTGCGCTAGTGGGCTACTAAATGCCTGTAAAGCAAAAGACATGGTAATTGTGCTTTATCAGTATAAATAGATTATTAGGTTTACTTATCATTAAAAATTCTAAGATATGGCTCTTATATATCTATCCTTGTGCAATCTGGAGTTTACTGTTAAATCATCAACAAACTACTTAATAGTAATATCTCAAGTGTTAGGAGAGTTTCCTGTTGCTGTAACGTAGAAGTGATAACAATCAAGGTGAAATTGTAGCACTACTAAAAGGCATAATAGTAGGTAAGGCGTTTATTACTATTCATTGAATCTGCAAGTCTTTTCACATAAAGACTTGATAAACTGGAGAAACATTTATTTATAATTCAGAAATAACAGAAAATAATATATGACCTCTATGTCTTCAACTCTTCAGTCACTTGGAACGTTTATCATCATAGGCCATAGCCATTAAGAATTACCTTTCTTACCCCCTACTTACTTAACCCTTTAACCACCTACGTCGGATAAATCCGACACATATTTTCGTGTCCATTTCTCCAGAGACAATATTTACGACCAAATACTTCCGCTCGTTCAATCGGATTTTGCTATTTATTTACGCTAGATTCTATCAAAATATGTATTGTTTATATTAGGAAAATATTTAATGTAATTATTTATAATTAAATACACTTCTACAGATGATAAGTCTGGCGGTTAAAATGTTAATGTAATGTCAGTCCGGAAGACACTCTTACTCTTACTAAATTTTTTTAGGATTATCATTTTATACCACTTCCACACTTGTACACGCGTACGGTTTTCGGATTTAAACCGAATCAAATTGCACAAGTAAAGGATGCTTGTGCAATTTGGTTCGCTTCAAATTTCATGATTCTGATTTTAGGTCAACGGGAAGCACCCTATAGGGTTTGTGCTTTTTTGATCGTCTAGATATGCGAAAGCATGCAGCAAGCAGAGCATAAACGGATTTACGTTTTGATTGCGTTTACTTAGATCTCCGATTTTTTTTATTGCACCCAGGGATTGCAAATTATTATTGCAGACAAGTATTTGACATTAATTTCAACTTGATACCTCTACGCGTTCTTGAAAAAAATATTCTTGCCAAACAGACAACGCGTCGCACAAATCACCGAGAAAGTCTTCAAAATCTTTGAAATTTGTTGAGGATGCTAGAATTCTAAAAAATTTGGTAAAAGTCAATGATGACCTTAATACAGCACGTGCAGAATTATTGCATTCACGAGTTTACATAACCCCGTGTTACATCTACTAATCTTCAATGAGTCACGGTATCGCAAAGCCATGTATCGCCTGTCTGCTATCGCATTACTTAACTTTATCGATGTTTATCGCATATACGTTATCAGTCGATAAACACTTCAACAGGTAATACTGATTGTTGAATCATACTGTTGAAACAGTAACATAATTTGTTTTGTATTATGCAGCATTGCTTGAAAAGCAAGGGCCAGGAAATATAGTACTTCTTGGATGTCGATTTATTAAGAGACAATTCTAAGCCATAAATTATTTAATATTGGAAAATTTCCATAAGTTTATAAGCATTTGTTATCTACTCTTTTAGCCACTCTAATCCATTGTGGTACAAATGTAATTAAAGTTAGTAAGTACAAAGTATTAAAGTTTGTAAGTGACAACAATTCAGCTCGTGGCATGGCAGCCTCTGTGCATGTTATTATAACAATCGAGAGGATCGTGTCTTCATATTATACCTACTAAACTATCATCTATTTGTAGTTCCACCACGGTTAAGATTGTCATAACAATCTACAAACATGCCTTATGATTCAATAACAGACTCTGCCCCATATTACAACCCCATGTTTCATTTAGCCGCTGTTGACTGTTATAATTACTATACCACTCCTATGGGTCGTAGCGTATAATGAAACAGATTTTCCAATGCTATGACTTGGATTGAATGGATAGATTCAAATATTTACATGTCCAAACAACACAGATTTTTAACATCATAAGTGCAGGTTATACGTAAGTTCACAGTGTAGACAACAAGTCTTCGACGAACATCAGTTGGGTAAGTGGATGCGTCATGAAAACGGGATGCGCATACAGAGTACCTGCTTACTGGCAGCTCTAACGAAGGGAGAAAGCGTGTCATCGCGGCCAACTATCGTCCCTTCGACAATATCAACATTCGATGCCTCATTTTTATCATGCAAATGCTAGTAATCTTTGGAAATACATTCTAAATGTATTTTATTTTAATTTTGAAATAACTTTCGCATCGCTTGTGTTAGGAGAGCCTTAACAAACATACAATTACCAGACTAGAAGGACATCGACACTTAAGAACTTACTAATTGTGTGCTACACAAGTATCTGTTTTAGATGAGGATCGAACCAACAACCACGTGTTGAACGAGGTAATCACCCAAAAGACTGGTATAAGAGATTGTTCAGTCATGTTAGCAGCGAATAACGTTTACTGCTACTTAATTATTGTTGTATAGAAATCTTGATTTCATCACAGCCCACTCACACATTGATATATTAAATCAAAAGCTTATGAGAAATCTAGATTTTTGTAAAATAGTTTATTAATCGTAGCAGTGAACGTTAACATACACTTACATCCAATACAAATAATTATGAATCTCAAAAAGTGACTTGCCTAAGAAGACCACATAACAGTCTATTCATAGACTTTACATCATAGACAGAACTATAACCAGCTGTTAAATACAGTCATTCATTAAACAAGAAGCGTAATAAGTAATATTAGTTACACAGACAAACATGCATATACGGTAATGTGAGTCATGAACGAGTTTATGACATCATTATGACCGTTGAGCCTCCCTATTTGCCATAATATTAAGATTCACTGAGTAGTAAGATTTCAAATACATTATGGTTTATTGTTGCGTGAGTAATCCATAATTTAGCCTCGAGTGAAGGCTCGACAACATTTCATTTCGCAATACAACTGAGCAAGTATTTTTATCTAAAACAAACATAGATCAGCTAATTGACATTTGTTTTCATTCTCTAAATAAGAGTCTCTAGAATCCCTTGGGAAATGCTGTCCTTTCTGACATCAGAAAATATTTTGTCTTTAAATGTGTCAGCATAGTGCTTTTTTTTAGTTTGGTAATAAGGATATGATGCTTCTAGCTTTGGAAGAAGTTATATACATTTTACATTATACCGTCGTCAGACGTTTCTTTTTCAGTTTCTGCTACTTTACTGACATAATTTAATTATAATATTTAAGCACATATTAAAGAAATAGAACCAACTACACAACCCAAAGCGTAGGAAAAGCTTTACTAGTTTATTGTATATGTATTTTTGGAAATTTGTGCATTGCATTGACGTGTCCTTGACATTAAATTAATTTGAAGACTTGAAGTTCCGCTGAAGTTATTATTTTATTTGATAAAGTTAAGTTATAATTTACTAGAGTAAGAGCATGACAGATAAAAATATTTAAAGCATTTTGGATGATACAAAGTTACTTTAAGCCGGGATATATTTAGTATACCAGATTTCCCACAAATCCTTGGAATGTAACGTAATAATATATTATGAATAAATTAAAAAAAAAAACCACATTAATTTTTAATTAAATACATTTGGATTACACCCATTTATAATTATATACATAATGATTTAATCACGATGGTTTTCCGACTAACTATAAATAGTGCTAGAACTAACGTTTCGAGTTCGACAACCTTGTATGGCCGTGGTGGTTTTTGTCCACTATATTCATGGATTAGTTTAATGATTTAAGGACAATAGCTGGTATAGTTTAAGATGGATGTTACGATACGCCGCCGCACAGTGTTTTGTGAAGCCCGATTTTCGGACATCCCATTATTATTGAAAAACCTGACAGAAATGATCATTTAAATGCAAGATTTCGTATCCCCATTTAGCTACCAAGTCTAGTTTCTAAGTTATAATTTTTTGAAAATCGTAATTATTCCATCCGGATATTAAGAAAAAAATTAATTATGCTTAAACTAAGCGTGATACGAAATAATGATGTTAGGTACATTAATAGCGCATCTTATGGCGAGTATTTCAGTCCATAAATGAACCTTGCACCATTGTTAGATCGAGATTTATACGAGTTTTTCGGTTTTTAGTTTTTCTTAATTTTCTCGAAAATCCCGCCGTTTTGGGAAAAGTTATCTATACAGAAATAATTCTATTTACTTCCCCAATACACCACAAAATTATGACATCCCAAATCCATGGGACTCAGAAGTTATTCCAGTTTAACTATTTTTGTTAGGGTTGTCAATTATTTTAATCCTTATTTTGTGGATTAAATTTATCGTAAAAGTAAAAGTTCCGTAGTCAGAATGACAAACAGAACGTGAACCAGTTTATTGGCAGCCTACCGAGACCTACCTTTCAAAAATATTTATTTATTTATTATTATTTGTTAAAAACTCTATACTATATATTAAGTAAATAATCATTGTACAAAGATGGACTTAATGCCTTACGCATTTTCTACCTGTCGACCTTATGGTAGTCCAGAAACAACATGCAACTTAAAAGAGAGAAACAGAGGAATATAATATACCTAATTGATAAATACATACATAATAATATAAACAATATAGTTAATAGTATAGTTAAGAGAAATATCAAGTTAAAAGTGCCCTTCAGGTTTACTACATTTGTTTGTTTGTAGGTAGAATTCGAAATAAATAGCAAATAAAATTTGGATAGCTAAAAATATTTTTGGGAGATTTAGCCAGTAGAAACTGTTACCGCCTTCACCGCGTGGAGGTACTCCCAGCTTATGTTATTGCGTGTCATGCTTTTTAACGTACATCGATGAATAATATTTTATTTAGATACCAAGCTGTTATCCTGGCTTCTTCACGTCAGATAATATCCAAACTACCGATTTTAATACAAGGTAGATATATTTTTTGGCAAAGCTCTAATAAAATCCGGATATAAATAATTATCTGAGATTTTGACAGCCCTAACGACGTAAAATCCGGATTAAACTTAAAATCGTTGTGGTTTCCAAGTCCCATGGAATTGGGTTGTGAAATTTATGTGGTGTGTTGGAGAAGTTATCCAAATAATGTGAGTATAAATAACTTTTCCCAAAACGGCGGGATTTTCGAGAAAATTAAGATAAACTAAAAATCGAAAAACACGTATATATCTGGATCAAGCAAACTTACGAAGTTCATTTATGCACTAAAATACTCGGCATAAGATGCGCCATCAATGTACCTAACATCGTTATTTCTATGATGCTTATTTTAAATGTAATTATTTTTTTTCTGAAAATCGAAATAAAATTTGGTCGATTTTCAAAAAATTATAATTCAAAAACTAGAATTGGTAGCTAAATGGGGATACGAAATCTTGCTTTTAAATGATCATTTCTGTCAGGTTTTTCAATAATAATGGGATGTCCGAAAATCGGGCTTCACAAAACACTGTGCGCCGTCTCCATATATTTTACTGGCGCTATTGTCTCTGAACATAGACACTTTTTTACATAGAACAATACACTTTTATCACTTTTCTACAATAAATAGACTCGGGAATTGACAGAGTAAAACTTTTCTCGTTTTTTTTCTGTCAATTAATTAGGCAAGTTATGACCAAAAAGTCAATCTCAATACGCGTGCTTATTTATTGTAGAAAAGTGAAACAACGATACATTTTGAATTAAAAACAAAACGTAATACAAAGTAATTCAGCAAAAATGAAATCTAGGTCATACTTAATGCATAATCACTAACGCGTTCTAGTTTTATTATAAAATTGCTATTTTGCATATCTAAAATAATGACTAAGTCATAAACCACACGACAGCTAACAAATCACACCTTTACAATTAGACAAAACATTAAACATCGATTAATTAAATTCGTTTAAAAAATATTTAGACAATTACTATTCACACATGACTTCACGCATTTATTTCCTAAGGGGCAGGCAGAGGTGCATCACATCCACATTTAATCATCCACATTAGGTTCCATGTACTAGGGGGGAGCCTATTGCCAACAACTGGCTTAAATTTCCTCTATCTATACAAATATTATTAGGCGAAAGAGTTTGTTTGTTTGGTTGAACGCATCTCAGGCACTACTGGTTCGATTTTTTTTATTAAATTATTTTAGTGTTCGATAGCCCATTTATCGAGGAAGTCTATACTTAGGCTATATAACATCCCGCTATGGCCAATAGGGGCTTGGGAATGGTCAAATGGACAATGTCAGGAGCGAAGCTCGGGCGACAGCTAGTTCTTTTCTAAAACTAACTTCGATAGACATACTACCAACATTTAAATGAACCTTCAAATAAGACTGAACATATGACAGCCACGTGACTAGAATCAGCACACAAAACACACCAGGTCACTAGCACACATTCATGTCACGTACGCACGCACACACACATAGATAAGGCATCATCACTTTCCTTCAATTCAAAAAGTAAAAATACAAGTCATATTATACGCAAAGGGATTGAATGATCAATTTTCTTCAGCAGGAAATAGATGCGTCTTTGTGGGCGTCATTTCCGCTCTGGTTACTGCTGTATGCGTAAGTGGGGTTCCGAATATACTACTACTGACATAAATGCGAAAGTTTATGAAGTTAGATTTATGCTGTTACTAAAATTTAGATGATTATAGTAGGGTTTAACAATAATGGCAAAATTTTGATAATACTACAGCAGAAGTTAGGCATCCAACCACAATTATTACGCAGGTTCTTGCGCCAAATATTTTTCCGACGCTTGAAGTCAGTCACTATAACGAAAATATATATTTAAAGGAAAATAAAATGAAAAATATTTAAATGCATTATAATTTATAACACAGTCAAAGTGACAGCCCTAACACAATTAAAAATAATATAAATATACGGCGCCTTTTGTAAGATGTTGTTTTACTCTCGTGACTCATATCATATGCTAATTAATCGTAATATAACTATTATGTATGTTAAACTGCCAACTAATATTATGTAAATGATTTAAATACCGTCATAGGCACGTTTTGGGAGATGACTATGCGTCTGATATAATATGGACATACCGATGTACCTCGCAGTTTCTTTTGTTTTTTCAATCGTTTAGAAAGCTTCAATAAACAGGCTGTTTAATGCATATAGTATTTACTAGATTGGACTTTGTGGAATGATGACTTGACAGTATGACATGACCTATTCTTTATTTGACATAACATAATGTGTGTCAACCTAGAGGGGCGATTTATTATGACAGTGTTCAATGGTGATGCCTCTATTTGCCTTTCATAAACGGTAAGCTTTATTCTAAGTACAACTTTTTTTAGTCTTTTGCGACAATATCAAATCCAAACTGGTTGTGTCGTTTTCAAACAAATGTCGAAACGTATTTTATATTTAAATGGATTATGTAGTGTAGATAATAGTATAGTAGGTAGTTATCTAACATCCAGGAGTTCCTGTGGATGTCATAACTCCTCGGTTATGACACGGGATGTCTTGATCATAAAGACGTACCGTCATCAAAAACAGGGGGAAGTATTCTATTCTTGTACAACACCAAAAGTAGAATTTATGTGCTAAGTTGCTACGCAACTTCTTCACTCGGATGTTAAATCGATAACTACATAATACATATATTGATTCAGTAAGTTTCTTGAAGAAGTTGGAGACATTATGAGCAAGTCGACCAGGATATTGATTACTGGAGATGCGACTCCAGAACACAAGATCATTGGTCATTCAGTGTTCATGCAAGTTCAATTCAATTTATTCAGGAACAATTTACATTGTGTTTGAATATATACAGCATAGAACATGAAATATAAAATAATAATTACTTACAATTTAACAAACATAAATTACACAAACTAAATGTATATCATGTTTATGTCGTTACAATTAAATGGAACAAATTATCAAGAAACTAATAAAATTAAATTTGTGAAATAAGATGTCAGATGTAGTGTAGTTGTTCTTGAGAAAAGGGGATATCTCTGCTATCAGTAGATATATCAACGATTTCATAATCTAGAAGTGATGGTTAAGATTATTGGTGTCGCTAGCTACGCTGAGTAAGCGATTTCAAGTTATTTGCAATTCCGTAACCTTAAATTTACCGTAACAAAAAGTCACATCTCACGTTTATTCCAAACGTCTAACAAAACCACGATGGTACATCGGCGTCGTGAACACAAATACACTCGCGTCCTCAATATTGCAACTTCTCAAGGATTATACGTTATATTTATTTAGCTGGAATGATACGCTTGTTTAATTTCATATTTATAAATATTTGGATTACACAATCACATATAATTTAAAGCTCTGGGTCGAGGGCATTGAAAGTCTTATTTCGGGACTTCTACCTATCGAAAAAGCGACTCATGCGTCTTCTTTGGGCCAAAAACTGCCTGCTCGTATGCCACTTCAGGCAATAAAAAAAAAGTCATGAATTATCATTTCAACCCATAAACGTCCCACTGCTAGGCACGTGTCTCCTCGAAAGAATGTGGAGAGGATTTAGCCTAATATACCACGTTGGCCAGACGGGTTGGTTTTTTCTCTCAGTGCTCTTCTGTATAGGGTTCCTCCCTTAGTCGCCTTTTACGGCACTCAGGGGTTGAGATGGGGTAGTGACAGTATGTATACTTAATCCGTTACTACACGGATATAACAGCCATGAATGAAACCTTCTATTCTCACAAGAAACCGTTAGAGAATATTCTTAAATTGACAATTTCTCACAAGCAATAGCTAAACACACGTAAAGTCACACATTGCGTGGTGGGACGCTGTCATATTGCGGTCGACCTCTATCGTCGCCATACAATAAGGCATAAGCAAGTATTGGTTTTGAAATACAACTGTGTAGTAATGAAGAGGTAAAACTGTTTCAATAGCCAAGTTTCATTTATAGACCTAAGTCTTCAAAATAAATGTAACAAGTTTTTCAGTAAGTAGTATATTTGACACAATTTGTACCACTTGCCTAGTAAAGAAGTAGTTTTAGCGTAGTAGTAAAGTAGTTTTTAATTAAATAATGATTTTTTCTCTATGACTGAATTACATTCTAACTCTGATTTATTTGTTGTTATGATATATTTTGTTGTTAACTTTGATTATTTAACTAAAATAAGTAGCTTTAATAAAGTTTTTTTTATTATAATTAAGATTTGTATGCCTATGGGCACTAGCGATCTAATCTTTAAGAAGCTAAGATTTAATGTAAATTATACCTACATTTTCAAATTTTCTACATTGACAAATAAATAGGTAGGTACTTCTGTTTCTGCCATATACTGTTCAAACGATTAACTGAATTGATTGTATCGATGACTTGAATGAAACCAAATATTACCAATATTTCATTTAAATTAATAGAATATTATAGAAGCAACCAGGCTGTGTCCAAATATCAACGAATTTCTTGAGTTTTATATCGTCTCACCCAGATCCGTCTTACTTAACACAAGTTCTGGACTAGCGACACTATCCTGATCGAAATGATGTGCACTATTTGTCTCCTTGTGTTCTTAAAAAGAAGTTCAAAGTTGCCGCTTGAATGTACATAGATAGATACCATATTATGGTATATAATAGTATTTATATAATATTTAGTTATTGTTGATGTTTCCACGTGTGCATTACTCATAATATTATGCACACATTACAGTGTCTATTTGTACAATGAGTCGACAGCGTGCTAACTGCTGTTTCATCACTTACTATGTATTATTTAATTTTAATTGAATTAACGTAGGACTGTATGGGTTACATAGTTCTACATGAATAAGAATATTATTATTAGGATATTGCAGACATTTGGCCCGCCAGTAAATTTCGTTTTTTTTTAGACAGCTGCTAAACCGATCCAAAATAAAAATACGGACAATTTACATGGTCTATTATGTTTTTAGTCTATACTAAAATATGCTGCGAATTAGTAATAGTTGACTGGATTTAGTTTGGGGAATTTAACTGCGGGACATTGACAGTATAAAATAAAAATAAGAGAAGATTGTATCTTAACTATTTACCATCTAATGGCATACAAAAAAGATATCTAAAATACCTCAAACTGATAAGAAATCAGTAAAATTCAATTACACCGGCTATTACCGAATACGTAATAAAAGTGAGGACTATTTATAAAACGGTTTATCAATCGATAGTAAAGATATCAGTTCTAAAACATTTATTACCAAATTGCCAATTATTTATTTAAATTTAAGCTGCTGTCGATCGGTGATTTATATCGCGGGATATATAAACGGATATCGTAAATTACATAAAGAAAATTAATTAAGTCGGTAATGAGATAGCCTGATTGATAGTTAGTAGATTAAAAAAAAAATACTAACTACACTCTAGTAGATTTAATTAATTTTCTTTAATAAACTGATAAACTTAAATATCTTAAGATACATAATGTGATAAATATTGTATATCTATTTAACCTTCCTCATGAATTACTCTATTTATTGGTGAAAAGCGCATGAAAATCCGTTCGGTAGTATTCAAGTACCTAAGTATACTTGAATACTAGCGTCGTTTGTACGACGGAGTTTGTTTGATATACTGCTTCACAATGACATAAGTTGTGCCAACAATTGTATACGGCTCTTTAGAGCTGTGCATAACCATGACAGTCTAAAAGGCTAGGCTGTTACTATGCTAGAGTTCATTGCAAGCTGTCGTGTATGCTTTGAGCATACGAAATCCCAGATTTATAGAGGAAGGGACTAAATGGGAGTGAGTCTGTTTGCGTTTTACTGGTTATTAGAATGGGTTTCTGTTTGCCGTGCGATTCGGAGCTCGGAAGATAAAGCTATACAAATGCGGTTAGAAGTTTCAGTGGTTTTCAACATTGGATGCTTGCTGTTAAAATGATGGTGTTAAGGGCATTATATAAGGGCTTGTCATGGAAGAGATGTAACAATAAAATAGTAATAAGATTTAAACGGGATGAAATGATGAATAATCTATTCCGTGTTGCCGATAAGACAAGGAATTATGTTAAAAGGAATTTTTAGCGGTGAAAAATGATGTGTTCAGGGTAAATTTAATGGAACGGCCTTAAAAATTCTTAATTTTTTTTTTTCAGTTTTTTGTGGCTTTTCTTCTTATACCACGATGGTGGTAAACATGCGTACAGTACGGCACGCTTGATGGTAAGCGGCCTATGGACGCCAGCTTCACCAGGAACATCATACTGAGTCCGTTCCGTCCCAAATAAGCCCTGGATACCACTACTCATAAACAACACTAGTGTTATTATAGCTGGACTAATTAATAATTAGCTCTTTGAACTATATCCCCATCAGTACACAAACAGAGTAAATAGTCAGAGGGGGCGCGAACTATTGTACGTCATGTTATATTTCTTCCACTTGAAATAATGCAAAACAAGAAGGTTGAGACACAGTTGGGTAAAGCATTCTAAACTAAATGTTTACTCGCCATACAAAGCTCATATACATTAACTTATGTTTTCGACCCATCGAAATGAAACTGGACAATAAAATAGTTATGATGTTTGTTGGAACTTACACGATATACTGCTGATGTTATTGTAATAAATTTATTATGTCTGTGTGAAACTTTTATAGCCCACATACTTGCTTTGACCACCAAAGACGATTCTCAGGCACACGGAAATATGGCTTAAAGTCGTTTGGATGACAATTTAACGTTGATAACTTGACTGGCCTGTTGGTCTAGTGGTTAGTGACCCTGACTGCTAAGCCGGAGGTCGTGGGTTCGATCCCCACCCAGGACAAATCTTTGTGTGATGAGCATAAAGGTTTGTTCTGTGTCTGGGTGTAATTTATCTATAATATGTATGTATTTAAAAAAAAAATGTATTTAAGTAGTATATCAGTTGTTTAGTACCCATAACACAAGCATATATAATTGCTTACTTTGGGACTAGATGGCGCTGTGTGAATGTGGTAGAATATTGTTATTATTATAAAGTTTTACTTCTAGGGTAATCGCTACCACTGGGTTCCAGTTGAAAACCAGCGCCAGGTTCTGTTTAGCTGCCACATGTTGAACACCCGTTTGGTACAAATGCGAGGTAAGTATTTTCTTATTTATTTTATCTGATCTTTGACGTGTCTGATTTGTACGATGTTTTGCACCAAATAAACGTTTCTCTCTTACTACTTATGACTGTTAGATAAACGACTTCCTTTATGAAAACGGAAATATTCACCATCACCAATGATATTATTTCAGCGTCTAGAATTTTCCGCTCGGGGGCACTCAGACCCTGGGCTGTTCCATCAGTGGCTATTTGAAACTAAGTCACAAATATTTGACATAGTTTTCATATTAAATCAGTCAATGCCGCGTAATTTATCAGACACTTGTCAGTCAGTGTTGAAACGGGGCCTCAACTCAAGATGATATTTTGACAAAACGATAATTGTATGTATTCAGAGAGGAGCCAGAACACTTTGACTGGCCTGTTGGTCTAGTGGTTAGTAACCCTGACTGCTAAGCCGGAGGTCGTGGGTTCGATCCCCACCCAGGACAAATCTTTGTGTGATGAGCATAAAGGTTTGTTCTGTGTCTGGGTGTAATTTATCTATAATATGTAGGTATGTATTTACAAAAAAAAAAAAAAGTATTTAAGTAGTATATCTGCATTGAGTTATTATGTACTATAACTCAATGTATATCTGTTGTTTAGTACCCATAACACAAGCAAATATAATTGCTTACTTTGGGACTAGATGGCGCTGTGTGAATGTGGTAAAACAAAAAAAAAAAAAAACACTCCTATTTATAGTTTAATAGAGACAGAGCACGTTTATGCAAGTATATACACATAATGATGATGGTTTAAGTTCCTCGCTCTACCTTATGACCTGCAGGGTGAACGACCTGATGTCTGAGACGGTTATTGTTGATTACGACACGTGAGGCCGAGACGTACCGGCACATTCGCAAAGGTTTTGTGTTCCTGTCGTCTTGACAATGTTAAAGTGTGCGAAATGTATGTATTTGCGAAGCTTTTCATCAACATTTACGAAGCATTAAGAGTTTATAAAAGGCTGCAAGTCCAATATCTCCTATTATTCTGGGAGAGGTTATTTTAAAAAGCTCCGTTGTTACCATCATTGGGGTGCTATAGGACTCCAATTTTTTGTAAAAATCTATCTTATATTATGAACTATAAGGTCTAATATCCGTAATTTGTATAATAACATTGCGTCTACTTATATCGTTGTAGTAATTTAAGTATCGTATATTATTTAGGTTCAGTTATACCTAATATATCGATAATAATATCAATAGATATGATAACGATAGTGGAAAACTTTATCAGTTATGTATAATAATCAATACAATGGCCTTGGAAATGTAAGTATGTAGACATACTTAATGTTCTATCTATCTAGTATAATCTAGTTTCTACTAGGCACTAGCCGTTTCCTTCGTCTGGTTGTCAGGAACGTTATAGATCTATTCTTTAGATCTTAGAGTTTAAAGTTAAAGCCGTGCCACATGGTTATAAACTTGCCTTCCACAGAGGTGCCCTTGGTGGATTCCAACCGTGTGGCCGGCTGTTGTAAATCAAATTTCATACAAACTACGCGGCTGGCAACCAAGCTCCCACCAAGGTCACTCTCTTGGCACGGAAGTTTATAACCGTGTAGAAAGTTCATTACGATGCAATGAAAAAAGTGAGTACCTATAAGTTGTACATTTGTAATACTTATAAACTGTACACAGTCTGTTAAATCTATATTAATCTTAGCTGTTGCCCTAGGCTTCACTCCCGTCGTTCTTTGTTTGGCCACAGCTCGGTCCCTATTGGCCATAGCGTGATGTTATAGCCTATAACTATAACCTTCCTCGATATCGTTATCCAACGTTAAAATAATTTTACAAATCGGACCAGAAGTTCCCGAGATCTAAGCGTTCCTCCAAACAAACGAACAAACAAGCTCTTCAGTTTTATAATATTATATATTACTAGGTATAGAAAGCGACTGATCCTTCGTGATTCTATATCGGTAGATTTACTGCTGCTGTACGTAAGCGGGCAACATTGACAACACACATAGGCACCTTTTTTACCCGACTGCCAGGACGGGTATTGTTTTTATAAGAAATAGCATCCATTAGCAACACTTCATACATAGAGGAACTGTGCATATCTACACATGTATTGAGCCATTAAAGATTCCACGGTTATGGTGGCTGAATGAATAGCGGTATTTACTTAGTGACAGTGCGTAGCCAATGTTTTTGTGACTAACAAGGTACTTTATAGTACTTAGTCTATTGTAGTGTGGAGTTTCTTGTATTTTTTGTTGTAAATGTAAGCTACATACTCCACTCGTGTGTCGTGAATTCGTATAATTATAAAGTACTTTGTTCTTAATAACGTATATCTGTTGTGAGGAACTCGATCTTTATTTGACCACTTTTCACCTCCTATTGGTCATAGCGTGATGTTATAAAAGCCTTCGAAAATATATATATACTATGTAAAATTACGCTACGGTCAAAAGAAGCTGAACAGTGGCCAGACAAAGAACAACTGCGCCCCGGGCAACATTTCATTTATCATTTATTATTAATTCATTAACAGTGTTTGAACCTATCAATTAAAAATACCAACTAAAAATAATAATTAATTATAAAAAAAAAACAAATAAAAACATGTACTTACTTATAAATAATAATAAAATATCAAAGATGTTAAAATAACATAAACCCCCTTATTAGAAAATACGGACTAAGCATTAAAACAGGTTTAAATTGACAACTTTGACACTAAAACAACGGCTTATTGTCAATTTAAACCTGGTTTAATACTTACTCCATGTTTTGTAGTAAGGGTGTTAGTGTTTAAATATACTCCTTAATTAATATTTCCTTGAAATGGCTAATAATATAATCTGAAGAGAAGAACGATCAACAATATAGGTACTGCTGTCAATTCTTAACACCTGAAGATTCATAAATGGCCGCGGTTGCTATAATGTTATAACGCCCACTAATTACTATTCCCTGTAATTTATCCTGTACAGTAATTACGTTAACATATTGACGTAAATAGAAAACCGCAACATTTGATAAAAAAATATAACAATAGTGTTCCTGAAACTAATTTAATTTGACTAATGCGGCAGAAGGAGCTTCATGTCAGCCGACCTTTTATTAAAAATATAGTTAAGTATACCTACTGCAACAAACAAGTGGGCGTACACACATACTAGTACGTAGCTTCTAGCCCAACAGATCCCTGGGATGTCTTTGTTTTATATTTCCTCAAGCAAGTTACATCAGTAGCATCATAACATGCGGAAAACCAATTTAAGTAAAGATGATTCCATTATGGGTATTCTCATACGGAACTCACAAGTTATGAGATGAGTGAGTTCAATAACCAATTGTTTTGTCTTTGGATAACTTATGATGTTAATTGTAGTAAAGGAGAGATAATATGAGGTCCAGTTAGAGTAGCTTCTTGACGGATTCGAAAGTATTTATCATACTTTACATACCACAGTATCACTGCAGTGAAGCTGCGACTTTCCGAGACAATGTCGCACAAAATTTAATTTTTCGCCGTTTTCATTCGGGGACATTTGTACCACACGACGATGATTATTTCCCACATGTTGCGGGACAAATGCTTCGCTAATGTCACAATTCATACTAGAAGTTGCGCGGGGCTTCGCTACCTTTCTTTATTGGGCCACTGCTCAGCTCCAATTGGCCGTAGCGTGGTGTTATATAGCCTATGTTACTCAGTGATAATGTAGCTTTCTAACGGCAAAATAATTTTTGAAATCGGTCCAGAAATTTTTAATTTATTCGTTACATACAAAAATACAAATATTTCTTCTTTATGTTTTTGTACAATAATGTAGATTAACGTTTATTTCAAAGAATAGAGCAGTAACTCATTTGAGAGAGAACGTTTCAGGTTAATGTCCTATTGAAGATGGAGCTAAATGCTACAGGTATCTACACACAGCATAAAAGACTGTAGATATACTCGGATGTCTTCATACAGCTATCATAAAAAGGTTTATCACCCCACTCACGCCGCTTCCAGGTCGCAGTGACCTTTCATAGTGAATCAGAGCATAAGACTTATTGTGTACAAAAATCACAAACAAGCCTTGTTATGTCGCCTAATTATAACTGTGCAAGTAAATGTCGCGGCGACTAACGTAACGTCACTCTTTAACTCCCAGGGGAGACATTTTTGTGTAAATGGAGAAGATAAGTATTTATAAAGATGAGTACACCTGACTACCTCGGCAATGCAGCGGGACTGACGAGTAAAACAATACTTATCTATTGGCTTAGAGTCATGAAAGAGTCCTGTAATTAGGACTATACATCATGCCAGTAAACTGTATGTTTTTACTCTCACGAGTCACAACTCACGGAGTGATCTTCAGTGGGGGCGTTGTCTTTAGAAACCTGCTGTTAGTGCTAAAATAAAATTCATAATGTTCCTACAGCGCCTATTCTTACTTCCTGAACAGATATATTGGAATACATTCCGTATGACATCACTTACACACGTTTGCAAGATAATTACGTCCAGCACTAGGTTTTACTAACAAACGTGACCAGCGTATTATCTAAATACTTGTTTTTACGAGCCACCATTAGGACATCGTGGAATATATTGCTAATGTCAGTCAATGTCGAGGAGTTTATGCCGTTAAATAACATTTCGTTTACGTAAGTTAGGTACCTATTTGTACTTCGTATGGTGGAGAACTCATAACATAATGTGGCATAATCTCTTTTACTAGGGAAACCAAGCATAATACACACAAACACACCAGTTTTAATGTTTATCTTCCGAGCTCATCATCATCATCAGAATATTTTAGCAGGATAATATTTCATAGATTATAAATGAACACAAACTTTATGCAAATAGTTATGCACTTAGAAGCTGGAATTCTGGACTCATTGTCCTTAATTAATTGGCAGTCTATTACTGTTTAAACATGTAGTACATCATAGGGATCGTTAAAATATGCTAAATTTGTGGTTCTTAACCGGAGGTACGCAGACCACTGGTGTGGTGATAGCCATGGACATACACGAAGCTGTGACTAAGACTTCGAAATTAAAGTGGAAACTTATTAAATTCGAGACCTTACTTTGCTTTCAAATATTTAACTATTAACCTTTTGAACGCCAACGTCATCTATACTTGACAAGCGCAAGCGTGCCCTGAGCGCCGATGTCGTCTATAGATGACAAAAATCAGGTCCATAAAAATACAAGATAAAGATACTAAATCATTAGTTTTATGTGTTTTGTTACCAAATCTTAAAAACCCAATTTTATAGCTTGGCGCCCAGGGCACGAAGATGCCGATTTGACGTGGCGGTCATAAGGTTAAGCAAGCACGGATTTTACAGCTTTTGACGATATCAGATGCTAAAAGTCAACCACCCGTTAAACTTGATTTGGATTTGGAACTTGGCACATGGATAAACCAAAAACTCGTTTTATTCCGGCAATGTGTTCCTGACAGTGGAGTAGTGGACGTCATTCGAGGATAATACGTTCCTGTGGTTTCAAAACTACTACCGTTAACAGTATGTCGCCTAATAACGACAAGCAGCAATATTCAAGGAACTATTAATTATGGACATAACAGTTAGAGTAACCAAGCTGCATACCATCATGTCGACGACAATATGCGTTATTAATAAACCATTAAAGTTATGCGCGACCTACTTGTTAATGGCCGCGCACACCGAGGACTATCATGAAGTATTCCATCAGTATTTTGGTTTAATGTCTCTTTACAATGATAGTTAAATGGTCTGCCAATTAGGCGGGAGTGTTAGAACAGTGTTATGGCTTGTGACAGTTGTTAGTTCAGTAAAATAGAAAGAGTACTTAGCTCATAAAGATGTGTGGACGCCACCAAAGCGATCAATGAAAGTAGAAGAAGATGAATGAATCCAATATAGGTCCTAATTTCAATACTAAATATATTCAATACTATATATATAACTAGAAGTCGCACGCGGTTTCGCTTCGTTTGGCTACTGCTCTTATTAGTGATGTTATAAAAGTTTTCCTAATTTCAGTAAATTTGTACTTATTGGCATGAGTGTATCTATTTTTTTTTCTGTTATATTATATGAAACAAATGCTGGGAAATCCAAAAGATCCTGTAGGATCTGCCATCTTGATAAAAACTGTTTTAATATTATTGGACTGAGAAATTTAGTGGCATACAAGCTTCGATGCAATTAGCATCTGAGCTCGCGTGGTATGTCTTTAAAAAGTATTATCTCTATTTAATTGCAATTTGATTAAGATCCGTGAAATTGTAAAAGACAATTTCTTCCGCATTTTAATACTAATATGGGAAGAACAGCTGTCAATCCGGGTGATATTATCATGTTAGCAATACTAAGCTACTGCATAAATGCATAGCAGCTGAAAATTCACCTATAAAAGTGAAGATAAAAAACTTTAATTAATCACGTGTCTAATGAAATTGGAAAGTAAGAAATAATTACTAGGTAGATACATCGTAGCTAATATATTGGTTAAATTACCTGTAACAAGACACATGATCCAACTATACAAGTAAATAAATTACGTACCTACATTAACAACTTTCAGGTGATGTTTTCCTTAAACGTTGTGCGGCTGTGCCTGTCTGTCCGGGAGCCGAACCATAACGTAATTTCGGCACGCAACGGCAAGCTCAACCGGTCCCCATTTGCACATATTGATTAAACTTATCGATCTTATTTAGATTTGAATAACAAAAACTGCTAGTTTTTCTTGGACAATATAATTCACACAAAATTAACTACATAACATTAAGGTACAAATTCGCCAGGGAATAAATGATGTAAGTTGGGTGTTGATTCTACGATATAGGTACAACATAAATCTTAAGGGATTACACATTGAGATAATAACACTACTTGCAGTGTAACAGCACTTAGATAGATACTGTACTTTTAGTCTCTGCTAGTAAGACTATACTTACTTCTCTCTCTCTTATTTAAGAGCTTTGCTCTTGTCGGTGAAGGAATCGCCATTCTTCTCTTTTTTCTGCTATTTTTTTCATAGAGCTTACAGCTTACTTGCAGAGACTATAAGTACAGTGTCTACGCTATGCATTACCGCCAGCCGCATCTCTATGAGAAAAAAGGTTTGTCACAATTCTTTCTTTACTAGTACCTAGCTTAATGCTCAGGTAGAAAAGAAGAACTGAAGGAGGTGGCTGCGGAAGATAGAAGGAATTGTGAAAAGCCTTTTTTCATAGAGATTGGCTGGCGGTAATGTTACAAAGGACTACGACACGACCAAACCCTTGAAGAGTCATTTCAATTACCTACTATAAGAATGTACGTACGTACAATTATATTGTGTTCAGTAGGTATGTTAATCTCCTACAGTTCAAAGTAATCCGCTTATGGTTAGCAGTTAGCACTGTAAGCGAATTACGAGGCAATTTGTGGTTAAGCGGAAATATTTGAAGCATCAATTTTTTTCGAATAAATTACAATATTTATTTTTATATAAAAAAGTAGTACAATATATATATATATATATATATATATATATTATACTGACAAGTGAATTGTTTCCTATATATGAATGTATTTGAAAGAATGCAAAAGCTCACCGTTCTTTTTTTCTTACGACGACGACAGACTCGATCAAATAGTGTACAAGCTTAGTACAGACTGATATTATTACAATAATTATAATATTCTGTTACTAATATTGATAATAAATTAAATAACAACTTTACTCATCTCTCGTAACGTTTCTTTCCTTAACGGCCGAAGGGGTTTCTTCCAACAATAAACGCGCTTTTTATTCGTAATGAAGACATAAAACAATGTAAGGAAAAACGTAGGTATGTGTGTGAGGCCACCCAAGCGCCTTGAGCGATGACATCAACTATAGTCCTAGGCTTTAGTAGTCTGAGTAATGCCTGCTTACGTCTTTAATATAAAGCTGAAGAGTGTGTTTGCCAGTTTGGTTTAACGCCAGGATCTAAAGAACTACTGGTCCAATTTGAAAAATTATTTTAGTGTTGAATAGCCCATTTATTGAGGAAGATTATAGGGTACTACTCAGTTCCTATTGATCGTTGCGAGATGCTATAGTCTTCCCTGATAAATGGGCTATCCAACACTAAAATATTTTTTAAATTAAAATTAAAACAAATAAAACAAGCTGAAACTCGATGCGAATACGTCATTTTGGTACGAAGATCATATGGCCACCATCAAGCTCCATCATCAGACAGCTCCATGTCTTCATAACATTGCATTGTCAATACATATGTCCGAAAAAAACCGTGAAGTGTGTTAAATTTAACTTGCAAGACTTGATTATAAATATCGGGACAGGTGAAACTAAATAAAAGCTTGTAAAAACAAACAAAGTCTTCACCTTTACAATATTAGTTTAGATGTAAGTCATAAACCAGCAGTAGCCAACCTTAAGACAACATGCTGTGCAGTCCAAGAGACTCTTATGCCATAATGGAACTCTGGAGATCTCTACTCGCAAGCAGAATTGCAACACTTTCAAGAAGCTATAAGATAATTATGTATTATGGCTGCTATCTTTCGTAGAATACTTTTCTAGTCAGACTGTTAAACTTTTGTGAAAAATCTCGTAGTGCCCCACCTCTCTCTGATGATTGCTTTACATTATGACTTATTATTATGACTTTCGTACAAAAATTATCACGTGTCTACAAAACTGACTAATTTTACTTTTACGTCGATAGTATTACATGATGAATGAAGGAAGTTTTTTTGTGAAATAGTATCGTCACAATGTTATTATTAGTACGGAAAATATAATTCGACTAAATCAGATATATAACGATCCATTAATTTGGTTTAATGGCGCCTACGTGCCTACGCGAATGTTGGAATGATCAATTCGACGGTTGAGGCGAGAGTACCTAAATCTTGTGGCTGTAACTGTACTTTAAAAAAAAAAACTTACTTAAGTGACTAAAAATGTCTTTAAACGCAAATACCGCACTAGAACGCTAAATATTAAAACAGCTGGACTTAGAATAACTATCTGCCTAAGGTCCTATTGGTTTTGAATTTGTAATCCAGTAGGGATCGAAGGAAATATCTCGGCAAAGAATCAAGCTCTGAAGTAAGCACTTACTCCTTAGTATGTCTTTTGTTTTCAAACTTGAAAACTTTAGGGTCAAAAATGTCTGACATTGGAATATCCAGATTTACACCAAGACTAAGCCGCCGTGAAGATTTCTCAAATTAGAACAGTGCATTCACAATACTGTAAGCATTAAAAATAAGCGTGACATAATGGGTACACATTCATTTGAGCTTTGCAAGTCAGAGCTTATTAAGGCCGGTGTAGACGATTTACTTTTCTTTGCGGTCACTAAAGATCGACTGATTTTTTAGGGTACTTCGCCGTTTGACACCACGAGTTATTGGCACCACGGTGTCAATCGCACAAAGACGTTTTTTGAATTGGCTGTTGAATTTATATTTTACTATTTTACGTAATGGTGACTCTTCACTTGATTATTCGTAAACAACTAGTGTCAGTTTATTAGCGCACAATAAAGAAGCTAAATAGACGAACACGCAAAACATTTGCAATTACATTTTTACACACAAGCGCACCCTTTACTATTCTTTGTTTATTTCATATTTGTTGTTCATTCTTTTTCCCTATTATTTGTTTGTTTTTCTCGCTATTTTACTAAGATCATTTGTTTTCCATTTTTATCATTGGTTTCAATGGCAGCCAAAGTGAATTTGTCATGAGCAATTTCAAATCAATATGCGTGCGATCGTATGAGTAATTGAATATGTCGGGAATACAAACATGCAAACACGAATGACCAAGTCAAGTGCCACCATAAGATTTAGTGAGCTTCAAATGTCAAATGCTAAGTTTAATGCGGAAGTCTGGCCTACCGTGAAACTCAATTCGCCGTCTAAAATAGGAAAGTAGGTCCCGGAGACGGCTATTTCATAATAAACAATTCCTATTCAATTCAAAGATGAAATTTCTTTTTTGTTTCAAGCGTATTGGTCTGAGAATGAAGCTCTTTTATCATGTTCTTATTTTTATACCACAACGATGGCAAACAGCCGTACTGTAGCCCGCTTATGGTAAGCTGTTACGACGCCTGCAACACCAGGGGCATTACGAGGCGGTTACGACCCTTAAGAAACATATTCACTCCTATTGACCTATTTAGAACTCGAAAGTTTTGTGAGTTTGCATGTGTCATCTATGGAGGTTCTAATAAAAGTTAATACCGCTTCTGATTAGCATGTATTAGACTGATGATGTTTGTTTTCGTTGGTGCATCCAAATTGTTATTTGCGTGCCTACTATATGATATCTCGATAACGAATGACGCTTTGTCACAATATTGATACAAGTACGGATACTGAAACACGAATTTTATAGGTTCTAAGTCAAATTCAAATATGTATATGCAATTTAGGCCAGTCAATGAATGATTGTGGAGGGAAATGATGTCGAAAGCAGAAATTTTGTTTGGACTAGTTAGGAGATAAACATACTAAAAGTCTTTACCCTTCCGAGGTGAGCCTGAGGGGAGCACAAAGAAGGTCCCGTTATTTGGTTTATTGCTTACATCTCGAAAATAGTACGTCGTACGAAATTTTATTGCAATACACAATGAAAGCTGTTAAAATTCTCTACAACTTTGGCTTAAAAACTTTTTATCCACCTCCAACCGCGCGTTGCCTAGCTATGCTTCGAAAAAAGGTCGATTTTCAAAAATGAGTTAATTTCTCTAGCTAAGATACCATCTTTTTGTTTTCTGCTTAAATCTCGAAAACAGTGCGTCGTACGAAATTTTGCTGTATTATATAATGAAAGCTGATAAAATTCTCTACAACTTGGTCTTAACACTTTTTACCCAAATACGGCGAAGCCAAAAGGAAGTGTAAAGTTTTTGGCAGACTTTTAGTAAATTTATCTCCTAACTAGTCCAAACAAAGTTCCTAAGTCAAAATTTCTGCTTTTTATTCCATGCTATTCTAATTCCAATTTTTAAATTAACTGTAACTTAGCAAATTCTTCTTTTAATTATAAAAATATTTCAAGATTAAAAGTAGGTAGCCAATTTTTGCGGAATCAAAATTATGAAAATATCATATTTCGTTTGACTTTACAAACATTCGGGACACTTAAGACTCGAAACAAATATCTATGAATCGCACAAATATTTGTCTCGTGTGGGAAACGAACCCACGTCATGACGTCACTTGACACGGTAATGTTAGTGGCGAGGCGACCACCGTACTACGCCACAGTGACAGTCCAATATTAATAATAGAAATAATCAGATCCTAACTATTAAAAACAATCTCATTGTTTCTAGAATGTGAAAGAATGAATAATTTCTTTCCTTTAACGAAATATTAATTGTAGTCATGGATTAATACAAATAAGGCACTTGAATAATGCTGTTGTTCTTAAGGATTTTAATTGTAATACATGATGTGAAACAACAAATAATCAACATAAGACGAACTTGTATTTAAAATACCATAATCTGCACATACTTATAGGTACAGTATATCAAACCGGGCGGACCGGGAGTTTGTGGGGCCCTGGGCTGATACTACTACATGGGGGCCTGTCTAAATTATCAAAATATTATCAATTAAAACAAAATTGGTCTTGTGTGAGTTGGAAAAGAGCACCAAATGTTTGGTACCTTTTTGTATTTTTTTTTATATGATCCACCATAAGATAGATTTTTTTTAATTTACAAAATTGTCCAATTTCTTCTATTGGTTTTGGGGCCCCTTTATCCCCGGAGCCTCGGGCTGCAGCCCCTATAGCCCTTATATGATGTTTTAATACAGGGGCGGATTCACCACTAAAATAGAATAAATTTAATTTTGAAAAATTTAAAATTTTGTTTAAGAGCGATTATATACATATAAGAATGGCAACGTCGTAATGTAGTGTCATATTTCGTGGATTTCAATATATATATTATGTTCAATAATTTTAGAGTTACGTGAATGAGTATAACAAATTAATAAAGCCCTGTAAGTTCCAATGTGTTATTTGCATATAAATAGAACTGTAAATGCAATAATTTCTTACCTTTTATGCACTCTTCACCTAATTCTTAAACTATAAATTTAAAACTATGAAATATATGACACTAAATTGCGATGTTGCCGTTCTTATGAATTAAACACTCTTATGTGGTTGAATTGATTTATATTATAATATACTTCAATTAAACCTAAAAATATCAATTTTAGTAATTTATTCTTGTTATCAACATAGGTATCACTAATCACTAATGACATTCCGTACATTGGTAACCAAATATTATATTTTAATAACTTATTTTATTCCAATTAAAAATACATTATACATTTGAATAGATCAAATGAATACAACAATAATAAAATAATTATAATTGTTCCAACAGCTATTAAATAGTCATCATCTATTTATCATGCAAGAATTTCTCATCATTGTGTTTATTTTTATATATCTACATGAAATTAAAAGAAGTAAGGCAAACACATGAATAGATAGTAGGCCAATACATGACACTCCTAATGTAATGAATCACACAATGACATTATGATGTCATCAATACTATAAAGTTATCAAAATAAACAACTATGTTGCTACGCTGATTAGCTATTAGCAGTATTATTATTTTTTTTAATTATTAAATTACTAAGTTGTACAATCAACAGGAAACTCTCAGTCAGTTCATCAACTGTATTGCAATACTTATTAGGAAATTATGTATTTATTAAATTTATAAGACTAGGTAGCATTTACTACTTTAAACCGTTTTTGACTACTTGAGTGTCACAGTGGCATGGTGACTCAGGTGGTCGGTCAACTAACATTGGGTGTGATTCCCACATGAGACAAATATTTGTGTAATTTATAATTATTTTTTTGAGTCTGAGTGTACTTTGTGTCCATTAATTCTATGTTTGTAAAGCCACTTGCGACAGTGGGTGCATTATCTTATAAAAAAAAGTTTTTGTGATTTCAGATTTATAAGAATGATGTTCATTGGCAAAACATTGACCTTTAAATAAAACTTTCATTCATAGCCCACAATAGAAATAACTTTAAACAATAAGTACTTATTTTTTTATTTAACCTACTAGGTATTTAATAAAGGAAGAGCAACTTAGTATTCAACTTAGGTCACCGGGTCTGACTGGATGCGGAAGGCGGAGGATCGAGTGCTATGGCGCGTGTTGGGAGAGGCCTATGTCCAGCAGTGGACTGCAATGGGCTGAGATGATGATGATGATGATGAACTTAGTATTTACTAAACATTTCTTCACTTTAAAGCAATATATTACAGTTACATACACATGACTATGATGACAGTATCTTGTTATTGAAACAGGTGTACAAATGCAAGGTCAACAGCTATATTAAACAAAAGTGTTATTAAGTTAAAAATATATATATATATTCACATTCGTATAAATAATTGTTTAATACATGAAACTAAAACTATTACCTTTTATTCACATACTTGTCATGCAAATGAGCTTAGAAAGAAATGGAAGCATGCTTCGAAGAATATTTTTATAATCAATATTATCTAAATACTTTAAAAATAACTTTCAATACAAATACTTTAGTAGATCCTGTACTCTGAAAGTCACCCAATACAATGTGTCTAAATAAAATAAATACAGCTGTTCTATCTATTTAGTTTAGATTTATAAATGAAAGTTTATTTTAAGATAAATATACCCCATACGGCGTTAAAAGTTTAGACGACAAGAACCAAATTTATTTCCAGTTTTGTCTATGTTTAGGAGATACAGTTGCGAGTGGATCGGTCATTTTAAATAAAAGTTTTTTATGTTGAGTCAGTTACAAATTAATATTTTTGAATTTGAAGTAAATAAAAAACTAACCGTGACTGAAATTTGAAATGATGAACACAGCATACAAATCTAAAAGCATAAATACTCAGAAAACAAAAAGTTCTCTACGACAACATTGAAAAACTCACCTCAAATGCAAATTTTCTACAAAGGTGTCGGCGGTCAAATTGTCCAGTAGGACAAAGTCGGACACACCGGGTTCTGGCTGAGTCGCCATATTTTAGGAGTCACTTTGTAATCCGCCAGCACAATAAATGTTCTAACACTATTTATCACAATAATTTTATTCGTATTTCAGTTATTGTCAACAAACCGTTAAAACTAAACGTGAAAGGATAACACAACTTCTCCCCCAGACCACTTTGTTCAAACTAAACCACAGACTAGCTTTGAACTGAACTGACAGTTTTTTTTAAATTTATTTAATCTGTCAGTTGCCCATCTTTGCCATATAAAATATTAACTTTACTATTCCAGGAAATAAATATAAAAATCAAGACAACAATAATTAATTGATAAATAAAATGATAACACGAATGAAACAGTACCATTTTATTGTATTTCAATTATTAAAAAAATATGGAACACAAATAATCGCAATTAAGATTTCGATAAAATGTTAATTTCACTTTGTTTCTGAACTGAGCACACCCAAAACGCCGCCATTTTCCTTGTTGTAGGTGCCTCAAATGTCATAATAATTTCAATTTTCATGTAAAATAAAATTTTGTTTCATTTTTTATCTTAGTTAATTAGTTTATTTTGTAAATTTGCAATATATAAAGGTGTTTCTAAGTTGTAGTACTAAGCTTGTGCGTGCGTGACTGTCTCGTGACAGTAGTTCGAGTTAGTCGTCATTTCAAGGATTCCTCAATGTCCTACAATGAGGATCATCTTCATAAAAGGTAGCAAGAGCGTAACGCCCACAGAGTGAGGATAAAAACCTATGTTGTTGTGTTCATGCGGTGATGAGAACGCGAAGTGTGGTGAAAGTGCGCGAATATTAATGGGACAATGAGCGATTCTCCAGGCGTGGAGTGGCTCCCCGCGTTTAGCCCTGGGCCGCCACGCCACAGCCCGCTAGGTCCTATACCGAGGTTTCTGTACGAAGATGTGCAGCCACTCGGTCTGCAACAGGAAAACAATAACAAAGAGGCGGACCAGAAAGAGAACACGAATAAAATCAAACACGCAAAACCCGCGTACAGGTAAATGATTCTCTGGTGTGAAGCATAACTTCCTAATATGTGGATGTACGTCATTTGTAAGTGACCCCTAAACTGATGAGTAATAAAAATGAACATTTCCATGAAACTGACATTTTCATTGAAAATGCTGACCAAGGCATTGCATATCAGGTCATATTGAATGTGCTGACAAAACATTTTATTCTGTAAACCATATTAATTCTATGAACTAGATAATTAATTGAGAAGTATTTTATGCAATCTTTAAATAATATCTCATAAATATAAATATATTTAAAAGTAGATATTAAAATAAATTATTGATAATATAAAACTGGCTAAGTATACATACTGATCAAAAAGTATAAAAATTGTGCCATAAATCATCAGTTTTATGAGGTTTTCCTCTGTTGTCTTAGCAACCAAGTATTATAGGTAACCTATTAATATATAATATTAATTTTGTTGCTGTTGTTTTGACCTAGAGCTCAAAAAATGTCATGAACATTTCTATAGTTATAGAATTGGATTCCATTTGTTTGGTATATGCACATATGATTATTATAATATTATTATAGCTTAATTTACCATACAAAACATGTGGTATGATACTCATATAAGTACACTATTTCTTCACATATTATGTACGTACTCTGTAAATATACACCTGATTATACTAAGTGATGTCTGCCACACCATCACTATAAGTAAATACCGTCGTTGAGTGGTCATCGCTTTGTGTGCTATTTATTATTCAATAAACATCTTGTAAAATAATCTCATTCTTTTAGTGAAAAAAAAAATCTTTTAGTGTCGGGTAGCCCATTTATTGAGGAAGTCTATAGGCTATGACACATCACACTGTGGCCAATAGGAGCTGAGCAATAGCCAAATAATGAATGACGGGAGTGAAGCCCGACTTCTAGGGTTTAAATAAATTGAACACCTATGGGTTTGTTAATTCACCACTAAAAACTATAACTCAAATTGTTTTTACTAATAAAAAATAAAGCAATAAACAATAGATCTATATCAGTAATGTGAATGTATTTTGTTGGCACAATTCTGTTATCAGCCTCCATAGCACTTGTCAGATAAAAGTAAATTAATTCCTTAAGTTTTATTGTATCTAATGTGCGTAACAATCGGCTAATCCAAGATTGTGGGCTATCAGCACATTCTTGTAGCTAGTACCTATACTGTATTGATATTGACTTATTTAAAAATAAGAAAATAATATTAAGTAGGTAGCAGAAACATTCCTGTTATCCTCGCAAGGGTAGGTATCAGACCAGACCTATGCTTATCCCAAAATTCTGTTTGATTCTTCTACTACACATCTCAGGGCTATCTAAATTTTTGAAGTAAAACACTGACCCCCTTTTTACAAAATGCGGACTAAGCATTTAACCAGGTTTAAATTGACAACTTTGACATGGCTTATGTGAAACCTGGTTTAATACTTAGTACATATTTTGTAATAAGGGAGTGATATTTTGTAAGGTGTCGTAAGGCTTAGTGGGTAAAATAGCACAATACTTAATCTATTCGACATATCTACTTTTCGGATAACCTGTTACATTCTAAACTTGTGACTTTCATAAGTGTCACTTTGTAACCTAGATGAATAAACGTCTGATATTCATCTTGCCAGCTCTTAAGTTAATTCATTATATGAAATAAAAACTTTTTGACAGTCGGGTAAAAATAGATAATAATGTAAATTAACATAAAATTGATAGATAATTTTTTATAAATGTATATTGTATATCAAACCTTGAAATTAACTTACCTTGTCTTACTATACTCACTCTCTATTTCAGTTATGCCAGCATGATAAGACTAGCAATAAGCAGTTCGCCCAACGGCAAGATGACACTGAATGAAATCTATACGTACATCTGTAATGCCTTCCCATATTATAAAGAAGCTGGAAAAGGATGGATGGTGAGTGCTGAACTGCTGTAATAACAGAATATAATATTATTAAGAACTAAAAACAAAATTTTAAGTCATCTCCGACAAGAGCTGATGGCCTGAAAACAGATACAATAATTTGAATAAAACATGACTAAGAACCATCAAGATCACATGATTTTGATGGTTCTTATCTTGGTGTTTATTGTATGAAAGGTGACATCACCTTTCATACAATAAACAATGCATCAAAATTAGCCCGTTTGTTTAAGAGCTATGATGCCAGACAGATACACAGACACATCAAACTTATAACACCCCTCTTTTCGCGTCGGAGGTTAAAAAGGGAAATAAAATCAGTAGGTTAGGCAGTTGGTGACTCTTCATTTTTCAGCTGGTAATTCAGCTGTTCAAAGGTCAATGACACTTGCTTTTGTGCTAGGTGAAACTACACATTGCTATGAATCGTGCTTAGTGTATTCTCTTTTTTATTAGTCAGTAGAATTTAATATGCATTCAAGACAAAATGTCTTGTCGCGATTTAGCACAGACAAAATCTAAGTCAATATGCACACAGAACAAAAAACCCATAATGTAATTTGTTTTACTTCAATACACCTAATTATCAATATTTGCAGAACTCAATAAGGCACAACCTGTCACTGAACAAGTGCTTCATGAAGGTGGCTCGCAGTAAAGACGACCCGGGCAAGGGCTCCTACTGGGCGATGGACACCAGCTACAAAATGGCAGAGGTGGCGCCGCGACGACGTCGAAGTTTAAGGGCAAGTAGAGATTCAAACATTTTGACCAATAAGACTGAAACTCAATGAAATTATACTGTTATTGCTTTCAATATAGAGTGTTTATTTATTTGTATGTATTAGATATGGTGAAGTAAAGGTTAATATGTATGTTTTAGACTCTTAACTTAGTAATGTCATTTTGTAGAAGATTTCATCATATCAGCCAATGCATCCACTGAGCTGGACATAGGCCTCACCTCATTTTCGCCTTAGCGAACGCATCGCTGAAGTGGCAAATCACATAGCTCGCATAACTGATGGACCGATGGGACAAAAAAGTTCTCGAGTGGAAGATTTTTTACTTGTCTGTAAATATTTCAGATGGCGCCATACAGTCCGGAGTGCAGCTCGAACAGTAGCGGCGAGATAGGCGGCCTGCCGGTGACTGACGCGGCTCCCACGCCTCCCGCCACCCCCACCACTCCCACTACCCCCACCTCGCCCACTGTGCCTGGCGTAGTCAAGGAGGAGACAATCATTAAGGAAGAGTCAGGTAAGTATACGACTAAGCTGTCGCTGTCATATTTTACAGACAGCAAAGCAGATAAATATACAGTTCTAGCTTGTAGAACTGATGGCCGATAGGGGAAAAAAAATCTGGAAGGTATTGGAAAGAGCAGTGTAGGACTCACCAGATTGACCGATGGTAAAGGTTGCGGGGCCCGTTGGTTGCTATACAAAATTGCTCCCTGAGGCGAAATTAGGTGAGATATGTCCAGCCGTGAACATCATTGGGATGACATGATGATGCCAGGCCGATGGCCCTATAAGGTTTGTTTTAAAAACAGTCCTTATTAGGACAGCTTTGCATACCTAGGTCTCTTTTGCCCACTGTATGTTAGTGACAGGTTTGTTACTATGGCTTAATAATTAAGTAATAATTAAAAATAAATCTATTTGCGCAGATTCAAAGCACACAGATGACGCGTTGTCAGCGTTGATGAACGAAGAGCTGATGGCTGATGTCGATATTAGTGGAGGTAATCATTTAGTTTCTTTTAACTATAAATAATTGAAGTATTAGTGGCTAGAGTGTACTAAAGCAATGGTTTCCGTGTCCAGAGCGGTGGTGGTGCGACGGCGGGCGGCGGCACGTGTGCGGCGCCTACCGGCACAGCGCGCTCACGGACGACTACGGCAACTTCGTGGTGACGCGGCTCGACGACTGCGACTGTCCCGCAGACGAGCCGGCGCCCGCGGGCCCCGTGGCCTCGGGCCCCGCGCTACCGGGCCCCGCCGGCCCCGCGCCCCTCGGCCTGGCGCCCTACTGGCACGCACAGATTTTATAACATCCGCACTGACTGTGAGCACTCACCGAACGGATACGTAACAGTTATAAACTGCAACTTTTTTGTTGTTGTCTTCGATACCTGGAGTCGCATGTTCCATTTTTGAACAGTGAATATAATTTCCCTGTGACGTAGGCCAGTAGAATTCGTTCCGAATTCGTATGTTGTTGTTTTTTTTTTTATAAAGTCGAGCCATTGATCATATCAGATGATAATAACGTTGCGTCAATTTTTTTCACTCTTCATTGAAGGTTCGTTTGAATCGTCCGATTTAGACGTTTATTATTGATAACATTTTGACGGTCGATATACTTAATGAAACGCGTAGTGGAAGCAAAATATAAATGATAAGGGAATGGATTAGATACTATGGAGTTTGCAGCAACGTTTTGACCGAGTTTTAATATTAATGTTAATGCGAATACTTCTAAATTGTATTAAAATGCTTATTCTTAGATTATAGTTATGGCACGGTTGGAACATCTGATTTGTAATTCAAAATTTAAAAAGTATCACTTATGCGGACTTTGGACCCGCGGTAACACATTGGAATACTTAATTGTTATCTAAAAAAAACTTGGTCAAAATATAATTGCTTATTGGATTGTCGAGATTAGCTTGGTCAAACTAAATGTTTAGGAAATAGGAAATGTGTTCTAAAGAAGCTTGACATTTTTGACACGTTTTGAGGTTTGTATACGCGACGAATAGACGACGTAGACAATTAAGGATTATCAATCGTGATTGATAAATGATTGATGGAACGTTTTGATTGATAACAATAACGAACTTTAGGCAATAGCAGGATATCAATTTAAGCTCGTATTAGAAAGTATAATGCAAGCAAAACAATGCAATTTTTACTAACTTATACTTTTAAGGGTGGTATGGCATGCAACGAATTTTCGATCGCCAAAACATATTAAGAATTGTTTCCGCCGTCTATGCACGCGTAATTTAAAATACCATAATACACAAAAAGTTATATTAAGTATAACATTTTATATAACAGAAAGTGTATGTATAACAAAAGATGTTATGATAAATCAGCACATATCTGCGGATGTATGAATATAGCTTAGCGTAGTTACCTTAGGCGAGAAGTTATTATATTGTTATATTCGTTATAACAGGTAATTATGGACCATAGTGCAAACGTTATGGTGAAAGTGTTGTACCACAGCGAACGATTGAATATGCTACTTTCTATTTGCACAAATTGTTTTGATGAGTCCTTAACGATATACGTAAAGTATTGTATCATTTACTGAATAACATATTTTTTATTAAAGTAGTATTGAGAAACTAAAAATTAGATCTTATTATTAAAAGTTTGATTTAACATAGCGGCACAAGTTCTGCAGAGTAAGCATTTATATTGTCTTGAGAAAATATAGATGTCCTTAGATTTATTCTGTGAAACTGTGAAATGCGCTACAACACAACGTAATAATTAATTTAATGTTTTACAAAAAGTGTATTTTACATTATTTCGTTTATACTGCTCAGCAATTAGGGTTTTATGTATATAAGAAGGTAGCACATTTAATAACAATGAACGTTGTAATAAAAATATGACAGTATTGGAGCCAGATTGGTGACGAACAGATCTCAGAATGACCAGTATAATATATTATTATAAATAAAAAAATATATAATATTATAGTGTGCTAATATTTTTTAATTTTAACTGTGCATAATGTACTATTACGTTTAGTTGTAACAAAATAATAAAAATATGAGTTAGTCTGTACGAATTTATAATTTAAATATAAAAATATATAACTATTGATGTATTTGATATCAAATTCACACGTATATACGTAAATATTGCTTTTTTAGAAAAGAATCGTATATCGGCCTATTGATAAAATAAATACTATGTTATAGTGCGTTTGTGTTTTATACACTTTTTGTTATATAAGAGAGACTTGTCCATCGTATGTTGTTGGTTATGTTGTACATAATATTACATATATCAGAAGTACACTTGTATTTCTAAATGTATATTTATTCAATAGTTTACATAATAGCAAATAGTCGTTATGGATTGTTGAAAATATCGCGTATATAACAAAAAATGTATAAATTCATTCACTGTTAGGTTCCGCTTGCCTAAATTTTAACGGTAATTTCTAGTTTATTTTATTAAGGTGCAAATACGTATTTTTGTGCCATAAACTGAGGTTGAAGAATGGCATTGAACACTTAGATTATAAAAAATAAATAAACTGTCCCATATCTTATTGACAAATGTGTTCAAAAAAACGTTTTTTAGAAGTTGTACCTACATACACGAGTAATATTTAATATGTGTATATAGTAGTAATTATTTAATATTAACTGAGGACAACACTTGGGATGTTATGTATTGTAACATTTTGACTCGTTTATAAAGAGCCACGAATTTTTGTATGTAAGCTCACATATTTGTAGTTAAGTACAGTCAGCAAAGCAAATAAGTATGCATGGCCGTCAGAAAATACTATCATTATCAGCAACCTTCCCACTGTTGGGCTCTGGTCTCCTCTCCTCTATCTAGAGAACTGAGAGGGTCGCAGCCCGAATGCGGATGCGGTTGATGGATTAGATGTCTAATCCATCAACCCGCATTCGGGCTTAGGACTTAGGATTTCTTCTAGGCTATGTGTGGGTTTCCTCCCGGTAAATACTATATGTACCTATAAATTTTATGAGATTTGGTATATCCATTACATTTAATAACTATAGCAAATCTCATAAAAGTACAGTGTGTTTTCTGAAAAAAAATCGTTTTAGGGCGACCCTGCATCAAGTATGCTGCTTTGCTGACTGTACATGGTTAACTTAGTGTGACGTCACACTGTGTGTAGTATGCGACTACGCGTAAATATGTGAGCGTTATGTATGTATAAGTCAATGATGGGCTTGGACTGGGGCCACTGTAATTTGTATAATAAAATACAGAGTAGCACTACTTTGAATTAATTCTGAATTTTAATGCACTATATGGTGAACCATTGGCAGATAAAATGTCTGATAAACTATTTGAGACTTAAGTTGCAGATTTTATATGTAAAAAAAAACTATCAACTAAAGGGCTTCAGTTCACCGGACGATGACAACCAGTCGGTTAAACGTCTCGTCATCGTTTTCGGGGTCTACCTCTCTGACAAGTTCAGTCTTCCGGTAACCATTGCGTAGCGGTCTGGGCTATCTATCTGAATGCATTCAGCATTATGTCCTGCCCACCCTCACTTTAACCAGGCAAACTTACGGCCTACGTCCTCCACCCCCCTCCCCCAATACATAATCGATTTTATTAAATTAATTCCGTGACCGCAGTCCATTATATATAAGTATCATTGTCTTGGTGGATCATTGTGGTGAATGTTAAAATATATAAACTAAAATTATATTCGGTTAGATCCTTTATCCATTTGTATAAACAATTGGTTCGAACATTCCTTTGGCGTCAATTTTGAGATGTTTATATTTTATTTCGATGTATTTTTGCTATACAATATTATCGGAACGTGTACAGTGATTTCGCTACCCGGTAACGTACATTTAATTAGTTGTATTCAGTTTTAGAATAGATTATTTTATTTGAAAGAGCTTTTTAACAACGTGCGGCAGCGAAATCTTTATTATTATCACTAGGACTGTCAAAAGATCGTATTCTTGTGTATATTGTTGTATTAAGTTTCGGTAAGAGGACTTAATTTTTTATTAGATTTTTTTGACAGTATTTCTTTAGATACTGTACTTCTACTCCGTGGCATTAAGATATATATGAAAAAGTACTAATATTTTATTTATTTGACCTTCTAAATACATTTAGTATTATTGTTTCAATAGAATATAAAAAAATCAGAAGATAGATTGTCCGGAGTAGATGTAAATGGTGTTTTTATTTTATATTATCTATATAATACAGGCATATTAACATTCTTATTGAGGTGCATAGTTTGCCATTAGTTGCCATCTTATATTGTTTGATAGTATTTATTGTTTTCTGTGATAAAAAAAGAAAAAACTTTTTATTTTTTTCTAAGACGACATAACAACGTACTTGGTATTATTTTATATTTTAATATAGATTCTTCAGATGTGTCGTAACAAATAGTATTATATAAAGAATGGAATTTGGTTAATAAGCTATGTTGTACGTAAATATAGGACGATACATTTGAAGCAGCTATGTAGCAATTAATTTTATATTAACAACAATTTTTATGTAACATGGAACGGGCTCACTCTCAGAACTGTTTAGTTTAACTTTCAATTATTATCCAACCAGTAAAATTTACTTATTTTTTATTGCGTCTAACTGGGAAACACAATACAATATTGAACCTTAATGGTATAAATACAAGATAAAATTTTCATAATGGACTCATGTTCACATAATGCCTTTTTCTAACAGGGCTGCGATATAAGGATTTAAAAAAGATTGCTGAAGTGATTAGCAATTTGTGGTATCTTCCAAACTTATCCGTTTGGTATCATTAAAATATTATATATAAATAATTATACCTAATTAAGATTTGACAATTATTATCATGTAGTCTTATCACGTAATTTCCTGTTTTCTTGGATTTATAAATCAAGGACTCTATTTAATTTTATGCGTGTTAAAGTAAACAGTATTGGTAGTGACGCCCGTTCAATATTAGTAACGTTACGTTATTTCGGTTTACTCACTCCGCCTATAAATGATATTAACGCGGCGATATGAAAATTAACTATTTTATTGTAATCACATTAGCCGTTAATTTAAGAGTAGGATGTTCTACCTCTAAACAAATCATAGTTGATGTACAATATTATAAACTTTTAACAGAATTATTGTCTTTCATTTATTGTCTAACATACCAAAGTTATAATAGTACCGTTTTCATATGGTTTTTATTATCTACACTCGTGTTTGTCACGACCAATTAGCGACTAAATATTTGTGTTATCAAAATCAAAATCCCCGATGGTGTGGCCAAGCTAGCGCCAGCCACACGTTTTGATTTCTGTTCTCCATTGGTTACCACAGTTAATTTTGGTTCACAGAAGTAGGTTGTGTGCTCTGTAAAAATTTTATAAATTAAAACTACCATAGAAATATCAACAACTTTAATGATTGAATATATACAAGAACAATATACATACACAAGTTTAACAAACATGTAGAGCGGTGCGGAGCTCTCAGGCGCGGAACGATGAGGTATTAACGATCTAATACACTCGTGCAACACGGGCGACACCGGTGTACAAAACATAGCTGTAGCAGCGCCTAACAGATCAAATACTTCAGATTTTGTCGCTATCATAACTTTGTATCACAGAAGAAATAACGCGGTGATAACAAAATATATGTATGTATTCGTAAATATTAAATGATAAATGATAAATAAATTTATTGGCAAATGCGCTTATAAATTCTGTAACACTTAAAATTTCACAGAATCAATTCGTTGTGATTACAAAATTTTAAATCAAATATCTTAACCATACAACTACAATTTAGTTATCACTAAAACTAGATACAAATACTAAATTATGAACAAAAAAATGTACTTTTCGAGGGCTTAGAAAATAATATACAAGAAAATAAAACAAAATCATCCAAATTGCACACTAGAACTAAAATAATATGTAGAAGCACCTGATACTGAGATTATATTGTATAACATATCTTATTGTCATTGTGTTCAGAGATAAACTAACTTGTTTACCGCTAGCAACAGCGGCAACCTCTCGAAATACACTTACAACTCTCAATTACGAGTTGTTGCTTTATGACAATACAATTAGCCACATAGCCTGTAAAGGTATGGATTATCCGCAAGCGGCTACTGGCTAATCGTACTCAGTATTAATCTATATAATAAGAAAATAAAATAATAATTTAATTGTTTTTTAAATCTAAAGTGATTTGTCAACCGTGTCAACAGAGGAGCGAGTAAATTTAAAATATACGTATTCACAGCCCTAACAACACCCATTGGACATCCCTAATGAAGTCGAAGTTATATTTACAATGTTCATGTATTGTCTTGTTTATGTGAACCATTTCACTCAACATTTGATCCCTCTTGCGTTACGAACAACTAGTCCAATATCGCGACATCATTATCTTGTATTAAACTGCTATAACTGCTATGGGCACCGTAAACAAGACAACAAAATATTTTCGTGACATACTCGGCAACATATTTCAAATGTTTGACCAAACATTTGGGCTGCAAAATATTAAGCTAAGTTATGTTAAGTTAGAAAATAAATAATAAGATCATGTACAATAATAAAATTGTAATTTTACGATTCGAGTAGTGCGTCCACCTATTCAACTATTTTGCGAGAGTGGAGTCTGAAGCAGGCTTACGCTAAGAGGCACGTTATTAGATTTCATGTTATATAAATCTCATTGAAGTTTGATCAAACATTGGACACAGTATTAAAACTTTTAGATCAATTCTTTTTTTAACAATTTTCACACAAGTGGCCAGAATAAGGAAAACTTCAAATGAGTCTCTCGGGCCACATTATAGTTTTCATTTTCCTGGTCAATTTAAACAATTGTAACGCTAAAACATTGCTAATATTAAACGAGAAATAGTTAATTATAATAATGTGTAAATGTGCGTCCTGCTGAGTGACGGCGCATCGTGCAGGCAGAATGAACGGGGCATTAAAAAACGTTCCAGTTAGAGCGTGAAATGTCAACTTTCCGAATCCGCCATACGCTGTGCGCCGTCACTCTGAACGCACACTAAGGATTAAACCAAATCTAACCGCACCGAATCGCACTTTTCTAAGCTACTATCCCTTTCTGTTACTTATAACTTTAGATAGAGAATCAGAGACGTGCGGCTTGTGGATTCCGGCGCGTTCTGTCGCATTCTCGCTCTAGTAAATAGTGGTTCTAAGTGACAGAAAGGGATAGGAAAGTGCAATTCGATGCGGCCAGATATAGTCCAATCCTAATAATGTTTGTAAATAATAAAGTAAGACATAGATATTTCGATAAATTTAAACAAGCATGTGTAACGGTACATATCTTCTTGGACAACGAGACATCAGTTACAAATTCAACATTCAACTCATTTATATAATTTCATAGACTAATTATTGCTTTGTAATTAAAGTATACATATATATATATATGTTTGTAAAGCATCGTACTCTTTATGATAAACCTATCTTATAATCAACAATTTGAACATGAAGCCTAGTCCAACATAATTATGATGAACAGGATTTTAGTAAGGCAATGATCATAACCCCTCAATTTATGTATTATTATATTTCAGTTTAAATTTGTGAATGACGTAATTTATCGTCTTGATTTTTCAAATATCGAATTGATTTACCTACAAACAGTTACATTTAGACAATAATAAATTGAATAAAAAACTATTTCAATTTATGTGTATAGTCTGATACGAATAACCATGCACTGGAAATAAATGCTATCTTATTGTTATAATGTTATATTTGATAGCAATTGAAACACAGTAACGCTCTTCTTTTGACGTCATTACTGCACAAAAAGCCGTGTCAGACTATTTGTAGATAAAGCAATTCGTTAAACGGACATTCATACCGGTCCTATTTCAAAAAAACTCTGCACCGTGTTGTTCTAGCTTTATCGTCTCTTCACGCGGTCGCGTCGTACGGTAAACCAATTCCTTAAGAGAACCGATATGACGACAGATGCAGAGACCTTATTATATTCAATTGAGGGATGATCGCGGTCGGTAATGCAATATTAAAACGTTAGTAAAATTTCACTAATATTAATAGTATTTCTTGTATATAGTTATATAAATATAAACATAAATAAATACTTTCTATAAATGACTAACTCTTCGCTATAAAATCTTGCGTTTTGTAAGCCTTAATCTGTATAAAGCGGGACCTATAATTTAGCGACTAAAGGTTTAGCGGGGATCTTATCTATGTTACGTGTAAAGTGTATATATATACTATTTATCGTATTAATTCATATTTGGAGGATACTGCATAAGACCACTTGTTATTTTGTGTCTGTCGCAAAATTCAATCGTCGTATATATTTATTGAAAGCGCTTTTTTTTTGCACACCACAATTAATATTACATTACCTATTTAAAATAGAACAAGCAGTAATAAGACGGTCTTATTGCTATAAGCCCGATATAGATAAGTAACTGATAGGTAATGAAGGGACTTTATGACTATAATGATGAGTCCTGAAGAAGTAACATGTTATAATAATATAACTTGTGCTATATAACATATTCACTTTATTTAAAATACACGCTATATAACATAAGACTGTATACATTATATCGTCTATGACACACATGTTAAATAACTTTATTTATCACATGTTTCGTTATATAGCCTGGACTCACCTTAATGTGGAAAACGCATTACCAAATGCCTTCTAAAAGGTAGACCAATGACCTGATCAAGGTGGAACAGTCATTGGACACTGACCACTCAAGATCGGTTGCTGTCAAAGTGGTTTTAATGCCTATGTGCAGTGGGGCACTGTTGTATTCTAATGATGTTAATTAATTAAGAATGCTTGTTTAGTACACCGGTTCATGAATTTTGCGACAGTATCTTTGTTACAATCGGGTGCTCAAGCACTCGTTGCGTAGGCGCATATCAGACTTACTTGTAATATTTTGTTGTTAATCACAATAATTATCTAGCTGTTATTTTATTTATCTAATATATAAATGAAACAACAGCCTATATCTTAAATTGACTTGGAAACTGACTATATTAATTTCGTGTTGCTAGATAAAAATATAACGGGTAATTACATCATTATGCCTCTTAATGTGTTTTTCCCGTGATTTCTTTATACAATTAGGTGTAAATTTGCTTGGCAAATATGATAGTTATTTAACTAAATAGCTGACAAGAATATACAGTAGGAAGAGACTTGGAAAAGTGTAAATATCACTATAGATTTAGAATAGTTATAATAGTAGGCTGATTTTACAGCTGAATTGAACAGAATTCAACAAAATATCAAAATGTTGAATCATTTAATGTAATGTAAATATTCAATCCAACCTAAATGCCGACAAGACTGAAACTTAGAAATTCGATGTGGATAGCAAACCAAACGATCGTTACAATATTTTCGATTCTATACTTATCGTAGCAAAGAATTGTCATATCGAAGTCTGAACAAAAATTTGTAGACCGACTCAGTTTAGCACAAACACTAGCTTTAGGGTGCGTTTCCGAAACGAACGAAGCCGCGGACTTTCTAAATACTATTAAAATGTATATAATGTTCTTTGGAACTTAAATACATTTTTAATACCGCGACTATCATAAACGAAAACCCACATAACACGCAATTAAACTAGGTAGAGGATAATCTATGTTGTTGTTTAGTTAGTTTAAGGTTCATTTTAGTACAACAGTGGTGTAGATGTGTGTCGTAAGCAGTGTTCAGAGCGAGTCTCGGTGCCAGACCCACGTGCGCTTGGTGTGGTCGAACCTGTGCGACAACCACTGCGCCTGCAGGAGCTCCAGGCGGTCTTGAGATAGGTATAAGGGCTTGCCGCGTCTGGGGAAAAAGGAAGCATTAAAGAGCTACTATAGTATTAGTGACTCCTGTACCTATATAATCAGTAAAACAAAGGTTTATTATTATTTTTCTTTTCATGCTTAAAATAAATTAATTTTACTTTTTTTTTATTCATTTATTAATACTAATTGTTTTGCACGGACTAGTTTTGCATCGAACAGCATTCTCTGCGAACGCGGCATTCTTGCGAAATTAAGTTACGTGATTGAATCAGTAAATTTGGTACACAAGCGAAGTATTGATAATTATAATTGTACTCACTTGAGGTCTCTGTCCTCCTCGTCGTAGTCGTCGAGATACAAGGAGCCCCAGAGACAGGCGCGTCGGCCGCGGATCACAATGATGTACGTGGACGTCACCACTAGGAATATGCCCGTGCCGCCGCCGCATTCTATCGCGTGCTGGAAATATACAAGATATTTAGATTTAAAGAATCAAGATTGCAGGTAGGTTTATGTTGCCTAAAAACTGTGTTACTCTCAAATACAGCCGATATCATATCATATATGTACGTAGATTAACAAAAGTATGTGATGAGATCTGCACTTTTTTTTTCACAAATTTTTTTCAGCCTCATTGGCCTTTTCAAGTTAAGCTGTACGATGTCAGGTCTGCAGAAATATTTTTCTTCTTTAGCAACCCCCATAAATTTCAATAGTGAGACCAATACAAAATATGTTACACGGCCTCGGAGACATGACTAACCTGCACGGCCTCAGCGACCTGGTGCTGCCGACAGCAGGGCTGCTTGAGACACACGAGTGTCCCACACAGCAGACACACGGAGGCCTCCTTGGGCACGGCGCCGCACTGCAGGCACACGCGCTCGTGGTAGTACGTGAACAGGCGGTCGTAGTCGCGGGGCAGCGCTAGCAGCGCCGGCTGGCACCACTCCACCGCCATCGAGCGGAGCAGCCGCCGGACCTAAGGGAACAGCACGCACTTTTATATGCATTTGATGCCACACCTGACCTGCGTACACGTATTCGCAGGTAACGTACACGTATACGCAGCTCACGTACACGTATTCGCAGGTAGCCTACACGTATTCGCAGGTAACTTACACGTATACGCAGCTCACGTATACGTATTCGCAGGTAGTGTACACGTATACGCAGGTCACGTACACGTATTCGCAGGTTGCGTACACGTGTTACCACGTCCCAGGTAGCGTACACTATTTGTAAGTAGCGTACACATACGCAGGTCACGTACACATATACGCTGGTACAGACACGCTGCTTCATCTCAATGAGAGTGAGAATTGTGAGTATTTGACATACATAGCCAACTTTTACAGAGATCACATTGAAAAGTGTTTAGGCTACATTGACTGGGCGTAACAGGAACCTTTAAAAATCTGTTTTAATAAAGCACTTTGACGATTCTTGGTGAACAGTAAGAAAGTTTGTTATGTAAAACATAATAGAGTATTTATATGACTGACAGCAAGTTGTCCCCTGGCAGCAGCGCCGCCCAGCTGCTTGGCCCAGGCGCGCGCGGCCGTGGCCGAGTCTGGCGGCAGCGCCCGGCCCGCCGACCACTCGCTCCACTCCATGCCGTCCGTCACCAGCTCCAGGTAGTACGCGAGCCGCACGAACTCTTGCCGCGGCGTCGACACCTCGGGCAACTCGTTGCCGTACAGGTGGTGCCGGAGGAGGGCCGCTATTCGGAGGAAAGGTAGCAGGAGTTCTTGTAGCTGGAAATATAATTGGTGCGTGAGTGATTTTTGACTTTATTAAATGAAATTTTACACGGTGTCGTACATGGGCAACATCGACGCGAACACAAGGGCGATTTAAACATACAGTCGATACCTATTGAAATGACCTGGACCAGTTAGCTTGATATTACCGCGCGACTTGCACATTGTTTCTATATTGGCGCGGCGGTGTCGTGCAACGAGTGTAAGGATGTAGTGGATAAGGATAGTAGATTTCTGCGCAATTAAGAGTTGCGCATATGCGCTACAAAATCTAGTGTAATAATTGGTTTTCATGAAACTTTAAATAATAATGTTATCGCTCAACAAAATTAGTTTTAACAAAGTAATATACCTCTTTTTCCATCCGTGTGAGATCAGGCGTGCCCTTGTCACTGGGCGCGGGCGTGGTGGGTGGCCCGTCTTCCGTGAACAGGTCAGAGCCGGCCAGGGCGGCTAGTAGCAGGCGTGCAGCGGCCCGCAGCCCCGCGGGCTCGCCGGGCCGGGCCGCGCCCAGCAGCGCCGCGCGGAACTCGGCGCAGCCGCTGGCGATGAACTGGCACACCACCTGGTAGTAGCTCAGCGAGTACAGCGCGCGGACTATGCACGTGAACTCCTCTGTCGACAACGAATGACATGATTAACGATAAGGTTAAAGAGTGATACCAGTTTTATATGGACATGTGATTTGCTTGTATACAATATGCTAACATAGTTTGTTTAGATAAGTCAGCATGATATGCGAAAAAAATATTGGTATCGAAAATTGGTAGTCTGTTTTATTATTATATTGTGTACCGCAACATAATAAAATAAAAATCTATATTTAATTTTGAAAAATGAAAATGTTTAATTAACTAGTTTAGTGGCAGAGTGTAGAGCTAAAACAAGCAATCAGACATAATATATGTCTGATTACCATGTCACGCCACGTGAAGGGGATAGTTTATGCCTAAAATAAAAAGAAAAAACTAAAGGAAAATAGCCCGCCGTCGCCGTCATGTCCTCCATAGCTTTGGCCATCGTTTCTGTTTTTTTATTTCGAATGAGTTGATGTTGATGAGTTACCTACTAAAATTCGTGACACATGTATTTTATAAAAATATACAAGAATTAATTGAATATATAATACGACGAGTATTATGTACTCACGCATATCCAAGTAAGGCGGTGTAGGCGGCGCCAGCAGCAGTAGCTGCATGAGCAGCGCCAGAGGGTCTCGCAACAGTAGCGGCACGGGGCGCGCGCTGGCGGCAGCCGCGGGCACCGCCGCGCCCGCCGCGCCGGGCGGCCCCGCGGCCGCGGGCGGCACCAGCGCGCGCCACGCCGCCAGCGCGCCGAAGCCGGCGCCCGCGCTGCTCAGCACGCGCGAGTGGGCGCCCGCCACCACCAACAGTGGTACTGGACAACAAATTAATCAAAAATCTCATTTACTAATACTAGTCCAATTAAGTTAAAATCAAAACAAATTTAACACTCATAAAACTTAATGGAACTGCCAAAATACTCTTGTAACGATTTTATCAGGTTGCCTAATTTAATATTATTTTCTAGATTGAAATTGTATGTCGTAAAAATCCCACATATAAAGAAAAAATTTTTTTGATACAAACGTTATAATAACCTAATCACCAATATTTTCAACTGAACGAACCTTGTAAACCCTTAAAAAAACATTTACGCTGGAAGAACTAACTGGTTAATTTATTTTGTTTCTTTCTATACTTAGAAAATGTTTAATATCAAAATTGAAGTAAAATTTAACCTGCAACACTTAATGTACATGATTGCTATATTACCTCTCCGTCCCCCTGCACATACCACCAATGAAACCTAAAAATCACGTTTAACATATTACCAAATTTTATTCATATTAACTCAATAATGATAATACGTACCTATACATTCATTCCTAGGTTTATACCGCGGCGCCACACACGTCTGTAGGGTACCTCCTCGTTGTACTAGTTCACACTCTAAGTTAGTCCGCACTAATGACGCCACGAACGTGAATATGGCCGCCGGTGACGAGCCGTACCGCTGTTTTAGCTTGCCGCCCGCCGTCGCCGTCATGTCCTCCATAGCTTTGGCCATCGCTTCTGATAGTCGACTCGGTGCCTAAATACATTTTATATAAAATTATTTTATTTGGAGAGCACTTGAGTACCTACTAAAATTCGTGACACATGTTCTTTAATTTTACGTAGAAGAATTAATTCAGAGATATGGTATATTTTAGGAACAAACTATTATTAGAAATATTTATTTGACATAGTAATCGAACGACATTACTAGTTCAAATAAAAATAAAATTTTCAGCAGGATTTACAAATTAGATCATACAATTTGAAATTTTTGCGTAGCACACATTGGGTAAGGGTGGTTGGCAAGGCCCATACTCACGGGCGGCGGATGGTCCTTCTCGAGCATGTCGCTGATGAGGTGCGCGCTGGCGTGGTAGTCGCGGGGCACGCGCGGGGCGGGCGCGGGCGCGGCGCGCGGCGCCAGCGGCAGCACGCAGTTGGCGAGCTGGCGGCACACGGGGCACAGGAACTCGCCGCGCTCCACGTGCAGGTTGTGCGGGCGCTGCGGCGCGGCCAGCGCGCGCAGGTAGGCGTGCAGACAGCGCAGGTGCAGGTGGTGGCCGCAGCTGGCCACGTGCACGCCGCCCTCCCAGCCCACGCTCACCGACACCAGCCACGACTCCTGCTCGAAGTGCTGGTGCAGCTCGTCGTGCAGGCGGTAGTGGTGCGCCGCCGCCGTGGCGTCGTGCTGCGCCGCCAGCCGCGCGCGCTCCGCCTCCGACAGCGCCAGCCGCGCGCCGCCCGACCCCGCGCGCCGCCGGTGCCCCAGCACCGACGTCGACTGCAAACATTTCACTTTTATAAACTCTTTCAAATAAAACGACATCATTTCTCACTTCTTCACTCGATAGTACTCGATACCTCTAACTTGATACAACGTTTACATAAATAACAGATACTAATTGCGACTATACTATTAATTCTTATTTCTTTTTTTTCCAGTGCACCAGCGATAAGAACATCTTATTACCTTTTTCTTGTAAATTAAATTCTCTAATATAATTTATACGTGTAATGTACAATAAATTGTATTCCATCTATACGAGTATATTGTTACCTGCAGCAGTACGACAAGTCCGATGGGGTCGGCGGCGGTGGTGGGGGTGGTGGTGTTACATATGACACAGTCGTAGTCCTTCTCGACGGCCTCCTCCTCCTCCCAGTCCATGGCGGCGGCGTCGCTGCCGTCCAAGTTGTGCATGGCCGATATGAACTGTTGTTGTCTCCTGGCGAACTCTCGCATGAGCTGCTGTTGTCGCTCGCGAGCGCGCCGGGAACGTTCTTCTTTTTCTCGTCTTTCTCTACACGTTTAAAAATAAGGTTCTATTTGTCTGATTTTAATTCGGTATCTTAGAAAATTAAACAAATAAGTTGCCTTAGTTTATTGAAGACTGTATTAAATGTGTATTTAAATTTGAGAGATACAAACAATTATAGGGATAGCAGTAACATACAAAATCATTGACTTTTTACTTTTTCGGGGGAGGAGGGAGAAGGAGGGCCCTGCCCCTTTCTCCCTCCATAAAACTTTTGTTTGGTTTGAGAACATAAAACTACAAAATTAAATAACCGATTTTGTAATAATGTAATACTTTTTTCGGGGGAGATTTGAACCCGCCAATCCCTCCCAGGTTATTTACCCCAGCCTTAGTTATGAATAATTAAGAATAGTTCCAAGTTTATAATACGCGCAGTTATAATAATGCGATCTGACCTAGCCCGCTGCTCCGCCTGTCGTTCCCTCTGGTGTGGCCACAGCGTGTGCCGCACGTGTGCGATGGCGCTGGCGCAGCGCGAGTCTAGCGCCGCCAGCTTGCGCAGCACGCGACCGATGAAAAATGGTCCATCACCTGCGGATACATCGACTTCATTATGAACTATGTTTTAAAAATAATGCTAGTCATTTTTTGACTTCCACAAATATTAGCAACAAAACGCATAAAAAATAATTTTTCAAAATGCCTAACCATTGACGTAATGAAAGTAGAGTCTGATTTATTCGACATTCAAATTCAAAATTCGCATTCAAAATGAAAAAGAATTATAAGATGAGAGACGCCGCTCGACATTTTAAAACCTTATAACAATCAAAACAAGAGAAAAATTAGCAGCAGTCAAAACGTAACTTATATATTTGATAAAGTAATGTTCTCACCGATAGGTTCCTGCGTGTCGGACGTCGGTTCGTCCAACGAGAACGAGTCGAGTCTGCCGGACAGTTGCGAGTGCAGTTTGAGTAGTAACGATATTATTGACTCGTTCACGGGTATTGATTCCTCTGATTGAGTGTGTAGTTGAAGCTGAAATGGGACATAATGTTTAGTTACTTAAAATGTCTGATACGGCACACGTCTGAGACGTTACGTGATTGTAGATATAAACTCAGCTTAAGACGTAGTGCTTCAAACTAGTGTCACATTGTCATAGTTTTAATCGCATCAGCCAAAACTGCACAAAATGGTGCTAATTATACTCTCTTACTCCTACACTTATAATGTACCTAATAACTAATAAGAGAAAGAGGGTACCTGGTTGCTAGTCGAAGGTTGCGGTTGTGGTGTGGACTCCGGTTCTTCAGGTGCGGGCAAGGCGGGCGGTGTTCCTCTAAAGAGCACCCACCCTTCACCGTCCATATCTGTTCATATATATGTAGCTTTAGTTAAAGATATCAATACGTAATAAGGCAAATTTAATCTTATTAGGTGTAATGAAGGGTGATTTTATAATGTAGCGGTAACAAGAGTGTACGCAGTCTAGTAGAAATGATTTTGTCAAGTGGGTACAAAATGTTGCTTCTAGAAGCAACCTGTAATTCATCATACAGTCTAGACTGTATGATGAATTACAGGCAGTCACTATTTTAAATACGATATTTACTTTTACTATGAACGTCGGACATAATCACTATCACAGTATCAAGAATAAGGAATGTATATTTACAATTAATAGGACTGCAATGTGCAAATATTAATACAATTTAACACAAATGTTGCACTAGAATTAACTTAACTTTGATTAACTTACAAACCGCACTCTCAGTGTAGAACAGGCATAAATTGAGATTAGTGTTACGGGCAATTTCAGTCTATTGTCTAATATGCTGAGGTTCAAAATTGCCCAGCAGTGCTTTTTAACTTACAATTCTTATCGACGGCAATCGATATTACATTATAGTTTATTTAGTAAGTGTTTTGATATTTTAAAATAACAAAACGAAAGTAGAGGATAGAGAACAGTGACGATTGCTTCACCGCCAAGAGCTGACCTCTAAAATGTTTTTTTTTTTGTTTTTTTTTAGTCAACCTGTGTTGTCCCTCTGCTGGGCAAAGGTCTCCCCCAAGCTCTCTAAAATAAAAGTAAAAAATAACAGTGCTATTATCTTACCAAAGTCAGTAACGGGTGGCGTGTCCAAGTCGTCTGTGGGTGCAGTTAAAGCTAAGCTCATGTCAGTGTCAAACCCTTGTAGTGCTAACTGTTGGCTCTGGATCTCACTTAAATCGTGCTGCAAACACACAGTACATTAATATTAACATAATTGCAAAAAAATATTGCTTATGAACCTTATTATTAAAACTTATAGTCATATTTGTAATATCTGTACGCAGTTACCTCGACAGAATCTAACGCTCGTATACGTGGCGCGTCGCCGCCCCCGTCCGACTGATCGTCCGGCATCGAGTCGCCTCGCGCCACCTGCGAACGTTACAATATCTTAATTAAACGATGGCGATGATAGGATAATAATTCTTGTAGAGTGTGGATGTCAAGTTTTGTGCAATCAGCTTGTGGTACACTGACTGTGGTCAGTGTACCCTGGTCAAAACATTAAGCAAAATAAGGTGTTTAATTTCTATTGATCTAAACATTCACACCAATTTTAATTTTCCACAATATTTTTTTTCGTTTAGTCCATGGCGTACCTCTAGTGGTTGCGGCACGGCTAGCGCTGTACTGGTGGCCGGTAATGAGGCAGATGTCGTGAGCAAGGGTATTCTTGTCGCTTCACTCTCTGAAGGCTCCCATTCTGTGTCGCCTGCAAAATGCATATGAGATATTGTTTACTTTGTTAATTGTCTTCTTTTTACCCGTCTGCCAAAAAGGAGGGTAATGTTTTTCGCGCGTATGTATGTATAATGGTAGTGTTATGTTCACATGCTTACGTGAAATGCGATATTCAACGGGCACGTACTAGCGCGCAAATGGTCAGCTCAGGTGTTTGTGTACGTGCACGTGCACGCTGCTGAATTTCAAATTAATATTATTGAAATTGATTATGTGTCTGATTACACGTGCTATATCACTTATTTATCAGTTATTGGCGTGTCTCAAGGCGTACATCGTGCTGCTTTTCCGGTTGTTTGCCGAGCTGTGTAGTGCCTATCTGAATATAAATAAGAATGATGTAACTAGACAGTGTAGTACATACTGTCGGAGTGGTGGTGGTGGTGGTAGTGCGCGGGGTAGGCGTGGTGCTTGTGGTCGTGTCGCTCGGCGGGCACGCTGAGCACGACGGTGCGCGCGTTGTCGCACACGGCGGCGCCCGCGAACGCGCCCAGCAGCGGCACGCCCGACACCGAGCTGCGGCAGCCGCCCGCCTCCGGGACCATCACGTCGTTCTGGGACAAGCAACATGAGCTACTGGGATTTGCACTAAATCGTATATTTTATACAAAGATACAGCAAGTAATTTCTGTTCAAACTGAGTCTGACAAAGGACTCTCTCGAAAACGAGGGAAGAACTCGGTCCTACAAAATATCGCAGCCTTGGTCTCCAGTTAACCTCTTAGCTACGATTCAGACCAACCGGCTCGCATCGGCCCGCGCCGGGCGGCATTTTACAATGCGTTAAAGAACATTGAAATGTATCAACAGTAATTACAGTTCATATTTGCATGCAACTTACGGTCGGAGCCGGTCGGCCGTCGCGACGCGTCGCGGGATGCCGACGGAGGTAACTATGCGTAAGTTGCATGCAAATATGAACTGTAATTACTGTTGATACATTTCAATGTTCTTTAACGCATTGTAAAATGCCGCCCGGCGCGGGCCGATGCGAGCCGGTTGGTCTGAATCGTAGCTTAGTTGGAGCCGAGCCGTGCGCGCGTGTACCTTGTGCGCGGTGGCGCGCTCGGCGTGCAGGTCGGCGGCGGTGTGCAGCAGGTAGACGGCGAGCGCCAGCACGTGGTCGGGCGGCGCGTGCGGCGCGGGCGCGTCGGGCGCGCGCCGGTGCACGCCGCGGTGCAGCACGCCCAGCAGCGCGCCGTGCAGCACGCCCGACAGGCACACGGCGCGCGGGTCGCCCGCGCCCGACACGGCCGCGCCCATGGCCGAGCGCAGCGGCGGCCACAGCACCCCCGCGCCGCTCTCTGGAGCGCCGCCTGCCGCCTTCTGCTTCTCGCGTACACTACGATAATAGTACAATACATGCTGTAATAGCCATACATGTAAATGAAATTGTTTCTCTAATTTTTAAGACACAAAATATATTAATGTATAACCAAAAAACTTCTTTAAGAAACAACCTATCTAAAATTCTAGATTAGTCTTGTAATCTTAGCACAAATATTAATATAAATAAATACTGACTATGTGGTGAACCGTTCCATGGACGCGTGGAAATCTCTCCTGTGCACGGCGCGCCGCAGCACGTGGAGTGGATCGTAGTATTGTTCCCATACTATAGGTTGCGGCACGAATAAACCCTGTTCTAAATTCTCTGAGCCCTTCGGCGGTGGACGATATGTTGAAAGCTGCAAATAAAATACACAATAAATCAAAAATTGTTTTTCTCAAATGAAACATTAAATTGTTGTTTAGAACCTTAACCAATGAAAAATAAACTCTAATTTAAAAAAAAAAATAAGGTTCATATTTACTTAGAAACTACAATAACTATAACATTTTAAAAACTTTAGTTGCTAAATGACCGCATAAAGCCTTACCTCCTTGAGTACAGTCTCGAAGTTCCTAGTGTGCGCGTTGCCAGATCTCTCCGGCATCAGCTCGAGTAACTGCGAGTGAGTCTTGTCACCCGCCGCTAACAACGTGCTCACTTCCAAGCGAGATTGAGTTAGTTCGTCGTTACCTAAACGTAACAGTAAATATTTTAATTGGCATTAAGCATTAGAAAGTAAAAAAATGGATTTAAAAGACAGTTATTATATTAATGTAATGTCAATGACATGTGATCATTACTTATACTGTGGTGAAATAGGTATAGAATTTACCTAAAAATGTCACTTACATTTAGAAAAAAAAACATGCAAATTTTCCTTTATACGGCTCGTGTTTCTATTGCGATTTTTGGTATTTCTTTTTCTTAATAATGGTATGTTTAGTATCTCTATAACAGATTACTATGACCTAGACAAAGTTTGTAAGTCCACTAAAAGCGCGCGGTGTTTATTCTATGATTCTATGTTATATCCTACTCACTAAGATTTGTCCGAGAAGACACCAGTATAGCGAGGAAGGTTAGCAGACCCTCGACCATGGCGTCTTGCTCGGCGGCTTGCGCCGGCGACATCGGTACCATACTCAGCCATTCTCGTACACCAAACCTGTAACCGACGAACACAGTTGAAATTACATTCAGATGACCCATCCAACTAACGTAACGAACTATGAAAGAAAACATTTGTGAGAAAACCCACATACCCAAAAAGAAATTCTAAGGGTATGTCTTAACCCCAAATCGCATTATGCCAGCTCACTCCGCTCTCTTGATAGCGTAGAAACCCTTGCAGTGATACATTATGGTGGGTGTTTTATTAGCAATCCACCCTTCTTTCGTAACGACAATGACTTTGGCGACAAAGACTTTTTGCGATCTATTTAAATGAAAAACAATTGGCACATGCCGTAGCCTCATGTATGACTGAACATCAGTTAAAACACAGGTAACAGCTCGACCGATTAGGCATATTTCTTTTTTGTTGTTTTCGCAAGTATCAGGACAAGGTATTTAAAAACTATGTATGCTACACTTTTTAGAATTATGTGAAAAGTGTGTAAAAGGTAAGAAATCATTGCGTTTACAGTTCTATTATATGCAATAACACATTGGAAACATGCAGAGCGTTATTTTCATAGTAAAAGAACTGTAAGCATTACGGATACTTTCTTTTAATACACTTTCACACAATTCTAAAAAGTGTAGCAAACATATTTTTAAAATATAGCTCCGATTAATAATAAAAATGTAAAGCCACGACACGAAATATAACAATAAATTGCGATGTTGCCACTCTGTTTGTAAATACGCTCTTAACAACAAATGCAAATAGATTTGCAAGGGAACTGCCGAAACGAAAAAAACTGAAGAAACTGCCTCGGTGGCGCAGTGGGAAGTGTATACGACTGCTGTGGAAGAGGCCCCGGGTTCGATTCCCGGGTCGTGTGAAAATTGTATTGGGCTTTTCTATCATGAAATTCCAGTATTAAGATTTTCCTGGAGTTTGGTAAACAAATGTTCCCGGTTGATGACAATAGGCTCCCTATTTCATGGGACCAAACATAGCTGGCGAAATGTGGGTGTGAAACACCTCTGCCTACCCCTTCGGGGAAAAAGGCGTGATGCTATGTTATGTTATGTTTGCAAGTGAAATGAAAAAGTGGCGGAGAAGTCTGTACATAATATCTATTTATACAGGGACTCTTTTATGTATTATGGACTCATTTTAAAGTGGGTGTCAATAAGCTTAGAGAAGCGTGTATTGAAACTAAATTATATTGTTAATGTAAAATTATAATTCCCAAAACTAAAACTGATGTAGGTGATATTTACGGAGCCTCAAAATATTAATATTATTATAGATATTGCTTATTATTGGTGTATCGCGCCATTAACACCCAAAATAAAAATGTTTTTATAAGGGTATTTTAATATAAATATTATTCTGATAATTTACACAACATTCACCAGTTTTATAGAAAACAATGACTTGACAGAAACATCTGGTAATCATGTTTAACTTCTAAGATTTACAATAGCCCTTTGAAAAAAAAACTAGTATTACGCCATACGTTTATGAAATATCAACTCCTGAAGTGTTTACTGCTAAAATTCATTTTTCTGATAAAACTCTCGCTTTTGCTCGTATATATATTTATTCCCGGTTTCCATACAATAATTTGTTATTAAGTGTGATAAAATGTGAGTTATCATAGTTAAAGTGCATGTTTCGATAATGTTATAATTCGTGAATATCACCATTGGTAGAAGAACCAACGTGAGTAACCTTTTAAATTTGCCACCGTTCATTTAAAAATATAAAGCTCCATAATTATATTGAGGATTAGTTCTATTTTAAGTACCATCCAGTAGTACCATAATATCCAACCATCACATTGAGCCACGCAATTCACCTTCAAAACTAAATTCGTATCATCCTTTTATCACACTACACTTCTTTCTTATCAGTCGAGTAAAAATAATGGGAGTAGGTATATTAAATTACTATAAACCGGGTCTAGGTCACGTATTATATTATAAGGAATAGTAAATACCTTATTTATTTGCCCGACGTTTCGATAGAATTACACCGATCGTGGTCACGGGCTGACTGTACTGTACGTGACGTAGACCCGTTTTATAGTAATTTAATATGTGTACATCGCGAAAGTTTAAAAGTTTTTATAATGGGAGTATACTATGGTAGTAAGGTCGTTGCCAGTAAGAGGAGATCAAGAGACTAAATAACCAGGTTAACCGAGTGACCGGACGCAACTGATTACCAATTTTCACACCAAGCGTCTGGTGTTTGACCTCTTCAGTACAACCAGTAATGGACTTAGAAACTGTTTTTTCAATGACTTTTGCAATCAAACTGATAAAGTAACTCACATATCAATGCACATGTCCAAGAACTGATCGGCCGGCAGATGCGCAGCGCAGACCTGTAGCCAGTATATGTCCATATCGACCATGGAGTTGCAGAAGTTGGCTTGAATGTATGTCATAGCTTGTCCTTTGATCTGTAGGCCGTTGCGCACCCACACTCCGGCGAGTATCTCGTAGAAGAAGCTCTGCAACAATAAAAAAGGATAATGACATTGCACGTTCGAAAGACATATTGGCGGTGAGCCGGTATATTATTCTAATTGCATTAACGACTACCTTATGTCACAGAATAAATAAATAGTACTACGTACAGAGGTTTCACTCCCTTGATCTTGAAGAAAGCCGCCGTTTTAATAGCCTACAGAATTAGGTAGATGACGCCTTTTGTTCCGAACATACAACGCCGCCAACTCGAGTAAGATTTACCACTTTGTCAAAAAATTAAAATAAAACAATCCAATTAAACGTTTAGAAATATTATTCATTTGGTTCAGTTGCTGCAGTCCACGAGCTGGACCCGATACACAGGAGGCTTTAAATTCTTACACGACGGCTACATTGTCAGTATTTTTCTACATTATGCACGTACTTCTGAAAGTGCTATTTATTCTGTTAATTATTAGTTTTGAAAACAACCAAAATTAAAATTATTTTCAGAAGATCGATATTAATAATATATTATAGACGTAACGTAAACGAAATCATTCTTTACAGATAGAGAGGTTACCTGGCCTAATGAAAAAACTGCTTCATACAAGAAAATGCAACGTCACTTAGCAGTTTACACCATGGACCTACAAAAATCTTTTCTTCTATTCATTGAGATTGTCTTCTTGGCTACTGTTAAAGGAATAGACCTATCAGGATTAGACTTAACAGATTCAAAATTCCCAGATGACCAATGGTCACAAGTGACTGAAAGTGCTCCAGAGATTTTTAATGAATTTCGCCTATTTGTCTATCCCGAAGAAATAGGCATTAAGGTCCTTATGACCAACAATTATTCATTAAAATATTTGCTTACGAAAGGTAAGAATGGTTTCGTTTACTTTTTTATCATATTATGTTTATCTGGACCGTAGTCTGGGACGGCCCCCCACTAGATAGACCGACGACTTGCTAACTGTTGATTAACAGCTGGCCGTTGGTTGCAAGCGGCACAAAATCGCTCACTGTGGCGAAAATTAGAAGAGGTCTATGTCCAGCAGTGGACGTCATTGGACTAATATGATTATGAAGATAGCTTAACATTAGGTGATCCGTATGCAAGTTTACCACGTGGTTTATGAAAAAAAAAACTGCCTACTGTAATACAACTAAATATGCAGGCTTTTTAAGCCTGGACTCCACCAACGCAGAGATAGAGTAATAAAAGTGATGTGGTCAATCAATAAGAATGATGATGACACATTGTATAATTACTGAATGGTAATGAATTACAAAGACAATATAGTTTGTCTTTTACAGTTAAAGATCGATCACCGGAACTGTCAATGCGATTGCTTCAATGGTCGGACTACATGGACGCAATGGGCGTAATCGAAAGTCAGTTTCGAGAAAACGTGAACCAATGGAATTCGCTGGATGGCAACATCCTACCCGACTACGCTTTGTGGTGTATTTCCTACGACTCGGGAGCTCCTGCAGGATTGTTGCAAAGAATACACAGCCTCGTGCATCCTATATTCAGGAATGAGGGAATATTTGATTTGGTTGCAAATATTTTTGCAAAGGTATTTATGGTTAAGGTTTATTACTATATTTAGTCCAAAAACAATGCTCTTCTAAGCAAAAACGGGAGTTTAGTGGTTTCCAATACAATTTAATGAGCAGGGTTATCAACAGTATCAATATAACTATTAGTTATACATTGAAGTCGCATCTTACACACCAACCCTATCTCTATACTAATATTATAAATCTAAAAGAGTTTGTATGTTTGGTTGAACGCACTACTCTCAGGAACTACTGGTCCGATATAAAAATATTTAAGTGTTGGATAGCCCATTTATTGAGGAAGGCTATAGGCTATATAACATCATGCTGCGGCCAATAGGAGCAGTGATCAAACAAAGAACGACGGAAGCGACTTCTAGTTAATACATAACCATTTGAATAGACAGTTTGTGGTGATACTGTCGACTATTGAGCCAGATATTATCATAGCTAATTAAATATATTTATTGTAATTGGTACCATCAACACCATCATTTCAACCCATAAACGTCCCACTGCTGGGCGGCACGGGTCGCCTCAAAAGAATGTGGAGGGAGTTTTGCCTACTATACCACGCTGGCCAGACGGCTTGGTATAGGGTTTGTTTCGAATTTTCCTTTCCTAGCAGTGCACTTGTCTGTGTATAAGGTTTAGTCACCTTTTACAACACCCATAGGGGGAGATAGGGTAGTGAAGTCGCGGACGAATGTTCCTGCGCTCCCGTGACCACAGCAGAGCGCGACGAGAGGAACACCTTGGGGTTTTAGTGGGTGCGAGCCCCACATAACCCCTCGGTTCTTTCCCCAAGACCGAGGGGTATGCGTCAGGCATTTCCCCAAGTAAAAAAAAAAAAAAAGGGTAGTGAAATTATGTATTCTTAATCCGTCACTACACGAATAGTTAATTTAATCGGTACCATATATCGTTGTAAAAAGTTAAATAAATAGATAACTTCGCCCTATATATCACTAAACAGCCGAATGTAGCCCACGAACAAATCTTATGACCTTGTCTCTAGCCGTACAATAAGGGGCCTTTATTGATATTTACATACATCATATAAACAAGACATTCTTTAGTCACTCGTGCCAGGATGTAAACACAAAACAGGTATTTTGTTTGCTTTCTTTCATTATGCGTAACGATTGGTGTATTTAATTTGGTTTTACTTGATTCGAAGATGGAAGATGTCAGCACACACTATTGTCAGGAATGCAGATTGCATGAATGGCCTAAGAGTTGATGTTAGCTTAGCATCCTAACTTTGAAAAATAATCCCGATAATAATTTTCGTTCCTCTCTAACAATAGATAAAACTATTATGCGTCAGCGAGAATATATTTTGAAAATTATTTTAGATAGTAAGAGGTGAGATGCAGATAGGTGCAGATTACGACAGGCCTATGTACAGTAATGTAATGGCAAATAATAATTAAAGGAGACGTATATTAGATTTTTTTTTTGTTTTTTATTGTCCGTGTAGTGACGGATTAAGAATACATAATGTCACTACCCCATCTCAACCCATGGGTGTCGTAAAAGGCGACTAAGGGAGTAACCGTATGCAGACTAGAGCACTGTGAGAAAAGGAAAATTCGAAACAAACCCTATACCAACCCGCCTGGCCAGCGTGGTATAGTAGGCTAAATTCCCTTCACATTAATTAGAGAAGACCCGTGCCCAGCAGTGGGACGTTTATGGGTTGAAGTGATATATAAGAAAAATTAAAACATAACCATTTTTTTAAAACATAATTCATTTAACACTCAATTTGTTTCAAAAAGATTTTTGGTTTTGCTTGTCATTTTATGGTTATGTTGCTATACTTATGTAATTGTATGGTTATGGTTTTGTTCATGTATTTCATTTTTAAATATTATATTAAAAAAAACATTTAAAAATATAAAAATTTGGAGAGCCACCGGTATCGAGTGCAGGGACCAAGCTACCGGTGGTTAGGGCTCCAGAGAGAGGAACCTCCTCACAATGCGTGCTTGTTCGAATGTTACCTACCACCTTCTGCATCTGGCCCATGACTCATCCAACTAACGCTAGCCTCTTCTGGTAAATGTATGATTTATTACTATCAATTACTTTATCTAGTATTATTATCTATACTAATATGAACATTCCTGTAAACAGCAGTCGCTATGCTATTCACAAAAAATACTATACGCTTCTTTAAAAGGGACCACTTACAAAAGCTACCATAAATATCTTGTTATCTTTAAACCTGACACAACTGCACATCCAGGGGATAAGACGCTGAAATTAAGTTTGTTACACTGTTGATAGAGAGAGCCAAACCGCCACAAACAGTGTTGCCCTATAAAATTGACTGTCCCTTTTTAAAAGGATACTTTTTGTCGTTAAGGTTTTCTGTTAAACGGCCTTATTTTGTGATTCTGCATATTATTAAGAAATAATAGCGATAAATATATGACCTTTTTTATTGTTAAGGCAATTCAAAGATTTGTAAATATTATAGGTAACATAATAAAATAAAAAATCAACGCAAGTGGCCAACGAAGTTAATAAATATTCATTTTTAAATCACATAATTATTGAACTGTCAACTTATTTGTTCACATAATCTAATTTGTATATGACTCATAGTAGTTACTATGTTTTTAAGCTGAACACAAACAAGATCTTACTATAATTATAGAAAAGCAATAACAAAACAACCGCACGACCGAGTCGCCGACAAGCCGTAGCAATGAACTGACGCTCATTCTAATACCGCTCAAAATATGTTTAGAGACTATTCAATAAGATAATTTTATTTTAATATTCAACGGTAAATCGTTGTTGGCGCAATGGCAACACTGCGACCTCGAGCGCGCTACATCAGTGGGTGTGCGTCAGCCGTCATGTCCGTTCGACGCATGCGCAGCTTTCTCGCGGTACTCGCGCTCGCGGCCACTTCGCGCGCGTTCTCTGTCGAGGATGTAGTTGATATCTTCCAACTCGGGATCAATATAGGACAAGAAGTGATCGGATCCTGGAATGTGATCGGTGAACCGTTCAACGCGACCAAGGGGGTCGAGGTACCTTATGTCCACAGGAAGGAACGGGAGATTCTGGAGAAGATCGCCATCATCTCCCGTGCGATCGATAGGGTCGAGCTGAGCGTGCAGTCTGTGGGGCAACTGGCGCTGATCATGTCTAAGCGAGGGAACAGGGCTACGAGAACTGAGTTACTTCTGCATGAGATGTCAGACTTGTTAAGTCGGGTGTCTTGGTCTAATAGAAAGATGCGGGAGTATGTGGAGATACAGACAGGTTTGGAGCGGAGTACGTTAGAAGACTTCGCGTCTCGGTGTGTGTCTCATGACAACGGTGCGCTGCCGGGCTTGTTGGAGCGAATACACTCGATAGTCGTGCCTCCACACAAAAACTTGTTGGGGCAAGGACTCTTCCAAGTTCTTATTGAGCATTTTAAGGTTTGTTATTTTAAACTTACGCACCTACTTATCTATAACAGTCTTTGTGAGAAAAGCAAGTTTTATTGGATTTTGAAACGGAAGTAATACGCCAGTTACAGACCACTAACTATTAGAGTAATTGATGCGGATATATAATTGTGTTTTAACATAAAAGATGTTAGTTTTCAATGTCAAATGTTGCGTGTTTCTATAGAGAATCACAACCGTTGTACTGATTTGAAATAACGTTCGTGACCTTAAATAACTTATTTTTTATGAGACTGATAATGGCCAGTAAACAAGACTCTGTCTAATATTTTTATCGCTTGAAAAAGTTGTCGTTTAAATCTCAACAAGTCGTATACCGAGTATTGAATTATTAATCTCTTTATACTTTGGTAAAACAATAAACAATGTGTGTTGCTTTGTTAACACAAACATACAACTCACTTGACTCATCTTTAATGAGTAGTTATGAAAAAACAAATAGTTCGTATGATTATAAAATATGTAGCTAGTAGGTAGCTATCTACATAATTAAAATAATAGGAAGCAAGTTAATTCTAATTCACATTATTGTAGTAAATATAAATATGTAATGAAGATCGGTTAGCTATAATATTTAATTATATAGGTACCTAAAAATAATAATCAATATTAATTTATCAGTTACAGTCGAAAATAATCTTAAAACATATATTAAAGCCGCTTCGCTGTTAAACTTTACTTTCACTTGAGAGACCTTGCGAATGATCGTATTGCTTGGCTCTAAAACCGGTGTCTCGTAAACAGAAATACCGTTACCATACATAAATTACAAAAGAATATATCCCACGACTACCTCCTTCAATTGTTAGATACTAAATGTGTTACTTTTTTTTGTTCACATTGAATACGAATATTTTTTTAATTTTGTTTATACCAGTTATGAAGTATTTCTAATAATTTTATATCATCCATCGCTATTAAATAACATATAAAAAAAAACATGATTAAATCCCAATGTAGAATACCGGGCTTTCTTTTCTTTCCTCTAGATTTTTTAATGTAATGCTAAATTTTGTTTTTGTAATTTTATGTAATCCTATATGATGAACTTAACTAAAAGCCAGAGAAATACTGCAATGAATATTAAAGTCAAATATCTCAAAATGAGGTTTGTGTTGGTTGGATCATTTTTGCTTAAATCGATCCATATTTGGTTTTGTGATGGACCTGGACAATAGGTCAGTTATAATTGCTTATTAAGTAGTACGTAGTGCCTGTATACATCGAGTGATTGTTGTTATGAATTATACAGAACAATGTATTGAAGAATATTGTTGACGGCTTTGTTTTGACAAACATATATTTAAAATTTAACCTATTCACATACATTGAAGAATGCAAACATAGCAATTACCGAGAGCATGTCGGACCATGCTCAATGTAGGGTTTCGCAGATGAAGGTATCTTCATAGCGCTTACGCCCTTTGAGAAGCGCAGGTTTTCGGCAATAACTCAATAACGGTAAATCAGATCATGTTTAAAATAAATTTTTGTTACAAGTGATTCCAAACTAAAGTTTTTTCAACACTCTCATTTATATTAAGCCTGTGGAATAATAATAAAAACGTTTTATTTTAACCCAATGTGGATGCGTAATTAAAAAACAATGTGTAATAAAAAGCCAGTATGATATATAATGTTCTGAAATGCATACATTATAATAGGGGTCCATAGTTAAAATATCAAAAACGGAACACTTATAGTTTCGTCATGTCTGTCCGTCCGTATGTCACAGGCATTTTACTCGAAAATTACTCAAACTATGTTGATACAATTTGGAGAATAGGTGTCTTGTGTAGGCCGCTACTTAGTTTGGTAGTTAAATAATAAAAACAAATATATTATGGTGGACACTCCAAACATGTAACAGAAGCTGAAAAAAAATATTTTTTAGCATAATGGATATTTACTTTACTTTCAAACCAACATGTGCACACATTGCGGAAGGAGTACTGGTAGGAGACGGAACCCTCGATTTCCCGTTAGTAAGCTCATTAACTTTGGGCTCATTAGATCCGTCTTAACTAGTTCTGTTCATTTCTTCTAATGACGAGGACCTGATGGCTGATGGAAGTTGGACTGCCTACTAGTAAACTTATCGAGGTTTAAAAAATATAAGTGAAGAATTTCCTTATTGAAATTAGATTCCGCAAACAATAAAAACAAAAGAATTCTTTTTTACGTTTTAGAGCTTTTATTTATGGTCTACCTAACTAAAATTTCAATACAGCTGTGTGTCTTAACGCAAACAGCCAAGCTAAACAATACAATCAATACAACCGCTATACGTAGAAATAATAGACAGATGACAATACAATTAAACACACATCTGTCGCTTTACAAAGATTGAAGAATGACTCATAGGGGTCAAACAACTCACGTCTGGCTCGATCGGCTCTGATAACACTGGTCAATAAATACAGCCTTGGTTCACAATTGACAATAAGGAACCACCAGCGTATATTGAGCTATAATTTAGTTCAACATTATCACTGCTTTACAAAAGGATGTTGAAATTTATTTTGATATTTGATTGTAACTAATTTGTATGTAAATTATATTATATTAGATATTATTATTAAAAACAGCGATGGTGGCTGAATGGATAAGGGACCGGCGCGGCGTGCAAATCACGCGGTACGAGTTCGATCCCGACCGGCAGTACCAATGTGGATTACACTTTGTGGAATTTATACGTACTAGTCAAGTGACTTACCATCTACTAACGGTGAAGAAAAACATCGTGAGGAAACCCACATACCCTAGAAGAAATTCTATGAGTATGATCCACGAACCCCCACTAGGTCAGCGTGAGTGGATTATGGCCTAAACCCTCTCAGCTCTCTAGTTAGAGGAGAAGAGACCCGAACCCAGGAGTGGGACTTAATAGATTGCTGATGATTATTATTAATTGATAATTATATTATATATTTACTCCGTGTAGTGACGGATTAAGAATACGTAATGTCACTTCCCCATCTCAACCCGTGGGTGTCGTAAAAGGCGACCAAGGTAGAGAGCACTGTGTGAAAAGGAACATTCGAAACAAACCCAATATCAATCCGTCTGGCCAGCGTGGTATAATAGGCTAAATTCCCTCCACATTCTTTGGAAGAGACCCGTGCCCAGCAGTGGGATGTTTATGGGTTGTAGTGGGTGAATGACTTTTTGACTGGCCTGTTGGTCTAGTGGTTAGTGACCCTGACTGCTAAGCCGGAGGTCGTGGGTTCGATCCCCACCCAGGACAAATCTTTGTGTGATGAGCATAAAGGTTTGTTCTGTGTCTGGGTGTAATTTATCTATAATAGGTATGTATTTACAAAAAAAAATGTATTTAAAGTAGTATATCAGTTGTTTAGTACCCATAACACAAGCAAATATAATTGCTTACTTTGGGACTAGATGGCGTTGTGTGAATGTAGTAGAATATTATTATTCCCTTTATTTAAATTACATTCTCACACATTCTTACATTTTCAAATATAAATAAAAAAAATATTATTATTATTACAATGAGATATCGTATTTAGTTATGACAACAAATAAGTAAACGTATACGACATGCTAGTGAAACAACATATAATTATTAAATCTACAAGTGTGACGAATTCCAATTCAATTTGTGCTGTTTTAGCCGTGAGATACTTAGAGCGTTATGTAATGTGAGAAAACCTGATAATTTGTGTGAACGGTGTGTAAACTGGTTACTGGAGTAGGCTTCATCGTGGTAATAATTATTGCAAGCTAGAACTATATTATAGTCCCTATATCTTATTTATTATAGTCCCTAAGAGTACGTACCTACTTGTGTCAGACTGCAGCTCTTTGATAGTGTAATGGGTATTGAAAAATACCTTTTACACCACCAGCGGTGGTGCAAGACGGTGGTGTCAAAGGTCCGAAAGGAATAAAAATAAGAGCCCATTTTTCTCCTCTACCTATGGTAAGCCTTGAAAAAGGGTTCTTTAAACTTTTTAGACAGGTAATGAAACATCCAAATATAACCTTATACGTTTATTATTATCTATACTAACTTGCTAACACTATTTTTCGGATAACCTGTTACATTCTTAACTTGTGACTTTCATAAGTGTTACCTTGTAACCTAGATTAATAAATGAGATTTCATTTCATTTCATAATCTATATAATAATAATAATAACGCAAACGTAAGGTTTAACTAGGTTTGTTTAACTATTTAAATCTAAAAATTCAGAAAGTGAATAAAATCATTTTTCTATTAAAAACTTCTTTATAATTAGTAATTATTATTATTTATTTGTAAATTTAAATAATATATTTTTTTTTTGTAAACAAATAATCATCATCATCCTCATCATGATGATGATGATGATGATTATTTATTTACTACTGGACCGATTTCAAAAATTCTTTTGTCAAGCTATATTATCACTGAGTACGTAGGCTATATAACATCACGCTACGACCAATAGGAGCTGAGTAGTGGCTAAATAAAGAACTGAACTAAAGATGGGAGCGAAGCCCCGTGCGACTTCTAGTCTATCTATCTAATACTATCTAATAATTCAAACAATCTCTACCTTATTTACTTTTCTACGAAGAAACAATGATACTTTTTTGTTATACGGTACAATAACGCTATTATTATAATTAATTCACAATACAAAAGAACTTTGTAATTACTACCTACATTGCTACTGTGTGCTACAAAACTGTAAAAAAAAAACAAAATACATATTATTTTGCTATTATGAATCACTATGACTACATTTTTACATAGAAATGCGTCGTTATGGATGACACCTTATTATTTATATTTTATTTTATTTATTTCTTTAATATTATACTGCGGTGACTATAATATTATAAGTTAGCTGTTAATATTTAACCTTATCTAGGATACTGGGCAGGATACAGCCAAGGCTACCAATATAATAATGCAAAAACTATAACTGCCCAAAGGATATTATATTTATTAAACATATGTGATATTAATAATATTTATTAAACATATGTGAGTTTTAGACAAAAATTTCCCATATTGCCTTAAGACGTGGACGTAAAGATATTGAGATCATAGGTATATCATCAATCAATCTTGTGTTCTCAACTGTATGCTAGTTCATTATTTCTAATAGGTACCCAATCGAACGCTTTACCAGGCTAACAATTACTTCTTTAGTGCACCTAGCCTGTTAACAATTAAATCTTACCGCTATCGCCTATGATTTAGACTATGTGTTACAAGTTTGTCATACGCGGAACTGTTTAAATAGATCAGTGATTCAATGGTCTAATCTAAAGTAGTGTTTAATCAATTACAGTTTATTCATTAGACACGTTCAGCTCATAAATAATTATCTCAATTGGATGTAGTTATAGTTAAAATCATAGAAACATTTATGTTTTGCATTAAATGAACGTATCAACATGTATTTGTTGATAAATTTAATTGTTATGTTCATCGTTTTAAAAACTGATTACTGTGATTCAAGAAATAATATCTTTGGCCGAACACTAAGCTTCATAACTCGAACTCATACTTTGAATCTTGGTAGTATTGTGTATTACCTAAGTGGTTTATAGATTCATCAAAAAATACCGGGGAAAATGGCCCATGACCCAGCAGACACAAGAAATTCTTTTTGATTTATATTTCATCTACATAATAATATGGTCGTTATGTATATGTATTTAAGGAACACTTTTTGACTAACGTTTTTTTTTATATAAATTATGTTTTTACCATAATTAGATTGCCTTGTGTAAATTGCTCTCCTTTAAATAACCATCTACCTTGGTGGTTTTGCGCACTTCCTACTAGAGGCTTAATATCAAAATTCCGTGCTAAAATGCCCAGGGATCCTGCACAAATTTAATATTCACACAATAAGAATTATCACGAATTAGCATCAGTTACATCCATTGGGATATTATTATATTATTTGATCGTGATCCCGCATAGAAAAAACATAAAACAGTGCACTGCAAAATTGTACATACTTAATAATTGAGCAAGCGCCGCGACAATTTACCATAGCAACGCGCGCAGCAAAAACAAGTGTACTTAACTACTAATTTTTAGAAGTTTCCAAGTCTCTCCCCTCTCCTCCCTTACTGATTTGTAAGAACTACACGCGTGGTAATACCGTACAAGGCACAAAATATAACTGATTAAAATCCCTTATAAGGACTAATGGAACGTCCGGCTTGACGCGGAAACGTTCACTTAAGAAAATAGATTTACTAGTAATAAACTTAACATATTTATTCATTCAATTTATATTTACTAAGACATCAAAAGGATCATATTGCTTTTAAAAGTCGCACTTTAATAATAATTGTGTTATTATTTATTAAGAATTAGGATCCTATATTTGTATGCTTGGTTTAATTACAGATCGAAGGGACTTCTTTCTTTCTAAACCCTCCGTCTCACTGCTGCACTGATAGAATTTGTTTCGGAGTTTAAACTCGCTTTCTATTCTTTGTCTAGATTTTTCAAGTGTCTATCTAGGTTTTAACAAGGACTCGTCACTCTTGATGCTGATTTACATTAGCTTTAGTTGATGGGATTTTTCCAAACCCTATAATTTATTAATATTATTAAAACTAACGTAAGATGCAGACATACATATTTTTATATAATGATACGGGTCACTCACGTAAGGAACTCGGGACTGCCGACCGATGATGATGGTTCCATAAAGGAACCGAAGCCCATATGACCCGTATCATTACCTATATAAAAATATAATAATAATATTCTACCACAATTACACAGCGCCATCTAGTCCCAAATTAAGCAATTATATTTGCTTGTGTTATGGGTACTAAACAACTGATATACTACTTAAATACATTTTTTTTTGTAAATACATACATATTATAGATAAATTACATCCAGACACAGAACAAACCTTTATGCTCATCACACAAAGATTTGTCCTGGGTGGGGATCGCACCCACGACCTCCGGTTTAGCAGTCAGGGTCACTAACCACTAGACCAACAGGCCAGTCAAATATATATAAAATATGCCTATAATTTATTACTTTGTAATTGGATTTCATATAGGGAACACGCTATTCACATTCCCTCGTGCCTAGGTATAGATATTTCGCAAAGTCAATGATTAACCTGTATGATTCTGCGTATTTCACTATCATTACTGACGTCATCAGTATATGCATCGGTACAACACGCATACATAGATACTTTACTCTACGTACAGTCACGGAACATCAACAGACCCGCACATGCCGTAATTGACATTTCCTAATAACGCAGAACACTACGCTGGTGTCATACGAATGGAAACGTATTCGTTATGGTCTATTACTTGTTTAGCAAGGGTATATTTGTGTTAGCTTTTTATATGATTTCGAATGTTAACCAAGTTATAAAGATCTGCCAACAGTATTCGTTGTATTGTTCAAGCTGAGCGTTCACAGATATCTATTGAATAAAAGTAGCCAGAATCTATTTAGTTATTTAATGAACAGTTCATGTATTCAACATAATTTTATGAATTAGGGTGGGCCGTGAAATGTTCAAACTTTATACAATAGAGGGTTACGTTGTGCCTCAGTTCTATTTTTTATATTATGGGTTTAGAGAGGAGAATAAAATGTGATAAAAATATCGATATAAACTTATAAATCTAACTAGCGATCGAATTCACTACATAGCTGCACTTATCACCTTTTGATATGCGGAAGCTGTAATTTCGATTAAAAAGCCTTTACAAAACAGTGGTTCGAATTCTTGATAAATCATTGAATGGCATTTCGCTTGCACAGTTGACGCAATAGTACATGTGACGTAAGCGATATTCACAGATGACTGCACCTGAGTTTGGGCTGCACATGCCGTGTTACTATTAGGTACACTGTATGTAACGGCATTAATTTCCGCACAAGTACTAGGTCAATCAATAAACAGTCTGGTACAATCTATATTGCTTGCTTACAGAGTAATATAACGTTGATGCTTAGACCACAAATGTAGGTCACGATCTATGGCTTCAATCAATAGTATTTTTAACATAGCAAAAAGTAATAAGAGCTAATATAACCTTATTGTTATATTCTAGAAAGTAGTAGTCTAGAAAACATAACAAGGTCCAAAATTGTTACGTATGTGTATTTTGAGTTAAAATTCGATGGTTTCTTTGTGGTATTTTCTTACTGCTAAATTAAGGGGATAGAGCGTGATCCTGCGTGGATCACGTGGGGTTTAACTGGTGTCGTCGTCCTTGCGAATGAATCATTTGTAAACAGGTTTGACAGTAACATCGAACCAAAACTTGTGTAACCCATAAATAGTAATAAAGTCTGTTGTAGTAATAAAGTATGTTTTTGGTAACACGGTGCCAAAATTCTTACATATTAATATAAATACGCAAGTATTATTGTTTGTATGTCTTCGTTGACGCAGGAACGAGTGTTTTTGGCAAAAGAATATTTGAAAGACTGAAGAGTGTTATAGCCCAAATTTATCTCGAAATGCGTCAAAGTGGCAAAGTCGCGAACGGAAGTTAATTTACCATAAATTCAGCTATTTAATTACCTGCAACCACAACCAAAGAATATTTTGTAAACATATTCCGTGCATTCTAGATTTATTTCTGGAAATTCCATTGGATATTATAAAACCTGAGTTGAAGCTGAATTCGATTTCCGTATGTACTCTCTTTGAATAAATATTAGTCTGCGACGTCATTGCTTGTGACCTAGCCTGTTGAGTGCCTGCTTTTGTTTAGTTAGCTGTTTCAGACAATTCAAAAGAACGTACTCACTCGCTTCAAATGCCTACTTTCGTTTATAAGGACTTTTAATATAAGTAGGAACTTATAGTTGCTTTTCGTTCTGTCTGTACTTTAACTAAAATAATGTACTCGTGACGAGGCGGGACTTGATTTTTTTAAATAAATGATACGGGACGAGTCGGGATATGTTTTTTATTGGTGACGAGCCGGAATCGTGACGAGCCGGGCCTGACTCATTTATTTGGCTATAGTATATTTTACATAGCCAAATAAATGACATGTTAAAATGTATATGTAGAGAGATAAGACCATTTAAAAACTTTAATCTTTTTAAAATCTGTTCATTTGTTTGGAAACTCTGATCTGATAAAGGTGCACAAAGTATCTTTTGTATTGTGCATCAAACCCAACATTCTGAACAAAGGACGACCAGGTCCACCTGGTCAGGTGTTGATGACTCAAGCGTAAATTTTCAGTTACAAATCCGTAGAACTGGTTTCTTTAAACTAAACATTCTAAGAATCACAACGAAGAAAACAACAATATCTATGTGTGTGTGTGTGTGATAAAAAACACAGCTTCTAACATATTGCGCGGGCGTCGCGACAGCTGACACCGCATACATACTATAATGAGCAAATAATAATAACAATGCTACCGTTACAAATACTTTGGAGAATTTGAACTATTGTAAACTAAATCTTATGTAGTTGTGATAAAGGTCAAAACAAGAGCAAGTTTATCAGTGCAGAGTTAGCAGTATTAACATGCGGGTGCGTAGTGACGAGATAGAGTGAGCGGGAGCGAATCTTTGGTGTTGTCGATGTTATTTGTTTAAACTAATGTAACTATGTATATATTTCGTAACAAGGTTATTTAATGAAAATATATTACTTTTTTTAATTTGAATAATATTTATATTGGTAACAAACATAACACTTAATACTTTGTGTTTTATATGACAAAGTATACTACAATTTCATTAAGAAAATGCAAATCAATGACTCAAGACTTGTGAAAGAGTATTTAGCTCTGAACTATTTTTCAATGTCAACGTCGAACCGGTTTAAGAACAATGCCGTGAAAAACACCTATTATCGTATCTTTGTCAATGACATAATGAGTTTCCTGCAATTCATGGTAGTTAATAAACAAACAATACAAATTACCTACACATTAACTTCATTAAGGACAAACGCGAGGATAAAGACAAACAATAAAACATTTGCAGTTTCAATTGTAATGCGTAACGCGTCGCAACATGATATTTAGTTGTGGTGGTATATCGACAATTTTTATCGATAAGTCGCGTGTCGAGTCACTAAACCGACCCCACTTACTGACGCAGGCCCCTCACTTCTCGTCCGTCGACCGTCAGTCAGTGTAGCTCGTGCCGCGTCACAAAACGTTTCACTAAAAGTGTCATTATGAAAATCGCGGCGCTTTTTGCGCTGTTTGCTATAGCAATAGCTACCGAACTTACACAGGTGGACCAAGTGCGACAAAAGTTCTACGATCTAGAACACGAGCTATGGATCAATGTGACCGACCCACAGTGGAGAGACTCTGGCCTTGGAGGGGACGTCGAGTTAACAAAGACTTTCGTAGCGTTCAATGAACATGTCGAGTCGATACCGAGCTCTAAGAGGTTACCGCTCCAGTCATGGTTGTGGTCGAGAGTCGCGGAAAAGTTAGCTCTTATAGATGGGTTCTATAAGAATTTTATACAGTTTGTGGAACGCCAGGCTTCGCCTGCTAGCGTCCCGGCCCCAGTAAAAGAATGGTTGGACACAGCAGAATCAATTCTGATGGATCCCAAGTCGTCTGTTGCTCAAGCAGTGAGGAAACTCCACGGTTTTCTCGAACACGGCGATATATTCCGAACAGCTTTACAGGTAAAGTGCGACCAATATAACAAAATATAGTGGGTAGAAAATATGCAAAGTTTGTAAACGTTTAATATGTCAATGACCAGCGTCGTTTTGAACAATGAAAGGTTTACACTTACCTACGGTAAAATGACAATATTTGAACATCGCCACATCAAATAGCAAAATGTTATTATTACCTATATAGATTAATTAATCTAAATTTGGTTCATGTTTAAGTAATGCCCTCGTATCTTGTTTAGCTGCGCCCAGAGCGTGACAATCGGTACTAATTAATATTGTATAACAAACAAAATAATGATATATTTGAAACATCTATTCGTAAAACAATATAAACAGAACACTAACAGTATATTTATTTAGTTACGGATCGTGACACAAATCGATTTCTTCAACACGTTTAAGGCTTGAGAAAGTAAAAACGTAATTTAAACAGAATATTTATGAGCATCACAGAGTAGCGATGAGTTTTCGATGAATTTTCACAACAGGAAAAATTTTTTGTTTATTGTTTACACGGGATTCTGATAAGATAGATTACCTGCTTCATCAAACAATTAAGTGCTAATAAAATTAACATCTACCTATATAGAAAACTTCTAAGCTGGCGGCGGTTTTCCACATATTTATACATTATCTTTTTATATAGACTGCAATGAAGAAAACAAGCTGTTACTATAGAATTAACGTTACGAATATGCCATGTCATGTCGTTCTAGGCTGCTAATGGAAGTCTATTTAAGGAAAAAAACATGTTTTTCTTAGGTAACTGGGTATTTGTCATATATTATATAGAATCGTAAACTTCGCAATGAACTGATGAGATACTGAATTACTATATCATTAAGTCTTGACCTTTGGTGTAGAAATAAGTAATCAACTAGTACACAGTGATAAATCCAGAATACTATTTGCTAAAGTTAAAGCAATATAATTCGTATGTTTTGATTCTTAAGATTCAATTCAATTCAAAATGCATTAGAAATTATCTAGGAATGCATTTAATTGCAAGTCTAAATTCGACTGTAATGTCAGAAATAAATCGCCAAATTAATTTCCAAACGTATTTTAATTCGAGGCAGTAAATTGTGCATTCTGTTTTTATTAAATGCAATAAGAGTTTAATCATCGTTATGCAAGGCTAAGTAAATAGGAATTGGGTCATAACACGAGTTGTATTTGTATATCCAAACAAGAATTGCTCGCTTGATAATATGTTAGACATGTAGATTTATTGCGTTCAATAATTGTTACAATTGTTTTCGTAAACAAATGAAATAAAGCTATTACTAAACTGTTACAATAATGTGATTTCCTTACATCCAAATAACAGTTACATTAGCATAAATATCCTTATAAACATAGTACAAAACAAAGCCCACCGCGGTGGAGGGCTTTGTTTATTGTATGAACGATAACATAAAAACTACTGAACGGAATTTCATTTGGTTTTCACCAATAGACAAAGTGATTCACGAGAAATGTTAAAATGTATAATATAATTATCTATTTACTACGCGGGTAAAGCCGCGGGCGGAAGTTAGAGTACAATAAAAAACAGCTGTACATGAATCATTGTTACATCCTGCAGATGTCGCGATGGCGTCCTGCGTACCTTGAGCCTACAATATTATTATCATTTGATTCGAATACAGAAGCCATAACTACAGACAGATGATACACAGTCTGTTGTATAAGGATGTTACAGGACAATGACATATCGACCTAGATTGTGTATTGCACCTGCACATATTTATATAATACCAGAAGTCGCGCGGAGGTTCGCTGCCGCCGCGCCGTTCCATATTTGGCCACTGCTCAGCTCCTATTGGCCGGAGCGTGATGTTATATAGCCTATTACCTTCGTGGATAAATAGGCTATACTACTAAAAGAATTTTTCAATAGTTCCTGAGATTACGGCGTTCAACCAAACATACAAACAAACTCTTCAGCTTTATAATATTGGTATGGATAATAATTAGTATATTGCTGCTATTTAAATACTTCGGTGGCGCAGCGGGATTGTATGCGACTGCTGAGCAAGAGGTCTTGTGTTCGATTCCTGGTAATTCCTATCGTGAAATTCTCATTATTAGAGATGAATTTAATATTGGCACAGTTAATGGCAATCTTTATCAAAGGTATAACGTAAAAAAAAAATCAAGGTGTATTTAGAAACGCACAATTTAATAACGGATACCAAACACATCACGACTGGGCAGTACAAATATTTGTTGTGTGGAATTTGAACCCATATTTAATGTTCGGGAGTCGCATAACTCGCATATAACTCGCGGTAAACCAACAAGGCAATAAAATATAGTGTCAGTATGACAAAAGACTGATAAACTGGAATAGTTGAATAATAAAATATTGTTATTGATTACAGGACGAAGAATCAGATGTATGCGACTTGCAGCTATCAGCTCATCAGTTGATCTTCGACATGTACAACACGATAGCACTGACTGAGATCAAGGGTTACGCCATGATGCAATTCTCGTGGATGCTGCTCAGGATATATGGAAGAGGTAAGGATAGGAACTATTGGAAATTTATAACTTTTTGTCTAACACGTCTGTGTAGTTTACCTAATCTGGTTTCCAAAAAATTACGTTTTGTAAGTCAAAAATATACGCAATATTAATATAAATGTAGAACTATGTTCCTTAATATTATTTATATTTCATGATGTAATGATACAATGGATCAACGTTATTTTTTTGCATAGGATAATTGAATGTCATAGGCCAATTTTAACAGGCTGCTCGACAGCAAAGACGAATTACGTTTTTATCCATATAACATGCTAGCAAAGTCGCTGGACTTTGAATTCATTTTTTCCTTCTTCGCGAAAAACTTTTAAAAAGAGAATTGTAACAAAACAGAACTAAAATTCCTTAAACGGCAATGTAATACTTAACTTAGCTCTCGTGACTAATTAAAATCACTGTCAAACAAATGCGTTAGTACAAAATGTACCTACCAACGATTTATAAGTACGCATGTGCTGATATGCAAAATATTTAATTAAAAGCTATCACGTTACAAATATGCGAAGTTACGTGCCTATATAATATTGAGCACACGGAAAGTATGGACTGAATAAACGTTATTGTGAATTCTTATTATACTATTGTTATGTGGAGCTGTTTTACTTTTAAGTTACATGATAGAAACAAAACTAGCTTTGATATCGATTCGATATTTGATATATATGTGAATGTATGGATATTAAGTACTATTTTGTGAAAGATTTTTGATGTAGCTAGCTTTACAGTGGCAGCTAATATAAGAACTAGAATACGCGCGGGGCGTCGCTCCTGTCGTTCTTTATTCGGCCACTGCTTAGCTCCTATTGGCCATAGTGTGATAATATATAGCCTATGTTACTCAGTGATAATGTAGCGTTTTTTAAGAATTTTTGAATCGGTCCAGTAGTTTGTTTGTTACATACAAAAATTCAAATCTTTTCTCTGTATAATATTAGTGTAGATGACATAGAACTTATGACATGACATAGAAGATATTGTTCCTGTGGGAAATCGCATGCACTATTTAAATTATATTTATGTTTGATAAATTATCTAAATTCGTGATTCATCTTCACAATTTACGTAAACAAGTGAGGTTTAACAATGAAATAGGATAAAACAATATTTGTTAACTTTTCGATTACATACCGTTGTGATAGCTCCCGCTACTACCACGAATCGTAATTTGATTTTTAATGAACTACATTAACGGTAAACAGGTTGAACGTCTTGGTGTAAACACAATAGAAAATCTATTGTTCAGGGTTACTACCAGTTACTGATCACATGCGCGGCGTAAAAAGCGTTAATGTATTTTATGAATGACTGTGTACTGTTTACTTGTCTGTCACTGAAACACATCAATGGTTATATTTCTCCGTTGTTTACTGATGGAAAGATTGAGGAATTTTCAAATACCTCTTTCAATTATTCTATTATTACCACCAGTGGATTTCATTGGGCTGATATGTTGGCGTAAGGTCTATTTGTAAATTAAAGCAGATTGACAGCTGCAAATCACATTTTATGAAATTAAATCTACTAACTCTACCCTGTATTTATATACATGAAGTAGTGCTATTTGTGAGAAAAAATATTAATCTATTTGAGAAACTCAACAGTCGTAGACATAATATGAGAATTCGCTTTCCTGCAAATAGCACTGCATTACTGAATAATAGCATATTTTGTATGGCACCTCGCCTTTATAATCATTTACCAAATGAACTTCTGAAAATTGAAAACTTTAATAAATTTAAGAATAATGTTAAAAAGGTTCTGTTAAAAAAAGCATACTACTCGGTCAAAGAATACTTAGCGGACAAATTTTTATAAACCCATTATTAGAATTGAAGTTGTAATTTTAATATCCATTGATATAGCATAAATTATTAATTGAAAAGTGTGGGACATTGATACATTATTTGACATTCATAATTAAATTTCCATTAGCGTTATAAGTACCTATTGACATTGTATTCATTGTAGTTTTAGTGACATTGTATTTTTATGTTAATTTAATTAATAATGATTATTTGTACCAACCAAATATTTTGCATGCTTACAAAGCTGTTTATGGTGAGACTTTTTTGTTAATTGTTGTAACATCCCTTTGTACCCATATCCGCAATAAATAAATTGAAATTGAAATTGAATGATGTTGATATTACAAAAATAACCATGAGAAGAGATGATGCTGATGTAGAATTAAAACTTTGACCTCAATTTTAGTTTAGAGTAGGTAGTTAAGTTTAAAAGCATAGCAATAACTTTAACGTTAAAAAAAAATTCTTTAACATGTTTCTGTAATTATTCCAGGTAATTTCACCCAGGAAGCAAGCCTAACCAGGCAGAGATATACAGAGAGGACAGGACAGACGGCGACTGCAGCCCGTGCCGCTCTTGCATCAGCCAGCAGAGATCTATACAGATGCGACCCTCCTTCTTACAATGCAGGTAAAATTCGATACAATGATAATCTCTGACTACTTAGGTAACAGGTAGCAAACTAAAATGTAACCTATTCTGAAAGAAGTAAGGGCACATTTGCATTAAAATCATTTGTTATTTGGTGTTCAAAAATATTCTGTATCCTCGGACCGTGTAAACAAATTTCATTGATTGAATTAATTACCATAATTTAAACATCACGACATTGATGGCAAATTATCCCGATCCCACGAGCCTTACAGATGAAGTTGTATAAATGTAAGTAAATAAAAGTTTGTTTCGAACATTCCAGAAACATATGCAGAAGTAACCCGGCTGCTGCAAGGGTACATAGAGAACGAAGTGGACATGAACACCGAAAACACCTGCAGGGAGAACTGTGCCTTCTACACGCTAACAGAGAACCATGGATGCTTCAAGGAACAGTTCTGCTCCAAACAACCAAGGTGTAATGGCAGAATTATCGACTGCCAGTATGTTGATTCCGATATGTGGGTGTGTCCTGCGGTGAGTTTATTTTGTGACTTACAAAAATATCATAGCTATATTTATGTCTCATAGCATCTTTTGTTTAACTGCTAATTTTATTACCGAAGCAAACTAATGCACAGTTTAAAGTTTGAATTGCGTTTGAATTAGCTTTGCTTAAAATCGCAATCGACAAAGGTGGCAAATTAGCAACACAGTTAGTTGTTTACTAATTTTAGAAACTGAGTGTTAATGTTCGAGCAATCGTATAAAGTAGCTAGCACTTTATTTTTACATAGAGTTAATCAGTTAATTGACCCCACTCTCGTATCTTAATTGTCCTGTCTGTTTATAGTCCGGTTAGAATTAATATTAATGGACACGGCGACGCAAACACACATAAAAGCTTATACGTATTTACAGAACTTGTAGTATTTATATATTACAAAGTATTTATATATTAACAGAACGCAAAATTTGCTTTGATGTAAATCAATGAACGAAACTATGCTGGAATTAGGTCCAATCCATGACCCCGTTAACAAACTAATAAACAAAGATAAATCATTCATAATTGTTTTTGCATCAATAAGATAATAAACCCAAACCATTTACGTTACAGAGTTATCACAGCACCAGGCGGTACGAGTACATCGAGTATGAGAACGGAAGGGTGTTGGGCAAACCCACCTACTGCAGCTTAGGGACGACCAAGGTGAAAACAATTCAATGTTACTTTGTTCCTAACACTAACTCGTGCGGCGTACCTCTGGTGCGAGTAATTGTATGTTTTCAGAAAATAACTATAATGTTTGCATATTATTAACAAGCACGGACGAGCAATCATACGATTACGTGACTTATCAACTCTACTGGAGAACAGTTAATGAGGTCAGATTATTATGAGGCAAATTATACACAATAGTGGCACGATCCGTGCACTTCTGTATCTTCCAGATGATATTGAACTTGGTGCGTGGTTTAAATAAGATCTAAGTTGTTATAACAAGGTTATGTGTAGGTGGACTCTTGGTGGCGTTGGTTATTCTGGCACTGCTCATACTGCCTGTGCCTCTGCGATGACGCTAGCTACAATTCCCATCGGTACTTCAGTCTGCGGCCGGCTATTTCCGACGTCGCTAAAAACAAGTTAGTCCTTGAAAGTTCGGTTCACCCGCACACTTTTAGGGACCAACATACACAATTTAAACTATACATACTATCAGTCCCAGAAATACTTCAAACTATAAATTACATAATGCAAAAGAAAATGTTTCTTCGTGGAAGGAGATGGCCACCAAACGTTGGTTTATATTAATAAAACAATTTTATATTTTGTCTCTAAAGGTCGACTCCTGGTGGAAATGGAACCTTTTTCACTGCTCATATTGCTTATGTCTATGTGAAGAATCTCAGGCAGACTCCCACCGTTTCTTCAGCTTGCGAGAAGCAGTCGCTAACATAGAAAGAAACAAGTCAGTACAAAAGCTAGAAAACTGCTTCGGACTAAACCTTAGTTTCGACAAATAATAATACAATAACACGTGTATTGAGTGATTAAGTGTTGTAAATAAAAATCTCTAATACAATTTACACAGAATATTTACTTACTCTTAACAGCTTGGGTGTGCGGGGGATCTAACAGTTTATTATTCCACTCTATTTACTGAACCTGACTAATATTTGTTGCCAATGTTTTAGGGTAGTGACAGGGGTGCGTCTTGTCAAGTTGGGTAGAATGTTCCACCTACAAATTTACCAAGGAACTTTGCTAGAGCGAGGATTCGTAGAGTCTTCTGAAGAAGTGAAAGTAAGGAGCTTCGATCCATCCAACTCAGACGTTGTCGATGGAAAAGATTATCACAAGCTGACATACGAGAGAAGAGCTATAGACTTGGACGAGTTGGATTCCCCTGCAGGACACGTATTGACTGGTGTCAGGTGAGATGTTTATTTTTAACTAAACCATTTACGGTCCGCTTTCTATCAAATAAACTGGAAAATGATTGATATCTCAGTCATTCTTATTTAAATTGTACAATATATTCTAGGTTCCAAATGATCGGCGCCCATCTACACTTCGAGATAAGGTCGACACCATTCAACTACACAACGGGAAAGCTGGTGCCTGAGAGGAGTCAATGGCTAAGCAACGACAATACTGAAGGATCATCTAGGCCCAGGTATTTACTACTTTAAACATATACTTAGGAAGAGGAACATAGGCTATTTGATAAGATCTTGTCATATAAGGAATAAAGAATATATTTCAGTTTGCACAGTTATTTCGGAAGTCTATAGAAAAAAACAACAGAAAACTGCCGAAAAGATATGTCGATTTTAATTATACATTGTTTTTTTTTCAGAACTCGCCTACAATTGTACAAGCCAGACCTACCAACAAGGGGACATAAGCCTCTGAAAATTGACTCAAGGCACGACCAGTACATTGAATTCACGAACTCCGACTTCGATGCTGACGCAGCGCAAAGCACCGTGCCCTTCCTAGATGTGCAGCCTGTATACCCAAGCAAAGGTACGTACTACGTTGGCACACCGTCTGCATGCCGTAGATAAAAATTTACAGACAATATTATGAAGACGTGTTAGGAGAGGCTCATAACCAGCAATGGATTACAATTGGCTGAAATGATGATGATTATCGATGATCTAATATTTGAATAATTGTGTAATATGATGTCAGTTGAAGAAATTCAGATAACTTTATGGTATTTTAAGCCGTATACAACAGGTTCTATTGGATATCTCTTGAGGAACCCTATGTGTAATAGTGGATGTCCTATAGCTGGTATGTGATGATGATAATTTAATGTTGGTATAATTTGCACTGTTCTGAATATAAATCTCTCTAAATTACAATAACATGCGATTCTAATGACGTAAAATTGGTTGACAGTTGCTAACGGCAAAGGTGCCACGTTAAATAGCGGCGCAGGCATATACCACAGGGGAGCCCGCGGCTCAGGGGGCTTCATAGGCGTCAAACTCCTCACATACGACTACTCCAGACACGTGAAGGCCGAACCACCACCAGACGAATTGATCAAAGAAGACGAAGGATTCACAACCGAAATTAATAACAAAGTGGAATCGTATTAGAGTCTAATTTTGTATACTCATTATATTTTGTGTAAGTGTAAATGTGAGTTTGATATATGTGATGCTTTTTTAATAGTAATATTTGTGTTGATAAGAAAAAGAGAGATACAGATATCAGTGTGTTGCACTGTATCATTTGTAGGTGGAAGAGATTTATAATGAATAAATATTGCTCCAATCGTGAGGAAACTGGAATGCCATAGAAATTGACAATATTGTTCTCTGATGTTTGTGATTTTAAGTTATTTTTAGTAACTTCTTTTGACATGTAATTTCCTATTTAATGTACATTTCTTTAGAATATCACAGTACTTTAAGATGACATTATTTAAATGTTACACAAACATAAATTTTCTGCCGCGATGTAATTAAGTATTTAAAATAAAGAATAGTCTTATTTTGTAATAGTGCACTTTCAATTAAATATTATATTATAGATTGAATTGTTGATAGCAACACTGGCAGTGATGTGTGTTTCCAAAGAGTATGAAATCTAAAGTAACAGACAAACGACGTCGAACAGTGCAAAGCAAGTAAACAAATTTAAAGACCTGCTCATTGCGCATGCGCATTCTTCTGTAATTTACTTATTTCTTTTCTGATATTTTTTCTATAAGTAAATTCCTAGACATTGATTATTGGCAGATTGATCAATGATTACAAGTAAACACTAACCTTCATTCACTCGACAGTGTGGTAAGAAGCGGAATTCTGTATCAGTACTTTCGCCAGATCATTGTGGAATTGTGTATTGCCACCATTTGATCAGCTATTAGATTATGTATCTATCTTTCTTATATTTAATAGACTGGATAATAATATGATAGGATACTAAAACTTGATAGTTCAATAATTAAGTAATATCGTATCTATTAAGTAGATAACTAAGAACTTATAACTGTTTCGCTATATTAGATGTTTTTCTACAAAAATGTTGTCTTGAAAACCATCGCCCATTTGGTCGATGGTTATAACAATAAAATTTAAAGATTCTCAATTGCTTGTTTTTTTTAAAGAAGTCCCACTAAACATTGCTATTATTGGTCTGGTAGTCTTTCTCGTCCTACTGCTTCGGAAAGGAATTATACTTCTTTCCATTCAAGGATGTGTTGTACTTGTATGACGACAGAAAATCTTATTACTGAATTGTACATTACTCATAGTGAGGGCACACAGATGCGTTGCGTCGTCACATCTCAAAAAAAATTAGTAACTCGTGGTGACACTCGAAGCGTCGAAATTGCTTACAAATGACAGCGTTGTCATTCTAAACTTTTAATGACAACGCCTGCAATTTCTTCCATCATCATTTCAACCTATAAACATCCCACTGCTGGGCACGGGTCTCCTCCAAAGCATGTGAAGGGAATTAAGCCTACTATATCACGCTGGCCAGACGGGTTGGTATAGGGTTTGTTTAGACTTTTCCTTTTCTTGCAGTGCTCTTGTCTGCATAAGGTTACTGCTTTAGTTACGACAGCCACAGGCTGAGATGGTGTAGTGACATTATGTATTCTAATCCGTCACTACACGGATTAATTACTTAATTTCTTTATTAAAACATAATCTCGCAACTGAAGATCCGAAGTATTCCGCTTTTGGCACCCATTTTTTCGGTATATTAGGATTACTATATTTCCATTTAGTACCAACCTAATATACTTATTGGTGCTGTAGGTAGAATAACCTAACCATAGGTGCTGGAAAAATGGGTGCCGAAAGCGGAATACTCCGAATGTGCCGCCCGCAACCAACGTTCACCCTCAACCTTGATTGAGGTCGTCGGTCCATCTGGTGGGAGGCCGTCCTACGCTGCGCTTTCCAATATTTGGCCGCCACTCGAGACTTTGCCCCATCGACCATCAGTTCTGCGAGCTGTTTTGTCATACCCGACATTAATTATTATGGAAATAAGTAAAGATTTAAGCAACGATAATAGACATAATATTATACTTAAGATAAAGCATCAATATCTTTTTATTTTTTCGAACAAAACGGAATTGGTCATCAATGCGGCGTACTTCGTGATATTTTACGATACTGTTTGATTTGTTTTCAGCGTGTAATAACAAACATTAACAGTTTACATATTCTTTGGAGGAGACCCGTGCCCAGCAGTGGGATGTTTATGGGTTGAGATGATGATGAACAGTTACGCATCTGGACCTTACTCGACAGTGGCGCCAACTGGTGAACTCAAAAACGATACCCCTCATTCCAATATACCTACTCAAATACGTAAAGCGCTCATCGCATGTTTATTGGTTGAATACAAGTACAACTTATCTCTTTTCTTCTTCGCTTTTGTAGAATCCGTGGTAGGTCTACACACACACAACTACACACTAAGTAGTAGTTGCAAATGACTTATCTATGACATAATTATATAATTTGATACAAAATCTACATAGTTATATTAATTAGTTGAAAAATGTGAAACTACATTTTGTGCAATGTTAACATTATAGCTTAAATTTTTTTTAGAATTATTAATTAAATTCACTAACATACTCCCTTGCTACGTATTAATTAATTAAGTAAAACACGTCTCGACAAATAAATTAATGCTCGATTTGGCGGGGGACGTGTTGCCCCCAAATAAACTTAACTAGATACTAGACCTACACAAAAATACTAACTAATAACAGACAAAGTAGATATAAGTTAATTGTGTGATTAAAATGCACATTATTAAAAGGGTAAATGTTAATTTTACTAAATCTAATAAAAATGAGTTATAGAAAAGTAACGTGTGCTGAAATAGAATACGGTTTCGCTTTTTGGAAAATTTATCTGTACACATAGCGGATTGAGTGGAAACAATTTCGTTGTAGTTGCTCTCTGTGTAACATATAGTTGAGGAAATATAATTTGAGAGAATCGCCTCGACTTGATTAAAGCCTATTCACATTATTATGTAGAAAAATACGTCAGTGCTGCTATTATTTTGTGTGTTGTCAAAAGTTGTTACTGATAATATTCATCGCTTTTTAGTTTTACTTTCTCAATTGTACTGGGTGTAAGAATGACCTCACGGTACCAAAAACGGAGGATAATTTTAGCGATTCATCACACAATGGTCAAGGTCACCGACCCTGAAATTGTATGGATGGGTACTATGATCTTCCATACTCGCAATTTTTTCATTACTTCAAGAGATCTACTTACACCCAGTATATACACGTAACACGTAATATTAAATATAGATTCATAGCAGGTGCAACTTTATGTGTAAGTATGACACAAACAGTAAAGTGTCGTTAGCAAGTCAAATGTGAGCACGACAAAGAAATTTTATAAAGGTGCATTCCATAAACTACGTCACACAAATTTTACGAAATACTTCAGGGGGCCTAGTGCGAATTTTAGCCAATGGCCAAATGCGTTCGACCGTAATAACGTAAATTACAAATTATTATAAAATGAGAATGCTGTCTCTAGCCACAACCGAGTGCACGTACCTGTACCCGTAGCGGGTGCACGGCGAGCAGCGCCAGCAGGTCGGGCGGCGGCAGCACGTCGGCGGCGCGCACGCCCATGCAGCGCGCGCCGGCGCACAGGAAGGCGGCCAGGTAGCGGTGCAGCGGGAAGTGGAACGACGCGTGCATCACCTCCGTCTGCACAACACATCACATTCTTATTTACACAGCGCCATCTACCACAGAGTACGGTATATATACGGTATATAAGCTTGTGTTACGGGACCCAGACAACTTATGAACATACATACCTTCTAAATTACATATATTATACTATTTTTTTAAATTAAGAATAGTGTTAGCCTATTCACAATGCTGAAGGTCACCGATGGCGATTACTAAAGTGCATACATACAGATTTTCGGACGCACAAATTTTGGCTCGATCTCTTTATTTCACGATTTCTCAATGCTAGTGTAAAGAAGGAAATTAAATAAAGACATTTCTGCAATCATTTCAATTTTATCCTCATGTTTTAATATATAATTAGACAGTCATCATCATACCACCATATAGACGTCACCTAATCTCCGCCACAGCGAGCGATTTTGTGCCGCCTGCAACCAAATTGGACAGCACTTTTCAAAAAATAATTAGAAATACCTACAATTTCTATTTAAAATGATTTTAAAAGAATGAATGTAAAACTTACAGGTCTTGGTCTTTCCTTAGTCTGCAGTGAAAATAAAAAATAAAAAATCGTTTTTAACATGTAAAAGGCACTTAATCAAATATTTTCATTATGTTATGTACAGAAGTGAAGAATGTATGTATGTTACAATAAATTCAGTATTATTTATAATTCTTAAACTTGATAATTAAAGAGGGCACCTACCCTTCTTAATGATCAATCTCAATGATCATAACTTATGAATTATGTTAGTTGGGGGTATTATGAACGTTGGAGAAGCTGCGAGAAATATAGAAGATGGAGAAACTGTGGAAGACTGAGGTAACTGTTTTGGTGATATTGGATAGCTGTGGGAGTTCGAAAAACTTTCATTATTGAGAGATGGAATACCTATAGGAGTTAGAGAGTATAGAGGAGAAGCTTCACTCAGCATTTGTAGAAGTTACGGGTGCTCGGGCCGCGTCAGGTGTGACTCTACAAATCACATGGGGTAGGTAGATATGCAGGTACGTACCCGCTCCATGTTGGGCGAAGTGAAGTGCACGGCGTCGAGCCACTCCTGCAGGTAGGTGAGAGCGGCGGCGATGATCCTGCGAGCCAGCGGCGCGTGCTCCGGCCGCGTCAGGTGCGACAGTACCGACCACATGGGGTAGGCAGCAGCCTCCAGCTCGCACGAGAACGCCGCGTAGTACGACGATGGCTCGAACTCGATGTGACCGCCCACTTCGCGGATGTTCACATTCATGCCTAAAGAAACATTTGTTTGCGAGTTTTTGTTGTGAGTAAATTATTTAGCTAATGATCAGTATCTTATCCGAAAAGTTCTGTCGAGTTGTGAAAATTTTATCATATTGACATGTATGACAATATGATAAAATTCTTACTTTCCTGAGTATTTCACGTCAGTTCCAACGAGGAAAGAAATATGCAAACTATTAAAGCTTGCAACTTTTTTAAAGATTAATTTCATTTTTAAGAAGCAATTTCACTACAATATCCCCAAAAAATATAATGTCAAAATCATATAAAGATATTTTATATAAATGCTAAACAAGTAATGGAAAAATTCAAACCCACGACGTGACTTGAACCCGCGACCCTGCCATTCCGTGTGCAGTGCTCTTCCATCATCCATTTTTCCATTACTTGTTTAGCATTTATATAAAATGTTAAACCAAAGCGATGGAAATTGCTTTATATTTAATGTACATATAAAGAAAGTCAAAAAAAGGTCAAAAATATTTACTCACCTTGCAACATAGAAAGAAACTCGAACCACATATCTACAAGCGCATCATTCTGTAGAAACAGCAACGCCACGCTCTTGTGACTGAGCACATTATTGAAGTCGGACACGAGCGGCCAGTAGCAGTGCTCCTTCATGACCCGTCTGGTACAGTCTATAACGTAGTGAAAGTTCTGGTCGGGATCGTGCAGCGTGTTCTGTACGAGGATCTTGCCCATCATGAGGCGGAGGGAGAGCACCATGACATGCAGCAGATGTAGCTGCTGCACGCAGCGCAGTGCCAGCGCTTCATTGGAGAACAGCTGCACGGACATGTGCACCACGCGGTTGGACAGCGTGTCGGGGTCCGCGGCCTCCTCTAGTACTAGCGGGATGCGCGCGTAGTGCATCACGAAAGTGCGGGTTAGGTGCTCCTGTTGATAATAACATTGGAAATATATTATTTCTTTACTCTAAGCCATAATTAATTGTGATGAATGTTAGCAAACACCAAGCTAGACACTAGAAAAGTCTTAACCTACTTGGACTAACGCATAAACTGTAAAAACCACACGAGCCTCTGACGCGGGGCATTGACCTCGCGAGTCAGCTGTATTAATACTTTTCAATTACAGATTCATATTATTTTTTTATAATATTTATAGAAGGATCTACAATTCTACATCTTCTAATAAAATATTTAACTCAGTTCTGGACAGACATCTATAGATTGTTTATCATTTTTCCAATATTTTTATAATAGATACTCATTACTGATTTCTATTGTATTTATTGTAACAAAAAAATTCTATATTCTAAGTTTTAGGATATAAAAAACAATTGTATTTACCTTATAGTCCTGATCGGGCAACATATTGAGTAAGAAGCAGACGACATTCTGAGGGAACTCATATTTGAACGTCCAGAATATGAACTCGTCTAATAACGTGTTGTGTTGTAACCGAGGCGCTAGTGCAGGTAGATGACGATATCTGAAACAATTTTAGTTCATACAGTCGTAATTAACTCTTGAATATTAAAGTATGACTTATGGTTGACCTTTCCTTGTTGATTTTTATGATTATTAATTATTCATGTAGTGGTTTAGATTTCTTTTTTAATTAAGATCAACCAGTTTTAGATAAACTAACAAAACAATGGGTTGAGTCAATGTGATATTAACGAATAGAAGTCGTTTTGATACTTGTGAAAGGAATTATATTTATGAACAGCTGTTTTATAAAAATGCAAAATTAACTCAGTTTCTCTATATGCTTTCACAGATTAATTATTAAGCCGAAGGTTGATGGAAGTTTACGTGGGTCACTATCGACAAAGCAGACCTGACAGATGTAAGTTATTAAATAACTAGCTTCGATCAGGTAATAAAATTATTTAACTAAATCTTCCTCATGAATAACTCTATCTATTGGTGAAAACCGCATGCAAATCCATTCAGTAGTTGTTGAGTTTATCGCGAACATAAAATCTACTGAACTTAATATGTGTAATAGTGACGTGCCTGTTGGTCTAGTGGTTAGTGACCCTGACTGCTAAGCCGGAGGTCGTGGGCTCGATCCCCACCCTGGACAAATATTTGTGTGATGAGCATAAAGGTTTGTTCTGTGTCTGGGTGTAATTTATCTATAATATGTATGTGTTTACAAAAAAAATGTATTTAAGTAGTATATCAGTTGTTTAGTACCCATAACACAAGCAAATATAATTGCTTACTTTGGGACTAGATGGCGCTGTGTGAATGTGGTAGAATATTATTATTATACAAGAATGCAAAGTCTAGTTGAATATCTATTCAACTAGACTGTATTACACAATATTATGTAGTGAAGTGGTACTCACTCGTCGGGCGGTTCAGGCGCGGGAAACAACTCCAATGCTTTCTCATACATCTTATTTGATTCAGCCATGTAGCACCCGTACTCCGTGTCCGGAAATGGAGGCTCCACTAGGTTGCGATACATCTGTTAAACAATAGAATTTGGTAGGTTTTAGTTTCATTTTTCATTGTTGATAGTAGAAGCACTAGTGGCTTGTCATATTCTTATGGTAAGGAGTACTATGGACATCTACAATGTGTGAGATAATAAAAAATGGTTGAACTGACAACAAAACAGGTAAGCATTATGTAAGGAACGTATTAACAGTAAAGTGATTTCCCTGTCCGTATGCGTATGCGTCGCCGATACACATACCAGTCCGGTACGTTGAAAATTATGAGTTCCAGCAGATGTGGATTATGTAATAGGTAATATAATAATAAATTATTTATTACTGCAAAATGTTACAAAGTAAGAATTAACAAACCTAATGTAAAACATTTGACTGAGAGCTGAGAACTAGGATTTCTGTTGGTTTTCTCACTAGGCGAAGCCTGTATCGATGAAACCAGGTTTCTTCACTAAATAGTATAAAACAAAGTCGCTGTCGCTGTCTGTCCGTCCCTATATGTTTAAATCTTTAAAACTACGCAACGGATTTTGAAGCGTTTTTTTTTTATTGATATAGTGATTCAAGAGGAAGGTTTATAGGTATAAAATACATACCACACGGGCGAAGCAGCGGGCGAAAGCTAATAAAATATAATTTGCTCAATGCCTTAACCAATTAACATACTACATTTGTTAAGAATAACTTTAAAATAATCAAAAAGTACCTTACCTCTTATTACTTTAAACATATAGGTAATAGCAAGCCAATGCTCTCTATGCGCTTTTGACTCGTTGTATCCAACCATACCCAAAATAAATAAAGTTACATACAGACGGATATCCGTGTAGTGACGGATTAAGAATACATAATGTCACTACCCCATCTCATCCCATGGGTGTCGTAAAAGGCGACTAAGGGAGAAGCAAGGAAGAGCACTGTGAGAAAAGGAAAATTCGAAATAAACCCTATACCAACCCGTCTGGCCAGCCTGTTATAGTAGGCTAAATTCCCTCAACATTCTTTGTAGGAGACCCGTGTTTAGCAGTGGAACGTTAATGGGTTGAAATGATGATGATGACAGACGGATAAAAGGGATATACGATGATACTTCATATATAAATATCTAATAAATTTATTCTGAACGCGCTCCAACAAACATGTGGGCTTCAGATGACTGCATTACATTCTAACCGGCTTCTTATCAGTGCATTATATAGTGTTATAATTGCTGTAACATTAGTAAAACTGTGGACTGTTCTAAGTAGAAACCCCACGTTTCTGAAGGCCTTTTTACAGGTCTTATCGTCGTAGTTGCGAAACGTCAGCCCATTGTCGAGATATACTCCCAAATCTTCCGTTACCCTTGCCAATGTATTGTCTTCTATGCCATAATCGTATAATATTGGAGTGACACATATGACATACATACATACATACGTATAGATCACGCCTCTTTCCCACCAGAGGGGTAGGCAGAGACTATTTCCTTCCACTTTCTACGATTCTGTCATACATCTTTGGCTTCTTCAACATTCATCGGTCTTTTCATGCATTCTCGCTGGTTTATGGCACTTCTGATCTGTCCCTTCTCTAGAACGTCACCTATTTGGTCATGGTACGATTTACATGGAGTGACACGTGAGAATGTAATCGCCACGCATTAAGAATTATTAAATTGCAATCGATTATTCTTATTATCAACTATGTGATAAACAAAAACAGCTGTAGCCCACCTGTGGGTTGATGAGTGCCTTCGTCATGGCGGAGCGCATCAGATCGCCCATATTGTTGAATTCCATCAACATCTTGACGTAGCCCTCGCATTCTTGCACCGTGATCCGGTAGCTATCTGACGTAGTCTGTGTCCCACAACTGTAAAGACAAAATAAAAATAGTTAAACATAGTATGGTATAGTGCCTTGTAATGGCATAGACTTGTTCCCTATTACAATGCATTTCCTATAGTAAAATGGAGGAGCGATGCCAGGTGTGAGTTGCGACTCTTTGTACTTATGTAGAACGCTGACACACGTCACATAGAAACAGTAAGTTAATAACCTCCAAATGAGAAAAGAACAGTTATTCCCAGTTGTGATACATATTGGGTTGTTGTTGTTATAGCAAAACTATGATGAATAAAATATGTATTTTGAAGTACGTCCTATATTTTACATTATACTGAAAATATGTTATATCTACCCGGTCACAGTGGAAACCTTACCAGGTACTATTAGCACGAGTGTGGCTTCCTAAATGGGGGTTAAAAGTGGCACTTACATGTCTAACATAAATTAGTTTTAAGCCGATTCTACTTATACCTAATCATTATATTTATTACTAAAAGTAGCGCGGGGTTTCGCTCCCGTCTTTCTTTATTTGGCCACTGCTCAGCTCGCACTGACCGTAACGTGATGTTATACAGCCTAAGCCTATAGCTTTCCTCGATAAATTTAATGGGCTATCCAACAATTTTTTTTATAATCGGATCAGTAGTTACTGATATCCTTGCGTTCAACCAAACAAATAAAATAAGTATTTAGCTTTATAATAATAGTATTAATATTATACCCATTTACTTTTGTTTGCCTGGTTTTGTTGGTCTTTGAGGAGTCAAGATCTTGTGAGTGGAAGTAGTGATCGCTTACGATCACTACTTCACCATAGAAAACGTATCGAAAGTGTTGTTTCATCATCATCATACAATGTAAACAAAATTCTTTAATTTTCTTGTTTACAGTAAATTTGAGAATGCTAAACATAAACACAGTGGAGCAAGCGTGTCCTGGAGTGGAGACCGCGACTCGGCAAGCGTATGGTAGGGACCGACGACCTAAAGAAAGATAGCTGGGTCTAACTGGATGAGGAAGGCAGAGAACAGAGTGTTATGGCGCGTGTTAGGAGAGGCCTACGTGCAGCAGTGGACTGCAATGGGCTGAAATTATGAAACTAAATCTGCTAGTTTCGAGTTGGAAGGTCATTAACCCGAAATTCCCGAGCTCTGAATGTATGCAATCTAAGGTCGGTGATCTTGACCTATATAACATGGATCCCAGTTTTAGAACCGAGAAGTCTATCCTATCACCCGTAATGCTCCCGTGCCAATATTGTGCCCAGTGCTGATCAATATTTGTACAGCATAATAGTATAGATCGAGATATTATACTGCATTATTTGATGATATCTAACCTGTTCTCTCTAAAGTGCTGCAAAAGTCGCAGGATAAGTCTCGGCATCATGGCTTCGGCGACGCACATGAGAGCGGCCGGCACATCGCCAGGCCGAGGACATTTGTTGCCGTGGTTACTGCAGAACCTGCAATCAGATAATAACAAATTAATGAACACATTAAACTTTATACATGTCATTTACAAAGGTGGATTTATACTAAAGACATTCTCTCATCTAAAGGGTGATGCAGAGAAGATATGTTAGGAATACATATCGCAATCACAGTTGAAAAGCGTTATAAAATAAGAAAGGCCGCTGGACAATTTTAGACTTTACAGTTACAGACAAAAGATGGAAGTTACAGAGTTGACACATCTCAACTTATATCTGTTTTACATTGGTAGTGCGATATATCTTATCTTACTAATATTATAAATTCTAAAGTTATGATGGATGGATGGACATATGGATGGATGTTTATTACTCAATCACGTGAACGGCTGAAAGGATCAGATTTGTATAAAATTCGGTACACATATAGATTACAGTCTGTAATAGCACATAGGCTATTTTTTCCGACATACCACTAGGGCGGAGTCGCAGGCAGAACCTAGTGAGTCATAAGCTATTAACGTTAAAAAAATATATTCTTACATCGTGTTGGTAATGGTAGTAATCCCAACGTCCTCTTGCCTAATCGTTGGGTCCCGTTTCCAGATAAGCCAAAATGATACGAGAAAAATGTATAGAATATGTATGTACATAATATGCAGTCAAAAACCAATAGAATTTCAATATTTACGATATTGTATATTTAGCGCATGCCATTCACCGCACATCTGATAGTATTTTTTTCTGCTAGAGTCTGCTGGACTTTGTTTCTCCGGAAAGTGTACCTACTTCATTTAGTCATAAAAAAGGTCATGTATAAATACAATGGGCTCTTATAACCAAACCGCAGCACTTCATAGTAACATATCCGGGGATACAAAAGTCACTAACCATGGCAACAATACAATAAAAATTCTGATATGCCTAAAAATAATTCACATGTAATCATACGTCATCTGCTGTATCACATATCAATACAGATTCAAAAGCATCCTAAAATACTTTTATATTCCAACAGATTACAATTTACGACACCCATTATCATAAATTTTATAATAATATATCATAGATCATAGTGTGACGCAGTAGTTTTAGAACGTCAGCTTTATCGGTGACGTATCGGGAGCCATTACGTCACAGGTCTCAAGGTCATAACGAAGGTCTAGTGCAAGTTCAAGCGAGGGACACACGAGCCAGGACACTCGTACGTTGCATCACTTACTGACGTGTACAAAATGCGATACAACAGTGTTTTGTCTCTTTTCAACGAGAATGTATAGACAGGAATTAAGACAAACCTTTTTATTGTCTGGAGACATTGACTTTGAGGTCGGAGTGGTAACTGTATGCTAGAATATCCAGATACTTCTTGATATATATATATATTGTTGATATAGCTATAATGGATATACTATAAATAATAACAGAAACGTCATGAACTCGACAATGTTAGAAGTTAAACAAATGACGATGTTTTCCGTTGAAATATTCAGGAAAACGCAAATTCTGATGATTTTAATTTATCGATTGCAGACAATTCAAACTAATTTATTTATTTCAAGTGACACCTACAGAATATTAATCAAATAGGTATATAATAAAATAGGACACACAAACTTCTAGGCGGAAATTGCCTTAAAAGTATTATAATTTGACTCATTGCCGATTTGATAATCAGGTATACTTATAACATTATTTTCAAATATAATTTCAAATAAACTTATTAGCTATTGCTATGTTCTAACACGTAGCCTTCATCCTCTAAGTAGAGTTTGAATGAAAGACTAAAAATATCCAATAATTTCCAAATAATTACATTTATTTCCTTTTTTCTGTCGTTCAACGGTCAACGACTCGCCCATTCTACGCCTGCAACTATTTTGCGTATAATGCAGTGGTTATAACCAGCATTAGCCCTGTTTTTGGTTAATTAGGCTTTCTTTTATCTATTACTCTTCTTTCTTCTAAGCAATAAACCTTAAACCTAATTAGGGTTTGCTTGAGACTCAAAATGTCAGACATAGGTGTTTTGTTCATTGCTAGTAATGCTAGTTTACAGACTTTGCAGTTAGGTATGGTTACGATTGTTATGTTTGCAGACTGCAGCTCGGTAAATGATGACATCACATCAGCAACCCATTTAGTCCCACTGCTGGGATCGGGTCTCTTCTCCTCTAACTAGAGAGCTGAGAGGGTTTAGGCCATAATCCACTCACGCTGGTCTAGTGCGGGTTGGTAAATCAGACATACTCATAGAATTTCTTCTAGGGTATGTGGGTTTCCTCACGATGTTTTCCTTCACCGTTAGAAGATGTTAAGTCACATGACTAGTACATATAAATTCCGCAAAGTGGAATCCACATTGGTACTGCCGGTCAGGATCGAACTTGGACCGCGTGATTTGCACGCCGATCCCTCATCCATTCAGCCACCATCGCATATAATGATGACCGTATTCCCGTTATATGATACATTTACGTTATATTATAAACTCTAGAGACACAATCTAAACATTTCAAATAGTTTAGTTTCGACTAATCATAATGCTGTCAACCCCTGCTGTCAAGACATATAACCTCTTCCCTTCACTATGCACAATAGAACTATTACGATAATTTATTCTCACAAAAATATTTATTATATAACGGAAATTATATGAATATGGTGTTTTGAGAATATGATATTTCGCGAATAGGGTGATAAAAGAATGTAATTTTTTGCGAAGGTGATATATTTAGAGCATAGCATATGATATTCGTCTACAAACTGTTAAAAATAGTTCAGTTTAATGTAAGTTAGGTACATATTTTATTTATCCATCGTTTTAAAATTAAATTATACTAGATTAGCTACCAAAAAAAAAACGAATGGACAGAGTACAGTTTAACTTGTGAAGTGCGGTCGGATGTAGCCATGCACCCCCATTACAAGTAACTTAACATAATACTTGGTGGACTGTCTTGTGAGTTGTGACACACCTCTGCTTACCTTTCATTGGCATATAGCGTGAAGCTTTGTTTGCATATATGTCATTGTTTACAATGTCTATTGTTAATCTATTCTAACGGCCACCTTGTTCCCAAGGTCAAGGATTATTCTGTTCAAGTTCAAGAACACATAAACGTTTTCACGTGTATCTGATAGTCACTTCTAATGTTATCATAATGTTAGATACCGTATCTAGTTCGATAACAAAAATAAATGCACAAGTTTCTACGTTATCGCTGTAATCAAGTTTTATGTAACTGGATCGTTTATTTAGTTCACGTTACAGAATAATAATATATTATATAATATTATATATAGCTACTTTAATGGTGGCACGATTTTAAGTTAACATTTATTTTTATTATAGCCGCTAAACATCCTACTTAACTCTATACTAATAATATTATATAGATTATAAATATAAAGCAAAATGTTTGTTTGATTGATCGCGATAATCTCAGGAACTATTGCTCCGATTAGAAAAAATATTTTAGTGTTGGATAGCCCATTTATCGAGGAAAGCTATAGGTTATATAACATCACACTATAGCCAATAGGAGCTGAGCAGTGGCCAAACAAAATGATGGGAGCGAAACCCTGCGCGACTTCTAGTAATATTATTCTAGATAAAAAAATGGTAATTTCTAGACAGGTCTTTCTCTGTTTGTCTTTCAGGCTTGATTTAATTCGATATGGAGATAGCCTAACCAAGGCTATTTATAACTTGCAAAGTTCTATTTTAATACGTATCTGACTCATACACACGTCACAAATATTTATAGTATTCGTAAACATTTTAGTTACCTGTTGAAAAGTAATGCCGATATACATAAATGTGCTTCGCTTTGTCGTGGTTTTGCTTGTGTGGTAATAGGGCAGGTTTAGGTATGTTATATATAACTCATAGCCTTTCTCGATAAATGGGTTATCCAACACTAAAATATTATTTCAAATCGGTCCAGTAGTTCCTGAGATATTATATCGTTAAAGAATGCAGATTACTTAGGTAGATCCACCTATGTCTACCCAAGAAAAGGAAAATTCGAAAAACCCTATACCTACCCGTCTGGTCAGCGTGCTATAATAGGCTAAATTCCCTCCACAATATTCGGAGGAGACCCGTGCCCAGCAGTGGGACGTTTATGGGTTGTACTGATGACTAATAAATTAATGAAAATCTAAAAATAGCAACCGATGTAAAATTTCAATGATAAGTATATATTTCTACATGCTCCATACATCTGTTACAGCTCCTAATACACGACTGGCTTAAAGGTCAAGTCTCTTAGCAAATAAAGAAACAAAAGGCAATAATCACTTTGCTTTAGAAATTTTTAAGGAGAGTAATACCGAATTTTTGTTACACAGACCCGCATATAGCTAACGTGTAGGTATATATTTCGGTCTAGATCAGGGCTGGCCAATAGTCTGGGGCCCGATCCTGCTAATACAATTGTAACACAATGGTAAGCCGATGGTCTCATTCGACAGCTGTGATTGGCTTACTAAGTCAATCGCGCCATATTGCCGGCCTGTGATTGGTCCATATTAGTCCATCATCGGTCCGTAATTTAGCAGAATAGGACCCCTGGTCATTTACTTTTATTTATAATAGGATAAATAGGAGCACGATCTACCGGCTGCAAATAGACGTTTCACCATCTCACCTCACTGAGCTCTTAAGCTATACTGATTATATTATTCACTCATACTAATCAAAGCTGGCAATTGCAGCGTTACGAATGCGACGGCATGCGAGACAAGGTTGTTGAATCATGCACCTATTGGTAATAATCATAAAATCGCAGAAACATATAGTAAAGAAGCCCACGCAGTTATTACAAATGCAAGCGTGTGTCATGGACGAGTTACACGTGAACTTAACTAGTCACTGTGACACTACATAGTCGAGTCACCTGGCTTTATGTGTTAAATCGATATCGAACTAGCTACGAACTTGGAAGTCTGCTGCGTCAAATGCTATTTTTGTGATCTTGGTGAGCTAGGTTTATTGTTAGGCCCGTATTAAACCGATCCCAAACGAGAGTAGGCTTTAGAGTTAATATGTGAGATGCTGCTTAGCTGTTTCTTATGCACCCGTAATAAGATCAGTTTTGAAGTAATTTTCGGTAACACCTGAGTAACCATGTTATAATAGTATCGTAGTATTATATATTATTATATGAAGACGAAAACGACTCGTATTTTGTTCACAGCGACATTTCTAACAATTTAAGATTACAGAGGACTCTTATTACAAGATAGATCTTATTACTAGCTCTATTACAATGGACTCTTATGCAGGGTACATTTAGCCATAAATTTCCAATAAAACCAGCAATAAAAACTATGAAATTCATCAATACCCAAGTCCTAAAATGCTCTTTGTAATGCCATCTGACGTTAACTAATTTGACAATACATAAAAATTCAAATTCGTAATGAAATATGAATAACAGGAGGGTTTATGTATGTACTGTTCTTTGTAGAAAGAATCTGCCTTGCAAATTCATTCATTTAATGGTTTAACTGTCCAATATATTTCTGGCATTAGGGAGTTTATACACGGCACTCGGTTATTACCGTCAACAAATTGAATAAATTGCTACTTTGAACGGAAAATAAGAAACTCATACATTATAGTTGGTAAGCATCGCGTTTGGGTTTAATTGAAAATGTAATAATACTCATAAACCTCGACATTCGTTTGTAACTTACGATTATGTACATACAAGCAGGTGGGAAATTTGGCGCATGCGTCGCTGAGTTTGTAACCAGTACTAGTTCCTACTTGCGCTTTTTGTATTTTCGAACCTAAATTACACCTATTCGTAAAACTAGTGGGTCTAGCAAAGTTTTCTACATTTCAAGCTAAGCTTTCAAGGAATAAAACAAGCCAATTTATTTAGACCGAAAATTCTATATATGATAATCTAATTTTAACCCATAAACGTCCCTCAAAGAATGTGGAGATAATTTGTTTAGAATTTTCCTTTTCTCGCAGTGTTTTTGCCTGCATATGGTTCCCTTAGTCGTCTTTATGTATTCTTAATCTGTCACTACACGGAGAAATATGCTAAATTGTAAATTCCATATATTAATAGCAACGAAGGATGGTGTCGGCGTCGCCGCGACACCACTTCCCAAGAACATCTACATAAGATCACCTTGCGTCTTGAATCTACTTACTTGCGACAAGCTAGTCAATATACCTTTGTCATGTAAAATATGATGATACAATCTTTTCCAAATGACATAAACGATTTCGAGGACGTATCTCAATAGATAGATTGGTAGAACTATTTAACCCTGGATATATTATGAGTAGGTTCCGACTCTTTTACGATGGATGGTGTGACCATGGCTTAGTGGAGGTTCGTATATCTTGACTTACCCATCTTCCTTCATAACGGACTTGTCACCGCAGTCGCAAGCACCCCCAGCCTGCGACAGGAACATATTGAAGTCGTGTGTGGAGTGGTCTCCGCGGTGGAAGCACTCTCGACAGATGGACATGCATGGCGATATGCCGCACGTGCGGCATCTGTAAGCGACAACACGGGGTATCCATACCAAGCCGCATTTGTCGTGTTTGTCGTAGCTGCGAACTGTGAACAAAGGAAATTTATCGTTAATATAAAGTACTTGAGCTTCTTTTATCATTGAGTTGAGTTTCATCACAGAATCTGTAATAGTATTAACGTGTGCCTGTAATGTATCTATATGTATCTGCAGAATTGAAAAACAATACAGGATCCGTAATTCTATCAACGCTCAAACCCAAGTTCATAAGAAACAAACTGGATGGCGCCAGTAGTTTTATTAACAGATAATAAAACCACTAGCGCTATCCAGCCTAATTTTTACGAATTCTGTGCTGTCTATGCAATTCTGCAGCTGACTGTACAGCGTTGAAAGTACCTGGAATCGCGGCAGGTTTAACTTTTTTAATTATGTGGTAAAGCACGAATGAAAGTCTAGGAAGAGCGAAAACTTGGCAAACAAACAATCATCGATAAACTAACAGACGACTAACTGACTGTCACCGTGGCGCAGTGGTTAAGGTGGTCGCCTCGCCACTACATCGCCGTGCTGGGTGACGTGGGTTCGATTCCCACACGAGACAAATATTTGTGTGATTCATAGATATTTGTTTCTAGTCTGGGTATACTTTGTGTCCGTTAGTTTCATGTTTGTAAAGCTCCCCGCGACACAGGGCTTGTTCCCTAGTGCGGGCGTTGTCTTTTTAATAAAAAAAAAAAACAGAAACTTTTATGATTTTATATTTATTTTTTTTATTTGTACTAATGTTCTATTTCTATTTGGTCCGAAATTTACTTAATTTATCATAGGATAACATGATATTTTGTGAAAAATTCAAACAAAAATATAAGTTATTATATTATGAGTACATACATTGTATGTATTTTTTGACTTTACTATATTTCAGATGCACCTAGACAAAAGTAGGTCAATAATAGTACAAGAACGGGAACACAGACAATGAACTTAAAATAATACCTCTCCCAAGATACATACGATAAAAAAGTCACTCTTAATGTCCACTGGAGAAATGTAACAACCAACTAATAACTACCAGCCATAAAAAGGTTCAACATTCTCACATAATGCGCTGAGAAATCTTATTACATTCATAGGTAATTATCAAACAATAGATCGAGAACAAAATAACTTGTAGAAAAACACAAAAGAAACGCCGAGGAACAGGTGTTACGTCGATATAATTTTAACATAAGTAGGTATATATAACAATATGATGAATATTTGCGTTGAATCATCACCAACATAATAACCATCATTGGCATCGAATTGTGTATCTACGTTCTCTACGGTGTGGTAACTACCGCCAATGTTGGACCAAATATTCACAATCACATCGTACTCGTATGTCGATAACTTTATGCTCACATCAAAAACAAATTCAAGACTGTTTAAGGTTTCTTAAAATGGAGTGTCCACGGCGCCTTTAAGAATCCATAATATTTGTATTACAGTTCCACACCTTCACATATTATGTTTCAGGAAATTGGGCGGTAATCAGAATCTTAATAAAGAACCTTTTTTCGTACCTTTTTACCTCGTGCACAATACCAATAAAACTGTGTTTTTAATAGTACCTACAAATGTAACCTGAATTTTTTCCTAAATTCAAAAGATTGATCAATTATCATGCAAATGGATGTTAAAGGTAAGGTATTATGAGCTAAAACCCAAACAATTTCCATCGTGCACTGCGAGCCATAATACCCGATGTGCAAGATAACTTGATGCTTTTGTATGACAATCGTCCATGGTGTCTTGATTCTGTACCTATTACCATTTATTTACCATAATTATAGACTACCAAGCCGATGAACTCAGCTGTTATACGCACAATGACGCAGTAATGCAAAAAACTGGAATAAATTCAGGAAAATTATATCAATAAACTATAAACTCTTTGTACCAATACTATACCAAGTAAATAATTAAAAAAATAAATAACCCAACTGCAAATAATCAACAGATAAGCACAATGCACTAAAAAGACCGAAAAATAGTTGTAATTATTATTCCTGATTCCTATTTAAAAATATAACATAATAATATATTATGTATATAATATTTGTAATCTCCATTTGATTCCCTTTATTTTGATACCCGACTCAATACGTTTGGTTAAAAAAAAAATAACTACTTACAATTTGGCGCCAAAAGTCCGCGCTTTTTTTAATACCTATCTAGGGGCACTTGGATTTTTCGAGTTTCTAACGATACCTTAATTGTCGAAATCCATCCAGCCGTTTGAAAGAAACGTAGGAATAAAGAAATTTACAAACATACAAGATACGCGCGAAAAACAATACCCTTCCTGGCAGTCGGGTAAAAATAAACACAACATTTTCAACTTCAATAAATGCTTACAGCAACATTTATTCTTCAGTACTGACTATTGAATAATTTACAGCAGTAGCAACGTTTGTGAATAATAATCCTTATGAAGCAAGTACTGCATTGCGTCTCTTATGTTTGTTACAATATCGACGTAAACAACCAACTGCATACTTTTGGGAACACTTATTATACAGTGCATTAAACCTGGCGCTTCTGCGACATGTAACTATATTTCTAGGAAAAAAACCTTATGGTTCACGTAATAAAGTTTTTTTTCGAGCCTTCATAAAGTAAATATATTTTTATCTGTTATATTATTTTTGATAGAGCGTCATAACAGTATCATTTATGTAAACGGTTTTGGTAGCTACGTAACAATTCTTTCGACATACCATTACTGTTGTTTGCAATAACTATGAGTAATAGCGACGAGCTAATCCGCACTAGGCCAGCCTGAGTGGATTATGGCCTAAACCCTCTCAGCTCAGTTAGAGGAGAGGAGACCCGAGCCCAGCAGTGGGACTTAATGGGCTGTTGATGATGAATAGCGACGACCTTTACAAACATCAAGATACGACATTTAGAAGTTATTCCTGTCATTTTGGATTGCACACCGCGTTTTTACAACATCCGATATGAAAAGAAGATTTGTTGACACATTGTATCCTTACCTTATATTCCGGCACCACACGATGAAGGCATAAAATATAAATCCGAAGCAATGAAAATCTCAACAAAGAAACAACAATACAACTTATGTCAAACGAAAAACAGCTCAGTCATCTTGTATAATTACAATAATATTAAACATTATAAACAACATTAATGTTTGAGACCATGACTAATGTGTCAATCCCAAAGTACGTATGAAATCGTGTGAACTTTGTTGATGTTGTATCGACTCAATTTCGCAAATAATTTAGATTTGACGATAAATGCAGTAGGACCGTGATGACGATATTAGAGTGAGAAATCTTTAGACGTAACAACTTCTTAGAAATAAAACGTCTCAAGAAGTACGGAAGTCTCTTCCCCGTCAATAGGGTGGATTCTGTTCTAAACATGTAGGGGGTGATCAATTGGAATCAAATGGCCTTAGATTTGGGCTCAAACACTGTGAAACTCTTCGAGGCGAGGCCACTACGAATTAAATTACATTTGTCGTTTAGTGTTTATAAGCAAGTAAAACGTCAAAACATTGCAATTGATTGCAGACTATAGATAAAGATGCGACAGCGATCTATATAATATTATATGATTGTCTGCAAAACGGTTAATAGATATGATAACGCTCAAAGTTCTTTGACCGTTAACTAGATAATATTCTTTTTTGTCAGTATTAACTTAATTGAATATATAATAACAACATTTCACCGCGACTGGATTTTATCATTAGTCCATTGAAATGTTACAATTTAAGGACCGAATATTGCATTTTTTAGAGGACGCAATTTTAGTTTTGGGACATGTTTTCCCCCCTTTTTCCAAGATGGCGGCCGGGGGAAGGGTGGCGACCCCACAAACTTCTATTGACCCCCCACACATGTCCCAAAAATAAAATAGCGTCCTCTAAAAAATGCAAAGCTCATGTAACATTTCAATGGACTACATCTATTATAAGACATAAGCATTGACAACAGACCGTCCATTTATTTACATTAGCTAATTACTGAAACAATGTGTTCAAAATACAGCTGGCACGATTGAATCTTCGTTACATGCACGTGTCACTAGACATGTTATAACTGGGTTATTTCAGTAGTTGGTAAACAAGTGGCTGAACTAAAAAATCTTTTTATGACAATCTTGAACGACAGAAACTAATACAGGTAGGTACGGAAAATGAGGTTCTGGGCGGCTAGAGCTAGTGAAACTCTTATGTAAAATTAAACCGCGTTACAAAAAACACGAACAATATCTTGTAGGAAATAAGAGTCGGTAGTGCACGCTCATGACCCTGTAAATTTTGTCATTTGTCAACCTTGACAGAATGAATTGAGGCTAATCATACAATCTTCAAAGTAATTGGCGCAATTAATTTGTTCCTTTTGTCTCTTCTATTGATTTTATACTTCGGTGGGTCAAACTGCAAACTGTGCTTCGTAAACATACAAATAAGTACCTAATCTAAGACTTGTCAGAACTCTTTTTAACACCCGACCCCCGATTTTTTTTAAATCATGCTAGTTCCGCGCGCGGATTCGCACCTTTCACCCACGGAAGTGGATTATCGGGTTAAATAAATGTGTCATTGTAATGTATAACCTATATTACTGTAAAATTATGCCAAAAATCCATTCTGTAAATTTGTGTGAAAGGGTAGCAAATGTCCAAACATACAACCAAACTCATGAACAACTTTTAAAAACGCTTTTTTTTTGCCCGACGTGGCAGACGACCTTGCGAGCTACTTGATGGTAACCGCCACCCAAGTACATACATGGCTGTGGCTTTTAGTATTGATTGGGAAAGAACATAACCAAGCTGCCAATCGAAAAGGAATAGGGAAATAGGAAGGAAAATTAAGGGTACTGGGAGGAGGAAATGGGCCTTATAGGTGTAAGTATATTATGTAGTAAGTATTATATTATTTCGTGGCGCCAACTTACTTTATATTATTCACAAATTAAACCTTATTTTGTAGATAGGTGAAACTGGCTTCCATCTTTAATATTCAAGTGCAACGTTATCCGAAGGTCACCATAGTTCGTCAACACGGTGTCGCAATCTCTACACCAGATATAAAACACATATAACTCAATTACAAAGACGTAACATGTATCACGGTACGCGCTCGAAATATGTTTGGCAAAAGATCAAAAAGAAACGACTACCACAATTACTAGACGATAGATATGAACTTTCTAGTGCCCAGCTGGCATATTGGCAATGGTTAAGAGATATCTCGCAAATTTTACAGTGATAGCTATTATATCAGCGTGATCCTATCGACTGATATTAAATTTTATGATTAAATACATCTTAACAATGAAATAACATTTTAGACAACAGTGGATGTACAAATTAGGTACAGTACGCAAAATATATAATACAAGATATTATTTGTAGAGCAAATCAATAGTCAAGGTGAGCCTGTTGCCGAAAATTTCGCCATTGTGGAAAAAATGCCCGTAGCATTATAGCTAATTCTAGAAATAAAGAATACTTATCCATTTCCTGATAATGAAAATATTCGGAACCTTATTAATAGTTTCAAAGGCTACCTCCAGCATTCCAATATAGAAATAAATTTTACCTGTTTGCAAATTTGTGTGGGTTAAACATAGCATGACTTATTGTGTTCCTTGGATACGAACCTTACAATATCTAAAACCTGAATTCGCAGAAACGACTCAAGTCTATAAACACAAATCGAGATAATTAGGCATTCTCCATTTATCATGCTGCATGCTTGTAAACGTGATTTTGCTTCTTGGAATTCGTAGACGCGATGTTGCTTCGATATCAGGCAAAAAGGAAACATAATATCTTTTCTACTGCACGTATTGTTGAAACAATTATTTATTACTCTTAATTATAACAGGTAGTATAGTATCGTATAGTCGTAAAAACAGAGTTAAAATTCGAATTAGATTTGAAGGTGATCACTATCAGTTATACGTGGTCTATTTTATTTACAAATAAGGCTATGTAGTAATCAAGCCAAAATTATTCGTAACGCCGTATCTATAACACACGAATAAGGAAAATCTAAAAAAATCATAGTAGCTCTATGTCTTGAGGGTTAACAAGGTCATTGTATATTCTACGGCATTATTATTAAACATTATTATGTTGGAATTTTATTCTACGTTTCATTACAGTGCTGGTGCGACAGCCGGCAACACACATAAGCCTGCTGAAATAGCCAGGCAGCCTTATTTTACAAAACAATGATGTCGTCGACATTCACTCGCTTGTCCGCATGAGCTGTCGAAAACTGATAGAGATATACTAATTTAACCAAAGCTTTCGTATAACGCTCACACACTATAATATTAAGATTACAGCATCACCCTCATATATTATTTAATTCGCGACTGCGACAAGCATTCAGGTGACCCCAATATAGGACCCAGTTTCATCTCGTGCCAATTTTCCGGCAACATGTATCCTAAATAGCATGCGGCATGCGGATAATGAAGCCACCTCGTTACGAACTCACGTGCGTACGATATTAGGTTACGCAGTACAACACGTGCAATGTAAGATTACGCATGTGCAGGCCTGTATTTGTAAATTTCAGTCACGAGTTTCCGAGTAAGAGGAAAAATATCCGTAACAGGCGTAACTGAGTGTTTAAGTTTATGTAATCAAAGGAAAATGGAAGGTTGCAGCAACTATTCAAGTCCGGTACACCAGATAAACTAGCTAACACCCGCGGCTTCAGCCAAGTGACATATTGTGTAAAAATAAGCCTGTGTGGTTTTCCAGACTATATAATTTGTGTCAAATTTCATGCAGATCCATTCAACCGTTTGGCTATGATAACAAACAAATCCATCTATCCTAACTTTCGCATTAATAATACATACTACATAGAATTCTTTATTTTATTTTTTTTCTTTATTTGGCCACTGCTCAGCTCCTATTGGCCGTAGAGTGATGTTATGTAGCCTATAGCATTTCTTGATAAATGGGCTATCCAGCAGTACACAATTTTTCAAATCGAACCAATTTCTGAGATTCTAGTGTTCAACCAACCAAACAAACTCTTCAGCTTTAGTAAGATTTTTAGTATTAGTCAACAGCAGTGCGCTAGTGGACATAGATGTGTCATGAGTATCTCCAACTTCATCATCAACAACCCATTTTGTCAGAATATATCTGTGCACAGCACAGGTCTTATCTAACAAGAGGACGAGGAGGACATGTGCATACTGTTTATAGTAATAATTTTCCAAGGCAGTCTCTTTATAAATAGACTCATAAGAATTTATTATTTTCTCGAGAGTTAGTTGCAACCAAGTTCTCAAGAAGTCTAAGCGGAAAGTTTATATTTCTAATTCAAAGCAGGATACTGGCACTATCGGTTACCTGCCTGCCTGTTATTTCTAGTGCACTAATCAACTGTACCCTTCGAGATTCCGCTGCACAAGGAAATGATAATTCTGTTGAAATATTTCCATCACTGTGAAGTTTGTTGTTCTTGTACTTAATTATTTTCTTTAACTTTCTGAAATATTTGCCAAAACAACTGATATCGATTAAATCCTACTGTGAGAGGTAAAATTGATATTAAATATATATTATATAAAATTTATAATATACGATATTTATTGTAATAGGTATGATATTTTTCACCCTGATTTTGATTGCTACCTTTAAACGTAGGTCAATTCAACAATTTTCAACAAACAAAACAATTTTGTTGCTTCTTCATTAGAATCTTTCTGGAAATTGTATGAAATAAAGAGTTTATCCATAACCATCATAAAGACAGGGAATGAGCAAACGATATTGAAGGTGTTTTTGTTTATTTATTACCTACACACACGCCAGCAAGTTCACTTAAACTAAACACGACAAACAAGTAAAATCTATCAACCGTAAAACAGTATATTTACTTAACTTGCAGATAAAAAAAGGATAAACACTGAGCAAGTACATACATACATAAAATAATTAGCAAAACAATATAAAAGCATATTACGCAACATTAGCCGCTTGCAACAAGCAAGAAGGCGACGACGACGCATCGATAATTATGTGAGCAGTGTGAGCACGCGCTTGTTGCTCGCGATCGTTCATCGTTCGTTGTACGTATACGTGGTTATTGCCCTGACCGTGACGGTCGCTTTGGGCAACCACCAATCACGAGACACAAATATTTCGCAGTCGTGGAAGTAATCGCGACATGATGGATGACAGTTGAGTTCTAAATGATCGACCTTGCGTAGGTTACACACACTATTATTAGGAACAGGTGCCCATTGTTTTACAATTGTCTAGCTGTACAAACAAGTTGATGAGGTTAAAGACATTATTAATGTCGTTGGAAACTACGATAAGCTGTAGGCTTTTAAATTGAATTAGCATTTGGAATAGGTAATCTAAATGGTTAATTTTAGAGCCGTATTAATACGTATCGATGTATCAGGGAAACCCCAAAATTTAATAAGCATACTAGTTCTACAATGGAAAAACAGGATTTATGCTAGTCTTAATAATAATCACTATAGAGCAAAGTGCTTTTATATTAACCATTACTAAACACATGAAATAATTTTAGTAATGTTTAAAATATGTTGTCTCCGGATGTTAAGACATTTCTTGCAGTCCCTTCGTTCTTTCCCACAGCTGAAAGAGAAGCATAATGTAAAATATTTTAGTATAACAAACAAGTTGTACGACTTATAAGGATGATAAAAAATTATGACGGTGCATTTAATTTGAAACATCCAAGTTCAATCCAGTAAGCCATGCAGAACAAAACTGGCCGAGGCATTTACGAACCAGTACCTCGTATGTATTCCCGTAACAAAGAGGGTGCTTATCTTACTGCAGGGAGGAGCACGGCACGTGTTCGCGATCAGCTGTTAGCCGGGGTCGACGCACGCCACGGCCGGTGAATAACACCGCCCGGCACAAAACGTACTAGAGTCAACGCACCGGCTAAGAAAACTGAGGTCGACTTAAAACGTCCGGGTAAAGCTTACATACAAGACGCGTACCAAAATGGTTGTCAAATCGGTTCGTGAGTCATCGAGCAAGCAAAAGCGCATATCGATAAAAGGAGAACATGCATTGTTCCTTTGTGGCACTAAACTCATCATGTATGAAATCATATACATACTGAGATAGTGGAAACAGGTAATTGTTTTACAGAGCTATAAAACATTTTTATGATTGTCGTTCATAATTTTCCAATTCTGCGGGCGTAGATAAGTCTGCAAATATTTTCCATTGGTAACGTCTATAGAACAATTTGCGAATAAACGCTATGTGTGGTGTAAAACCGGCGTTTTTCGATATAATCATATTTGTATTGCGTCTTGTTGAATAAATATGTATTATTCCGAGTGTTGGCAGAACTAATTAAACTACTTGTGAGCTGAAATATTATAGGAAATTAAATCTAAAGTTAAACCATTCTATTGTTTGTCTATTTGCTTGCGCCGTCGAAGGCAAGCTCTTTACCACTTTATTATTTGAGATGCTAATGCTCGTACGTTTAGTGGTCGTAGCTAAGTACTAAACACTAAAACAGTAAAATGTAGACAGCTCTGCGATTAGATCAGTAATACACTAATGCATCATGCTTATTTTTTATTTTTCACTTGATGGTAAGTGGTTACCGCCGCTCAAGGACGTTGGCAATACTAGGGGCACAGCCAAGCCGTTGCCTACCTAGAGAGGATAGTTCTATTTAATTTAGGAAGTGTTATTTCGAGTTTTGAGTAAAATACTAATATTTAGTTACAACCAGTCAAACAGTGCAAATACTTATTAGATGAAACAAAATATAAAGATAAAACGCACCAACGATAACGTTATAAAGGTCAGAATTTAAATTGTCACCGTTATACGTATAACAGTACTCCATGGTTAATAGGTCATGCTTGCAGCAGGGGAACTCTGCCTCTTAGACGGCTAATAGAAAACTATAAATTTACTTTGTCTTATACGAATTTACCTAAAACTTTTGTTTTAGAAACCTCTCCAAGCATTTTGGAGTAATGGCATCAGTAGAGCCATTTGCGTCTTACATAAATCTATATCTTCTTACGAGTACATATTTAATAAAGAAAAACATATTAACAAAGAAAAAGGAAAAAAGACACAATACGACATCCACCGCAATAACTTACTGCAGAATTAATGCAATCGATGTTAATTAATGTTTAAAATCTCTCAACCGTTTCGTAGAGTAGAGACGGATATATGTATTTATGGAGGACGGTATTGTTCATAATTTTGGTAGTAAATTAGTTATACCTTTAGTAGTGATACAGCAGCTTATACAAGTTTTAATGTGAGGAGCATAACTTGCACATAAAAGCAGAATATTTGCAAGCATCGTTAAAGCCGAAGGACTAGGTAGGGATTTCGATGTTCATCGGTAATGACAATCGTTGTTCATCATAATACAAGTTATTTTGATATGTATAAAATAAATATTCCATGCAGAAATGAGAAAATTATACATTATATAAATAGGTAAGCACTGTTAATGTAAAAACTTTATCGTTATGACTAACCTGACAAATTTGCAACAACATTGAATAATTCATTTATTTTTTCCGAACGCGTAGTATTTTGAGAACAAACATCGGAAGAGCGTATTCTAGTTAAAATATGACACATAACATAAACTATTGACGATTGTGCAATGTACAATAGTATTCATTTGTCACGTTAGGTACAACAAGCTATGAGAAATTGTAGCACATCATATTAATGTAACTTTGTCATACCCAGTTACCTGTTTGGTTGGCTTGTTGATGATTAATAGAAAGAATTTGAATGCAAGTCATATACAGAGCCAAAGTAAAACCCAAATAAAATGTGTGCAATCTAAATTTACGATTTTATTTTGCTTTTGATAGAGCGGAACACCGAAGATCTAGTTCTAAAAATGTTTGCAAGGACTGTAGGAGGTCATTATCGCAAATGGGCACAGACAGAATGAAGAGCAGATTATAAACGGATTTGTAAAGGGTACCAATGGTGTTACAAGCATCTCATGTTTACGGTAACTGCTTTCCATCACTTAGGCATGCTATGCCACCATCGCACGTCGTACAAAATAAAATATGCGGCGGAATGAACTGTGTGGTTAATCAAGTTACTAATAAAAACAGATACCTATGCAGACTACACATTTATCCAACAACACAATGGAAAAATCCGCAACAATACTCAATACCAAATAACCGCAGTTATAATTGAATATGACTTACAATCCAAGATCACGTTCACCTTACAAACATAATTTATATATCTTAGACATACTGACTCACAATATGGTCGATGGCAAATAATAATCAACAGCCGATTACTCATAACTCTACAACTCAAAGTTTGAGAAGATTAGGTCATTCACTCTATATCATAAATACGACTGTCTGAATGTTACCTCATGACAAGTAAACCCACGAGCTGATCAACAGCTGTTGCGTTGCTCTAAGAGTAGCAGACTGGCGGTTGCTAAACTGCTGGTTGTGGCTGCGATTTTTACATTGGACAAATATTTATATACGTTTAAAACTAGCTGTTTTGAGCCATACAATATTAATTATTCTGTGGCCATACAAAGTATGCAGAGTTGCAGACGGAGTTGTGGACAACAACTAGTCGGTTAATAACACTGCGTGGGATCCGTTGATAGATTTTATTGCTTCGATGGCGTTGTTTACCTCCCTATAAATAAGGCAGTAAGTACAAAAGATACAAAATTTTGTATCAAGTTATAAGAAATAGCTCGGCTGTGGCTGAAATTAGTTGAAGCCTATAGCCAGCAGTGGACGTCATTGGGACGATAAGAAAACGCTCGCAGTGGCGGAAATTAGGTGAGGCCTATGTCCAGGATTGGAAGACATTGGGCTCATATGATGACGATGATAAGATATTATTTGTTCTAAAAGGCGTGATCTATATACATATATGTATAATTTATCAGTTTCTTATCCGAAGTCCTCGGCTTGTGAACTTCATATTTCGTTATAATAATATATAAACAACATCGGATATACTTACTGTCCAACATCACACTGCATTTGGCCAAATGTTAGCGTTAATTAACTCTCAACTTTAAAGTTTACGTTAATTTTCCATGGTTCAAATGGCATGTCCCATTGTTCGAACGTCGGAAGAAAACATTTTACCCTGGGCCCAATGGCACCACCGTAAACTACTTATGGTAGGATTCGAAAGAGAGAAAAAGAGAAGAAGAAGTAGTAAGCAAGCAACTAGCAGAATTTCAATCTATTATATTTTTTTATCAGTTTATAACATCTCCTTCACGTCTAGTCTCTATTCTAGTAGAGACCAGACCAAAAAGTTGCTTAGTGTCTTTACTTTTCTCGCAAACAGCACAACATTCGATTCGATTAATGTTTATTAAGATAAAGGGGCTTCAGGTACTAAACGCTATAATTTAAGAGCAGTCTCGTTTATTTTCGTATCGCGTATTGACGTGATACTAAAACGTGATGTCCCCACGTTTTAAAGATCGGTCACGTTTTCACCTCAGACAAGATTAACTTTCAGCGTATTAGAGTCGTTTCCAGTGCGTATTATAATGAATATTGTGCACTTTCAACATTGGTGTGGGCAGTGATTGTTCCTATAGTACCTAAGTGGCCGTCAAGCTAAACAAATCACAGGTCATAAACGTCACCTTATTGGTAACACCGGATTTTTTATGGTGTTAACAGATGGTTGGTTTCTAGGGTGTTGTGTCTAAAAGCGATTTTGATAAATAATTAAAGAATAACAAATGCAAAACTCCAAAAAACTTATATAATCTTACGGAATGTTTACATAGATAACGTCAATTCTGCCAAGTATCAAATTTTACGCTAAAACCTTTAACAAACCAACATTATCGCACTGTACAAGTGTACAGTGTACTGATGGCGTTAAACCGTCAATACATTCGTCACGCTTACGCTTACGGCGCGGGCGACGCAAAAAATGATTCCATAGACAAATCCTCATTTTTCAAACTCCTTTTTATAGATTCAGTAATTTATACGAATCTGAGTTCCATCGTCCGATTAATTACATATTGATACTTTTTGTTGCTTAAGTTGAATGTCACGATTCTGAGTAGATCCTCAAATTACGGCAAGCCAGACGTGTACTGGAAAAGTATTTACCACCACTCCAACCCATAAACGTCCCACTGCTGGGTACAGGTCTCCTCCAAAGATTGTCGAGAGAATTAATTAGTCTACTATACCACGCTCGCCAGACGGGTTGGTATAGGGTTTGTATGGAATTTTCCTTTTCTTGCAGTGATCTTGTCTGCATAAGGTCCCTTAGTCGCCTTTTACGACGCCCACGGGTTGAGATGGGGTAGTGGCATTATGTATTCTTAATTCGCCACTACACAAAGACAAAAAGTACGAGTATTTACCTACCCACTTTAAAATATATAAAACAAGCGACATTTTTAATAAATTGCCGTGGAAGTAATATTCGTAACTGTTTTCATCATTATAGGTAGCTAGTTAATTGAAGTGAGGTTACAAACGATAATATCGTTTATGTTAAGCCTGGCATTTGGGTCAAGCGAGTCAAGTACGATGACATTGGTGAGACAGGTGGCAAAAAACGTAGCTTAGTGGCGCCCCTATTATCTCTAATAATAACGTTGTTGTTAGCGATGTCTTAATACTCATTGGGGGGGAAAGGGGAACTGGCGTAAAGAACTGTGTCGTTACAACGCCTTCATTTAAAAGTAATGTTTCTGTCTCTGATATCGCCAATGATAAGCCAATATCTAACTCCTGTTAAACAGAACCTAATTCCACCAAAAGCTCTGGATATTTCACTTATTTCGGACGATTATTTATGCCAATTAATTATTTCTGTCTGCATCTCGGCTTCTCGACCCAAAAGAAGGCATAAGGGTTGCACCACATTCCGTTCGTTCAGTTAATATTTGTATTTGGGTTTATTTATTACACTTGCTACTTGTACTTACTTAATTATATTTTTTTACGTTTAGACTATGACCGGATGAGGCAGTGATGATAAATCTGATTACAATACATCTCCCTTCTTCTTCCTTAAATGTGAGGAATCTCAACAAGTAATATTAGTACAGGCATCGGATTGTGATATTATAATCAAATATGAATTATATCGCTCTACGATTGAGCACACCCCGGCCTTCACGGCACTGAATCTTGACCCGTTCAAGCCAAGGTCAAGGCCCCAAGATTATGCCAATAGGTATCAACTCACCTAAATATTTTATCAAAGGATTTATTAAGTATTTTAGATATAGAATCTACCTAAATTAGATTGTATTACATTTTATGGCAAATTATATTTAAAGACTTTTTTTTAAAGACATTACTCTACACGATATTAAGGGCAAGGGTCGATTTAAGGCCCCTCTTGAACACCATGTAGTGTAATATACTATTGATACATTATTAGTATACTGCACTTCACGGTGTTGAGGAGGTGCCTTAAAGGAACCCTGAATATCACTCATGGATGTGAATAGCTGACAACCTGACAATAGAAAATGTGCTTTCATTATTTTATCGATAAGTCGCATTGTCAATTGCCGGTCAAAATGGTAAACTGTGTTGAATAACGTAGTACCTACCACCTTAAGGTTTTAATTACAAATAAGTACTAAACTTATCTGAAAACTTGCTAACAAAATTATTAATTTTATAAAAACAGGTTCGGCAATATAAATAAAACAAATGCGATGGATACAAATGACAAGGAGGTAGACTATAATACCATTCTATAATTAACGTATTTTTATTTTACACTTTAAAATGGCCAAAGGTTGTCAGTGACACACCTGCCAGTTTTAAAGAAAATATACAGTTATACACCTACCCACCTCCTTTCTCTGCGTTTTTGTATCTCATTGATATGCGAATGATAGATGAATCGATAAGGACCCGATAGTATCACAAAATAGCATTTTTTTAGAGTTCCGTAGCCACAATGGCAAAAACGGAACCGTTATAGTTTCGTCATGTCCGTCTGCCCGTCCGGCGTCCGTGTGTAACAGGCATTCTACTCCAAAACTACTCATACTATTCTACGTACTACATATCGATGAAATTTGGTAGGTTTGGTAATTAAATAATAAAAATAAATATTATTATGGGGGGCACTCCATACATGTAACAGATGTTGAAATTTGATGACATGAAGATACGCTCTTTCGACATGCTAATAACCGGTTTTTTCATTATTTGAAGGAGTATAGATATTTGCCATGGCTATGGGACAGGATTTTTTAAGTGAATTTCATCAAAACGGGATAAGAATAGTAAAGGAAATTATTTCCGTACGTATCGTTCGTATTTGTAGTTTACAGCATATAATTATCACCTCTTCGCTTTGGTAAAGGCCGTTACTTGATATATTAAATAGTTTGATACGGACGCTAAAGCTGTACGTAAATTCCAAAGAGCTCCGGGCATTACTGCTAGTAAAAAAACAATCCTATTAGACCACGCCACTTTGAGTCGCAGACGATATCCCATTATAATTGTGTGCCAAGGGGAATTACTAATACCTAGTCTTGACTACATAAATGCCTTTGACGGCAAATAGGTACGATTCATAACTATGGTAATCCACGAGATTAAAAGGGAACGCCGTCTGCGAGGTAACTGAAAGATAGGTTCAGAGAAACTATTGTTATAACTATCATTTACCTCAAGTCTGCAATCGTTGAGTGTGATAGAGACAACTGTAGCTCAGACAGATTATAAGATAAAAAATTGTTGTTGGAATATACCTATTATAAAAATTGTCGAGATTGGCTTCCTTCATTCTTGACTCCCTTAAAGGGAAGTAACCTTAAGCAGACAAAAGCAATGCAAAAAAAAAGGAATCTTCTAAACAAACCCCTATACCAACCAGTCTGGCCAGCGTGGTATAGTAGGCTAAATTCCCTTCACATTGTTTGGAGGAGACCCGTGCCCAGCAGTGGGACGTTTTTGGGTTGTATTGATGATGATGAAAATAAGTAGATAATATAACTAGGCTGTAAGATATCCAAAAATTATGCTCCCATAAAAGTACTAACTGCGCCACCGGCGAAAACTAGTTTTAAATATTATTAAACACTATTTACCTAACAGACACATTTATAATGTAAATGTAATACATTATGAATCATACAGACAAGAAACAAGGCATTATAACATCTGCGCGACATTGAGTACGCGAAAATGGTAAAAGATGGCCGACGACTAACAAACATGCCTACTCATGTTTACAAAGGTTGTTATATTGACATAAGTATTGTCTTCCTTTTATGTGCTTTTGTATTTACAGCTCATTAACTTTAAACTTGTGAAGGAACTAAATTAATGATGTGTGTGACTATGTTAGGGAATTAATTAAGTTGTGGAATGAAATATGTGCTATAATACATGACTATAACTTGAGGGAATGAAGTCACAATTTGCAGAACCAAAAGTAAGAGAGTCAAGTATAATATTATGTAACCTAAATTTTTTAATGGCAGCTATTATATGGAGTTGCAGTACAATATATTTCTTATTCATGTTCACTTGATGTACTTTATTGGGATCATCACATAAAAACTACACAAATAAAATTACAGAGTGACTTAATTTTCCAGTATTGTTATATCAAACAGCATAATCCATACAAATTTTACAAGTCATTTGTAGATAAGATATCAATCAGGTAAATATGTCAATAGTGATTGAATGAGGCAGTTGAGCGTTTGTTTATATTCAAACAAATTTAATGCATGTCTAATAAACAGAAATTTTTGTTTCATATTGTCAAGACTTTAAATGCCATGGGGATAACCAGTGACCACCTAATTAATAGATTTCTCATTGAGTCTGAAAGCTTTGCATCCAAAGTGTTAAGGGCAGGTTATTTTCTTTTTTGATGGTGGTACTTAAATAAAAGTATGTTAAAGAATTATAAAAAAATATATTTTTTTAATATTAATAAGCAAAATAATACAAAAATATTTGCTGTTGCCTGAGACAAAGTTGATAAAGGCATTGTATAGGTAGCATAATAATTGGTTATTGATGACATTAGCTATGACTCACCATTGCCCTTATTTTATTGTTAGGTACATCATAGGTAGTAAAAGTTTCATTAAATGACAGTCTCATATTAAAAACCTAAATTGGTGGTCCCAAAGTGATGATGTACTCCTAAGGGTCAACTGCAATGTGCAAGGGGCCCATATCAGCCAAAAAGTATAAATAATATAATTATCTAGTCATAAAATCAGAATATTTAGCCAAAATCGAGAAAAATATTCTAAGTGGTATGTACATACAAGACCAAATTGTGAATACTAGGAACTAAATCACACCTGAAGTACATGAGAAAAATATTTAAAATATTTTCTAGAACATTATTACAACTCAAATAAAATCAGCAAAAAGTACAAATTTATGTATTTATCTTGTATCTAATGTTTTTACATTGCAAACTATGAATTCATGGAAACTTATGTTATATAAACCAACCGCTGTATAATGGTTTATTAACATTCTTGTGTGCTACATGATGGTTAATTATAATTCAACTTTTAAAGCAATTTTATATTTTCATTTAAGTTTTAATTTAGTCCTATCAATAAAAGATTTTATTGGACATCATTATGACATATAAAGTTTAAAAAGGAAAAATATATTTTTTATATAACTAAAAACTATATTTTTATTGATTATGTCATAGGTCTGCGCAGTAAACAAGACTATGTTATTGGCTACCTAATACAGGTATGTGTATACTCAAAACTAGACCAACAGAACACTCTCTGGTTCTCTGGTTAACATAGGTAATGACATTGGAAATGTTTTAGAAGACCATGATGACTGCTAATGAGACTTAAGATGATTAGAGGACCTTTACTCAGCGTTTACTATAAAACCTGATCTCTATTTTATTCTTAGGCCCATTTTATTTGTACTAAGAAAAGCATTATTTTAGGTCTAATCAATAATTAAGTAAGCCTCAAGTATCTCATATTAAACAAAAATATATGATTCAGTAATACACTAGACAATTACACCAATAACTAAAAATAATTCTTTGTTTTCCTAGCAAAATAGTTCAATGGAGTTCATTAACACTTTGTACAATACATTGCAACCACAAAATCCACAATGATTTTAATAAGTTACCTATATAAACAATAGAAGGACACGTAATATTGCAGCTTCAATTACTCATGAAAACAACGCAATAAGTAGAATAAAATAGTTAAAGTTTAACTCATAACCTACAAACTATCATAGACGTACTTATTTTGAAGAGTACAGTTAGGTGAACAAACTCACCTATGGTTGCGAACTCGTCCGGCGTTCTGCCGCCTGCCAGCAGCCAGCGGCACCAATCTATGGTCTCCCACTCGTCGATGGCTTTGCTCGGGTTCAGCAGCACGTCCAGCAACGGACCCAAATGCCGAGGGGATCCATTCTCACAATCCGCGTGTATGTAAGCGGCTGCGCCCCTTTTACCCTTTTTCATCAACACTTGAGCGGTCGAATTTGACATTTTGTCACTTTTATCAACACAAAACTTTTTATTCACACTAAACACATAAGTCACCGTATATTTCGGTCACTCACGGAAGAAACACTATTTCAAGTTTTACATAAGGCAATGAACTGCGATCCGTAACGACGTCGTGGTTTAACATTTTTGTAAGTCACGGATGCAATTTCGATTAAAACTATATAAACGCGAATGCTCTAAACGTGAATCAAACAGCAAATATTGAAAATAGTTATAAATAACACCGTTTTATTGAAAATATGCAATGCAGAAACAACTCGGCCATTCATTTGGTGTTCTCAATGTAAAAATAAATTTTACCTCCATGTTTCAATCTATACCAGTGCAAAAAAATATAGTATAAAATTAAATTTGTGTCAATCATAAAATTACAATTCGATTTATTTCTAAAGAAAAATCTTCAGCAAATATTTATAAAGAGATATAATAATAATTCAGACGTTTGTAATCAAAGCCTAAATTTGTGTTTATAATGGTCAGGTGCAACCTTAGATTTCAGAAGTTGGAATAGTGGTGGAGCCGCGCCGCGGTGTGGATGCGGCGGTGGAAGAATCTATAAAGTGATGAAGAATGAAAAAGTATTAAAAAGAACCTGCGGTTTTTGTTACAACCTTGGCTTACATTATTATGTGAAGATGATAACATAAACTATATGATGTAGCCTACATCATATAGTTTATGTAGGGAATATAATAAGGATCTTCACAAAAGTGGTGAGGGAAAGACGAAGTAATGTTGGGTCCATGGGTGGTTTAGTAGCCCAACTACGTAGTATCCCTTATTAGTCTGTGTGTGGCCCAACTATTTATTTTATTTATTTATTTATTTATTTATTTACAGAAACTTACATTCTATCATTACAGGTTTTAGCCTATTGCGACAGTGAAGTTAACATTACTTAATTCTAATACATAACATACCTAATATTAAATTTATGTAACATCTTCTTTATTAAATCTTATATCCTATAATATTATAAGTGGTTATTGTGAAGTCATTCAATGAGCACGCAAACAAATCTACTTCTTCAGCTATTATTAAAATGATCGCTCTCTTTACACTACCTAAAATTGAAACTAAAAAGAAGAAGGGATGAAAATGTTGTAGGTAGGATACAAAAGATATTACACTGAAATCGTGGTGCTAAATTAAAACGAATAAGCGCTTCTTGTCTGACCACAAAGGTTGTCTAACGAATTAAAATATTTTTTTTATGATTCTGGCTTTCTGGTTATGGACTGTAAATTCTTTAAAGTTCTAAAGAAGGAAGAGGGAAATTGTTTTAGTGGCAGTATATTTAAATAATATTATATTACGATTACGACATCTGAGGTGGAAGTATTTTGTTAATAAATTATATGGTAGACGGCTTGGCTCTCATCGTGTTTATTTGGATGCAACCAAGGAACTTATAACTGTTAGGAGATATGAGTTCCTTGGATCTAACACTTTGATGATTACAAAATTTAAATGTAAAAGAGTCCTAATATTAATGAAAAAGCCAGGTCCAAATTAATTTATTTTTAATATTTCTCAAATTATTGACTACCAATATACAGATATTAAACAGAAGATTTTTTGGAGATTTTTTTAAGTGGTCATTCTTTCATTCGGATAAATAAATACTACGCATAATGGCGGCACGCTGTTTTCACACGTGAATGGTATTTTGTTTTTGTGGACAAATCTCTTGAACAAATTTTTGTACTATTGAAATAAATATAAGTGTACTTATGTATCTCTAAATCTGTTGAGTCTTCAGTAATAGTTACAGTGCATTTAACTATTTTCTAACGCAAAAGATGGGGGAAGAAAATAAGGTTAAGTTTCACGAAATGGAACTAGATGATCGAATACTAAAGGTGATTATGATAATACTTGTACATTATAGGACATTTTACAATGTAATTTACTTAGAGTTGCTAAGTTTTGGTAGCAATTTGTCTCTTATTTCCATTGAGAAAATTATCAATTTGTTTTTACAGGCCATTTCACAGCTTAGCTGGTCAGAGCCCACGTTGATCCAGGAAACTGCCATTCCTTTACTACTAGAAGGCAAAGATGTATTGATGAGGGCTAGGACAGGCTCTGGCAAAACTGCCGCCTTTACTATACCTGTTATTCAGAAAATACTGAACTTGAAAAATATAAGTACACATCAGTGTATCAGGGCTTTGATACTCTCACCTAGTAAGGAGTTATGTGGACAGGTGAGGAAAAATACTTTTAATTTAAATAGGTTATGATTGCTTGTTGGTCATTGGCTATCAATATTCAATAATTATACATTGATTAAGCTGAAATTGTGGGCAAGCTGGTTATAAATAAATATTGGCTGTAAAAACATTTTTTTTATTAACCAGTCACAGTACTTAACAATTTAAATTTTAAACGAAATGAAACTGGTGAAGAATATATCCGTACCACGTGAATAAGTTGACAAAAACAAAATGTAAACTTTTCAGGGCAGCTATTTTTAAGTTTAAGTTGAGGTATCAACCTGAAATTAATATTAAATACTCAGCTCTGCTATCCCTTGGTGCAATAAAAAAATCAGAGTTCTAAGTAAACGCATGCTTCTTGAGTTCTAAGTAAATGCTCCATTTTTGTTGCTTATCTTGACAGTAAAAAGGCGAAACCTATACCCCCTGATTAGAAAATATGGACTAAGTATTAAAGTAGGCTTAAATTGACATAAGCCATTGTTTTGCTTAGTCCGTATTTTGTAATAAGGGGGATAGGGTACTTCCCGTTGACCTAGAATCATGGAATTTGGCAAGAAGCAATATCAAGTTGCACAAGTAAATCCAAAAAAAATATCCGAAAACTGTTCTCGTGTAGTTATAGCACTGAATATTACTACTATATTGGAAAGGGGTATAAGATGTTAAGCCTAAAATATTTGAGTAAGAGTGAGAGTCTGAACTGACTTTACATAAAGATGGACCTACCTACCTTTATGTTAATATTTATTCTAACTTATAGCTATCTCTTCATATTCCCTAAAATTGTAAAATCGTACAAACCCTCTCTCTCTATTGCGGTATTCTACCCGAACAATATAGTTTTATTTTCTAGTTCATAATTTCAGATTACATCTGTAATAGGTGATTTAACAACAAAATGTGCGAGAGAAGTCAAATGTATTGATGTATCATCTAGTGGTGACACGCAGACACAAAAAGCGCTGCTATTGGACAAACCCGACATTGTTGTATCCACACCGTCGAGAGCACTTGTACATTTGAAGGCTAATAATCTCAGATTGAAAGAAGATTTGGCAGTACTGGTTGTTGATGAAGCGGATTTAGTGTTTTCGTTTGGTTATGAAGATGAAATTAAGGAATTATTAGGGTAAGTTGCTGTAAATAAGATCCCTGACAATAATTACTTATGCTAACTTAATATTATAAATGCAAGAGTAACTATTTGTTACACTTTCAAGTTTTAACCACTTAATCAGTCTTTATGAATTTTCGCATAGAGCTGGAAAAGGACATAGGTTATAAATCGCGAAACTTCTAGTTCGCTCTAAAGTTGGACCACACTGCTGTTTAACATGTGAATGAACTTCGTTCGGGTGTGTGCTGGGGGCGAGAGCGGTGCTTAGTGTTCGGAAACACTCGCTCACGCCGTCGTTCCGTGATACGAATCGATCCGAACATACCTGAACGAAGTTCAATTACTATGTTAAACAGCAGCGTGGTGAAACTTCCGAGCGAATCAGAAGTTTGGCGCGACCTATATCCACACGATACAAGCGAAGCCATGGGCAGAAGCAAAATTATATTATGGTAGATGATACAGACAACAATATAGAAATGCAGAGGTTTATTTTAGGGTAAGAAGCAATTACCGTTTGTCAGGTTAGGGGAAAATGTCTCTTAGCATTGAGTTGTTTTATTTTAAAGAGGCTTGATATCTAATTATCATCATTTTTCTAGAGGGTTTTAGCTAGTTGTAATTTAAAATTCATTTTTCAGCCATTTACCCAAAATATATCAAGCAGTTCTCGCATCAGCCACACTATCAGATGATGTATTAAATCTCAAGAAAATTGTACTACGTAATCCTGTGACACTAAAACTGGAGGAACCAGAGCTGGCACCGTCATCACAGCTGCAGCATTACCATTTATTTGCTGAGGAGGATGATAAAGCGGCCATATTGTATGCATTGTTAAAATTGAACCTTATTAGAGGAAAGAGCATAATATTTGTGAGGACTGTGGATAGGTGTTACAAGTATGTATTCATTTTATTTAAGCTACGGACACTCCCCATGTTCTTTTCTACGAAACCTGCTCTGTTGAATATCATCATCATTTCAACCCGTAAACGTACCTCTGTTGGGGTCTGTTGGGTCTCTGCCAAAGAATGTGGAGGTAATTTAGTCTACTATACCTTGCTGGCCAGATGAGTTTGATGTATGTCTGCCGAATTCTAAAGTTAACTGGTGATCTGGATGCTATATTATTATACTGTCTGCTATTTCAATTTAAAACTGACACATGCTGATGGAACACATCCCATAAAATCATAGGCATGAGACAGTACCAATTTGCAGTGAATTTACATGATTTATACACACCCCAAGAAAGACTCCTCCTAAAGCTTACCATTGTTTCTGCAGGCACAGTATTCAAAATTGAAAGAAGTCCACTAAAATAATTGTTTTTCTTTCAGATTAAAATTGTATCTGGAACAATTCAAAATAGGTTCTTGTGTTCTAAACTCAGAGCTTCCAGCAGCAGTCAGATGTTTATCTGTAGATCAATTCAATAGAGGAAGGTATCAAATTATCATAGCTTCAGATGAAATGGCTTTAGAAAAACCGGATGGTGGGATATTACCTATAGAAGAAAGAAAGAAGAAGAAACAAGGGTCTAAGAGGAAAAAGGACAAAGAATCGGGTGTGTCGAGAGGAATTGACTTCCAGCATGTGTCTAATGTTATCAATTTTGATTTTCCATTGGATGTGAATTCTTATGTGCATAGAGCTGGTAGAACAGCTAGAGGAAACAATCAGGTAGGTTCATAATATAGGTGGAAAGTGAGGGAATGACTAATACATACCTATTTAGATAAAAAAAGAAAAAAATTGCCAAGAAAATTCAAGAATGAAAACACATGAATAAAGATTTTTTGAAGTCAGCTAAAATATGATTCTGAATAATTCAGCCTTTAAAATGTTATTTTATGATTTGATATTGTGTTTAAAAAAAAAATTGTTTTCTTTTGTGACTTTTGTGAATTTGTAATTATTTTACTAGCCATAAAAGTATTTTACAGTCACATAATTAAAAAAAAAAATTAAAACTGCTGTTTACTAATAAATTCAAATGTTTGTGTTACAGGGATCGGTGTTGTCATTTGTATCAATAAGAGAGAAACCATTAATGGATTCAGTAGAAGCACACTTATCTAAGGGTTTCAAGAGCCAGAAGGTTTTACAGTGAGTTTTTCTCATTACCATAATTATAAACAGTGGTTTCCTCAGGCTTCGCAATTATGATTCGTATTGGATATAATTGAACACATTATAATTATTAATTGTGAGGCCTACGTTCAACAGTGGACGTCATTGGGCTGATATGATGATGATGATTGGATATAATTTATACGCGATTTATACAGAGAGCATTATCTATATCCAGTGTAGATTGACTACACTTATTATTTTCAGAAAATACGAATTCGCACTGGAAGAAGTGGAAGGTTTCCGGTACAGGTCTAGAGATGCGTGGCGCGCGGTCACCAGGATAGCTGTCCGTGAAGCTAGGCTTAAGGAGATCAAACAGGAACTGCTTAATTGTAAAAAGTTACAGGTGAGATGCCTTTAGATATATTTACTTAGATTTTGCAATGAATTAGAAAGGTAGTAAAAGTATAATATTGGATCAAAACCTGATCATTAAAAGACAAACTAAGGACTACTCATGAGTATTTTGTTCATTTCAAAACTATTTTTTTTACTACACAGATGTATTTTGTTTTTGTGATGTTGGGCTAAGACAATACCTTTTTAAAAAGTGTTGAGCTATTTTTTTACAGTCTCAAACAAGTCTCAACTTATTAATTTGAATGAAATATCAGTTGTTTTAAATTCTGTAGGAATGCAACAAGAACTAAAATTCACATGATGACCTCCACGAAACATAACACATTGATGAACGACTAATCTTCTCTCTGACTATCCTTCTCTTCACACCCTTCCCACACATACAGGAAACTTTTTACTAACCCCCCTTTTTTCTTCTCAGGGTTACTTTGAAGAGAATCCAACAGACTTAGCAGCATTACGAAGAGATAAAGCCCTACACACAGTCAAAGTACAACAGCACTTGTCCCATGTGCCAGAATACTTGTTACCTGCCGCGTTGAGGAATGAGGAGTCCGTGGAAGATGAGCAGGAGACGGCAGCGGCACCAGCGCCACAGAAGAAGAGGAAACAAGCTGGGAATTATGGAAGCGCTAAGAGACATAAATATCAGGTGGGTTATGTATGCACTCAGAGGAAACCTACTGTAAGATTATCAATACCACTTTACAATTATGAACCTTGAATGCTATCAATATAAGATATAAATTGAATAATGCATTCATTTTCACTTAATACATTTTTCTAAAAGAGGTACATACGATATTGTCACCTTTAGACACGAGTGTGCGAAATAGATTCTGTGATAATATTGCTGCTATGACAAATGAAAATGTGGGTAATTTTTACAATAATAAGAGCATGTTTTCAAAAATTGGGTCGCCGTATAAAACGTGTTATTAAAAGTACTTGAAACTTACTAACATGTATAAAAATAAAGAAAAATGTTAAAAAAAGAGAAATCCGAGCAATGTGCTAATCTCTGTCTACTCCAACGGGATTTATGTTTTATAGGCTTGATATTACAATGGTTATTTCATCTAATTGTATTGTATTGCAGGCACGCAAGAACGACCCATTGAAGAGTTTAGGTGTGAAGAAGAGCGTCACCACGGGCGACTCGTAGCAGACACTTTGTTAGTATCCGGACGGATATATATTTTTATAGGACAATAAATGTTCATGTTCTTTTATATACGAATGTGTTAAGGGTTAAATACACTTGACTGTTACCAAATCGCTGCGAAGATAACTTAAACATATCAAAACAAAGATATTTTACTACTTTTTCGTTTAGTACTAAATTCTCCCAGATATTTACCATATTCTCTTTTTTATTTTCCAATACGGGAAATCATTGATATAGATAAAACTATGTTAGAGTCACTTATTTGATCCTACCACTCCTTAATTGAGCTTATGGTTTTATTTAATTTGAGTGTGTTCAAGTGTAATTTAATCCTCAATATAACATGTAATGTGTTGAAATAAAGTGTGTCTGATTTTGTGTATTTCTTTCACACAGCTCGCATCGTTGCGCCTGCGCAGTTTAGTGTAAACAGCGGTTGGTTAGTACCGTCAATGTTACATGTAACATTGATGTCAATAAAATAATCGTTATATGTCATGTTACTTTTTGTTTCCTTTATTTTTATATTTGAGTGAACATATAAAAATAATATAAGGCCATGTTTCATCACTGACTGTAAAGCGTCTCATTAATTATCCAAAACGTTATGCCCGCCATACACCTTCAAATATACTTGCACAATCTTAGACTTGTGCAACTCTATGTTAAGGTAAGCCGCGCCGGACTCCATTTTCCTGTGATTTTATCCTTTTCTCTCACATAGAACCGTCGTACTCGGGCAAGATAGTGAGTGAGAGTTGAGCGCAAAGTCGCGCGGTCCAAATGACAGAAAGGGATAAGAACACAGGAAAATGCGATACAGTGCGGCTAGAGTCCAACAGTAGGTAGTACCCTAAAGTTTTATGTGGAGAGCTTGAATTTTGTATTGTTGAAAACTTGGACGAGTCTGAGTTTGTGCAAATATATTGTAGTTGTGGGGTGGTTTTATATGTCGAATCTGTCAGTTATGTTTCGGATAGGATAACAAATGTTTATCAGCCATAGTGAAACAGTGCCTAAGTAATGTCTTGCTTTCGTACATATATAAATAAATTTGGTTAAAAAGGGTGAGTGCTGCATTTGGCATGCGATCTGTTTTCAAAAATTTTTTTAGGAAAACGGTTAAGAGAAGTAGATTTTGCGTGAAATGTTTTTTGCAAAATGTTACTTTTAAAAGGATTCTGTTTATGGCCCATGGTCTGTCGGTTCAGTCCACCTGGGTGGATCGTCTCACCCAGCTCCTGTTCTTGTCACAGGGGTACGTAAACAGACATATTCAGGTTAGTAGGTACTTGAAGAGTAACCAAACGGTACTTGCAGTTACACTTGAGGTTAAAGTGATGAAAGTATCAGTTGCAGTTAATGATGCAATTCCCAAGAATTAACTATTTCTTAGTGGATTACAATATCCAAATTACGAATTGGTCTCATTTAAAGTAATTGTAATCCTGTCCATATCAATAAATTACAAACGCTATATACTGGGTGGAAGTAAGTCCTTCCCGTACCGAAAACTGTTGGTAGCGATTTCTAAAAATCTAACAGAAAATAAAGGATAGCTAAATTTTTTAATGTAGTGCTAAATTATGCGTAAGAATGAATTTAAAATGATAATGGAGGAAATATCAGTTTTTAACATTTAGAAAGAAGAAAACACATTAAATTAATGATTTTATATCTTTATCTTGTATTTTTATAGAACTAAGTTTTGTCGACTATAGCCGATATCGGCGCTCTTGTATAGCCGCACCAGCGTCGGCTATACAGATATAAGTTTATTTACATTAACATTGAGAATCTGAAATCACTTTGCAGTGGAAGGTCAATAACTCACACTTTACGCGCCTGTATACAGATACAGGTGCGTAAAGTGCCGGTTCACTGTCTCAAAAGTGGATACCTACTTTTGAGACAGTGAACCTACTCTATTAATGAAACTATCCCCAGTTTTGGTAATGATAGGTCTATTACACCCAGTATTTAAGTGGAAATTTCTATGTAAAACTATTCGTTATTTGATTGAAAACTGCTACTAATTATGTGATTTCAAAGGTAAGTAAGAAGGTCTAAAACCGAAACAGTACAATATGTGTAAAATAATACAGTCAGACTAAATATTTAGCAGCTTATCTTCAAGAATCAGCAGGACCAAAGATCATCACGAATCTGTTAGTACAAGTTATTTTATTAGACCAAAGCGATCAACACAGACCGAACCAGACAGTTACCAGCATTACATTTGGTTAGTAATATGCTGTACTATTTATATTAACTAACAGTAGGTACTAAATTTAGTGTATGTGATGAATCATTAATATGATCAAATTTACGTACTTCTTAAAATTCACATACTTCTAACGTTTATCTTCTACATACTCGTACATAATTTGGAAACAGCTTGACAATGGTTCATAAAATTATACGGTTATCTTCTTTTATCTGTTCAATAGAGTTTGTTTGAGCTCATTCATAGCATGTTGACGTTTCTTTATAATATGATACGCGATTTTAGTATAAGTAAAATAAAAATTATATTATTTCTGTACTGCTACCGACCTTTATTTATCAATCCTGTATGTATTGATTACTATAAAATTCAATTGTTTCCTTACGTTCATAAATAAATGCCATACTCCATACATTAATAATAAGGTCATTGAAATGAATTCTATTAATTTTCACGCATTTTGATGGACCGCGCAGAACGCAAGTCCAACTACCAAAAATTACACGTACGACGTATCCCTATTTGGGATAGTCACAGACCGGCCAATCCCATCCGCAGTGCAATGGATGGAGCCGGCCCGGGGCAACCGCCTTCGTGATCACGGTACACCCTACGCAAGGTTAGTATGACATGCGTCAACCGCGCCAGCCTTTATATACCCCGCTCGGAGAATCTTAACACCGACTTTTAATTTCTACGGGATAGTGACATCTCTTGACAGTTAATGAAAACACGACAGTTGTCATGGTAATATTAAAATTGGTGGTCAAAATTTTCTTTTTTTTATTAGGTAAATAGAAGGTCAAAAATTCTAGTGCAAAAAGGCGTTAAATTCAGATAATTCAGAAATTTTTGTTTCATTGATTTGTTTAAATGGCATAGACAATTTGTAGTGTGCGGCGGGAAATTAGAAAAGCAGACTAACTGACTAAGCTTTCCACTTGGTAATTCCGTTAAAACTAAACTTATAGATTGTACAATTGTGTTGTTAGTTAATAATCTACGACTCATAAAGACATTCACTCATACAGAACTGCTCATTTTATTAGTTTTTCTCAATATTTATCTCAATGAGAGACAGCCTTGATAATAAAAGAATTAAATATGGATACCTAATGAGTAACAAATTCTAGTAATTCTAGTGGTAGGCTAAATTCCCTCCAGATTCTTTTGAGGAGACCCGTGCCCAGCAATGGGATGTTTATGTGTAGAAAATTAAATGAAAAATGAATGAGTACCTAATAAAATCAACATCATTAATTTTATTGCCATTTATTAAGGAGTCAGGAGTTTTGTAAGTTCTAAACTCCATAATGAAGTACATTAAATACAGATTTCTCGTTGATGGCAGACAAAATGTACCAAGATTGTTATAGATAGCTAGTCTTCAATTTTTGTGTTCTACACAATACACGATCACTCCGATCAGTGAAAAATCTTCTTCGTAGTCTTTCTCAACGGTGTTTCTTTTTCTCTTTCTTTTTCTTCTTTTGGTGTTCTACTCAACCAGAGTTTCTATTCACATGTGTGAAAAGATATGAATATTCACCAACAGCATATTATACCGGCCCTATTGGAAATCTCTTGAGGAGGCCTATGTTCAGCAGTGGACTTCCTGCGGCTGATATGATGATATTGTATATATATATATATATATATTGTATATATAGGTTGTGGAATGAACTCCCTAACGAGGTTTTCCCAAGGGACTACAGTATGGGGTTCTTCAAAAAAGGAGTGAATAGGTTTCTTAAGGGTCGGCAACGCCCCTGGTGTTGCAGGCGCCCATAGGCTACGGTAACCGCTTACCATCAGGCGGACCGTACGTCTGTTTGCCACCGTCGTGGTATAAAAAAAAAAAAAAAAAAATTATAGCTTGCCATTCGAAGTGTTCATGACTAATTTTTTTTATCCATGAACAGTTGTTTGCAGGCAAGTGTTCGATTTTTTCGTAATTTAATTATCTTTATTTTGATCTTTAATGATGTGATATTGATTTACTGTAAATACCTGCTTTTCAGGTTGCCTTGTACAGAAATAAGTAGGTAAGCCTACGGAACTACTCAGGCATTATATTATCTATGTTTAAAAACTGTCTGTTAAAACTAATTTTGTTCTGGTATCAAATGATTATGAAAAGATAAAAAAGACGCTCTGAATTGGTTTTCTTGTTATCTTCGAAGTTGCCAGAAATCGGTTCGTTGCAAAGAATCGTCATCACATCACATTGATTCTGGTGTTTCTCAAGGCGGTATTCTTTGTCCATTATTGTTTTTAATTAATTTTCATTATTCTCATTACTCAGAATCTTTAGTGTTGACTGATCTGATAGGTTTGGTTAAACGATTAATCCTTTGAAGTGCCAAGCGATTATCGTGGGTAGACAACGGCTCATGAACTTTCATCATACGTGTGTGCGGACCATAACTTAGCTTTTTTGGGTTAATAAAACCAACATTAACTATGTATAAATAGAATTTTTTATTTTTTTTCTTAGGTACGATTACAAAATGTCGCGTTTCGTCTTATTTATTTTTTCTTACTATTACGCCAAAATTTTGTTGTAGGCATTGTTACATGAAAGCATTTTTTTTGTAAAATTATAGGCTTTAATGATGCAGATATTAAAGGTGTACAAATATTAGTATATCGTACATATGGAAAATATTGCATTTTCAATTATTTCTTTTAAAAAAACACATAATTACGATATAATTGCCATATTGCCAACAACAATCTCGGCGTAAAAACCATCAATCAATATATAATTAGAGACTACACTTTTAAACTGATTTGGAGATCTTTTTCTTCTTGGGTAATTCTTTGACGATAATTTTGGAGTCACTGAATGCTCTTCTGAGTGAGAGGGCCTGATGTCCGGGAGACATGTTAGTGGAGGACTGTAGAGTGGACAGGGGTCTGTTGAGGTAGTACCCGTAGGGGCCCATCTCACGACGTTGCCATGGACTCGTGGTTATCCTGAAACATACAACAATTTATTTATTTCTTATACGTACTGTCTGATTTATTTTTATAATGCTTCATTCTGGGTATTGTCTTGAATTGATGTACTGCTCTCGAATCCACCACTTGCTTGCTTGCTTTGTAAACCACTTGCCATAGTAATTATTTTAATGGTTTTGATAATTTATTTTCTTTACTGATATATTATTTTACAAATGCTGGTTTTATCACTGGCATGGACCTTATTTAGGTCTCGTAAACTCTTTTTCTGATATTGAAACAGGCCAAGGAAATGGTTTCGATATAAAGAATATAAGCGCGCTAATATACGATGAATTTTATTAATACTACGGCAAACTGACGTAAGGGCCCGCCTGATCGTAAGCGGTTACAGTAGTCTATGGACACCTGCAACACCAGGGGCGTCACGAGTGAATTGCCGGCACCTCAAACCCCTTCCCTCCCCAATGACTTCTAGACACAACTAAGCACCAGTAGGAACACAACACTAGTATTATTATGGCTACGGTCTTCTGTAGGGTGGAGGTACTTTTTCAGGCTCTTAAAATGGACGTGGATCATATACAAGTCGCGATAGTTTAGTTCTTAGTACCCACCATATCATGAGTGGTTGAACTTCAGGCCTTGGTCGCGTCTGTATGTAGGTAACCAGCGGCGCCACTCCGCAGATCCATATCATCCATTGTTGCATTATCTTGCACGTCTTAATATCCTGTTCCATCAACACATCGTTCTCCTGAAAAAGCTTCATATAAATCTACCACGCTTATGAAAGATTATTGTCAGAAGTGTCTGTGGCAATCTGAACGTCTTTTAGCGTAGGTACTCACGGTGGAAAAGTGTTATAATAAGAGAAATACTCCTGGGCAATTTATAACCTTATGCTCAAGACAGAAGATGGAAATACCCGGACAGAGTGAATACTTGCAAGTTAATTGATGATGGCAAAACTGTCTTACGATTACGACCCGCTGATGGTAAGCGGTTACCGTAGCCTATGGGCGCCTACAACAGCAAGAGCTACACATGCGTGTTGCCGAGTCTTCAAAAACCTATTTACTTGCTGTTTGAAGAACCTCATAATATATTTCAATGGGAAAACTGCAGAATTCGTTGCACAGACGCAGCGTTCATGAAACAATTTTCTTTACTGTCCTCGAAAAATTTCTCATCCACCATTTATCTACTTACATTTTCGTAGCAATATTCGATCATCGCTTTGACCACTTTGACGAGTACGGCCCAGAAGTGTAAGCTGTATATTATCATCCATATGAACAATAGGTGCTGAAACCAGAGAACTAATTGGTTAATTGTTTTAGCCAATACCGATGGTACGTATACGCCCCCCCTGACGTTTCTCTACGCCCCCCAAGGGGGGCATGCACCCTTGGTTGGGAAGTCCTGATCTATCCTATCTATCAGCTGAAGAGTTTGTTTGTTTGAACGCGTTAATATGAGAAACTACTGGCCTGATTTGAAAAATTATTTTAGTGTTGGATAGCCTATTTATCGAGGAAGGCTATATAACTTTACGGCTAATAGGTGCTGAGCAGTGGCCAAACAAAGAACGATGAGTGCGAAGTCTTCATATAAGATCATATAGTGCGAGTAATTATTATGGTAGTACACCTATTATTTTGCCTTATTTACATCTTAACAAATCGGTGGCAAACACTCTTACGGCAACAACAAAATAATAATGTGGCTGTAGTATTCTATTAGGTGGAGGTACTTCTTAGGGCGGCTTACCCTCACCCGCTGTGCCTACCTTTCTTAACTTCTCATGATAGGTATAAGGATAATTTGGTAGGTGACATTTCTTTTGTCGTATACAGATTTAACAATACCTGCAATGCTACCTCCCATAGCGGCACCCTACGGAACATGAAACGTCTGAAGAGAGCTGAGAGTAACCGCTGAGAGAGCGCTGCCGCACCAGCAGCCCATAGTAGTGTCGGAATCGCTGATATTGGGTTCTCGCCACATTTCGACCTCTCGAACAGCTGATAACATAACAAGATATCAGCAACCCATACTATCTACTGCGAGCACTCTTTCTCCGAATAAGGCGAAAATTCTGAGATCACAGTAGGTGGGTTGGTATAGGAAAAAAAAACCACAGTCTTAACATAGCTATTCACAGCAACCCATTAAGTCCCACTGCTGGGCTCGGGTCTCCTCTTTTCTATCTAGAGAGCTGAGAGTTTTAGCCCATAATCCACTCACGCTGGCCTAGTGTGGGTTGGTGGATCAGACATACTCATAGAATTTCTTCTATGGTATGTGGGTTTCCTTACGATGTTTTCCTTCACCGTTAGCAGATGGTACGTCACTTGACTAGTACATATAAATTACACAAAGTGGAATCTATATTGCTACTGCCGGTCGGGATCGAACTCGGACCGCGTGATTTGCACGCTGGTCCCTTATCCATTCAGCCGTCATCGCTTTTAAGATAGCTATTGGATTTATTAAAAAACCAAAAAAACCAATCTGTTGGTTTAGTGACGATATAAATCTGACCATATACCATATATGCCTGCTGTAGCCAGAAGGGTTTGTGGTGTACAAGCACTCCCCGGAAATATTTAAAGAATTACATGAACATAAAATCGAATATTTATTTATAATTGCAGTTTTAATCTCTTAACCCCCCGAAACACAACAAGCCCCGGGAAACTAAAACCTGGCTACGCCCGTGCCATGTACACAAGGACATAGATGGAATGTACCTACACCACTCCTCAAGCCCAGACAGCAGGATTTTTTGGAGAACGTTAGGTTCTCCAAAAAATCCTGCGTTCAATAACTACGATGGATTATGGATTCATCATTACAACTCAGAAACGTCCCACTACTAGACCCGTGTCCACTAGTGGTACGACGAAGATGATGTTATAGATTGATTTCGTAAAAAATAATTTAGACCATACATAGTTTACTTACAAAGAATCCTTCATTTAACATGAATGTCCATAATGAGGTTTCCCACATCACAATTTTTTATCCAGAAAGTTCTCGATAAAATTTAACATTTGGCTAATAAATATTAACCATTTTTTTTGTAAATTACATGAAGTAAATATAATTCTATGTCACCATATTCATTTTGACAATCATATCATCACTCAGATTGACATAAGTTGATTTGATTTCATTGGACAATGACACCTTAGGTACTTGTTTGTGAGGCTAAGGTCACTAGGTACAGAGTGTAAGTACTATCTTCTTTCTTAACAATATCACGAAAGTAAAATAAATATAGGTAGGTAGGTACCTATAACAAAAAAAAACTAGTAGGTAGCAGCACCTTTGCATACAAAAATATTACCTAACAAGTTTGTAGCCTCCTATCATTGTGTTCACGAACCTATAACAAAGTTGGAAATCAGTGTGGGTTAGATAATAATAATAATAATAATACTTTATTTCCTCACAAATCATAAGTAGGTTGTTACATAGTATCTGTCTTACCATTTTTAGTATACAATACAATTGTGAGGACTGGTGTCTGAAATAGGCGTGAGCCTGCACTACAGCACCCACCCAACTTTATTTACGAGTTAGTATGGTACCAAAATAATACAATCTTATCCTATTTTAATATATACCATTACAACTTATCCTATTTTAATAATAAAATTAACATATTTATCAAATGCCTCAACAATTTTGATGCCTGCGTGTGTATGTGTGTGTGTGTGTGTGAGTGTGGATTGACGAATAACAACCGATCTTATAGATTATGATGAAGTAAACCTTCTGTGTTTGTGTAATTCAACCCTTTAAGCCATTTCACTATTTTTGGTTTACCTACATGCAGCTTTGGTGAGGGTATATATGGAGAGAACACGATTTAGTTTGTTATAAAGATTAGCACCTTGATAGCAAAAGAAATTATACGAGAAACTAGTATTATAACTTAGATACCCGTTATTAAGATGCAAAACATTTATTTCTATTACATAGATTGGTAGTACTTCTAAGAGTTTCATTGAACACCATACTCAAGAATATTTAGTCCCATTTGTTCACAAAGCTTGGAAGGTTGAAATCTCGTTTAACCTAGCTACTTAGCTGATGGCCGGAGCTTCACTCCCGTGAGGTTTGTTTGATGTTATAATATAGCATAAAGTCTACCTCGATAGGGTAATGGCTATGCAGCACTAAAAGTTTTTTAATTTGGATCAGTAGATCTTAATATTAGCGCGTTTAACCAAACAATGTAGCTCTTAAGCTTTGTAATAGGTATTAAATAGATTGTAAAACATGGCCTAGATTATGTGCTTGAAACACACACATATAATAAAAAAGTTTCCTTGAAATCATAGTCAATTAAGAGAAAACCAAATTGATTTCAATATAATTTAATAAATCATCAACATTAATTTGGTGTGGAATGATTGGATGGTTGTGAGGCAGTGTGTTTGAGTATTTGCGTCTGCGGGGCGGGCGGCTGCGTCGACGGCGACGTCGTCGGCGGCGTCGGCGCGAACCTCGCGTGCTTGATGGTAGGGTCATTTTCCACCGTCTGTAGAAAAAACAAAGCTTTTACCATAATTTAAAATAATACGGAGAGAGTTCTTTTTTATAGAAAATGTTTAAGAGATTTGAATTAAATTTAACGGAAAAAGCGGCACCCTTATAGGATCTGTCTGTCCGTCCGTCTGTCTGTCAAGAACATTTTTCTCAAGAACGCCAAAAGTTATCGAGTTGAAATTAATATATTTAATATCAAATACTCGGTTCTACAATCCTTTGGAGCAATAAAAAAATCAGAATAGAAAGACGTGACGCTATTGGCATGTAGTCACTCTTGCGACTAATGTGTTTGATAAATCTAACCTTGATATAAATCCGTAGTCTCTCGACGGTGTCAACAGTGGTCTCGCTTGCCTGTCCAACCAAGCGGCGGTAGTGCTCCTGCGCAGCATCAGCGCTAGGCGCCGGATGGGAGGATAGGTCGCGGGCCGACGCGTGGGGCACGCCACCAGCGCTCGTTTGGCTACCGCAGATCGGATATGGCTTAGGAGTAGCGTTCTCAGTCTAATTAACAATTGAATCCTAAACAGGCTAATGTATCTAAATTTTAAATTTAAATATTATGATTTTTTATTTGACTTGTGTTTACGTACTTTAGTTGGAACTTCATTCTATATTAGAGAGTATTTGGCACATTCTCCAAAATTGTGGGGAAAGCGTGTTATATCGAGGAGAGTAATGGCTATAATGGACGGATCCCTGCACCCAAGTTTACTAGCAAACCATTGTGCTCGAAGATTGAACGTCGACCAGCGTACTTGCCATACATTAAAGGGGTGACAGACGTAGTCGCAAATATTTTACATAAATATTCATCACTCCTTTCAAGAAAATAGTGCAGTATTTATGCACGTCGAAAGACAGTTTTCCTTTAGAAAAACCTGTGGTATATACCTAAGGTAGACTGTAGCTGCGGGAGCTCATAGATAGGCCAAACCAAAAGGACGGTCACATGTCGAATTAAAGAGCATATAAGGGCAGTCAAGAGGTCCAGAGGTCACACGAATTGCAATTTAGTTTTTCAATCATTATCGGATTTCGCCACAATTTGGAGATTGTGCCACTTAAGTACATACATATGTACCTAATTGTGTCAAAGGGATAGTCTATAGTACTCAAAAGCAGTATGGTACGATGAACTATTGTGTTTCATTAGTAGAATAATGTTTCGTCATCATCATCATATAACTAACGTTGTATTAACATTTTTATATTAATTAATTATTATGCTAGAAGTCGCGCAGGGCTTCGCTCCCATCGTTCTTCATTTGGCTACTGCTCAGTTCCTACTAGCCGATGCAAGATTTTATAGCTCATAATCTAACTCGATAAATGGACTATCCAACACAAAAAGAATTTTTCAAATCGGACCAGATATCCTAACGTTAAACCAAACAAAATATCCTTCAGCTTTATAATTTTAGTATAAATTCTTACACATTGTATACCTAAACAAAACGGTTAGATACGTACAATGTGGAATATAAACTATCGATTTATATGTATTTTTAATTTTGTGCAAATACTTTCTTCATAATAGTAAATACCGGCAAAAGTGAAGTTGTTAAGTTGAATTAATCGCTCCTAAAAACTTGTATTTTTGCTGACGTAACATTATTCTACAAAGTGTGTGGTGTAGACATGGTTGGGCATCCAGAGAATGAATGAAGGAAGAGTGACAAAACAAATATATGAGGAGAATGTGAAAGGAGACGTTGGATGGGGAAGACCTAGAAGAACGTACCATGACCAAATAGGTGACGTTCTAAAAAAAGAACAGATCAGGAGTACCCTCAACCGGCGAGAATGCATGAAAAGACTGATGAATGTTGAAGAAGCCAAAGATGTATGTCAGAATCGTAGCAAGTGGAAGGAAATGGTCTCTGCCTACCCTTCTGTTGGGAAAGAGGCGTGATCTATATGTATGTATCTATGTGTGGTGTAACGTTGAATAAATTAAACATTACGTATGCGCTGTCCCCTGGTCATTAACAACCGCGATTTGTTCGTCTGTACGCGCGTAGCCACGCAGCCGTTGATGGATTGATCCGACGTAGTAGTTGACCCGCTCCATAGTTTGACGCGATACCGCCACGACCCGCTGGTGTAGCTCGGCCTGCCTGCCCCCACCAGCACAAACAAACATATTACATAGTCGTTCATCTGTACACTCACACAACTGAATAAGACCTACGTTTAGGTACCTACGCTATCTACCATATTGATAAACAAACGCCTTCATTATAACTTTGGAGATGTCTGGCTAATAACTTCTAACCAAAGAAGCGTCCAGCCTTAGTGTCAAATCGACTTGATGTGTTATAGAACATGAACTTTTTTATATACCTAAATGTTTAAAGACTTAAGTTTATTATTGTAATGTTGAGTTTTAATGTAGTTTTATATTATACGAACCACTGCTCCAGATATGGCACGTTAAAAGTGTGACAGTAGTGCTTTCTGACGTAATCAGCGTAGCAGAGCGAGAGGAACCAGCAGAGCGTGATGTGGATCTGTGGTTGTTGCTGTTTGAGAAACTTGGTCAGGGGACCCAGCGATATCATCTCCGGCTGACCACCCAGCAGACCGATTGTAGTCATTTCTAGCAGCATACTTGGACTCTGTCGATGTTGATAATTTACTTGCCAACATATTAGCTTTAACATAGTAGCAATAAAGTAGACAGCAGCGCAGTCAATTTTAGAATTAAAGATATGTTCTAATTTTCTTCCAAGATTGTTTTGGTTAAAAAGTTTCATAGAATTTTAGAAGGTAGTCAATGTCTACTTACAGTAGAGTACGTACGGTTTTTCTGACACACCTATCTCTTTTCCTACGATTTGTTGTTATGTTATTCTATAAATTAGACAGCGAGAACATCTTTTCGAGGTGCACAATCTTGGCATTAACTAGCTCATATGCCATCACAGGCTTTAAAAATAGGGGGATTGCAAATTTAGTATAAAAGTATGATTGAAGAGTAATAATTACGTCTGTTATAACTGTGTCTAAGTAATACTGGATGAAACGCGTGCAGCACACCCACAGATGAATCATCAGCGCCAACATACCAAGCATCATGGTGGACTGGAAAATTGAAACAGAAAAAACGTAGGTTTTAAAGTTTTAATTCCCTGACACTTGTTTTCGTAATAATGTGCCTACAAGTTGTGCCGGTGTGCTGATGAGTAGTGGTCTCAAGAGGTCCCTGTATGACAGATGTCAGTATAGGGATTTTGACTTTTTTCTTTACCCTTTATCAGATGTGCCACTAGCTAGTTTTCACCTGCAACTGTCGTCGTATGTGATAGTTATAAAGATTCATGGCTTTTTTAAATTTCAGCCCTATATTAATGACAGTAGAAGTCGCGCAATACGGATTCGTGGTTTTCTAAAAATTATATCGTTTCCCACTCACAACTAAAGTCTTTTCTAAGATGGTCACGTTAGCCTGATCTCCGGGCACGAAGACTGAAGATTCCAGCTCATTGTAGAGGAATAGTGCAGCGGCACTGGCGAACACCGTGGTCGGACCAACACCCCACACCTCGCCATTGCAGCTCAGCCATTTTGCGGCCGCCTCGGAGTGCAAATCGTACAAATTCTGTAGACAAGTTTCTTTATGCACATATTGCCTTATATTAACAGAGCTCAGTTCGTTCTTCGGGCCTCTATTATACGTTTATTTATAATTTTAATATAAATTTTATTTTTAAATTTACTCCTACTGGTACTTACTACATGCTCATGAAAATAATGATCTTTTAAACTATAATATTTTTATCAATGTCTTAAAGTTCAGTTTAGTTTTAAGATATTGATAAAAATATCTACATGTTGAGTGTAACATTTTGCATACCGCAATAGGTATCATGCAGTAAGACATACTGTATGTAATCCACACAAGTGTATTATATCTTGTCACCATGTTTTATGCAAAATAAATATTCTTATTTTTTCTTATTCTTTTTCTCGAATATGGCATTAGAACATAGCGAATGCTTTTGAGTAGGTAACTCTGCACTTGATTACAATTGAATCATGATGAGATGGCGCATTAAAGCCCTGCTACATGGTTTGTAAACCAAATTTCATACAAACTACACGATGGCAACCAAGCTCCCACCAAGGTCACTGTTGGAACGCAAGTTTATAACCGTGTAGAACACCTGTTAATCAATAGTCATCTACAAAGGCATCAATGGCCACAGTAAGATTCATTGGTATTTTATTTTTTAAAGACAACGCCCGTATTTTTAGTAGACCCTTATGTAAGCACTGGGCCGCAGGGAACTTTACAAACATACAGCTTGCAGACCCAGAAAAATTGTTTCTGGGCCTACACAAATATGCATTATTTGAATTTCATCATATGAGGATCCTGTGCAGTAGTCGCATATTCACCGTTACATCACAGAGGTATTCATAATTATGTAGTTTTAGAGTCGTAGGTGCTCCAGCATACCTATGCAGTTTACATAATAGTTCCTTATGCAGTAAACTTACATATAGTAGACCTGAAGAACTGAAGTCCCCAAGGAGTGAAGTGCTACAGGTCGATGTACTTACCCTGAACGTGCTATAGCATACAGTTCTCCCCGCCATCCATTCGATATAAGTAACATGCTCTGTCTTCCTTGCTTGCTAAACATTTTAGCTTAACGATTTCATTTAAGTATCTTACACTCGGAATTTTAAATACCTATTTGTCTACTTAAAAAGTACTATGTGTTGCTAATTGATTGAACTTTTGACGGATTAGACACTTGTCATAATTGTGTCTAGTTGGCAATGAACCAATACCTAACACTCGAATCAAAGCTGTGTGCTTACAACCTCCTTTATTAATTGAAAGTAACCTTACCTTCATGGTAGCAGTAGGTATCAAAAGATTTATTAAATTCTTATGAGCATTTGGGATGATTCGTAGTTTTGCGGAAACCCCCTTTCAAAGACTGAAAAAGATAGACAGTGAAAGTTTGTCTCTTAAGCTGATAGTCCGAACAATTGCATTTTATGTAGACAGCTTGGGCTGTTTCTTTACGCCTATAAAGCCCAAGTTGGTCTTTTAAATTGTCTCCTTCCAGCAACAGAAAAAGGTACGAAATAAATAACAATAATAATGTTAAAACAAATGCTGAGATGAACCTGTAATGGCTGATACAGGCACATTCTCTACATTTGCCGTTTATTAACCTATAACACACATTTACGAGTACTTTGACTACAATACAACATGTATACTACACATCAACAACTGGAATATAATTATAAACAACAGAGAACATAAGTATATGTATAAAAATAAACAACGAATATAAAAATCACGTTATAATCTCTGTGGGTATATGAACTATATTTTTTTAAATATATTTTTTATAAAAACACTTAACATTCATGTATCTAGATTGTATAATATAAGTTTAATGTATAAATTTGAAGAATATACCATGAGAAAATTGTTGCTACGTATGAAGATTATTATAATGTAATTTATTAGAGTATTAAGACTAGAAACATCACAACTATTTGATAACACGATATATGTTTATGTACGAGTAGGTATAGCTTTTATATGACATTCTTTTTATTAAACATACACAATGGAAATTAAAGGCAAGCCTATTTTAAAATGTAATTATGTAAGACACAAGTAACTTAAGATGAATTGTTTTAAAACAATTTGGTTATACCAATAAAATATTTATTTTTATCCTGACGATGTAGTTGTTTGATGTATCGTTTTTAAATTAGGTACTTACCTATTTGTAAGCAATAATTAATAATGATTCCTTGTGATATATAAGACGCAAGTATTTTTCTCAAGTTCAAGTTACTTTAAAAAGCAAACACCTTACTTAGATAATTACAAAACAGGATCTTAATATATAGATTGATTAAGATATATATATATCTACATATTCAGATACATTTCATCTAGAATACAAAGCTTTCTAACAACCGTAATTACATAGATTCTACAATACAACCAGAAAACTACATAAAATACGTTAACGCTACTAAATTACTAGATACTAATTCTACCAAACATTATCTATATTACAACACACTAGACATCTTTTCAAGATATATAATATATATAAAAACACTTATATGGTGGAACATGATACAAATATATTAATATTTAGATAGAAGCAGAGGCTGTCAGGGTACAAAGATTATGGAAATTATGCAGGAAAGTTCAAGTGACTTTACAGGACCGACTGGAACACAGACGTAATTTCTTCAATCCGCATCATACAAGCTGATTTATATCTTGTATACTCACAATAAAATCTACATTAAATTACTAAGAAATATTTCTAAATATATTGTTTCATAAACACTGACAAAATAAGCAATTCTATTTATATGATCCCAAAAAACTTCATTCTCAAATTTATTAAAAATATTTACATAGTGTAGTAGTATAAGTTCTTCAACATAATTTCTACATTTGCAAATTGTATATTATTTCTGCACTCATTGCCCAGAAGTACAGAAATATATACATTCTACATTTACTAAGCTTATATACAATGGGGTTTGCTTATCTAAAATCTATAAAAGGATAAATATTTTTAAGATACAAATTCTTATAATCAACAAAATGAACATACTATCTGTAATTAAATAACCAGATTAATATATTTTTTATTTTATAGTCCGCCCAGCATAATTTCAAGATATACAAATACTATTTATAAGAATTATATTTTGTCTAAATCCTGTAATATATACTTATAGTTAGTAGTGTAGTTTCGTTGTTATATAATAATATTATGTTTTGATATTAGGTTAGGTATCTTAAATCATTTAAAACTACTCCCTACATAATATTTTTAATATGGTGGTATGTATCGGGCTTATTATATATTATTTATCTTATTTATAAAGTTTAAGCAGTAAGTATCTACCTATTTGATGTGATCATTTTATATTTAAGTTAAGCTCTACTTGAATAATATATTAGATTATATTGATGCGATAGACGATAACTACATTGATTAAATATAAACCAAATGCGTTTTTTTTATTTTCTATTCCAAGACGATAATGACACTTCTAATTATACATAATATATTATAATATTGATTATAATTGCTTCTATACACAATCGATAAGCATGATACAATGAATGTATTATATAACTTATTTTATAATATAGTATAATTATAATATTATGATTCAGAACAGATTTTAAACTATTTGTTGGTTAAGTATATAAGGTATAATAAATATATATTATATTGTCTATACAAGCCATTCAATGGCGGGTTTTCTGTATAGTACTGTGGTGCATGTGTGGTCACTCTGGTCAGGTCACAGGCTGCAAAGTGTTGGGTCCTGTGGGGGTATCGTAATCACCTCCGGCCGTTGGATTGTTTTGATTCGCTGTTCGTAAGTAATACGAATTAGTAATGTAATTTTAAAGATTAAAAAGTTAAACATTAAGGCCCTATTTCACCATTAACAAATTTTTGGCGTATTTTTCATATAAAACCTTTAAAAAAATTCTAAGATAGCTAACAAGATTCCTATCTATCAGTGGTGAAACAGGGCCCCAATATATAGGTATGTTCAAAATTTCAATCACAGTTTCTCTCACAAATATTGTAATCAAAAAGCATAGGTACTTTATGATACGTTAATAATTTTTTATCGAACTAAGTGTACTATAGAAATGAAGAGAAGAAAAAGTAGTTGGGCGAATGTGTGTTGTTTATGGTTTATATTCTTGCAAGTCTCATCTATTTAGTTAAAAGAAGCCATGTGCCCATCTGTGAGACATTAATTGATGGTAATTATTCTCTACTATAGTTATCGTAACCTGCAAAAATTAAAGTTCGAAATCACTGACAAAAAATACCTAATAATATTGATACTCACAGTCATACAACTGCCAGGCGTTATGATCAGTTTGTAGATGATATAGAGAGGTATGCAGGAGACGGTAGTGCCCGTCATCACCCAGCCCACGGCGATGGACCACGGCGGGTACTGGTACTCTCCACCCAACATCTCCTGATGAGCCAGCACGGAGAACACGAACAGGACAAGCAGGAAAACTGGGCTGTAAGACAAATGAAAAAAAAACAAGTTTTTAATATTAGCTATCGCTAGACAAAAAATTCTTATGGTAGTGTTTGAAAATGATGATAGTAATTATTTTTTTTGAAGTTTATTTGTTACCTCCGTAGGGTTCAGATTAACGTGGACGTATCACCATTCCTTGTTTCATGTCGAAAATTATACAAGAAGCGACTAAAGAAACGAATCAATCGATACACCATAAAATTTTCTGCGTGTTAGTGTGTTGTCTTAAAAGTCCTTGCATAACAATTGCCCGTTCAATTCACCTGATATACGACCAGCAAGCTCTCCAGAACCACCCGGGAGTGTGCCCAAGCATCGTCTTGACATCTTCGGAGAACCGATCCACTCCGTACACCCAGCAGACCCCGGCTGCTTCAGCGAACACCACGAATAGTATGGCCAATCCTGGACCGTATACGTTCAGTAGGTCGACGAGGTAGACGCCGCCCTGGTGAACAAAAGACATACAATATCTATATCTATTTATCTCTATATACCTACATTAAAATGAGTAACTAAATATGTTGCTAATAATTGTTTTGCGCAAACCTCAAGTCTTTTTATATATATTCGTTGAAATCCGCAAAAGGTTCTTAGAAGCAAAATTGAAAATTAAACTTAAAAAAATGTACGGGGTGGGCGATGCCGCGTGCAACAGCTAGTATATAAAATAAAAAATGAAAGTGGAATAATTCAATAAAATTTTATGACTCGATAACCTAGATACCTCGTAGAGAAATTAGTTCTCTGAAAGAAGCAAACTCTGCGCTAAGAATTTTCCTGATAACTTTTTCCACATATCTTGTATGAAAAACGATAGGTAGGTACTTCATAGTTCTATTACCTCGATAAATTGGTACATTTTGATTTATTTTATTAGGGGACTAGGCTTTATGAAAAAACTTACGAAATTCTTGTGGCATCGTATACCCAAGCAGTCTAGTCTGCTACATATGTACTGGCAATAGTATAAAAATATATTTAAATATTTTTCTATAGGTACATATTTTATGTATCTCCAAGATATATATAAAATATATGAAACGAATTCAAATTCTTCTCATTTATAGGTACCTACCAACACATCATCAAACTAACAAGTAAGTGGAGCTCTAAGACAAAACAAAGCGTATCTTGACGCGTGTAGGTAGGAGTGCCAGGTCATCCCTCTAAGTGATTCTGATGAATAATGCAAGTGAATACATTGGGCACGCCGCGGCCGCGCCACAGATAACGTAACACACTTATTTATCAAATACCTCTGTTTTATCACTTCGGAGGCCAGCTTCGAATTTACATTACTTGATGAATGAACGCCTTGCTGATCTAAGATAGTACTCATGTCTAGTCCGAGAGCTTATGAGACTGTTGATTTATTTTACTACTTGAGTGGTACGAGCGAAACAGTCCTAGGGTCGATTCCTGGGTCAAATAAAAACGGTTTTGGGTTTTTCTGGCACAAAATCCCCAGTATCAGTCAGGAGTTTCGAAGCAAGCCCGGTTAATGGCTCAAGCTCGCTACTCTCCCTTCGAGATTTAAAGGAGTGACGTTAAGTATTTTTTATTTATTTTTCGCAAGACCTACAGCTAAACCTAATTTATGATATTCCTAATATACCTACATAGAAACAAGAGTCAATTACAATCTCGTTATTATATTTAATTTTAGAGTTATAGAGCTTTTCTCCGAGGTAGTATCTATTTTTATCTGGTTATGAAAAAAAAAGGAATTTGTTTTATTTGTATGCTGAAGCTTTGAATATGCTTTGCTACGAGTAACTAGATATAATTGGTTAATATTTACTAATTAAAATTAAAACTTATTAAGGTATCTAATACTTTGTCGGTCTCATGATAGGGGTTACATTATCAATTTATTTCATGATTTACGAGTTATTCGTACGTTCCAATCACATTTTGTGCTGACATCGTTGTGTCGAAGCCAGCGATCATTCACTTATCTTTATAAATGTTCCCTCAGTTTCAGCCATTTTGTTCCAACATTTTTATGAGCTACGAATTATGTCATCAGGCTAATAAAAAGTATTTTAAATTTTTAAGGTTTTGGTGCAGAATTGTAATTCTAAATTTTTTTTTTTAATCTTTATTTGTTTAGGGGTTTTATTACTAAGTAATATGTCACCCCCATCGTACCTTCTACATGTTATCTCTACTTACATACTAAGAGATACCTCACTGCTGTATAAATATAGCAAATAAGTCAGATGCAATATCTGAAGTCGGGCTCGCTAATATACTAGTGAACACTCCGACGTCGTTCATGTTTAGGTCATATTTAGACACCAATGAGTCTCTCTGTCTCTTATATTTGACACAATCCATCAGTAAATGTTGAACATCATCAAGATATCATCATCATATGTCACAATTAGGGGAATCCACTTTTTTCATCAGGTAGCTGAATTTCCTTGATGGATAGTGACCAGAGCGTAACCTATTTGCTATTTTAATTAATTTTTTACCTAAATTACAACTATTGATAAACCAGGGTGAACGAGACGGCTGGCTTTGCTTGAAAGTGATTGTCTTGTCTCACAACCTAAGAACTATAGGTACGTTACTGACCTAGATTGATTGAAATATTACAGATTATCCGTGTAGTGACGGATTAAGAATACATAATGGCACTACCCGGGTAGCAACGCCAATGGGGTAAGCCAAGATGGGGTATACCCCATCTAATCCCATGGGTGTCGTAAAAGGCGACTAAGGGAGTAACCGTATGCAGATAAGAGTACTGCAAGAAAAGGAAAATTTGAAACAAACCCTATACCAACTCGTCTGGCCAGCGTGGTATAGTAAGCTAAATTTCGTCTACGTTCTTTGGAGGAGACTCGTGCCCAGCATTGGACTTTTATAGGTTGAAATGATGATGATGATTACAGATTTGGATATTTTTGACTGGGTAATTTTATTTAAGAAAGCGATAATAGCTTCAAATATTGCTTCCATTGTGATTAAACTAATAAACTCTGGCTAGTTGATCTAAGTTTCTAGTCGTAGGTAGTTAGAACTTACAGCATCTCTATATGAAGTATTGCAGCGCAATCGTTCTTGATAAGCTATAGCAGAACACTTACGTAAGTTGTGGTGGGTAGCGCACAAATGTAGATGAACAGCAGCAGTCCAGCTACGAACAGCTCCCTGTGTCTGCCGAGCACCCGGGGGTACTCGTCACATAGCGCTGTTGTTATAGCCTCCAGACCTACAGACAGACACAACACACGTGAAATAAACGTTATATTTTATTATCCATCCTACTTATATTATCTATTGCGATAGAATAAGGTTGATAATATCGAACAACTCTTTTTAATTGAGACACAGAGCCTTTTTGGCATACTCTATTTGTAATATTCCGCTGAAATGAGTCAATATGCCACCACGACGACGACGCACGGATACTAGGTATATGGCCGAAACAGAAAAAGAATTTTACGATTCAGTTAAATAGTTTCAATAATTATAATCAAAAGATCTACAAATAATTGACACAATAATGTATAATTTTTATAACAGTAATTTAGATAACAACGAAGGCTTATATAGTAACAACTAAAAGTCGCGGGGGGCTTCGCTCCCATCGGTCTTTATTTGGTCACTACTCAGCTTCTATTGGCCGTAGCGTGATGTTATATAACATATAAGCCTTCCTCGATAAATGGGCTATCCAACACTAAAAGAATTTTTCAAATGCCCTACTTTCTCAAAATTTGAAATGTAACTGAAAATCGACATCCACAACAAGCTCACGGTGGTAGTAAACTTTCATTCAATTTTTATGAAAATTAGCATAATACAACAGTAGCATAGCGTCCATTAGCCCGTCATTATAAGGCAAACGTCATTGTCCGCACTGCGAGAAGTGGACGTTAATGATTGATGATTGAGTTGCCATGCTTTTTAGGCTTTTGTGTATATACCTAAGTACATTATTGCGTGTGGGTACCGGCATAAGTAATAAAATTATGATTCCGATTGACTGGCTCTGTGTCGTAACAGGAGCCCAAATCCTGACAATCTGCAAAATGAGTAGTAATCGAAACGAAGACGTAACGAGATAAGACAATATAAAACAACAAAAAAAACGTTTATGTAATTTTAGGTATTGCAGAATTAGGCTAGAATCTCTGCTTGTTGAAAGGTCACACCTTTCAACGCAGTAGAGATTCTAGCCTCTGCATAATGCAACAAGGCTCTTACAAGAGTTTGGTATAATCCGTCTCGGTTCATTAACTACACATTTTATGCAGCTTTGCATAGAAATGCATTATTCTAGTGCTGATAATATAATGATTGATATACGGAGTTTTGTGGAATATAAGCTTTCTTGCCTTGGAATTTTTTTGAGAAGGATTAAAATTCATATTTAGAAGATAGATATACCTACATGGTTTTTTTATGTTCCTATGTTTATGAAGTATGTACCTAAAAAAGTATTAAAACTGCTCTATAGCTGAAGACAATCGGGACATTTTCAACTTCTCATGTGTTAGTATCGTAATTAGATGCTACTTTTTAATACCCTTAAAATGAATATCTTGCTTAATATCTGACTTATTTTGTAAAGAAAAATATTACTTAGTATCCTAAAAATAAAATACTAATAAAAATATCGCGAATCAATGAATATGCTGCGTACATACCTCCAAAAGTGCTGTCTAGTCCTAGAGTGATGAGCATTAGGAAGAATATGATGGCCCAGAAGACGGAGCCGGTCATGGTAGCTATGGCCTCAGGGTACACGATGAACACCAGTCCCGGACCTTCCAGCCCCACTTCCTCTATGCTCTTGTGTTGAACGTGAGCCATATACCTATAGATACAACAGAACTTTGTCTTATAAGTATCCGCAGCAAAAAAATATTAAAAAAAGAACGCAGTATTTTTACGATTTCGCAGTTGTCCCGGTGGACTGGCGGTCTATTGAAACATGCGTCATCAAAGTGGGAAATAAGTAACACTTCTTAAAAAAACTAATAGTATTATTGCGATGGATGACCTTGTATGTAGATTGATTAGAAATGAACAAGTGTAAACTATATATAATTATGATGATAATTCTACGATAGTATAAACAGTAGTACCCTAAAACAGAAAATATGACGAAGCCAGCGAGGAAGCTGGTGAGGCAGTTGATGGAGGAAGTTATGATGGCGTCGCGGTAGCAGTTGTTGTTGAATTTGTTGTAGCTGGACAGCGCCAGCAGCGTGCCAAACCCTGGACCCAGCGAGAAGAAGATCTGGGATGCCGCGTCGATCCACACCTGGTGAAGATTTGGAGATGTGTAAAAGTTATGTAGGTTTTAAAAATAATATTTATCTTGACATCTAACTTCATCGATTTTAATTTTTTCAATTTAGGTGCTACTTATAAATTCATAGTTTTGACAGCAATTTCGAAAACGACTTAGTTAAATGACGAGCTTCATAGTAAGAATTCTGTAACTACTCACTAGACATGTTTTGAATCAAAAATAATTTTATTAATTTTTAATTCTGAAATCATAAAAAATATATCACTCCTCTTTTTGGGCAGTCGTGTAATAAAATAAAAAAACTCTTTTTGACAAAACAGTATGGACAAAATCATTAATAAATCCACATAATTAGAAAAATAATATAAATCCATATAAATAGTAAACCTTAGAATTCTGCAGCTTATGCCATTCGGGCGTGAGGTAGTACCGGATGCCTTCGGTGGCTCCCGGCAGCGTCACTCCTCGAGCCAGCAGAATCAACAGCACCACGTACGGTGCCAGAGCCGTCACCCACACCACCTTACAAGTCGATAGCGATGAACGAGTGAACAAGTAACAACAAAGTGAGTGAACATACTAAGTTCTAATTTATATTATATCATTTTACTAATTTATAAGCTTTAGCTATTGTTATGTAAAGTAAAATATTAGCTAAAATAGTAGATTGAAGTAGCAATAATTACTTCGTACAAATATTATGTCTTATGTGGGGATCTAACATGAACATACCGAAATTCTACAACGAAGTACCTAGTTTATGTCTTGTATAGTGTATATCTGTTATGACATTATCATTACTTAGTCATAACATAAGAACAGCTAGGTTAACATACCAATACGTCTATATACTTAGTTACTAGTCTACTAAAGAAAAAATATAATAGAAGATAATAATGTAATACATAAAATACTTTTTAAGCCGACTTCAAGTGAGATATGACAGTCTAGCCTCTTGAGGGTTAACCGATTGCTACAAGTTTCTAAAACTTTGTTAGTTTTTCATTAACTCAGTTGGATTTCGAGTTTGTGATTGTTCACTTGTCTATATTTGAAGTAAGTGTGACGAAAAGTATTAGTCTTGATAATAAATGAATTTATTATTATTAAGGGTACTTGCTTCTGCATGCTCTTCAACTATTTTAATGCAATTAAGTTCCTTAGATTTATTATTCTTTTTTCAAACGGTAATTATTTTATACTCTTCTCGTAATGATTATTACTCACCTTTCCAGCACTCCTGACTCCTTTCCATAGAGAGAAGTAGACGAGTACGAAGACTCCGAACACGCAGAGTGCGAGCGACGGTTTGATGGGGCCCATGTCGTCTAGTCCATTCGACTTGTGCTGTTCCAACACGTTACGTCTGTACAGTGAAAAGATTGTTCTTTCTTTATCTAATTATTTTATAACTGAGTGACTGGCCTGTTGGTCTAGTGGTTAGTGACCCTGACTGCTATGCCGGAGGTCGTGGGTTCGATCCCCACCCAGGACAAATCTTTGTGTGATGAGCATGATTGTTTGTTCTGTGTCTGGGTGTAATTTATCTATAATATGTATGTATTTACAAAAAAAAAAGTATGTAAGTAGGATATCAGTTGTTTAGTACCCATAACACAAGCAATTATAATTGCTTACTTTGGGACTAGATGGCGCTGTGTGAATGTGGTAGAATATTATTATTATTATAACTAGTAGCAAGTAGAGCAAGGAAAGAGACGACCTTGTTAACTTTTTGTCCGATTTATTAGCATCTTATATAACTATCTTGTTTGAACACTAGCTTCCGCACGCTGCTTCGCCCGCGTGGTATGTATTTTATACCTTTAAACCTTCCTCTTGGACAGACAGCGACAGTGACTTTGTTTTATACTATGTAGTGATGATAGCTGTGTTTGTTAGGCATAATGCAATATGAAAAACAATAATTAGTACCATTATACTATTTCGATATTTTATATTATTATTATATATATATTTAGGAAACAAATTTCTACCCAAAGACGTTTACTATAAAAGGCAGCGCACGCACAGATAAAGGGCATTTGTTCATTAGCTCTCATAGAGGCAGGTAGTGGTCGACGCGATTTGTGAGTGTTATAATTAATTATTTAGTGTTGGTAAAGTGTGTTTAAATCCTGTGAGTACTTTATTTTGTTCTGTAAAGTGATTGATGTCTTAATTCTTATAATTAGGTTATGTTAAAATTAATATTTTTGAATTATAACGTCATTTTGTTAAACTTTTGTTTTTTTTTAATAAATTCTACTTCTGAAACCTAAATATATTATTATACTCTAAGAATAAATAAACTTGTTTTAAAGTTCTTCATATCTGAAAATAAGGCTCATTTCTTCTCATTTTCAAAACATTGTTTCACCATGATATAATAACAATCTTACTCAAAGAACTCCTTAGCTGGCGTGGAGGCATTAGGATACTCATGCTGCATGGTGACAGGCATGCAGAGCGGCGTGTTCCACTCGTTGTTGCAGCTGGTCCAGGGCAGCACGGAGTTGATCGAGGCGAGGGATGCCACCAGGTAGTACACCGCCCAGCCGATGATCGTGTTGTAGTACATGCCCATGTATATGTCAATCATGCAGATCGCGTAGCCTACGCCTGTGGAGAAAGCGTAATTTTAGAAAAAAAAAATAATAGGGGGGCAAACGAGAAATTGAGTTACGTAAGTAATCTTAGCTACCAATGATCTGCAACAGTGGTAGATCACATATATGGTACCGGCATTTAAAAAGAAATTTTTCATTTCTTGAAGGTGTCTGTTCGAAAATACCTGGTTTCACATAGCTGTTGATAGTAGGCAAGAAGTTCTTTGAAAATTACATTGTTATTGACCACCATCCATCAAGGTAATAGCGATGGTATTTCAGTCACAATAAATTATAATATAACATCATCATCAGCAACCCATTAAGTCCCACTGCTGGGCTCGGGTCTCCTCTCCTCTGACTAGAGAGCTGAGAGGGTAATATAACATAACTCTCTGCACAACTCTCTCTCTTGCAAACAGGGACTAACGCAACATCATAAAACTCTACTGTTTATAATAATTTAAACCTGGTTTTGTACTTAGACTATTTATACTAGTAAGTGGAATTAGGGTTCCTTTATCAAATCAAATTGATACAATACCAATCCGCAGCCGTACTAAGTGGCAATGAAACGGTATTCATCCATTTATTATATAACAATAAATCACAAACGTTCAAAATTAAATTAATCATCTGCAGCGAGCGTCAATTTTCGTCGCGCAAACTTCGCAACTTGTACAAATCGAATCACTGCCATCTGTCGTCGTCTAATCAAATGATATCGCGTCGCGACCGTTAATTAGTTTATGCGCTACGAGATGGCGTGATTCAAAAATATAACTCGGATCAACTGTTGAATCGCTTTGATTATTCGGTACACAAGTAGGGGAGTAATATTGTTAGAGAAGGCTACAGCGCATTTTGAGGATATTTTAAAGTGCACCGATAAGAGCATTACTCTTATATTTCAGAATAAGAAGCTAAGGAACTTACAAACTTCTTGAGCTAAACCCTAAAAAATCAGTACCATTCAGTCACAAAGTTCAATGAGATTGTCGCGTCGAACCAAACAAACGCTTTTAGCTCTAAAATGTAATATAATTACAATAAGAAAATTTACAATACAATAACTATAAACGTTTTCCCTGTTATGTATTTATTTCTGAATTTTCTTTCTTAATTTCGTCTTCGGAAACCTTTTTGCAGATGTACCAGCATACATACTTCAAATGAAGGTTAGGCTACAAGACCTATTTTCGAAATTAAATTTCTGTGTGTTTTTTCGTCCCTTTCTGCAACATTACACGAAAGATCTCCATGTACGGGGAAACAATTCATACAGCAGAAATAAAATAAATAAAAATACCATTCCTCTAGCAACGTACCGAGTTATACAATTGTCAGACAGTAATGAATCTACAAATATTGCCATAAACGCTGAGGCGTGGGGCTCCGTCATAGCTCCGTCCCTTCGATAGGGAGTGAATGAGGCAGATAGCAGTGATCTACTACCTCATATGATATAAACCAGTCGTAAACGCGTCTCGCTGATAAGTTTCTTTTGATACCAAGGTCAGTTTTCGGTTAACGGCTTATATGTTGTGTGAGAACTTATGGGAAATTTGCTGGAATGATTTTTTGATGGCTGCATCATTGTATGTCAAAAAGTAAGCGCTGTATTTATATGAGTTGTCGTCTTTTGGTTTCCTCATCAAAAGGGTAGGCAGAGGTGCATCAACGCGTCAGTTATATTAAGTAAATAGTAGGCGGTAAGTCTATATTCCCAATTACCAGCCACAGTTACAACAAAAAAAAAAACGATTTTTTGAGATTTACCCAATGTGGAGGAAGAATTCAGATTCCTCTTACATATAGCAGTTCTATACGCTTCCATTGCGCGAAGCTTTAGGTTCTAAATTTCTTTATGTTTTGTCCGATGGGCAAAATGACCTGATCACCTTTCAATGGCTAGGTTACACACAATTAATTCTATTATAATTTAAAGAATATGAATATTAGGTACAATCATAACATCTCTGGCATTAAAACCTAAAGTAAACAACAACACAACAGTTTTTATGAGGTATAATGACTCACAGATACTGTAATCGTGAATACTTTAAGATTCTTTTAAAGGTCAAAGATACCCGGAAAAATATTTAAAATATCATGGAATTATTTGTAAATAAAAAGCTTTTCCTATGAAGGTTACTCACGAAATTTATGTTTATTTTGAAACATTATGGATTACGTTCCTGCAAAATATATAAATATATCATGGCATGGCAGACACTAGAGATTCTACATGTTACAAAGGATGAAATGAAATGAAATCTCGTTTATTTAGCTAGGTTACAAGGTAACACTTATGAAAGTCACAAGAATGTAACAGGTTATCCGAAAAGTAGTGTCAGCAAATTTGCTTACGACATACGGATACAAGAATCACTACTAAGGATCAAAATGAATACTGTATAGGATTAATTTCTGTAGGTAATATAATACGTGGAACTATGAGCATAGGCCACAGGTGATCGTGTGATTGATGCGAGTGTATGCACTTAGCCACCAAGCTCACATAAGCGAAATCGATTTATTTTCTCGTTAAGACTACTTAGAGTATACCTAAATATATCAGTGTCGATATGGCGCATGTTGGGAGAGGCCTATGTCCAACAGTGGACTGCAATAGGCTGAGATGATGATGATGGCTGTAAAAGTCTAAAAATTTGAATACTTTTGATTTTCAAAAATTTCATTAGGTTCTATATCAGGTGACTTAAACAAACAACAACAACAACTTGTTAACCGAAACAAACGTTTATACAAAAATAAATAACGCTATTAAAACGTTCAGAAACCCACCTTCAATATTAAAGTTCTTAGAAATTCGCAAATAAAAATTAAAAGTTTTCAACAATGCCAAGACATTTAGTTGCGTAAACTTTTTTCAACTCCATTTTGGATTTATAAGAAGTTTTTTGAAGTGTCGTGATTGGTCAAATTATGACAAGTTTAGTATCTATCGTCTATCTTATTCGTGACCGTATTGCAGCCAGCCAATACGACACGCAGTAAAATACTTGGAGTTTCTTTATTGCCGTAAGTTGTGAAGTAAGGCTTCGAAACTTTGATATGGTTAGAGTTATTGAATTGTTTTATATTACATTCGGAACTGATTTGATTCTTGTACTTTCATTTTGAAGTATTGTACTATGCGAATCAAATAAAAATGGGATCGCACTTGACAGTATTTGTCGCAAACTTCAGATTTTTGTACAGCCAGCAGAAATAAAATAGGCATAAAATGTATCTCGTTTCTTTAAGTTATTTTGTCACAAGTGTTTTTTTTGTTATAGTTTAATAGTTATTACTTACTACTTATTCAGAAACTAAAGATCTTCAAACCGAAAAAGTATGCATGTACTTGTAATGTATTTCGTTTTTTGTACACCCTACTTGTAAGGTATGAAGTTGTCTTCAAATGGGAAATAAAATGGCGTCTTGTCTTGACAGTCCCATATTTATTTGACTAGCATAGTATGTTGTGTGTTTATACGCTTAGATCGTCTTTAGTAGACTTATCTTATTTTAAAATAATATTGTATGGAAAGTATTAAATATTTAACTTTTCCACAATAAATGACATGTCTAATAGATATGTGGAATTTAATATTTATTATAAAAAAACACTAACTGCCAACATAGGCATCACTTTCATTCTTCACTTTCAGTTCAATTACTGGTTTATTGCAATTTTCTCTAATAAAATGCATCTTAAATAATATTATTTTATTCATAAATTCACGGAAGGTCTGTGTCGTAGCAGCTTGCTACGAAGTGCTACGTATTGAGTGCTACGTCGCGGTGTGATCCGCTGAACAAATATTGGCAGTGCGCTTCATCGGCTACGATTCATATCAATGTCAAGCGAGCGTCCGACATTTAATGCACCGACTTTTTTATGTCTATATCTGAATTTTGTTCTAGTCCAACAATATCATGTATCTACTAACTGGATTTTATTCTTATAATACTAATATAGTGTCTCTGTTTTGCCAATTATATTGTCACATATTTTATTCGTACAAACATACATTTTTTTTATGGACTTCGGTCTGAAATAAAGATTTATTATTATTATTTCCTCTTTATTTCAATAAATTCTAAAAAATTACATTTTTAAATATAATCTATACTTTATTATTAATATTATAAAGCTGCAGAGTTTGTTTGGTTGAACGCTAGGATCTCAGGAACTGTTGATTCGATTTCAAAAATTATTTTACTGTTGGATAGCCCATTTATCGAGGAAGGTTATAGGCTATATAACATCACGCTATGGCCAATAGGAGCTGAGCAGTGGCCAAATAAAAAACAACAGAAGCGAAGCCCCACGCAACTTCTACATATATATTTATACATAAGTATATCAGAAATGACTTTATAGACTTGGTTAAAAAAATGTACATCGTTTGTGTTAACTTTCAAGTTTCATTGCAAAATGTGTTCTGGGCAAAAGCGACTTTTCTCAAATAATATTTGTTTGTGTGAAGCTCGGTGGTCTATGCCTCGCGAAACACAAAACCTCCACCTGAATTCTCTCTGGTTACATTCAAACATTTTGAGTACACTTACGAGTACATTGTGCACACACAACATCATAACAGTATCATATCAGTCATATATACACTGTTAGACATATATACACTGTTAGACATAGGCCTCCTCAAGAGATTTCCAATAGGACCGGTTGGCTGTGACTTGCATCCAGCGCGATTCACATACTTATGGGTCATAAATAACCCAACGCCCTTATATTAAAACTCTAGAAACCAAGTGCCCTACAAAAATCGAATACCAATTCACCGACCACTAAGACCACAAGATTTTATACAGGGTGTCGACACTTACTGATCAAGCACATTCAATCAACTGTCTTGCTTCCCTCCGATCCTTTCATACATTTTAACTAGCCATTCTACTGACTACCCACCATTTGTCCAACGTTAAAAGCATTGCCTACTGTATATTTATAAGCCGAGATAGCCGGACACTCCACTAACGTATGGGAGACTTTTACACTTAAGAGGGTTTACGCTGTGCGAGCTGCCAACGTCGCATTTTTATCATAATATTGTGCTTAAAAATGCGCCACGCCTTTTCTCTAAAAGGGTATGTACAGGTTCATCACACCAATATTGCGTCAGTGATGCTAGGTTCCAGTAGATGCAGGTAGATTCATTTCTTAGGGTGTACTTTAAGTGGGTGTATTTTTTCTTGGAATTTTCTGATAGAAAAACCATGATTCATGAAATGTGATTTCGTTGGCGCAATAGAAGGGTGCCAAGAATTAATAATTATTATGGAGATAGAACACTAAATAAACGCCTACCATATTTGCTTAACACTCTGCCTGAAGACATTCGAAAAGAAACAAATAAAAATATATTTAGCAGAAAACTCAGAAAATATTATTTAAGTACTTTAAATTAAAAAGTGTGATCTCAATTTGTATTTAGTATAATATTATTAAGTTATATATATAAGATTACTTTTACGGAGACTCCATCCCACAGTCAAACCACTAAATGGTTTTGTGGGGAAAAATGAATACTATATTTTATGTATGCAATAAATAAATAAATAAATAATAATCAATGGAGCGCAGGAGGGTCTGAGTTCGATTTCCGAGTCGGGCAAATACGATGACGTCATGAAATTCTCAGTATCAGTTGAGCCTGTAAATGTGGAATGTGTGCCGACTCGCTTGGGAGCGTAGTGTGACCGCACCTTTATAGAGTTTAGGTGGAAACAATAAATGAAAGTAAGTTGGGTTGGTTTAGTACTGTTAACATATTGACATCGTTTGGGTCACTGGTTTGATGGGACTCGTGTTCGATTCGGTTGTGTAATGTCGTTTATTCTTTTTCTATAGTGTTATCTAACAACAACAATAAAACATCGCGCCATTTTCCCCAAAAGAATAGGCAGAGGTGCGTCGGACACATTTGACCAATTATACGTTTCTCGCTAAGGCTCGCCTCCTTGCGCCAAAGTAGTTACAATTTCAATTGGTTACAGTTTGAAATATCACAGAATGGTACAGAACTAAAACACAGTACTAATTAAAATCAATAAAATTTGGGTTAAAAAGTAATATTCTATCAAAATTTAATTTGTTTTCATCTAACAGTATATTATAATTGTGTGTAAATGTTCTTTATAACTAAGGCAGAATTGTATACTACAGAATATGAGGCGCGGGTGAAGCCGTAGGCGACAGTTAGTTAAATATAAAGCAGATTTTATAAATACCACTGATGGCAGACGAACGATCGCTCAATCGGCCCGAGGGACTTAGCGGCGAAGCCTCTCAGGCGACTATGGTACTTTACCTATTGTTACCATGTTTTTATTGGCGCGATTTCATCACTTAAGCTTTAGCAATTATTGTGATCGCTTGGAGATGAAAGAAAACAAATAGATACATTTTAGACCGATGAAAAAGCTGAGGAGATTTTTTAAGTAATGCTTATAATTACCCAATAATATAAAGCAAGGAGTGTTTTTAATGCGTATATTGAATATAGACTAGTATTAGAAATATAGACAATTGAAATAAAGTTGTTCTTACTGTGTAGTGACAGATTAAGAATACATAATGTCACTATCCCATCTCAACCCGTGGGTGTCGTACAAGGCGACTAAAGGAGTAACCTTATGCAGACAACATTGCAAGAAAAGGAAAATTCGAAACAAACCCTATACCAACCCGTCTGGCCAGCGTGGTATAGTACGCTAAATTCCCTCCACAATCTTTGGATGAGACCCGTGCCCATCAGTGAGACGTTAATGGGTTGAGAATCATCTCAACCCATTAACGTCTCACTGATTTTTATATGAAGTTTTCCTTTTGTGGGCAACTGGTCCCACAGTAATATTATCCCGCGGGCTCATTCACCCTTCGACCAGATGCCCTAATCTGAATATTGACAGCGACTTAGTCGGAGTTGATATCGCTGTCTTGTATATAGAACTAAATACTTGAATACTAACTAAATGAACTAGTTAAAAATATAAATACATTAATAAAAAAGTTATACAAAGGGTAGGTAGGAGTGCATCAACTCCACATATCATCAGCTATGTTTGTTTTAGTGTAAATACCATTTAAATGTTGGAGGAGACCTGTGCCCAGCAGTGGGACAATTATGGGTTTTAGTGATGATTACCTTTCTGCTGTTCCAATCAATCATTGCTGATAAAATCTCATATTTTATTTGTTTTAATTACTTAAAATATTATTGCGATGGTGGCTGAATGGATAAAGGACCGGCGCGGCGTGCATCAAGTGACTTACCATCTGCTAACGGTGAAGGAAAACATCGTGAGGAAACCCACATACCCTAGAAGTAATTCTATGAGTATGTCTGATCCACCTACCCGCACTAGGCCAACGTGTGTGGATTATGGCCTAAACCCTCTCAGCTCTCTAGTAAGAGGAGAGGAGAACCGAGCCCAGCAGTGGGACTCAATGGGTTGCTGATGATGATGATGAAAATATTATTGTGTCTTACATTGATATTTTCAAATAATGTTACCTATAACGTATGTATTGTGAACATAATTAATTTCTCAATTTTGTGTACATACACAATAGCTATACAATTGTTATTGTTATACTGGTGTCGAACGAAGCCGTACGACATTGTTGTATTGTGCTATACTCGTCGACAAACAAGGAATACATTGTTATTTTTATTGATCTTAAATTTGCTTACACGTGGAACATTTAGAGGGTTAACCTTTATAAAACAGGTAAAAATTATTATATTTTAAATACAATGCTTCAGTATATATATATATAAGTAAAATACCAACCATGAATGTAAATTACCTAAACAATAAAATCCAGGAAGTAGATGTTACGAAATTTCTTGGTATAAAGATAGATTATAGTTTGAATTTTAAAGAGCATATCCATACATTGTGCACTAAATTAAATTCGTTTTCTTATGCATTGTTTAAACTCAAACAAACAGTTAGTACTTCTACAGTTCTTACAGCCTACAATGGCTATGTTGCACCTATTCTAAAGTATTGTGTTATTTTTTGGGGTAATTCTACTGATAGAGAAATGGTATTTAGAGCTCAGAAGAAATGCATACGAGCCATAACTAGTATAAAAGCAACAGACAGCTGCAAACCATTGTTTATTGAATTAAATATTCTTACATTACCATATTAGAGGTTATAATGTTCGTTAGAAAAAATGCAAATTACTTTAATAAGATAAGTAGCAAAAGACACAAATTCAATATATGTATACCAAGCAATAAAACAGCATTATTAAATAAAAGTATATTATGTATGGCTCCACGAATATATAACCATTTACCAAATTCATATCTAAAGATAAGTGATATAACTTCATTTAAAAAAAATATCAAAACACTGTTACTGAAAAAAGCATATTACTCTGTGACTCAATATTTACAGGATGACCTTAAATAATGTTAAAGTTCATATGATAATGTCTGTTTATTGGTGTGGTTTATTAATATAGTTTCAAAGATAGATAGATAGAAGATAGATTTGTAAATTTGCATGCCAATGGTAGGATATGGCTAATGGACACAAATGCTTATGCTAAGATCTTTTATTTTGTACCCATATTCGCAAAGGATTAAATGATTGATTGATTGATTTATTGATTGTATATCAGATACTACACCATCAAAACCCGTGGGTGTCGTAAAAGGCTAATGCAGACAAGAGAACTGCGAGAAAAGGAAATAAAACCTATACCAAACCGTCTGGCTAGTGTGGGATACTTAGCAAGCTAAATTCCCTCCACATTCTTTGGAGGACACTCGTGCCGATCAATGGGACGTTCATGGGTTGAAATGATGATCTAAAGAATGTGGGAGGAATTTAGCCTACTATACCACGCTGGCCAAACGGGTTGGTATAGGGTTTGTTTCGAATTTCCCTTTTCTCGCAAGTAATTAATTTATTAAAGTGAACTTACCCTTAAGTGCGGGACAGATCCTCTTCCATAGCGTGAGACACCCGCAGCGATGGTACTGCCCCAGCGCCAGCTCCATGAAGAACAGAGGCAGACCACCAAACAACAGCATTATACAGTACGGGATCAGGAATGCGCCTGCACATACGAGTACATAGTACTTAGTTCACGTAGGTGCTCGTAGCTTGATGCTACGCCGTAGCATTCCCGACGAATTTTATTGTGTTTTTAGAGATTAAAAATATTATTAAGCAGAGATAATCTTGGATAAGTTCTGTCCACTAATTTAATTACATTTTGATTATATTTCTCGATTAATTAAAAAAAAAACATTAAGTTCTTATTGTTTTAGCTCACAATTATGGAGGTGTTTAGACAGAAAATGGAATCTCTTTCAAGGTAGAATTACAAAAGGAGATCTCGTACGCCATATATCGAAGCTTATGTATATACACATTACATGGATAGTTTATTAAATTTCTCCAACTATAAAGACACAAAACACTTACCGCCGCCATTTTGATAGCAGATATAAGGGAACCGCCAGACGTTGCCAAGGTCGACCGCGAATCCCACCACCGCCAGCAGGAACTCCGCTTTCTTGGCCCAGGTCTCGCGCTGCCGCTCCGGGGTCAACGACACCACCACCGCACGCGTCTTCTGTGCCTTGTAACGATACTTTTGTAATCAGTGTGTGTTTTATTGCAATATTTCTTTTTTATTTAAAAAAAAAAGGTTTGGAGGCCCTAGGATCTTGGTTCTAAAAAATCAGGTGGGTGGTGCATTTCAGTGCGGCATCTGTCTTGACTCGACATCTGTGGGTACCTTTCTCTAGATGCTGTGTATCATCAGAAGGTGGTATACTCACGTTGTTGGTGGTGGGCGGGTCGGGCGGAGGCGCGGTGGGCGCGGGCGGCGCGTCCGAGGGCGGCATCTCTGGCGGCTCGACGTCGCCGCAGTGCCGCTCCGGAACGGGGCTCTCGCCCTGCAACAAAGCCTTCTTCATCAACTGGTTCCTGGACATGAAGTCCATGAGTGGCGTTTACCACTTATCATCGAGTGAATCGCTAGCTCGTTTTTCAGTTTAGGCTATAAAAAAATAAAATCAAGAGACGTAGGGTGCAGCGGTAACAGCGGAATAATCTCGCTAATACTGAGCCGCCTGTCTGAGGAACTATCTTCACCCTACAGAAGACATCACTGCCCTGTTCTATGGCACTGCCGTTCTAAACAAGAACGAAATAATTACATAGCACAAGTCTTGCAAAAATGGTATCTAAGATTGATAATTTTAAACACATTTTTCTCTAAACTTAGGCATGCAGTTGAACTGTTCTTATTAATAACATTAGTGTTGTGTTCCTACTGGCGAGTAGTGGTGTCCAAAGCTAATTGGGGAGAGATAGTAGATATTTTTCCTCATGAGCCATTTCCGAATATATGTATAAATTAATATTTATATAAACCAAAGTAGTTTACTACTTACTTTCATAGGTAATTATATCTTATTTTTCAGAAAAAACATAAGGTTTGGAGGCCCTGGGATCTTGGTCCTAAAAATTGAGGCGGCGTTGGCGCATTTAAGGGCGGCATCTGCCTTGGCTCAACGTCTGTGGGTACCTTTTCCCAATATTTATATATATCAAAGCAGTAAATGAATTTCTCAATATGATTCCGACAGAAACTGTCTGTCGAAAGACACCGTCATACATGCCATATGATTTATATTTGTCTAGGTTTAAAGAAATTCCTCGTTTTTAAAGAACTAGGTTGATTTGATTAGAGGGAATTGGAAGTGTGTATTATATATATTTTGCCTATAGCTTCGTGGGAACAGTTGTAATATATAAATATTCTTTGTTTATTTACATTCGTTTACCAATTAAAAATTGTACAAAGAGAACCAACAAAGTTAGAATTATTTAAGACAGCGCCAAATTGCATTCCCAAACATTTGTTTACTCAGAGATTTGATATAAAAATTCTCATTATTTCTGTTTGTTGAACATCAAGTACGTAGTAATTGTAAAGTGGTTCGACAATTTGAGGTGTTTGCCGAGACGTGTTTGTCAAACGTTGGCCGTCAGATTGGTTGGTAAATAAAAATAATGAAAAGTGACCCTTAGTACTCCGGGTGTGCCACGAACTCATTATTGAGGGAGAAATAGAAGATTAGGTGTAAACATACACTTTTAAAGAAGACGTAATAATATTATATACCTATGTTAGCGTATTTTGTAGTTATGACCAAAGATATAGTTATTATGTTGGCTCTAATCTATACTAATGTTATAAAGTTGAAGAGTTTGTTTGTTTGTTTGGTTGAATGCTAGGATCTCAGGAACTACAAGTACAAGTTTGAAAAATTCTAATTTATCGAGGAAGGTTATAGGATATATAACATCACGCTACGGCCAATAGGAACTGAGCAGTGGCCAAATAAAAACGACGGGAGCGAAGCCACGTGCGACTTCTAGTATTATATAAAATAAATCTAAAGCACTCATGTAATATATGTATACCTACATAAATGTTGAATACTTATATAGATTTTTACTTAGTTTTAACTTATTTTAAAATACGTGAAAAACACGGATGAGTATAATGTTTTCAATGGTAAAAATTTATTTGGATATAGTGCAAATAACAGTTGATTTTCATGATACCTAGACATTTGTAACATTTTAAATTTATTTGATCGTTGTACATTGATTCAGTCTAGATACAATCGTCGTTCCAAAATATAATTGTCCAATAATCGCCTTCGTCGAATTACTAACAAAAATAAATGAATAGATTATGACGTAACCCCATAAAACTTTAATTATGTTAGGTTAGGTTAGGTTAAAGTTTTTATCACAAACCTTACTTTAATAGCAATTTAAACGGGCAACAGTTACTCCATATTGAATATCCACCTTAACAAACTATCCAATAAATCACAAACAAGTACTCGCTTCTTACATTAACAGCACAATTCTTTCTTCACAAATCTGCCACTCTTTATTAAGCATCGTATCCAACACATTAGTGGGAAGCTTCCCTTTACTGGCGGTACTGTATTCAATCAGAGTTAATAGTCTCGACTAATTAAGTGCTAAGCGCTCGTCAATTTAATCCTGAGTAAAATGTTTGCACAGTATTTACAGAACTGCGAAAATCACTTTGTTTGTTAATAAAACCGTATATTAACGAAATTTTATATCTAAAAGGAGATGGTTTAGGATTAAGATGAAGAAGGTTATTTTTACTATACCACGACGCGCGACGGTGGCAAACAGACGTACGGTCCGCTTGATGATAAGCGGTATATAGCTGACTATTTATCGATATAATAATTATAATATACGAGTATGAGACGCGAAGCTGCGAAGTAGCGTTCGTAGCTTTGCCGCAGAAGTCGGTCGGCAAATTTAAAACAAATTATTTAGAATTTTTCTTTTCTCGCCATTGTTACAAATGTTACTCCCTTAGTCGCCTTTTACTACACCCACGGGTTGAGATGGCGTAGTGACATTATGCGATATATTGTTAGTGCTATTTTAGAGGTCAATAAAACAGCATTGGCCGGTAATAATAACTTTCTAACGAAAGATAAAGATTATTTCCAATATGTAAAGTCACGACGCCATTCAAAAATAAAATGCAGAACATACAAAGGCAGAATGTAAGGCTTTTATGAGTTATTACAAGTTTATTGTCCATAAACCGGACGATATCGTCAGTTAATAGCTTAAGAAGCTAAACAGTAATAGGTTAATGTGTAATTTGGGTATTCCTTATGTGTATACAAGGTTTTATTGTAGCATTTAAACAGTACTTACGATTGAGTGGCAGATTAGTACGAGTTCACTGTTGAATAAGGATTGTTCCAAGAGGGTGTCTAAAGGGTTATTTTATTCAGAGGACGACAGTAGTAAGTTTTCTAATGCAAGTACTTCATCTATATAGTATAGTTACCACGATACACGCAGCACTATTAAAAATATAATTTTTTCCACATTCTTTGGAAGAGACCCGTATTATATTAGGTAAGGTTTCATGAAATAGGGGGCGAGCCTATTGTCATCAAGCGAGCACATTTGTCATCAACCAAGCACATTTGTCATCAGGCAAGTACATTTGTTTTCAAACTAAAGGCTGATACGGAGAATTTCAGGATAAAAAACCCAGTACCATTTTGACACGAACTGAGATCAAACCGGGACCTCTTGCACAGCAGTCGTATACATCTTATGATGCGCCACCGAGGCAGTTATATTTTTAGTTGTTTTAAAACCATTCAAATTCAGAACACAATACCGTTTTTAAAAATAAGAAAATGTTTCGAAGATCATGGCGCAGAATAAAATTAAATCAATTTGAATATTGTGATTTATTCTAATATCTCTCTTTACTTAAGGTTGAGCATTTTAACTGATTTGTGTACTTTTACTCACTTTTCAATTAAATCAAGAAACTTTTATTGGAATATAATTAATTCGTGAGTCAATTCATCAAAATTTGTAGAAAAAAGGTATGCTTTCCTTCTTGAACGACTCTGAGAGTATGCACACAAAAATGTTGACTGCAGTATAATTATAGTGTCAGTATAGAAGAGGTTTATATAGATGCTTTGATAACGATATAGATCACGCCTCTTTCCCAACAGAGGGGTAGGTAGGTAGTTTAGTAAGTTGCCTTGTACTTGCTACGATTCTGACGTACATCTTTGGCTTCTTCAACATTCATCAATCTTTTCATGCATTCTCTACTCTCTCTACTCCTGATCTGTCCCTTCTTTAGAACGTCACCTATTTGGTCATGGTACGTTCTTCTAGGTCTTCCCCTTTCAACGTTTCCTTTCACATTTGCGTCATATATTTGTTATGTCACCCTTCCTTTATTCATTCTCTTGACATGTTCAAACCAGCTTGATAAATTAGTATTGTAAGTAAAGTTTATCATCATCTTAGCTGTTATTCCCCCACTGCTGAGTGCGGGACCTGGTCCTTCTTCTGGTTCCACAACAGCTTGTACTGCTATGACTAGATCATCTGATTCAGAAGGTCTGCTATTCATCTCGAAATCGAAAGTCTTTTTCAATTTCGCAGTCAAATGTTTGCACATTTAATATGGTCGCTATGATTTTCAAATATGTCAAATGTTTAACGATATCGAATACGAAATCGATGTAGATACTCACAGAGACCAATTTTATTACTAACACACGTCGTAAAGATATTAATTTTTAATCGATTTCATTAAAAACAATAAATTTAATTCGAAGAATTTTATTAGACGTCGGACTTAGTTCTCCGCTCATAACTTGAGCCATACTCTTACGTGGCCAAACATTTTAGTTCGTCACACAAAAACTACCTACTTGAACTGTGATTCGGTCTGTGGTCTCTAAATTCAGGAATTTGGCGGTAATTGCGTTTCTAGTGACACAAAATGTTTGGTCAGTTTTTTGTTAGCTTTCATTTGTGCCTAACCTCACTTGGACTATATTTGAATAATAATTGTGTGTTTGTTGAATAGTGATTTTTGGGGATATGTATACCATTTTATATTGACTTATATAAAAGAATGGGGTTTTTAAATAAATCAGTGAATATGTAAGGGTATTGCATATAAGGGTATTACAGGCGTCCATAGGTGGCGGTGACTGGTAACCATCAGGTGGGCCGTACGCCAGTTTGCCAATGTCTCGTGGCATAAAAGAAATCTACATAATTAATAATACGTTATAAGGTTTTATAAAGAAGATATTTTATGAAAAAAAAGAGGCAACAATCGCTAACGGTACACAATGTTTTGATCCCTTTTTAGTTGATCAAGGCTTCGCTTCCGTCGTTCTTTATTTGACCACTACTCAGCTGCTATAAATCGTAGCGTATATAACGCTACGATTTATAGCAGCTGAGTATATAGCCTATAGCATTTTTCGATAAATGGGCTGTCCAACACTGAATGAATTGTTCAAATCGGACCAATAGTTAGTGAGATAAGCGCATTCAACCAAATAAACTCTTCAGCTTTTTCAATCTATACTAATATAAATTTAAAATTATTTCTCGCGTGCCCGTTGTACCTTGGGCCATACCACCCTTGCCCACAGCAATGCCCGGCACGGAGCTCGGTAGGCATGCGACATACCTCAACGGATATGTCCCTTTGAGAGTGTTTACCTAATCAACTTAGTTATGTTACTAACTATTAGATCTAAGCACAATCTGTGGATGAAGGTCATCTGTTGTCACTTATTTTTTATTGCTTAATGGCAGACAAGCCATCTGCAGCTGCTGGTAAATGGAAACCTGTTTTTTAAACCTCGCACTTAAACAAGCCCCATGTCCGCGCGGACTATACGAAAGCACTATCCGAAACATGGATCATACAAATATTTGTCTTGTGTGGGAATCGAACCCATGTCACTCGGCAGGGCGATGTTAGTGGCGAGGTGGTGACGTAATGTAGCGACATTAACTATATTTCAAATCTAAAACACCTATCTCTGTGACTCTTGTAAGCCAGAATTTAATAATCATGGACCTTTGCAAACATCGAACTTCATTTAGAACTCTCAGAATCTAGTCTACTATCTTTGAACTCGTAATTAAACAGATGTATGACGCAATAGTTTGAAAGATTAAGTGCGTACGTAAATGAAAACGTCTGTTTAAGAAAAAATGACCGGAGTCACGGTTTCCTTGACAAATATTACGGATACAAAGTATACTACTAGACTTAGAACAACCGCACAAATATTTCGTCCCATTAGAAGAATAATGTTTTATCTTCACATAAAACAAAAATGAAACTATTAAAAAATTCGGCATTAAAAACCGTAAACTATCGATTGATAAATTTTTATTTTATTCTTTAGTCAGTATTTTACAAAATACAAATTTGATCAATTGATAGATTGCGGTTTTTAATGCCAAATTTATAATAATTTCATTTTTGTTTTATCTGAAGATAAGATTCTAATGGGACGATTTGTATTTTGCAGTTGTATTTGTAAATCAAACTTACAACCTCATACCCAGCTTTCGCATAGTAATGGATTAGCTATTTTATATTACACTAGCTATATATCTAGGAATTTCAAAATACCTATACCATTTTTGTAGGAGTTAAGTCACAAACGCAGAACAGTTAAGTAAGTATATAAATATATACAAAGAAGATGCACATACCCGACTAAGCATCAGTCATGCATGAAAAGATTGACAAATGTGAAGGAAGCGAAAGCGCGAACTTTGGTTTCTGCCTACCCTAATGAGAGACAAGTTTGACCTTATGTTTATGAAACTAAGATACACATATAATATCGTTCATCTTACTCCTTCGGTAAGCAAAGCTTTACTGAACTGAAACGTTGTTACTAAACTGTATTCAAGTTAGCGTGAGTTTTGGCTTCGCGGTCAGGCGACCCTCTATCTCCATAGTACCTATGGTAAGATTGCAGCCTGATCTTACAACTATGATTAAACAGGTGCTCTTGTTTTATTATGTTGTGTGATTGGTCGAAAACTTTGGAGAACTGAGGCTTATTCTAGTGAATTGGCCTTTAAAAATTTGAAAATTGCTGTTTTAATTTGTTCTGTTCTTCATTTAATCTTATTGTGTTTGACATTTAGACCAGCTAAAACCAACCATGCTTACAATCACGTGCTCAAAATATCTTTCATTGAGGAAGTGCCACTATAGGGTTGAGGAATTGTTCACGGATTGTATGAGTGACATTACAATTACGTATACAACATTAACTTTTTGCCATGAATAGACTGTAGATTAATAATAAATTTTAGGGCGGCCGTTGGTTGCAGGCGGCAAAAAACCACTTGCAGTGGCGTAAATTAGGTTAGGCAGTGTAGTTCGATAGTAGATTTATGATGATGATGATTATGTGTTATGTTATTGTATTAATTTGTATCAATTTGATTTTTTTTGATTATCAATTGATTTTTAATTTGTTGCAATATTTCGAATTTTAATTGAAATAAATTATTTACATACAAAAAAATTGTGGAAGCTATAAACGAGAAGTGCCAGTGTAAAATGTATGGAATCTTGTTGTATATATTTTAATTAATAATTGTATTGGTTGTTCTTCTTCTTATCGTGTGGGCTTGAGACAGAATCTAGTGTTGGAATTTATCAAGTCGCCTAGAAGGCTTCCAACTTAACGACTACCACATTAAGTGGTAACCGGGACCAACGGCTTTGCGTGCCATTCTCTATTCTCGTCTCATGTCCGCTGTTTGGTGGAGTCATTCTGTTCTTTAATTTTATTCCAACACATACACGTCACACAAGCACATACATGACACTCACATACACAGGTTTCTTTTTTATACTTTTTGTTCTTCACACATCACTTGACAAATTGTATTAGATACTTGCCAGGGGTGGAGTGTTGGTAACCTGAGCCACAGGACTCTCCTAGTTCAGGTACCAACCCGCCATAATTCAAATCGATCCTTGTATTAGCTTTAAAATTACTATCTGCTGTATTGTATTCGAGACTTTCTATGTAACTTGTATGGTGAGAAATAAACTTTATTATTATTATGTCTCTTTTCTCACGGCTATACTTTTCTCTAAGGTGAGAAGTATACCCGGTCCTTTTGGAAGGCTTACGCGGGGACACAGGTCCAACACGCAGAGGCCCTTAAAGAATTTTAAATTATTATTATTATCATACAGCTTAACAACTTGCATACTATCACACTATAGTTTCACTGTACCTATTACATAACACATATACTATCGTCTATTGCATCACTTACATTTATAAAAGAGTTAATAACAATAATGATTCTATATGCTTTCATTTATAATGTAAATGAAGTCCACGGGTACATTATTGTGGTAATTGTTTATAGTTCAACGTTAGTACGGTCCGTATACGTTTTTCATTAACTCGCTAAAATTAAAACGAATGACAAGGCCACTCCTATATGTATGAGTTTATGTATACGACGGCGGGTTTATCAAAGCTGAAGTTTTTTAAACTCACTGGCATTCGTAGAAAATATGTGGATATCATATTTAATGAAAATTTAGTTGGTATAATATACGTAACCTAAGAAACTGTTTGATAAATCAATGCGTTGCATCATACTTGCAAAAATGTGTTTAAATAAACGTATGGTCACCATAAAGAAGAATTTTTGGTAATTCACCTACAAAAATAAAAATAATTACTGTGCTCACATTAACCGAATTTGATTCGAGCTGCAGTCGAGCCACAATGCCTCTGAGTTTTATCGCGACTTCATTTTTTGTGGTTTAGCATACTCATTTAAGTAAAAACTTCTAGAACAAGATTTTTCTAGAATAAACGACCGCTTAAGTTTTTAAAATATGATTTAGATCTATGTTCTGAATGGTGCTTAAAACCAGTCAAGCTCTCGTGTCGCGCAGTTTGAATTGAACGCAAATTCTCGCAGTGATCACACTGTAAAGAACTTATTTGTACCCAAATACATACTCATACACTTCTTAAATTCTCAAAGAGTATGAGTTATTATGCTGAATATTTAGACAAACAATAAAATGAGCAAAGGAAAAATATAGAAAAGGAAATGTTATGGATTTATTTTTACAGTATCAGCAGTTGTATCTAAAATCGTAAAAGATTGGAAAATGTAACATTTGTAAATTTCCTGCAAAATTCGCTAAACGAAGGATTATCTTATTTGCCATATCATGTGCTCTTAGATTAGAGAAAATCTGCTGCTTGAAGAAGAGCTTCATTTTTTGTACGATTGTTGTATACGATGTTTTGTTTTTGATACTCGTACACTTCATTAAATATTTGGGCCGTCGACTTTCCCAGATGGATTCTGATATAAGAATATGATATTAATTTATATTATAAAACACTTGCATTGTCTTGGTAGGAGACCATCATCTATTTTTCATAGGTTAAATATTTTTCATAATTGAGAAAAATGCAGAAAGCTAACATCAACTTCGGTTATAGTTACAATAATTTTCATTGTGAATTTTTGAATATAGTCCGGGATCCCTGGTCCAAATTTTTTTTTATTACTATCAAGCAAATTTTTCGTGAGTAGCTTCATTTCGATGAGACGCCCAATAATTTCGTATTCTAAAAATAAATTGGACCAGGGATCCCGGACTAATAACATGACATTAAGAAACACCAAATTATTCCTTGACAGTTTGACTGCGATTTCATTTAGGTACATGGATTACACAGTGTTTTACTACAACAACAATATGTAAGGTTGGATTCTTGCATAGGTGTATAATGTAGCTGAACTCCTGATCACTTCAATTAAAATAAAAGATCATTTTTAAAATTGTATAAACAGTTGCTTTCCGCGTCTTCTCTCTCTCCTTCATAATCACGCTATAGATTTTGATGCAGTTTCACTCTTAGTTATATAATAATATTGATGTAAATCAACGCAAATAACTAATCAACGCAGCTAACAGAAATCACTATGGAAGATAGTACTTTACAATTTGTGTTTGTACTTGTGTACTTAATTTAGGTACTCTTTTAATATTATCAGTAAGTGAAACTGCGTAATTTCTCGGCTCTTTCCTCGTAAGGAAAGAGCCGAGTAGTACTAAGTACGGTTATTTTGTGTGACAAAAAAACGCAAACATAAAAAACAAAAGGCGAATTGTAAAAGTGTTTGTTTAAAGAAGGAATGTTGGAATACTGCACGTTCTTTTCTTTGTTCTATTTTGTGTTAGCTCACTTTGTTCTTTTGTTATAACCAAAGTTATTTTGGCTAAATTTCACTAAACTGTACACCTAAGTTTGTCGACTGTTTTCCTTTACGGACCTTTTTCTTTCAATAAATCTTTTAATTTAAGAGTATTTATACAGTTTTAAGGTTGATCGATAACAGGTTGCGTAAATTTGATAAACATAAACGGTCTGCATAAAATAACTGTATTTTATGTATTTATCAAATTTGCACAACCTGTTATCGATGAACTAACTAACCGTAGAAAGGAATAAGAAGAATTTCTCCAAAGTTCTGATATATTTTGCACGCGGCCGTTGGATGCGGGCGGCACAAAATCGCTCGCTGTGGGGAAATTAGGTGAGGCCTATGTTCAACAGTGGACGTCATTGGGCTGATATGATGATGATGATATTAATTACAAGATAGTTATGTTTGTCAAATCTTAAAACTAAATTTTTTTATACCGTCTGGTGGCAAATAAGCTTCTGGTTCTCCTGATGGTAAATGATTATCGTAGCCTATGGACATTTGCAATACCGAATCTTTAAAGTCGCTTCCCACCTTCTCTTACAAGTTTCATCGTATAAAGGAAATATCTTTTAGTTAAATGATATCAATATTGGAATTCTATTGGTTGTCTCTGTCGAGTCTGGCTCTTAGTCGCTGAATGTAAAAGTCACGATGATGTTCTGTGTGCCTATCGACTATGGAAATGAACCGCTTCGACTTATTAGTAGCTATTTATCGACAAGTGGCTAAAGGTTCACTGATCTTATTTAGTTATAGTCATTTTTGGCTTTGTATGACGTTCAATTTATTTTGTATGTGATCTAAATGAAATAAAAGATTTGAAGGCGATCTTATGCAGACAAGAGCACTGCGAGAAAAGGAAAATTCGAAACAAACCCCATACCCACCCGTCTGGCCAGCGTGGTATAGTAGGCTATATTCCCTCCACATTCTTTGGAGGAGATCCATGCCAAGCAGTGGGACATTTATGGGTTAAAATGTGGTTGTAGTGATGAGATTGTTTTAATTAAAAATATTTGCAGTACATGGTGAAATAAATGTTGCCCGAAGTTTCCGTTGATTTTTGCTTGTTCAATGCTAAGTTCCTATTAGTCGTAGCGTGATGTTATCTGGTCTTCCTCGATAAATGAACTATTAAACACTAAAATAATTTTTCAATTCGGTTCAGTAGTTCCTGAGATCATCGCGTTCCACCATCAAAATGTTATAGTATATTTTTAAGAGATAAAAGAACTCCCGTCGCAGATCTTACCTACAGGCGCTTTGAAAGATCACCTAATTTATAGATATTACCTCTTTTATCTATCAAGGCGTTTAGTATTATGCTTTATAAGGTATGCAGGTACGAGTATAACCGTATAATATTGAAAAACGTATATGTAAATTTTATAATTAACATTGTGTTCAAAAGTACGAAGTCTTACGCCAAATATAATCTCTTAATAACCTTGTGCAGCAAGAGATTCGAGAACAGACAGAGCTCTTTAATTTCTACGAGAAGCTTTAACTGTATATGATCTTTGTAAGTATTTTCTAGGAATACGACTGTCCAGTGGTTTATTAAGGGTAAAATATCATGTTCTTTGGTAGGATTAGATCCTCCCACCTGCCGCAGAATTAGGAATATGAAGAAGTGATATGTTTGCGTCGCTTGTATATAACAAAAAATTTGTATCATCTGCTGTGTCTACTACTACTATAACTACTAGGTAAGAGGTACTCACACAAAGACAAAGATATTATAATGATTATATTGCTTCACTAATAAATAATTGATCAATTAAACGTAATATCTATTAATAAATTTTTCGACTCACTCCTTGTTCTGTGTTTCAGTCATGTACGTAATCTAGTTTTCCTGATAAGATTTTTTTGATTGTGGCTCGAAGTTTAAATGTTAGCAGTGTTTGTTCCTTGTGCTCTAGGAAGTATTAAAGCTGTAGGTTCTATATTCTGACCGTTTCGTATCTCAAGCTGACTGGGGTTGTCGGATTGCATGACTATGAGAGTAAGGAACAGAGAGTTGCCTGTGTTCTTTGAGTAAACTACCTGTTAAATTAGATATTAGCGACTCGGCTTTGCACGCAAAAATGACGTACAAAATGACTTTGAACGTGGATTTTCAAGAAACGATATTTAACTCAATTTAAATCAATGCTTGTTCAGACAATTACCACTATGGCCGTAGATGACGCGCTACCATTTATTCGATAATTAAAAAAAAAAATTCGTTGCTCTTACTTTATATCAGAATTGAAAATCATCTTTATGCATAATTTTATTATTGCACTCTTAATGGCTTATGCAAAAGGGAAAATGGTTAACATTTTCATGAATAATGAATTTTAAATCTTCTTTTTGGTAAAAGTTTAAGAAAGCCAATATTAAACTTGCAGTGGTTTAAGTTAAAAGCAACGTGTTGCGTTGTTGCCGAGAGAGCAACTTACCACGTGTTACAAGTGGTTTATAAGTCAAACAATAAGTTTGTTCAATAGTTCAAGAACTGATTGAATCGTATTGTTTCTTGAGAAAAAACGAAAACAATATGTTCTCGTTCTTTCTCTCTTTAAAAATAATGTTAAGAACATTTTTCATTTCTCTGTAAGTTTAAATAAATCTATGACTGTCTTCAGTGGAACTACACGAGACAATTTTATATAATGATTAATAGATATTTGTTTTGAGACTGGGTATGCCTTGTGTCTGATAATTATGTGCGTAAAGTTCCGCGACATTGGCTAGTTCAGTTGCTGGCGTTTTCTTAAAAAACCTTTTTAGTAGAGGTACATTGTTAAATTTTATCACCATAACGAGGAAATTAAAACAGTATCATTTATTTTATGAAAATATTTTAAATTAAACATTATTTCTTAAAAGGAGGAAGTTATCTTTGGTATTTTACAACAATTTGTGCTAAGTTACGTTACGTTTTTATCATATTGTCAAATTTTAATATTGTAGATGTGAAAAATGTATTACTTTCGAATTCATTATTATGAATATTGCATGCTTGAATAATGCCAGGTCTAGTAGACAGCTAACTTTATATAAAAATCTTTACATAGTATATAATAGAAACTGCTTCCGCCATGTACGCTTAGATGTTTTAATCTACGCAACAAATTTTCATGCGGTTTTCATCAATAGATAGAGTAATTCATGAGAAAGGATATAATTATATAACCTACATACCACACGGGCTAAGTCGCGGGCGGATTGTAGTTCAGATATAAGCGCGGGATTACCTGTCTCGTTAACATGTGTGGTTGGCGCTACGATCATCCGTACTTTTATCAAAGAAATGCAAAAAAATTATAAGAAAAAATAAAAACAAAATTGTACCAAGAATCTCATCAATAGAAACACGAGCTGTGTAAGAAGGAAAACTTGAATTTTTTCAAATTTACTTTTTGTTTAATGACCCCGAAAACGTTTCAAAGACTAAAGTTCACGGTGTATAAAATGTAGAAAGCTGTAATATAACCAAAACTAAATGTTAAAATTAATGCACAGTGACAGATATATGGAGTTTGGAAAGCTGTAATTAAATCAGAACTAAACTTTCAAATTAAATGAGTTACGGTTGAATTTTGACCACTGGACACTAGTAAAATTATCTGAATAGAAATTGTTTATTCAAAATTGTATCGAAAACTATTAAGTCTTTCGAAAAATGTTTAGAAAAACCTTTGGAAATTACTGAAATTGTTGGAAACTTTTTTTAATAAATGTGGCTTACTTACCTTATGTTTAAGTAGTCGTCAGCGTTCTGGCGACAGGACTCTCATGTCGAACTTGAGGAGTGATGCCATGGCGTGTGTGCTGGACCGCGAGCTGTCTGCCACTGAGCACTTCAGCACCAAGAGCCTCGGGCACCAAGTGGGCGGGACTGCCACGCCTCCCGGCAACAAGTTGTCTGCTAACCCAACATCGGATTTCTGCTTTGATTTTTGTTACATCCTAGAGCTTAGGATACATCGGATGAACAATAATTTTACTTAAAAATTACAAGCATAGTCAAAAGTTATGGAAAATTATACACCTAAATTAGCAACAATAGGTTAGACAAGTGGTTTACCAGTTTTAACAAAACCTTTCATGATCTAATTATCGCTAAGGTTGACTTTTCTAACGAAGATGACACAGTCATAATATTATTGTAAGAGGAATCGACTTTGTTGTTTTTTGACATTTATATGAACATTATCTAACACGATTGTTAGGACGGGTATTGTTTTTTTTTCGCGCGTATCTTGTATGTTTGTAAATTTCTTTATTCCCACGAATCTTCCGAACGGCTGGATGGATTTTGACAATTAGGGTATCGTTAGATTCGCCTAGAAAACCCAAGTGTCCTTAGATAGGTTTTAAGAATAAAAAGACTTAAACGGCAGGCTGTTGACGCCAAATTGTAAGAAGTTCTATTTTATTTTTAACCTATCCTGTCGAGTTGGGTATCAAAATAAAGACAATCAAAAGGAGATTACATATATTCAAAAAGAGATAATACATAATTGAATGGTTCCAAATTGTAAGTAGTTCTATTTTTTTTTTTAACCAAACCTATCGAGTAGAGTATCAAAATAAAGGGAATCAAATGAAGATTACAAATATATGCATATGTTATGTATTTAAATTTAATCAGTATTACAATAATTTTACGGTCTTTTTAGTGCGTTGCTCTCCGTTGATTTTTTGCAGTCGGGTTATTAAATATTTTTAATTATATTTACTTGTTGTTGGACTGTACTACTTAGGTGTAGGTTACATTCTTTGGAGGAGCAGTGGGACGTTTGTGGGTGAACCTGGTGATGATGATGATGATGTTATGTTTATGTTTCTATATTGATGACAGATGTAGGTCTGAACGTTGACCTTTATATTGCGTGGAAGTAGATCGCTGTCGGTGCCGAAAACTGGTGATAGGAACAGATTTCCAATTAAAAATAATGCGATAAAAAAATGTAGACATTTAAAAATAGTTTAAGGTCTTATTGAAGTTTTATTTTTATAAATTCCAAAAATTGTAATCCATTATGTGCAAAAGAAAATGAAGAAAAAATACCTATGTGGACCATTTTGTTACTGCCGGCTATTTCAAATGAAACTAATTAATTTACTGAATGTTTCAAATAAAAGAAAGCAGCTTCCGGACAAAACCTTTTGTGTTCATAGTTGGTCAGTGTCAAAGTAAATCATTGAAAAGACTCCAAAACTTTTCTCTCTCCAAAACATAGTTTATGTAAACATTCCACGTAACTAGGTCACGCTCTGAAGTTTTACTAAACATAAGTAATTAATTTTCTTATTTTATTGTTGGTTTTATCATTAGCAACTCCTTAGTGACCCACTGCTGAGCTCGGGTCTCCTCTCCTCTATCTAGAGAGCTGAGAGGTTTTAAGCCGTAATCCACACACGATAGCCTAGTGCGGGTTGGTGGAATCTAATTTTTAATTGTTAGTATCATTGTCAGCAACCCATTAAGGTCCCATTGCTGGGCTCGGGTCTCTTCTCCTCTATGTAGAGAGCTGAGAGGGTTTTAAAGGCCATAATTTGACTGGCCTGTTGGTCTAGTGGTAAGTGACCCTGACTGCTAAGCCGGAGGTCGTGGGTTCGATGGGACAGGACAAATCTTTGTGTGATGAGCATAAAGGTTTGTTCTGTGTCTGGGTGTAATTTATCATTAATATGTATGTATTTACAAAAAAAAATGTATTTAAGTAGTATAATTATCAGCTGTTCAGTACCCATAACACAAGCAAATATAATTGCTTACTTTGCGACTAGATGGCGCTGTGTGAATGTGGTAGAATATTATATATTATATATATTATAATCCACACATGCTGGCCTAATGTGGGTTGATGGATCCGACATACATTTAGAATTTCTTCTAGAGTGTGTGGGTTTTCTCAAGATGTTTTTCCTTCACCGTTAGTCACTTGACTAGTACATATAAATTCCACAAAGAGAAATCCACATTGGTGCTGCTGGTCGGAATCAAATTCGGACCGCCTGCTTAGCACGCCCGGTCACTTATCTATTCAGCCAACCAACCATAGTTTAAATTGATGGTATAGATAAATATAAAATAGCTTGCCCATGTCTTTTATCCGCGAAGGAGTAGAGAGAGATGTATCCCACCTTCATTTCACCAGCTATGTTTGGTCTTATATAGTAGCGGGCAAACCTATTGCCATTTGCCAAATATATTTCCAAATTGCTACTAAGAATTTTATGATGGAAAAATCTAATAGAATTTTGCGTCGTTAGTGATAGCAGCTGGACATCGACAGTGTTAAAGATAAAGCCAAGCCGCTCGCTGGCGGCTGTGTTGCCAACCTATGAATAAATTCCCCAATATACAGCAATCTTTTCTAACATTCCTCAAAGAGTTCAAGAGACCACTAATTAATCAGCAGAAACTATTGTTAAACTTAGAAAAATAATAATAAAAAGTACTTCATAGATACAACTTATATCTAGCTATTTTTACCAATTACATATCCATTAGAAATAAAATAATTATTTCATATTTTTGTAAAATATAAAATGATAATCTTACAAACCAATCACCCTATTTTCATAATTTTCTATTTAGAAATAAATAAACACACAAAAAACAATATTCCCCGTCCTCCACCAACCCTAAGAACATCCAACAGTTAAATAAACATCGAAGAATCCCGCCCCTGCTGTGATCTTCACAGATTTGACCAATCAGCCCTCACTCGCGGATTGATCGTCTTAACTACAACTACTAACGATAGCTGAGGATATTCCCGATGCTGAGCTAGAAAGAAAAAACCTTGTCATCGCCTACCTCAGCCCGTAAAGGGTTTAAAAGCGTCGAGTTGCATAAAAAATGAGGATATTACAGATATCTTTTAGGTTTATTGCTCTAGTTGCATAGTGATCGTTTCTAACAATTCATTATAGATTTGAATCTCTGTTTGGGCAAAAGTCATTGGGCTGATATGATGATGATTGGGCAAAAGTAAAACTAAAAACTCAAAATGTTTAGGTTTTGTTTACACGTAAACGTTTTTATTTCAATTTACAATTCATTGAAATCTTATCTGCTTTCTGAATTAAATCAAAACATTGATAATGGATAATTGTATTTGTCGAAAAAGAAGCAACCTGTAATATTAGTAGCCAAGTAAATACATTCGTAGTTACTATAATAAAAGATGGACGATCCTCATAAATGAAGTACAATGAGCTGGCCACATTTGCCTTCTATATATAGTATCGTTAATCTTAAAGTAAAAATATTTCTCGCACTTATTTTAATAGATTTACTTTTATCGCGGAACACATCTGTATATTTTTTTTTCAATAAATTGGCAGTCATTTGGTTTCGTTTCATGTTATGTTTTGCGCTTCAAACAGTTGAATTTAGATATATTTATAAAAACATACTATTGTTTAATATTCCCTAGTTAAACGATGTGTTTTTAGATAATTGACAGCCATAGTGTTTAAGTTTTTGTACCACTCTCTATTTAATTTTGAAGGCTTTTGTACTCTCGCTTATAAAGTCATTGTAATCTATTTAATTTTTACAGTTTAATAACTTAATACTATATAACGTAGTCCTTGTGTTACGACGTACGGCAGATAGCTAGCCCTAGCCCGCATATTCGACCGTCGTCGCCGCGTTACTATCAGATCCGACGTCACGACCTGAAATAATCATATTATAGCAGCAAACTATGATAAAGAAAATTTATACGGATGTCTTAGGATCGTGAAATGCCTAGGGATTTTGCGAAAACACGGATAATAATTAGACAATGTGAAAACATGTCTCAATAACACCGGATATGGATAGAGTTTTTGCTTTTTAGGGCGGATCCGACATGAATATGTTATAGGTTGGTTATTTTTTTTAAACGTTTTCAACATTGTCTGATTATGTAATAAGACACGCAAATCCCAAAATATAGATTGAATATTATTATAGTAAGAATTAAAAGATATTCGTTGCTCTGATCCAACTATTATGCAACTGTTTTAGTCGTCTGAATTGAAGTATTTGTACAATTTATTTCGTCATGTTTATCGAAGCTGCCGCGATAATTTTCTGTTTCAGGGCACCACGGGCATAACTTTATCCCAAAATTTGTTAGCTATGCGATAGACTCTTTTGTATTTGTTATGTACTCTATCTTGAGATTAACAACTGGTGGGAACATAAGCGACTGCATAACACAAAATAATAATTGTAGATTAGCCACATAGAACTATTTTTTGTGGTCCATAATTGTTCTGAATCTAGGTGTATATTAGATCGGATACTCGTGAGTCTGTTAATTCCCACACAACGAAGAGTCTGTACGGGTTTTGTAAAAACTCAGTGAGACCGTCCCTTATATCAAAATTTCCATAAATATTAAAACAGTTAATTCTATAGAATTGAAAACTCATGTGAAACAACAAAACAGTGCTTAATTACAGTGTGTGTGTAAATCGTTTATTAAAACCACAGACATAGGCTCACGTAATAACATAATTTTGTTTGCTGTAATAGTTTCACGACGTAACCTGACAATTATCGCTTGCGACGACATTGGTCCACAACATTTGTTTGGAAATGTTGCAATTTTAACAAATATTCAACAGAATATATTCATCTTATTGTAAAGAGGCTCAATTAATATTAGATTGGTCAATTTTGATGTTTCTTTCAACGTGTTAAAGTGTAATTATGGTTAGTATAATTAAATACGTATTTGGGAACGATATTAAAGCAAATATTATCAATCCATCTCAATGTTTTACTTTAAAATTAAACCATTTACATCAAAGTAATAAAAAAATAATTAAATCTTAAAAAATACTCTAAGTAAATAATTAAAACTGAGTTCATGAAATAAAGAATAATAGCAATAAAATAAAAAAAGAAGGTTTTTTAACACACAGAAACATTTCAACTGTATTGCGAATAAATTCGCAAAAATATACCTATAACTTTCAATAGCAACTGCAAAGATTTTAAACCCCTTCCAAGAAAAACATCAACACCTTTACGAACCACTGCCTACTGTTATTAATAATTCCAAATCAATTAGACAATTATTTTGATTTGTGTTTCCATTTTCCACATACGAAGTTCAGACTTAGGCCGATACAGACCTGAAACTTAAAATCAACTCACCAAAATAGCTGAAAAAAATAAAGATTATTTATACGATTTTATCAGGATTGATTTAAAAAAATCTTCATGCTATGAATAGTCTGTTTATTGCGGAATTCTTTAAATTATAGATCTTCACGCCACGACACATAGGAGAGGAACAGAAACGGTTGTAACAGCATCACATAACAAGTAGTATCTACTGATTGTGCAAATATGGGTATCATAATAAAAAATGCCACAATGTCGGTAACTGTGTCGTTAACTGCACTCAAGTTAGTTGGGTTTTGGGCACCCAACCATTTGAAGGGAATAAGAAAGCTGTTGTATAATGGCTACACTGTGATATCTTTTATGTTTTTGTTAGGTTGGTTTCAATTTACTATCATTTAGATTCGAAGACTAGATAGTGATTAGTGTGAGTTGATATTTTTATAATCAGTTTTTAGGCCAAATCTTACAAGTCATCTTACAAAGTAACAATCGTAGAGTTTGTTGTGTTTTCTGTCCTTTTGTTACCAATCGCAATTGGCATCACTTACTACTCAGTATAATTAGTTTTTGATTGCTTCAAAACCATGATCTATGTTCCTGGTGACTATAGCTAAGCTACGGTAGTACTTAAAATTACCAGATTGAAAGTATTGTCCCTCACATAGAGGTGTAGTACCTATATTATACTTACCTATATTGTTTTTCCTTGATTTTTGCACCTACCATGTTCTTCTCTGTATCACCCTGAGGTCGGTTGGTATATAATGCCTTCTGTAATTAAGCTTACCTTTGTACTATTGCGCATTAATAAATAAAATAAACAAATTATAACATTAGTCATAATTGATTTATTATTATAATGAATTCCCAGGTACTTATTTGATCATCCAAGTGGTGGATCTGTTCCTCATATGGGGCAACATTCCCCTGATGACGGGCACCGCCTTCCTTCTCTTCACCAACATGGCTCAAGCTACTAAGTTCGTGAACATCCTCATTCGGAGAGAGAGGATCCAGGCCATTGTCTCTGATGCTGACAGGGTCTTGTCTGATGTTGGAACTAAGGAAGAAGTGAATATCGTAAAAAGGTAGTATTCCTCTTGTTGAGGATAGTTCAGTTGCATGTAATGTAGTGTTTGTACAAATCCTACAAGACTAACAAAAGCTAAATATTAGTTCTATGTATTAGTGTATTATACGTATACGTGTACATTGACGATCTGATCCAAATAGCAGGATCGCGCTGGATGCAGGCCGCATTCAACCGGCTTTATTGGAAATCTCTTGAGGAGGCTTATGTCCAGCAGTGGACTTGGCAGCTGATGTGATGATGATGATGACGACGTGTCGTGATGGATTAAAAATAAAATAAAGTCACTTTCCCATCTCGACCCGTGGGCGTCGTAAAAGGCGACAAAGGTAACCTTATACACGAGCACTGAGCACCAACCCGTCTGGCCAGCGTGGTATAGTAGGCTAAATTCCCTCTACATTCTTTGGAGGAGACCCGTGCCCAGCAGTGGGACATTTATGGGTTGAAATGATGATGATGATAGTGTGTTGCAAGTAATACTCACTGAGAATGATCAATTATAATAATATGTAACATTCGTTCATGACAAATGTCGAGCGGCTTGATGTATTGTTACAAATAAAATTAAATGCTTGACTCTATACCTACTGATCTTTCTGTCTACTGCTTGCTATATTAGTTATTATACTTATGATATATTATCTTTAAACCTGTTAGTTAGCTTATAATAAAATACAGACTATTTTATTTCATTTAATATATTTTTTTAGCTGTAACAGGGAGATGATAATATTACAAATGCTGTTTTTGTTCGTAACCGCGGTGACTACACTCGGCTGGGCAACCAGTGCTGAGAATGGGGACTTGCCTTTAAGAGCATGGTTAGTAAATACACTGATGTTAAAAAAGTGATTCAAATATCTTTGCAAAATTTCTTTAGTTCTAATAGTATTGTGGATACAGAAGAAAGTGCCAGTTTAATGTGATGACGTTAAATTATTCATAACTCATAATTCATATTTATATGACTACTAATGACTGGCCTGTTGGTCTAGTGGTTAGTGACCCTGACTGCTAAACCGGACCATTCTAAGAAGGCATATTATTATAAAACATTATTTCTCTATCCTAATATTCTAATTGAATTTTTCCAAAATTAGGTATCCTTACGATACCTCCAAGTCTCCAGCGTATGAGTTGACGTACGTGCACCAAGTAGTAGCTCTGCTGATAGCTGCATACCTGAACGTGGCCAAGGATACCCTGGTGGCAGCCCTGATAGCGCAGTGCAGGTGCCGGCTTAGATTAATTGGCTATGCCTTGAGGAATCTGGGAAACGGACTAGATGAAGCTGATACGGTAGGATCTTATAAATTTATATTTATATTAAGATATAATATATGCAAAGATCTATTATATGTAGGGATGGATGTAGGTTATATAATGACGCTAGAATGGCTAATAGGATTTCTATGAGATTTAGCACACAGATAGGTCATAGTCATGTCATAGGTTGATGACAATAGGCTCGCCCCCTATTTCATGGGATCAAACATAGCTGGCGAAATGTGGGTGTGAAACACCTCTGCCTACCCCTTCGGGAAAAAGGCGTGATGCTATGTTATGTTATAGGTCATAGTCTAGAATAGCACATATGCTACATATTATCGATATAACATAAGGGCGTAGCCGTGGTTGGAAGCTAGTTAATTTATAAATTAACAAAAATATCCACTGTAATTCCGGGTGGCAGTCCTACCTTACCTATTTTTTGTATAAATGAACGCCCGTATTATGGTACAATTTCTGTGTCGCAAAGGACTTAACAAACATACAATTAACCGACACAATATACACCAAGGATCGAAACAAACTTCTATGAGTCACACAAATATTAGTTTCGTACGGAAATCGAACCTACGACGACACTTGGAACGGGGCGGTGGTGAATAGTGGCCACGTGACTATCAGTGGCTGTAAAATGTAAGTAGTACATGTCCTATCATAAACAGCTAGAGATTTTGATATTACTTTCCAATAATTTATAAACGCGAGCTTTAATTGTTTTTTTTTGTTGTTACGACATCTTTGTATTTTGAAAGGAATTATTCTATTCAACGAGACAATGTAAGAACATTTTCTTGGTGTTTCAAACTAACGTAATTTTCTAATAAGTACAGAGATGGCGCTTGTTTCAGTTTTCAAACTAAAATTTTCTTAGAACGTCTTCAAACAAATTTGTAATTTTACGAATTTTATTAAGCGAATTTACTCTACAGAGGTAGGTATGCCAGTCCCATAACTTCCTAACCATGTGACGATGTCTCTAACTCTATACAAAACTAGAAAATATAATCATAAAACTATGCTATATATATTTTTTGATATTGGCAGCGAACGAGCAACCGGTTCACCTAATGTTAAATGATCTCTGCTAATGCAGAATCATGACAATATTTTGATATGAAAACTGAACTATTTTGTTATTCCAGTACATTTTGACTCCTCGCCAAGAAGCCTTGTTGTCAACTCGTCTAAGTAGTTGCGTGGTGCGCCACCAGGAGGCGCTGCAAGCTGCTGATGAGCTCCAAGCCTGCTTCTCAGAGCCCACCTTCGCACAGCTCACCGTATCTCTCATCATCATCTGTGTTACTGCTTTTCAGTTGTCTGTACGTATTTTTAAGCAACTCAACTATACAGCTGACGACTACTGGTACAATGATTGCTGAGTCCACATCCAAATATCGACAATGTCACTGGCCTGTTGGTCTAGTGGTTAGTGACCCTGACTGCTAAACCGGAGGTCGTGGGTTCGATCCCCACCCAGGACAAATCTTTGTGTGATGAGCATAAGGGTTTGTTCTGTGTCTGGGTGTAATTTATCTATAATATGTATGTATTTACAAAAAAAAAATGTAATTTAAGTAGTATATCAGTTGTTTAGTACCCATAACACAAGCAAATTAATTGCTTACTTTGGGGACTAGATGGCGCTGTGTGAATGTGGTAGAATATTATTATATTATTATTAAAAAAAAAAAATAATAATAATTATATTAACAAAATAAAGTAACTAAGCTATTATGAAGTAAGATGCTAAAATATCGAGAGATATCTTATTTACCTGATGGTGAATACTATCAAAATGCATTGAATGGTTTAGTAGATGTTATCGGTATACGGACACGAACAAAATGATTAGCTATTGTAATTTCTTGATGTGTAGATGTTGGAGACTGGTAACATGGTGCGTCTGCTCTCGATGGGCACCTACCTCCTGAATATGATGTTCCAAGTGTTCATCTACTGCTACCAGGGCAATCAACTCTCGGAAGAAGTAAGGGAACTAATACTTATGTAGAATTCATTGCTTTTTTAAGGTTAATTTTATTTAGAATTGTGTTATTGATGAATTGAATTCATCAATTGGAGTTATCTTGGTAAGGTTGGATTTTTTGCATTGAAGACGTATTTAACAAGGAATATGCTCGTTGTTTTGAGTTATTTTGAATCTTATGGAGCACCTAATATTGTTTAGAATAAAAGAAATTGTGAGTCTTATCAGTGTTAGGAGATGTCGATATTCGTGTGTAAATTTTTAGATATTAATTATGTTATATAAGTATAAGAATGGATGTAGATATGTCTGACCCAGGCAATAAAATCTGTATATTTTAGTATAGAAATATCTTAATATTAATAACAGTCTTCAGAGATCGCGGATGCAGCATACTGGTGTCCCTGGTACAAGTGCTCTGTGCGCTTGCGTCGAGTTGTCTTGATCGTTATGCTGCGCACCCGTCGTGTCACCAAACTCACCGCTGGAAGCTTCACCACCCTATCGCTAGCATCATTCATGGCTGTAAGTTATGTAGGCAATGACTGTGGCGTAGCGTTTATGGTGGTTTGATTCGAATCCCACACCTAAGTGTAAGTGATCTCTACTATCTATGGTCATCTTCAACCCCAGGGTGACCATAGTAGCGACTAGCGATACCCGTCGAAGAAGTAACGCCCCCATAGAAGAATGCTCGTTTCTTGTGATTCAAAGACATTTGCGTGTACTATGTATTATTGGAAAGGCACCCACGACAAAGGGCAGGAACTCTAGAGAGGCCTTTGTCTTTAAAAAAATAATGAGTGCACTAAATAAATGAGATTTAAGTGAATAGAAAATAACTACAATTATAAATTCATGATTATGTATAAAACCTATTTGTAATTTTAAAAAGATATTTCTTGTCTTTACAAAGGCATTGGATCCCGGTAAATCAAACAATTTCCGTTGAATTTTAATGACAAAATGACCATTAGAACCGTACAGTCAATTCTTTTAAATTTTTCAGATCATCAAAGCTTCGTACTCCCTATTCACATTGCTGCAACAAGTCAACGAGAAATAATTACCTACAATAGTTTTAAATAAATTATTATAAAAAATAATATAGAGTAGACACGTAGTGTATACATATGTGTAAACATTATTTAAAATATCTTAGAGGTATTGCTAATATTTTTTTGGTTAGAATTCAGTACACTTTCGTTCAGTAATTTAACATTTAAGTTGAGTACCAGGTTTATGGTTCGTCTGCGAAACACCGATTTAAAAGTTCGGTCTGCCAACATGAAATTAAAACCAAATTGTAGTAAATTTTCTAAATTCTTATTAAACGAAGGAACCCAAAATAATAAGCATCGATTGGAGAAATAATAATAAGTGATTATTAGGTAACAACACGAAATTCTTTCAAATGATACTGTACCGTATGTTTTGTATTTGATTACTCAAAATATAGGCACAGATGTACACTTTAGAAGTAAATATTGATTGTTTTAATTACTCAATTGTAGCATAGCTATATCATATTTTTCCGAAACAATTTTCTTATCAGAAGTTACAAACATTTTATTCGTATACACAATACTAGACATATGTATTATAATATATTATATACTAATTTCGGAAAATGATTTATTATAATACATTCAAAGCAAAATTAAATTAAATTGTAAATGTATAGTAGAAATAAAGTTTATGAATTTACATAATATACTAATTTTGTAAATTCATAAACTTTATCTCTAATTATTTTTATACAGAGGAAATTATTTGTTTCTTTTCATGAGGTCATTATAGGCATTTTAAGGTCGTGCATTTCTTGAGTGATGTATACCATGATATAACCGGTTCGAGCGTGACTACCGTTCCATCTTGGCCTTTTGAAGACGGATGGTGCAGGACTGCAAGAAAGGTAAAATTAGGCAAAGTCCTGCCTACTATAAACATAGAAATTCTCAATAGATCTCTTTAGTAGCAGAAAATCATTCCTAATTATGTAATGTTCTGTATGTAAGGTATATATTCTATTGAAAATTATCTTTAATTTGGACGAAACTCTGTGCTGTAAGATTCTATTCTCAATATTTCACTTAAACGTGACAAGTTTAAATAACTGACGTCAGCTACGTCAATTCAAACAGCTTATTTAATTCATACTTTAATGATATAATGCGACAACAACAAAACAATTTAACAATTTTAACAATATTTTCACACTTCGTTACACTTACAAATTGTTGTTAACAACTGCTTCACCAAATAAAAAATAGCTTAAAAAATGTGTTGTTTTATTGTTTATTCTGTGGTGTTTAAGCAGAGGTAGCAAACATTTCGAGAATTAAGATGGGACTTATAGTGAAAAATAATATCACTACGCTTAGAGTTTGCCTGACCTTGTTAAAGTTTATGGGATTTTTGGTACCACATGAACCCATTGGTTATTTAGAGAAAATATATTTTAATATTTATTGGTTTTTCTGGCTTATGATTGTTGTTGGTAAGATTAGTTTGTATTCTTTGATAGTTTAGATATCAGAGAAACATTCAAATAATTGCATTTGAACTGATATAAATGTTATTCTATCCATTCTAACGAATAAAATGATATACATGTCTCAGTGACTTTATTTGTTTGTTGCGCCTCTATCGCGAAAATACATTACGTTCTTAATAAAATTGAACATAGTAATAATCCAGAAATTAGAAAAGGTTATCGGTGACTTTTTAATTGATATTGTATAACTATGTAATTTTTATATTTACAATAGATGGCTGACAATCTAGCGGCCGACCTCGTATCAGGAGGATAAGTTTATTGTGGTCGACTAGGTTGATACTTATCATTATGTTTTAACATTTCTACTTTGCAAAATGCAAATATTATTTTGAAGAAGCTCATCAAAATATTAATGTATTATTAGGCTTCTTCAAAATTAGAGAATTTTTTGCCCCCCCCTTGATTTATTTTAGAGCTATAAAGAATGACAAACTTCTATCTCTCTTTTACGGTACTATTATTTCAAGGTGCTCTCAACATCTCACAAATCGGTGCTATAATCGAAAACATGGGGGACATTGCATTGATGACGAGTGCTTTGTTCCTTCTGTTGACAAACATGGCCTTAGCCATTAAAATTGTCAACGTGGTGGTAAGAAGACATCTGATACAGGACATTATTAATATATCTGATGATGAATTGAGTGCAGAAGACAGAGTGGAGGGAATTTATATGATCAATAGGTAAGAATTTTCTTCTTGTCGGTGCAGCAATCGCAATTTTATTCAGGCTAAAAAAATATGACTTACGATGTACCATCGCATTAGGCCAACCTACTGAAACTGACCCCAGCAGAAATTCTGACCCACCCGCATTAGAGCAGCGTGTGTGGGTTATTATAGACTATACCATCTCACCTCTCTGTACAGATTTAAGAGACCCTATTGTCTAGCAGTGGAACATTAATACACACGTAGTAAAAACAATACCCTTCCTGGCAGTCGTGTAAAAAGTTCGGTAAATTTTATATCTGCCTTGCAATCAAAATATGGACAGCACTGCCGGTTCATATCTTTCCTGCTTCCTACAATATAGGATCCTTCAGGCGAAGAGTCAAGAAGCACTTTACGGCTTAGCATGGCGTTGCTAGTTGACATGGTACTTAAGTATCCTGCCGGCTGGCAATGTAAATTGGGCTCCTCTTTCAGCATTCTATCAGGCGAAAAGAAGCCACTATGCGTGCTATCATAAAAAAATAGACTGATATTATTTAAGGTCAAACACAAGATCAGGGTTAAGGTTAGGGAAGTCCGTCGAAATCGTCATTATTTACTTGGTCACGTCTATTGAGGCTTCTCTTAGTAACGATAAATTACAAACAATTGTATCATCATCGTATTCTTGCTTGAAAATTGTGGCAAATTCCAGTACATATCTAGATCGTTAACATTACCTACCTACTCTCATATTTGTTTCTGCAATTACGTTAAGTAAGCAAATAATGCTGTTCATGATTTTAAAACTAAATTTAGATTTTTATATTTTCCTTAAATACCAATATTATTAAACAGTTAGAACTAGATATAACCTGTAACACAAGATTAATTCTAGTACAGGCATCTATGATTCCAAACTTTATGTATTATTTTAGACCATTGTACCATGACCATTGACCATTGACCGACGGCCTGTTGGTCTAGTAGTTTGTGGCCCTAACTGCTAAGCCGGAGGTCGTGGGTTCGATCCCGAGAATATTATTATTATTATTATTGTCAATATGTACAATTTAAATCTCTGAATAAATGATATAATTTAATTTGATTTTGCCTTTTTCAAACCATTTTTACTTGGCTATATATTGTTCTTTGTTGTTTTTAGTTGTAATCGTGAAACTGTTGTAAGTTTATGCGCTTACTTCTTCCTGGCATCTGTCACATGCTTAGGCTGGGCTGCGAGTACTCAAACGGGTCAACTGCCTCTCACAGCGTGGTAAGTAACTTCTAAAAATGGGATCACATCTGTGTCAGCGATTGTTAATTTTACAACTTCCTGTTTTATCAATAAATACTGTCATTAATTTTATTAAAGCTAAAGTTTATTCGGGTCGATAATTAATTATTTGAACCATAAACCAGGTAAATGTACTATCAATAAATATGTGATCAATTTTTTAGTGCGTGGGGAACTATTAATACAAAGAGACATTGTTATTAAGAGGGCAAGAGTACATCAATAATATATCATTATTATTTCGTAGGTCTCTTTGTGTTAGTAAATAAATTTTCCGACCTTATGTTGATTCAGTTGTGATGCCTTATAAAGGAAGTAGGCAACTAATTACGTACTTTACAAGCTGTTTTTACAAAAGAATTTGTTTTATTTGAATTTTGAATATACGGCTATTTTGAACCCTATGCTTTTAATACAAGATGAAAAATTGCAGAACAGACTATGTATCTTATATTCCATACACCTTCAAACTATTTTAGTAACTAACCAGTCGGTAGGTATATATTTTGGTTGGGTTACAAAGTCGCTCGTATTCGCGGAAGTTAGTTGAGACGTTTGTTCAGAAGTGAACGTCATTGGGCTGATATGATGATTATGGGTTACTATGCCCATTAAACCACTCATATTGGCATAGCGTGTGTGGTTTGTGCCCGTAACTCTCTCAACTCTTTAGATAGAGGAGAGAAGATCCTAGCCAAACGGTGTGATTATTTTATAATAGACATTCTAAAGATTTCATATGACTATTTCGAATATTTTCTAGTATGAGGCGCTTGTAGCATTGTGGTACTGAGATGCTCGTTACCATCATCAAGGTTAAGCAACACTGAGCAAGGTCAGACCATGATGGGTGACTGTTTGTGGCAATTTCATTTTCGAGCGTCTCCGTGCTTAGGAAGGCACTTAAAGCCGTTGGTCCCGTTTACCACTTAATGTGGTAGTCGTTAAGTCAAGTTGGAAGCCTTCTGGGCGACTTGGTAAATTCCAACACCAGGGTTTGCCTCAAGCCCACACGATAAGAAGACTGTCTAGTACCTACATATATATTCATCGTTATATTGATGCTAAAACATTTTAACTTTTCGACGTTCTTAGTGATGACTATTACGTAAGTACACTCCTTTTGACAGATACTTTGATTATGATTATATTTCCAGGTATCCGTTCGACACTTCAGAATCACCAATATATGAGCTTACTTATTTTAGCCAGGTGTGTTTGTTTTGTTTCTTGTGTCTGTCAGGATGGAGTGAGAGATGTCTGAATAGTCACAAAATTTGCACCAAATAACTGTACTATGTGTACTAAAACTGTACTAAACTGCACTTATGTGAAAAGAAACTGTACCTCAAGTTATTAAATATTAAATAGTGACATAGACACGCCGTTCTGACGTCATTTTGACGCACATAGTCGTGTATTGCCCCAACGTGTGGGAACTATGTTCTGGAACATATATCAATAAACTAACCTAACCTAAACTGTACCTCATTAAACTGCCAATAAAAATAAATTAAATCACACGTGATATCTAGAAAAGAAAGAAGAAATAACGACAGTGAAAAGAGCTATGGAACGAGCTATGCTCGGCGTCTCTTTGAAGGACAAACTTCGCAACGAGGTAATCCGACAAAGGACCAAAGTTACCGACATAGCTCGTAGAATAAGTAAGTTGAAGTGGCAGTGGGCTGGTCATATCTGCAGAAGGACCGATGGACGGTGGAGCAAGCGTGTCCTAGAGTGGAGACCGCGACTCGGCAAGCGTAGAGTAGGACGCCATCCAGCTTGATGATCCGACGACCTAAAAAAGATCGCTGGGTCTGACTGGATGCGGAAGGCGGAGGACCGGCGGAGTGTTATGGCGCGTGTTAGGAGAGGCCTACGTCCAGCAGTGGACTGCAATAGGCTGAAATGATGAATGATGATGTATGTTTGCCGATCAATTAGCAACAGGCGCTTGTTTAACAACTAATCACACACAAATATGATGTTTGATAAGAGTTTGACCAATGTTTATAATGAATACATTATTATAAAATAAATAACCAAAAAAAAATTGTTATATATGATATATATGATGATATAACAGGCATTACTAGTGCTTATAGGGTATGTAATGGAGAAAGATTATTAGCATACGAGATTAAGTAATAACATTTTCTTTTGTTTTAATATTAAATCGTCTTCAAATGACTTGAAATAAAACAAATTACGTCTAGATTGATTCCTAACCGTTGAAGAGTTCTTGTTGTTGTATTTGTAATTGTTAGGAAAAAAAAGAAAGGTTTTAAAGGTCAGAAATTTGTACCCATCCCAAGCCATTCGGGTTAACAGTAAATAAGATCTTTATTTCTATGCAAACTGTGTTTACCTTCAGAAAACGAAGTATTAGCATCGCTTTTGCTATTAGCATAGAATAATAAATAAATAATAATATAATAGCATTAGAAAGTATTAGCATCGCTTTTATTTCTCTGATGTATGAAAGCTGATCTTTACAGGTTTTGAGCTTGATAATATCGGCACAAGTGAATATGAGCCTGGATAATATGGTGGCTTCACTGATATCTGTGTGCCGATGCAGACTGAGGCTCGTGGGTCTGTCACTCAGGACCCTGTGTGACAAGATACACGTGCCTGATGGGGTACGTACAGTTGGCGACGGAGATAAGTATGGAGGAGTTTCCATAATTACCTATCTACTAAGTTCAAAATTGTTTTAAGGGGCATGAAGAAAAAAACCACTATTTACTTAAATATTTACCCATAAGGTAGGTCCTGGGATCTTGGTCCAAAATAATAATATAGTTTTGCGTGACATCGCTGGCTGTCTTTTTCTTTTCAAACCAATCAAACGTGATATTGACCATACTCAAAATATTCTAAGGTGTATGAAAAAAATCTGTGAATCAGTGGCTGTGAGTGACGCCTAGCCTACGTAACAATATTTTAAGTATGGCCAATGACAGGACTTGAATTTTGACCAAAATAATTTAGTTTATAAAGTATATCGCTGTTGATTTTGGAAAATTAATAAATTAAATATTTTGTTAATATATATTGTTGACATTACATAATATATACCGTAAATAAATATTTTCTAGCAAATGTTAAGCGTGGAAGCCGAAGCAATAGTTCGAAGTCGCCTACACGATGCAGCGGTGAAACACGAAGCAGCTCTCAAGACTGCTGAGCAGATTCAAGGTTGTTTCTCCTTGCCGATATTTACGCAGTTCTCAGTATCCACAGTTATTATATGTTTCTCTGCGTATCAGTTGGCGTTGGTAAGTTTATGTCATATTTTTTTTTTTTTTTTGTTCAATGTACCCCCTGACATAATCAGAGACCTTTTCTATCAGTTTCTTTATCTATTTCCCTTTTGTTTCTTCTTCCTTGTTATTTCTATGTGAGACTTTCTTTTTATCTGTATTTCTATTTCCTTTCTTTCTTTCATCTCTTTTTCCGTCCTTGTTCCTAATGCTTTCTTTTTGGAAGTTTAAAAGATTTAAACATTATAAGCATTTCATTCCTTTCCTTGAGCAAAATAGACGTACACTCACCGTGTGTGCTGTGTGTACGTCTATTTTGTTCTATTCCTGTTTATAACTATCTTGGCTATTTCCTTACAATATTTTATAAAGGCTGGCCTTTTTGTGGCGTCTTCCATGATGAGTGGAATGTTGGTTAGGTTTATGTCCACGTTTATAACAAAGCTTAATTCCAGTCTTCTCCTCCCGAACGCGGGGCACTCGATGAGCAAGTGAGCGACCGTCTCATCCTTGTCAGGTCATATTTAGATCATCATCATCAACCCGCACTAGGCCAGCGTGAGTGGATTATGGCCTAAACCCTCTCAGCTCTCTAGTGAGAGGAGAGGAGACCCGAGCCCAGCAGTGGGACTTAATGGGTTGCTGATGATGATGATGATATCATCATCAAGTCGCACTGCAAAACAGATATAAGTAAAAATTTGTCTGTCCGGTAATTTCCGTCTTCTGTCTTTGAGCTAAGTTATAAACTGCCTAAGGGTGTTTTTCATCTTACAACTCTTTTCTACTGGGAGCGCGATGTGTACGATGAGTATTAACTCTCGTCAGCTGCGCGGGATTACGTACGTCTGTTTGGCCAACGGTCGGCACCGGGAAGGTTCATTTTATAAGTCTTCCTTTTGAACCACTTTCTATTGTAGTACAAATCGACGAAATACCTGACTTTTTGCGCAACAATCGTAAGTAATCTCGCTCAGCTGATGACAGTTAATATTCATAGTACACATATAAAACATGATACGTAATGCCGCGACAAAAGATCCAAAAAGTACCTGGTAATCCCCGTGTGGGGCACAAATGGGGCCAGTTGATGACAATAGACTCGCCGTCGTAGGTGTGATGCAATTTTACCTACCCCTTCGTGCAAAAGGCGTGGAGCTGTAAATGTGTGTAAATGCCTAAGACTTCGTTTCCGTGGATTTTTATTTGGCCACTGCTCACCTCTTATTGGTCGAAGCGTGATGTTATATAGCATATAGCCTTCCTTGATAAAAGTGCTATCCAACACTAACAATTTTTTTAAATTCGGACCAGTTGTTCGTGAGATTGGCGCGTTCAACTATACAAAGTCTCCAGCTTTATGATATTAGTAAGTTTATAAATAGTACTGGCCTGTTGGTCTAGTGGTTAGTGACCCTGACTGCTAAGCCGGAGGTCGTGGGTTCGATCCACACCCAGGACAAATCTTTGTGATGAGTATAAAGGTTTGTTCTGTGTCTGGGTCTTATATAAGTAGTATATCAGTTGTTTAGTACCCATAACACAAGCAAATATAATTGCTTACTTTGGGACTAGATGGCGCTGTGTGAATGGTAGAATATTAATTATTATATTAGTACATACTGCATTAATTTCCAGGAACTAGAAACCAGAAACTGGGTGCTAATAATATCGTTGGTGACATATCTTTTGGCTATGATGTTACAAGTGTTTATATACTGTTATCAAGGTAACCAGCTGACTGAAGAGGTAAGAATTTTATTTGTTCCGTTATCAGACTACATTTCTTCCTAAACGGCTGAACCGACATTGATGATTTTCTATATGTGGGATTGTGTTAGTCCCTGGATTGTTAGGATGCACAATTGAAATAGCTCAGACTAGATCGATGGCGTAGTAAAAGGGTGTAGTGAAAGGCTGCGCATGAGGTCCCAGGTTCGATTTCCGGGTGAGGTAAAAATGTTATTGGGTTTATTATCTTGAAATTCTCAGCATAAGCCCGAAGTCGGACATGTCCGGTTATTTGTTAATTATTTATTCACAATCTACAGCAGCACACACAAATTTTACAGCCAATTAAGGATTTACAATTCACTGTTTTAACAAAATGCATTTATAACAGATTAATACAAACCTAATAGGTATCATTTTAATATACAATTATGTTTGATGTGTGTGTGAGTGTGTATGGGAGGTCGGTAGGGGAGGGGTGGATTAATGGTAATAGGCTATGGTAGATAGATATAATATTATAGATTTAAATTCAAATATTAAGAACATACTATTAAGGTATAAAAATATTTAAGGTTATTCGTAACAAATGTACCTAGCAAGACTATTGATAGGTGCTATTCGATGAGTATGTTAGGTGCTATTCGCTTAGTGGCTATTCGACTGGGCGCTGTTTGAGAAATTCATCTTATAAAGACTGCATTACGGTCGCCAACAAACTGTATAGTTTGGCGAGTACATTGTAAAACTTTAAATGTATGTATAAAATCTGAATTAAAAAAAATTAATGAAAAAAAAAAAGAATTTAAAAAAGATTTAAAATAAATTTCATTTTCAATTTTAGAGCTCAGAGATCGCAGATGCAGTGTACAGTTGTGAATGGTACAGCTGTTCGGTGGGCATTCGTCGCGAGTTGTTGATCTTGATGGTCCGCACTTGTCGGGTGACACGCCTCACTGCCGGTGGTATCACAATCTTATCACTCGCTTGTTTTACATCAGTAAGTTTTGTATACTACTCATACTCGTATAGGCTAGGGGGCTTACTCTGAATTTCGATATTCAAATGCTCGGTTTTGATGTCGCTGTCAAATGTTTGACAGCGAAACCGAAACCGACCAATCGAACTGGCTGATCGGAAGTATCAATGTGGAATTTATACATACGTACTAGTCAAGTGACTTACCATCTGCTAATGGTGAAGGAAAACATCGTGAGGAAACCCACATACCCTAGAAGAAATTCTATGAGTATGTCTGATCCACTAACCCGCACTATTATGGCCTAAACCCTCTCAGCTCTCTAGTTAGAAGAGAGGAGACCCGAGCCCAGCAGTGGGACTTAATGGGTTGCTGATGAATGATGAATGAATTAAAATGCGAAAAATAATATGTATCTTTAAAAATTTACGATACTGATTCATGATCATGATTTCAACTCACAAACGTCCCACTGCTGGGCACGGGTCTCCACGAAAGAATATGGAGGAAATTTAGCTTACTATACCACGCTGGCCAGACGGGCTGGTATGGAGTTTGCTTCGAATTTTCCTTTTCTCGCAATGCTCTTGCCTGTATAAGGTTACCCCCTTAGTACCCTTTTAGGCACCCACGGGTTGAGATGGGGTAGTGACATTATGTATTCTTAATCCGTCACTACACGGATAACGTGACTCTATGTTTTTATGTTAATCTTCAATTTTTTGTTGCAGATAATAAAAGGATCATACACGTTTTTCACTGTACTTAGGCAAGTGGAGGACAGAAGTTTAAAGTAAAACGCAAGCAAGACATGACAGAAAGACCAGAAGATGATGTATGGAGCTTAAATAGCACAGTAGAATCATTAAAAAAAATGTATTTAAGTAGTATATCAGTTGTTTAGTACCCATAACACAAGCAAATATAATTGCTTACTTTGGGACTAGATGGCGCTGTGTGAATGTAGTAGAATATTATATTATTAAATTAAACTAGCTGTTGCCCGGGGCTCCCGTGGATCTTTTTTAGCCACTGCTCAGCTCCTACTAGTAGTAGCGTGATGTTATATAGCCTTTATCATTCCTCGATAAATGAGCTATCCAACACTAAAATATTTTTTAATTCGGTTCGGTAGTTCTTGAGATTAGCGCATTCAACTAAACAAACTCTTCAGCTTTCTAATATTTATAAATTAAACTGTGTCATATGTTTGATTCAAATTTAAAGCAAGAGAAGAAAGCTTCTTTTGTAAGAAATATTGCAAGTTGCAGATATAGAGTGTTACTCTATTAATGCATACAACGATAAACAATTCCATTGACACTCCCATCACTATGACTCCTGTAAACTAAGGTTAACAATCATAATGATGAATCCTTGCGAACACCGAGCTATAAATACTCATGATGAATAAATTTCAATAGAAATAATAGCCGTACCATACGGTTGTAAACTTGCGTTCCAACAGCGGTGACCTTGGTGGGAGCTTGGTTGCCTTCCGCGTAGTTTGTATGAAATTTAGTTTACAACAGTCGGCTAGACGGTTGGAAACCACCAAGGTTACCTCTGTGGAAGGAAATTATAAAGTAGGTATCCACTTCCCTTATTAGTATGAAAGTACCACGAACCTATTATTATGAATTGGCTGGCTACTTTTAAAACGATGGTGAAAGATAAGGCCGCCCATTGTATCTACATTTACATAATTTTGTGATTTCTGCTTTTAATATCTAAGTGATGTACAATAAAGAATAAATAAATAATATTTTCGGGACAAGTGTATGGAACCATAGTGCGTTATTTAGGTATGTTTAAATGGCTTATTCCCACCCGCTCCACGATTTTGTTCCCGAGCGCTCCATAACTGAAATTAAATATTATTATTATTTTGTATTTTGTTCCCAAGGGCTCCAAAAACTTATTCAAATTAATTTCTTCAAAACTTCTGATTTCCATACATTTATTCCCAAGAGCTCCAAATGATAGTACACTATCAAGTAAAAACCTACTTACTAGTAGCTTGTGTAGTCTGCACTGACATAGAACATTAGTTGCACATAAACTAATTAAAATTAATAAATGCATTAAACTACGTTGTTTTATTATTTAACATTATACAAGTCACTGTTAGGCTATGTTCAAAATATTATTATTAAAATACGGAGTTTCATAAAAACAGCATCAGCAACCTATTGAGTCCCACTGCTGGGCTCGGGTCTCCTCTCCTCTAACTAGTGAGCTGAGAGGGTTTAGACCATAATCCACTCACGCTGGCCTAGTGCGGGTTGGTGGATCAGACATACTCATAGAATTTTCTTCTAGGGTATGTGGGTTTCCTCTCAATGTTTTCCTTCACCGTTAGCAGATGGTAAGTCACTTGACTAGTACATATAAATTCCATAAAGTGGAATCCACATTGGTACTGCCGGTCGGGATCGAACTCGGACTGCGTGATTCGCACGCCCCGGTCACTTATCCATTCCACCATCATCACTCATAAAAACGAATTCTTATATTTAGGGTGAAAAAAAGTGACGATTCATCACGGAGAAAATATAGATAAGCTAGCAAGTCACCTGCAATTAGTTTAGACAATTCTTTAGTAGTAGAATGTATTATAAATTAGAATAAATATACATTATGTTGATAGGCCGACGTAAATATGATGTAATTATATACATTTCTGACATTTGACTGGCCTGTTGGTCTAGTGGTTAGTGACCCTGACTGCTAAGCCGGAGGTCGTGGGTTCGATCCCCACCCAGGACAAATCTTTGTGTGATGAGCATAAAGGTTTGTTCTGTGTCTGGGTGTAATTTATCTATAATATGTATGTATTTACAAAAAAAAAAATGTATTTAAGTAGTATATCAGTTGTTTAGTACCCATAACACAAGCCAATATAATTGCTTAATTTGGGACTAGATGGCGCTGTGTAAATGTGGTAGAATATTATTATTATTATTTCTAAAATAACCGTTAACTTGTCAGTCTGTTAAAGTCCTTCTAAAGTATAATCTTTATTTTAATCAAGAATTACGTATGCAACCTACAAAATGTCAAGCCAAGGTTAGAATATAATTTACTGTATTAATCTAGTTTTTGTTAACAACCGGTCCTATTGGAATCTCTTGAGGAGGTTAATGTCCTGTAGTGGACATCCTACGGCTGATATGTGAGTATAATGATGAAACTACTAAAATTATGGAAGGGATTAAGATAATACAGGGATTAGATTTCATTATTAGAAAAATCATCATCATTTCAGCCCACAAACGTTCTACTGCTGGGCACGGGTCTCCTCCAAAGAAAATGGAGAATATTTAGCTTAGTATACCACGCTGGCCAGACGGATTGATATAGGGTTTGTTTCGAATTTTCCTTTTCTCGTAGTGCTCTTGTATAAGGTTACTCCCTTAGTCGCATATATATCGCATGTATACACCGACGGGTTGAAATGGGGTAGTGACCTAATGTATTCTTAATCCGTCAATATAAACTGATAAAATTCCGCCTGTGATGTATTTAAAAATATTTATAAACATCAGTGTCAAGGTAAAATGTCATTCTACTTAACTTTCTACTTTTACTTTAAAATGCAACTGTACCTTATAAGTATTAAGGTGGGTCCACATTATAACATGTTGAATAACGTATGTTATATAACACGTTTATATTATTTAACATTTCAACATAAAATGAGACTGCACCCTTTTTATCTTATGATATTTTATGCACATAAATAAATTTATTTTTGCAAATGAACTTGTTAAATAAAATACAGTCAGTGTTTTAATAATTTCAATAATAATTCAACAAATATCAGCGCAGTATGTGAATTGTAATAAATTTGTTTACTTATTGTCTCAAATTTAAATGAAATGTAGATGAGAATTTGTATGAACTGACGTAGGACGAATGTTATTTTAAAATGACGTTTGTAAATTTATTTAGGTATTTAGGGTCGCCACATATCTGAACGAAAATGTGTTGCGTAACGCCAGAACAGACAATAAACAATAAAACATTTAGGGCCTGTTTCACCACTGGCAAATAAGTGCTAGATATATGAAAATTAGTTGACAGATTTGTGACGTATTTTACATATAAAATCTGTCAAAAATTCTCAAGTAGTTTATTAGACATATAAATGCTAGTGGTCAAACAGGCCCTTAGCCTTGTATACATGACAGGTGATACGTTATAATGTAATAGTGTGCACTTTCACGCATCATTGGTTAATAACTAAATTTAATTTAATCTCATTATTATTCATCTAATTTTTTCCAGTAAGTACTATACTCTTATTTATTACATGCTGTGATTACATGTAATTGGAGAAACATCTTCCATAATTATATTTTTAAGCTATTTCGAATATAATGTGATATTACTTGTTGGAGATCCTGTATAAATAAACAAAGTATGATACAACCGACTCTTAGGAAATTGAGGAATAATATTTATTGCTGCATATTGCTATATCATGTCCTATTTAATAAATATATAAAATAAATAATTAAAAAAATTAAAACATAATAAAAATAACCTGCTCATATGGACACACCCTAATTAATTCACGATGATGTAGTGGGGACATAATAGGAAGCTGTCGCGCTTTAACATTCACAATTCAGTTCTGACTTTGTAATGTCATACAACAAGTAGACACTCCAAGTCGACACTCTAAAATTGATAATCCAAGTCGAAATTCTAAACTCGAAACACCAAGTTGTAATGTCCAAGTTACTATTATTTATTTTTAGTTTGGTTTATGTAAAGGGATGTTATTGGAATAACCAATGCCCTTACAGTTTGTATGGATCGAAGACTCCTTACGATACAGTTAGAGGAGACATCAGGGACTACACGATACCGGATAGTAAGTGTATATTTTAATATGTTTTATTAGAATAAGGTTTTCTATCTGTACCAGGCGCGAGTTTCAGACGCGTGCCGTTTCAGACAAAATAATATTTTTTGTTTAGGAGCGGCTCTTGACGGTCCGTTTCTGTACGGGTACGTTACGATAGATATACATTGATAAGTACAAACTTAAAGAAGAATTTTATTGTCTGACACGGCACACGTCTAAAACGTTCCTTCTCTGTAGATATAAACCTGCAGTGTATGCACCTATTTAGTAGATGCAGTATATTGTCTGATTGTCTCACGCATACAAGTTGGTCGGAGAATGACATGACAGATGGCAGAGGCATCAGATGCCAGGGGGCTTACTTTGAATCTCGTCAATCAAATGTTTGGTTTTGATATCGCTGTCAAATGTTTGAAAGTGATAGCGACAGTATCTAAATTTCCTTACATTTGACAGCGACATCAAAACTGAACATTCGATTGTCGAAATTTATAGTAAGCCCCCTGTGTGCATTCCCGGAGCTTGGTGTGTAGGTGAGCCAGTGATAGTACAAACAAGGATCCTACAGTACCTTAATGGTTTTAACCTCGGCCTTAATGGTACTGACAGCAGATAAGTATGCAGTAAGTAAGCCTGTAGGATTGATTTTATTCAGAAATTACTGTTTTTAATTTGGGTTATCTATGGTTATTAAATGAGCGTAATGGACTAATGATTCCCTCCAAAATCTTTGGAGGAGACCCGTTGAAATGATGAATGGACATACAAACAACATAAAAACATGCATAGTATTTTCTGAAGAGAATCAATTCTTACAGACGGCCGTGCAAGCTGCCTCGATGGCGCAGGGGTCTCGGGTTCGATTCCCACTTCGATACCAAAATATTTGTATGAACTGCAAAAGTTTATTTCGGAGTTTGGGTGTCTATCTATGTATCATATTATTAAGTATATATTTAGAAATACATTATATGTATATTTTTTAGTTATCAAGATCCCATAACACGAGCTTATATTCGCTTACATTTGTTACTTATGTTCATCAGTGGACGGACGTCATTGGGCTGATTGATATGATGATGATGATTTATTTTTTATTATTATTATTTATTATCTGCTTTGCTGACGGTAACTAATATGTCTTTTTTCTTAATATTTTTATCTTAGTTTCTGTTTGATATATTCTTTCCAGATTGTGAAGCAGTATCAATATGGACGATGAACAGGCATGGCAACAGGAACCCAGACAAGAAAGTCATTGCTGGAATAAAGAGGGTTCTCGCAATCAGAGACGAAATACTCGCCAACTATGATCAGAACAATAGTGAACTTTGCGCACAGGTTAGTACTACTTTTTTATAACCCTAAAATGTTGGGTCTACTTTAGTGTTTAGGTATGCCAATGTAATCTACAGCGTATTGGAAAGCGCAGCGTAGAAACACAGGTAGAAATTCCCCTCACCAGATAGACCGAACGACCTGGTAAAGGTTGCGGGTGGCAATTGATTGCAGGTGGCCTATGTCCAGCAGTCATCATTTCAACCCACAAACGTCTCACTACTAGGCACGGGTCTCCTCCAAAGATAGTGGAGGGAATTTAGAATACTATACCATGCTGACCAGATGGGTTGGTAGACGGTTTTGTTTCGAATTTTCTGCAAAGCTCTTGTCTGCTTAAGGTTACTCCCTTTGTCACCTTGTACGACACCCACGGGTTGAAATGGGATAGTGACATATATGGGGTACTTTAAGTGTTATTCAGCCTTTATTGTAATACCTAGTAAGGTAAGTATTTATTGTGAAGAATGATATTTCATGACAACTTATGAAAATTTATGACAACGCGGCAAGGTAATGTTTCCTTTTTACGAAAATTTTATTTAATTCTCGAACTGACACGACATCTATGTGGTGTTACACGGCATCCCAGGCTTTCTATCTACCTTTTATGAGAAACAGATCTATATTATATTAATTATACTTCAGCTGACGCTGTAATATTGAACTATAATAGGTGTTTTGTGTTAACTCATCGTTGACATGTGTATAGGCTATTGTAACAATGTTAGTCTCGGCTCGTGTGTAAAAAAAAACAGTCAATAACATTGAATAATTAATATTTGTGGTACGAAAACAATTAAGCAACAAATACATAATTATCTACATACAGAACATATAGAGGTAAGAGAACGTTCTTATGATTTTGTATATAACCTCTATTTACTGACTGGCCTGTTTGCGTAGTGCTTAGTGACTTATCTTTGTGTGATGATAATAATAATATTCTACCACATTTACACAGCGCCATCTAGTCCCAAATTAAGCAATTATATTATATTTTATTTAAATACATATTATATAGATAAACTACACCCACACAGAACAAACAATCATCATCAAGACTGGCCTGTTGGTCTAGTGGTTAGTGACCCTGACTGCTAAGCCGGAGGTCGTGGGTTCGATCCCCACCCAGGACAAATCTTTGTGTGATGAGCATAAAGGTTTTTCCTGTGTCTGGGTGTAATTTATCTATAATATGTATGTATTTACAAAAAAAAATGTATTTAAGTAGTGTATCAGTTGTTTAGTACCCATAACACAAGCAAATATAATTGCTTAATTTGGGACTAGATGGCGCTGTGTGAATGTGGTAAAATATTATTATTATTAAAATGTCAATTAGAAAAAAGAACAAGATATATTTTTATTTATTAGTTATTTATAAAACAATGATGTTTATTCGTAGTATTTTTATAAAAATAAAATTCCTTATTGAGGCTGGACTCTTGTAGAAAGGTAATTGTGGTCATTGAGGCTACGTTTGATTTCAAGAGACATTTGCCTTAGGAACAGCCTGTCTTTGGATCATGCGATATCTCAGTATTATAGTATCAATCCTTGTATTATTATTTTTAACTTTTAATCCAATATTTTGTCTTAACTACGCCATTAACTTTTTTTTTCTAGGATATCGAGAACTTCAGCAAATGGACTTGGAACAGTACTATAGAGCAAAGTCAGTCCTTCCTCACTGGTTTTGGATATGAGGAGCTCTATAATATAGCCAAGAGACTTCGTGAGAAGTACAACTACCTCCTCCAGGGGAGCGCAGACCAGTTCTACTTCCGACCGACTGATGAGCAGAGGACTGTAACCAGCTGCATGGCTTTCGTCCATGGGTTGACTGATGGTGTTAATTTGGATGTGACAGTTGAACATCCTACGAAAAGAGATGATGTTCTCAGAGTGAGTTGATATTTTATTAATATTGTATCTTATTTTTTATCAGAAATTAAAAATAATAATAAGTAAATTCGAAAACCTATTTTCATACATTTTGTAACTTGTGTTGTACGATACGGGGGCGTTCTGATTGCGAAAAATCAAGGTTTCAGTAGTAATATTTATTAAAGAATTCGCCAGAACCAGAAAGTTATAGCTTGCAGAACTTAGACATTTACGAGAATTCTATTAAATGTATCTTACTTTTTGCTATCCACAGCCTTATAAACACTGCGACCGTTACCAGAAGGATGTCAAAAGAGGAGTGACACTCACCGCTGAAATTGAATCTTATTTTAAATCGCCTGAGTTTGTAGCTGTGAGTACTTATATCATTGTGTTAATTTATAGTTTTTACTATTAAAAAGTTACTGGCTCGTTGTGGACCTCGTTGGGAATTTGTTTCGTGTATAAATTATTATTAAAGCCATTTAATATTACTTTGCTAATTTTCCGTGCCCAGCAGTGGGGCATTTAAGGTAATGATGATGAATATTAATTTATAAGACCTATTTCAAACTTGTTATTACCGTTTAGAATATTGATTATATTATTTGATTTAATTCCCGGGATATCATAATCTTCGGCTTCGGTATCGCAGTGAGAGTGTACAGATACGATTGCTGCACAAGAGTTCCTAGGTTCGATTCCCGGATTGAGTAAAAAAGGGCGAATAGGTATTCCTCTCATGAAATTCTTAGTATCAGCCCAGAAAATGTGCTCTTGGCTCCTGTTAGCAGGTACCTCTGCCTATCCCTTCGTGGAAAATGGACTCTTATAACAAAAAACGATACTATGGTAACGACACAACAAAAAATCTTATGCAATTTTTACCTTTCTTCACAGCTCCAAGCCAGAGTCCAAAAACGTTTAGGCATCAAAACTCAACTTACTGCAGATAATGTCTATTCAATGTATGAAATGTGTCGGTTCTATCGATCCTGGTCCGACAACCTTCAAGATCCTTGGTGTGCTGTCTTCACCAACGAAGACATCCAGATGTTGGAGTACTATGATGACGTCTGGCATTATTACAGGAACGGTTATGGCTATCAGGTACATCAAGTATTTTTAATTTCATCTATTTTATTCTATACCCGTGGACGTGAGATAATCATATTTTTTCATAATATTTCTCATCAGGTCAACGTGGACTTAGGAAAGATAGCTTTGAAAGACTTGTACGAGAACTTTGAAGCCGTAGTGAGCGGTCAAGGTAGGAAGGTAGTATCCTACTTCACTCACGACACAATGATGGAGATGGTATATTCTGCCATGGGACTGTACAAGGATGCTGCTCCTCTTAGCAGCCAGATCAGAAAGCCTAACCGATTGTGGAGAACTAGCCACATTGGGACTTTTTCTACTAATCTGATTGCCGTGTTGAACAGGTAAATATCAATAAAAATAAATAGCAATCCATTAAAGTCTCACTAGTGAGCACGGGTTTCCTGTCTCCTGGATCAGACATATCCTTAGAATTTCTTCTAGGGTATGTGGATTACCTCACGATGTTTTTCTTCACCGTTAGTAGATGGTAAGTCATTTGACTAGTACATATAAATTCCACAAAATTAAATCTAGTTTGGCAAATCTAAATTTGCATGCCGCTTATTCATTCTTCCATTATCACTTCGTCTATACATATTTTGGTTACTGAAGAACCTTATTTTGAATTTTATAACTGCATTTTGTTATAATTTTAGATGCAACGAAACGAGTGATCAAACATACCGAATTCAACTCTTTATCAATGAAGAAGTGACTCCTATTTGCCCTTTAGAGGGCTGTTCCTGGCAAGACTTCCAAGATAAGTTCCAGGTCTACGCCTCAACAAACCTGGACTTCTGTAGTATGGACTATGATTATCCACCTGCTGATAACAGTCTTCCAAATAGTGCTGCATTACATAGCGGGTTTTTAAGATGGAATTAAAAGTATTGGTGATAAATGTTCGATAGTATTTATTGTAACAAGTCCAAGGTTGTGAATTAAAGTAAGAATTAATAAAATATTTTTTACTGTTAATTTATTTTAATTTAAGAATTTCTAATTGTAATGTGGATAAGGTCAGACCTCTAGACAAGGCCAAGGGGCCAAAACAATTCATATTATTCACTTTAGATATCATATTTAAAAGTAACATTTACAGCTTTGAAAAAAGCCCACAAAATCGATATCAATATGTTTTATTTTTCAATACATTCGATTCTTTACTAATACTAATAATAATATGAAGTCGTTTAAAAATTATCAATCGTAATCAGATATTCTATTTATAAGAATTTCCTGCGAATGGAGTATCTGGTTCTTTTTTATAGAGTTTAGTTGTATATATATTTTTTTAAGATATAATGTAAATATTTTATTGAATAATTAATTTATGAAAATTTTATATTATACAATAATTTGTATTATAGTGATTTTTTGTTGGCATAGGTGCTGAATTTCCCATAATTAGCATATTTAAGATAAGGTTTTTCTTTTGGCAGTTGGCCTTACGTGAATTAACAATAAATAATTGATTCTCTTTGGTTATACAATTATTTATAGTAAAGGTAACGAATCTAATCGATACTATTGTAATGAATAAATATACAGTTATCGGTAAAATGTGATTTTACGCAAAATATTTTGTGTTGGAAAAATCCAAAAATAATATATGCATTGTTTTAAAATAAAGTAGTTAGTTTAATGCCAGATGGACCGATGATCTGGTCAAGGTTACGGGGAAATTAGGTGAGGATTATGTCCAGCAGTGGACGTCATTGGGCTGATATGATGATGATGGTGAACTTTAATAGAAAGTAATTGATAAATAATTGACCAAAAAGGGTTTGACCCTTGAACACTATAGAAAACCAAAATAAAATAATAAAATACTACATTGTTAGTCTAAATTTCGACATTCGACTAATTGTCGCTGTCAAATGTAAAGTTTAAATATGACCGCTGTTACTTTCAAACATTTGACAGTGACATCAAAACCGGCTAACTTGAATGTCGAATTCAAAGTAAGCCTCCTGACCATCAGGTCGTTTGTTCAATCCATAAATGGAACAAACATGATATATATCTGCTACTCATAAATAATTGTTCTGAGTTCGGGGTTTGTAACCTCAAATAGGTAGGTTTGTTCCTTACTGTTTTTTTTTGTTGATCCGTAAGAAAAACAATATTTACTTTACCCTCTAAGCTTAGCAGCAGTTCTAAAGAACTTTGCTTTAAAAAGCAAAGTTCTTGTCAGTGTCAGTGTCTTCAAAAGTGTCAGTTTCAAAAACTGTAACTTTCCTTTCAGCAGTCGGGTAAAAACAATGAGGTTCCGTTATAATTTACAATACTGTGGTATGTCTGATTACGCGATGAATTACTGTTAATTATAAAGCTTCGTTTACCACAGACAATTCAAAACGCATTATAATTTCGCCTCACGACACCTGCTGCAAAGACTTCATAAGTATCATATATTTGATCCAAATGGAATAAAGATTATGACTATGACTATGCTTTGGTAAGTAGTAACCGTCGTCCATCTCATCTCCGTGTAGTGACGGTTTAAAAATACATGTCACTACCCCATCTCAGCCCGTGGGTGTCGTAAAAGGCGACTAAGGGAGAAACCTTGTGCAGACAAGAGTACTGCCAGAAAAGGAAAATTCGAAACAAACCCTATACCAACCCGCCTGGCCAGCATGGTATAGTATCTTGGGCTAAATTTCCTCCATATTTTTTGGAGGAGAGCAGGTCCCAATCTCCAAATTCGTTAAAGAGACAGTTAATAATTAATAACTTTTATATAGAATGTCATGTGAACAGAACCTAACAACACAATGCTATAGTGATGTAGGGGGGGCGGTATCTTGTGTTCGATATATAACATACGGTTACTCGCCGGCCTCGTTACTACTACGAGTATGTACAATTAAAGTCATATCAACACAAACCAATACGCTGAAAAGTAATGTACAACAAGCGTATCAATAACCGAATTAATAAATAAATTACACAAATAATTGGATAAAATAAATAAGTTAAATAAATGATTAAATAAAATAATTCCTTAAAAAATTACTTAAATAGATGAGTACAATAAAAAGTTGAATACAATTAATTATTATCATTAAACAAATAATAGGTTAAAATAAGTGATTTAAACAAATAAATTAAACATATAATTTAATAAATGAATAAATAAATACTTTAAGCTGAAATGTCAAAGTTCCTATTATTATTACTTGTTAATTGGGTTTATGTGAAGGGATGTTACTGGAATATGAAGAACCCTTATAATCTGTTCGGTTCGAAGACACCTTACGAGACTATTAGAGGGGACATCAGGGACTATGCCACGCCACATAGTAAGTATTTTACAATAGATTACTTATGTAGTGTTATTCTGGAAAATTGGAAGCGTTTAACCATGGACCCGCTGGTAATTATTGTTCATCGTTCGTAAATAATAATAAAATTTCTGTCTTCATCCAGAATAAAACTTAACATAACGTAACTTAATTTAACCTGTAGTGTTAGGTCGTCACATTTGTCTTTAGGTGGAGATCAATTGGTGTCAGGTCTGTAGCCCTTTCATCATCATCACCTTAGCTTCTATACAGGTGAATTCAACATCTATGAATGTTAACCCTGGTGGGTTTTTTCTTTCTAAATATTTAGGTAACTTCATTCTATGTTTAACTAGAAATACGTATTTGGTTGCCTGAAATACTTGAGAAGTCTAATTAGAATATCATCATCATCATCATCTCAGCCCATTGCAGTCCACTGCTGGACATAGGCCTCTCCCAACACGCGCCATAACACTCGTTCCTGAATATGACTATTGTCAATACACCAAAATTGATATTCAACACCCAAATTAGATATAGCAAATGCCTGTTATTTTTAAGAAGGTTGTGATCACCATTCTTGAAAAACAGTACCACCACCTCTGTGCCATGCTTGTGGCATGTTACCCTCGAGTGTGATTGTGTTAAAGAGCTTCTGGAGGACTTTAAGTACCGATTTTCCACCTCCACTCAGAGGCTCAGTCGTAACTCCGTCATCACCCGTTGCCTTGTTGTTCTTAAGCTGTTTCAGAGTCATTCTAATCTCGAACAGGCCGTCCGGAATGTCTTCGGTATAGTGTCGAATCAGACTCTTGTCTTTCGCTGGACTGCCAACGGGTTTCTATGTCGACGTGTATAACTGCCCGTAGAACTTCTCTTTCTCCCTTAAGACCTCTGGTTTAGACAAGACGGTGCTGCTATAACATTTTTTGATTATTAAAGACATTGGTTAAGTTAAAAAGTATTGTAATCCTCACTATCATTACCATCTTCGTCATTATTAAAAAATAAAAATGATGATACCGATTCATAAATGTAGGTATCTAATATATAGTATTATTTTATTATTATATTATCTAATATATAACAGTTAGAATTGATTTTGGTGTAACTAATCAATTTGGCTGATTACTTTTTGATAGAAAAGCGCTACAAAATCGAAACAAAACAGATTAAGGATGAAACACCAAAATTAGAATAAGACGGAAAGACCTTTTTTACCCGACTGCCAAAAAGGAGGGTAATGTTTTTCACGCGTATGTATGTATGTGGGCATTTCTGTTCCATTGTGACCTTCTGTAGCCTAAACGGCTTGGCTGATTTTAAAGTGTGTGGTGTCATTAGATTAGCTATGTGACGTCAACAAAAAACCAATATGGCGGACGTAAACTGCCAAAACAGACGTTTTTTTAGTGCTATCGCAATATGGGTATCAGATGAAAGCTAATTAATAGCCTAATTCAATTATATAAGCACTAACTATTACCCGCGGCTCCACTTGTAACTTTAATAGCTTTAATAGCAATTTGGAAGTGCAAGCTGTTGTTATAATATTCGTATTCATCCCGGAATATCTATATCTATACTAATATTATAAAGCTGAAGAGTGTATTTGTTTGTAGTCTATATAACATCATGCTGCCATCGTTCTTTATTTAGCCCATGCTCAGTTAAGTCAAATAGTTAGACGATTTTGATAGCACTATCCAAATTCACAAAGTAATATAATGTACCTAATAATTAATAATATTGACTGACGAAGGCTACTTTTTGGCAAGGCAAAGCAGTCGGGTTTTTTGGTTTTTTTAAATAAACACTTGTTATACTTGTACTTAATCACAGAAATATTTTCTAATAACATATATAATAAGACTTTATTGAGATAAATAATAGCTTTTTTACACAAAAAATTAAGTTTTCTTGTATCTAAACTTTAAGGCATGATTTTTATTTTTGCCGCATAAATTTTACGTTAAATTTATTCAGACTTTCACTGCTTCGTTGCGTAACATGTGGTTCATTCAATAGTAGAAACAAATCCCATGTTATTACTAATTTCAGTTGTAAATTGCGCAATATTATTACATCAAAGATAAATGTTTAAATAATAACCTATGTTTGATCTTCATAATCTAAAACATAGGTTATTATGAGAAAGGAGATCTGTAATAACTGAATTTTTTAACTACCATAACAAATAACTTTCAATTTTTATTAATGAATATGTAAGGAGAGGAGGAAGCCTGGTTTCTAAGCTAGGTTTGAACCTGTATTATGGTTAGCCAGATCTCCATCTACGGAAGTAGTCGAATTTAGTCAAAAATTTAGGTAATAAATTATAATTATTTTAAATTTATTCAAATAATTTATTTGCATAAATGTGGTTACATAGGTGTTACAAAAATAAATCCAGCACATTTGCCATCTTCATATTATGGCATACAAATTTTGACACTTACATACCTACTTACTAAATTAAAATTAACATAATAGTAACTACTGAATACTAATCAAACATTAAACATAAAGGAAAACAACTATTACTATTTACAATTTAAATATTCGTTAACCGAGTAAAAACATTTTTCAGCTAACCACCTGTACAACTGCTTCTTAAACTTATTTATAGGTAAGTCTCGTGCGTCTTGGGGTAGTTTATTATAAATACGCACAGACATTTTTACATTTATATATTTTGACATAAAAGATAAAGATAAAGATATTTATTGCATAAACTGTGTACAATGGTGTTAAAAACAGATGTTGTATCAACAGCCTACCCGATCGGGCATTGCAATGTACATATTATAAACTAATACAATTGAGATTTACAATATCACTTGTTTGCAAAGTATTCTTGCAGATTATAAAATACAGATTTGATCAACCATTTCTTTAACACTACTTTAAATAATTTTCCTTCTAATTTTTTTATTTCTACAGGTAAATGGTTAAAAACTCTTATTGCAGTAATATATGCACTTTTATAGTAGATCGTATTATTTATGTTAGGCAAGTTAAGATTATATTTGTATTTGTTGCGTACATTTTGCTTAGAATTAGACTTGGGATCAAAAAACGTACTATTATTTTTTATGAATAAACACTATTCTAAAATATAAATGCCTGTAAGTGTGAGGAAACCTTTTTCAGAAAAAACTGATCTTAGCGATTCAATGCGTTGCATATTATAGATAATACATTAGATACAGACATTTATTCATAAACAAGTGTTTATTTAAAAAAAACCAAAAACCCGACTGCCTTGCCTTGCCAAAAAGTAGTATTCGTCAGACAATATTATTAATTATTATGTAAGTATATTACCTTATGAATTTTTATAGTGCTATATACCTAGGTATTTAATTATGAATGTGACTTATTTCCATCTTTTTAGTACTTTTTAGGCAGTCGGTTTTTTAAATTACCTTTTTTATTTATTTTATTTGAAAGCACGTTTTCTAGCGATCGTTCTTATATATGTTTTATCAAAATCGTTTAACTGTTTCACATACTGATCAGTGGCTAAATAAAGAACGATGGGAGCGTAACTCCGCACGCCGTAGAATGATGTTATATAAATATATAGCTTACAAACAAATACACTCTTCAGCTTTATAATATTGGTTTAGTATAGATATAGAGATTTGGGGATGAATACTTACGAATATTATATCACCTTGCACTTCAAAATCGGTCAAGCTATTCAGGTTACAAGAGACAAGTGGAGCCGCGGGCAATAGTTAGTGCATATATAATTGAATTAGGCTATTAATTAGCTTTCATGTGATACCCATATTGCGATAGCACAAAAAAAAACGTCTGTTTTGACAGTTTACGTCCGCCATATTGGTTTTTTGTTGACGTCCCATAGCCTATGACATTGGGGGGAAAGATACAAATTGAATGACACCTCACCCTTTAAAATTAGCGAAGCCGTTTAGGCTACAGAAGGTCACAATGGAACATTCATGCCCACACACATACATACATACACGCGAAAAACATTACCCTCCTTTTTTGCAGTCGAGTAAAAAAACGACACGATGAAAATTCGCTTCAAAGGGTAAAACAAAACTATTATATATTAACTGATTTCTGTTGATCACAGATTTGCGATATTTTATCGTAGTGCGAATCCAGCCTTATAAAGATAAAGTCTCACTGTAGATAGTGAATAACGTCGCTCGAGGGATCCACAGCTGACAATGGGTGCGAAGTCGATCTCACGCCCTGTTTGTGTTATCACGAGGGAGATTTACAAACACATAATTATGTTTGTAAATGTTAAACGAACACAAAATGCATTCAAAACAACTTTGTAAACGGCTATTTTTTTTTTCTGTATGGATATCGAAACGAAAGTTGCCAGATACATCACGAGTGCGTAACCAAACCTTCAAACCCTTTCCCTGCCCAATGAGCATAGACACCACTTCTCATCAGTAGGAACACAATAATGTTATTGTGGCTGTAGACTTCTGTAGGGTGGAGTATACTCAGACCAGTGACTCAGTTTCTACGAGAATTACCCCCTCATCATCATCATGATCATTATAACACATAAATGTCCCACTGCTGGGCACAGGTCTCCTCCAAACATTTTGGAGGGAATAGCCTACTAGTTATACCACGCTGGCCAGACGGGTTGGTATAGGGTTTGTTTCGAATTTTCTAGTGCTCCTATCAGAATAAGATTACTCCCTTAGTCGTCTTGTATGACACTCACGGGTTGAGATGGGGTAGTAACATTATGTAGGTATTCTTAATCTGTCACAGAACGGATTGCCCCCTACCTCTCTAAAAATATGATAATATTCTTTTTTTTTTCAGACTGTGAAGCGGTATCGATATGGAGCATGAACCGCCATGGCAACAGAAACCCGAGCCCCAACGTCACTCTGGCAATGAAAGATGTCCTTCCAATTAAAGACATGATCATCTCCAACTTTGAACAAGGGAAGAGTGAACTCTGTGCACAGGTACTATTTACTCTAAGGTCTCCCATAAATGCCATAGCAGCTTACAGAGTCACGCTGTATGCTACGTCTCAATGTTTACTATAGAAATGTACTGTTGTGGTTTCTTACAACGCCAATGTCAGCGTCTTCACGTCATATTTATGCGGCATTCAAACGCTTTGCGTGGCGTCTTTGAATATTTCGAAGCATTGCAACGACAAGTGGTGTCTAGCGTCAGTAAAATTGGCCTAATTTCTAGATCGCATTTTTACCAAAATTTTCTAGTGGAAATATATTATTTTAAGAGCTATGCAGCTTTGTGGAAGTGAGATCTTCTATTGTTATGATGGGTGAATGGATTACCCTTGCATCATATGAGCCGTATGGCGTGCACTGTTCAACATATGCCTCCCCTAGAGATATTCAAAACGATCGGTTCTATGTGACTTGCATCAAGCGCGATGACCTATTGTCATTCTTTTTAATTGCATTAATTAAAACAATGATTGATTGGTAAAAATGTGTCTTATTTCTTTTAAAAAAATCTAATGAAGGACTAAAATCATTCCAGGACATCGAAAACTATAAAAAATGGTCATGGAACAACACCCTCGATGATAGTCCAAACTTTCTTACTGGTATCGGCTACAAAGAACTGTATGATATTGGTAAAAGACTTCGCCAAAAGTATGGCAAGATCCTCCATGGTACCGCAGACCAGTTCTACTTCAGACCAACGAAGGAACAGAGAACAATTACTAGCTGTATGGGGTTCATTCACGGTTTTACCGAAGATATCTCTCTGAATGTGACTGTTGAGGAGCCTTGGGACAGGGATGAAATTATTAGGGTAAGAGGTTAAAAATTCAAAGTAGTAACTGTCTAGTGTTCGTATGTGTAACTCCTAGGGCTCAACTTATGGGTTGGTAAAAAATTACAGGGCCTTTCTGCCTTGAGGATATTATTTAAGAAGAGAATAAACTAATGAGCAATTGCTCATTAATTTCATCAGCTTTATGGATTAACCAGGACCAGTCTATTAATTGTTTATAATTACCTCTGTTCTATTTACCCGACTGCGCCAGACGGGGGGTTATATTTCGAGAGTATATATAATTGTTTGGAACGCTCTGCAGCCTGAACGGCTCGATGGATTTTAGCTTGAGAGAAGAGGTGTCGTTCGATTTGTATTCACTGTGAGAGTGACACTGGGTAAGTATATAAAAAAAATGGAAAATGAAATAGGCGAGACTAATCAAAATTACAGATCGAATTATTATAATACTTCTTCAATACTGGTCCCGGCTGTAAGTTATGGTCGCTATGTAGAATTTGTTTAACTTCAAGGCTTAATTCTTACTTTTTTAATAAGTAGGCGGGGTTTTGGTCTTTCAATAGTTAATTTTTTTTTGGTCACTGCTTTTGTCGTTCTTTGGAACTGTCAGTAAGAACTCAAATGTGTAAATGTTCTACTAGTAAATAAATGATTTGAATTTGAGCTAAATTGTAAACGAATATGAACCTTATGTATGTTCATTATTAATTGCTTTTTGTTTACAGCCGTACCAGACATGCGACCGTTACCTACAACTAGTCAGAGAAGGTCCTGTATTACATGAACAACTTGAGACTTATTTTCAGTCGCCAGATTATTTGGCAGTGAGTATTATGTTTTTATGTCCAGCAGTGGACGTCATTGGGCTGATATGATGATGATGATGAAGTAAGGTGTGTGTGTGTGTGTGTCTCTCAGCATATCATCAAGTGCCTTTCTCAGCATATCTTCTTTTTAGAGTTCGATACCAAAAAGATACAAAAACAACCCTTATGGTCTCGTTCCGTCCGTCTAACACAGTGTTATATCTCAGAATCTACTCATGATATGTCATCATCATCATCAGCAACCCATTTAGTCCCACTGCTGGGCTCGGGTCTCCTCTCCTCTAACTAGAGAGCTGAAAGGGTTTAGGCCACATTCCACTCACGCTGGCTTAGTGCGGGTTGGTGGATCAGACATACTTATAGAATTTGTTCTAGGTATGTGGGTTTCCTCACGATGTTTTCCTTCACCGTTAGCAGATGGTAAGTCACTTCACTAGTACATATAAATTCAACAAAGTGAAATCCAATTGGTACTGGCGGTCGAGATCGAACTTGGCCCGCGTGATTTGTACGCCGGTCCCTTATCCATTCAGCCACCATCGCTTAGGCTATCGTTTTCTATAAACATCTTTTATTTACAGGTCCACCACGCAGTTTTAAAACGTTTAGGTATCGTAACTCATCTACCTACAGAGAGCGTATTCGCGATGTATGAAATATGTCGGTTCTATCGATCGTGGTCTCCTAATCTACGAGATCCTTGGTGTGCACCCTTCACAGAGGAAGACTTGAGTGTGTTGGAATACTATGATGACGTCAGACATTACTACAGAAACGGTTACGGGTCCAGGGTAAATGATATATCTTTGTTTTCTATATAATACTTTTATATTAATAGTATTTTACTACATTCACATAGAGCCATCTAGTCCCAAATTAAGCAATGGGTTATGGGTATCTACTAAACAACTGATATAATACTGATATACATTTGTTTTATAAATACAAACATATTATTATTTTATAGATAAATTACACCCAGACATAGAACAAACAATCATGCTCATTACATAATGATATTTATATGTCCTGGGTGGGAATCGAACCCACGACCTCCGGCTTAGGAGACAGGGTCAGTAACCACTAGGCCAACAGGCCAGTCAAGTCAACAACAACTTTTTTAGTCACTCAACCGCCTCTTTAGTCTAGCATCAGACACCAAATTTGTTATTCTTATTGTAATTCGTTCCATGGGAAATCGAGTAAATAGGAATAAACTCACCCTATTTAAAAAGTAATAAAGCTAACGCAATATGGGTGTTAAATTTCTACCCTTTCGGAAATAAACCGTAATTGTTATACTTTGCTATTTCTGTTATCAGATCAATATGGAACTCGGTCAACCACCATTAAAAGATATGTATGAAAAGCTGGAAGCTGTAGTGAAAGGCGGAGGCAAAAAAGTGGTTGCCTATTTTACCCACGATACCATGATAGGCATGGTTTGGTGTGCTCTTGGGCTGTTTAAGGATGACGAGCCTCTGGAAAGCTTAATTATAAACCCTGAACGATTGTGGAAGTATAGTGTAATGGGTCCTTTTGCTACAAATTTGTTGGCGGTGTTGAATAGGTAAATATGGTTTTAATGACGGTGTGTGATGGTTTTGAATAAGAAAGATAGAAAAACTTATAATTTTATTAGAAGTAGATCATCACACAGAAACTGAACGCCAAAAAACAAATGCAATAGGATATGACATGACATTAAAACACAATACGAGGAAATTTACAAAGGTTACGAACAGATACAAGATAAGACCACAAGAAATATTATATAAGAATTAAACAAAAAACAAAAAATTAGGCAGAGTAGACCAAATTTTTGAGCGAGATAGAGAGCGCGAGAGCACATCGTCGATTTCACCGCGTGTGTTCGCACTCCCTATCTAGCTCCATAGCTATCGTTCGCTAGGATAAAACGAGATAAAAATATGTAAAAAAAAAAATTTGTGATAGCATTTTAAAAAAGTTAAAAAAAAAATCTAATAGTAATATTTATTATGTTCCAGATGCACAGAATCTGGCCGTGATGAGTACAGAGTACAGATCTTTATCAACGAGAAAGTCACTCCCATCTGCCCTCTCGAGGGATGCAAATGGAATCAGTTCCAGCAAAGATTTAAGTCGTACACCAAGTCGAACCTAAAGTTTTGTAACATGAACCATAGCTATAAGATAACTCCGTATTTGAAAAAAAATAAATTTCGATAAAGACGCTACTTATCAAATTCAATAGAGAAAATATTCATAAAATATTGTAATATTTGTATCAGTAAATGGTTGTTTAGCTGTTGGTAAAAATTATTTTATAAGTTTTATAGTAAGTAAGTAAGTAAGTAAGCATTTATTTGTTTAAACATAGTGTACAAAAAAATGTAAGATGGTAAAAGTATGTAGTTTCATATGTTCAGCCCGTGTTGGGCGTACAAATTCGGTTTACATTATTAATTTAAATACTTAAAATTTAATTTTTAAAATAACATTTTCATTTTCTACAATCACTAAATAATTATAATTAAATGCGTACAGAAATAATCAAGTCAATTGTTAAATTATAATTCAAATGTCAAATAATATAAGCAAACTAAATACAATTCAAATGTCAAATAATATAAGCAAACTAAATACAATTCAAATGTCAAATTAAATGTATGACAAGATGCAATTCCAATAATATTATTCCATTGTAATTTCATTTAAAAAAATTAGATTCTTTTTTTTAATTATTTTAATTATCGGATATATTATAAGTTTAATTTAAGTACTTAATAGGAAGAGTAACAAATAAAAAAAATCTTTTTGACTTATGTGATTCAATTCTTGCCTTTGATTCAGACGAGGAAATGTAATGATACTGCATTTTTTTAATAATCTTCTGGCACAAAGTTTTTTTTAAAAAAAGCAGAACTCAACGCCAGTGGTATTCTCTACCAGTCGCATTTTAGAGTGATGCAGAGACAATATTGGTAGGTGCAATCAGTAGAAACTAGTTAGCATTATTTATATTACACAAATACTGTACTACTAGTACCAGTATTTGTGTAATAGCGCTTAAAAGTTTATTAAAAAAGTGGACAAACTTATCATCATCTCATATCCATCCACTAGGTTACATCATCATCTGCGATCCACATCTGAGTTTATCATCATCATTCATCACGAATATGCGGCCATTTTGTATTCAGACGCCTTACGATGGTAGGCTTCTTCATCTATTTCTATCCATGGGGCCAAAATACAAGATCGTCAGAAAGATACCCAATGAGGACGATGATATACGGTTAAACAAAATTGCCCTTGTGTTTAAATCACTATGCTTAAATAAAAACTATTTTTGATTTGTTTACTAAATAAAACATTTGAAAGAGTTCTTGTTGATATGTTATTGATCTATTCCGCTAATACCGTTACTTCGTAGTATTCTGTTTTCAAAACTAAACTCACGAACATCGCGCGCGTTATTTTGGTAATCAAAGATCGCATTTATGTACCGAACGTGCTTAAATATTTCGGTGACGTAACGTGCCTACATACCATAGATTTACTCTTTAATTTTGCAAAGAGTATTGTATAGTATTTAGTAAGCGTATGTTAGAGCGAGGTAGATAGACAAAACCATCTAAGTATATATTGGTATTTATGGGCTTGGTGTAAATTTTGTACGAAATTATCGCGCAGATTTTTGCAAGAAATTCGGTTTTTAGTAGACGTGATTAATTATATTATTGTTACGTGTGTGTAATGCCCGGGTGTAAGTCATCCAAGAAAGAAAACACACAAAATTATACATTTCACGTGTGAGTATAACCAGCCATTTTAAATAATATTTAAAATAATATAATTACACAACGCGATAATTGACACAAAATTAATCACATTAACTAGCTACTCAAATTAAAATTTCTACCCCCATTTTGACCACTCTTGCAGAGAAAATAAAAAAATCACAATTTTTGTTGTACCAGCAATTCCTAAAACAATTCCAAATTTCATGTCGTTAGCATAAGTAGATTCCAAGATATACAACGTGAAAGACGGACAGACGGACAGACAGAGCGTGACCATAAAAGTTCCTTTTGTACATTTTTGGTACGGAACCCTAAAAATAATTTTGGATAATCTTAGTCTTACAATATAGCTAAACGATATTTGCTTGTATGCCTTCTATGTACCCATACTGATTGAATCTAAACATGTCATGTTTCCTACTTGGCAATAATCAGATCTACAAAAAGAAAGGTACAATACGCGTGATCTAATTTGGCCGGCTTGAACGTAGCTTTATGGTAACTTTCACACATATCCCGTGTTAAAAAACTATGATACACCCCCCACTCCTGTCACCAGTGAGTTTCGCACCTGTTTACTGCGCAGCCACTCGCGCGATGTTCAGGCCGGTCAACTTAAATCACGCGTACCGTACAGGATCGTTATCTACAGTTCGTCAACACTTTCATCCAGTTTGTTGATCTGGGAGACTTGCCAAGAACTCACGTTCATTATTTAGTTGTTCTCAACCATAACTGCGATTGTTATCGGATAGATTTGAAAGAATTCTTGTCACTAGAAGCAGCTGTAGGTATTTTTCTTACCTCTTTGTATGCCTTGGTACACTTGGTGTTTGCAAGGGTAACCCTGGCTTACAGGAGTTGCAGGGGTGAGTTTGAGGGTGGGATAGCCCCGTTAATAACTGCTACAAAATTTGCGGTTTCAACACATTAATAATATACACAATTTAGACTTTACATGAAGTTCAAAGTGTCACCCATATGATCTTAGAAACAACATTCCTGACGTTGGGCTTGACTTTGACTACAGACGGGCCTTAACTTCAGGTATATCATGTTACAATTAGCTGTACAGTGGAAATAAATGCTATTCATATTTGATAACATTTGAAACGCTCTTGTAACGTAATACCTGCACAGAAAGACATGTCAAACTGTAACTGTCAAGTTTTTTATTCTCAGGGTTGGCAAAGGTGTATCAGACTCACATTTCGAAAGCCATGTTTGGTCCTATGTGATAGGTCTGTTTTGTGATAGGTTCTCTGATGTTAATAAACCTGGAATAGGGATCAAAATTTTACTATTAGGACATTATACCTTCATTTTCAATTTCAACCCCCAAACGTCCCACAGCTGGGCATGACGGGTCTCCTCCAAAGAATATGGAAGGAATTTTGCATTTAGAATTTTTTGATTACACTTTGATGGTAATAAATGTTAGAATGGGATTGTCCCCGTCTTATATTTATTAAAATCAAGGTGTATAATGAAACAACTAGTGCGGTGTGTGTTACCATCTGATATCGTTGAGGCCATAGCAACAGTATCAGTCATAGTGCGTAATGCAATTAAAACATAAAACAATACCGTGAAATAGTTTTTAGATAATATTGGTATTAGTTGATCAAGTTTGAAGAAATAAACAGCTGGGTCACTTGAAATGATCACTAAATAATCAGATTTAAATAGTTTATCCGTGTAGTGCAGCAAGAAGACAATCTGGACTCTTTTTCTGTTCTAGAATATCAAAGAGGCAAACAAATAACAATACGCAAATTAAATTAGTAGGCACTACTTGACGAAATTCCATTTTACTATATTTATTCTAAGGAAAGTGGTGGATTCGTCATTTTCAACAAAAGAAATCTCATTTAGATTAAATATTAAGCAATTTCCTTTGCTTTGGTTTAACATTTTTATATAAATGCTAAACAAGTAGCTCAGTAGGCAGAGCACTGCACACGGAATGGCAGGGTCGCGGGTTCAAGTCCCCTCGTGGGTTTGAATTTTTCCATTATTTGTTTAGCATTTATATAAAAAAGTATCTGTTTCTTATTATGTGAGTTTTTCACAAAAAACCAAACCATCTGAATTTACATTGACTATTATTTAGAGTACCTGTACCTATAAAGTAGTTATTTCGATAGCAACATGGTTCATATCTATACACATCGTTTCACACGCGTGCCGTGTCAGACAAAAGAATATTGATGATGATGATGATAGTTTGAATCCACTCATTGAAATGTGGCGACACCGTCGCGGACCGAAGTGCTATCAAATTGTTTAAAAATATTACTTTGTGATCAAATATGTTGAAGTTACCACTACTATTATTGATTGTGAGTGACGTCTATATGAAGAAATGCTATTGGAACGCCAAGTCACGATACACATTCTTTGGTTCGAAGACATCTTATGACACCATTAGAGGAGATATTAGGGATTATGCCACACCGGATAGTAGGTTTACTTTATTTTATTTAAATTTTTAGCATCATATTAGCCATAAGTCTTCCACTACTGGACATAGGACGAGATTTCTCAATCCCCAAGAGATTTCTAATCGGTTGTGTGCGCCTTGCATTCAGCGTGATCGTGCTGTTAAAAACACCCATACCCAGACACACAAAATATTTGTCTCGTGTGGGAATCAAATTCACGACACTACACGTTAGTGGCGAGACACCCACCTTAACTGCTACGCTACCGCGACATACAACGTTTGGCTATGAATTCGATTGCTTTTTCATTCAGATTGTGAAGCAATATCAATATGGACACTGGGTAGACATGGCAACAGAAACCCTGGCTATCAGGCTGTCCCCAAGATGTTACCAATCGTCTCAGGAATTAGAGACGAGATCATTGCCAGTTATGATGCGGGCCACAGTAGACTTTGTGCACAGGTAATTAAGTATAATTAACAACTTACTTCTTATTAGGTAGAATAAACATATGTCTGGAAATGAAAGGCGGTAACAGGCATAGGTGGTGAGGAGTCAGGTGAACTTTGGATAAGAATAGAAGATAGAAAGATGATTAATTTAAATTTTAAATGTTTGTACAGGTATAGGTCGTTAAGAAAAAAAGGGCATCGCTCAAGAAGGAATGCCGGGTTTTGCGTAGAAAATAGTGGTATAATAATAGGAAAATTTTAAGAACTTTGATCAAAATTCAATAGAATCATTTCTAAATTTTATTGTAAATAAATAATTATTTTATCATAGGACATAGAAAACTTCCGAAAATGGACATGGAATACCACAAAATCATTTCTAAATTTTATTGTAAATAAATAATTATTTTATCATAGGACATAGAAAACTTCCGAAAATGGACATGGAATACCACAATAGAGAAAAGTCTGTCTGAACTCACAGGCACAGGTTACCAGGAATTATACAACATAGGCAGAAGACTACAGCAGAAGTACTCTAGTCTCCTGCAGGGTACTGCAGAACAGTTCTTCTTTAGGTCTACTGATGAACAGAGGAGTAAGACCAGTTGTGCGGCTTTAGTGCATGGTGTGACTGATGGTGTGGATCTGAAGGTAACTTATGAGGCACCGTTGGAGGTAGAGACAGTTGTGAGGGTAAGTTATAGTTATTTTTATTCCTAGAAATGTGATTGCGGATGGCTGTTGGTTGCAGGCGGCACAAAATCGCTCGATTTGGCGTAAATTAGGTGAGGCCTATGTTCAGCAGTGGACGTCATTGGGCTGATAAGATGATGATGATGAAGGTGAAGAGTTCCTAATATTGTTTGTAATTGAAATACATGATTCGAACTGCCTTGGTGGCGAAACGGGAGTGTGTACATTATCATATCAGCCCAATGACGTCCACTGCTAGACGCCTCACTTAAATAGGTGGTAGTTAGCCTACTGTTACTGCGTCGGCCAAATGGGTTGGTCCAGGGTTTTGTTTCAAGTTTTACTTCTCTAGCGTAGGTGTGATGGCGCTATTTTTCCTTAATCGCCTCTTAAGACATCCCGGGAATGAGAGAGAATGGTGACACAAGTATTTTTTATCACCGTCTTTATCACTTTTTAACCGAATTTTGCTCTCCACAGCCGTATCATTACTGTCCAAAATATAAGGAAAATATAAATTCGGGATCGATTGACGAGAAACTAAGTGCTTTTTTTGAATCACCGGACTATTTCACTGTATGTATTAGTATGCTTTTTAAAATAGTTTAACTGTTTTATTATGTCACTTTATTGAAACTTTTACAACTTTTTTGAACACATGTAAAAATAAAAATTCAAACTCTAAATTTCCATGTTTTTATTACTTCTAGGTTATGAGCTGCGTACAGAAGCGTCTCGGAATTAAAACCCAACTGAGCGCAGAAAACATGTTGTCAATGTACGATTTGTGTCGGTTCCACAGCTCCTGGAGTCCGAATGGTCAAGATCCTTGGTGTGCTGTCTTCACCAACAAAGAGTTAGAAATATTGGAGTACTTTGATGATATAAGACTTTATTATAAAGATGGCTACTGGTCCGAGGTAAATTCTTTGGATTATTTAGTCAAGCTTCGAGATTTTAGCCAAGCAAACTTCTTTCCTTCTTTAAACGAGGATTAAAGATATCACTTCTTCCGATATAGGCAGCGACTTACCTGATACCCTGGGATGGTCAGAGTCGGATAAAATAGGTCATATTAATCTATAAAAACATTTCAACCCATAAACGGTCCACTGCTGGGCATGGGTCTCCTCCAACGAATGTGGAGAGAATTTAGCCTACTATACCCCGTTGGCCAGACAGGTTGGTATAGGGTTTGACTCAAATTTTCCTTTTTTTGCAGTACTCTTGTCCCTTAGTCGCCTTTTACGACACCCACTGGTTGAGAAAGGGTAGTGACATTATGTATTTTCAATCCATCACAACACGGATTAGCTAGGGATATTGCCTTCAAATGTTTAAAACCGATAGCGACCGTGATATTTACATTTTACAACAATATCGAAGTCGACCAACCGAATATCGAAATTCGGAGTTAGTCCCCTGAATACAGTAGAATAGAGGAGACTATCTAAGATTATTAATCAATACCTTTTTCATCAGCTACCAGCAGAACTAGGTAAATTTCCCTTGAAAGATCTTTATGAAAGGTTTGTTGCGGCAAGGAGTGGTCAAGGCAAGAAACTGGTATCCTACTGTTCTCACAATAGTATGATGATAATGGTATGGTGCGCGTTAGGACTTTACAAGGATAAGTGCGCAATAGACAGCTTGAAGAGAGAGCCGTCTCGGAAATGGAGGACAAGCTATATATCATCTTTCTCCTCTAACATAATTGCAGTATTAAATAGGTAAATATGAATATACTAAAAGTCATCGTTCTTTATTTGGCCATTGCTCAGTTCCTATTGGCCGTAGTGTGGTGTCATATAACCTTCCTCAATAAATAGGCTATCCAAGACAATTTTTTTTAATATTTTGTTTAATCGGACCAGTAGTTCCTGAGATCCTAGCGTTCAACCAAACAAACTCTTCAGCTTTATAGTATTAAAAGTAAGAAGTATATTTGATAGCTAAATTTTTATAACACGACGGTAGCAAACCATCTTACGGTCTGTCTGATGGTAAGCAGTTACCGTTGCCTCTGCAATAACAAGAACATCGCATGCGCATTGCCAACTCGTTTAAAATACCACTACTTTTCAGTAGAAACACAGCACACCGAGGCTGTTGTATTATGGCTGCGGTCTTCTGTGAGAAATCTGTACTCCTGTGAGTGGCTCAGTTTGAGCAGGTTTTGAAGTATCACTCACCATAATTGCGTTCTAGGCATTCTTTTCATCTTCATTCTATTTTTCTATGCATACTTTTCTATGGACTTCCTTCGGACTATGAATAAGTTTCTTAGTGTTTATGCTGTGACGCTGTCTACTGGACCGTCTCAAGTATCAAAACTTTGGAGTGTAAAATGGATTTAATTTGCTTTAGATTCTGTATCTTCTTTCACACTCCATTGTCGCTTCATTAATTCCATTGTACCATCTATATTTTGGTAATCTGAGCGGACTGCTTAAATATAATTAATTGTCCTATATGGTTACTTACATTACGGTTATGGTTACACAACCATGTCTTTAGTAGTCGTAGACAACGACTTCTAGACTAATTGGATGGAATTAGGCAATAATATCACCCGTAATTTTTCAGATGTGAAGAATCGCATGGCCAAACACATAGAGTTCAACTTTTCATCAATGAAAAACATACTCCTGTATGTCCTCTCAGAGGTTGCCTTTGGAAAGAATTTGAGAATAAGTTTCAAAATTTCACTTTGACTAGTTTGCAACTGCTGGAGCTTTCAAATTCATAAAAGTTTTCATAGGTGAAACGCAAACAGGGTCTCCAAATCATTGTAAGACATCAATAATTTCTGCATTAATGTGAATATTACAATTGTACCTGATCAAAATTTACCGAGCGTAACCAACTAACATTAGTCATAGCCTTATCTGTGATTTCTTGATTCAGTTCCTAGAGAGAAGACTTCGGTACTTACCAAACAAATAACCTTTTAATCATGTTTGCAAAAGATTCATTTTATCATTATACAGTCAATTTTTTTAAATCAATATATGAATAGGTACTTGGTATTTTAAAATTTTTGTCTCTTAAGTTATTTATGCGAAAAGTCAATAGTAGGTAGGTAGGCTGATTCGAACATGTGTCATTCGATGAAATGTACTATCGGTGATATGGGAGTTCGTACATGTGGCTATTCGATGAAATGGCCCATCGATCAAATAACCCGTCGGTAAAATAGCTCTTCGATGATTTAGCGTCGTAGAAATGGCTTTCGCAAAAATGTCTTTTGATGATAAGTACGAAACCCGTTATTATTGTATTTTATGTTTAATTTATTGACTTTCTGTATTTATGCTGACTGTTTCTCTTACTTTATTACTTACACTATGGACATGTTTCTGAAATAAACTTATTATTATTATTAATATAAGGCGGTCCCTGGTAGTGAATTTATCAAGTGGTCTACCACTAACTGTTTAACGGCCGCACTCAGAGACGTCAATTAGCAGTAATCTGTCATTAACACAATTTTTTGATTGAATAATCGTCTTTAGGCGTATCGACTTAAGAATTACACGTTTGTTTACTAAATAAACTTTAAAGTTATGTAACGTCTCTGAGTACTGCAGTAAGTGGTAAACAGGACCGACGACTTTACGTGCACACAAACATTCGTACAAACGTTCAAGTAATTTACGTTGCTGAGTCAATGATCTTTTATAAATAAAGTGAAATCATATTGCACTGAGTAATTTATTATTAAAATATATTATATACGGAAACATGGACTATTATTCATACTCAGATTGTTGACTCATTCGCAGCTGCTAAATATAAATTTAGAGAACTATTCTTAATCTATCTAGAGGTATCTACTCATCTATACTAATTTGGCCGAGGCTACTGGTTTGTCACAATGTAATTTTAATTTACTGATTGCTATCTTGAAGTCGCAAATAAAATTGCTTTTGTCTATTTGTGCTTTTGTCTCACCTAAACTATCTACGTGACTTGTTTTATTACGGTTTCCCATTTGAAAATTTCTTCCGAAAAGTTAATTTTAAGTAAATGATACATCTGCTATGTGAAGCTATAACTAGCTAAGCATTGATTATGTATTTCGTTACTTTCGTGTACCTACACAGACCTACACGAAAGAATCGAACCACACATTCAGTTTTATAAATAACAAATATAATTATAAGCTCTTTAAAATGGATAAGTCATTGATCTAGTATATACCTATATAATATAGTTATAGTGGGCGTCGGTGGTATTCGATTCCTGAAGATGACGTCACGAAATCAGTCCACAAGTTTTGTTAGTCTAAAACATTGTTTTGGGTGTAATATTTATATCTCCATTTTGTCTGTAAAATGCTTTACATACGTATCCTGGCTGATCAAATAAATAGTTACTCTTGCCTTTCAGCTTGTATCTACAGCTTAATAGCAATGAAGATATTAGAGTAAATTGCTGGCACATCTATTGGACTCATCATTTTCGAGAAACTTTGCTGTTTTATTTCTCATAAGACAATTATTTATATTAGTTCTAAATATAGTAAGTATTAGTAATGCTGAAGGTACTATTAATAAATACTTACTTAGACTGAAATAACTTCTTGGAATCAATTTTCTTACAGGAAATTATGGTAGTATCTTAGGTAGTTTCAATAATAACCCCGGTTAGCTCTGAGAATCAAGACAGTACAGTTGGATCGCACAGTCTTGGTATAAATATCCTTTTCGTTGGTGTCATGTTGTTGTTTGTTTCCTACACGATTGTGTCATTTTGTCTGTACTCTTTGTAACCACACATTTAATTGTTGGTTTGGAAAATAAAGATTTTTACATTCCACAAATAAACTGATCAATAGAACAGTAGCTAGTTTCGTAAGAATGCATTATTTCTAAGTGGTATTTAAATCACATATTTGATATTTTTGGGTAGGTACTGGAATGCTTGTTCCACTAATGTAAGAATTCGATCTCAGACGGAGGGTGTAGTGGTAGGTATGTGTTTGGATTTGTAACATTGAAACGTCAATAGTAGTATTTTATGACAACGATATCGCTTTATTAGATGTCAAAATGAGGGTAGCGAGAGAGGCTTGCGGGCCGGTTGCGGTGCGGGGGTGGGGGGCGTGTCTCAGTCGAACAGGCGCATGCGCGGCCCGCTGGCGTCTCTCGCCGCCTCGCACTCTCGATACATACTCCACGGTAATAAATAATATAAATAAATATCAACAAGTTACAAAATAGCCTTTCGTAAAAAGATTAGATCACTAAAGTGTATATTTTTTTGTTGGCTTACAAAAATTTTTTTTTACAGTTTCTCGTTTCACGCTTTCGTAACACGTATTCAACTGCTATGTATAAAAAAGTTACATTTTAACGAAAAATCTGTACAGTCCGTTTTTTGTAGTGGAACGTTTAGAAATCTTCGGGCGCCAGGTCGAACCTAGGTGGGAAAGTGCCGAAACCGTCAGCAAAGCCGGGACGTGAGCGCTGGGGCTGCAAAAAGAAACATGGCGTCAGTATACCAGTCAGCTGTTCCAAGCACATTCAAAGACATGCAGGACACATTCTTGGTGCATAAAATATCTTCGGAATACACAAATAACTATAACGTCATCTTAGGTTCCTTTGGAAAGGTAATAAAGATGCAAGAGTAAAATATATAATTATGTAATTAAATAAATGATGTCTTCAGCTATTAGGGGTTTGTCAAATAATACTATTCTACAGGAGCTGCACTGCCCTTGGTGCTATAGGTGGCGTGAAAAGTAGCCGACTTACATAGAATTCCAGTGCTGATTTATGGACGCCCTTTAACGGACGCCTGGATCAAAGAATACTGTTTAGTATCTCAGTTAGAAGAAGAGTAGAAAATAATTATTGAGTGAAAATATTTGTAGACGCCATAATGCGAGGAATCAATATTTGTCAAAGTACTACAAATTCGAAGTGATTTTTAAAAGATGAAACCTTGCGTTCATGTCGTCCACAGATATTTTTACCATTTAAGTGCAGTAACTTACCGCCGGACTGACTCCTCTCGCGGCGGATCCTGCGCGTCCCTTGCCACGGAATTTGCTGATGGCCTGCTCGGCAAGGTCTGCCCTTTCCTCGGCCTCCTCCAACTCCTGCTGTGCCTTGCGGAACTTAGCCAAGTTGAGGGCGGCGATTTCTTCGGCCTCTTCGATCTGCCTCTTGTAGGTCTTGATCTTCTGTTGCAGTTTGTCGACCAGGTCCTGCATGCGCTCGTGGTTCTTGCGGTCTTCCTCAGCCTGGAAGGTGAGCTCCTTGATGCGCCTCTCGGACTTGCGAAGGTTCTTCTGGGCATCGGCGTGCCTCCTCTGTTCACCATCAAGCTCATTTTCAAGTTCCCTGACCCTCTGTTCGAGTTTCTGGATAGCCTTCTTGCCTCCCTTAAGGGCGTTGGCCTCGGCCTCATCAAGCCTGACTTGCAGTTCCTTGATCTGTTGTTCCAGGGCCTTGCGGAGTTTCTCCTGGGTCTGAGCGTGATCCTGTTCAGCGCGGAGTTCATCAGCCAGGCGGGCGGCATCAACCATAGCCTTCTTGGCCTTCTCCTCAGAGTTCTTAGCCTCGTTGAGGAGCTCGTCGAGGTCAGAGTGCAGGGTCTGCAGCTCGGATTCGAGTTTCCTCTTGGCGGCGGAAAGAGACGCGCTCTGGGCGGACAGCTCATTAAGCTGTTCGTGAGCGTCACCGAGCTCCTGTTCAGCCTGGCGGCGGGCGCGGTCGGCTTGTTCAAGCAGAGTGCGGGACTCTTCAAGCTCATTCTGGAGAGCATTGGCGCGACGCTCAGAGATGCCGAGCTGTTCACGGGCATCGTCACGGGCGCGCTGTTCTTCCTCGAGAGCGGTCTGGAGGTCCTTAATCTGTGCCTGGTAGCGCTTGATGTTCTTCTGGGCCTCGGCGTTAGCCTTGTTAGCGTGGTCGAGAGCGATCTCGAGTTCGTTGATGTCGGCCTCGAGCTTCTTCTTCATGCGCAGGGCCTCAGCCTTGCCCTTAGCCTCGGCTTCGAGAGAAGCCTGCATGGAGTCGAGGGCACGCTGGTGGTTCTTGCGGGTGTTCTCGAATTCCTCCTCCTTCTCCTGGATACGCCTGTCGATCTCCTGTCTGACCTGGGACAGCTCGAGTTGAGCGCGCAGGACCTTGTTCTCCTCTTGTTCGAGGGCAGACTCAGCCTCCTCAAGGGCGGCTTGGAGCTCGTCCTTCTCCGCTTCGAGGCGCTTCCTGGCCTTCTCAATCTCGTGGATGTTGCGGCCACCTTCACCGATCTGGTCGAGCAAGTCCTTGACTTCATCAGCGAGGTTCTTGTTCTCACGGCGGACAGCCTCAAGCTGCTCCTGGCCTTCTTCGTAGGCACCCTTGAGACGGAAGAGTTCGGTAGAGTAGTTGCGGCATTCCTTCTGGCTAGCATCAAGCTCGGCGGCGAGGTCGTCGACCTTGAGCTTCCATTCGCCAATGATCTTGTCGAAGGCCTTCTGCTTCTTCTCGGCAGCGTTGGCGATAGCGGTGGCACGGTCGACCTCGAGTTGCAGGTCTTCAACCTCGGTAGCGAGGCGTTGCTTGGTCTTCTCGAGGGCAACAACCTTCTGGTTGAGAGACTCAATGGTCTCCTCGGCTTCGGCGAGGCGGGCCTGGAGCTTGCGCTTGGCCTCCTCGAGTTCCTCGGAGCGAGCGACGCCCTCGGACTCGTACTTGGAGCGCCACAGCTGGGATTCGGCATTGGCCTTGGACAGTTGGCGTTGAAGATCAGCCTTGCCCTCGGCCTCCTCCTCGACCTGTTCGCGGATGTTGTCCAGGTCGTGCTCCAGGTTGCGGAACTTGCCAAGAAGGGTGGCGCGTTCCTGTCAATAAAAGGTTTTATTAGTTACTCTCTCATGACAACTACTGGCGTTATACCTATTATAAATATTTTTTTTCTTTAAGTGTGTTACAATTGTGTGAGGCATATACTATTATGTATAAATCTTGTATTGTACTACAGCTCATATTTTTGAAATAATTATTATTATTATAAACAAAATTATCATGTATACATACCCTGGCTTCCTCGTCGGCGAGCCTCTTGGTATCCTCCAGCTGGGTGGTGAGGGACACCTTGATCTTGGACAGCTGAGACACTTGGGACTCGGCCTCTTCCAATTGGCGGAGGAGGTCGGAGTTCTCGATGGACAGCTTCTTCTTGGCGGCATCCAGGTCATTGAGGGTCCTGTTGGCTTCGTCAGCCTTGCTTTGGACTTCGTTGAGCTGGTGCTGCAGCTGCTTGACAATCTTTTCTTGGGCAGCCTGTACAAAAATATCGATTAGAACTCGAAGACATAATGCATGTTAATATATTGTGTATAATATGTTTGAATGGCTCAATTCAAATTAGTTTAAAAAAAAAAGGAAAAAATATATTAATTACAAATTAATTAATTCCCTTAAAAAAATATGAAGTGTGTGCTCTAATTGTGTGTGTTTATTTTTATTAATACTACTTACTTGTTTAATGTATATCCGATATTTAATTTTATTCGGTTAGTATATTTTGTAAAAATCACAATTATATTTTTACATTAGATTTATACATGCAGTTTTTTTGGATTTAATATTATTTTTAATTGTTATATTTATCACAAATTATTAATTAATTAAATCACTCAAAAGTAAATGCGGTTTTAGCTCCCATGCTATACCTATTCAAATGAAAATATTAGTATTGTTAAAATGAGTTTAAATTTCATGGGTATAATTTTATCATGTGTGATTTGTTTTGTCTGCTAAATATTTGCTATAATTTTTTTGCTATATTTAATAAGCTGAAAAAGCGAAGCCCTTGGCGGTTGCCAACAATATCTTTTCATCCTTTGTACCTTTTCGTTGGACAAGTGGTCGAGACCGGCACGAAGGTCATTGACTTCGCTAAAGTACTGAGAGCGTTCTTTCTCAGCCCTGGATACGAATAACAAAAAAAATTTAGTATTTTCATTAACAACTGTCCCGATCGGTGAGAAATAGTCAGAATCATGTGTGTTGTGGGTCGTATAAAGGTCCATGCAAGGTTCACCCCAGGCTAACATGCCTCTTAGGATGACATGTTACCTTCTCTCTGGCTACTTGGTCAACGGCCGCGCGAGTGTTGTTAAGCTCGGAGTAGCAAGACGCGCGGTCATGCTCAGCCCTGAATATTGCATTATAGTTCAATAAATCTATATTTAACTCGAATTACATCCCAGATGTATCCGTGGACCGATTTCTATGAGTCACCGACGGTAATAAAATTGAATATAAATCACTTTTTATCTGTAGATATTAAAATGTAATACTCACTTGGCCTTGAGCTTGTTGAGCTGGTCGAGCTGCTCACCCATCTCGGAGACGGCATCGTTGTGCTTCTTGCGCAGGTTGGCGAGGGTAGACTCGTGCTGGATGTTGGCCTCCTCCAGGTCACGGCGGAGTTTGCTGAGCTCAGCCTCACGCTTCTTGTTGAGCTCAATCTGGGCAGACGTGGCACCGCCAGCCTCCTCCAGACGCTCACCCAACTCCTCGAGCTCTCGAGCGAGGTCAGCGCGCTGTTTCTCAGCCTTAGCGCGAGCCTGGCGCTCGGACTCGACCTCTTCCTCGAGCTCTTCGATGCGGCCTTGCAGTTCCTTGATTTGCTTTTGCAGCTTGCTGACAAGGGACTGCTCGTCCTCGAGCTTGGCGGTAAGGGACGAGATTTCCTTGTCCTTACGCTGGATGGTCTGCTCGAGCTCCTTCTTGTTCCTCTCGAGGTCGGCGACGGCCTCCTGGGTAAGCTTGAGGTCACCCTCAACCTTCCTCCTGTTCTTCTCAACGTCGGCGCGCAGCTTCTTCTCGCGCTCAAGGGAGTCCTCAAGCTCGTCAAGGGTCTGCTCCAACTTCTGCTTAACCTTGTTAAGGTGGTTGACCTTGTCTTCAGCGGCCTGGAGCTCCTCAGACGTCTTCTGGTTGGATTCACCCTGGAGCTTCTTTTCCTTGTTCAACTTGTTGATGAGTTCGTCCTGGTGGGCGATCTCGTCATTCAAGTTGCGGATCTGGTGGTCCTTGGTGGCCTTGTCCTGCTCGGACTTCTGGACGGACAGCTCCAAATCCTCAACATCCTTCTTCAGACCAGAGACTTCCTGTTCCAACTTCTTCTTAGCCTGGAAGAGCTGGTTGCGCGCATCCTCTTCCTGAGTAAGGCGGTCCTGGGTGTCCTACAAAGTAAAAATATTGCAGTCAGTATTGTGAACCAGGTATTATTTGTAGCTCGTGGTATTATTCACATCTGTTTCTTTTCTCTTAACACATAATCGGAATGGACTATTAACTATTCGCAATAAAACCGTGCAGACTGCAGACGCACAGTTATTTTAAACACTGCTAACTATTTCCCGTATAAACAAATTTGGTGTTTATTTAAAGAATCGCGTCAAGTTAACTTGCGGTGAGTTCATTTGCAACACTGTATAAACTGTAAGCCTCTACATATTTGGATTGTAACACTATGAAAGATGTTTATCCACTGCAGGAAACTCCGAGTAATTAATTAAATTAATTAGCTATTAGATTTTCATCGCGTCAACTTCATGACCTAAATTCAAGTTTCTATTTCAGTTTCACTAACATTTTAAAATATGCACTAATTGCTAATCACTGTTTCCGATTTAATAAATTAAAAGTATGTGTTAAGTGCTTACCCTGAGCTGGGTCTCGAGGTCGCCCTTCTGCGCGTTGAGCTTGGCAGCGCGCTCCTGGATTTCGGAGAGGTTGCCCTCCTTACCCTCAATGGAGGAAAGCAGGTTGGTCTTCTCCTCGATGAGCTTGGCATTGAGAACCTCGAGCTCCTTGCGGAGCTTTTCTTCCTTCTCAAAGGCCTCCTGTGCCTTTTGTGCCTTTTCAGTGAGGGCCTGTAACACATCCGCACCGTCATCTCCGTTCCACTCCGTTAAATGAACCGCGTCCGCCATTGTTTATTGATTAATATTATTTAATTAATACATCAATAAAAAGGTAAAAGGAATGCAAATGTATTCGGTTCGTTCGAAAGTATAGGTAGGGTAGGTGGTGCGCGCGCCGCCGACCACTCCGCTACTGAGAGCTGCTGGAGTTTTCCAGCGGCGCGGCGGCGGGTTGAACGTCGCCTACGCATCTCTAACATTGTAAAGTATGGAGAAAACGCATGGAGGGGGCGCGTTCCAGAAATGGCTCCGCACCTGCGGTGTCGCGTAACCGACAGGTGGGCGCGGTCGATCTATTTATATTACTGAATCACGCGTCCTATATCCGTGTATACTGGGTCAGAGTGTACGATCAATTTAATCAAGCTAAGATCGAGCAATGAAATTATTTTCTCCAGTCACGAATAAAATATTTTTATGATAATGATATGGCTATATTTGATGATTCGGATAAAAAAATTGGAATGTTAAATTTTATATTATTATATTTGAGTTTTAGACGGATACTCACAGCGATCTCATCCTCGATGCGGGTGACGTTGAGGAGAGGCTTGACCTTCTGCCACAGTTTCCACCACGGCCAGGTGCGGAGTTGCAGGTACTTGCGCAAGTTGCGCTGGACAACTTGGAGAGCCAATCTTCACAAATGAAAAAAAAAAGTAAAGTTTCATACCTTTCCAAATAAGGAGGGCTAGGTGCAAGTGCTTAGTTGAGTGATGCCTACCTCTGTTCCTGCAGCTTCTTGTAGTCCTTACGGGACAGGTAACCACGGATGTAGGCTTGGAGCCACGAGACGATCTTGGACAGTCTGTCGTCACGCAACTCTTCCATCTGACCCAGGACACCAGCGCGGAAGAATACCTGCTCGTACATGTTAAGTGTTAAGGAGGCCCGGACGGAGCACGTGCTGTCTCAGCTCGTCAAGCAATTTTCATTCTCATTTTTACTAATTTGATCATCAAATTTTAACAAATTCGTTTATAAAGTGCTTAAAACAGAATATTTGTGAAATTAAGAATTTTGTAAGATTTAATTTAGAAAAACATAGTTTTTGTTAGTCATAGTTACCTATTTATATACATCTCCGAAGAAGTCACTAAAATTGTAAAGTAGCACACAAAAGTATAAAGAACAGAAAGATATTATAATTAATGTTAATATATCATGCAATGTAGGTAGAAATGGAAATTTAGTATTGTGTAGGTTGTGTGTAGCATGCTTGTGTTCTACCTTCGTCTTTCCGAGCCTGAAAGACTCAGAATCCAATCCGGTATGTTCGAGAATTTTCTTGGTAGCATTCTCAGGTGTAATTGGCTCTTTGACGAGGTTCGGGCACAGAATTTTGTATCTGCGTTATAGGAGTACACAAAATATGATAACGGTGTGTATTATGTTGTAATATGATGAAGGATAGAGGAACACAAACAGGAGTCTAAGTACATTGGACTCCGAGGTGAGCATGTAATATGTAAAGGTACGAATTATGACACCAGTCTCATGAGGTGTTGAATTCGCTAAAGCATATCGACGCCGCACGATCCACCAGGTGTTTTGGACCGCGCGCCTCAAACTGCTAACTACTGTCAGGGGTATAAGACATGCCTTGGTGTGACCCAGACGGTAAGACTCGACGTCCAAGCCAGTAGCATCCAGGATGACTTGGGCGACTTTCTTAGGATCGGATTCCTTTTCCACAGCTTGAGGGGCCAGGATCTTGTAGCTATATTATTAAAATATATGGACACACACATGAGGGATTGTTGTATATTATCCGTACGCATACTAATATACAGATACATAGTTCTTAGTATCTTAAGGGGCTACAAAGGACGAGTAAAGGGTACAAACGAAATTTTTGAAAACGTATCAATGTTCCAGAAATTTCTCCACATGGGGTATTTATAAGGATTCTCATGACCTGATAACAACATCTGGATTGAGAAAGGGGCAAGGAGCATACCATTACTAACAAACTACTATACTGGAAAAAACAAAATGTATGATGACACGTATTTGGTGTGGACGCAAACTATGTATGGTAGGAATTAAAACAAATCTATTTAAGTACTATAGATTTTTCAAAACCCGGTTCAACTATCACATGCGTAACCATTCAAAGATGGTATCAACTGCTGCCTTGCCTTTGTGTGGCCAATACGATAGCTTTCGGGATCAAGACCCACTTCCTCCAAACACTTCCTAGCTGCCTCTTTAGGTTCTTTCTCAGCAGTCATGGTGGCGGGCGCAAGAATCATGTAACTGTTTATTAAATAATACATTATACAGATGTTCAAGATTACATGTGAGATGGTTGTATAAATATCGTTTCGCACCTTGATCAAAAAATAAAGGTGTGAGTGAGTGGGGAGTCATCAAAATAATTTTAGATGTGGTTACTCATAGCTGCACGAATGTCTGATGACGTCAACGGCTAGTCAGCTGCACTACCAGAAATAAAATCCGGTCGAATATACTCGAGCCCCAAAAATTTTGTTTAGACTCACCGAGCAAAATTATTAACATATCAAAATAAATTTAATCTCTAACATAAAAATAAAATATTTGATGACTCTTCATACCACAAGTATTTGAGTGGTAAGGCCACTTGGTACTAAAATAGATTTGGTTGGAATGTGTGATGTTGGAATCTTACCGGAGTTTGAAGTCGGGGTAGACCATCCTGTTGGGGAAACCTTTACGGCAAATACGGATGCCTTCCAACACACCGTTACAGGTCAGCTGGTGCATTACCAAGTGAGAGTCAATGAGACCTGTGGAACAAAGTTACACATACCGCTCAAGACAAGGATAAATACATAGAACATAAGAGCGTTTCGAGTATTGATTGATCGAATACAAATACTGAATATGTATAGTTTGATAGAAATTTAGACCATAATAATGTTGAAATAGTTATGAATCTGCTATGTACTCACCAGGCTGTTTCAACTCGTTGGGAATGATACAACGTACGAAGTGAGGCTGGGTAGACCTCAGCGTTTGCATCAGGTTGTTAAGTTGTTCCTGTAGACATGAACTTGTCAGTAACCTTCATATTGCTACTAAGATTTTCACATATAGCAAAGCATATTTCCAACATACATTTTCTTACTAGTGAAGATCATTTCTGTTCAGTATCTCAGAAATTATCTTAGAAACATATAGAAGCGGCACACGGATGAAATGCAACATTCAGAAGTATATTGATGTAATAGTGCAGAACATAAATTCACACATCGTTAGGACATATAAAAAAACAACGAAAACCATTAGTTTCTCAGCGGCAAATGTAGCAACGTAAGATTTTTAAGTAACTACTTTGCAGCTACGTTTAATTTTATTGTCTGACACACTTTAGTAGTATTGTGCGTCTACAATTAATGAGGGTGCATTAAACGTATCACACGTGTATCACAAATAAAATACACGTGTGTATGGAAGTAACGTGATTCACTAGATTACCTTTCAGTCAATCCAGGTATCCAACTACAAAATACAAAATAAAAAAAATCCGATACAGTTCTGCATTCAAGTAGTTGCTACTGCATCGGCGATGATTAAACATAAAAAATTAAACCAAATGGGCACTAAACCACCTGAATCTTAATCATTAAATACCTTGTAAGCGGAGGACACAGTAGCGAAACCACCGCCCTTCTTACCGCGACCACCTATTGATGTATATTAACATGCAACTATTAGTACGAGGACAATCACAGTGACGCCACTTAAACATACAATACTCGTGGACAATAACACCTGCAGGACACTTGATTGCGACATGAGCTGTGTTGTATAGACATAGACAGACTTGATTAAAGTGAAAGCGTGTAGGCTGGTCCTAACTTTATGGAATTTATAGAAATTTATGATAAAATGAATGTTTTTGATTAAAATTCCATACTTGGTTAGGGTTCCAGCTAAGCGTATTGATAGACGAAGACAGTAAAGCCACGAAGGAATCACAGAAGCTAATCGCGGTGATTGTATTTTGCAGTTTACCCTGTAGAGTGATGATACTGTCTGGAAGGCAGAACCCTTAGCACGTTTACCACCTATATTTTGTTTAAAAATATATCAGAATATATAATTTATACCATAGAGCTAGTCACTAGAATTCTGCCCAGTATTTCAAGTTCTTGTTTAGTAAAATGTATGAATGTAAAAAGTAAAAAGAGAAATGAAATTAATGAACCAAGTATCTATATGTACTTTTTAAATCTGGTATCATTTTATGAGATTGAGTTGATGTTGGATGTATCTAATGATATATGAGTATGTTGAGGAAATTAAAAAAGGAGCTTATGATACCTGTCGTTGCCACGATATTGTATAAAATTTTAAGTTTAATCATTAAATTTGATTCATATTTCATTTGTCAAGATATTGAAATATTACGTACCCTTGCCGCCACCAGCATCAGCACCACCAGACTGACCAGCATGGTCAGCGAAGATCTCAATCAACAGCTTGTTCTGTCCCTTCTTAAACTGGTCAACAACGGTGTCGTTAAGGGGATCCTTGTTCTTCTCAAGCCATCCAGTGATGTTGTAGCCGACCTGTTCGAATAGGTACACAAATTATTTACTGAAGTCACGTCTGTCGGAACGTAGCTAGTCTAAGTAACTTTTTTAAGCCCGAGATACTTACATTACCGGCGTAATGACCAATGGCGAAGTGAGCTGCCTGGCAACCGGGCTTGGGGGGTTTAGGCTTCAGGTAAGGAGCAGACTTGCCCAAGTGGTTGTTGTTCAACTTCTCAACGAAGGTCAGATCGGTGGCTTTCGGGAACATAGACTCTTCCTCAAGGATGGAGAGGATACCCATGGGCTGTAAACGATCCAAGAAGATTAGAACACGAAGCGATTCCATAACACAAACTGGATTCGATACTTACGTTTTTTATAAAAAATAATAGATATTACATTTTTAAAACAATTATTTATTAGAGAGTTTGTTTAGTTTTATTTATTGCAAATATTGATAAGGGATTTTGTAATTTACATTTTAAAGCATAATAATACACATATATTAGCAAAGAGCATTATTATTGTAACGCAACATGCTACTAGGAATGAAGAAATATACATTGCAGTGTGTGGTGTGTGGAAGCAAAGTTTACCTAAAAATTGCGTGTGTGATAATTCTGCGTACACACAAAATAGTATCTAAGCAGTTATTTGTGCAATATAAATATTTAACTACAAGTTGATTGTGCGAGTCGAGTGCGATCCTGAGAGCGGTATTTTTAGATATTTATTGGGGACGCGGTAGCTCAATGCAAATTAAAATATTGTATAATTATATGCAGTAGCTTCACTTGCATATTTGATTGCGTGTGTGGTGCAAGCGGTACTGACATTACTCTGCCTACTAGATACCGTGGAGTGGGGTAACAGCCAGCGTATTGCATTTGCAGCCAGCTCAGCTCGAAACTCTGCTCGCGGCTATATCCTCAAGCTATATATATTAACACTAATACCTTCTCTATTAAATCAATTGTTGGTTGGAGATCCATACCAAAGTCTATAAAGATCCATTGGATCCCTTCTCTTTCATACTCTTCTTGTTCTAGTACGAACATGAAATGGTTAAAGTACTGTTGCAATTTTTCGTTGGTAAAGTTTACACAGAGCTGATTAAATCCGTTCATCTGGATCACGCAGACATGGAAAGATAATCAAGATATTTTATTAGTAATCTATATATAGAACATTGTTGTGTGTTCGCGTTTTCCTGAATGGCTGAATAGAAATGCTAGATAAGAAAAACACACAGAGACACACAAAAAATCACAACGAGCTTTGTAGTGCATTGATTGAGTCTACAAATAAAGCCCAAATTTAATAATTTGATTGAAGTTCAAAACTTTAATAATTATTTCTAAAATAATAAATGGACAGTATTTGAAGACCCCGTGGCGTTAGCAAGCGTTGATCGTTGTTTTACGCCATCTACCTTTTCAATAAGGTCAATGCAATTTTGGAGATCCATGCCAAAGTCAATAAAAGTCCATTCGATGCCTTCGCGCTGGTACTCCTCTTGCTCCAAAACAAACATGTGATGGTTAAAGAATTGCTGGAGTTTCTCGTTGGTGAAGTTAATGCAGAGTTGTTCAAAACCGTTGAACTGCAGGTAGATAAGTAATGCGGAGTGTTAGGTTAGGGTTTACATGAGTCTACGGATTACATTCCGCAGTTGACTCGGGATGGAGTAGTAGTCCCTACGTATAAAATAGTAGACCAAGCCAGTCCCTGTAGGCTTGAGTTGATATTTAGAACAAACTGCGTCCCGTCAAGAATGCTTCTGGCAACGACGGGCGAACGAGCAACACGTATTCGACTATTACCTTCTCGATCAAATCGATACAAGCGAGCAAGTCCATTCCGAAATCGATGAAGGCCCAATTGATGCCCTCCTTCTTGTACTCTTCTTGTTCGAGTACGAACATGTGGTGGTTAAAGAACTGTTGCAGCTTCTCATTGGTGAAGTTAATGCAGAGTTGCTCGAAACCGTTGTACTTTTATAAGACATACGAATGACATATTAAACACATAACAAACTACTCTATTTAGCGGGGTTACCGGACAGAAAGCTGGAAACTAAAACATGAACACTTGGCTTTTGTAGACCAACCGAGAGCTACACTCGGTGTACCTTTTCAATAAGATCAATGCAGGCCAACAAGTCCATTCCAAAATCAATGAACTCCCAATGAATGCCTTCTCTTGTGTACTCCTCTTGTTCCAACACAAACATGTGATGGTTGAAGAATTGTTGCAATTTCTCATTCGTGAAGTTAATGCAAAGTTGTTCAAACCCATTGAACTATGAAATAAATTTGCATTAATATCAAAGTAAATAAATTTTGAAAATTTTACGTCGAATAGGTTCTCAACTAAAAAAATCTAAAATTAATACAGACATAACTTAAATCAAAGTAATTAAAACTTTCTTTCTTACTGAAAAAAAGTTTTTATCAAAGCCTTAACCTTTGAGGTCGGCTCATGTTGCGATACTCACGTCGAAGATCTCGAAACCAGCAATATCCAGTACACCAATGAAGTGCTGCCTCTTCTGCTTGGTGTCAAGAGTCTCGTTACACTTCTTGACGAGCCACTTGAAGAGACGATCGAACATGCCCTTGCAAAGAGCACCGACGGAGTTGGTGACCTGGTCCTTGTTACGACCCTGGGTGACGAACTCGTTTCCGACCTTGATGCGGGGCTTGAGCAAGTTCTTGTACAAGTCAGTGACGTCAACGCCGAGAAGAGTGGCTACTTTGTTGCCATCCTGTAAAGAGAGAAAATAGCACATTAGTTTTGAATTTCATACCTACATCATTAGGATTTTGCATAATGAGATGTTTGGAGGAAGGTTTTATTGTAATTTTTGTTACATACCTCAGTACCGTCGGCTTCAGCCTGTTCCTCGCGACCCCTCTGCTTGAACTTCATGCAACCCATGTGCATGACAGCGGCGGTGATCTTGTATACATTGTCCTTCTCCTCTTGGGTGAAACCCAAAATGTCGAAGGCTTGCTGTATTATAAAATATATATTAGTAAGTATAAGTAAGTCGTAGAAAGATGATAGCAAAAGACATTATTTATTTTAGGATCCTTTTTGTATTTATTATATTTATTTGTTAAAGTAAAGATAAATAATGAACATTACATAAAAGACAAAGAAGTCATTGTAAATTAAATGAGATTAAAGAAATTGGGAAAATCTTACTAATACAACAATTACTTACCAAAATTAAAGGGTTATTAATATGGAAAGAGAAGCGTTAGCTAGTTAGGCATTTGACGATATTGTTCGTAATATTGGATTTGGTGCACAGGGTTGAATTGTTTTGACGTAATATGAGTGCTGGGTGGGGTCGTACTATACAAATTTTGATACACATCACGTGTAGTTCCAAATTGTAAAGCGATGGACGGGCCAATTCTAAAAAACGTGGTTGTTGTCTCAACACTACAGAAATTCCATAAGCGTCTATGTTAATGGTATTTCTCTTAAACACTGATCTGTACTTTGCTATACAGTTTCTATTGTTGAGTTTTGTAGCTAACTTCAACGGGATCATTTCTTTTGTCATTTTTTTGTAACTTACATCCGTTAGCTGCAATTCCTCTCCGTCATCGATGTTGGGGATGGTAATCTTACCCTGGGCGACGTTATAGTAATCGTATATGTCGTTGGACAACATACACTTTTCTGCCAATGGAACCATAATGTTTATTATCTAATAAATTTTACTAAACGCTGGAAAAAGCCCTGAAAATACTGTCGTAGCCCTAACTGTCTGAGTCGTGTCTGTACATATTAGTTCGTATGGTTGTGCTTGTGCTGGATCGGGTACGGAGACTATAAGAGTGTTCAAATAAAAACTGTGCATAAAGCCCTTTAGAACTCTCGCAGGGAGCGAGCAGTGCATGTGTATGTCAGAAATTTTGACGATAGGTGACCGAACTTCGGATACGTAACTCAAGACAGCATTGTGCCAATATATTGTTTTCATAGCTCTCGTGTGAGACAATCGTTAAGTTATGGATAACATTAACTTTATCTGTCTTTTGCTATATAGCCGGAATCACCATAAATCGGAACCAATACACGCATATCTGTATCAAGACGCACGCTCCTTGCGTAGGTTCGAGACTTACGACCGTCAGTTCGAACTCTTCAGCGTCGTTAACTCCAGGTATACGTGTCTTCCCTTGACTTATGAGGGGATAGTCCGAGATGCGGTTGCTTAGCATCGTTACTTCTGTAAAATACCAAAATACCTGACATACACATGCAAAGACTGAGTATCAACTCGGTGTAAGCAAAGCAAGCGGCACGTAGATGAAAACGATAGATAGTAATGAGAAAAATGAGCCAGTAGTCAGATTCTGGACTCACGTCGGTAAGCCTCATTTCCTCGCCATCATCGACGCCAGGAATACTCGTTTTGCCTTGAGCCACGATGTGGTAGTCATTGATGTCGTTGGACAAATTGCAGATTTCTATAATCGACACCAATCAAAGTCATAAATGAAAGGTGTTGAAAACACTAAGGTGTAGGATACTGTAGGTGATAAATAGGTTCATTTCATTGTCCTTGTTGGGGTCAAAACCAATAACGATGCTAGGATTATCTCACGCCGATTTACAGGAGAGATATTATGCTAGGCACCGGTCGGTTACGTGCGATCCGGTGATAGATTGGTAACACATGCCAATTCATACGACCTCCTGCTCATTGGAAGTCGAACTTACGTCAGTCAAAGTACACTCCTCGCCATCGTCTACGTTGGGGATGGTAGTTTTTCCTTGCGATACGATGAAATAGTCATATATGTCGTTTGACAGCAAGCACATCTCTAAATATTGAAATATAAGTTAATCATCATAATAAACATAATAATATATACAATTCATGTTGATCTGTCAACGTTGAGTAAAAAGTTAGTAATTGTACTGTCTGTGCTTCTGGATACGGCGGAAAATACTACATCTAAATCAGGGAAGATTAATACATCTTGTAAGTCTTTCTTAATACTAGATATTTATGTCATTAAACTTAAAAAAATTAGAGTTTAGATAAATAATTGCAAAATTAAATTACATTTAGTAATTCTGAATAATTAATTTAAGTGTATATTATAGTAACATTTAAGTAAGTATATAATAATATAATTTAAAATGTTATGAGATCTTTCTTGGTAAACAATTTGATGTTATTTTTGGGTTGGTAATTGTTTCTTTATTTTTGTTCTATAATAATTTAGTCTATTGTAAAACCAGAAAAGATTCATCACATCTGAATTTATGATTCTTGAAATCAAGAATCCATACATACCCTTAAGTCCAGGAACTGAGCCAGACATCATTTGGTAGAAGATGTGATAAGAACGTTCAAGAGTTTGTTGAGAGATGACACGGGCCTTCTCGAGCAGGTCTGGTGATGAAATTCAAAATAAGTACTAAGTGCTAAGACAGAAGCTTGGTATATTCCAAGTCCCATGAAGAATACTTACAGGTCTCGATATCAGCACCAGCCAGTTTGCCAGAGGGGCCGAAGTGGATACGGATGAATTTACCCTGGAGAAGACGGAAATCAAAACTTTGAAATAAAAATACTACTTAAGTAGAATTTTTTTTTTAAAGGCGAGAAATATTATTTTTTAAAACAGATCTCATTATCTAATGATTAGTATAAAATTTGAATAGTTTCATTATTACATTTTCATGTATGAGGGAAAATAGTATTTTAAGTTTAAGGAAGTTTTGTATACTTACGAAACGAGAAGAGTTGTCGTTACGGACGGTCTTGGCGTTACCGAAGGCTTCAAGTACGGGGTTAGTCTGGACGACCTGGTCTTCCAGAGATCCCTTCTTCTCCGCGCTGGGGTCCTTCTTCTGGGAAGCACCGACGGTGGCGAAGTACGCAATTACCTTCTTCGTGTTCTCAGTCTTTCCGGCACCAGACTCACCGCTATTGGATCAAAGGGATTTTGATTATTTTCGCTTATTCCGAAGGCATATTTACTAACGTAAGTTTCGAAAAAAATCGTAGAAAACTTAACGTGTAACGGTTTTAATTAAAAAATAGTGACGATGAGGAAACTAGTTATGTTTTTAACTTTTTTGATAATTCTAGTTAGACTTTGTGTTTAATTAGAGATTTAATACAAGTATTGTAGGATATACTTACGTAATCAACATAGATTGATTCTCGTGGTTGGTCAACATGTTAACGTAGGCACCGTCGGAGATAGCAAAGATATGAGGGGGCACCTCCGAACGACGCTTGCCACGGTAGAGCTTGGCGCATCTGAATGTATACACGGGGAACCTCTTGTAAGGGTTGATAGCGACGCAGAAGAGACCCGAGTACGTCTGTGGTGATAAGAGTTTTGATTAAGAAACTGATAACAATGACATTGGTTATGAGGTTGAGGTGGAATGTAGAAAAGTCTGAAGGAAACATAGGAAAGGGATGTAGAAGGGACTGGTAATGATAGAAAAATGTCCGACGTAAATAACGTATAACATGGCTGTAACGCAGTTTCAGCGATGTTATATTATTTGTACCAATTTTTGACTGTAAATTTGGCATCGGAATATGGTATATTGCTTTTAGGAAATATATAATCTCAATTCATCATAATTGTTCACGGAAAATAATGGTAAAGGTAATGGACGAGATATGTGGTAAAAATATTTTTGAAATTATGAAGAAAATCACACAGAAACTATATCTAAAAAGAAACACAGCAACAGTGACCGGTACTGTATTGTACTTTAGGTCACTATTCGTAAAATTCTTGTATAATGCAGGCTTCTCGATAAGTCTATCAACATTAGATAATCATTTTTAATGAATTTATTTTGCGATTTTTTAATTCAAGATTTATAGAGAAACCTGTTGATTCTAAAACTAACATTTGTCGTTATACGGACGCCATAAAGTCCTGTAACAAACACAAATGACGGAAAAATTCAGAGCTTGGGTACAGTAACGATACCTTTTTGCTCTACGTAAAGAAAGAAAGAACAACAACCTCCGCCGCTATAAACGCGGAAGTTAAAACACAACACAAAACTATTCTATACACCAATGTCCTCTATTCTAAGAATAGAGAAGATGCTAGAAATAAAGAAAAACAACCAGAAGACCAATCTCCGGACGCCTTCGAGTCCTTTTGCACCGACTTGCCCTGAATACACAGTCAAGTACGGTCCAGGAAATATTTAGTTACAAAATGGACTATGTTTTGATTTTGTAGACACATTTACTTCGAATATAAACTCTAAGCTCATGACAATAAAGTTTAAGACAACATAGTATGCGGATGCTCTTAATATAATTACAAACAATCTATTTTTGTAGCTTTGACTTAATATTTTCTTATATTTCTATTTATCGACAAAACTACCGGTCACGAGACTAATTTTGTAATTGGATCATCGTTTAGTGTACATATTGTACTACAAGAAAACCAGCTTGTAAATATTTTGATTGGTTTGTTTCTTGGCTATATATCTTTCATCGGTTGTACTAAGGAACTTACAAATTGAATGCCAAAATATTACGTTCAACGAGAGAGAATCTTTTCTATTGGGACAGAAATATCCAGATGCTAAATAAAATGTACATAAATAGCTACAGCTGGCATGCTGCTAACTCTATTTATATACTAAATTGAGACATCAATCCAAGATTAATTGCGCCGTTCATGGACATCTATCGCACTTTAAAACTTGGTATCAATCCAATACTATCGAGAAATGTGTCTACAGTGTTGAAAGATAGGAGAGGTGAGGAACATGCACACTGCAAGGCCGGCACTCTTGACCGCGCTCCGGCACCCTCGACTTACGTAAATAAGTTGGTGGTAATATCTCTGCTTCAAGTTATACAAAACTGAAGCGTCGTTGAGGTATGTCAAGTTGGACATATCCTCGCATTTTTCGTACTTAGGTGGGTTGACTTGACCAACAACATCTTTCTTGAAGTCTTTCGTCTGTGGGATAGTGTTACATTAGTATTATAATATTGATAAAGGCGCTAAGAGCGCCTACTTACATAGATAAGCTTCGCATAGTATCGTTGTCGTAGATTATGGAGTACAGCTGCATCGTTAAGATAAGTCAAGTCAGCCATGTCCTCGACTTTCTCGAATTTCGGCGGGTTTACTTGGGAGAGGAGTTCCTTTTTTAACGTCTTCTCCTGCTCATTTAATAAACATGTTAAGTATTTTATTAGAAAACACAACAACACCATCATGGAAGCCATCAAATTCATTCATTCTTTCAACTTCTATCCATTTGTAAAGTATAGATCTAGGATGCTAAGTGATAAATTGTTATAAAAGTTAACTAATTATTTAATAAATAATTATGAAGAAGAGGTTCTGTTTACTTGTATATCATCATATCGCTGATCATCATCATCAATAAAGTTTTTTGGCTAACTAAATAATTCCATCTATTTTATATTTCCTGATAACAACGATGAAAAACATTCTATGTCATTTACTTGATGCAGTTATATGAACGCAATTACCTCGCCACCCGGTAAGTTGACGGTCACCAAGTCACCCTTGGTGGCCTTGATCTCGCCCTGCAAGAAGCCCTCCTTCTCATCAGGTACCCAGCATGCCTTTTTGCCATCGTACGGCTTGCTCTGGTCGATACGCTTCTGTTCCAGAGACACGAACAGGTATGGGGTCGGATCGGGGTCCTCGCCCACTTGGACGGCTGGCTTCGGCATTTCGGAGGGCTAACGAGACTTTTGGGCTAGTCGAGACACGAGAACACAGCCCTGGAGCCTTCCTGCAACACACGCGGCACGTTAGTGGACCGAGTCGACTTTATCGAAGAAGATAAAGCGGCCGAGAGGCGCGTGCGGCTATTTGTGGCTGTAACCCGAGTAGTGGCCGGCGCGGGAACGGTGCCAGCTCGCTAGTTTGCGTAACGCCGACTTTTATGCTCGCGTTTTTTATTAGCTTACACCGTACGGCCCTTCGCGGATGTTACGTCACGGAGGTATGCGAGCCTGGAGGTACGCCAACCGATTTATCCGTCACTGGATTGTTTATTCTCTTTTATGGTGATGGTTGATGGGTCACTGTTCACTACACCTGTTGGATCATTGATGTGGATTGCTTTGTTTTCATTTATCGCATTTTATTTCAAAGTGAGTTCCTGATTCAATTATCACTTTTCCATTATCTATTTTGATTTAACTTAACATTAACTTCAAGTTCAACAATAATTGAGCTTTTTATAAGAAACATCAAAAAGCAAATCAATCAATCGATGCTTAATCCGGAAACAACAAATCTACTTTATCAGTTCCAATTAATGGTATTATTCCAATCAATGAAAATTAAAATGTACTATTACTTAATTACCAGCAAAAATGTCACTATTTAATATTTACAACATCAATAATCCAAGGGGTCTATAATTAACATCATGTGAACCATAAACCACACACCATGCAGCTCGGCGACCACTACACAATCAATCCAATGCAAGTGATAAATCAGCTGTCGTCCTTTGGGTACGTCACTTAAACTTGGATGCAACACTGCAGGCACTCGCGAAGCCACTACGGTTATGCACTCCACTAATAGTCGCACGAATCGACGCGGCGCGTGCGTCGATACTCACGCTAGAAGCCGTTCTGACCGGCGGCGGGGAGCTCTGATGCTTTTTATACCCGCAATACGATACCATCGCTCGCGATCACCCCATTTTAGGCGGATGCCAGCCTGGGCCAGAGCTACACTTTCAGACGAGCTTAGCTTTCACTTGGGCGGCAACGCGCCGGAGCGCGCGCTTCTGAAGCGGCGCCGGCGTTCGCTTCTATGCAAAAAAATTGTAATTCACCATTTTTTCTTGATTTTGTATGCGTTTTATTAAATAGCTGCTGGTAATACCTTGATGGATGGTTATGGTGGTAATGAAACTCAACAGTAATTTGAACGAAACTCTGTAGTATCGATGCAGATTATAGACATTGCATATGATTAAGTAAATGTTTATGATATTCAAGAGATATAACTATAATTCAATAAGATTCAGTTTTATAGTTGCGGAGCTTTTACCATCTGCGTGAGTGTCAATGACTTTAGAATCTATTTTATTATTATTTATGATATTTGTCATCATCATTCTGTTTATTAGCCGTAGCAAATATACATATTTTAATTCTAAATTATTTGTAATGTAGAAAAGTCTCAAATTTTAATTTTCAGAAACTTCAAACAGTTTTATAATTTCTATAAATTACATGAACGTATCTGATTTTAATTCTTTACTTTTATTTTGTTAATTGAATATTTGCATTACGATATTAGAAAACTGACGAATATTTAAGAAATCATGATCTATTTAATCATCTTTTTGTAATATCACGCTGAAGGCCTACTCAGAATCTCGACATTCAACTAAGTCGATTTCGATATCGCTCTCAAATGTTTGAAAATTTCAATATGGTCATTGATATTTTAGAACGATATCAAAATCGGTTGGATGGATTTTCAATCTTCAGATAAAGTCCCAGATAGCAGAAGGTCAGATAGATAATATTTAGAGGAATGTTCATGTCAATAGAGGTAGAATAAAGTCATCTGCTCATTTATTGGCTGAATAAAGTTTATATTATCTTTTCTGACTGATAATAAAAATATGTCAATACTGTGTTGTTTCTAAATCAGATAATTGTTTAAGTGCATCTCGCATACACATTAAGTAAGTAATATTTTTTTGCTTCATAAAGAGCGCGGTAATGTTATTCGGAAATTCTATGTGTAATCTGATCCACCAACCCGCACTAGGTTAGCGTGAGTGGATTATGGCCGAAACCCTCTCACCTCTCTAGTTAGAGGAGAGGAGACCCGAGCCCAGCAGTGGGACTTAATGGGTCGCTGATGAAGTAAACTAAAGGAGCGCGGATATATAATCTAGCCACACAATTGGTGTAGTGACGAATTAAGAATGCATGATGTCACTTCCCCATTTCTAACCGTGGGGCCCACGGGTAAAAATGGGGTAGTGATAGCAAACAAGAGCGCTGCGAGAAAAGGAAAATTCGAACCTATACCAACATGTATGGTCATGGTATAGTAGGCTAAATTCCCTTCACAATATTTGGAGGAGTCCAGCAGTACGTTTATGGGTTGAAATTATGATGATAATAATATACAATAACTTTCGCATTCCATGATATTTGAATTATAAAACGGGTATTACACGATCATGCATTAGGTTGACTGTCACTGTGGCTTAGTGGTTAAGGTGGACGACTCACAACTAATCCGTGTCGAGTGTCATGGGTTCGATTTCCACACGAGACACATATTCTTTCCAGTTTAGGTGTACTTTGAGTCCGTTTGTTTGCCACAACCAAGTTGCCAAGTTTGCCACAAGCTTGTGATTGTAAAAAAAGATACAAGAAGTTGTAAAGCGAACCATTGTCACCACTTCAGATATTAATGACCTAAAGTAAATTAACAAAGAATAGATGTTTCCGGTTTAGTCAAACCGGAAACACACTTCTACTATTAATAGAAAACCTTTTCCTGTGGTTTCTTAAAATGACGTCAAGATTATGCTGTCAGATAAGCTGTGGACAACGGATTTGTTTCCTTTTAAAAACAAATAGTACTATATCCTATTATTCTTCTAGTGCCTATATATCCTATTATTGGATATTGGTGACTATCTTAATTTACTAAACTAAACATACTTTTATTGCTATTTTACATGTTCAAATTATTTTCATAACCAGCACATATTGATTCCCTTGGTGACGTAGGGGGAATTTATAGTACGACTGTTATGCAAGAGGTTTCTAGTTCGATTCCCGGGTCGGGTGAAAAGACTATTGAGTTTTTCTATCATAAAATTCCAGTATTGAGATTTTCCAAGAGTTTGACAACAAATGTTCCCGGTCGATGATAAAATAGGCTCGCCCCCTGTTTCATGGGCCAAACATAGCGAATACCTTTTTTTTTTTTTTTTTTTTTTTTTACTTGGGGAAATGCCTGACGCATACCCCTCGGTCTTGGGGAAAGAACCGAGGGGTTATGTGGGGCTCGCACCCACTAAAACCCCAAGGTGTTCCTCTCGTCGCGCTCTGCTGTGGTCACGGGAGCGCAGGAACATTCGTCCGCGACCACAGCGACGATGGCCCGCTACGGGCCCCCTCTCTGCCGGAGCTTAGCTCCGGCGATGACGTGCGGGAACACGCACACGCCACCAGAAGACGCTCGCGGTCGACTTTCCCCAAAGTCGACCGGTCCTGGCGTGGCGGACGCGCTCAGCCGGGCGCGTCCTCTTCTCGGGCTATTACGGCGGGAGGTCGCGGGCGTAAGCCCGCCTTCTCCCGCCTACCCTTCGACGGCGGATCGGGTCACTGAGGGCATCGTCTTCCCTCTGCCGTTCCGCCTCCTCCTTCTGCCTCATCACCTCTTCGCAGAAGGAGAGCACTGCTCCCCAGTTCGTCTCGCTCTCCAGCATGGCCTTCACCACTGCTGGGAGCGAGAGATCTTCGCCTATGATCGAGGCCAGTGCAGCGCGCTGACCCGCCCACGCCCCGCACACCTCAAGGGTGTGCTGGGCTGTGTCCTCCGGGGAGCCGCAATGATGACAGATACATTGCGGCTCCCTCCTCGCGACCCGGCACAGGTACCTCCCAAAGCAACCATGCCCCGAGAGCACCTGCGCCAGGCGATAGGTCAACGCCCCGCGTCTTCTTTCGGCCCATTCTCTGAGAACGGGCCGAATGGCCTCGATCGTGCGGTGACCGGCGCTCGGTTCCGCAAGCCGCTGCTGCCACCCGTGAAACAGGGCCTCTTGAGATCGGCCCCGCAGGTGGCGCAGTTCCTCCGGTGAGGGCTCTAGCCCTCGGCTGCGGAACTCAGCCGTCAGCCTGTACACGTTGGCCAGCACGATGGCCTCCAGCTCCCAAGGTGGGGCCCCCGCCAAGACGCAGGCCGCACCGTATGAAACGGTGCGGTAGCACCTGACCGCCCTGCGCGCCATTACCCTCTGCGGTTGTCGCAGAAGTGCAACGTTCTTGGCGCACAGGGCGTCCACCCACACTGGGGCCCCGTAGAGAGCCATCGACCTGATGACCCCCGCGTACAGGCGACGACACGACGCGCTCGGTCCCCCTATGTTGGGGAGCAGGCTGCCGAGAGCCAAGGCGGCGCTGGTGAGTCGCGGCACCAGCCGTCGGAAGTGCTCCTTGAACGACCATGTGCCATCCAGAATGAGACCTAGATAGCGCATGGCCGCTCCCACCGCTATGCTCTCACCGCTCAAGATGAGCTGGGCCCCGGGAGGTGGCTTCCTCCGGGGTCCGTGAAAGCACAGCGCTTCCGACTTGTGTAGGGCCACTGTTAGGCCCAACCGCCTTATACGACCGACGACATGGGCGGCTCCCGCCGTGGCGACTAACTGCGCCTGACGGAAGTCCCGCCCACAGGCCGTCACCAACGTGTCATCAGCGTAACACGTCAGTCCCACGCCGGGAAGGTTACTGCCGCGGAGCACCCAGTCATAGGCGATGTTCCACAGTAGGGGTCCAAGCACCGACCCCTGGGGAACACCGCACGACATCCGCCTTTGGCAGCGACCCTCCTGCCCCTGGTACACCACGACGCGATCTCGCAGGTAGTCAGAGACGGTGACGCAGAGGTAGGGAGGCAGCCTGTGATAGAGGAGTGCCTCCCTAATACACTCGAAAGGTATCGAGTTGAAGGCGTTGGCGATGTCAAGGGACACCGCCAACGCCACCTCGCCTCGCGACACCGCCTCACCCGCGATTTTCCTCACTTTGAGGATCGCGTCTACAGTGGACCTACCCCTGCGGAAACCAAACTGGTTGTCCGACAGGTCGGGGCCCTCCGTCGTCATGTGCCGGACGATGCGAGAAGCCACCACCCTCTCCAGTAGCTTCCCGACCTCGTCCAGCAGCACTATCGGTCGATAGGACGACGGAGAGTCGGCTGGGCGGTCCCCTTTACGTAAGAGGACCAAACGGCCTGTCTTCCACATTTTTGGGAAACGCCCTTGCTCCAGGCAGGCTGAGAACAGCCTGCGGAGTCTACCCTCAAGGGCGTCGTCGTCGAGGGCCATCACCCAGGCTTTGCCCGGGATTCCGTCCGGCCCCGGAGCGGTGTTTTTGCTCCGGAGCCGTAGCACGGCAGCGCCAAGCTCGGCTGCCGTGACCTCGGGCACCTCGACGACGTTGTCGTCGGTGTGGCTCTCGGCCGAAGGTGGCGCCATCGGTGGAGGCGTGTGCTCCTCTCTGTGCGGAAACAGTGTGGACACCACCCTCTCCAGCATATGCGGCTGGAGAGTCTCCGTCACAGGTGGTGCCCATGGACGGAGCTTGCCTCGCACCTGCCGGTATGGGCGACCCCATGGGTCTCTATCGAGGGAGGCGAGAAGTTCCTCCCTAGAGACCTCTTTTGACCGGCAGATCGCCACCTTCAGGGCTGATTTCGTCTCCTGGTATGCAGCCTTCAGGAGAGCTTCTCTGGCTTCGTCGCGGATACGACGTCGACGGCTTCGGGTGTACTGGCGTCGCGCGGCTATACTCGCCGCGCGTAGGTCCGTCAACTCGTCGGACCACCAGTACACCTGGCGTTGCGGGGAGAAGGGCTTGGCCCGGGGCATCGCTGCATCGCAGACGTTCGTCATAGCACCCCGGAACCATTCAGCCTCTTCCTCGATCCGCACCGGCCCCTCAGGTTCAGGCACCCATGCCTGTGTCAGGGCCGCTGCCACAAACGCCTCTCTATCGAGGCGCTTGATAACCCACCGTCGATTGGTCTCGGACACATAGCGAATACCTCTGCCTACCTCTTCGAAGAAAAAGACGTGATGCTATATTTTATTTACCTATGTACTTATTATATTTATTGAGTGAAGTAATAAAACAACGTAATGTAAAAAGTTAAATTTATGAAGTCTACAATAGATAAGATACCGAAGCCAAATTATGTTTAATTATATCTCTAATACAACAGCTGATCCACGAATATTTCGTTCAACTATTTCTTTGCTTGTTCTTTATTCTTAATAATAATAAATAATATCATTTATTCAAATAACTAAGACTCGTTTTTTTAGTTTAATGGTATCATTAAAATTGATTTTCATATTAATAGATTTTAAGTCTGCTGTGGTATTTAAAAAAATAGTCAAGAATGAAAGAATTATTGATATAGGAGAAATGGTCCATTCGAATTATAATTTCACATTTATTACCCTGGATGATTACCCCGCTTTTATAGACAAACTAGCTAGGTAGACTTTAATCTCATGCTTAGAAAATATACAAAAAACCGGCCAAGTGCGAGTCGGACTCGAGTTATTTGATATAATTTCAGCTTACCTCTACGCGTTCTTGAGAAAAATATTCTTGACAGATGGATAGATATACGGATAACAGATGGTCCGATGGTCCTATAAGTGTCCTGCTTTTTTACTTTTAAGGTACGGAACCTAAAAAAATTATTAAAATCAGTCAAGTATTAAAAAGAGTTTTAAAAAGTTATAATATATTTAATAGAACATTTGAGTCATAATAACTATATAAATATATTTTAAGGGTAAATGGGAAGATGTAGTTTCCTGCGCTTTGAAACGTTTCACGGAACATCTATTCTAAATTGAACGCTTGCGTAAATGTATTTGTTTACATAATAAATAGAAATATTTGTCCACTCTAATGGATCATACGTGTACAATAATTTATAAATATTATAATTTTAAAATTATTTTCTGTGACCCACTGACGATCGTGATACTAAAATTAATGATTTTATAGGATTAGACATATTTGTCATTATAAAATAACTACATTATTATATTTTATACTGAGTATCAGAATATTATGTACCTATTTATGTAAACGGTGTGCGAATATAACTAAATTTAATACATTTATAAATAATTACCTTAGATTAAGAAACCTTTGTGAATGAAAAATAAGAAGCCTTTGTGAAGAGTAATAAACATTTATTTTATTAGCTTATTAAAAAAACTCACATTTGATCTAATCAACTGCTATAAGCAAAGCAGAATAGATATTCTTGCCTTCTTCTCATGACTCTTATGATGGTGTGTGGGAAACTGATAGGCAAATTTACTAAACTTTATCTTTTCGCCTAATCTCCTACATTCTAAACTTATGGAATTCATAAGAGTTGGTAGTACAAATCTGTACTTACTTTAAATTATTATAAAGCTGAAGAGTTTGTTTGGTCGAACGCTGGAATCTCAGGAATTACTATCACTTTATTTAGTATTAGATAAGGCTTTATAACATAACGATACCGCCAAATGGAGCTGAGCAGTGGCCAAATAAAGAATGACGGGAACGACACCCCGCGCGACTTCTAGTTGATGAATTTATTTGACTCTTAATAAAGTATAATTTACAATTTCAACCTTGAAGAATTGTGCCCTGTATGGTAATGAGCTTATGTCTATTTCATGGGATATAACGCAGCTGTCATATAGGTGTCAAAATCTCTCCCTGTCTACCTTTGAGGAAAAACAAAGCTATGGTGTGTTTAGATTTAGGAATGTTAACATAACGTAATCAATACGAAATATACGTTTATTTTACAAATATTTTTCCAAGCTTTTTTTTCATTCTATTAAATGCAGAATATATTTTCGCAGCAACCAATGTTTTGGCAGATGACGAAAATAACTTGATGCTTTAATGCATAAACATTACCAACTAAAGGAAATATGAGATCAATCAAGCTGTTTATTTGTCTGCTCCAGTTTTGATGAAGAACGTCCATCCTGCGTCTAGATAGGTGCAGATAACTTTATATCATAATATACTGACGTAACATAGTATATACCTCTCTCTTTCTCTCTTCTTTAACTCCTCTGCCTTATGACTCCCTTGACGGCGCAGTGGTAGTATTAATATACGGCTGCAGTTTTTGAGGTCTTGGTTCGATCCCCGGTGCAAATGTTTGTTTCGGAGTTTGGGTGTTTTTCTATGTATAATATTATGTATGTATTTAGAAATATAATTATATATTATTATGTATGTTTATCAGTTGTCTAAAGTCCATAAAACAAGCTTACATTAGCTTAATTTGCTAGATGGCACTGTGTAAAATATAAAAATGTCTCAAAAATTTAGAAATAAAAGAAAAATATGAAAATTCTGTACACCTTTAGTTGTCTTATAAATTTGTCTGGGTCATGGTTATCAGATAGATTACATCTAGCTTTATTGCTCAAGTAAAAAGAATATAAACACAATAGAAACATAAGCCGTATAAAGGAAAAAGTCGGACAGCCATTAAGAGGGTTCGTACAGAGGAATGGCAACAATTTCGTGGAATTCGATTTTTATTATTTCATTGGAACTATTTGTTTTAAATGTTTTCAATAAGTGCACTTCTTAGTATTAGGTGAAAGGTGTGTAAAAGGTACGAAATCATTGCGTTTACAGCTCTATATATATAAATAATTATATGTGCAAATAACACATTGGAACTCGCAAGGCGTATTTTTCATAGTAAAATAAGTGTAAGCATTATACTTAATTGAATAGAAGAATAGAATTTTATGAATTTTAATTTTATGTCATTATTTTATTTTTATTATTTTATTTTATTTGCCACTCAAATTATATTCAAATGTATCTGTTATTAAACATTTTGTATATGGATGTACCTAATGTCTGAAATAAATTAGTTTTAAATTTTTTTTAATTTTTATTCGGATACTTACTTATTAAAACAAGTTCCCGTAATCCTAAACAATGTATTCAATTAAAAAAAAAATTGAAACTCTTGGACCTTGGGGGCCAAACGCTCACAAATTTTATCGTGAAATTTGTAAGCGTGTTTCTGAGGTATCACATGACCCAAGGGCTGGCCTCTACCTGGGGCAACGCATTAGCCTTGCTACCCAACGCGGTAATGTTGCTAGCCTTTTGGGTACGTTTCCTCAGGAATCTGATCTTAATCAGATATTCTATTTATAGGAATTTCCTGTAAATAGAGTATCTGGTTCTTTTTTCTTTTAATAGGTTAGCTGTGTATGTTTTTAAGTTATGTGTAAAAAAAATAACTTCGATTAAATTATAAAAACGAAAACCACTAATATGACACTTAATTGCAACGTTGCAATTCCTTTGTATGAACGCTCTTAAATAGATACTTATGCTTATATTTCATATTCTTTCTCATTTCTATAGCATCAACAAATAACCTTCTGACAGGGCAATGCTCAACGGGTCACGAAATAGTTTCGGAGCTATTTGTAACAGTTCAACACGTATAAATACTTCGCGTTACATCTCGCCAGATCATTGTCTGTCTGCTCTCCATACTGATAGCAGCGCAGACTGTCTGTATTGATTAATTTGATGCTATATTGTCTGACTGCCGTACTCAGAGACGTTACTTAACTATAAGTTTATTTAGTAAAAACGTATAATACTTAAGTCGATAGGCCTAAAGACGATTATTCAATGAAAAAATTGTGTTAATGACAGATTACTGCTAATTGACATGTGCGGCAGTGAGACGAATAGGTGTGCAGTGAAACTAAATGCTGTCAATGTCTTATTCATTATTTGAAAGCATTTGAAGTACAGTAACGCCCTCCTTGTGACGTCTTTACAGAGCAGTTATTAAATTTTGCCGCGAAATTAAAAGTCAAAGTGACAGCTTTCTAAAAAGGCTAATAATGTCTGTATTCTTTTCAGCCAATGCTTGATACGATAATTAAAGAAAACTTATAAGTTTTTTCTTTATTTGGTGTTGTTTTTCAAACTTTGTTCGTGAAGTAGATTATTTTTTACAACATTTTTATTAATTTACAATGTCTGTATAATTAATTTCGTATTTCCGACTCAATCTTGCAACTACATTTTAAAGCAGTAATTGTTAAGTTTTGCGTGCATAATATATAAATTGGACTACAATATTTAATTAATTGAACAATTTTTATGAAATCGAGCTGATGATGATGTTGTTGGAAGGTTGCTATGGGAATTCTGTTAATAAAAAGATGGTAGGAATACCATTGAGTTTGGGATCATTTAATTTCTGTTGAAGCGGACTGCAATCTATAATAATTGATGATATATGAAAAATAATCAAAACTGATACAACAGGATCTTGAACTATGAAATAGAATATCGAATGCACCATGTGGAACTTTAGTCTACTGCCTACCCAATATCATACTCATTACAATAATTTGAGCATCACATACATATTTGTGCCATGTGTGAATCGAACCCACACCACTTTGCATGATTGCAATCACTACTTAGGCCACTGGGCTAGACATTCAGTTAAGTATTTTATATAAAAACGTGCTCGTATACTTCATGTATTATTGGATATACATAAACACAGGAAAAATAAATAAGTATCATTTGTTTTCTTCATTGAGCGTTTGGTTATTTTTTTAAAACCTGGAGAGAGAAATATCTGAGATATACCTACAAAATAAAATGCTAAAAATGCGGATATACTGACCTTGCACACTGTTCTAATTCTTCGTACATTTCACTCGGCTTATATCTTGTTGGTATTTATTTATGTAACATTCTTCCTGTGTAAACTACCTATTAATTCATAGAAAGGTAAATTTTTAAATATCTACGATATACCGTTAATTTATTTTATCAAGTTTAAATATTATATAAAAATTTGCTATTACAAGCATTAAAATTAGTTTATATCTAAATTAATTAATTTATTATTGTTCTAAACGAAAACTCCTGAAATTATGAAACTTGTAACTGGTTTCAATTTCAGGTTAGGTACAAGGCATTTTATTTTGCCTGTAAAAGGTAGTTTTATCGTAGTATTTTACGGAAAGCTTTATTATTGATCTACAAATAAATATTATTCTTTAGTTCTCTGATATTGTATAGAAAGAGATTACAACCACTACGTTTTATTTAAATAGTAATTAATTCCCGCAAAATTAAATGTCAGAGTGACAGATTATTTTTAGACTATGACATAAGTCCTAAAAGTTATTAATTCTAGCCAACACTTTTGTTTTATTGTAAAAGGTTTGATATTAAAACAAATTTCAACTAAAATCTATTTATTCCAAACTACTTATGCTTAAAATATTTGATTTTAAAATTATTTAAGAATTAATTATTGTTTTAATAAAGAAAACTTCATGACTATATCTTTTATTTTTTATTTATTATATTAAGTATAGGTTGTTACTTGAGGCAAGACATTAGTGACGATTACTCGATCGTAGTACCCAGAATAGCTGCGATCGAAATATGTACCTACATGAAAGTTTTGTGAATAGATTGCAATCTATTTTAGATAATGCGCCCCTTTTGATAACGACCCGAAGCATAGAAGTAAATAATACAAATCACTGAACCGTGACTACACCTGAATATTGATCAGAGTGGCTATATATTCATATTCCATTTTAATGTTAAATCATAGTCAAAATAAGAAAAAAATAGACTTGAACTACTCTAAAAATATTTCGTTACACTTTCATTAAACATAACTTTGAAAAGCGTGCGTACGTGCCCACTTGTTAACACGTGCTTCTCGTAATTTCATTAAAATCCGACGACTGTCAAAACACGTCAAATATCATTGCTGTATATTTTAGATTGCATGAGCATTAGATAGTTGTAAACTGAAATAGTTGTACCGTAGAGTAAGTCATGGTGTGATGTGCGTGGGATAAAAAAATTCTATAAAATAAATGCATCAAAATCGGTAACTTAATGAACTTTTAGCTAAAATGGGTGTCTGTTGTCATTTTTAATTTTTAGTATGTACTGCACCTTTTCTGCGCAAAGGCTCCTCAAGGATTTAACTCTCTGATAAATAGGCACCAATACTTGGAAAACAATATACTTATAGTCATTTACAAAAACAAATCTTACTAAAAATAGTAATGATAAAATAAAAATTTGTATCTTATTAAGAACAACTGACCGTGTCGGAACTTTTTCGTATCATCATCATCATCAATCCATTAATGTCCCGAAGCTGGACCTGGATCTCCTCTCCTCTAATTTACTTAAATTCTAACTTTCATACTTACTTGTAATGTAAATGAACAAGATTACTATTGAGCTTGAGATACTACTGTGGCTCTAGACAAAGTTACACGCATTTTTCGTTAACGCCGAAGGAAACAATAAAATTGTATGGGATTGACGTCTATGAGAGAAAAGACAAAACAGTGCAGTGTAAGGAAACGAAATGTGGTAGACAATGTTAAAAAAAACGCAACGCTTCGTTTTCTGTTGCCTCAAACTTAACTTAACTTTGTCTAGAGCCGCTGGAACAGTTGGAACGAACCAAGCCATTACAAAATAGAGCACTACGCTCCAAAGTAGCAAGTAAACAAAGATGTCGTCTCACTCCGTTCCAAGCAGTTACTCGTAAATACCCATAAATATATCTCCAGATATAAACTACATGACACACATACTATTCTTGTGCATGCAAATACAATTGCATAACACTAGTTACTTGTACAGTCAGCCTCAAAAGTAGATAGCCATATTCATATTTACAAAACTCATGTATCACACAAAAATTGCTTATCAAGACTTGTGCCAAATCCGTGTGGTGACGGATTAAGAATACATAATGTCACTACCCCATCTCAACCCGTGGGTGTAGTAAAAGTCAATGCACAAGACAAGAGTACTATAAGAAAAGAAAAATTCGAAACAAAACCCTATACCAACCCGTCTGGCCAGCTTGCAATAGTAGGCTAAATTCCCTCCACATTCTCTGGAGGAGACCAGTACCCAGCATTGGGACGTATATGGGTTGAAATGATGAAAACTTATGCCAGAATTCGAAACAAACCTTATACCAATCCATCTGGCCAGCGTGGTATAGTAGGCTAAATTCCCTCCACATTCCACTTTGGACGCCCCACTTCTGAGCCTTTCTGTGCGGGGCCCAGAAGTGGGACGTTTATGGGTTGAAATGTTATAAGTAACAAACGATCTAGTGGCTCATCAGTTAGTAAGTGGTAAAGTCGACCGTGGATACGAATGTGGAAGAAGCGAAATATGTAAGGCTCGTAGCAGATGGTTGTATTTTGTGTCCTTTGCAATTGAAAAGTAGATAGTTTTTATTTAGTTTTAAAATATGTAATAACATTATTATAAAAATACTTTGTAACCTAGAATCTGAATAAATAAAATTTTCCTTTAAAAAAAGACACTATGTTATGTTACATTTAGGTATATTTTAACATGAAATAGTGCCATTCTTTTTAACTTACGGAGTAGGCAAAAGTCCATCACACCCATACTTCACGAGCTACGTAATAGGTCAGGCATATACACAGGTTTCGGGCTAAACAAAAAAAACGGTTTAATCCGACCCGGGGATCGAACCAAGACTTCTTGTGCAACAGTCGTACACAACACTCTCGACTACCGAGGCAGTAGTACTCTATTTGGAAATGCCTAGTTTATAGCAGATTAGAAGTCGGGCGGGGCTTCGCTCCCTTCGTTCTTTATTTGACTACTGCTCAGCTTCTATTGGCCGTAGCGTGATGTTATATACCCTATCTTACTCAGTGATAATATAGCTTTCTAATGGCAAAAGAAGTTTTGAAATCGGTCAAGACATTTGAAGTTTACTCGTTATATACAAAAATACAACTCTGTCCTCTTTAAAGCGACATATATGCACGTATTTAGATAAGGCACACCATGACAAACTCTTTATAATATTAATGTAGATTAGTGTAGACGAATGTATATACATATATGTGCGTGTGTGTGGGTATTACATAGGTACATATACAACAATAGCAAATTAAGTGTGAAATTGGTTTCGGCAATCACTAATTTGTAATAATATTTACCTTGGCTATCGACCAGACTTGATAGACCGTGTATAAACAATCATCTTTTTATCAACGAATACCATTTCCATTACGCTGTGGTTTATAAGTGAGTGGATAACTTACTATTAGCATCTAATTTGTTTATATATTTGCGTTTCCATAGAGATAGCACCAACTGCACCAAGATATATTATGTATATTTAATAGGGTTGACGTCATAGCAGGTATACAATAAAAATATATCAATGATATGTCAATCAGTGAAGCGAAGGATAAGTGACCAGCGTGCTAAACACGCAGTCTGAGTTCGATTCTGACCGGCAGTACCAATGTGATTTTCACTTTGTGGAATTTACTTACCACCTGCTAACGGTGAAGGAAAACTTCATGAAGAAACTCACATACCCTTGAAGAAATTCGATGTGTAGGCATGTCTGATCCATCAACCCGCATTAGGCCAGCGTGTGTGGATTAAGGCTTAAAAACCCTTTCAGAGAACTCTAGATAGAGGAGAGGAGACCCGAGCCCAGCAGTGGGACATTAATGGGTTGCTGATGATATCAATCAGTGTGGTTTGCAGAACATTAATTCAGTTTGATTAGTTAGATCAAAGCATATTTACTTACCTATATTTTAAAACATCATTGGGAAAATTCATAGACGCTAGAAATAGGTTGGCATATAAAATTTGACGCAACTGTCCTTGAATACCTGTCACATCAATCACTGTAAATAACTGAAAGAAAAATAGATCGTTCAGAAACTAAACATCTAACCGTTACAAAAGAAACCGACTATTTTTAATTCGATCATTTATACACGGTGAACTTTTATTCGTTTTACAAACTTAGACCTAGGCCATAGTAATCAGACATACAATCCAATAAAACAAAAAAAATAAATAAAAAAAACAAGTTTTCCTTGTCACGGCTCGTATAGAGATTTTTTAAGATTTCGTACCTTAAAAGGAAAAAACGAAACCATTATAGATTCCATTGTGCATCTGTTTGTCTGTCTGTCAAGAATATTTTTCTCAAATAAAAAAATAAAAATAGATAGCTAGTTATTAATTTTGTCATTTCACTCCACAAGAATGTAAAGAAAAATTGTAAAGAATCAATAAAAGTGGTCAGAACGTCGAGGTATCCGAGGACAAGCTAAAATAACGTTGTTTACGTCATCAACCTTTATAGCTTTCCGACAATATCCGTTTGCTTTACGTGTCTTTTGCTTAAACGAATTATTATATAGATATTAGTATATATATATGGTTATTGTTAGCCTGAAAATATTATAAATCATTATTGCGTCACGGAATCTGCCGATTCACAGATTTTTTTGTGAAGATTTGTTTGTGAAGTCGATGTAACATGCACTGTTGGTACCTGCCCCCTAGACAAGTGGCAATAGATTCAAACTATCTATTCTAACGACATGTCAGACTACGGTAAACAAGCGATGGTAAGATGAAGCTAATGGTAAGCAGTTACCAATACCTATGAACGCCTGTAACACCAGGTGTATCATGAGCGCGTTGCCGCCTCAATTTATTGACTCCTTTTTGAAGAACCTCATAATTTGACAGTGTTAAATAATATATATATATATATATATATATATATATATAAATTATATAAGTAGATAACATACTGGAAAAACTATTTAAATGGACCATGATTTCTTGTTGAAATTTTAACACATAATCTTACTTTTCCATGATAGCAAAAACGTCAGCATAAGAATAATACTTGGCAAACTTTTGCATAATAAATGTTAATTCAATTTGAAAATCACTTTTGCAAAATAAACTTCGTTAGTAACTGCAAGTTTGCCAAAGCAGATTGTCAAGGCCTAATTCTGCACTATAAAATCTAAATCTGTTACAATTATGAATTTCTTGAGCTGAGTCGTAAGCTCTCGTAAGGGTAATGCCACAATATTGCATTGCGAAATTGCACATTAAAATGCTACGATGATGTTTACGAGAATCTATGTTTTGTGCGAAGCAACGTCGCAAAACAATGATATGGTCTCAGCCTAATATGAAATCATTCTTCCATCTTACAAAGCTGAAATAATCTTCCACATTACTAACAAAATACGACGCCTAAAATAAATGAATTATTTGAGAAAACACTTTTGGTTTTCATGCGTTATCTGAGTCTTCAAATGGAATGAGTCAGTGGTATTAATAAAATAAATTTTGCAGCTATATTTTGAGCAATAAGTGGTAAAACATCATCAAATTGTAATATTAATTAATTTTAAACGGTAATTCACGGCCGTGGTCACAAGCTGACTCCGCTTGTCAGTCAGCTTGTGACTTATCATGCAACGCGAAAGTTTAAAAGTAAATAACATAATATTTTAAAACTTTTTTTTATCTAAACTTTTTCTAATTGAGGTTTCAGTCCTGAGTAAAGGTAAAATGTCAAAAGTCTGGCCATTTTGGCAAGGCTAATGCGTTGAAAAATAATAACTATTAAATTATAATTGCTATAATTAATTTGTTTTAGTATACATAGATGCATGTAATATTTATTTATTTATTTAACAACTTAATGCACAAAATATGCACATACTAATATCTTTAATTTTACGTAGGAATACCCATGTTTTATCAAATAAAATAATCTTATCATATCTTAAAAATATAGCTACTAATTATAAAACCTAAATTTTATATATATTAAAAATAAAACCGACTTGAATACACTTTGATGTTTATAATAGTCCTGTTTATTAATAAATTTTGTTGCGTCCAACGTTAGAGGTCGTTTTTCCTGAACATTAGTCATTCTGTCACTAAGTAGTGCAATTTTGTCGACTATTTACACACCTTCATAGCCGTAAAATTATATTATATACGTAAGTTACCAGAATACTTTACATTAATCATTCTATCTCGAGATATGTAATAAGTGTTGGGAAATACGATAAGTATTTATGTTTCATATTTTTTTTTGGAGATAGCTAAATATTTTTTTTTTTTAGAAAAAATTTAGAAATCGACTTCAAGACTTATACCTACATGCTATGCTAACATTAATACAAAATTAAACAAGAACAGCCTCTATAAACTTGAAGAGAACTATGAAGTGAAATTTAAATTGTTAGTAATCGTTGATTTTGTCTAAAGCTGCTGAATCAATTTTGTTAAAAGTTGTTTAGGACTAACTCTGAAATATAATAATTATATATCTATCCAAAAAAGAATCTTCAAAATCCATTCATAATTAGTTGAGCAATCGCGTAACAGACATACAATAAAAAACATATACTTAGTCGAAATGAAAATCTCCTCCTTTTGAAGTCGGTTGAAAACAGAAAAGCACATTATTTTTTAATTAGCCTCTACCGTTGTAGTAATGTTTTAAATAACAGGTTGTAAGTATAATATTACTAACTGCCGTACTCAAAGACGTTACTAAACTTAAAAGTTTATTTAGTAAAAACGAGTAATACTTAAGTGTATACGCCTAAAAACGATTATTCAATGAAAAAAATGTGTAATAACAGATTACTGCTAATTGATGTCTCTGAGTGCAGCAAGACTCCGGTGTCATAAAATGTCCCGTAAATAGGACTTTCATTTAAATATTTGGCCTAAAATTGTGGTGGATTATGGCCTAAAAACCCTCTCAGCTCTCTAGATCGAGGAGAGGAGACCCGAGCCCAGCAGTGGGACTGTAATGGGTTGCTGATGATTTAAATATTTAATTTAATAAATAACCGGTGGCAATAAAAATGATAGCTGAACACAAATCGTAAAAACATCGATCATAATTTTAATAGAATCATAAAAATTCCGTGCAAGTAATCTTATTAATCTAAATGTCCATTAAAACGCACTCGGTCGTGTGTACGTCCTGTCATTACAACTAAATATTCAACAGAGACACGTCAGTTCGTATCTAATCAACATTATATAATAATTTGTTTACTGAACTCATGGACATAGAATATAAATACTGAGGAATGTTAGAGATGAATATCATTCGAACTGCCTTTCAGTCGTAACGGGGGTGTATACATGCCGTGTGACTACACGACAATAACGGTATTGGCTTTTTGTTGAATTGAATCTCAATATATATTTTGTCTTATAAGAATATACCCTCGATATATTCTTATAGGACAAAACCTGTCCTCGGGACTGTACCAAATCCGACATCCAGTCATTATCATCATCATCAGCAATCCATTACTGTCTCAATGCTGAGCTCGGGTCTCCTCTCCTCTATATTGAGAGCTGAGAGGGTTTAGGTTATACTCCACACACGCTGGCCTAATGCGGGTTGGTTTTTCAGACATACACTTAGAATTTCTTCTAGGGTATGTGGGTTTCCTCACGATGTTTTCTTTCGCCATTAGCAGATGGTAAATCACATGATTATTACATATAAACTCCACAAAGTGAAATCCAATCGAACTCTTGATTTGCAAGCCGGTGACTTATCCAGCCACCATGACTTTTAATCCAGTTAACAGCTAAGAATTTCACGATCAGTTCGATCTTTAGAATAATATAATAATATTTTCACCCATTTACACAGCGTCATTTATTAAATTAAGCAATTACATAATAATATATGTATATACTTGTGGACGTCATTGGGCTGATATGATGATGATGATGATGATGATATACTTGTGTTATGGGTAACCGGTATAGTAACTAAACAACTAATACTACTTAAATACATTTTTTATGTAAATAGACAAACAATCATGCTCATTACACAAAGATTTCATCTGGGTGGAAATCGAACCCACGACCTGTTGAGTCCTGTTGGCATGACTATAATATATATAATATTGAAAGTATATGCTTACTATATTAATTTCATTCACATAATCAGTTAGAAAACTACAAAACTATATATGAACTTCTGAAGTTACTGCAAAAAGTAACGGTTAACTAGTGTAAGAACTTCATGACCAAAGTCACCCTAGTTACCGTACTACATTATCCTAATCTGCAGCCAATCACAGCCCGAATCCTCGCTATCTCCAGGTTGTCATCACGTATTAAAAAGAAGCTTTAATTAAAATCGTTTCTCCTGTGTATAATCTTTGCGTGTAGTATGACACACCGGTGCGGCTGGCTCGTCGCCAAGCCGTCTCTGCTGCCTCAGTAAGGCTCTCAGTTATGTGAGTTTAATAGATCAGTACTGACCACTCGAACGTTGAACCACTTCGCTCGAAATAAGTCTGTATCTGCTAATGCAGTTGCCGTACTGTATGTCTAACGTTTGAGAGGTTAAGTATTTAGGCATCACTCTGTCTCTCGAGCAAAAATAGTCAAAGGAAGCAAATCGTCTTATTTCACACATAATTATTTATACATTCTCAAACGGCTGCCTGGACCAATTTTAAGCCCCAGGTAAGTTTCTGGCGCCTCTAGTAGGTGAATAAAAATCTTAAAATAATTCGACATAATTGTAATCATCAATCAATTGTAATCAGGAACTAAAATTAAATGCATTCAATTATGAACGTGATTTACTTACCTACTGCGTTTTAACATATTTCTTTTTCTCTAAAAGGATACAAAAGTCTTTGACCATAATAAAGAAAACATCGTCAAAACAAGTATGTACTTCAAATTAACGAAGGAAAACAAAGTGTGAATAATTTTTGTATTTTCACCCCTATATAAACCCTCAGGGTAGGTTTTTCAAACATCACAATGTAGCCGCTTATTAACTAAAGTGTTGTAATATAACCTATAAAATAACAACCTCTTTAAATTTCGAATTACGTGCTTAGTAGATGCCTACACGTCACCAAGAACAGAACACACTCTCCAATTTTCATATTTCTACAATCAGCGGTTAAGGCTGTACGTTGATATAATGTCAATCAGGATTTTGAATATATATGTATAGAGTAAACGAACATAACTTAAAAAAGATGATGATGGGAAACACAGGGAACCGATTGGGTACGGATGACATTTAGTACGTGGGTATAGAATCCACCATCACGTAACTGTCACATACTAAGACCATAGTAGACTAACGTCAAAATTCTATAATGTTTAATGTATTGCTAATAATTTTGTAGAAAACACTAATCCGTGTTATAGACATACAGGCACCATGAGTGTCCCATTTCGCTCCATTTGGCACAGCACACTGGATACGAATACCCAATAATAGATTAGGAGGAATCACCTCCTGGTCCAGTTAGAAAACTATTTACACAGAAATAGTTAAATATACTTCAAAGCTATGGTAAATTTAACAATTTTTGAGTCTCGATAGATCCTAATAAAATAAAGCAATGCTATATTCTCAGCTGACAAATTAACAAGCACAGCTTTTTAATTTATCAGTTGTTTTTTCTCGTTCTAACGGATTAAAGTGATTTTGTGTGTACTGTTTAAAAGTAACATACTTAATTATGCTTTGATCAATGCGAAACACGGGCGAAACAAAAAATCCGTAAGTATACGATTCTGACTTGCATTTGACACGTTTTGAAAATGACTGTAAGCCAATGATATTGTATGAACATACACTATCATTGCTGTAATGCCTAGCGTCTCTTTTTAGATAGACTGTTAGCTTACCTAGTAAAATGGTATTTATTTTGTAGCAAATTCATTAATTTCAAACAATATATTTCAGTAGTTCGTATATATTGTATAGAACATTGTAGTACAGTATATTATAGTACACTTATTTTTTACAAATCGCATCAGTAGTTTCTGAGATTTGCCCGCTCAACCAAATAAATAAACTCTTCAGCTTTGTACTATTAACTACAGATAAGCCAATTAAAGTTGTTGTCAACTGTTAATACAACATAAGCCGTCTTTATGACAATGGCAAACAAGTTCACGGTCCGCCTAATGGTAATGAATGCCTTCAACACCAGGACCTAACCTATCTTTTAGAACCCCTTCCCTTCCCAATGAGGTCCAGACACTACTAATCACCGACAGGAACAAAAAAAAAATTCATAGCTGTGGTTTCTCCTAGGAACGCATTTGGCCTTTATTTACAATCTTTACATAGTATATATTACAACATATACTTAAATATTCATTATGACACCGGCACAGATTATTTTGCTATCGCATTAATAGGCCTCCCCCAGGTTCTTCCTAAGACCTCCGTCTTGACAAATTCTGCTCCACAGTATGCTTGCGTTCACTTTTAGGTCATCGCTCCATATGCGATAGGGTCTTCCTCTCTTTCTTTTTCCTTCTCTGCGATACCAATTATACTATGTACGTATAATCCAGGCAGATAGAATCAGTGTTTTAGTAGAGTCAGCAACAGAAACGCTCTAGTTCAGTGATTGACGTACAAATGTCGACCACGTATTGAATGCCGGTCCGCCGTGCCAAGAATGTCCGATTGTTGAGTCCCACATTTATTTCGGTTTAACGGAAAAAATAAAAATCTGGCGATGCTATTGTTGCTATCGTTACTAATCGTCGTTTTGTCCCCAACTGACGTTTATTGGGTTAATATCTTTATTATTAGATGTTTGTTTTATGCTCTGTCTGAGGTCCTGGATGTGATGAATAGAATATTATTTTAATTACTACTGAAGATTTCAGACTATATTAGCTCAGGCCAGTAACGCATATGTGACTGGGGGGTGTTGCACATGTTCATGGGTAGCGGAGATCCCTTACCATTAGGTGACTAGTTGCTCGTTTACCCCCTCTAATATAAAAAGAGATAGTGATCTATCTGCAAGTTAATGGTATGTGTCACAAATTTTTTAATCAGTTTTTATCGTCCCACTGCTAATCAATGGCTTCTCACTTAATATTCTACTTATTTTTTTCTCTAACTCTATTCCACCACTCTTTCTCATTTCTATTTCGTCATACCAGCGTTTTTAGGCCGCTTCTGTGACGAAACCTTGTTTCACGAAGATACTTCTCCTATTGGGCTGCTCAAATGATATGAAAATTTTAAATTTATTCAATCTCAACAGAAAATTGATACTCAGAATTTCCTGACAAAACCCTATACCGTTTTGAAAGGAATTGAACCTAGAACCTCTCACGCATCAGTCGTAAAGCTGGGAACAAACTATCGGACGCGTCTGCAAGCCGCGGCTGAAGGACGCGGCTTGCTTCTATCTGGATAGAACAAATACACTAAACTATGCACACTATCGGTTGTAAGTCGTGAACATGACTATGTGCTGTCCTGGAGCCTCGGACTTTCGAATAGAATCTGGCCACGTCCGGACGATGTGAACGTTGACAATTCTTGGTTGAATTGAGAAAAAACATCCGTGCATCCGACCAACAATGCACGTTTTTTAGTCGCGTGCGTTAGCTGCGGCTCATGGACGCGTTCTATAATTTCTGCCCTGCTTAGAACTCGCACTATGCCACAGAGTCGAAATATTCGCATATTTACAGAAGGTTATATATACCTTTACCAACATACGTAGACCAAACACCTCCACCGAGAGCTTATCTCCGCTCTGTTTGCCACGATACTTTGAAACACTTCAAACGATATCCTCACAAGGTTCACTGCCAATCTATAACATTAAACGTCGTTTATTCACAGGATATGTCAAAAATAAATTTAATATTCAGACTATATGACTGGTCGGTAGGTAAACAAAAGCTTAGATCGTTGTTAGGTGCTGTTTCATCCGCCTTTCAGAAGATATTACTTTATGTAACATATCATAAATCTGTAGAGAAACAAAACACTTCTCTAGCTTTTTGAAAGATAGTCAAAAAGCTAGAGAAGTGTTTTGGTTCTCTCTATGTCCCATTTCATTACAACTTGATCGTTTAGCCATAAAATAAGCTGATGATGATGAAACAAAAACACACCAAATTTCAAAAGACATTTTCGACTACCTCCGAATTCTTCTAAGAAATTTATTATTTCTAAATAAAATACATTCGCACCCAAATAAATCCCAAACAAGCTCTATTTGATTTGGCTTATTTGAAAAATATCAGTATTTTTATGCTAAGCTTCTGAGTTTGTTTCATGGTAAGTTAAAGTTTTCATCTTCAGGTGTTCTCATTATTATCAGCTTATTTCACAGCTAAACTACTGAACGCCTCGTAATGTAATTTGACGTAAGTACAGCATTCATCATCATCATCATCATTTTTAACCCATAAACGTCCCAAGGCTGGGCATGGGTCTCGTCCACAGAATGTGGAGGGAATTTAGCCTACCACGCTGGCCAGACGGGTTGGTATAGGGTTTGATTGGAATTTCATTTTCTCGTAGTGCTCTTGTCTGCACTTGTCTTGTCTTGTCTAACTAATAACCTCCATAGTCACCTTTTACGACAGCCAACAGGTTGAGATGGGGTAGTTACATTATGTATTCTTAATCCGTCACTACGTGAATCTACGCCCGTACAGCAATATTAATAAATATTCCAAATCCAAAAATATTAATTTAACTAAGAAACACAAAAAACTAACTACTTATAACGTAACTGGGTTAGAAGAGAATATACCGAAAAATTAAAGTTGGGTTATGCTCTTAAATGTTTCAGGTGTTTACAGTATCTATGTATAGAATGTTGCTAAATAAAGCACGCATAGTTGAAGGGCTTCAAGGTACTATGCGTCACAGAGCGGCGAATATTATGTTATATTCTATTAGTCTTGCAAAAAACATAACGAAAGGCAAAGCTATTAGTGTTATTCTATGGTAGAGCTATTTTTGTTCTATTTTTTGCTTAAAAAGCTAAACCAATTTTGAAAAAAAGTTGAAAAAATATACAAAAAACTCTGCTTTTATGCAAAAAAAAAAAAAAACAGTTAAAAAGATGGATTCAGTATGATAAAAGGACATAGTAGATAAAAATAACAATATTAAATGTATGCCTACTATTCCATGATACAAATATGCGAGAAAAAAGACTGTCGCGCAACCAGATAAAAAATGGTACATCATCATTACAACCCATAAATGCCCCACTACTGGGCACGGGTCTCCTCAAACATTGTAAAGGGAATTTACCAGCGTGGTATACGCTGGTCAGACGGGTTGGTTTAGGGTTTTATTGCGAATTTTCATTTTCTCGCAGTGCAAGGGCACTGCTTAAGGTGTAGTCCTACTAAGGGCTTAATTCGAACTAACGAAATTTTCGACATCCACGGGTTGAAATGGGGTAGGTAGAAAATATGAAATCTTAATCCGTCACTACACGGATCTAATAAAATCAAAAAATGGTAGGTACAACCAACCATTTTTGGTTTGGGCCGATTCGAAGACTTGACGACTTTGAATAATGTCGACATTTTAGAACAAACTGAGAGCGAAAACTAAATTTTTTTTTTTTTTTTTTAATGATGAAACCATTCTTTCAAAAGATAAAATCTTTATGTTGTTATGTTGTCTGCCGGTCCGTCTGTCTGTCATGTAATCTTTGTATCAAAGATGGAGGTTGAAAGATGACCTTGCATTTGCTTGTTTTAATAATTAAGTCTTTCTTTTTAACAAAACATTTTGACTTTTTAATACCCAGCTTTTGTTCTTACATACAATATGGATTTTAAAATCAGACCAAAAATACAAGTCATAAAAACCAAGATTAACCATTATTAGTTCATTACTAAATAAAAAACTACAATGAAATAAAAGGGTATTATGCAAGGAGTGCACGTGCATTGTACATTGAAAGAAAAAAGTATCTCGACCCACATAGTGCCGCGATCTTTGTCGATATATAAATAGCACAGCTGAAATAGCCGGCAGGGCACACGACCGATTTAGATCTTTTCTGTTCTGATTGTCGCTAACTGTGGCGCCTTCTCGTGCTGCCGCCATGCCGTTCTTGATACGTTACACTACACAACCTAATGGTCAAAACAGGATAACTTACTGATCGAATTTTGTACACCCATTGACTTAATTGTAACCACTCTTTTAGAAGATCTTTTTATACTTACGACTTACGTGAATTTCTTTTTTTTTCAAAAGTACTTTTTTCTATTTTCAAAAGTTTTTCTTTTAAATAATTAATCATAAAATAAGTTTTTATGCCATTTATTAATTGAAGTTCCTGTTTTAAAAATGATATTTTTATTTCAGAGCAGCATTTTTTGAAGTTAAAAAATGAATTTATAAATTTTACAATTTCGAAAAGTATTTATAAACTCCCTTTAATTTTGTTTGTGAAGTTTTTATTACGAAATGTTTTCGAATGTTTATTTTGTTTTGACTCGAGTTACTTGTCTTATATGATACAATGTTGCCTCGATACAATAATGGTAACGCAAAAAGTAATCGAGTTACGTATATTGCATAAGATTTTGTAAATGTAACACAGATAACGTTACCGTAACTAAAATAGAGGAACAACACACGGAGGACAGATCGCGACGAGATTGAGTTAGCGCCATTACGAATAATGACACAAAAAAATAATATAAATTTAAACAAATGTGTTTTATGAATATCATGACGAAGTTTATTAGCTTCTGCCAAATCATTACAGAAGTGTTTAAATCATGGGAAATTAATCATACGGGAATATCCAGTGCTGCATTTGCTAGCAATCTCAGATACATCAAAAGGGTTGTTTTTTGTCAAATGTTATCAGACATCTATATCAGAATCGACTGATCATATGTATTCAGATTGCGAGTAAGGATCCTGGCTCGCTTTGACGGTCTTGCGACATATTTTGTTTTCGAATGGCAAATTCGATATTTATCTTTAAAAATACAATCAGTAATTTTAGTAATTAAATTAATTATTTTAGTAATTTGCAATTGTTGACGGAGGATAGGTAACGGAGTATATTAAGGCAATAATAATAATAAATTTTTACAATGTACACAGGACCACACAACTGATTCACCCACTATCCCTACACAACCTATGATTTCATACCTATGATTTCGTACACTTGGCTCAGGCCCGTGCCATCAGTTTTACCGACTTAGTCGAGAAAAAACAAAAAGAAACATAATAATAATATTCTACCACATTTACACAGCGCCATCTAGTCCCAAAGTAACCAATTATATTTGCTTGTAATGAAATGTAACTTTACAAGAAAATAATAAATCAAAATCATTTATTAATATGGCCAGCGTAAGAATAGTACACTGATATTCTTTACTTATGTAAATGCTGAAATCCCACTAGACTTGATGGTTGTTGATCATAAACAACAATAACATATTTATCAAATTAAGGAATTTTGCGAGTAGGCTCTCAGAAGTATAATACCTTCAATAAACTTCTGAAAGCCTACTGGTAATCTCGATATATTATGATATCGTTTGAAAATAATAAAAAAATGTTATTAGCAGGGGAGTGCCTGGTGATCTGAGCTACAGGTTAACGCCTATTTCAGACACCAGTCCTCTCGCAATTACTGTTCCCCTGAAAATTGTTGATATACTGTATTTATTGGTGATTGTGAGAAGAGTAATAAAGAATTAATATAACATGGTCAAATTTAAATATCCAAACATTTGACATATTGAAATTGACCAATCAAAAAAAATCAAACCATCTCCATTTTTCTCACCTGGTCGGTTACCTTCTATGATGGAGTTTTACATTAAGAAAAGAAAACCACGTTAACCAAATATCAATAAATCATTTAATACATTGTTATTAGTATTGCAAGCCGTCAGTTTTTGTTCGAACGTTGGCAGACGACACGCGGAAGCTTATTGAGGTCGAACTACGACTTCTGCTCACCATACATTGGTTTTTATACTTGTTTCTCCGGAAATCTACATGTCTTTGAATATAAGTAAATACCTATTTTCCTAGAATAGCTTCAGTTAGGTTCATTGATTGAGAAAGATCTATAAAAATTGAGGTGAATCGAGCTTCGATCGGTGGAGAATAGACGTGGTACTAGTATTGGCCATTAGGTGGCGTTGACAGCGATAAGCAGATTATTTTATTGATGTTAATGATTTACAGAGAATAAATTAATAAAAATTAATTTGAAAAAAAAACACTTTATAAAATATTTTCATCCAAATGTCATGAGCCGTTATTAAGATATCAGTGAATAAAATATTAAAAAAAGATCTTATTTTCATGCGAAACATTGGTCTTGATTCATAGTAGGTTTTCAAACTCATATCTAATGTATCCCAAACTAAACTAAAGCTAAAAACGTAAGAGTGTGAAAAAAATATTGGCACTTTCAATATGTTGACGAGGAAAACATATGTTTGAAGGAATGTGGTCAATACACTACTCGAGTATACGTAGGTACACGATATACGTCAAAAGTTTTTTATACAGGTATTCGTTAAAGAGGGAAGAAACAATTGTTTGTGAAGAACGGATTGCCAAAAATAATCGAAAACAGGTAGTTGTTTGGTATAAAAACACGAATGTCTGTAGATACCTGAGTCACTTGGGATTTTTCGAGTTTGTAACATGTCGTATTTAAAAACAACAAAATTACTTAGTACTTTAATTAGAGAATACATAAAAGTAAATTATATAAACATCTTTATCTAAGATCTTTAATTTAACGTTACTTTTACGTTTATTTTGTGGCGCCCTCTTTCGATTACTCTGATCGTTATAGATCTTCATAAGCACTCTTTTTATTAGCTTCACCTTTATGTGAATGTAGGCAAGTAACAGAATCGAATTAATGTGCATGTTTCGATACGCCTCTTCAATACATTTTATTTTCTCTGATCATACGCACTTTTTACAAAGAAAATTCATTTTATTATCTTTCTGAAATAAATAATTCCGCTTATTATCCACCTTAAATTAAAACTTTGCACTTTGACTGATTCGTCATCGTCATCATCATTTTCAGCCCACATTCACCCACTGCTGTGTATAGGCCTCTTCTCCACAGCGCCAGCGCGACTTCTCCTGTTCTGTGCCAGCTTCCAGGGAGATGCTGTCGTCTTGACGATATAGTCAGACCATCTGCCTATTGGCCTTTGACCAATTACAATAAAAAAATTATCTCTAAAATCTAGTTAAATCTAAAATACCTTTAGTTTAAAAACTAAAATTGTTAGAGGTGGAGTGAACAACGAACAAGAAGATATAAAAAAATAGATAACATCGTAAGCTCAACAACCAAAAAATCGATCTAGTGACTGTAATGTGAATTAAAAGTACAATCCAAGTATCATAAATAACAAAGAATGCGTCGCACCATCTAAAAGAAACAGATAATTTCTAATTATACATAACACAAGACAAATTGCAATTCATACATTTCTAGACCCTAATTCATAACATCATAAAATTCTAATGAAAATAAATTAGTTACACCGAGTGCTATGCAATGAAGATCCCCTTTCAGAAGACAAGTCTAGTTAGCTGAACTGTCAAACGTGTGACTCAGCGACACTGACCAACGTCATAGCTCCTATATCCACCTCACAACCTGTTCCCTGCCAATTCTATTCTTGATAACAGGTAACAACACTATTAGACGATTTTGAATCTTCTTTCTTCAAATTATAGCATCATTTCGTGTGACAACATCTCCACAGTGTACCGCTCCCGAAATTTCAATTTTAAAGTAGTGCAAACAGAGTTCAAATTTGATGGATGTAGCTTTTTGATGCTAATCTAATCATGTATCGCCAAACGTCATTTCATAAGTGTATCGAACGTATCGGATATGCCTGGAATGTTCCACAATCTACTTTAGTCGTCAGCTGTTTTAAAACAAAAGAAATAATCTAAAACAAAATAATGGCATAGAACATTATGAGAGTTAGAGAGAATCGAGAGAGAATATTGCTCTTTAACTATAGAGAAAGAAGAAGAAGAAATTATCAATGTTGACAAGACTTTAGAAAGAAAGAAAGAAAATAGATTTATTTTCAGAGTCCAATTTACAGAGTACAGCACAAACATAAACTATAAAAGACCTTTATGAGCCCGAAAAACTGCCCTGTCTCAGCATAATGCTACAACATACCTAAATGTTATAGCGCTGGTTTTCAGACAGAGAGATTTTAAATAATACCTCGATAATTTCAAATTCGTATCCTAGATACCAATAAAATTATATAGCCGTACGAGCTATTTATTTTATTGCATTAGTTTGAGAATGAATTAGTTTATATTTATGCTACGTTTAAATACCAATCAACGTTATTACAGCTATTTGCCAAACGTCGTTACCTCGAATAGCTTAATCTCGACAATTTATAAAATTAAATGATATCTGTGGTCTCACATCTTGCACATCGCTGCTAATGTGGATTTACAAGAAATACCAAGTGTGTATGTGTTATGGGCAGAATTGCCTCGTAATCTCAGCTGTTGATGTCTAACTATGTAGTCACTTGTCTATAAGCTAAGACCAATTTAAGATTCACATTAATCACATCATTGTCATTACAACCCATAGATTAATATCCCATTGGTGGGCACCGGTCTCCTCCAAACATTTTGGAGAGAATATAGCCTACTATATCACGCTGGCTAAACGGATTTTTACAGGGTTTTATTTCGATTTTCCTTTTCTCGCAGTGCTCTTGTTGTTTGGTTACTCTCTTAGTCACCTTGTACGAAACCCACGGTTGGAAATGAGGTAGTGATATTATGTATTCTTAATATATTATATACACTTTACATTATATCAAAGAAATTGCATTGGTATCTAGAAGAAATTGTATTTTGTTTGTCAGCTAAGCTAAAACGATAATAAATCCATTTGCAGGTAAACAACTGTTACATTTATTTAATTGCTGATGTCCTAAGGTCTATCACCATCAGAAAGAAAGAAATCATCATCATCTTCATCATATCAGCCCAATGATATCAACTGCTGGACATCAGCTTAATTAAACATCGTTTGAAGGGACAGATCATGTATGTGTCAACTCACCTAATGCATGTATTGTACGAATATATTGATTTATTTGGTGAGAGAGAAGTGTGAATGTTTGGCACTCGACGTATCTGTCATAATATAGTTACAGTAGTTATACACGTCTATCATTGGCACGGCGCTAATAAAAATGATTTAGTTCCTAATAACATGAGAGCAATTAGAATAATTATATAGTGACTTGTCTCCTGTGTTACCTGGCTGGTAAGAATGTTAGCGTGAGTGGATTATGGCCTAAACCCTCTCAGCTCTCTAGTTAGAGGAGACCCGAGCCCTGCGCTGGGACTTAATGGATTGCTGAAGATGAAGAATGTTTCACAGAACTTGCAGCTTACTGCATGCCACAGATAAGCGTGCCACACGTTTACTATATCGTCTGTACACAATGTTGTTTATGAATGATCTTGACTGGAGGCGCTCCAAAACGCTCAATACTGTGGCGCGAGCGATTCCAGCGCGGACCAAAATAGCAACAATATCACCTGTCTTCACTGACGTATACTTTGTCTAACTACGTATTATAACACATTAATTTAGGTCATTGATATACTCAATTTCAATTTACAGAGAAATTTTCTTATACCATTGATTATGATATTATAAAAATATTATCTGCAAATGTTTGTTTCGGAGTTAGGGTATTTTTTGGTATCTCTATAATAAATTTAATGTAAACTATGGTTTGGAAAGTCCAAATAATAATATAGGCTTTAGTTAAAAGAGATACGATAAAAATTCCAACAAATTCCCTCCACAATCTTTAGAAGAGACCCGGGCCCAGCAATGGGACGTTAATGGGTTGAAATAATGATGATAATGACGACAAAAATACAGTTAACAGATTATAGATATAACAGACAACAGATTATAGAGTCGCTCAATATGAAACTCTAATCCTATCTTGACAACACTAGCATCTTATGTGATGAAGCGTTGTTATAATTATAAACCAGGAAATTAAAAACGGTGTTACAAAAATAAAACGTTCTAACTAATAAAACTGTCTTCTTCTATTATTATCAATTTAACCAGACATGCATACACTGAACTATAAAATATTTTTCTAAGGCCTTGAGTAGATGATTACTTGTTAGATATTATTTTGTCCGCGAAAAGCAAAGATATACAATATACTTATGTTTTCATAAAAGACAAAAAAGTGTTCTTTTAATACGTTTTACATCGAATTTAATAAAATAATAGATATTTGATGCAAAATAAAAAACGATACGATCATCAACTGGACTGTACCTATTTTTGAAAAAAATCTAAGTGTGTCCAGTTTAAGAAAACACAAAAGTGGTTTAATTTAAATTTCACCATGTGGACACGCGTTAAAATCTTGGCGTGTCCAGGTGACGACATAATAAGTGACACTAATTTCGATTTTCACGAACTGGACACACGCGTGTCCAGTCTCTCTTGTCGAGTTGATGAATAACCCAACATTTTATTCATAGCTGACTTTTTAACAAAAATGGAACAATAATGAGATTTAAATATTCGGTATTGCCTTTAAAAACAAATTGTCAAAACATATTGACATTTATCTTGAATGGAATGCTCTAAAACTTACGTCAAATTAGTGACAAGTTATAAATTATAATTCAAGCATTAATTACTACTTAAGTGTGGACATTTTTCCTCATCATGTTATTCTCTAAAGCTTATGTTTTATTAGTGAGCAATTGTTTGCTGATGAAGACAATCAATCCATGGACATTTTTCAATGATTTAATACATTGCGGACAAATGTCCACCAGCTGTATATTCGAGCCTAATGAGGTCGTAACGCAAACAAATATTCTCGTTCGAGTTGTAACCGAAATCTATTGGTGAAACAATTTATAGTGTGCTTGTTTTCTGAGATTCAGCCACTATTTATTTTTAATTTAACGTTGAGCGCGGTATATGAGTGTTTGTTTGATATTTTTAGCACAAACGCCTCAACAGCTTACTACTTCTATGAAACACTATGAAATTATCAGTTTCTGTCTCGAGATAAACACTACTTTGTTCCTGTTTAATTTAACTATTTGATGCGGCAGATGTTTTCAAACATTCTACAACGTACTGATGGATTGAAAAAATATTTATTAGAGTTATGAAACCATAAAATTTATTGATAAATGCGAATATTTCTGTAACAGTAGATACTTAGTATTATTTTCGTATCTAAAATACAAAACTTTCATGAGTTTTCTTGCAATATTTGTGCTTCTTAGACATCTTAAACAACTTATGAATAAAATAAAATCGATATAACATAGATAATAAAATTAATCAATGTGTAAATCAAGCACATGATTTAAAGCCATTAAGATTCAACAAATACCAATCGTAATAAAACAAATTAACGACACTATTCACAACAGATGTCTTTCAAATCGCAACTACAAACATGTGCCGACAAAGATAAAAAAAAAACCAACGATTATATTGGACAGCTGTGCAAGACAACCGTCCCAAGCCAGAGTTGAACAGGGACTGAGTATTATTATGTCATAACTGTGGCTTTTGTACTTATTTTGATGATAGAAGATGCTGCAACTGAGACTAAACTGTAGAAGCTTACTTCTATTAGTAATGCAGAGGTAGGTATACTTCAATGGTGTGTCTCTGATACCTTGTAAGGAGCATTTTCGAAGACATGCAATGCTCAAATTCCTTCGTGTCGGCCCTGTTGAGTCAGTGATGCCGAAATAGCAACTGGTGACGTCATACTCTGTGCCACTGCCACAAAAACGGATTGGCCCGTACTTGCCGAATTTAGTTGTTATTGCTTTGACCCGTTACTGTGGGAATACCGGGAAGATGAAAACGGTTTACTTAATTTAAAAGTCCTCAAATCTTAATTCCAAATTAAATGAGTTTTGTAATTAAAATAGTTTACATACCACATATAGAATAGAATTGGTATCAAGAAATAAGTGTTAAAAAAGAATTAATAAACAGATAAATTTGCTTCTAGGGTAGCTTTCATTTATTTCAGAAACCAATATATTTGATGTAATCGATCCGTAACTGAAAACTTCTTAAATTTTTCTACAGCACTTATTAAAGTACCAGGTACCTACTGTCGAAGTTCAAGTAAGTTATGTAAAGGTGTTAATTATTATATTGTTAGAGACATCATCATTTCAACCCACAAACATCCCACTGCTAGGCACGGTTCTCCACAAAAAAAGGTGGAGGGAATTTAGCCTACTATACCACGCTGGCCAGACAGGTCGGTATAGAGATTGTTTCGAATTTTCTTTTTCTCGCAGTACTTTTGTCTGCATAAGTTAACTCCCTTAGTCGCCTTTTACGACACCCACGGGTTGAGATGGGGTAGTGACATAATGTATTCTTAATCCGCCACTAAATACAAAAGAAAATTAAACCTAGGTATATATTATTATATAACTGATCCTGCAATGAATTGAATCAAAAGTAGGATCCATGTTAACATAAAATTGTCATCAACTCGATAAGTAGAAGACACGAAATTCTTTTGAAGTTTTCGTAAATTCTTTCATATGACGGTAGCCGTTGATGGACATTAGAAAAAATAAAGGTGTTTGCGGTAACATTTGTTCTAGCAAACGGTCAAACTATAAAACCGTACATAAAACTCTCGGATTGATGTCTTCCCGAACGGGTTTTATTTCACTAGACGTTTTAATGTTATTGTTTTGACTTAATTGTATTTATTTTAAGATTATAAATGAATCGTCTGCTTTAACAATATGAGTATACGTAAAGAGAGAATATACAATTGATCTTTTTACTGATGCATTAAATTATTAATTGTAGACTGAATGTAATCTGGTGAGCTCTAATTTGAGTTCTAACGACAATGATGTAAATAAAAAAACCGTTTTAGATAGAAATTATTGAGAGGATAATATAATAATACCGTGCTCTGAAGTGGCTGGACACGGTAGCCAAGTCAAATGGTCACAGAGGGATATTAGCCCATTGTTGATAACCTGATAAATATTATAATCTAATGGTATGGATTATTATTTTTACATTGATAATAATGTGTTAAATTCCCCGGTGCTCAACAATGACTGCCTCTTCTTGTAAAATATTATTTTTAATGAGTACCGCCACTTCAGATCAAGCTCCTGAACCCCGTGTCACACGCCCTGACTACACTAGATCGTCCAGAGGTAAATCATTCACTAAAGAAACAAAGTTTATTTTATTATAATAATGAAAATAATTAAATTTAAAATCTACTTACATATTAAAACTATATATACAATTAAATACAAACAAAAAAAAGGAAACTTAAACAATAAAAAAAAACAAATAACCCAAAGAAAACTTGTTTAGGCATCGTAATATTCGTCAGCATCACTGTCAACCGGAAACGTACCCAAAAGGCTGGCGGCATTGCCACGTTGAATGGCAATGCTAATTCTCTGAGCGAAAAACACACCAGCCCTCTGATCACGTGAAGCGTCGATAAGCCTTTTTGCCAGATCTTTAAACAAAGACCTAGCACTCGGACCCCACGTACCTAAAGTCTCGACCCCAAACGGCTCAAAAATATAATTACCAATTAAATTATGGTATTTTCGCCGTTTGAGGGTCTCTGCGGCTGCAGCAGCAGCGCCAGCACAACCCGCTGAGCTTGGAACATGGGATGGCGCAAGGATGTCGACACATGTTGCGTCCCACACCAAAGGCCTACCCATCTTCCAGGGTAATAATAATAATTCACTAAATGATTGAAACTACCTAATATAAAATTTAAACTGAATGTCTATCAAAAAAACCATACTTATTAACCGATCACAGAATTATTTAGACAGCAATAGCTTTTCGGTAACGTCTTACCGTTACACAAGAATAAATTTAACACCATGGGTAAAAAAACAATCAGAATGATATATCGGTAGCTTATGATAACAAACAGATTTAAATTGTTCAGTTGGCGAGTTGGACCGTGAATCATAAGATATGATCGTGGGACGAGCCGGATTATTGTACCATCTTAACTTTGCGTAGGTAACCTCGGCCTTCAAGGGCTTGGAGGGAAATATAATGTGGTCTTATGGTTTATAAGGAGAAGGAGGGGAAAATCATTGTGATCAGAGTGATTGTTGTAACGGTATCAGCAGGCCCATATAATAATAATATAATATAATAATAATATAATATTCTACCACATTCACACAGCGCCATCTAGTCCCAAAGTAAGCAATTATATTTACTTGTGTTATAGGTACTAAACAACTGATATACAACTTAAATAATTTTTTTTTTTGTAAATATATACACATTATAGATAAATTACACACAGACACAGAACAAACCTTTATGCTCATCACACAAATATTTGTCCTGGGTGGGGATCGAACCCACGACCTCCGGCTTAGCAGTCAGGGTCACTAACCACTAGACCAACAGGCCAATCATGGCCATATACATGTATGTGATTATTAAATATTTATCCATGTAGTAGCGGATTAAGAAAACGTAATGTCACTACCCCATCTCAACTCGAGGGTGTCGTAGAAGGCGACTAAGGGAGTAACCTTATGCAGAGAAGAGCACTGCGAGAAAAAGAAAATTCGAAACAAACTCTATACCAACCCGCTTGGCCAGCGTGGTATAGTAGGCTAAATTCCCTCCACATTCTTTAGAGGAAACCATGCCCAGCAGTGGGACGTTTATGGGTTGAAATGATGATGTATATATATATAATAATTAAAACCTTTACATAACTTACTTGAACTTCGACACTAGGTACTTTAATAAGTGCTGTAGAAAAATTTAAGAAGTTTTCAGTTACGGATCGATTAAAAAAAAATGCTGCAGTTCCGGCAACTCTTGCTCTAACACATTTGGGCAGTAATTGCAAACGTTAGAAAGTGCTCAAATATAATTAATTAACGAATACAACTTTTCTGTTTCTAAGTGTGGTAAAAAATATATATTTTTGATCATCAAATTTGATTTGAAACCAGTTATTAGTAAATATTATTATACCTTTATAAGATTAACATTTACGCCACTGCAACCAACGGCCGCCCGCAACCCTGACCAGGTCATCGGTCCATCTGGTTCAACAGTGGACGTCATTGGGCTGATATGAGGATGATGATGAAGACTAACATTGTAGGTACCAAGTATTTCACAACGTCAATCTTTCAGCGTACAAATAATTAAGTAGTATCGACGCCAATTACTTGTTATTAGAGCCAGATAAAATATTATACAATCATTGATTGATTCGTTAAATGGACACTTATTTAGAACATTGACACGGTTTGGGGGTGAGTAATTCTGTAAGGTAGCGGTTATAGTACCTATTTTTAGGTCTGGGTTTCACTGTAATTGAGAATAGACGATAAGAGAGATAAAAGGAAGGCTTATAAAAAACCAATAGACTTTTACATTCAGTTCAAAATAAATATAATAAATCCATTGAGTAATGAAAATAGTAATTAGTAAAGTAAATAAATTTGACAAGAATACCCAAGAGGGTTCATTATTTTTATTAAATATATGCAATTAAAAATAGACTGTACTTCAAATGTTTTAAAGCTTTATTTTGAATACTATACATATTTGTCTTGCTCTTCAAGCAAGTCTATGTGAACGGACACTAATGGGTAGGCAAAGATATGTTAGATGCCCATGTAATAAAATAACAGTTTTACCATTGACATCAACCAGGCACAATTCCAAACTTTAGGCTGATAATGAGAATTTCATTATAGAAAAACCTAATACCGTTTTTGTCTGACCCGGGAATCGAATTTGCTTTTTGCGCATTCGTGTACAGCCACCGAGGCAATTATATTTATTTAATTTCCTCATTTTTTATCCTATCTCTCCTTGGTGGCGTTCGAGCTATTATTATTTACTTCTTTTAACACAGTCGCTTCTTAGCTACAAGGTTAAGAATCTTCAAATCCCAAGTCACTCCTCCAATCGCGCCGTCTATCGCTCCGCTCTGTACCGTATTGCATCCTAACCGGCGCATGCGTCACCTGCAATGCATTTATTGTTCGACATTTGCCAAGCTTCAATTTGGTTCAACATGACACTACACTAACATTAATTTTAACCTGAGGATATTATGTTCGCATTCTTGAACCCATTAGAAAATATTAGAAAATAGTTTATTTTTCACAATGTTGATTATTCATCATCATCATCATCATCAGCCATTAATGTCGCACAGCAGGGCTTGGGTCTCCTCTCCTCTATCTAGAGAGCTGAGGGGGTTTAGGCTATAATCCACACACGCTGGACTAGTGTGGGTTAGTGGATCAGACTTACACTTACAATTTCTTCAACGGTATGTGGGTTTGGAGCGATGGACGGTGCAGCAAACGTGTCCTGGAGACCGCGACTCGGCAAACGTAGAGTAGGACGCCCTCCAGCTAGGTGGACCGATGACCTGAAAAAGGTTCTGGGTCTGACTGGATGGACTTGACTGTCACCGTGGCGCAATGGTTAAGGTGGTCGCCTCGCCACTACATCGCCGTGCTGGGTGACGTGGGTTCGATTCCCACAAGAGACAAATATTTTTGTGATTCATAGATATTTGTTTCTAGTCTGGGTGTACTTTGTGTCCGTTAGTTTCATGTTTGTAAAGCTCCCCGCGACACAGGGCTTGTTCCCTAGTGCGGGCGTTGTCTTTAAAATTCAAATGTATGTGGATGCGGAAGGTGGAGGATCGAGTGTTATGACGCGTGTTGGGAGAGGCCTATGTCCACCAGTGGACTGCAATAGGCTGAGATGTTGATGATATTACGTGAGTTTTCACACGATGTTTTCCTTCACCGTAAGCAGACGGTAAATCGCTTTACTAGTATAAATTCCGCAAAGTGAAATCCAGATTGGCATCATCATTGGGGAGGGAAAAGTTTCGAAAGATCTATCTAACCTTTCATAAAAATAAATACATAGGTATCGATAATATAGCAAACATCCTGCATACCTCTAATCCACGTTCAAAGAATGCCATTGCAAACAAGAATGCACCTACGTAGATAGTATTCCCATGACGTAGAATACCTATATCCTGAGCATCGGAGTATTGACGCAAGTAAGGTCGTAAATCGTGTGGCTACAACCTCGCGTGCCGAGGTATTCTAAACAAAGATCAAATATTTACCGATGTTTTCCATATTCATCATTTGGTAGCATTTTTACTGGTTTGTTGGCTGATGTATGGTAATGCAATATAAGCATTACGCTATTCGTAGACTAGGAAAATTTCTTTTATTTTTTATGCCACTTAGGCCACCGTTGCAGACGAGTATGCGGCCAACCTGATGGTAAGTGATAAGCCGTTGCCTACCGAAAAGAAAAACGGAACAAGAGGGTAAAAAGAAAATTATTGGGTTCGGGAGGTAGATTGGGAGAAGAAATTGGGAAAGTATCGGATAACCTATTACTACTTTTATAAAATTTATTTGTTACATTCTTACCTTGTGATTTTCTTAAGAGTTACTTTATAACATAGATGAATAAATGAGGTTTCAGTTGACAGATTTTTTCATATAAAATCTGTTACTTAACTGCCAATGGGGTTACAATAAAATACGCAATAATGCTCAGATTATAATGTCTTCTTATTATTAAAATTATCAACAATTATGAAAATGACACCGCCATTTTGTGTGTGTCTGTGTGTGTGTAATTGTCATATTTAGGTACAGCGAAATTGGAAAAAAATCCAGCCAAATTCAACATTCCTTTGCTTTATCTTAAAATATGACTTAAAAAGTGACGATTTCAGCTAGGTATAGCTGCAAAAGCAATAAATAGTCGCAAAACCCATCATTCGGTAATCTTAGGATTCCATTCATCCATGTACTCCTGTCTGGTCTTCACATCAGCAGTGTCGTTGGACGTGACGCTGCCAGCCTTCTTACACTTGATGAGAGGAACCACAAATATGCTCCAAGTTTTACCCAAGATTTCCATTAAGCCTATCACTGAGAGGCCAAGAAGAAAACCCTAGGTGAAAAGAAAAAAAAAATATTGTAGTAATCTACAGACAACGCATTCTTTAAATATTAAATATTTAAATATACCACTTTGGCCACTAGACAAGTACTCGTAATGGTATTTCTTAAATTGCCATCATAATTATAGAAAGTGAACAAATAAAGCTGTACTTCATCATTACAACACATAAATGTCTCACTACTGGGCACAAATGTCTACTCCAAACATTGTGGAGGGAATTAAGCCTACTATACCACGCTGGCCAGACGGGTTGGTATAGGGATTTGTTTCGAATTTTCCTTTTCTCGCAGTTCTCTTGTGGCTTAAGGTTTTTTCCCTTATTCGACTTGTACAACACCCACGGGTTGAAATGGGGTAGTGACAATATGTATTCTTAATCCGTCACTACACTTAAGCTATACCTAAATGTATATATTTGCGCTCAATAAGTCTGTTGTCGTCAAAACCTATATCTTTATCTGAACATTATTATAAGATCACATATTTTTGACACAGCAATTCGAGACGTCTTTAGTGATAGCTAGTCATCAGATGTTTACATATTACCATAGTAGATTTGATTTCACAGTCAAAAAAACTTCATATGATTCACAGAAAAACATTTCTAGTCTCAGTGGATTTTTTCTATTTGTACAATCTACCACGACATTGAAATTAATTCCTAGTGCGGGAGCTGTTTTCTTATACAAAAATAAAAATATATATTCCGCATTATTGCGGAGAAGCAAACCATCTTTTTATATCCGCAACGACCTTTCCAACATTAGAATGAAACAATTACACCATATCTCAATGACAAGTTTCCCGAATATTGTAAATAGAGTTATGGCACGTTGCCAGACGGCTGGCGGCTCCCCGGTATATCGTGAATATCGCGTTTATCTCACGTTTGTGATCGTTGTTTATCAAATTACATTCAAATTATTGACGTACATCTTGGTATTACGAGTACTATTTCAGCTGCAGCTGCACTTTGAAGAATCGGTAAGATTTTACACTGCATTTGATCCGATCAATGCAAATGCCAATCTAGAAAACTAGGCCAGTATGCAAACATAATTCCTGATAAAGATTTGTTAGTCAGTTTCTGGCTTTGGGTTTTTATTGTCAGAACAAAACTTATCTCTGTTCTGTGCTTGTGACGGTTCATAGTCGTCTATCCTAACTTACAAGGGCTAAGACGTGACTATGTGGGAAGCGTTTTGGACCGGACAATAATGACAAAAATTTTAATTCCATGTAAAATCAATAACTCACAATATAATTAATTTCCTTACCAAATACCTTTAGTTTTACAATTAATTACAATGAAATACTTACAACACTGCCTCCCAGATCAGAAACAAACAGGTTCCAATCATAGTTGTACCGTTCTGTATATACCGACACCATCATACTGTTGAAGTGAATATATACCTAAAATGCAATAAAATGCATAAACTTTGAGTTTTGTATGGAAAGGCAAAGTGTCTCAGGCTCTCCTTCTAGGACAAAATTAATTTTCTTTTCTTTTTCTCAAATTTACGCGTATTAATGGAATTATTTGTTACATTCTTATAAAATTCAAACTTAATAAGTTAATAATTTAAAATTAAGCTGATCAGTTTTCCACATGGTAACGAAATACTATACGAAAATACTATCAGGTGGGCCGTCTGCTCGTCTGCCACTTTAGGCAATAAAAAAATAATAATTACTTACTCGAATTCTTGAAATTCGACTTGGTCGATTTAGTTTCCGAGATGATAATTTCAGCGTCAATACGTACTTGAATCAAATATTTGACGTATTCGACTAAGTCGAATGTAGATAATTGTCGAATATATTCTGTGTATCAATGATGGCAATAATGTTTTTAACCTATTCACTTCTTGTTTGGGGAGCTTAAATTAGCTAGGTAATTAAATGCTAATTTCAAACTACCACATACAGATGCCTTAATTAATCCAAACTCTGAAACAGAGTGTGTACATCATACAAATATTGGTTCCAACCCGGGAATTCAACCTGGGACCTCAGAAACTGCAACCGTATACGATACCGTTGTGCCACTGGGGCAATAAAATATGAACTAGCAATTGCCTACAGTTCTTACATGAGTCTGTAGTGCAGAGATCCCGGCTTTGACGAACCATTGCCTGTTGTTATTGTCCCACGTGTAGAACTTCTGTCTGTCTGAAACGTACCCGTTGTATAGGTACGACTGGCAGGTCCGTGGACAAGAGTCACAGTCGTGGTCTTCATATGTACTGGCGAAGTATATTTAAATTAAGGTAATTTTTTTGTGTACCTACTTACTTTTAAAGCAACTTCTGCACAAGGGAAAAGACGTCGGGACTTTCATTATGATCATTTCAACCCATAAACGTCTCACTGCTGGGCACGGGTCTGCTCCAGAGAATGTGGAGGGGGTTTAGCCTACTATACCACGCTGGCCCGATGGGTTGGTATAGAGTTTGTTTCGGATTTTGCTTTTCTAGCAGTGCTCTTATCTGCTTATGGTTTCCTTAATCGTCTTTTACGACACCCACGGGTTGAGATGGGGACATAAACTATTCTTAATCATAACAAACAAGGTTAACGGACACTGAACTCACTCAGACTCGAAACAAATATCTCATCAGCATCATCATCAGCAACCCATTAAGTCCCACTGCTGGGCTTGGGTTCTCTCTCTTTTAACTAGAGAGCTGAGGCTATAACAAATATATTTTGTCTCGTGTAGGAATCAAACCCACGACACTAGGCACGGCGACGTTAGTGGCTAGGAGACTAGCTTAACGTCTACGATTCTTTTGAAGTTTCTGAATTCTGCAGAGTGCCTCAAGCGGCGTAAATATGAAAGTCTTGGTGAGACTTACCGACTTGGGAGCCAAACGCTCACATATTTTATCGTGAAATTTGTAAGCGTATTTCTGAGGTCACATTACCCAAGGGCTGGCCTCTACCTGGGGCAACGCATTAGCCTTGCTATCCAACGCGGTAATGTGGCTAGCCTTTTGGGCACGTTTCCTCAGGAATCTCAATCAGATGTTCTATTATCTGGTTATTTTTTTTTAATAGGTTAGCTGTGTATATTTTTAAGTTATGTGTAAATATTTTATTGAATAAATGCTTAACTTATTTCATTTTTTATTTTTATTAAACTGAATTCGTAACTAGGCTATCTTGGTAATCGTTCGTGATATAGTTTGTTCTGAGTTATTTGAATTTTATGTCTGTTAATTATGTGTGTAAAATGGCCCGTGATATAGCGTTATCAAAAAATACTGGTATATGTAACAATATATATATTATGAACTTACTTTGTATAACTTGTAATAAGAGCACTGAAGTTAGTGTAGTTGTCACAGCGCGGCAGCTTACTTTCCATCCATGGTCCAGAACAGCCTGCCTCTTGACCTACTTGGTTCCATACATACTCTGTAGTGCACTGTTGACAAAGAGAAGATAGAATAGAGTAAAGAAAATATCATTAGATGCGAGGTAGACGCGCTTAAGACGCTACGTAGACGCCGTGTATATGGATACGAATATAGTTATGATATAGCCACGGTCTAGATGAAACGTAGACCCTAAAAAATTGACATATAAGTGACGTAGATCCTACACTCGTGCTGAATTAGATGATTTAAACATTTGACAACTTTCTTTTCAATTAACCCTTTGAACGCGAGAGACGTCTATACACGTAAAATGAAAATGTGCTCACCACGCCAATGACGGCATGGCACGTCAAAAATGTAGTACTGTATTTTAAAAGCTTGGCGCTCAAGGCACGGCGATACCGATTTGACGTGGCGGTCAAAAGGTTAATAAAGACAACTAATGGATTATTTTTAAATGTTTAAAATAAGAAGTTACAGCATTTTGACAGTGATTTGTTTACAATCATTCTACATCCATTTCGAACCGAGTATATAATAGATAATCGCTACGTAGATGTAGCCTAGACGTGATTTAGATGTGGGTTAATGTTGTGTTGAAGGTGTTAAAAAGATGCTGCGCAGTTGCATCAAAGGTGCTGCGTAGATGTGGCATAGTTGAAAAATAGATGTGGACGCCCCCTCATCGTAACATACACATTTAGTAGATGTGTCTTGTCTTTTTTGTTGTAGATGTGTCGTAGACTCATCGTAGACGTGTCGTAGACTTGTGGTAGACGTGTCGTAGACTCGTGGTAGACTCGTCGTAGAAGTGTCGTAGACTCGTCGTAGAATCGTCGTAGACTCGTGGTAGACGTGTCAGACTCGTCGTAGCGGTGTCGGAATGTCGTAGATATGCCGTAGACGTTTCGTAGACGTGTCGTAAACGTGTCGTAGACGTGTAGTAGACGTGCCGTAGATGTGTCGTAGACTTATTGAATGACTTACAGCATTCGTGCTATAATTTGCTTCGGTGCTGCAAGGGTCATCGTCACTGCTGATCTTCGTGTACCGGTCTACCTTCAGCTTTACTTGGAGCGTCTCCCCCACGTTCACGTACAATTTATCTACAAGTCCACCGTTGTACACAGTCACCTCTGAAATATAAAACATTCAATTAATTTGAATAACAGTTTAGTTTCACTGAAACAAAGACAGGAAAGTATAGGGACATATCGTAATAGGCTTATTCCTACTAATAACTTCAACAAGTAATAAAATATTTGGAAACTTATTTGGTCGTTTTAGTAAATAAATCTGTCATTGATTCATTTAGATGACCTACTTAATATTTATGAAAGACATACAAAGCCAATATGTGTCAGCAATTTTCCCTGAATTTTACTGAAAAGCTTGAAAGGAGCTTCTCAGAAGTGTAATTATAAACAATATTGTTTTAAGCAACACAATTTTTCCATTCGGAATTTAGCCTGTCCCATCGTTGAGTCATCAGCCACCCATTTATACCCCACTGCTGGGCTTGCACAGAACAGAGATAGCTTTTTTTCATTGTTGAGTGTGGGCCCGGTTTTAATCTTATTTAATCTATCTAGAGATATGGTATAGACCATAATCCATACACGCTGACGCACGCGGTATTTTAGAAATTAAAACCATATTATTATGTCACCTAGATGATACCCACCAGTAAACGGTTCTTTAGTATAATGTATGTACATGTGATACCCCGGTGGTAGTACACTGGTCGTCGTCTCTATATCCTCAGGTGCATGCTGCAGAGACACGGAGTATCCTGATTCTACCGATGCTTCCGTGCTCAAGATCTTTGGAGACATTGTGTAGCAACGACCGGACATGAACCCCATGGTGGGTGTGAGGTCAATGTCTATTGGAGATAAAAACTTTATAAATTCGTCTGATTTAACAGTAACATGAAAAAATTAAAAAGCATAGATAGTCAATAATTTAATTTAATTTAGATCAAATACATGATATTTGTATACGTCGTCGTACAAAGCCAAAAAAAGTTGTCAGTAAATTTTCCTAATAGCCCTATAGCCTTGAAAAGAACTTGGGATAAAACTCTTTTTAATCGCCAATTAGTTACAATTTCAATTGGTTACTGTTTGAAATAACACAGAATGGTACCTACAGAACCAATACTGTATCATCATCATCATCATATCAGCCCAATGACGTCCACTGTTGAACATAGGCCTCACCTAATTTTCGCCACAGCGAGCGATTTTGTGCCGCCCGCATCCAACGGCCACCCGCAACCTTTACTAGGTCGTCGGTCCATCTGGCGGGGGCCATCCAATACTGTAAACTAAATAAAAAATTGGTATTTAAAACAGAGTATAATTCTATCAAACATTAACATATAATGACCATTATAGCATATAATTAGATTTTTTTTTACTAGTGGTATTTTTTGAAACTGTATGTAACAAAAATAACTTTCGATCAAAATAACAGTGAATATTATAAACAAAATCTTACTCTCTACTAGTCCGTTGAGCCCCGCATGTAAGAATATATCCGTCTCATTAAACGTAATTTCTTCCCACAGTGTGTCCAGACTGACATTGTTAAAGTCGAAGTTGTTCCAAATGGATGTGTACTGCGGATGAGCTTGCAGGCCGTAGGCCTGAAGATACATTCATAAAATAGAACAATATTAATTCTTTGAAGATAAAATGTGACTTTGACCGTGTAGTGACGATGTCACTACCCTATCTCAACCCGTCGTAAAAAGTGACTAAGGGAGTATGTTATTTATTTATTTATTTCACAAACAATGTTACATTGTGTCGGAATATATTAATTACACATATTAAAATAAAATAAATTAGACAGGCAAATAAGAGTTAAATAATAATAATAAAATGTCATATAAAGATTAAAATGTCAAAGTTAAATTTCATTACACAATGCTAGAAAAAAAAAGAATAATAATAATAATTAATTTTAATTATAATTATATATTATTGTTATGCATTGTAGTAGTCATTTTATGCAGACAAGAGTACTGCGAGAAAAGGAAAATTCGAAACAAAACCTATACCAACCCGTTCGGCCAGCGTGGTATAGTAGGCTAAATTCCTTCCACATTCTTTGGAGGAGACCTGTGCCCAGAAGTGGGACGTTTATGGGTTAAAATGATTGTGATGATATAATTATGACTAATAATAATATGTACACCTACACTTCGGCTTGTTGGATGGTCCACTGGGACCTGATATGACAATAGCGTGCACTAAGAGGCACCTGGGTGCATCGAGGACGATGTAATTACGAAAAAGAGTGCGAGTGAGAGAATAAACCAGATCCACCCACAGCAAGCAAGGAACTTATACTCGTATCTCTAACTAGCTGGAATGCTTACCTACACCTCAAAAGCGTTCCGAAAAAATCTAAAAAATCTAGGGACATTGTCTCTCTCTACTGCATATCATTGTCCCGCTTTTTTATAATTACTGTCATTTGCGAGAAAGGGATAGATTCCATCCGTATCTCGCTCTCATAGAATTTTTTTCCTCTCATTATTGTAACGAACAAATTTCAACCTTATTTCGTACCTAAGTCACAGAGTAGCTTTTAATTTTTTTAATATCGTCCCGTAAGCATTCCAGTTAGGAGATATAAGTTCCTTGACAGCAAGTCATTGCAACTGAAAAACATAAGCCCGATCCTGCTAAATTTGACACTTCGCTAGCAGACCGACGGATTAATATCGACCAATCAGATGCCGGCAATATGGCGCAATTGACTTAGTAAGACATTCACAGCTGTCGAATGATATCGTCGGCCTACCATTGTGCTACGATTGTGTTAGCAGGGTCAGGCCCCATAATTATACTAAACTCACAGGTACCACTTACCATCAATTTACTAAACTTGTAAGGAGGCTCCTTACAGAAAGTAACGCTAGGATACATAAGCGTCTTGTTGAAGTCAAAGTGGGTATACGTCGTTATTGGAATATCTATCAACTTCCTTACACACGTTGATATCTGATAAAAGATAGACAAACATATCTTCAATGAATACAAAATCACTCTCAAATACTAGGTACAGTCAGTAACAAATTATCATCGTAAATTCAATTCTGGCACTACTATAAGTATGATTTAATGACTTTGTTAAATATTTTGGTTTAAGATACAAATAATAATATTACCTGCCCTTACCTGCTGTATTACGATTCCAATACAAACGATAATAATCAACGTTTTGATCGCATTCCCCGGACCTTTGATGCATTCGGCACATTTTTGCCTGATTGTCCATTTTGGATCCACCTAAATAAAAAAAATTTTTTTTTTTTAAAATCACTGTCAATTTACGGGTAAAAATACTCACTTTTAACAAACTGCCGTTTCCGGACTTTTCCAATAGTTCTAAATCACACTAAAAAACAAAAAAATTCAAGGGTTTTTTTACATAGCAATAGCTCTTAAGATTCTTTGTGCCTAAAAAAATTGTTTTTTTACTATACTTGTTTTGTTTATTAAGGCTAGATTATCATAGTCTGTTTACTATGTCCTAGACAAAGTTTCTACGACGACTAAAAGTAAATGAGGCTTATAAGAGATCGAACCTACAAGCTCGCCTGCATCGATCGAGTACCTATGAAGCCACGGTCAATAAAAGGTGTATAAAAACTTATTCCTGGAACAGTACCCAGTCGAATCGCACCTAAGATATTCCTCGAGCAGTATCTACAAATATTATGCTTGGTGGTAAAATTATTTTTTACGAATTGCACCTAGCAAAAACATTGCTATGTGCGGTTCGCATATGTGCGATTCGACTGGGTGCTATTCAATTATTGCCTCCAATAAATAATTGAGTACTTTTTTAAATTATGTAAAAACATACTAACCTTAACTTCGCCGTTCATTTTCTATCCAATCTTCCTCAACTTCAAAAGGCTATAATCTATTTCCCATTTCAACACGTCCAAATAGCCGTCCACTCGAGAGATATATGGCTAAGCGACCACTTTAGCCACCAAATATTATATGGTGTCATATACATGATCGTAAATAGTGGTGGTTATAAATATAGATATCGTTTATTGTTTAATTCTAACTAATAACGTAAATGTCGGTGGTCATCAAAACACATTTCCATAAGTGTCAGCGATCATTCCTTCCACGTACGTGCCGACTCTGGGTGAACTTCCTACAGCGGTGCATCCTGAGCGCTATGACGTGTCCTTCTTCAAACGAGGTTTAAAGAGAGCTATCCTCTCAATGTAGGCAGCGGCTTATGGTTGTGCCCCTAACATTGTCAACGTCCATGAGCGCATAACCTCTTACCATCAGCTGGGCCGTCTGCACGTCTGCCACTATAGGCAATTAAAAAAAAAAGTGTTTTGAGCACCTCGCATTTTCTTGTCCATGCCGGGTGACGTAGGATTTCCAACACACGAGGCAAATATTTCTGTGATTAATAGATTCTGTTTTGAGTCTGAGTATAGTACTTTGTGTCCGTTAATTGTATGTTTGTAAAATCCCCCGCGACACAGGAGTCGTTTCCTAGTGCGGTCTTCAACAGTCGCGTTGGTGTTTGCGCGAATAGGTTTATCTGCTTTTGATGAGTCTCCTATTGTATGGAATTAATATAGCTAGTGAAATGTGAGTGTAATGCGCTTCTGCCTACACCTCTGGGTAACTATTACTATGGAGCTAAGGTAACAAAATTAAAAGCAATATAACTAGCCCACGTCGTTTATGATCTTTAGATAAATATTATTATTATTATTATATTGGGTAAAGATACTACCCCGCAGCTATATAACAGCTATATTTAAAATTATACAAGTAACGCCATCTATAAATTATATCAGATAACGCATTCAAAGCTTAGTTTACACTCACAATAGATGGCGCTAGGCGCTATTATAAATAAAAGTCGACATAGCTTAAAGCGGTTTTATTAAAATTATTATTTACAAAAATACACGCACCGTGTAAGTTTTTAAACTATACTAGCTTACAATATCACTTTTAAGGCACAAACTACTAAGTACGAATAACAATTTAGTCGAAAATCACAATCATCAATAAATAGATTGGTAACAATAGTGTTACGGAATGTATGGCTGTACATCACAGCTTGGGTTACGACCGGTAACACAATAGGTTACACGTGTGACCACATAAAACAGGGGGACTGATCATAGTCTAATTCTACTTACTACAATAATTTGTCTTATTTTTAACCCAGTCAATGGAATATGTCTCAATTTTGTGAAAATGTTCTATCGTTATTTTATTAATAGGTACGTATGATAATTTTAATTAATATCAATATTTATGGAACGTTAGCTTTTAGCAACTTAAAATATATATACTTAGGTTTAAAGAATTTATTTTCTCATAAGAACATAAAATAGTTCACTTAAAATGAGATACAGGTTATATTTAAAATTAAAATAAATGAAGTTCTATAAGTAAGAGCAGTGCTTGATGATGTTGTATGAATTTCAGTTACAGATCTTTTACTTCATTACTTACTTCATTATTTTCATAGATTTTTATACTTGTTTATTTTATTAAAATTCATTTTTGACTTAGAATTATAAACATGTAAATTCCATCAATCTTTACAAAATATGTTTAAAATGCGAACGTCGCGCGTCGCTTGTTTTCTCTACTTCTATCACATATCAAACTTTCTTTTTGTAGAGAAATGATTGTAGGGCCTGGCAGTGACATATACCGTTATCTAATTAGTTTCTCTAAAGCAGTGGAAGTTATTATTTTTATAAATTACAAATTATTGTATAATATTGTAGTTGTCATTCTATAAATTATTATTTAAGTTAGATAGGTACTACAGTAAAATAAGTTTACTTTAACCGTTCCGACGACTAGCACTCAAACACTGGACGGGTTAATCCCCTTTCATAAACTTAATAAATCAAGCTAATAAGCCCCAAAATAGCTTTGAATACCATTTATTTTTATCACAACTTCACATCATAACAACAGCTTAAAAGAAATAGTTTAGAAAGAATATAAGGAGGACTTATTAGGATGTTGTTTGTGCATCATACTTTAACATTAAAGAAATAAAGTATTTGAAAGTTAGACCAATTATTACAGTTCTTATGCAAAATTGAAAACTTCAGCCTATCACGCTTTTGTGAATGGCTATGTTCCATATTATCGGTCATTACCGACTGATTAGGGAACGCCATCTTGGCGTATTCTTAAAATGTGTATACATTATCTACAAACTAATAATATAAATACCTATACTTAAATAACATTAACATAAAATGGAATGATTTAATGAATAAATGGTATTCAAACAGTTGAAAATTTTTCACAACCATTGACATAAGTAAAAATATAATTTAATATGTACATACATCAATAGAAGATTTATGCGGCGAAATCGAATCATAAATAATCAAATGTCAAATACACTGTTAACAAACTGACAGATATTTAACACTTTTGGCTTATAGCCTGCTTCAATATTCTAAAAAATGAATCATTTTACCTAAACATAAATTACGAAATAATATTATGAGAAATTAATAGTAGTTGATTATGAACTCTTGCAAACTACAGATCACCATTTTATTTATTTTTAAAAGTTGATATAAAGTGTTAAGTTTCTTAACAGTGAAAATTGTAATATTGGCTGATCGTCGTATGTGATTTGATTGATCAGTTCTGTGCAAATAAACGCAACGCAATCATTAATACAGCTTAACTTTTTATTTACTTACATTTAAACAACAAAATAGCCGAGCCAACTGAATAAAATTATAGTTAACATCGATAATGGAGTGATAGCTGTAGCCGAACTGTGTTTCATCCTTGATAGTATAGATTTCGTACTATTCTTAATTTTATTCATAAATTTATCCAAAATATCTGATCTAGGAGTAATATCGCATGCAGTATGGCTAATAGCTTCAACAACAGGTGCGGAAAACACCCTAAAATTTATGTCCTTAGGGTCTAACCTTCCGTACTTCCAGACAGGCATCCTATTTGACAGAATCCACAAGTTGTCATTATAATCAACCTTAATGTCAGTTGGGTATATCATAGTTTCCTCGTTCATGTATATTCTCCCTTGATTTTTCATTAAGTACTCTTTGTTCGAAGTTCGCCAACATGCCACAGCATTTAAATTTACTAAAGAGTAGAATAAGACTCCAGTTTTTTGGTCAACGAATGACACACTTGACTGAGCGTTTGGTCCACGACTACCGAGGAACTTGAAAGCATTGAAATTATTTTCCGCGAGCGTCTGATTCCTTAAATACTCTGTGGACACGGAAAATTCGTCATAGCTAGCCATAGGATGGAAATAAAGTGTGCTGTAATTGTCGGGATTTGGAGCTGAAAGTCCTAAGCCAAATATCGCATCAGTCCAGCTGAAATTGTAACCTTTGACGCTGAAGTCACAGGCTAACGGATCTGGATGGAAGTAGTTGTGGGTGATTCTCCATGATTCATTATTCTTCCAAGAATAAACCACAATAGCTGGCTTGCCTAGATCTCCGGCATATACAAAAGTATTTTCGCAATCCGTATCTTCAACCACAATGTTAGCGAAACCAGAATCTTCCTTTACTTGGTGGTCAGGAAAGACGTATTTCCTAATCAGATCATCTGTCTGCAGGTCATAAATGATGAGTGAAGGAGGGTATGTGGACGAGGTATTTTCGAGATTGCCGATTTTACCGTTGTCTAGAACCCACAGGCGATTGCAACGATCTGCTCTGATGCGGAAAGGTGATATGATTTCTGGAGGCTTGCCATCCGTGCCTACAGAGTGAGCTGCTGCGCTTGGATACGGGATCAGCTTTGGTGATGTTGTGGAATCATCTGGAAAGATAATAGAGGATTCATTATTATTTTGATAATATCAATGTATTAGTATCAATATATTATTATGTACATGGCTCGGACTCCACCAAGAGACGAGAAATGTCGGCTTGTATAATGTTAAATAGCTCCGAGATTTCTATCGTTTGTTAATGACATATTGCCTCTTTTTTGGTACGACTCTGCTTTACTAAAGTCTGGTTATAAAATAAATTTGACAACTATGTACGTTACAAGTAGTAAAATTTATTTTTAGCCACGTTAAAAAATTACTACCATTAAAAAAAGCCTTATTAATTTGTAAGCTTGTCTGATGGTCATTTTCACAATTCTTATTATATGTAAAAACACAAAAAAGTTATTGATAGTAGTTTTTTGTCTAATTTTGTTTTATAATCGACAGCATACCAAAGTATAGGATTTAGCAATACCAAAAACATGCCAATTGCGTGCGCAAATCCGACCCGCACTTAGCCGATTTTTTGACAAATAGAACGAAATTACGACTACGGACCCTGTATCATACAAATTTTGAGTCAGAGAGAACGTCAATATCTGCATGGTATTAACTCATTCAGTAGATACTAGTAGAACTCAGCATATGCATAGCAACATAATAATGAATTAATTCTTATCAAAGAACCTTCATTATTAACATGAACAAAGATTTACAACTAAGATACTGTTGCTATTGTAAGCGTATCTCGACACTCGATTAATTTACATGCCAATTGAGTTAACTAAGTATATCTAATGTATCCGGAGGCATTATGATGATAAGTGATTGTTACATAATGGGTGTATTCTTCAGAGGGAAGACAAAGGTACAAATGCAATGTCCTGTCGCATCGCAATAAATATTATCCAAATTCTTAAATAATATTCTACCTCATTCAAACAGCGCTATCTAGTCTCAAAGTTAGCAATTATATTTGCTTGTGTTATGGGTACTAAACAACTGATTACTACTTAAATACATTTTTTTTGTACATACATATTATAGATAAATTACACCCAGACAGAACAAACCTTTATGCTCATCACACAAAGATTTGTCCTGGGTGGGGATCGAACCCACGACCTCCGGCTTAGCATTCAGGGTTACTAGCCACTAGACCAACAGGCCAGTCTAAGTAAATAAAAATTACTGCATCGGTGACACAGCGGGAGTGTACACGACTGCAACGCAAGTGATCTCAGGTTCGATTCTGGGGTTAGTCAAAAATGATATTGGGTTTTTCGCTACCTATTACATGGGACACACAGTATGAAAAACAGTTTAATGAATATTTTATTTATGACGAAATATTGGCACCTCTGTTGAACGAGCCAAGAATTGGATATGTTCCGTTCCAATATCAACAACTAATGACACGTGGTATTAGTTTGTGTTTGATTGTATTCATATTTTGCTTCCTATCCGAATGGATACAATTTTATAAACTAATACCAAAACAAGCACCTGGTTTGTGCGTTTACAGAGATATCCGTTTGGTACTGCCTCGGTGGCACAGCGGGAAGTGTACCTATACGACTGCTGTGCAAGAGGTCCCGGGTTCGATTCCCGGGTCGGGTGAAAATGGTATTGGGCTTTTCTAACATGAAAATACCAGTATTGAGATTTTCCCGGAGTTTCATGGGACCAAACATAGCTGGCGAAATGAAATGAAATGAAATGAAATGAAATCTCGTTTATTCATCTAGGTTACAAGGTAACACTTATGAAAGTCACAAGAATGTAACAGGTTATCCGAAAAGTAGTGTCAGCAAATTTGCCTACGACCAGTTCGCTGACGGGGTGGAGCTATGAGAAGAACTGGCAAGAAACTCACGCCACTCTTTTTAAAAAAAATGGATAGTTACAATCTTTTGTAATTTACAATTTGAGTAGCGTGTAAAGTGATGCAGCAGAGCACCACACCGTTAGATTAAAGAGTTAAAATGAATGTTTACAAAATAAATAATAAACAAAAAAATAAAAAATTAGGCTATGCGGTTGCATCACTTTACACATTGCTAAGCAGCCGTTAGGGGCAGTCTGTAAATAAAAATATAGTTTTAATTTTGTAAAAACATAATAAAAAATAAAAAAAAACTGTTATTAAAAAAAATAAAGGAAATGCACGAGAAAACTGATATAAATATTCACAACGTGCCCCCACGTCACAAGTGTCATTCTACACAAACAAGATATATCAAATCAATAATAACATTATTCCCAAGACATTTTATCATCTAAAAACTCATTAATTGTATAATACCCCTTACGAATAAGATGATCTTTAACAATGGTTTTGAATTTGAGTAAGGGTAAATTCATAATGTCTTCGGGAATTTTGTTATAAAATCGTACACCGAGTCCCTCAAAAGAATTATGAACCTTATGTAAACGATGATATGTGCCTACTAACTTATGTTTACTTCTAGTGTTAACGCAATGAATGTCACTATTCTTGGTATATAGATGAATATTTTGTTTGACTAACATAATATTTGCAAATATATATTGGGACGCAGTTGTCAGAATACCTATTTCTTTGAATCGTTCTCTCAGGGAAACTCGTGAACCTAAGTTATAAATAGAGCGAATGGCTCGTTTTTGAAGAATGAATATTGTTTCAATATCAGCAGCCTTGCCCCAAAGCAAAATACCATAGGACATGACGCTGTGAAAATAACTAAAATAAACTAATCTCGCGGTTTCCACATCAGTAAGTTGTCGTACTTTTCTGACTGCAAAAGCCGCAGAGCTAAGTTTACCTGCGAGACACGATATATGGGCTCCCCACTGAAGTTTACAATCTAAAGTTATACCCAAAAAAACTGTTTTGTCAACAAGGGTGAGAGTTTCATTGCTTAAATTAAGATTAATACTAGTACTTTTAACATTTGGCATTGTAAATCTGACACATTTTGTTTTTTTGGAGTTTAGCAATAGATTGTTTGCCGTAAACCAGTCCAGGACTTTCGCTAGAGAACCATTTACATCGTCAAAATTTGTTACTTTACGATCAACTTTGAAAATAAGAGACGTATCATCTGCAAATAGTACTATGTCGCAAAAATGCTGTACGTAGAATGGCAAGTCATTAATATAAATCAAAAATAGAAAAGGACCAAGAATTGAGCCCTGAGGGACGCCCATTTCTACAGGCAGTCCTGAAGACCTATTTCCTTTAATATCAACGCATTGTACCCTATCTCTTAGGTAAGAGGCAACAAGACCAAGTGCAGCGTCCCTAATGCCATAGTGACTGAGTTTTCGCAATAGTGTATTATGCTGAACACAGTCGAATGCTTTCGAAAGATCGCAGAAGACACCAATGGCATCCATCGAATTCTCCCAGGCGTTAAAAATATGTTTTAATAGAGTAACACCTGCATCTACAGTAGAGCGACCCCTTGTGAAACCATATTGCTCACTGTGTAATAATTTATTTAAATGAAAGTGACTCTCTAATTGCTGCAATATGATTTTTTCAAACACTTTACTAATAGCTGGCAATATGGAAATTGGTCTAAAGTTAGTAGGGTCACTCTTAGATCCATTTTTAAACAAAGGTATAACTTTACTATGTTTCATTAGACCAGGAAACTTACCTGTATCTACACATCTGTTAAAAATTGCAGCTAGGTATGGCGCTATATCAAAAATTATATTTTCAACTAACTTGACTGAAATACCCCATAGATCACCAGTTCTTTTTGAATTGAGCGACTTGAATGTTTTTATTATGTCGCTGGGGTCAGTATATTTAAAACTAAAAATGACACTACATTCTGCCGTGTTGCTCCTAACCAAGAGTTCAGCTTTAACCGGGCAAGAATCTAAGGAGCTGGTTGTGTTTACCGGTATGTTAACAAAAAAGTTATTAAATACTTCAGCTATATCTATATTATTCGAGATAATGTTATTATTAATGTTTAATTGGATATTATTATCTCGTTGTTTAGTCCGACCAGTTTCACTATTAATTATATTCCAAGTAGATTTAATTTTATTGTCGGACTGTTTAATCTTATTACTTAAATATAAGGACTTGGCGGCAACACAAGTCTTTTTAAAAGTTTTAGAATAATTTCTAACATATTCAACAAAAGTAGGATCAAAATTATAACGTTTCATACCGTAAAGTTCATACAACTTAGCTCTACTTTTGTATATTCCGGATGTTGCCCAATCACAGAACTGAATTTTAGTACATTTATTGAATGTTTTAACTTTAAAAATATTTTTAAATTGCAATTCTATAATACTAAACAAAGACGCGTATAGGTCGTCTGGACTATCCTGGCTAAACTCAATGTTGGTGAGGTCATCAGCAATACTATCACTAAAAAGTTTTAGGCGAGCAGAGGTCATTGGCCTACATGTGATCTTATCCACTTTAGTGGTTGTGCCTAAAGGGAATATTGCTTTTTGTCCATAGTGATCAGATGTTAAGTCACTTATGATAACACTATCCAAGCATTGACAGTTGCAAAATATGTTGTCTAAACATGTAGCAGAATGTGATGTAATTCTAGTGGGTGCAGAGAATAAAAAATCTAAATCGAAGGACTTGTATAAGCTAATTAATCTAGTACTAGTCTGTGATTGCTCTAATAAATTTACGTTAAAATCACCGCATACTATAATATCTCTCTTACTGCTAATTAGGCGTTTCAAAACATCTTCCATAACTGATTCAAATAAACTGAAATCACTCTGTGGTGGTCGGTATACGCAAACTATAATATAATGATCAATCTCTACACAAGATAGTTCGATAGTGCGCTCGATAGAAAGATTCACTATGTCATTACGAACTTTAGAATTTAAATTATTACATACATATATGAGAGAACCACCATGGATAGCAGTCTTTCTTACGAATGCACTAGCGACTGTATAAAATTCATTGTTAAATAATGATAACTGACTATCCTTTAACCAATGCTCAGTTAAACACAAAACCTGAATATTGTGTTTCTTCAAAAATAAATCTACCTCTAAGTCTTTGCTGAATAGGCCCTGAATATTCTGATGAACTAAATTGAATGTATGCCTATCCTTTGTCACACCTATTAGTTTAAACTAACAGATGTATCTAAACTAGTGGTTGTCCTATCACTACTATGTCCTACCAAGTCCTTCAATACCCTACTGGTACCTGTGTCCGTAAAAACCTTCAATACCCTACTAGTACCTATGTCACTAAATAAATTGTATGCTAACAATTTAGCAATAAGTCGCTTAAAATAAATAGAAAGATAAAGAGTATCTTTTGTTAAATAAAAATTATTACTAATAAAAATATTAGTGTCAAAAAATAATATATAATCGTTATATCGACATGTACTGTTATAAAGTAATAAATTCAATTTCCCTATGTGTCTATTCTGTTGCTCGGTTAGTGCATATGAATATGGCAAAGCACAAGTAATAAATCTACATCCTATTCTATTATGAAGCATAACCATAACTTCAGTTAAATCTAATATGTCTCTTTTGGTGACTGAGAAGCAATCACCATACATAAAAACTACTGTTGAATTAGAATCTAGTAGTGAACTATTCTTTAAATTATTAACTAAAGTACTGAATTTAACTCCTGGGTAGCAATAGTTTGTAATAGGGCACTCAGTGTAGCTATTCATTATCTGACCTAAGCCCGATCCGATCAGGTCAGAAAAAATCAAAACTTTTTTATTAGGAATTAATGAATGGAAACGTGGATGTGAAACACCTCTGCCTACCCCTTCGGGGAAACAAGGCGTGATGCTATGTATTTTTGTTTTTTTTAAAAGACAACGCCCGCACTAGGGAACAAGCCCTGTGTCGCGGGGAGCTTTACAAACATGAAACTAACGGACACAAAGTACACCCAGACTAGAAACAAATATCTATGAATCACACAAATATTTGTCTCGTGTGGGAATCGAACCCACGTCACCCAGCACGGCGATGTAGTGGCGAGGCGATCACCTTAACCACTGCGCCACGGTGACAGTCATGTATGTATGTTTCCGTTTGGAATAGAAAATAAACCATCATCATCATATCAGCCCAATGACGTCCACTGTTGAACATAGGCCTCACCTAATTTCCGCCACAGCGAGCGATTTTGTGCCGCCAATATTAGAAATAAAAATTTGAAACAAATACCAGTTGTATTAGAATGGAATAAGCGACATGAAAACTCAAAGAAAACATTATTCAGAGTAGCGATTCTGAGCATTCACTTAATTAACATAAGCACTAAGTTTAATTGTCAAACAAGCAGTTGATATTTTTGATCGTAGTAAAATGAACTCACCTGTCAAATTAATATAGTTCAAACTCGAAGGCACTCCAAATTTCCACCTTGGGACAGTAATAAACAGCCTATCCTCATAAACCTCCAGACCCATAGGTATATTGTTCTCTGGTATAAAGCTCTTGTGTTCCAGAGCTTCCTCCCGAGATTCATGGGAGGGGAACTCAAAGTCCAACTGCTTCCATTCGTAAACTACTTGGAGCTGGTCCATGCATCCGCAGAGGTAGACCAGATAGAGAAGCATGAGGGTCTTGAGGGCCCCCATTTTGAAGAACTGGAATTAGAAAAATAGATTGTGTTAGGTTAGATTGTTATTAACTTGAGATTATTTAATATTTACTCTCCAACTGCCTTTTTTATACTCATATTTAAATGTGGTAAGCGGTTACTGCCTTTTTAGCCGTACTGCCCCCTAGACAAGTAGCAAATTGCTGATTCTGATAGAAATACATGAGACATCTGTTTAAATGTATTTTGTGTTTTAATTTTCCTATTCGTCCTTTGTATGTACAGTCGAGTTCATTAATATATTGGCATCATCAAAGATTCAATATATTGTGAGCGTTGTAAAACTCATTAAATACTATAGAACCTATGGATCAAAATTAAATATTATATGGATTTTCAACAAAAATATCTAATGACCAATATATTAATGAACTCGACTGTACCTATTATTTTCTTCAGTGTGTCTCATGTTTGTACCAATAAATGTTTCTATTTCTATAAATATTTAAATGTCACTTTATCACATTTGAACACATCTCTGACATAAGCTATCGACATGTCACGTGATCAATACAATGTACTAATTTGACATGTCGTTAGGATAGATAGATCGAATAGATTGCCACTTGTCTAGCCCCTCTGTGTTATTAATTATTATTATTATATTAGCTTCCACTGATTGGGTAACAAAAATTCCTAACTTTCGCATTTATAATATACTAGCTTTTGCCCGGGGCTTCACTCGTCATACTTTTTTTGTCCATTGCTCAGCTCCTATTGGTCATATCGTGATGTTATATAACCTATAACCTTCCTCAATAAATGGGCTATCCAACATAAAAAGAATTTTGAAAATCGTTTCAGTAGATCCCCCACTTTTTTGCGCAGTATTACCAGTATACCTCCACATAATACAATATTATAGATTGTTTTTCCAAAAAAATCCACACGTCTACGTCAGCATAAAATATTGATATAGGTACCTAAGTGCAAAATATCTACTTAACAGAAGAATTCGTAGCCTATCAAAACCCCAAATCCAATCAAAATAACCATTCGTTTAATTCGACAAATTCTTCATTTGTATACAAATTCCTTAGATAGTTGATATGATCATAACTATGGAACAACCAGCACTAACTCGTAGAAGCCATTAAAATTAATTTCGTTGCAAAGTAATTTGCAGCTGCATACTTTCATATCTTCACGGCAATTTGCAGTTACACACAACACTCGGCTAACTTAAATATTGCGCGTATTTGAAAATATTCATATCTGTACTATCAGATGCTTTAGTGTCTGTAGTGCATCGCTGTCATGCCCGCAAGACTGGACCGAAACGTTCGGGGAAGTACCTACTACCCTCCCACAGAATATCAACGGCAATTAACAGTATACACCTTTATTCCTACTTAATGCTAAATCTAATAGTTGTTCATAATCAATAGCAGAAACGATTCCAATAGGTTTTATAACATGTTATATTTTACTCAAAAATGTATTAATTTTTTGTAAGCTTGGACACCGTTTCAAGTGTATCAATGGCCGCCTAGAGCCTTGTGCCGCACCATCTACTCGCAACGATAAATAAATAAGTACAACTAAATAGCTACATAAACTACTGCAATTCGGCAATATTCGCGCGGCGGCAGCAATAAGCATGAAAGATGCTAGTTTAAATTTTAAAATTTGTTTTTAAACCACGTTTGCTATCAAGATTCAAACCTTATGATTGACCCTATCGATAAATGCCATTAAAGTACAGGATGTTACATTTTTGTGTTTTAACTACATAGTTCGATTGCCGGGTGTGGCAAGCGAATTGCCGATAGTCTTTTAATGTTTCTTTTTTAGAGTAAAAGAATCCTTTGAATAAAATTATCTATCTCCAATATTTAGAGCACTTTCCCGCCAGATGGCATTACAAAATTCCATATGTATAAATATTATTTAGTAGTATTTAATAATTATCTACCTAAATACATAGTAAGTACGTCGTATGTATCGTTTAGCGTATACATTTGGAAAGGAACGGGTATTGAACCTTGAACGAGGTCGGTGTTACAGCCTTGTTCACTAGGAAGTTTACAGGTCATATTGGGACGTAAGGACAATACAAATATGTTTCATTGACACTGATTAGTTAGGTACTTACGTTGTTAAATTATATAGGTATAAAACGTATAATACGTAATATGTTCTCGAAATGAAATGAAATAAAATCTCGTTTATTCATCTAGGTTACAAAGTACCACTTATGAAAGTCACAAGTTAAGAATGTAACAGGTTATCCGAAAAATAGTGTTAGCAAACTGCTGACACTATTTTTCGGAGCCTACGACCAGGTCGCTGACGGGGTGGAGTAATGAGAAGAACAGCTCCAACAGCAAGAACAGCCCCCGACGAATTTTCTTGGGATTGTTTTTACGCTACTTATTTTCTTTTCGTCGGGGATTTAAAATAAAGTTATTTAAACTTTTTATATGTTACGTTTCTTATTTTGTATAGATGTTATCGTCGTGGGTTTTTTCAAAATTTTTAATTTTGTTTTTTATACTAACAGAAAGAAGAGAAATAATACAGAAATCTGCACATCAGTAACGAAAGGGGTACCCCAAAGATCGGTGCTTGGCCCTATATTTTTTATCATCTTCCTAAACGACCTTGATGTGTACATACGCAGAGTCACGTCAGATACAAACATCGTCATATTCGCAGTTGAGACAAATGCGATAATTTCAGCTGGAGATATAAACACTTTACAGCTCAAAGTAAATAGTGCATTATCTGCTTTTGAACACTAGTTCTCTGTCAACTATTTAAAACTAAATGTAAAAAAAACAAGTGACAACAATTAAAAACATAGAAAGCATTTAAGTCGTTTCTGCATCTGTCAAAGTAGATGTAGTAGAAAAATAAAATAGTTAGGAGTTCAGATAGATTACTTATTAAAATGCTACGAATTGACCAGACAACATCGTGTAGAGATCAGTTTAGAAACTTAAAAAAATTGACTTTTCCATGTCTCTATATCTTAGTACTTTTAACTAATTTGATAAAAAATTTGGATAAGTTTGAGACTAAAGAAAAAAAGCATAAAGGATGAGCACACGCAGAAAGGATCTCAAAAGTGTGGCACTACTAAAACTAAACGTGGTTTATCATAGTGCTAAGGTGCAGGCTATACATGTTTTTAATAAACTGTCTGTAGAATTCAAAAGTACTTATAATTAGTGCCACCATCTTTAACAATAAAATAAAAGATTACCTGCTGGAAAAATGTTAGTACAGTGTTGAAGAGTTGGGCTAACAATGGTCAATTTATAAGTATGTTGATAAATTAATAAATGTTATGTTTTGTCGTGCAATTGGTTATATTATTAAATTTTTATTATGATGGTGAATTGTTCTATGTTGGTTGAATTATTTTATTGTGTTCAGGTTATTATTATGCTAGCAAATTATATTACCATTATTCATTAACTCTATATAATAAAATTTATAATATTTATTGTAATCTAGATGTAAGGCATTTCAACACTATATTTTGTTATGAAATAAATGACCCCTTATATTTATGAAACCCTTAGACGCCTCTTACGACACCTGCGCCTGCGCCGGGTTGAAATGCGATGTTTACAACATTGCTATTTTTATTGTTTCTTGTTCCTCTATCACAATAAACCGCTAAGGCAATAATTACATACTACAGCTAACCGATGGTTACAATGCGACGGAATCCTGTCAACATTAGAATTCAATACAAACTTAACATTTATAATAACTACCCGAGCTAATGTTGGAAACTTCACACCATAATAATCTTTAAAGCTTAAGTAGTTTGAGGTAAAAATAGCCTGTATTAGAACTTGTAACATCAGCCGATGCGTTTCTGCATTATCGCCAATATAAATAAGGTTTTAGGAACATGTTTCATAAGCTTATGATGGCTAGAAATACAGTATTTAGATCATAGCCTTCTCAAGATAATTAAAATCTCTTGTTCTATTATAAATGAAATACAGACACAGAATGGAATACTGGAATGGGACCACGAAGCGGTTTGCTATTTGGACATACTTTTGCTCACATTTCGATTTAAACTTTTTTTTGTTTGAAACCTTCTCCGCATATACGCGCCCTTAGGTAAAGAAGTATGAAATAAAGAGAGCCGCACACACACAAACACACCGTAAAGAACACAGAACACATGAAGTCAATCTCTGTTCTATCGTAAGGAATACTCCATCTGCATTAATTCAATACTGGACGAAAAAAAGATCTCTCTTGATACCGAAATCTGGTGATAATGTTCATGATATCTAATACAATGACACAATTTTTTTATATACAATATTTATTCGCCAAAATTTGGGGTTTAGTGAAAAAAATATATATGTATAATATAAATGTAACCACAATATATATATCAACCATTTACATTGACATTTCAGACATAATATATAACATTTCACTTTTATTATTAGTATAGATTTTAATGTTCTTAGAATTATATTTACTGTTATGTATACCAATAGATTTAATGGATTAGGGAAGAGACTGAGACCCACGACACAGGACAGGGTATCCTAGTGTGGGGCTCAGAGTACTTATATTTTCAGTAAAAGTGTACCTACCCTATTGTTTTGTTACTATAACATGTATTTTCCTGTACGAATGTTGGTTTCAAAATAAAGACTATTATTATTATAATGTTTTAGGTAATTTACCTTCAATCGCACTACCTGTTCCTATTATTGGTTATGAATCACTTCGATTATCCCAAGTTTTCCGTGCAGAGTTGTCTCTCCTTCCATCAAATATTTGTCATTGCTATTTCCTAGAACTTCTTACGGCCTAAATTCCTTAAAACAATAGTTCACGTGTTAAAAGACAAGATAATCGAACACAATACAAGCTGTTTTCAAACAATTGTTGCATACACAGACACACAATGCATTTACATTATTTAGCATCTGAACGTTTTGTGATGCTAAATTCTGTCTGTCGCTTTGTCAGCGGCGTGTGACGTCAACGCACGTTTAATTATGTACCACGTGTATGTATACTAGGTAAAGTTTAAAGTTATAAATTTAAGTTATTAATTTGTATTTATATACTAGCTGTCCCGGCGAACTTCGTAGCACCTACTTAATTTATGATTTTATTAAAGTATACCTACCTACCCTACCTACCTACCTACCCTACCTACCTACCTACCTACCCTACCTACCTACATAAAAACTAACACGACACACGGGTTCCGTACACACGGAGGCGCGAGTCGCCTGACCCCAACGCAAGGAGACGCGAGTCGCCTGATCCACACACGGGGTGAGTTGCTGGCGCCAAGCATTATGCTGAGCAGAGTCCAGATTCCCGCAGATGTGACATGCAGTAGGTACAATTAGTACAATTAGTCTTTTTCTTTGTATTATTCTTTTTTTTTGTTCTTATCTTAAGTACCTTTGTTCCTACTTGTATCACATGAATGTGGAGAATAATTATTTTTTCTTTCTTTCTTTCTTCGTCGGCATCACCAGGGATGATGATCTGTCAATGTATATTTCGGAGTTTGGGCGTTTTCTATTTAGAATATGTATGTACTCGTATTTAGAAATCTATACTAACATTATAAAGAGTAAAGATTTGTATTTTTGTAGGTAACGCGTAAACTTAAAACTACTGGACCGATTTCAAAAATTCTTTTGCCGTTAGAAAGATACATTATCACGGAGTAAGATATAACATCTGCGAAGTCCCGTGTGACTTCTAGTATGTTTATCAGTTGTCTAGATTCTTCCCCCTTATTACAAAATACGGACTAAGCATTAAACCAGGTACCTATAAATTGACAACTTTGGCACTAAAACAAACTTATGTCAATTTAAAACCGGTTTAATACTTAGTCCATATTTTGGCGCTGTAATAAGCCAATGTTTTGCTAATTCAGGGGGTGAAGCAGGGAAGCTGCAGCACGTGCGCCCCCCGCGCCCATCAACAATCCATCGCAAAGAACAAACTCGCATTCGCGTCAACCAGCGGCATTATTCTCGCGCCGCGCCGTCCGTATTCTGGTCGAACAAAATAATTTTATTTATATTTTTAAACCAAAAGTACTTAGTTTTTATCTATACCCGACTGCCAAGAAGGAGGGTAATGTTTTCGCGCGTATGTACATATATGTTGGTATGTATGTAGGCATGTCTGTTCCATTGTGACCTTCTGTAGCCTAAACGTTCGTATTTTTCCCCCGAGTGTCATAGGCTATGTGACGTCAACAAAAAATTAATATGGCGGACGGAAACTGTCTAAACAGAATTTTTTTTAGGGCTATCGCAATATGGATTCTAATTCAATTATACATATATGCACTATTACCGGTGGCTTCCATTGTCTCTTGTGATCTAAATAGCTTGACTGATTTTGAAGGGCAGGGTGATGGTGTTGTTATATTCGTATTCATCTCCGAATCTTGATAACTGAGAACTCTCTATATCTATACTAATATTATAAAGCTGAATAGTGTATTTGTTTGTAGGCTATACAACATCATGCTACGGCATGCGGAGTTTCGCTCACATCATTCTTTATTTAGCCACTGCTCAGTTCCTATTACCCGTATCGTGATGTTATATAACATACAAACAAAAACTCTTTTAGGATATTTTGGTTTTTTATGACAAAATTTACTTTATTATCATTGCAAAAAATAGATTACTTTACGATCTAAATATAGCAAACTGCGCGATGAAAATATTTTCTAAGTGTCATCTTTGTGACCTTTTTTTACGAAACTATTATAATTACATGAAATATTTTTAGGTAATTCTTTTCTTTAGATCCTCGACTTTATCCAAATTAATTTTCTGGTTTGTAGTAAGTATATACCGATACGGCAAACTGCGCGACAAAAAAATTGAGAGCTTTTTGGTGTTTCAGTTTGGACAACAAAAATGTCTGATTAAAAATACATACCTAGTTACGCCCTTTAATATATACTACAATAGCAAAGGTGAAATGAATTATTTAAACAAGGGTATCAATAAAAATACCTAGTGTTCAAACAATCTGCGACTTTCATATGTTATTTATTATTATTATATTATTATAATAGCAGCTAATAGTCATGTTATTGTAGGTGGTGCATTATTAATAGGTACATAAAAGTTTTTAATATAATTAATACAAGCTGAGAGATGAAATTGTTTGGGCAAGTTTTGCTTAGAGAAATATAGCGGAAGTACAGGTTTTGTGCAGTGTGTTCTGTTATGGTTGCTTTATAAGGTTCATGGTAATCAAACTATCATTGTCCTACTGCAGGCCTCGTGTCTTCTCTATCTAGAAAGCCGAGAGGGTTTAAGCCGCACACGCTGGCCTAATGCAGGTTAGTAGATCAGATATGCACTTAGAATTACTTCTGGAGTATGTGGATTTCCTCGCGGTGTTTTCCTTCCCCGTTACCATATGGTAAGTCACTTGACTAGTAGGTACATCCAGTCGGAATCGAACTCGGACCAAACAAAGATCTAAGAAAGTGATGTTGCGGGAATAGCTAGTGTATCTAACATTAAATGCATAATAACAATAGTACAATATGCCAATGATAGTCAAAGTAAAATATAGCATTTGCCAATGTTGGGCCAACGTGTAGCCGTGTAGCGCCTTTACAAAATCTGTCCAACGTTGGTCGCACAAATATTCGGCATGCCTAGAGGCACTACTGACGCCGTCACGTGGTTATGTCCACACTCACCTGAGGTCACAACACGTAATAGGTTAGCGGTTACTGTTTGACTTGTTTCATTATATAAACATTGTGTAGGCGTTCTACCATTGTTCAAAATTTTACAGTTCAGTCTGAGGACAAAATTCACCTGGCTCGACACAAGATCCCCATAGGATCTTGTGTCGAGCCAGGTGAATTTTTGTGCGTCTAAGCGTTTTTGCCATAAGTACTTATTACTGGGATCAGACTCAACGGGTCTCATAATTATTAATTTTTCATTTACTGATTGAATACAATAACAAAAACCGAAACTAACAAAATCTGGATAAGCTAAACACTGCCACCGACAGTGTTAGACTTTTTGAATGTGCCCGATAGTTATACCGGAAACATTCAAAAAGCCTAACCCTAACCGACACCGACTACACAAGTCATAGGAAGCGATAACTCTGTTTATTCTTAGCTACCGCTACTCAACAGTAAATTCCTTTATTGATGCAACGGTATTATTAAAAATAACTGCAGCGACATGAATAGTTAACTATTGTAGAATTATGAACGGACAATAGGCGTACAGACAGATGTACTATAAAACAACACAGGCCGTTATTAAACTAAATTAATAAAGTCACTCTTTAACCGTGAGAATGGTGTTCTATGTTCTGTGTCGAATTTCGTTGCGTGGAATCTTTTATAGAATTAGTTTATTTATTCGTCCACTAGCAGCACTAGTTTTAGCTACATGTTAGTACTTAAATGTAATTAACTTAGTAAAAAACTAGGACTTTACTAAAGCAAGATGTGAACAGAGATTCGACTTGGTCGATTTCGATTTAGCTATAAAATTTTTGAAAATTAGTATAAACAGAAATGTGTTATAGTATATACTATTGTTATCTGAGATAAATTGCACTGTATCGTTGCTATCACTGATCGGCTTATTTCCGCCCGCTCCACTATTTCTTTATTTTAATTTAGGTGAGCTTATATCTGCATTTAATTCTACCACTTCACAATGGGTATTAATAGATAAAGTTTGTATTGCTCAAATGAATCGAGAGCCCAGGTTATCAGTATTCCCGTGTGCCTCAAATTCATTATTCTCCAAAATTAATTTTCTCATACATTCATTACAAGGAGCACCAACAATTAAAAAAAATAACAATAATATTTAATTTTAGTCTTGGATCGTCTAAGGTACGATTCAGACCAACCGGCTCGCGTCGCGCCGCATCGGAACGGAGCCGTACGCGTACCGCGGCATGCGTACGGCTGCCGCGGTAGCCGTACGGGTGCCGCGGCAGCCGACAGCGTCCGCTGGAATCCGTACGCACTGCAAGCGCCCTGAAGTGCCGCTCTCTTTGCGCCGCGTATACGTAAAGTGAAATATTATTTAAAATATCGCTTGAAGAACACAACTTGAATGATTCGCTAGCTGTTGCTGCACCGTAATCTCCGTACGACACACGGCCAACCGGCTCCGAGCGGACCCGACGGCAGCCGGTCGGAGCCGGTCGGCCGTCGCGACGCGTCGCGGGATGCCGACGGAGGTAACTATGCGTAAGTTGCATGCAAATATGAACTGTAATTACTGTTGATACATTTCAATGTTCTTTAACGTATTGTAAAATGCCGCCCGGCGCGGGCCGATGCGAGCCGGTTGGTCTGAATCGTACCTAAGAGTAATATACCGGGCAGGAATAAGCCGATCAGTGATAGCAACAAGACCCATTCTGTATCCCTCATCGTAGTAATTCAATGTTAATTGTATACAAAGTAATGTCAATACCAAATAAATAATATTAACTCATAGCTTCCATTGTTCTTTATTATTACGGCATCAAAACATTTGCTTAATTAGAACAGATGTTATACTTATGCATACATAATTATTATTATAATATACCCTTTACAAAATAATATAATAAATAAATTATAAATTTCAATGTAGTATTTAGTTTGTTTTTTACTAAATTGTTTAAGCTTTAATTAATGTTAAATTAAACAAAGTTATAGACAATGCTATTTAACTATTTAGTTGAATAACAAGAAAGGTTATACAAACATATACAAACCCTATACCAACGCGTCTGGCCAGCGTGGTATAGTAGGCTAAATTCCCTCCAAAATATTTGGAGAAGACCTGTGCCTAGCAGGGGCGCATTATTGATATTTTAAATACCTTTAATAACAATCCTAACGAGGAATACACACGACTAAAGGTGGGTACTCTTAATATGTCGTCAACGGGCCAATTTCTCCATCATTGACAGCATCAGTAGCGCGCTGACGCTTTTTATGGAAATACTACATGCGGCTAATCTGGGTCATTGACTGGTGACTCGCATAACTAGACATTTACGTAATCTACACATATTTATACTAGAGGTAAAGTTATAAGTGTGTTTCTTAGAGGAGATCTACTGATACGATTCTATAAAAAAGGGAAAAACTTTTGGATTTTTCACCTGACTGCCGAAATAAAGAAAGGATTTTTTAGAGATAAATATTTTTGTCTCAGAAATTCTATGATTTATGGTTTTCTGCAAAAAATATATTTTTATCATTTTAGCATCATTATTGAATGATGCTAAAATGATAAAAATATAGTCATGGCGGCAAAGACAGTTCTAGAGAAGAAAAGAGAACTAGAAAGAAGAGAAGGAGACTTTAGAACTTAACTTATTAAAATGTCCCATTTGGTGAACGAACCCAAAAAGTTGCAAAAAAAAAACAAACAAACACTTGTAGTATACGAAATGTAAGCAACAGTTTCACCATCAGCTACCCATTAATGTCCCACTTCTGGACTCGCGTCTCCTCTCTTCTATCTAGAGAGCTGAGAGGGTTTAGACCCTAATCCACACATGCTGGCCTAATGCGGGTTGGTAAGTAACAGTTTACGATTGGCTAAAAAGTAAATTCAAACCGGTATAATTCAATGCCAGTTATAATATACTGGGTTATATATGGCTGTAGCCTTGTGAGCGGAAATAAATTATATAATAAGATATGATCCGTACATGTGTGTGTAAGTACTTAATATAAGTATGTATAGTTAGTGACTAAGAGTTTATCGACGGGTTTTTGTAAACGAAAGTGGATTTTCCAAATTTTATATCAAATAAGTCGAAGCAGGATATATCACATAAACTGTGATACTTTTTGGCTATCATTATCATTATAATTTCAACCCATAAACGTCCTACTGCTGGGCACGAGTCTCCTCCAAAGAATTTGGAGGGAATTTGGCCTACTATACCACTCTGGCCAGACGGGTTGGTATAGGGTGTAGTTTCGAATTTTCTTTTTCTCACAGTGCTCTTGTCTGCCTAAGGTTAGGTCCCTTAGTCGTCTTTTACGACACCCACAGGTTGAAATGGGGTAGTGACATTATGTAGTGTGAGAGCCCGGTGGGTAACCCCCACTAGAATTTTGTCGTCCACCTGGGGACTTCGACCTTAAAAAAAACCACAGCCGTAATTTGTGTTCTTGCTGTTTAGTAGTTGTATCTAGAGCTCATCGGGGTGGAAAGGAATTTGAAGGGTTGCCCACACGCTCGTAATATTTCTTTTGTCGTGAGATTAAAGTAACCGCTTGGCGCTTACCATCAGGCGGGCCATTCGATTGTCTGTCTTCTCCGTCATTGTATAAAAAGAACTTATTTTTTTTACAATTAGCCATTGTTTATTTCCCACTATTTATATTTTCATTATCAGACGTATCTACAGTCCACTTAGCTCGCATTCTTTACTTAACGCAAGTGTAGTATTTTTAATTAGTTTGGTGCAATTTTCACGGTCACTAAACATCGTGAAACGCTTATTAGAAACCGTGTTCAAATTTGATTGTTATAGACATAATCAAATTTATTACTACATTCGTACGGGAATCAATAGCTACGATAAACTGGGCCGAGGGGGTTACTCTGAATTTCGGCATTCGATTCGGTCGGTTTTGATGTCCCTGTCAAATGTAAGGAAATTTAAATATGGTCGCTGTCACTTTCAAGCATTTGACAGCGACATCAATATCAACTACTCAAATGTCGAAATTCAGAGTAAGCCCCCTGATTCTGACTCGTCGGATCGCTCCCGGATCGTAACCATTTTCGAATTTTAGTACGACTTATTTTACGGCGTAAGGTTTTATATTAAAAAATAGTTTACCGAATAGAAAATTAAAAACTGATAATCTAATAAGATTTTTTCAACAACCATCTATTTCTTTAACATTATGTTTTTTAGCTGAGCCCAGCAGTGGGACGTATGTGGGTTGAAATGATGATGATTAATGATGATGTTTTTTAACTTTAACTACACTGACATTTTCGGCGGAAATACCAGGTTTACTAAACTCTAGGTTTATTGTTATGGCTTGCAAATTGGCTGTTTTGTTGGCGAAGGTGGTAGTTGGCCGAGGAGCTGATCTGACACCTCAGGAGACAAAGTTATTTTCTCCTTTCCACCAATAAGCTCCGGAGTTCATAACTAACTAATACAACTTCGGACTGCCTAATTTTAGCTAGAAATGTAACTGTCAGAAATGTATATAGGTATCTCTTTCGGCATTTTAACCCAAACATTATAATAATACAGAAATCCTATATTACCTAAGTCGTATAATTCTCTTGACAAAAAAACCAAACGTAAAATAAGTAAATTGGAGGAATTTTCGGTTGCTATTGCTTGAGAAAGAAACCTTTACTTAATTAAAATTCATAACGTGTCTAATTCTTTAGTCCAATTATAACGGACTATTGTCCGACAACCGACGTCACTAGACACAACAGACAAGACACAATAAGCAGAAACCCACCACGTCACACCAACACGAATACTCATTACATCTAGAAATCCTGTTCGCAACAATTATCTCAGAAATACTCGTATCAAATACAATGACAAACTTCATGCTTATAATTGTTTCGTAGGAAATACCTTCATTTTAATTGCCATTATTGCAACTTGATTGGTTTTCTGAAGTGGCAAAGATTTGTTCCGACTCGGGAATCAAACCGGAGACCTCAGAAACCGCAACCGCATGGACTAACACTGCGCTACCGAGACAGCCGATATTGCTGAGCCACACCTGTCCCAAGCTCAAGGATTGCTCAATATTAGAGGCAGTTAAAATTCCACTTGTCATACAAGGTGAACTGGTATCAGTTTAGGAGTAAGGTCTATGATATTTCTTTCTATTTGTTTAGCATGTGATTTAAGCTGGCCCACGCTATGATAACATTCAATTATATGCTGTTTAAAGTTTACTAAGCAACACATAGTTCTTGTCTCAGGGCCTAGTGCGAGAGGCCAAACCCGTCTGGCCAGCGTGGTATAGTATGCTAAATTCCCTTCACAATATTTGGAGGAGACCCGTGTCCAGCAGTCGGAAGTTTATGGGTTGATATTATAATGATTTTAATATTATGTTATGTTTAAGATTTTAGTAAAATATTTCAATTTTTTTTTGCTACAAACAAAATTTTATTTTTCTACATTTCTGAAGCAATCAATTAATGATTGCATTCATAAAATTCAAATCAATCAAAATACTAGTGTCGGCAATATAACGTCATCAATACTGGTAGAGTGTGAATGATTAATAATAGGTTGTATGAACGTCTATTGTAATAAGTACTACATTATTGTAGAAATTGTACAAACGCGTTGTACTATTCATAGTACGTTCTTTGTTGCTAATATCATAAACATTACTTTGCAATTTAAAACAGGAAATATTGTAGTGCAGAATTTGTTTAGTCACTGATTGATTAATTATATTATTATTAACTTTACAATACGTACAGTAGAACAAAGTCACCTTTCTCATGAGTCTGTTCGTTTTTTGTTTAACAATACAATTTGTTCAAATGTTCAATTTGTTGACTGGCCTATTGGTCTAGTGGTTCACTAACCACACCCTGACTGCTAAGCCGGAGATCGTGGGTTTGATTTCATCCAGGACAATTTTTTGTGTGATGAGCATGATTGTTTGTTCTGTGTCTGGGTGGAATTTATCTATATCATCAACAACCCATTAAGTATCACTGCTGGGCTCGGGTCTCCTTTCCTCTAACTAGAGAGCTGAGAGGGTTTTAGGCAATAATCCACACAGGCTGGCTTAATGCAGGTTGGTGGATCAGACATAACCTTAGAATTTCTTCTGGGGTATGTGGGTTTTCTCACGATGTTTTCCTTCACCGTTAGCTGATGGTAAGTCATATGACTAGTACATATAAATTCCACAAAAACAAATCCACAAATCCAGAAATCCACATTGGCATTGAAGTTCGGAATCGAACTCGGACCGCGAGTTTAGCACGCCCCGGTCTCTTATTCATTCCACCATCATCGCTCTACTTATTTATAATAATGTATGTATTTACGCCACTGCGAACGGTCCTGTGCCGACTGCAACTAACGGCCACCCGCCATCATGACCAGGTCGTCGGTCCATCTGGTGGGGGGCCGTCCCACGCTGCCCCTTCCAATACGTGGCTGCCACTCGAGAACCTTTTTCCTCCATCGGCCATCAGTTCTACGAGTGGCATAAATTAGGCTCACCTAATTTACACCACTCGTAGAACTGAAGGCCATAGGCCTCAGCCTATGTTCAGCAGTGGACGTCGTTGGGCTGATATGATGATGATGATGAATGTATGTATTTACAAAAAAAATGTAATTATGTAGTACCTATATATCAGTTGTTTAGTACCTACCCATAACACAAGTAAATATACCTAACTGTAAAAAAAAAATTGAAAAAAAATCAACTGTTATGTTTATGATAAAGATACAATTATGGTATTTTTTGATATCATAGTCAGTTGTTTGCAAATGACAGCAACCACATTTATATTTGCAAACATTGAGATATGTCGAAATCATCATAGATACTGGACGGTACCTGTACCGATTAGGGTAGTATTTGTGTCTAAAATTACTATTTCCAAATACAGATGAAAATAAAGCCTATTATTAAATACTCAGAGCACATTTTTGCAATTGTGGATTGTCTCACACATGCAAAAGGTTAAACCAAGAGACCACTATAAATTCAAAAAGTCGTGATGAGCAAGTATCTGTAGGCACAAGTTCAATTAAATGTAATAGTCTGTGGAAAATTTCTGCGAGCTTTAATCTTAAGCTTGACATTTCATTATGAACATATACTTAATTTAATTTAAAACTTTTAGTTTATGCCTATGGCCTTGTGTATAAGAATTGACAGTGAAATATTACTTATGCCAGAATAAATAATGTATTGATCGGTGTTATTTTTGGCTCAATAATTGGGAAACTCATGCAATTATCTCTCTGACGAGCACTTGACCGGTTTTTTAACCTTTTGATCGCCACGTCAAATCGGTATCGCCGTGCCTAGTGCTAAGCTTTTAAAATACAGTACATTTTTGACGTGCCATGCCGTCATTGGCGTAGTGAGCACATTTTCATTTTACGTGTATAGACGTCTCTGGCGTTCAAAGGGTTAATCGTTTGAAAACAGCGCTAAGTACTAAGGAGTACCTAAGCCCTGTGTTGTGGACACTTTACAAACATATATTCAGGGACTCAAAGTACGACCACACTAAGAATTACATAGATCAGAGAATCAGAACCAATTTGTATAGTTCTCAAAATAGAACTTTAAGCCATTGAGTTTTGATCTATTTTATATTTGGCAAGGATTCTCAAGAGCATTCATTATTTTTAATATATGCAATTAAAAATAGACCGTACCTAATTCAAATGCAATAAACTAAACAACTTTATACATTTTGTTTCATAGAATATAAGTAAGTTGAAGGTTGCGAAGTAGTTCTGAGAACATTTATAATATGTTAACTTTGCTCCGACCTTAAGTTATAACAACTAATGTAACTGTTGTTCATTGACCCCAGTTAATATTCAAAACATCTTTTAGATAAATCATACTTTAATCATAGCCACCGTCGTTTTTATTATGAGTCATTCACATATATAAATAGTATTATTCTGCATCATTTATAAATATAAATACTGCTATTATTATAAGGGTATTAGATATGCAAATGACAACTAAACTTAAGCAAGTCTAAATAAAAATAAATTAAAGATTACGATTTATGTACATAATTAGGTGTCGATGTCGATATTAAGGTAGTATTCCGTCGTCTACGCGATAAAACTACTTTCAATGTATTTAAAGTTTCTTATAAATAAAACGCGGATTCGATATGCCAAACTGGACAAATAGAATTTTAGACACACGCAATTTTAAAAAAGCTGATTTCCACGATCAAATTTAAAAGCAAACGAGATTTTGTGACGAATTCTTCGAACAGCATCCAGTCGAATAGCACCTAACATATTCCTCGAATAGCACCTATCAATAGTTTTGCAAGGGTATTCGAAAAAAATGCACCTAGCAAAACTATTGATAGGTGCTATTCGAGGAATATGTTGGGTGCTATTCGAGTGGGTGCTGTTCGAGGAATTCATCGATTTTTTACGTCTGAGACAAAAAGGTTATATTGGCATGCATTTAAAGACAAAAAAGTAAATTTCCTTTTAAAATCCTTCCGTATATTATGGTAGCTAAGTGGATCGATTAAGTCGGTACAGCAACGAACGCGTGTGCACAGTAGGTCACGGCGACCTAGTGCAAGTAGCCGAGCAGACACGCGGCGGGAAATATTACATACGTGATACATTGTGAGACATGTGACTCGTAAACGTAATGCGTGAGATTGAGACAAATAGCGACCAGCTATTGGGTTCATCATATCAGCCCAACGACGTCCACTGCTGAACATAGGCCTCACATAATTTACGCCACTAAGAACGGTCCTGTGCCGCCTGCAACCAACGGCCGCCCGCAGCCCTGACCAGGTCTTCGGTCTATTTGATGAGGGGCCGTTCCACGCTGCGCCTTCCAATAGGTGGCCGCCACTTGAGAACCTTTTTCCCCCATCGGCCATCAGCTATGTGAGCTATGTGAGCTATGTGCCCTGTCCACTTCCACTTTAGCTATTGGGTTAAGAAGCTTAAAAAGACCCGATAGCTTTTCACCCTTTTCTCTTTCTGACTATTATATTTTGACTGAGATTTCTAGAGACAATTGCTTAAAAGACCTATACGATAAAAGTTTATGTATGTTGTGTTTTTACGTAGAAGGTAGACAAGGAAAACTCAACATAGAACGTGATAGAACCCACTTAAACTTGACTAACATGATAATAGAGGCAATATCCTTTGTTGGCAATGACGTAATGGCTTGTTATTTCCGTAGACTGCGTTTATTTCTTCTTCATCTTAATTTGTTTTAAATAAAATTTAGAGAAGGTATTTTTACCTGCTATCTATTAGATTCGACTGGCCTGTTGGTCTAGTGGTTAGTGACTCTGACTGCTAAGCTGGAGGTCGTGGGTTCGATCCCCACCCAGGCCAAATCTTTGTGTGATGAGCATAAAGGTTTGTTCTGTGTGTCTATCTATAATATGTATACAAAAAAAAGTAGTAAGTATAGGGTTTTGTTTCGAATTTTCCTTTTCTGACAGTGCTCTTGTCTGCTTATGGTTACTCCTTTAGTCGCCTTTTACGACACCCATGGGTTGAAATGTGGTAGTGACATTATGTATTCCCGTCACTACATGGATTGAATTTAGTAGCGCGCCAAAATTGTTTCTAAAAAAGTACATTATTTGCTTTTTATAAAATAATATAATCATCATCATCATCATCATATCAGCCCAACGACGTCCACTGCTGAACATAGGCCTCACCTAATTTCCGCCACAACGAGCGGTTTTGTGCCGCCCGCATCCAAATAATATAATATAATAATATTCTACCACATTCACACAGCGCCATCTAGTCCCAAAGTAAGCAATTATATTTGCTTGTGTTATGGGTACTAAACAACTGATATACTACTTAAATACATTTTTTTTTGTAAATACATACATATTATAGATAAATTACACCCAGACACAGAACAAACCTTTATGCTCATCACACAAATAACAAAGATTTGTCCTGGGTGGGGATCGAACCCACGACCTCCGGCTTAGCAGTCAGGGTCACTAACCACTAGACCAACAGGCCAGTCAAATAATGTGTATCGCAATAATATGTTAGGTCAATCAGTATAGTTCGTCGTATTAGTTTAATTATCCTAAATTATCGTATAAATGATAACAAAAATTGTAACATTTGACAATTATTTAACAATCTCTACACAATTACATTACTAAATAACAACCTAAAAGTTACGCAGCGCGAAATATAATTGGGCTATAAATCAATTACTGTTTGTTGCTTTGTACAAACGCGAACACAACCAACTGTGTACACTATGACACACAAGGGTTTTATACCTACTCTATTATGTATTTATTTAAATTTTCCAACACTACTGGGTCGAAATTCTACCGTTTACTGATGGGTTTTATGACAAATGACATGATATTGACCTACTTGTAAAATTAATGTTTTAAAGTTTGATTTACACTAAACATAAACCGATGTGTTTCGTGATTCTTGGGTATACCTAATAGCTGGTAAACATCTTAAACATTTTATGCGTTAGAGGCAATCAGCCTATATAACTAAAGTTAGCAATACACAATAGAGATGAAAAAATCATCCAAAAGATTCCGAAAAGGTTATTCTAAAAAAGAGGTCTTCAGTCCAGTTGTTAAAATGGCCTTCAGCCCCAATAACTTAACGGCCTTCAGCTAAAAATCTAAAAGGCAGAAAAAAATATAGTTAACGTTAAAGTAGCCAAATTAAATGGCAAACAAATTTATTGAAATTACATTATTAAGCAACCAATGACGCGAGCCTTTCAATCCCGTGAATGCCCGTTTGATAGCAAAGTATTACTTGCCTATGTAAAGGTATCTCAGTTTCATATATCCTATCTGAGTGTAGGCGACCCCGACACCATTGATTTAAATTCAAATTTGCGTTTTAATTTCACTAGCTGGAACTCGCAAACTATGCCACTCCTATAATACAAGTATAACTCCGATACACCTTTAATGTAAGTTATTAGCTGATGTGTGCCTAGTGCAGTGTGAATCAAACTTTATAATTATGGCCGAATACAAAAGAAATAATAACTATGATTTTCTAGCATCGAATTGGTTTAATGATTCACTAGAATGGACTAAAATTCTGGAGGCCATGAGAGAAATTTATAACAACCTTGCCAAAACCACTCTTCTATATTTATCTATAACTGGTGCTCATATTTGTTTAAACAACTGTACGCTATTATGCGAAACGCATATCGTATCTATAGTAAATCAAAAGTCGTATGTGACATAAATTACTTAATGACATTCTTTGCATTCTTAACTTAATGACAATGAAAACAAGATTGAATTTGCCAAACAAACGAAGAGCATGTTATGCCTTTTTTCACTAAATATCCTTTGGCTTACTATTTGAGTAATTTTAGACCGCCAACATTGGCATCGAATTATATGAAGGAAAATAATGCAATATAATAAAATACGGGTATTTGCCCACAGCAACAGTCCACTCTTGGTTTTTTTTGACGACACTTGCGACTGTGGAACACGAGGTTTCACCATACATTTGATGTCCACCAAATGTTCAATTTAGGTGTACTTAGTATCTATTTACGTACTTTGTATTTATTAATTATGTCTATGAAGTCCCTCCACAGTAATTTAAAATTAAATGCGATGTATTCTCAAAAAACACCACAAAATTATCATTTCCTCCCTTTCAATGTTTTGTCTAAACCACTTATTCTAAGCCAAAAGTAATAGATATACCTAGTCATAAATAACTAACTTAAAAACCTATTCCTCGTCTATGGTAAATTTTCTGGAAAAATAGACCAATTTAGAATAGAATAGAACAGAAGAAGTTTATTGATTTCAAGTCTTACAGCATTAATTTCTTATATCTATTACATAAGTAATGAAAAAAAAGAAGTAAAACTATAATACCGAAAGCAAAGGGTTCAGGCGTCAGCTTATGCTTGGGCCCCATAAGGAGTTACCGAACGCTGGTTTTCAGCTAAAACACACTTACACACTTCATAAGTCTGAAAATCATCTAGACCGAAATTTAGCAGAGCGTGTAGCGTTAATTATTTTAAAACATTCACTGTCAAGATAATTATGCTAGGCCCTTATACAAACATAAACATTATAACCTTCTTTATAAAGTTAATTTTCATCTAACAAAAACATATAATTTAGGCGTAATTTTACTGCAATATAAAACCTAAATTAAGGGCAGTAGATTCAAAATCCCTAGATATACTTTTAGTATCTTTTAGCGTTGTAGGTGGTAACTATATTGACCTTAGTAATTTCGCTATTTGCTAACCTTAAGCAATGTATGAGTATTGCATTGAATTTGTATGAATTATAATATCTGCACTACTTTTAAACGCATGAAAATTATAAGACTGAAGTGCATCTGACGCAGTCTTGTTTATCAAGTAATTCAGAACTAGTGAATTAACGCCTATTTGATTAGTATTATCTTTTAAATGGGACTGGAACTATAAAATAAAAGCAATGTAAAAATGTTTAGGTGCATTTTCCCAAAAGATGCATTAATATTCTTCGTTAAAAACATCGCCACTTTGATGCTCGGTGACAACTTAATGTTTGTTGTGGTAATTAAGTATGCTCTTACGTAATCTAACAGTTCTTAGAAAGTATATGATACCGGTTAAACAAGAAATTTAGCAATATACATTTCTATGGTCATAACCATGAAGTGTCAATGCAGTATATTTACATATGACACAACGAGACACAACTAACTTATGTCTGCTGCTTCACTCACAAGGCCTGGGTGCATAACACTGGAATTATAAATATCGCACTCACAGTAGAAAGAGAAATGCCGCTAAGTAATTTTGAACCTTAAATTTATAAAACCAGGGTTCCGAAATATGATAAAGAGAAGTTAGAATAAATTTTAGGTGCACCATCTTTATGTAACGTCAGTCCAAAATAAATTCTCACACTTATTTTAGGCTTATCACTTCATAACTCTTCCAATATACGTAGCGCTATAACTACATGAATACAGTTTTCGGATTTTTTCCTTTACTTGTGCAACTTGATATTACTTCTTGTTAAATTTCATGATTCTAGGTCAACGGTAGCGTCGTTACTGATTGGGGATAGGCGTAGACTCAGAGACTTTGGTGTAGGACTATCATAGTAGCTTACGAGAGGTTGTAAGTAAATCACTCGGAAGAAAAATACTGATATTTGACATCTATTTCTTTACAATTTAATAATTATTTTTACCGCACGAGACTCCTAACTCCTACCAAAAACTCGTAGTCTGAAGGGCTGCCCGGCTCCGAAGGCAGTGCCAAATCTTTGCCAATTGCGGAATTGTTTGTCGCAGCACGAAATTTAATAATTTTAAAAAGCTAAGTCATAGGTCCACCAATCCTTGAAGTGGTGATTTTTAATGAAACTACATGAGTTTGCCCGAATATATCCATAGCCTGATAAACGCAGTTAACGTAAATACATTCAAGTTATCGTAACCGTTCAGAGCCGCGTATCGAATTTCAAGAATGCAACGTAATTACTACCAGATCAAGACTTGACCACTATTTCTTTGATTCTCGTAAATCTTAGTATTTTATTGACGTCTTTTACTAGTTTTCAATTTGCTTTAATTTGTTGTTTTTTATTCGAAAGTTATGTAAGAATATAATTCACTAATTTGATATGATGATAATATTCAGTCATTTAATTTTACTTGTTCATCATGTTCATAGTAGCCGCATGTAATAAGTCTTCCATGTTTGTTTTTATCTTGCATTCTGTCTATAATATCTATTTTTTATTCAGTGTTATATCATCATTACAACCCATAAACGTCCCAATGTTAGGCACAGGTCTCCTCCAAAAATTTTGGAGGAAATTTAGCCTACTATACCACACTGCCTACACAGGTGTTATATAACGATGACTTATTTAAGTTTAGTTTGATTTCATAGACATTATTAGATATCATATAGGTACTCTTAGTTAAGTTTAGTCTCATAATAATATATATTTTGTAAACTAATACTACATTCATTTTCTGGTCTTTTGTATTGAAAAACACACAAAGCTGAACTTTATTAATTTCTACTTATATTATTATATTTTCTGTAAAAGATCCGAACTCAAAATTGCAGAACTGATGGCTGATGGGGGAAAAAGGTTCTCGAGAGACGGCTACATATTGGAAAGCGCAATGTAAGGCAACCCCCCACGAGATGGACTGACGACGTGATAAGGGTCTTTAGATGCAGGCGGCACAAAGTCGCTCGCTGTGGAGGAAGATAGATGAGGCGAATGTCCAGCAGTGGACATCATTGGGTTGATATGACGATGTTCTTCTTCTTATCTTATCGTGTGGGCTTGAGGCAGACCCTGGTGTTGGAATTTATCAAGTCCCCCAGAAGGCTTCCAACTTGACTTAACGACTACCACATTAAGTGGTAACTTATAAGGCTTAAAAATAAAGGGCTATAATATATGTTTTGGAGCTTGTAATTAAATAATTTTTAAATTTGCATGGGCTTTTCGAGTAGATTTATTAATAATAATTAATTATTGATTACATTGTCACTACTCAGCTCCTATTGGTCGTAGCGTGATATTATATAGTCTTCCTCGATAAATAGGCTATTCCACACTAGAATTTTTTTCCAATTTGGTTCAGTAGCTCCTGAGATTAGCACGTTTTAACCAAACAAATTCTTCGGCTCGAACAAATTAAGCATAGATTAATCTGTGGTATCCAGCCCAAACACTGAGCGAGGGTTGAACCACTTGCAGCCAAACATTACTTGGTCAAAATATGGAACCAAACAACCAAATCAAAAGCATTACGCATAAAATTAGCATTTTCTAGAATACCTGTATCTACTCGTGACCGCCATAATGAAATTATAATGAAATATTGAATGTTGTTATTATCGTTTTCAAATGCAAATTGTATGTACGTATGTCCACCTTATGTGATGCTCAATCAATCAATTTGACTGTCACCGTGGCGCAGCGGTTAAAGTGGTCGCCTCGCCACTACATCACCGTGCTGGGTGACGTGGGTTCGATTCCCACACGAGACAAATATTTGTGTGATTCATAGACATTTGTTTCTAGTCTGGGTGTACTTTGTGTCCGTTAGTTTCATGTTTGTAAAGCTCCCCGCGTCACAGGGCTTGCTCCCTAGTGCGGGCGTTGCTTTTTTAAAAAAACTAAAAAAAAAACTAAACACAATCTCACATAAGTGCAATATTACACAGATAGGGTAGACAGGGCATAGTGGGAAAGCTCCGTTTAAACTGGGGAGTTAGAAATACTTATTTAAAAGAATTCTTGGCTTCTTTTAAAAAATAAATTATAAAAATGTTTCCAAAGATGTCAGGCGAGCTAGTAGCTCACCTGATGGCTAGGAACCATCGCTTATCAACATCAACGATACTTGACAACCAAACGGACCTTGAAATGAAATCCGTAAAATTGCCAACTTTAGATACAAAAACAACCCTTATATCAATAGTGGTCCTATACCCTTCTCTACTTCTAAAGGCCACCACTCACCAGCAAAATTTTATCCTATTTCTTTGTCTAAATTTAAGTCAATATGGTCTAAAAACAGTTTCCCACACGCACGCACGGAAACTGAATTTTAATAATGCAATCAAAATTAATCTATTTCAGCTAATAGCTTTCATAGTGCTAAAATAGATAACAAATATTTCCGTAATTATTAACTGCATTGCATTATGATAATTGCACTATTTTGGTCGTAAGTAAAAATTAATGATTTCAAGGATTTATCAAGCAACTCGAATGAATAAATTATAAGAATATTTTATTTGATACCAACAAACCAATTACAATAATATGTAAATATATCATCATAATCATTTCAACCCACAAACGTCCCACTACTGAGCACTGGTCTACTGTGCACGACGGTTTTGTATAGGGTTTGTTTCTAATTTTTTCTTTTCTCGCAATGCACTTGACAGCTTAAATGTCACTCCCTTTTTCGCCTTTTACGACACCCAAGGGTAGATGGGGTAGTGACACTACATATTCTTACTACACGGATAACACTATGTATTCTTAATCCGTCACTACACGGATAGCACTATGTATTCTTAACCCGTCACTACACGGATAACACTATGTATTCTTAACCCGTCACTACACGGATAGCACTATGTATTCTTAACCCGTCAATACACGGATAACACTATGTATTCTTAATCCGTCACTACACGGATAACATTATGTATTCTTAACCCGTCACTACACGGATGTGGATATATAATTTGTAATATATAACTTTTGGACCCCATTTGATACTTATAGCTATAGCCCGTGGTGCCGGGTGTTACTTAATTAGCAATATTCCGCAGCTTTATAATAAGAGTAGTGTGGTTTTTCCCTGAAGAGGAAAGACTTTAATATTAAAAGAGACAAAAAATCTGTAGTTAATGTACAAGCAGGATGACTCATGACTACACCTTGTATCGTGATCAAATTTAAGGGCATTCGAGTTGCTAAGTTACGGGTCGATAAAGTGTCTCGAGTCTTCGTTTTATTCTCCAAGTCACGCAAGCCTTAGCCTGAGATTTTTTTGCTCTCTTTATCTAATCTACTTTACATTCAACCTTCATAAAGGATGTAGAAGTTAAAAGCCGTGCATTCCTATCTTTTGAGTTCAAGTGGGGCCGCAAAAAGAAGAATATAATCAATTCTTATATTCAAATGTATCTGTCTGTTAAGTTTGATAACTTAAACAGCGAAGGAATCAGATAGATCCTATTCTAAGATCTGGAGAAGTACCTATATGTGATTTTATTATTGGAGTCGTACCAGGAGGTAATATAATTAGGAAAAACAAGAGAGGACTGGTGATTACTTCACCAACTAGAACCCAGCTTCCTATATTATGAGAGGGAACTTATTAATACTTATTGGAAAAATGATAAATTGATGATAGATTCTTGCTGACACAGATAATAAAATAAAATATAGAGAAAGCGAAGGTAAACTGTATTTATATTTGATCCTTTTTATTAAAATAAATTCTTGTACCTGAAAAAGCAACCGTGCCGCGCGGCAAACTTTATAAACAGACAAAACTTAGACTTCTAAATAATACCTGTGGATCACACAAAAAATAATTTGTGTCGGTCTCGAGCCCAAATCGCTCGTTCCAATTTAAATAGCGTAGTCTTTAACCGCTAATCTAGTCATGCAATTTTTATAAGTCCTTGTATGTGTGTCTATTCCATTATGAGATACTCCATTATGAGATGCCTTCGCCGTATAAATACTATTCCTATCTAATCTATCTGTATGCCATAATTTGATACAGATCCATTCATCCATCCTTACTATCACATTTTTAATACTAGTTGAATGAAAAAAAGAAATTTTTCATCTAGAATTGCATCATAATTATTATAATATTCTACGAGTATTTCTGGTTGGATAATCCTTAAATGCGTAGGAGCTTGTTGCAGAATTTTAGCGCTCTCATATGACCACATCCTAAAAAATGCTTTGATTAAAATGATCGGAATTCCCTTAAAAAAATCAAAAGCACTCCTTACACAGATGATTAAAAATAGATACAAGATAAGTAGTGTATCTAATTTAAGAAAAAAACACAATGACTTTTTTACTTTTGAACAACAAATTAATAAACTTTTTCAAAATGATTTAAATTAAAAGAACTCCAATCTTTCGCGTTCCAGTGTAGAAACCGAGTCGAAACCGTTACACTAAACCCAATAATTCTATTTATCAAAGTTATAAACAAAACAACTCGGTACTCACCTTATATTTCTTCGATAACTCGGATAAAAGTTATAATAACGAGCACAAACTTTATAGAGGTCGTATTATACGAATTATTTTACACAAACACACGTCCTATCGAACGAATAGCGGTACGCGACTGACTGAGGCTAAGGTATAACAAGCTAAACAGCCTGGACTAATGCTATTGGCGTGCTTACTATGGTTACCATTATTTTATACTCGCAATTTTTCTCTTTAAAAGAATATCGCGTGCTTCTTTTAGCTTATAGAGGGGAAAAGAGATGACAAATGTTGTGATTTGATTACGAGAATTGAGTGAGTTATTGCCCCGTAGTAAAACCGCAGTGTTAGTGGGAATAGTGTGCCGATACTTTTGGATATTTGGAAGACATTTATTATATAAAATTTTTCTTCTAACATATTTGACCGTAATAAAGCCAAAGATAAAATAGTTGAAACCAAGGTAGAGCGCTGGAATGATACTTGGCGCAGGATAAGTTTATGCGTATAACAACAACAGAACAACGAAAACAGAAATATTGGTAAACAAAATGTCTTCATCTTTTTTTGCCCGTTTTGTGTAGGGTTGGCTTTTGTCTCTCCTAATATTTTTCGCCAAGACAAACCAGGACAGTTTGTCTTGACGCAAAAATATTAAAAGAAACACAACGCACACATGTCTTACTTACCTATATAGATATGCACACTACATTAAATTTCTTTGTAACTCCTCCATCTTACTTTAAATTTTAAATTTCTTATTAAATTCGTTGTTCTAAAACAGTAGGATAAGCTGTCTCTGAACTCCCGGGTTTCATACATAGTTCGGTGTTCACACATGTTCATCTTGTTAATCCTGGCTTACATGAGTCATAGGACATACATACATACCTACTTATTATAATTATATGTAGGTAAGTATGTATGTATTCATTCTTCTTCCATTCCAACCGTGTAGTGGCGGATTAAGAATACATACCTAATGTCACTATCCTATTTCAACCCGTGGGTGTCGTAAAAGGCGACTAAGGGAGTAACCTTAGGCAGGCAAGAGAACTGTGAGAAAAGGAAAAGTCGAAACAAACCTTATTAACCAACCCGTCCCCGTCTGACCAGCGGGGTATAGTAGCAGTGCCGGATTTATATTTTTTATGAGTGTAGGCCACTTTTTTTCCGCCGCCCCATGTCCCTTTCTAAAATAATAATATTCCATTTGTAGCACTACTACTAACTAACTGAGCCCTTTGGTTAATGTGTACCTTTTAATACCTCATAGTAGAAAAACGTCGTTAGACAAGGCGTGTTACTTGAAATATTGAATATTTGAAAATTCGTTATCCTTTGAAATCAAGTCACCGTCCTCTGAAATCTGCCGCCCCTAGGACGCTGCCGCCCCTAGGTCGCGGCCTATACGGCCTATTTATAAATCCAGGACTGTATAGTAGGCTAAATTCCCGCCACATTCTTTGGTCCTCCAAAGAATGTGAATCCGTGCCCAGCAGTGGGACGTTTATAAGTTAAAAATGATGGTGATGATGATCTGCGGGTTTTCAGAGATAGACTTTGATTCTATCAGTATGCCAATTTCAGCCATGCTGTGATTGAGTAACAAACACCAAATAATATCCATTAATCCTAACTTTCGCATTAATAATACCTAGTTATTAGTCGGTTATTTATATTTACTCGTTAATAAATTGCATAGTGGTTGAGTATCTCATGGGTTGGAATCGGTTCCCGACTACGAGTAGAAGTACTTGTAGAGACAGGAATTGTCTTTGTGGGCATACATAAGTCCTTAAATAAAAATATATATGTAGCTATTCATTTTACAATAGTTTGGAAAGTTTATTTATTATGATATTCTAATTATTTAATTTATTATTATTTATTACAATACGTTATACAATGCTTAGCTCAATTGGTAACATTGATTATTATAGGTACCTAACTTCTGCCCGCTCTTTCACCCGCGTTCTATGTCGAAAATGCCAAGGTACCTAGGTATGTCCTTCTTCTCCAGGTTCTAGAATAACTCAATTCCAAACAATAAGATCCCATAATAGTTTTACGCGAAAATAATACGAACAAATGCACTTCCGCATCTATAATGAATTACTTACGATGCAAAAATATTTTATTATTTTAGCTTTCCTTATTTTATAAAAAAAATAAAAAACAAGCAGTATTCAAATGTCTGAGATTCTTACAAACAAAAAAAATTCTAGTTGTAATATTAGAAAACAACCTATTGTTGTCTTAAAGTTCGTAATGGCTACTTTTAATTATCGTTAATGAATAATTAAATACTGTACAAGGGAATGTTTTGTGAAACACAATAGCGTCTCTACATTTACAGGACTTGTATTCGCTGTGTCATCAACGCTTCAAAAAACTAAATGTAAGATAGTAGGTAGATCGAATAAGAGCTCCTGGGATGCCACGATTTTTTAAAGCAGCCTTAAATTATAAATTTGGTGATATTTACACCCCAAGTCTGATAAACCACGTTCCCTGGCCTATGGTCTGTAACTCAGTATGCCAACGTCATCGTAGCATTTCGTCGGGTAAAGGAGTCCAAATTGCGTCATCTAATAACCTGTTCGACGCTGTTCCCGTCATGCGTTAATTATGTCTCATCATCTGTATCAGTGCTGCCATGATCGTACAGCGGTAAAATATACCACTAATGCGGCAGCATTCCTACAAAATCGGTATTGGTTTCTCCATAGACCTAGGATCCGCGCGCTACCGCAGAAGACAAACATAGCGCGGAAACGAGAGGTCAAATTGATATGCACGCTGTAAAAGAGTGAAAGAGATGAAAGATAAAATGGGATGTGCCAATATTTTTTCAATTAGGGGGCCATAGCGGCTCGCGTGTTTTACTGTCAACTCTTATTTTGCTAAAATATTTACAAATCGTGCAATAAATTGCTTAAAAGGTGTGCCAGAATCATGGTTATCTGTTCCGTAACCAATTGTGACGTGACAAGAAGGAATAACCCAGTGAAATTTCACGTTTCTTAGGTAAATACAAAAATCTAATGAATTTTTGCAAACCTTATTTTGTGAAATTGGTGCTTTTAATTGAGCAAAAACCTATTTTGTTGGACGTATTTAGGCTTCTTCTTCGTTATGTTGATAATATTTTATGTATATACGATATATTAAAGCTTTTTTCGTGTAAAATAGGAAAATGTTTGTTTACGATAGGGCTTGACGAAATGATGACGTCATGGGTATCGATAAAAGTCGATAGTATTTTTAAAACTGTAATTATTCCGTCAATTCTTTAAATCATCGTAATATGTGCGTTAACGCCTTAAGGTAACCACTATTGTAATTGAGTGAAGCACACTAACTTATTTACATCTCTCTATGTTTTTTAATACCTATTTTTAAAGTAGTTGTTTCTCACAAATTCAGTAGGTAGTACTTAAAATATAAGCTTAGTGAGTCAGGTAAGCCATTAAGTTAGTGATATTTTTGTCTTTTATTTTAGGTTTCCAACGAAAACAGCGTCACGTGACAAATGGATACGTATTATAAATAGACCAGACTGGACCTCAAAAAAATATTCAACTACTTACATATATATAAAACATTACTTAAAGCTTTCCTCGATAAATGGGCTAACCAACCCAAAGATTTGCTGTATTTTCACAATTATTTGTTATATAAATGTTTTCCGAATATAAAGATAAAAAAAAAATTATGTTATACAACGTGTTTAAATATCCTGTGATTGTAAACCATCCAATAAATTTTCTATCATTAAGTACAGCTATATAGAATATAATCGATCAGATATATTGTTCTAGTTCATCATGACATTGACCATAAAAAACTTAGGCAGTAAGGTTTATGGCCTGCTTTCTTACTCTTCAGCAGCCCATTAAGCCCCAATGCTGGGCTCGGGTCTCATCTCGAGAGCTGAGAGGGTTTAGGCCATAATCCACTTACGCTGGCCTAGTGCGGGTTGGTGGATCAGACATACACATAGAATTGCTTCTAGGGTAGATATGTGGGTTTCCTCACGATGTTTCCCTTTACCGTCAGCAGATGGTAAGTCACTTGACTAGTACATATAAATTCCACAAAGTGGAAGGCACATTGGTACTGCCGCCGCGTTGGGTTCGAACTAGGACCGCGTAATTTGCACGCAGGTTCCTTATTCATTCAGCTACCATCGTTTCTTTTTTGCTTTCTTACTATGACTATATATATATGGTAGGTATCCTAGTCTTAAAACTAAAAGATAGCGGTTTGGAAAAAAAAAATTGCCTAATTTTACCCGATAGCATGAAAACTTAACTTGTTGTAAATGCTTCTTAAAACAAATTGTTGCGACATTATTCAAGAGTTCAAGACGCTCAATTACACACCGAATTCATAAGCTCGATAATCCCAAGTGCAGAATATCGATAGTGCACAACAGTCCGTTGCAATCACTATTTTTAACTCACACATTGACAATCACTCAATTGTGTTTTGGTCTCGCCTATAATCTGACATTGTTTATCTTGTACATACTAAATCTATGGGTTTCTCAGCGTTCAAACGAGCAAGCCAGTCACCTGATGGTAAATAATCTCTGCTACATCTGCAACACCAGAGTAATCACAGACGCATTATCGGCCTTTAAAAAAATCTATGCTTTTTCTTGAAAGTCTATTGCATCTGTCCGGAAATTAAAAAAAAAAAACAACGAAAACAGGCTAGTTTATAGACATCATCGCTTTTGCAGCGGTATCATTTATTATTTTATGTCATGTATCTTCACAGCAGAGTCACACTAGCAGATCGTTTTAAGAGAAGGTGCGTGCAGACATATCGTCGTAGTAATCACGGCGAGCTTCATACAACATCCGCACATGAACCGTTATGTCACCGAAGGTCAATGTAAAACTCAATTATAAATGACATTCGTTTAATCAAGCCCTACTCTGCGACTAATTTGGGGGCCCAATAACCTTGACAGTCGTTTTCACACATTGGCTTATCAAGGCTAGCTTGTAGTCTTGTCTTATTCTTATTTTCTACGAGACCCTACGGCTGCTTTGCGTATATCGTAGTCGGTAAACATTTGCCTATGTCCTTGTACAGATATTGGCCTATCTTTATGTCAGACTAGAAGCGACGTGGGGTCTGGCTACCGTGGTACTTTGTTTGGCCACTGTTCAGCTCCTTTATGCTGTAGCGTGATGGTATATAGCCTATAACCTTCCTCAGAAATTGGGTTATCCAACACTAACATTTTTTTTTAAATCTACCCAGTAGATCTTGAGATTATCGCGTTCAACCATATAAACAAATAAACTCTCCAGCTTTATTATTAATATATTATAGATGTAATATACCTAATATGTAGGTATACCATCTCATAGATTTAATCAAAACTAGCCGTGAAAGCGTAGATAAAACAAAAAGCGAAACAGTAATCTCAGACTTTTCCGAGTAAGAAACAATTGGAGAAGACATATTAATTAATTGTTTATTAAAAATATTTCTAATAAATTAAAATAAAATAGGTACTTTTTTTTAGATGAGTTTAGTTATTTCTTTATTTGGTTGAACGCGTTAATCTAAGGAATTATTACTTTTATATTTAATTCTTTTTATAGTAGCTCAGTTCAATGGCTCGTCTTCGCCTGATGGAAACCAAAGGAGGGGTCCAGATTTCACTGCCAGCTGACAAGCTCGAAAGTATCTTGTCAATTGTTTAACTTGTTCAATGCTCCTTATAAACTAGCTTCTTATGTACTACCTCCATAAGTACCTACCTACTACCACCTCATACTAGATGAGCCTTATATACTAGTTCGTTATATACTCGACGCTCTCTATATACTTGCTACTTACAAGCTAGCATCTTATGTACTAACTCCCCATTTGTAGTAGAAGACAAGTATAACCGCGTGACGTCAAAAATGCGCATAAAGAATAATTATCATCATCATCATCAGCAACCCATTAATGTCCCACTGCTGGGCTCGGGTCTCCTCTCCTCTCCTCCGCTAGAGAGCTGAGAGGGTTCAGGCCATAATCCACATACGCTGGCTTATTATGGGTTGGTGGATCAGAAATAAGTACTTACACTTAAAGAAAACGTTTATATACGGAAATTTTAAGTTATCTACCTACTTATCGGAATAAAATTGCGCAAGTAAAATAAAATTTAAAATCATAAATATGATAAAAATAAACTTCAAAATGTTAATAAAAATATAATTTCCTTCTCGTCCATCGTCGTCTATATAAATTTTAAGATGAGCGTCCGACCGCTAAGTAAATAAATAAAATGAAACTAGAGTGGTACACTATCGAAACCATAGATTTAGTATGTACAAGATAAACAATGTCAGATTATAGGCGAGACCAAAACACAATTGAGTGATTGTCAATGTGTGAGTTAAAAATAGTGATTGCAACGGACTGTTGTGCACTATCGATATTCTGCACTTGGGATTATCAAGCTTATGAATTCGGTGTGTAATTGAGCGTCTTGAACTCTTGAATAATGTCGCAACAATTTGTTTTAAGAAGCATTTACAACAAGTTAACTTTTCATGCTATCGGGTAAAATTGTGCTGTTAGGCAATTTTTTTTTCCAAACCGCTATCTTTTAGTTTTAAGACTAGGATACCTACCATATATATATAGCCATAGTAAGAAAGCAAAAAAGAAACGATGGTAGCTGAATGAATAAGGAACCTGCGTGCAAATTACGCGGTCCTAGTTCGAACCCAATGCGGCGGCAGTACCAATGTGCATTCCACTTTGTGGAATTTATATGTACTAGTCAAGTGACTTACCATCTGCTGACGGTGAAGGGAAACATCGTGAGGAAACCCACATATCTACCCTAGAAGCAATTCTATGTGTATGTCTGATCCACCAACCCGCACTAGGCCAGCGTAAGTGGATTATGGCCTAAACCCTCTCAGCTCTCGAGATGAGACCCGAGCCCAGCATTGGGGCTTAATGGGCTGCTGAAGAGTAAGAAAGCAGGCCATAAACCTTACTGCCTAAGTTTTTTATGGTCAATGTCATGATGAACTAGAACAATATATCTGATCGATTATATTCTATATAGCTGTACTTAATGATAGAAAATTTATTGGATGGTTTACAACCACAGGATATTTAAACACGTTGTATAACATAATTTATCGAGGAAAGCTTTAAGTAATGTTTTATATATATGTAAGTAGTTGAATATTTTTTTGAGGTCCAGTCTGGTCTATTTATAATACGTATCCATTTGTGACGTGACGCTGTTTTCGTTGGAAACCTAAAATAAAAGACAAAAATATCACTAACTTAATGGCTCACCTGACTCACTAAGCTTATATTTTAAGTACTATCTACTGAATTTGTGAGAAACAACTACTTTAAAACTAGGTATTAAAAAACATAGAGAGATGTAAATAAGTTAGTGTGCTTCACTCAATTACAATAGTGGTTACCTTAAGGCGTTAACGCACATATTACGATGATTTAAAGAATTGACAGAATAATTACAGTTTTAAAAATACTATCGACTTTTATCGATACCCATGACGTCATCATTTCGTCAAGCCCTATCGTCAACAAACATTTTCCTATTTTACACGAAAAAAGCTTTAATATATCGTATATACATAAAATATTATCAACATAACGAAGAAGAAGCCTAAATACGTCCAACAAAATAGGTTTTTGCTCAGTTAAAAGCACCAATTTCCCAAAATAAGGTTTGCAAAAATTCATTAGATTTTTGTATTTACCTAAGAAACGTGAAATTTCCCTGGGTTATTCCTTCTTGTCACGTCACAATTGGTTACGGAACAGACCTCCATGATACTGGCACACCTTTTAAGCAATTTATTGCACGATTTGTAAATATTTTAGCAAAATAAGAGTTGACAGTAAAACACGCGAGCCGCTATGGCCCCCTAATTGAAAAAATATTGGCACATCCCATTTTATCTTTCATCTCTTTCACTCTTTTACAGCGTGCATATCAATTTGACCTCTCGTTTCCGCGCTATGTTTGTCTTCTGCGGTAGCGCGCGGATCCTAGGTCTATGATCGAAACACTGCAAGAACTTGGTAGAGAAAGAAAATTTAGTAAAATCTTTGTTTTTTAATTATGTACATCTGCAGTAATCATTTAAATGCTTTCGGATTAGGTTCATAATTTGAAATTTTTTAAAAAATCTTCAAATTATATAATATATTTATATAAACATAATAATTACAGTTTTAGAACGCATAGAGAAGTGTCACTCCCCAACCAATTGTCATACACGAAATGTCATAACAAATACGTGCGTCTGCGCGATATTACAATCGATGCAACTGATTTATAAAATATTTAATATTATCCCATAATTATTTTATAAATAACAAAGGTGCCATTAAGAATAGTTACAGTGGCTTATTTGTGTTGTTGTTGACGCCAAAATTAATAAAAATGTCGAAATACAAAAGCTTTGTGATAGTGTACTTCGGATTAATCGTTTTGTTATCTTCTATGAGCAGTTTATCAGCTTGCACCTATAATATAAATGTGAGTCAGGAACTGTTGTCGGAAGGATTTCATAGGTAAGCCATATTGTCGTAGTGGTGTCGGAGTCTGAAATTAAGTCTATCTCGTTAACATGAGACGTAATATAATTGAGAATATAAAATACATATCTGTTGCATCTCTATTTGAAGAAAAACATAGACAAAGCCCCTTGATACTTACAGAAAGTATGAATAATGCCAACTACATTTATGAAACCAAATTATTAATAAAATTAAGAAACCATCCAACTTATAGACATAACATTGGTACAAACACAGATAACAGAGACAAGGTACACCCAAAGGAAGAACTATATTTTAGGCCACACATATATTAATCCTATCATCATCATATCAGCCCAATGACGTCCACTCTTGAACATAGGCCTCACCTAATTAATCCTATATTATGTTATATTATTATGTATCAAAATAGATATGCACATGACTTGGACCATGGACTGGCCTGTTGGTCTAGTGGTTAGTGACCCTGACTACTAAGCCGTGGGTTTGATCCCCACCCAGGACAAATCTTTGTGTGATGAGCATAAAGGTTTGTTCTGTGTCTGGGTGTAATTTATCTATAATATGTATGTATTTACAAAATGTATTTAAGTAGTATAAGTATCTGTTGTTTAGTACCCATAACACAAGCAAATATAATTGCTTACTTTGGGACTAGATGGCGCTGTGTGAATGTGGTAGAATATTATTATTATATATTATACTTACCTATGAGTAGTCAAGTGCAATTAAGACTATACCTCTAAACCCAGTTATAGCAAAGGATTTGAATGAATCTGGATTTTTTGAATTGCTTATACTAAAAAGTAGAAAGTTTAAAAGGTTCCTACTTAACCCTGTACCTACTGCTTGTCATAATGGTTCTAACTAATGGAAAATTGTATTAATAGTGAAGGCTTATACTCTAAATAACAATAAATGTATCACAGATACATTATTGTTCTAACTTATTAGAATCAAGAAACTTTCAGTATACCTCAAACTAGCATTATTTGAAAGGTAAATCCTTAAGAAAAAAAATCAATTTTTCAGTTTCTATGCGTAAACTTTTTACACTTTAGTTTAAGCCATTCAAAAAAAACAGAATCATTGAAACCCATTCACTATAACCAGGTTGCGTCATTTTTCAGTTAAAACATCTAATTGCACTGGTCTAGAGGCAACATCATTGTGTTCTAGCTATAGGCTAATTGTTATTTTGTTTCTCTTTTCAGGAACCTGACATACACAGTGACGTTTCTTCCACCTTATCCTAACATCCGACCATACAACGACTGCTTGATTGGGATATATCAGACATTACCACCAGGAATATATGCCAACCCGGATGAACTTAGTGAATTGAAAAGGGCTCATAGAGTAAGTTGAATAGAATTTTTTATTTAGTACATGAGACATACTCATATATAAAATAAAATTCATCAAATCAATAGAATCATAATATAAAATTTAAACATGACAATACACATATATCGCACTAGCAATCGAAAAGAGTTATAAGTTAAAAATCACATCTGGACAAATTTGAACCTTAACTTAATAAGTAGAAGGCGGAAATTTCTAGAAAAACAAATCTCATCTTTTGCCTGTTTTACATTAACAGTCTCATGGCTGCACCAAATAGGCACCATGTCATCTGGACCTTGATAGTGTGATTTCTGAATGCCAGACAAGATAAAAAGAAAAGAGAAAAAAATTATGTGCTTTATATACCTATATAACAAAAACAAGATAAAAAAAATACAAATATTTTAGTCAAAAAATAACCAAAATAAGTAAAATATATAGTAACTAAACTTAATGAAAATATTTGTTATATTATTGAAATAAAAACAGCCATTATTATGATTCCCATGTCACAGGGAATTTTACAAACATATTATTAATATATAATTCACAGACTTCAGAACAAATTTCAATATAATGGACATAGCAATGCATTTTGCAAATGCAAGTTTAATATGTTGCCACTGATTAAATAAATAATAGAGATAAAATAAAGGTAATTTAAATTACTTAGAAAAGCCCGGAAAATTTAATTATGAAGCGCTGTTTGCTGTCTGCCACAAATCTTAAACAATATATGACTGTCACCGTGGCGCAGTGGTTAAGGTGGTCGCCTCGCCACTACATCGCCGTGCTGGGTGACGTGGGTTCGATTCCCACACGAGACAAATATTTGTGTGATTCATAGATATTTGTTTCTAGTCTGGGTGTACTTTGTGTCCGTTAGTTTCATGTTTGTAAAAGCTCCCCGCGACACAGGGCTTGTTCCCTAGTGCAGGCGTTGTCTTTTAAATATAAATATATATTTTAAATATATAATATTGCTAAGTTTATTTTATCATCATGATCATCATCATCATATCATATCATATAATTTAAGCCCAACGACGTCCACTGCTGAACTTAGGCCTCACCTAATTTACGCCACTGCGAGCGGTAAATAAGGCTAAATAATAATAAGGCTCATTATAATCTTAGTCTCAATATTCACTTAATACTATATTAGTAAGGCTATTCTTATAACTAAAAATCTAAACACATTTTAAATACAAAAAATCCAGTCTACTGGCGAATATCAAACTTAATAATAATAATTGTAGTCAAAATAATAATAATCGTAGTCAAAATAATAATAATTGTAGTCAAAATAATAATAATTGTAGTCAAAATAATAATGTTACATTAAACAAATTTCCAGCTCAGTGCAATTACAAGGAAGACTAATATAGAGCTACCTGCAGATCAAGCCACACCAACGACTGTTTACATCACTGCAAGGATCAACGGGCCCAAGGTGGAAACATGGCTCCCGTTACATGCTAGATATCATAAAGCTGTTGATTTTGGAGGGTGAGCTAAACTTTTACTAATAAATAACAATTATAAAACTAACTTCTGTCAATGGCTTCACTCTTGTTGAAGCCATAAAAAGAAATTGTTAATCCACGTAATTCTAAAAACTTCAATATTCATTTTTTTAAATATAGCACCATAAAAAATTTTAAATTCACGAAATATGGCACTAAATTGCGGCGTTGCCATTCATAAGTAAAAACGCGACTATGTCGGTACTAGATCGCAGTCTCTCAATTATTTTGTATGAAACGTATTAAATAGGTTCTTATAATACTATAGGCTAACTAGTGTACTTATACTTATAGACTAACTAGTGGTCGCGCGGGGCTTCGCTCCCGTCGCTTTTGTTTGGCCACTGCTCAGCTCCTATTGGCCGTAGTGTGATGTTATTTAGCCTATAACCTTCCTCGATAAATGGACTATCTGACACTAAAAGATTTTTACAAATCAGACCAATACTTCCTGAGATCTTAGCGTTCAAACAAACAAACTCTTCAGCTTTATAATATTAGTATAGTATAGATAAGTAATAAATATTTTGTTTCCAGCTACACAATGAACCAGATCGAGGCACCGTCCTTGTACTTGCGCTGTCCCGACGCCAGGCTGGACCAATGTATGACATTAAAACCAGCTAGGTTTATCTGTTCCGTCGGCTCTAAGCACATGTGTAACTGGAAGGCGGTGGCTTTCGCCATGGTGAGAAACTTAAATTTATTTACTTATTAACTAACAATCTAATCCGTCACGATATCAAACGATTTTATAAAAAAAAAAACATATCTGAATTTTCTGGTGAATTTGTGGATAAGTGTGGTGCTCATCCATAATGGACAATAATATCAGATAGACAAAATATTAAGAAATCGGCGAGGCCTTTTAATCTACACTAGCCATACAATAAACCTTATTATTTATTGATGAGCTAGTTAGCTGTTATAAATATATCCACCAGCTGTATTGAACATATATTAATTGCAATTAACAATTAATGATTAATTACATGTTAATTGCCACCAAATAACCAACAATTATTTAATTGTAATTGTGGAAAATTACTTTAATTATTATTATTTGTCCACAATTAAAATTAATTAATTGTTACTTATTTGGTGGTAATTAAAAAAATAAATTTAAGCAATTAATCATTAATTTATTTTTAATTGCAATTAAAATGTGTCCAACAATTAAAGGCTGAAATTATGATGAATTTATTTTATCATCTAGAAGGCTTCCAGCTTGACTTAACGATTACTACTTTACGTGCCTACCGAACCGCGGAGAAGCTCAAGGATAAATTGCCACAAACGGTCACCCATCATGGGCTGACCTTGCCAAACATTGCTTAACCTCGATGATCGCGGAGAAGCTCAAGAATAAATTGCCACAAACGGTCACCCATCATGGACTGACCTTGCCAAACATTGCTTAACCTCGATGAACGTAAAGAACATCTCAGTTTCACAGTGCTATGACATATTTATTTTTCTTTATTGTGTGCCCCTATGGGTAAAAATCTACCTCCATCTTTTCTCTTTATATCAGGCTTTTTAATAAATAAATCTTTATTAATTACAGGAGACACTAAGTCCCGTCCAGTGGATGGTTCCTGTGGGGGATCGCCTGCACTACTACCCAGTAGCTATATCCACAGGCCTAGTAGTCACATTCAGCTCGTTCTATCTCCTATATACACTCCATGATTATAAAACTAACTATCATTAAACAATATACAAATAGCTGAGGCCTATATCCAGCAGTGGACGTCGTTGGGCTGATATGATGATGACGATATACAAATAGGCCTCTCCTGATGTTCGCCACTGCGAGCGATTTCGTGCCGACTGCAACCACCGGCCACCCGCAACCTTACTACAGAAATCATTTTCAATTTTACAAAGTCTTACCAATTTTTTTTTTGAATACGTCAGGCTTATGTCCAGTACTGGACGCCACTGGGCTGATATGATGATGATATTATAAGTCTAATACGACTTTCTGTACAGTAATGACGTCACAAGGAGGGCGTTACTGTGCTTCAAATGTTAACAAATATGACATTACTAGGAGTCGCGCGGGGCTTCGCTCCTGTCGTTCTTTATTTGGCCACTGCTCAGCTCCTATTGTCCGTTGCGTGATGTTATATAGCCTATAACGTTCCTTAATAAACGGGCTATCCAACACTAAAGGATTTTTTTAAATCGGACCAGTAATTCCTGAGATCAAACAATGATGAAAAAAAACTTTTCAGCTTTATAATATTAGTATAGATAACAATAGGATAACATTTGGGTTTACTACACAGCCTGCAATTCATGTCAGGCTTATACCATTCCTAAATAACATTCCTGAACGAAATTCGTAACTTAAAATCAAATGGTATATTGAAAAGGTAGAGTCAATACAGGGATATAGATAATATATTGAATGTGTATTAAATGGAGACTGAAGTTTGATATGTTGGAAAGGTATTTATAATAAAATAAATACAGCAAGTTGTTTCGATCGAATTCAAAGAAGAGTGTAGTAAGATTATTGAGTGAAACTTAGAACTTTTCTCATCAGTGTGACTGAATATTGTCTTGTGAGTGATTAACATGAAAGGAATCGCTTGCTACGAACAGGGGCTTGTGTACAAGACTACACTCAATGTGGCTCATCAGCAACCCATTAACCTTTTGACCACCACGTCAAATCGGTATCGCCGTGCCTTGAGCGCCAAGCTTTTAAAATACAGTACCTAAATTTTTGACGTGCCATGCTGTCATTGGCGTGGTGAGCACATTTTCATTTTACGTGTAAGACGTCTCTGGCGTTCAAAGGGTTAATGAATGTCCCACTGCTGGGCTCGGATCTTCTCTAACGAGAGAGCTGAGAGGGTTTAGGCCATAATCCACACACGCTGGCCTAGTGTGGGTTGGTGGATCAGTTATACACATTTCTTCCACGCGACGGTATGTGGGTTTCTTCACGATGTTTTCCTTCACCGTCAGCAGATGGTAAGTCACTTGACTAATACATATAAATGCCACAAAGTGGAATCCACATTGTTACTGCCGGTCGGAATCGAACTCTGACTGAATGATTGCATGCCGGTCACTTATTCATTCCGCCATCATCGCTTTGATGCATGTTTGTGGTTAATATTATTTATTGGTCTAATTTTTCTTTAGAATATTTTTGCGGAAATGATTATTTTATGTAGGTATTACGCTCTAGTCAAAAACTTAAAAAATATAATAAAAACCCCTTCTTTCCTAAAATTTAAATATATTTTAGGGAAAAAGGGGGCGACACCAGCACAACTCTTATTTAAGGATTCTTACATGTGCGCCCAAAGAAATTAGTTAATAGGTATATAACCTTTTGAATGCCAAAATCAATAACCGTGAAAACGATGACTAAATATTTACTCTAAGGACTCAATGGTTGCATTTAAAATCATGATAGTTATATAAACCTTTTAGGCAAAAAAGATTTTTTTTTATTGTAAAATCAACGTGATTAATGTTAAATGGGTTATGTAATAAATATTAAAATGATTGATGTAATAGTGTATCCGTTTTATTTTATGTTTATATCCTCTGAACCCTGCGTCTTAAATACTCAATGCTGTGTTGTGCGCTAAGTAACAAAGTTTGTGTTCGGTATTGCTTTCAAGATTATAAACTCGTGTGAATTATATTTTCTTTTTGTTAGAAATTTTTTTTTTACAACAAGAAGCCTACCTGTTAGTCAATAAAGGTACTAATTTACCTTTTGGAAAGTGTATCAGTTTCCATTTTGGTATCAGCGCCAAGCATACAAGCTCCATCTACCCGGCGCAGTACAAACCACCTCGAAGTGTGGACGGAGTAATACCCGCGTGCGCTTATTACAACGGGGTAAAGCGAGTCGGTGCTACTACGAGATGGCAGCACTAACCTATTCTTATTGATCTGTCAAATTTAAACTTCCTTCCTGAAACCGACTAGTTGTGTGTATGCGAGGCTTACAGCTGAGGGATGCTCATGACAGCCTTATTTATTAGCGCACCCTACAGGTTCCAGCCGCGTTTCTGACAATTTCCTACTGCAACGGATTCCTACCTAAATGTAAAGCTAGCGGTTTGAAGTGCGTGTCGGTATGTAGGGAATGTTCGCTAGACCGTAAAGTGTGTGGCGGCGAGATCGACGGATGCAAGTGTCACATGGAGTGCGGCGGGTGCTGCACACGTGCGCGGCGGCGGGTCGCGGGGCCGAGCTGCGGGGGCGTGCCGCCGTGCGTACTCCGCGCGCCGCAGATATGGATTTAAGATTAACGAGGCCACGTAAACGCGTCGAGGGGGCCGGGGAGCGTGCCGTGTTTACATGCGGGTGCAGGCGGCGGGTGCAGCGGGCGGGCGATCGATCGCTGGGCGGGGCGGGAGCGGCGCCGGGCGGCGGGGGGCGGGGCGAGCGCGCGCCGGCCGCCAGTCCGCCTCGGGGCCGCGTCCGCGCGGTCGTCGCTTGTCCCGTGGTGCGGCGCGCCGGAGTGTCTCCGAAGGCGCCCGGCGGCGGCGGCGAGCCTCGCGCCGCCCGCCCCCGCGCCGATGTTACCGCCGCTCGTTCACGCAGTGCACCCTCGCCCCCGCCCCGTGACCCCCGCGCCTCGTCCCGGCGCCGCGCGCGCAGCCTGGCGCCGTGCTTAGCCGCTCTCTCCCCGCCGCCCGCGCACCCCGCGCCGCGTCTGCGTCCCGTGTTCCTGTGGGCTCGCCAGAGAGACGGTACCGTGCAGGAGGTCCGCTGCGAAGACTACGACCCGCGTAACCGAATCCGCATCGCGCGTACACCTACCGGCTGGCGCGTTATCCCGCGCACCGAGATCTTTGACTCTATCCTCGTGCCGGTCGCACCGGTGCGAGCCAAGCCCGAGAGAGGCGAGCGCCGCGAGCAGCGCCGGCGCCGGCGCCCCGGCAGGCCGCGGAGGCGACGCGCGGACGCTACTGCGCCCGCGCCCGCCTGGCTAGCTCCCGACCTGGAGTCGCACATTCCTTCACACACCATTGCGGTGCCCCGAGCACCTCCACCTCCACCGCCGGAGCCCACGCCGCTGGACAACCTGCTCGCTGTGGCGGAGCTTGAGTTTAACCAGCAGCGCGGTGAGGAGGCGCTCGAGCTGGAGCTGCAGGCCGGCACCGCGGCGCAATATCCCTTCCTGCCGGAAGCGGAAGAGGTTGCACGTGAAGTCATGTCCTTTGAGCTGGGTGAGTCGAAACAGCCCGACGAAATCTTCTTTGAGCGGAAATCTCTCCCAACGGAACGAGCACCGGACGAAGACGCTTTTCAGAACGATATCGCTCACGTACACAAGGACCTTTTCGAGACGATCAGTGAAGCGCACTATCTTCCAGAACTCGGCGGCCCACACGACGAAGCTCTGCTTGATTCCCTTGTCGAGAAAGGTTGTGAAGACAATCAGATACTTGGACAGGCACTCGCACACCTGGTGCATGGTTCCGGCGATTACCACGAGGAGGAAGATGACATGTTGCTAAGTAGCGCGCCGGTCGCTGATATTATCGATCGACTGGAACAGTCGCTCGAATCGCCCAGCCGAAGTAGTATGACGGCAGCGCAGGGACTGCTACACCTACACCACATAGGAGACCATTTGCCACCACCTGAGCACCAGCAAACCGTGGAACAGACGTTTATGCCGTCAGACGAGTTCGTGCCCCCTGAAGCGCCGACTGAATGTACACTCGAGACACTGACTGCGGTGTCCGAGATGCAGGCAGATAGTAAAATTAACCAATTAGAATATGATCAAAATGCTGATAAGAGGCTTCAGAGTGATATTGATACAACCAATACCATGTTTAATGACCAAGTACCTGACTTACATGCATCTTATGACAAAAAAGCAATGTCGGAGGATCAACAAACTCAACCTTTACCGGACCAAAGTGAATTAACATTACCCAATGGGATAATGTTCCCCAGTGAACCGACGAATGATGAAAGTACCTCAAACATGGTTGAAATTATCACACCTAAAGTTGAAGCAGAAGATTCTAATGAAAGTGACTTACAAAATTCTGAAGAAACATCAGATGGTGGTACGGATGGCGTGGAACTAGTGGCTACAGATTTAAGTAAAAAAACTGGTGAAAAGAAGGAAAAAACCAAAGCTGTTGTTGCGATCGTGGCTGGAACTACAACCGCAATGGAGGATAATTTGACAGAAAAAAGTGAGGAACTACCTAGAGATCTCACTTTACATCGAAGGTTGCCCACCCCACATGCATCGCCTCGGAGGATAGATATTCCGCGAGCGCCATCAAGGGAATCGGACGCGATGCAATCGCCACAACCCAGTGGCATACCAGCCATCCCGTCGTCACCTGAAATATTTACTATGCCGCCAACAAAATCCAAACACGCAATAATGGTTGAAAAATTGCCATCGTCGACCTCGCCTAAAATGTATACTTCAGAAGTGACCATCACTAAGCATTGTGAACCAATAAATTTAGGTAAACATAGAAAATCCGCGAGTCCTACAGTAAGCAGCTGTTCTGATGATATAAGAAAGTTACACAAAGAGTTTGGCGAACCTCTAGAGAAAAAAAGACGTGAATCGACAGAAGACTTGGCTAAGATAAGTAAAGTTTTCAACAGGTGTGATCAAGATCATCTTGACATAAAACCTGAATTGCCACCGAAAAGAAACGAGAGGGCGCCGAAAGATAAAGATGCTATTAGTCCGATTAAACAGTTACAACTCCTCAAGACAAGTCCTACCTTTAACATTCCAGAACCTCTGTTAGTCCCAAAAGACAGGTTAAATTCTATTCTCGCAGCTCCTGGGCGAGAAATTCCAGCGCTACTAATGCAAAGGCCTGAGTTAAGAATACCTGAAGCGTTTCAGTTTCCGGAGTTACTGCACGATCCGGATATTCTCGTCATATCATTATCCCAATTAGAAAGTATACTAGAGAACGAATCAGGTAAACAATCAGAATCAACAAAAACTAAAGAAAAGCCGTCTACGCCGAAAAGTGCCTCGAGTACTGAAAATACACCACAGCCGGATCAGACTAGTCAACCTAAATCAATACCGGCCATGGACTCGCTGGCAGGCGACATAGATGCAGCGACTTCGGCGGCATTTAACCCAATGATGTGGTTGCCTTACTTTAGCCAATTTGAAGCTATGGCAGCGTGCTCGCAAAATATGGACTTCTTAAAAGCTCTCAATTCATCTGGTTACGCCGGTCCGAACTATCCAGACTTATCACTTATCAACCCCGCGGCCCGCTTGGGTATGGGACCGACCGGTTTCCCGATGGTGCCGCCAATGGACTACGATAGTCGTATGCAATATGCCCTATGGAGCGAAGCAATAAATAATGCAAGTGCCAGCGCAGCACAACAAAGAAAAGCAAACAGTGCGATGGAGGCTCAGATGAAAGAAATGGAGGCTCAAATGAAAGAAAGAGCGTCTAAATCGTCTGACGTTCAAAATCCATACGTTCATTCAACTAAGAACCACCATAGTAAAACGCATAGTAATATGTCTTCACGATCGAGTCCAATGGCCGCAAATTATAACGCTGCTGCCGCCGCTGCCATGGCTGCCAACCAGCGTGCGGCCGCAATGCAACATAACCAATTCCTACAAAATATGTACCCGGGTATGAATCCCAACATCAGGCCGAATGTTCCACTGACGGGTCTTCAGATTCCTTCTTATTTAAACCACAATTTAATGGGAAGAGACCAGCGATCGCCACGAAGCTCCAATCAGCAAAAGAGTCCAACGTCGCCATTTTATCCTAACAACAACTACTTGCATTCTGTGCAATCTAAACAAACAGAAAGTCAGTCACATCCGCAAAGGAGTAGTTCGACCGGGTCGCACCAGTCAACGGAATCACCGCGACCGAGGATCAGTGTGAAATCGTTGCACAACTTATTGGAGCCGACGGCTGCTGCCGCGGCGTCGGGCCCGCACGGGTCGTCGTCGCGGCGCACGTCGGTCCCGACAGCGGCGGCGGCGGCGGCAGCGGCGGCGCTCGGCCGGCGACGAGACGAGCCCGAGGTGGGCAGCACCACGCCGCTCGGCGAGCCTGGCCTCATGCCGCCGCACCCGCACGACCCGGCCTCCTTCCACTTATGGCATCCACTCTTTGGCAAGTGAGTAACTTTCATATTTACCTATAGCTAACATTTGCCTTTTCCTAATAGGAAATCATCGGTGTATTTACTTAACTTGTTAGCGTTTCTTTGATTTCATAATTACCAGGTGCTTGCACAGGTCTGAGGGTCGTTGAAGAATTGAATTCTAAGAAAATTTAAATATTATTAAGCGTACCTACTTACACGTAAGGTGAGGTTCGTTGCACATCGGTTTTAGGTTTTATGTTTATGCAAAATACGCGTTGAATTAGTCATTGTCGATATGCAGCATTCGTGTATGCGTCGTTCAACGTCGTTCAACCACAAATATCTTTGTAAAAAAACATGCATAATAAAGCGAAGGTTTCATTAATATGTAATAGATGGTTGGAGTCAATATAGCACCTAATGCTTGTGTAATAATGTGTTGGTTATATATATTGTTCGTTATTGGGTCAACTCGGCGGGCTAGGCTAATTTTGCGAGGATCGATCGACAACAGAAATAGTGAGGGCGAAGGGTAAGTATTTTGGGTAATAGGTCAATTTGCCTTTGGTTACACATTGTTGACGGAATCGTCCGAAGAATAAGACATCCAAGTCTTTATTAAGTTTCTATACTTATTTAGATATTATATTTGATACTTGTAATGTGTTTGATTCAAATCAAGCAAAGTTGAATAAAAAGTATTGCTTTTCTGAATGCTATAGAAAGTATGTATATACATTGTTTTAATGATTATACTATATCAAATTTCAAAAATCAATCAATTAGTATACAAAAATACAATAAATCTACGATGGATTCTACTATTACTTAAAAAAAAATCATCTAAAACTTATCAATCGTGAAAAAAGTAAAATTAATAACAGCTAATAATATTGATGGGTTAAACTTATCGCTCACATAAAAACAATTGAACGATGGTAAAGTAGTTAAATAACAATAGGTAGTTGATATAGATTGACCTAGGTACCTAAAGGAAATAAAAATTTCTTTTTGTACTAAATTTAGTTAAAAAAAATTACGGCCTATAGGTCGATTCGCACGTTTTTCGTTCGCACCAAGTGTGCTGATCATTTCGCACCCGAATCGACGAATTACTTGTGACCTATTTCTTGTAGAAGAATGATAAAGTGAATTGTTATATGTATGCATTTTATCGACATTACTCGAACAAAGCCGCTGTCAAAAGCTCGCTTTAATATAATTAATGTTCATCTTTCTCCTTTGGACATGGTTGCAATTGGTCAATCGTATAAATTCTAATTAAATCGAACTGGGATGTGATCGTTTGTCCGTCTGTACGGCTGGCCGTTATAAAACAGTTCCATTTGGTATAATTAATTACTTTGCCAGTTACAAATTACGATAGGACGTAAGAGAAACGACTGTACAATGTAGCTTTCTGATTAAGTTCAGCGTTCATTACTTGTCTGCGCTGTGGAATAGTAAACAGTATTGTTTTTAAATGTCGAGAAGTTTAAAGTAAGTTGTGTTGCATTATAATAATGTTGTTTGATGGTTTTATAATACAAAATATTCAGGGATTTTTCGAAAACACGGAAAATTAGACAATGGTGAAATTATGTCTCAATCTTATTGAAAAAAAAAACGGTTTTTGCTTATTAGATTCGATTTGATTAAACTATATTAGAAGGTTAGGGTGCCTCACTAGTCAGTCTTCTGGTTTATTTTTTTTAGATGTTTTCACCATCGTCTAATTATCCGTTTTTTTCGGATTATTGAATCATACTACGACACATATATGTATAATTTTACTAAAGAAGAGCAGAAGGGACGGTAAAGAGTGCTTGTATGGAGATAATTATGTATATGTAGGTATATGACCCGAGACTTTGCGCGTGTCTTTAAAAGCTTATGTAACTCTGCGGACCTAATTAATATAATTTATTTAGGATTAGTTAGTATTATGTTTACTGCATTAAGTTTTTGTTACTCTAATAAGTATCTACTTAATCACTTAACTTACAGATAGGCCAAACACAGATATCCACTTCTTTAAATGCAAGTAAATTTATATTTTCGTAATTTTTGTAGCGCAAGTCAAAGTACAAACATTTAAAATTAAAAACAAAAAAAATAGGGTTACGCCTTTCATCCCCTTAGGGGTAAGCAGAGGTGCATTACACCCACAGCTCGACAGCTATGTTATCCCATGTAATGTAGGTACGCCTGTCTTTATATACGACTGTGTACATGATAGGTATACTTGACAGTTACTTAACATCAGTGTACTGCGTCTGAGTCGTCGGAATGTTCCCTTAACGCAAACTCTTTTGAATCTTGGAACGAAGTGTATTTAACAGCGCGAGTTGTAAAATATTGGAAAATAAGTTAGGTACCGTATAGAATACTTTTTATGCATTCTTCTATTTGGTAACATTACCCATGTATTTTTAACTATAAATAAATTGACAATTCCGGCTGCAAAACTGCTAGAAAGCTCAGAATCAGGGTCTAGAACCACAACTCCCACTTAAAACATTCATTCTCCACTAATTCCTTCCAATCCATTTCCAATTGTACCACCAAAAAGGTTCCAATATTCAAATCCGCTGGATCAATAAGCAGACGTTTTCCTTTTGCGACAATTACAGCAATCTGTACCTAAAAGCGTTCCAATCAAACATTTAACATTCATTGGCTGGGAATACGCGAGTTGCCAACCAAAATAGACTTTGATTATTAGAAATATGAATGATCGATAAAAGTACTGTCGGCAAATTATGTATACGTAGAATTTATCTTTAAATAATATTTTCCGTTCAATTTATGTATAACAAAACATTTGTTTAAGTAGACAGTAGGCTTATGGAAATTTTATGGAAAGTGCTTAAATATTTATGTTAGGTGTTTATTCAGGGATAAAGTAAATGATGCGAAAGAGACGTATTTGTCAACATATTTACATAAAAGAAGCTTGTTGCGTGATCTGTTTTTTATCATTACACGTAATGAGGAAATGATAATCTCTTTACTTATAAAACCGCTGTGTTGTAAATTTTAGAAGCTCAAGCGGCTGTTGTAACTGCATAATACTTTATAGAATAGCATCATATTCTTTGTATTATAAAACGGAAATACACACATTCATCCATTAGCTTGTACGTATGTTTACAAGCTGTCAATTCAAAAGGTAGACCGCGGCCGGTGTGTAACTTAGTCAGAACGTCAAGCAAAATAATGTTCTTATGTAAATCTCCAAATGCAGAATCGCGTGAATTCGTATTTTTTTTTAGTGCTGGTATCTCTATGAATGGAGAGCGAAGAAATCTTGAAAGGAATCCTTTGGCTATTGATGATATTAACAGTTTAGAACTTAGGTAATCCGTAGACTCTATTTTAAATTCCTCCGCGACACAAGAATCCTAGTAAGTACGGGAGTCCTTAAAATATATTCAACAGAATAGTTCACTCGTACCATTCTTGTTTGTTTAACCTCGTGGATGAAGAACAAACATAATATTTGCTTAGAAAAACTATAGATAAATGTTTGTAGGTTGAAATAAACACAAAATGTACTCGTATTTGTATTAAGTTCGGGAAGAAAATTGGGGTGTGTTTTGTATACAGCTAAATAACGCTGTTACTATCTTTATCGTTACTACGTCACTACAGTATACAAGAACTTATGACTACATATAGCACTGACAATGTCTGGCAATTTTTATCTTGTGAATATTGGGATAAAGTTCAAAATTGCCCAGGAGCGTTTCTGGTCTTATAACTCTTTTCTACTTCGAGTGTTATATTTGGGTGAGGCCTCTAAACTTATGGAATAGTTAATATTCTCGAAGTTCGGAATTAATGACTGGAGAAAATGCTATAGAGGGATATTTTAAGCATTGATATGCTATAAAAAAAAACGACTGGTTACCGGATAAGCGTGATGATTGGCATGTAAAATATGTTAGAAAATGTCCTCTTTTTCTTGTCAATGCTTCTTAGCTCTACGTCGTCAGTAATTGATCTAAGAAAATTGGTGACACTGTTTTAGTTTTACATGATGTTCATTACTAAATGTTTGACTGCATCAAAAATAGTATTAGAAATTCTATAACTACTGTACATAAACATCAAAAAAAATACGTCAATTGAAAATTTGATTTATCGTTCTGAATTTTTTTTTCTAAATTAGTTAAAATTCTGAACGCGAATAGCGAAACAAATTATTTTTCTGCTAACCGTACTACATACACAATTTAAATTCACATGTCACTGTCATACCGACTTTTGAAGTAGGTACCTAATTTTCGCATTATAATTTCATGTGACATTTGGTCCTTTCTTTCTGTAATTGACATAATAATGATCTAGTAAACGGTCGCAATCTAGGCCACCTTTGTTCAGCTTCATCAAAATTTCAAAAGTTTCAAAGGAAAATGAAGAATTATTGCCTTCTTAGACGTCTTTTTGAATACTAAAGTACTTATTGATCGGTACAAAACCGGACCTATTAGGTCTTATACGGAATACATTTATATTCTATGTATATGTTTTATCAAGGTTCTTTCGTAACAAGCGAAGAAATACCTTATTTGTTTCGTTTTACGATTGAATTTTGCGTTAACAGGTGTTCTGATTCTAGGCTAGCGTGGTTACATGCCTAAGTAACATTATATAGGTGCATTTTCGTTAGGAATTTAATATGACTTATTCATCTGGTGTTCTTGGGTGTTAGTTTAAGTCTGTTTGCCTTGTGTCCTCCGTTGGACAGTTATAGGTGGATGAGGAACTCCATCTTTAATGAGAACTGGTAGGAAATTTACTTTATTTATAATATGCTTGTTTAATATATATTTTATACTAGCTTTTGCCCGCGGCTTCGCTCACGTGGCTATATTTATAGTTAGACGCTATTGGCAGGGCAGAGCTATTATACACTTCTTTGTAAACGATGTTTTTTGTTTTTTATCTGGGGCAGCTAAAATAATTAATGAAGATGGTGTACTTACTCGGAAGCAAGCAACATATAATTGACCGTGCGAGAAACACAAGCGTATTTTAAAGTTTGCTCTTGAAAAACAAAGAACTGTCTATTTAATATTTCACCCCCTGAACCCATCCCTATCAAAAATATTAAAAACAAAATTTTAAGTTCCTATCCCAATACTAATTTGCAAAACATTAACTTCAAAACAAAGATCTTTTCATACACCGTTTCATCCACAATTTCACCCTTCCAAAGCCACCCTTGTCAAAAATATTGATGAGGGTATTTTTTATTTTGATAGTAAAGTACCCCAAAACAAATTTTCAAATCAATTAGTTAAAAAACAAAGAAGTTTCATACAATCGTTTTTATCCCTTTTCACCCCCTTAGGGGTTGAATTTTAAAAAACCCTTTCTTAGTACACCTCTAGACATTAGGACAAACACCAATGACTCGGTACTAACTCTATTATAATATAAAAAAATTGTTACTGTATTTTTATTATTATATTTATATAAGAAATTATATGAGGTATATTAAATCTTTTGTACGGCATCAGCTCCCGACCGACTTTTCCTTTCTACCAGTCCATCCAAAGGTTGTCTTGTAGAAATAGCTTTTAGCGATAAGACCACCCATTGTCGCTACCTTTTTGTTAAACTGTTTTGTTTTCTCATTCTTATGTAAATTTGTGGTGTACAATAAAGTGTAATCTATCTATAGACGTAGGGTAGGCAGAGAGTAGTGTCAAAGGCCTCGATCCAAATACACCTATTTTGCATTTAAAAAGGCAAAGTTTTGAATGATAATAGTACATCTACCTCATAACAAACGGTCTATATTCCTGCCGAAATCGATCTTGAAAAGAGCCTTCTAATGTATGTAAAAAGAATCTGTTTCATGCGATACATCGGATTTTGTTCAATAGTAGGCCTGAGTTAATGAAAAATACCGAAATAGCAAACTTCTATATTAAACCCTGAAAAAATATATATTCTTCTTCATAATGTAAATTAAACTCCAACCTTTCGACGCGCCGTTATGTTTTAAAAGTATTTCGAAGCGTCTTGGTATGCTCGGCCGTGATTGGTCGGTGTCGTCCGCGCTTGAACGTGAATGGTCAATAAAAGTTTAATCTACCGTCAGATTAGCTCATTTGTTGTTATATGTGCTGCGTGCTGCTAACTCCATAATTAGATTGTTGGTCGCTTCTACAGAACTCTTAGCTGGTTTGTGACCCATTAGGTACTGGAATATCATAAGATACGAATGGGGTTGTTCACAAAAAACGGAGACTTTAGGACTTCACATTCGCATCACACAATATCCAATGTTGCATCACACTTGTTGTTCAATACGGTTGAAGGTCGTCGAATAAATTGTCACCTGAACCGTAGAATTTAGACTTACTGCCGCACGAAATCGCATCGCAACAGTTTGCTACGCAGTTCTCTGTGTTGTGAATTCGTAACCATTCGCAGTTTTCTGTATTTCCCCAAAGGTAGACACAGAAAAATTTGATCCCAAATTTTAGTCAGAATTTCTAACTCAAAACTGATGGAAAAAAATTGACACAAGATCTCTTCCATAGCTTTCAAGTACATTTAAGTTATGCAACCAAGGCAGTTAGTCAGTAATTGTAACTAACTAAATTACTAAATATTTAATAGGAATTCATACGTTGGTAGTTTATAGCAGAACATTAAGAAAAGAATTGTCGATAATCAATTCCTTAGCGAATGCAAGGAGCTATTAAAGCTCAAATTTCCATTATCCAACACTCAATTGAAAGATTTTTTGCAAAGTTCTGGCCATTTATGGGATATTTGAGTTGAGAGCTTTTTATTGCTGAAGGTGGTAACTGCGGACCATATCATCGATAATTCCTGGCACATAACCGAGCCATAGCAACGGAATAATTAACAACTCTTTTTGTCACGGGCCTCTCCACAAAAGATCAGTTTTATTAGAGTGAGTATGATCCGACTAAGCTATTCTATCGGTAAAATCATCAGAGAGGCATTTTTATTAAACTTCCTTTTTGTTAGCTTATTTTGTCCCACTACTACTCAAAGATCTCCTTTCATAATTATTTTTATACTTCTCTCTCTTGCTTTCGGTATGCCACAAGTCCTGGTTGGTTTTTAGATCTGTACAGCTTTTGATTTCTTTAAATCTGGATGGAGGTACTTGTTCTGCCCTTTATTGACATGAATTCTCACCGTCTTAAAATCTTGATAAATGATCACCACGTCTCTGTTCATTGGTCAAATTGAAAAACAAGCACAACACAACTGACAAATTTACGGAAACTTTTTTGGCTTTGTATGTGTAAACGTAGTGTACGACTCCTAAACAAGATATTGGCAGTATTTGTGCAGGCCACATTATTATAGTTCTGAGCCTAAGGTTACTTTGGTAATCTGAATATTTGTAAAGTCCCCCTACGACACAGGACTTGTCACTTAGTTCCATTTACCTATATAAAAATATTTTAGTTTATCGTGTTTTTTATTCACATTCGCTACCCAAAAATGGTGCAATCCCGTGGAGTAGTTGGGTAAAACCTCTGTATTACATAAAAAGTCTTTTTTCGCCGGATTATATGAAGCCTTGCTAATATTAAAGTTTATAATTTATACGGATGAAGTTGAAGACCTAGTTACTCAACTTAGGTACTATGTAGCAGAAAATTTAAACTATTAGTTCACCAACATTTTGTTGTAATCTACCGAAAGGGCGATTTCACATTCGGCTTTTTTAACTAACTCCTGACTCCGGCTTTGCCCACGTTATCAGATACAACGAGTATCACGATAAAAAGTAGCCTATTTGCTTCTCCAGGTTTGAGATCTCTATGTGAATCCAAATTGTAAATTACAAAAGATTGTAACTACCCATTTTTTTTAAAAGAGTGGCGTGAGTTTCTTGCCAGTTCTTCTCATAGCTTCACCCCGTCAGCGAACTGGTCGTAGGCAAATTTGCTGACGCTTTTCGGATAACCTGTTACATTCTTATCTTGTGACTTTCATAAGTGTTCCCTTGTAACCTAGATGAATAAACGAGAAACGAGAAAAAACGTGAAATTTCACGAAGACCGTATGAGTAGTTACCAAGATTATCAAACTAATAAACACTAGCTCTTGATAATATTCAAGCAAAGATCGGTCACATCATTTAATAATTTTATACGTAAAACAGCAGCAATATTAAAAGCATCCTCTGCGAGCCTTTCCATTAATTAATTTAACAATATTTCATCACACAGCTTTCAGAAATTAATTAAAATTGATGAAGCTCTACCTACTTATATCCGTATCGTAAACTTTTGAAAAACCTGGACACCTGTAGATAGAGCTAAATATTAGATACTACATAACCTTACTTCATACAATAACCAAAAGAAACTGATTACTCAATTTTAATTAAAACTGAACATTATTGCTTTCTGCAATAAAGTTTGTTATGTCTGTGTAAAATTGACAGGGTGTTGCTGTTCTCGTCTTGCGTGCGGGTGATATATGTTGTTGTCTCGCTCTTGCCGGAGCCTGGACGAAGCAAGGGCCAAGCTTCATTGATTTTATTGTGATCCCAGCTCATTCGATGTGCTTGGTTATTGGTGAAAGCGCGCCCCTGTGGAATGGTCAACGATATTGCTGTTTTACGTCTGAACCTTATTGGATATGTTTCAGGCCTTGGCTGATAGAATTTAATGTTCATTACAGTATATTTTGATGGAATTATCTTTGGGTTGATAGTTTTTCTATTCTTTCAAGCTGTTTTGAACTTTTTACACGTTCGGTTATGGTTTCTTTGAGATTGTGTTGTGAATTTTCAGCTTTGTATTATAGAAAGTTCTTTACTCGAAGAATAATTTGACCAACATTGCACGCATGATAGAAAGTACCTACTGCTAGATTCAGTCTTCTTAGTACTTTGTATGTGAGAATGTAGTGACTTCTAAGAGCATTCTTTATCGTATTCTTGACCAATTGACGCGTCGTATTAAGCTTTTTTCGACAGCTGTAAATGCTCCACTCTTATGTAACGATCGTAGCGTGATGTTTTATAACTTTAAACATTCCTAATTAGATGGGCTATCCATTGATAAAGGACATTTTATTATTAGATTGATAGTTTTGAATTCAAACAAACAACTTCTTCAGCTTTGTATTATTTGTATGGATGTGCGCCAAACTATAAAATTAATGGAATTATGTGACTTTGTGATGTCTTAAAGTTGTATTAATGAGTTAGATACATACAGTAACTCATTACAGATTCTCTATGGCAAGATTTAGAACAATTCCTTGTAGCAAAAAGTATTTGTGGTATACCGGGTTGTTAGGTGGTGTGGGGATCGAAGCCGCAGCCTAGTATTTAGCATTTACATATTCCAATCATTGAGGTAATCTTAATTTGAATATTCATATTGGTTACAAAATAAGCAAATATTCCATACAATCACTAATGCTATAGTAATTTTTTATGCATTTTCGACATACCTACTAAGGATGGATATTGGAAAATTACTGAACAATAATATATTTTATAACCTAGGAACTCACAAAACAGACTTTAGCATACGTACGTATTTACAGATTCTTAAGTAGAATTTATACAACGTATATACCTAATAATTATGAGACGCTGGTGTCTGAGTTAAGCGTAAAAATGCCTGTAACAGATCACAATGACGTAACGCCACGGCAAACAAAAGCTAACTGAAATTCAAATTGACATATATTTCATCGACAAAATTCACAAATGTTTTAAAAGTTGGTTTAGCAGGTCAAGTTTCAAGCTTCAGCTTCAGGAAATTGACTGAAAATATACGGCCTCTTTTGATCACAGGTGTTAGATATTTTAGATTTATATGTGTTTGCCGTGTGGAACGTTGTGCATTTTCATGTAAGCTATTGTTCTAACTGGGTCAAAAATCGTACATACTGTTAAAAATTGTTAGCATATTTTTTATTTTGGTTGAACAGTTTATGTTGCTTCAACTGTTAAATTCCACTCTTATCCTTTCATTTCATGCCTTAAGAGTCTAATTGGAATCTCGACATTAAACTTATTTTATTTTGATATCACTATCGAATGTTTGAAAATGGTAATCGAAGTGCGTCTTCAAATTTATTTAATTTAATGAAGTTTAAATTTTCAATCAATTAGCATCGATATTGAAATCGACTGAGTCGAATATCGAGATTTGAGTTGTAACTATGTCGTAAACTAAAGTCCGATCTGAAAGTAAATTAAATTCTAATAAGACTGATTGTTCCTAAGGTAGTATCTGCTAGTACCAACAATTGTGAAATTAGCTGTTTTTCCACCATCTATCACACTGCCAAATTCAACCTTCAACTCTCGCAACTAAGTTCATTTCACCTTGATTTCAATGCAGTTCCCTGCACCGAGTCCTACTTCCTCAGCTCCCGGGCGAGCACTGAGCAGTGTGTAAGCAGGTCAAGGTCTCTAGCTACGTCAATAGGTCTCTTCCTGCGGGGCCCATGCGGGCCAGTCACGCGGCGTGACTGAAGGGATCAGTCATGATTGACGTTGATTGAGCGCTCAGAGGAACTCTGGAAGTCATTAGTTATGTAACGTTTCGACTAAATACATAACTTGTTATGTGGTAGCGAGAAATAAAGGTGAGGGGGAGAATAAAATATTCTACCACATTCACACAACGCCATCTAGTCCCAAAGTAAGCAATTATATTGCTTGTGTTATGGGTACTAAACAACTGATATACTACTTAAATACATTTTTTTGTGTAAATATATACATATTGTAGATAAATTACACCCAGACACAGAACAAACCTTTTTTAAAGCCATATAACATTTTTATATAAATGCTAAACAAGTAATGGAAAAATTCAAACCCACGACGGGACTTGAACCCGCGACTCTGCCATTCCGTGTGCAGTGCTCTTCCATCTGAGCTACGCGGGTGGACGTCCCTGAGATTGAATTTATCCATTACCTGTTAACATGATGACGTCATGACAATGTTTTTCTACTTATCACCGTGGCTCGTTACAGAAACCTACGGACGATATTCCTCCATTGCAGGTAGGTTAATATCGTAATAAAAGTAGAAACTCTATATTTACATTAAATATTAAGCAATTTCCATTGCTTTGGTTTAACATTTCTTTTTTTTTTTCATATAACATTGTACTAGTTGGCAAGACAATCTTATTGAATAATAATGTTATCACAGCTGGCAATAGTACTTCTCAAACCCAACAATGAATTCAAGCTATACATCAAACACAGACATTTCTAGTCATATAGACAGCAGCTCCGATCGCGTGAAGAATTATCAATATATTATATAATAAATTTCAACAAAATTCGTGAGATTATTATTATTATGATGTTAAAATTTGCTTAAGTTTTTTAGTTAGGGAAAACCTTATGCTCCCCCAATTAAAAATCCCTTTTTGTTTGTTTTCCGTGGCAACCTTTAATTAAGGCAGCACCATCACTCGTAGGTATACAATTGTCTGTATGTTTCTTAGCTTTTAAGGTGTATGTTCTTGTTGGTTGTCCTGATAAATAAAATAAATAAAAATAAATGAGAGAGTAACAAATATTCATAAATTTTCAGAAACATTTGAATCTTATATTATAACTATATTTGTTTTCGCATATCAGCTTCACAGATATGTTACGAATATCTGTTTTCAACATTGGTTATTGGTGTTCTTTCCGCGTAAAATCCGCAGGGATTCGTCCGTTTTTCAAGCAATTGATCAATATACCGCAAATAGTCGATCGATACTTATTTCCCAAGTATTCTCACCGCATCGCGGCATAAATTCGTTCTTACGAGGTGCATTACAGTTGTAATAAACATTTTATTACGATTACTGCGGTACTTGCGTGGCTATAACTTTATAGCTATCTACAATATTAAGTAGATTACATACTTGACTAGTGAACTCGTCAAACTAGACATTCGATTCTTAATAATTATAATTATTACATAGGTAATGAACTGCCATGGCTTCCGACATTTCAGTTGGTAATTAGAAATTCTATCTATAACTTTATTTTTATTTTAGGATTCATGTAGTTAAATCTATGCTGCCTACCCTAATCGCAATTTCAATATTGAATAGACGTCAACATCCACGATTAATTATATTATTTAAACATCAGACAATTATAATTATCGAAATTGATGAATCGAATAGGGTCCTTCATTCTGTCAGTTAACATTATCATTATTAAATTTAATTCAATTTCCATGCTCAATTCAAATCAAAGCCGTATTGACTGTCTATACCAGACTATGTACAAAGCGACCCGGATCAATTAAACAGTCTACAATATCTCTTACCGTACTCTTAGCATAGAATAGCCACATCATTTCCTCTTCATAGATGACTAAGACATTACAGAAGGATGGGTCGCAATTATTTAGTCGTACTTCACTGATCGCTAATTTGACTACATACTTATGGCAATAAATTAAAGATTTGCATATCACACCCTCAGTTGAAAAGTGTTGTATGATCCATTCCACTAAGCAATTGTGAACCTTAATGTTAACAACACAAGATGAATATTGCTGTATACACTTATTTTCAGTTAATGCCTTGTTTCAATGGTCATGTTATAATATCATTGAGATTGTACATTGTAATACGTGTTTGGTAATACATTATTTTAAAATTGCACGAGAGTTTTACTGCGATTTATCGAACAAAAGGTGCACCCAAATTTCGAAAGAGTACAAAATATGTATTTGTAATTGAGGATGAGAATTAGAACCACAACCTCAGCAGAAGGTTTTGGTCCTAATTCTCATGAAGCTTAGGGCCTGCCTGATGGTAAGCAGACGCTTGCAACACTGGAAGCATCACATAAACCCGTTCGTACCCCAATGAGCTATGGCCTCGGTCTTCTACAGGGCAAAGAAACTTCCACAGGCGGGTTAGTTTGAACGGGGACTACCCGCTGTCCCTTACCTCTCTTTTTTTCAAGGAATTTGTTATTCTTTTTTTAAATAACTCTATTGTGATAGTATCTTTATTGCGCAAGAATAGTTCTCCAGGTAAACCGTTATCTCGTCTGCTATCTTCAGTCAGAAGTTTCTATAGATTAAGTTATTAAGTATTACGAAACAAAGAATATTACATAATACTGCACTCAACGTATGATGTCATCGTCCATTCTATTCACCAAGTTATACCTAGTTATGTGGTCGTAAAAACATGATTGTAGGCAGATACGTTGTATTTGATTACTTTTTTATGCCACTTAGGTGGCAATCAGTCTGCCTGTCTGTTACCTACCGTATATTATATTCAGTATGTTTACTATAAAAAATATCCAAACCTACTTGAAAATTCGAATAGTTCTCGGATTCGATTTCGATGTTGAAGTGAATTGACAGCGGAAATTGTCTATGTTCAGTGGTAGCGTCACTGTTGGTTCAAAATTTCATTCAGAATTAGTACATTAATATGTTTACTTTTAAATTGTCGCGTTGCATGATTGTATTTATTGATTTAAAACGGGAAATCACGCGATTATGATTTAGGTATTTACATACCTTATGGTGCTTGACGTTTCGACCAGGTTACACCGGCCGTGGTCACAAGCTGACAGTCAGCTTGTGGTCGAAACATCAAGCACCATAAGGTATGTAAATACCTAAATCAAAATCGCGTGAATTTCCGTTATAAATTAATAAATATTATAAATATAGGCAATCGTGGACACGCGCCAGCTAGTTCTAGGACGACCTGAAAAATTTCGGTGGATCGGATTGAATGCGACCAAGTGATATGGCGCGTGTAAGGAGAGGCCTATGTCCAGGAGTGGAGTGCAATATGCTAAATTGACGATGATGATCATTGATAATATTAGTAACATTTTTTAATATAAAATAAAGAACGAATCATCGATTGAAATCGTAACACCCGTAACACCGACCAAAGGCTACGTATTTCGGTAGCAAGTAATTTGACCATGACTTTACAATTCGCGAAACGTGAAGCCTTTTTAGTAGAAATGACTAAGACGTTTTGTAACACGAATTTGGGGCAACAAACTTTACAAAAAAATTGTTGTTCACTTCAAATTATGACCTCAAGTAACTCGAGTGTTACTAGGCATGCTTAGAAGAGTGTGAAATATACCATGGTATGGATGGAGGATTTGTTAATGGTGAATCTAGAGAGCTAGGTTCTTTACATTGGAGTAAACTGAAAATATAATGCCTATTTCGATCCAGACATACTTCTTCCGTTTCCCAACGAAATCAGGTCCCGCTCCCCTGGTGTTCCAAGCGTCCTTAGGGTACGGTAACCGCTAACTATCAATCGAGCCGTGCTTACAACTGTTTGCCACCATATTGTTATTAAAAAAATCTTAAATCTGGAACTTTAAACCTACCTTAAAATCAATTACAAATATTCTGATACATGGGTCTACTGTAGGTATGCTTTTCGCTTCCTTCAAAACCTGAATTCGATGTAACGACGTCCAATTCTTTCATACCGAAATCCTAACCAAACCTAACAAGTCGGGACTGCCGGGTTTCGTTTCCTTTAGGGAACCATCGGATGATTGCGGCACTGTAATCCCGACTTCCTTACGTGAGTGACCCGTAATCATTAAATTAATAATAATATGTCTACATCTCAAGTTAGTTTTAATAATATTATATTTAAAAACAATCGGTAATTTCATCCAAAGTTTCGTATTTGTTGCATATAGGTAAGTTCTGCAGTAGGTATTTAAGAATTAAACACAATGCATACAGGCGACAGCTTACCGTCTTGTTCTCAAGCGTTCGTGATTACTGAGCTGTGAATTGGAGGTCACGGGTTCAAACCCCGTCAGTGTACGTTCATTGAACTCTTACATCATTATTTGGGTTCACAACGATGAATGGTCGACCATTGGCATCGTTAACCTTAATCAAAGGTATTATAATACTTACTGAAGTTTTGTTATTGGCCTTGGACTGTAAAACAATTGAAAATCCGACTACGTTATACCTAGAAGGTGCTGTTTGAGCTGTTGCTTCAATATGTTAAATGTTTAGATTCCATTGCGAGCATCGACTACGTATACTGTTGTCAACCCACATCCCACTGCTGGGCACGGGTCTCCTCCAAAGAGAGTGGAGGCAATTTAAACCACGCTGGCCAAACGGTTTGGTATAGGGTTTGTTTCGAATTTTCCTTTTCTCGCAGTAGTCTTGTCTGCATAAGGTTAGGTACTGCTTTAGTCACCTTTTACGACACTCACGGGTTGAGATGAAGTAGTGACATTATGTATTATTAATCTGTCACTACACGGACGGATAATATGAATAGTAGTAGAATACTAATAGTGTTAAAAGTACTTACCTAAAACCATAAAACTAGCTATTTTTGTTTGAACACAACTTTATACACTAGTTTCTCTTCGGCTCTAACAATTAGTACATCGTTAAATTTTCTTTCCAAGTTTATCAGTACGCGTATCTTCTTTAAAACACGTTGCAAATTTTACAAATAATAAGAATAATCTAACCTAGAGCAGCGCCATCTCGTAGTTAGAATACAGAGCTTTCTAAATTCAAACGAAGACCTTGTGAGATATGGCAATGGCAGAATAACAAAAAGTCGCATTTAATTATGAAACATGTTATTTATAGAAACTTGTACTTACAAGTTAGTTAGCAAATATCTATTAATTACTTTATTTAAATATTGTATTGTATTTAAAGACAATACTAACACCAATGTTACGTATTTTGTGTCTAATTATATTTTATGACTGGTTTACAGAACTGAACGGGACAAAAACATTCTCATTATGGCATTCATAAAATCACAATAATTAATTTTAACCAACTACAAATAAATGAGATATGAGAATTAAAATTAATTAGGTAGGTAAAGCAACTCATTACAGTGTGAAAATTATAGGGAATGTCTTGGTCCAGTTGTGAGATAACGTAGGCTAGCAATAACAGTAGGTAACTTATGATAACGCATAGTAAGAACCAACGAGTAACTAAAGATAAGGAATGAACTTCATAACGAAGTTTTCCAGTGAAGGGATCTTCAAAGGATCAGCTAAGTGCGAGTCGGAATCGTGTAGCGAGGATTATATAAATGTTTTATAGGTAACTATAAGATAAAATAAATTCCACGTAAAGGTAAATTTTTTTTAGGCTTATCATAAATATCATTAAATATCCCTTGCAATAATAATATTCAGTGATATCACTACACAAGTACGGTTTTCGGATTTTTTCCATCTAGTCCCAAATTATACAATTATATTTGCTTGTGTTGTGGGTACTAACAACTGATATACTACTTAATTACATTTTTGGAAATTCATACATTATTATTGATAAATTAGGTACACCCAGACAGAACAAACAATCATGCTCATCACACAAAGATTTGTTCTGGGTGGGAAACTGGGAATCGAGTCCACGACCCCTCCAGCTGAGCAGTCTGGCTCACTAACCAGTCAACAGGCGAGCTTACTAATAAACAAGCACATTTCTGTACTAATAATGAATATTTCATGTAAGAAAACCAAAAATCGTTTTAGCCCGCCACGAAGATCGAACTCCCTGCGCTACCGATGACGCAGTCAGTTGCTTCTCATCTGAAACAATTAGTTTTGGTTGCTAATTAGCTTAGTTTTGGCATGTTAAAACATTTATCGGCATGACTTACATGATTGCAGCGTTTGTTAACGGATGCCAGTGGTTTTAAAACGACAAAATGTTGTAATGCCTATGATTATTTCAAGAACGGTCCATTAACCACACTGATTGACATATTAGTGACAATTTTTTATTAAAATATAGCGCTACTATTAGCCTGTCAATAGCAAAATACATAATGGTTTCTAGGATCTATTTTCGCGCACTGGAAAAATGCTATGACGGTAAAAAGCCTATGTCCTTTAAGTACCACGACTATTCCAATTTGAAATTTCATGTAAATCGGTTGAATAGTTAAGAGATGAAACAGACCAATGAACTTTCACAAGATTTTGTAACTTTTTACCCAAAAGTATTCCCATTTCACTCATTCACTATGTCTGTCTTTCGAATCTTAAATATACACGCCCTAATAGCCCACAATTTCCGAGGCCACAATTTATAGTAGATAAAGGTAATCAAAATCATGGTCATACCACACACACACACACACGTAGCTAAGTGTAGCCTGGCTTGGAAAGGCTTTTATCTAATTTAGGTCATGTAGCTTTTACGTGAGTTACTCTCGAATGAAAGCTGCTCTGAATTTCGTTTTAGACGAGTAATGGGTTATTTATTTGTAGGGAACATGTGTTTCTAAGTATATACTAACTATTAGGGATAGGTAGATATAAATAACTCAAATTATCGGCTAAGATGCTGGGCTGGGCTTACTCTGAATTTCGACATTCGAATGTTTTGATGACACTATCAAATGTTTGAAAATGATAACGACCGTATCTAAATTTCCCTACATTTGACAGCGACATTAAAACCGAACATTTGAATGTTGAAATTCAATGTAAGGCCCCAGTAATAAAGCTGTGTTAAAAATATTAATTTTAAAGGGTTTTATGGCTAAAGTAGAAGAATCGAGATACGTTTTGTAATAACTACCTATAACTTCGATAAGAGTATGTGTGTGTCGGTAAAATGTACCATATGTGCGACTATAATCTGTCTGTGTACCAAATTTTATACAAATCCGTTGAGCTGTTTTGACGTGATTGAGTAAAAAGCATCCATCTATCCACTAACTCACAACTATGCTAATATTATAAAGCTAAAGAATTTGTTTCGTTGAATGCTAGGATCGCAGGAACTAATGGTCCGATTTTAAAAAATATTTTAGTGTTAGATAGCCCATTTATCGAGAAAGGCTATTAGGCTATATAACATCACGCTACGATCAATGGGATCTAAGTGGTGGCCAAACAAAGAGCCACGAGAGAGAAGCCTCGGCCAACGGATATATAGTTATCATAATCGCGAGCGTGCTCCTTTTTACCCACGACGGAACGGAGACGGTATATGCGTTTGGGGTGAGAGGCTGTGTGTTTGTGTGTTCCAACATAATGCCTTATATCACGGAAACGGTTGGACCGATTTAGATGCGGTTTTCTGTAAAGTGTGTGCGGCTCTTGGGGACAGGTTATTACATAGGTGTTATGTTAATAGCTCGCCAGGGGGCGCTACAATACACTGATTTCGTTGAATCCTTTGTGCCCTCCTATCTTTAAAACGATTAGACTGATTTCGATACGGTTTTCTGTAATGTATTTGTGATTTATCGAGGATTGTTTTTGGATTCAAGATTTTGTATTTTTTCGCCAGGGGGCGCTGCAATAGACTAGGCAAACCTATGTTGATTTCGTTGAAACCTTTGTGCCCTCCTATCTTTAAAACGATTAAACCGATTTCAATACGGTTTTCTGTAATGTATTTGTGATTTATCGATGATGACTTTTGGATACACGATATTGTATTTTTTCGCCAGGGGGCGCTGCAATAGACTAAACAAACTTATATTTACAGTTATCTGTAAAATAATTAGACCTGTTACTGTATAGGGACACGTAGCATTGTAGTACTGAGATATTGATTACACTCATGAGGTTAAGCAACTTCGGATAAGGTCAGTTCATAGATGGGTGACCGTTTATGCAATTTTAGGGTTGTGTACCTCAAAAAAAAGAAAACAGAACTCTTATAGGATCACTCCGTTGTATGTCTGTCTGTCGGTCTGTCTGTCCGTCTGTCTAGAATATTTTTCTCAAGAACGCATAGAGGTATAAAGCTGAAATTAATATCATATACTTGGGTCTGCAAACCCTCGGCGTAAAATAAAAATCAAAATTCTAAGTTAACGCAATCAAAAGATACAGCTGTTTATGTTCCATTTTTGACGATTTATCTTGACGATCATAATCTATAGGGAACTCACCGTTGACCTAGAATCATGAAATTTGGCCAGAAGCAATAACAAGTTGCACAAATAAAGGAAAAAATCCGAAAACCGATCTTGTGTTGTTATATCACTGAATATTAGTACTGAGGTATACAATGATAAGCCTAATAAAAATTAGTAAGAGTGAGAGTTTATTCCAGACTGACGTTATATAAACACCTACACACACCTACCTTATTTATTCTAACTTATAGGTATCCCGTGCTCGGGGTGTAACCAAATTTTCATCATTTTTGCGATAGCACGCACCGTTTTCGAGATACAAGCTATTATAGGTGGAAATCTGCGCTAACGCCGAAGGCAGTCCGGCTACGGCAATCAATGTGCAATAGCTAAACTTAACACCCCCCGATTCAGAGCGATCCGGATCGGACTGGTTAGGTTAGGGTTATTTTTTTTTTTCGAACCACCCAGAATTAGGAGCCCCGCAAACCCCGCGGGTCTCCGGCGACCTTTGTGCGACGGATGAGCACACAAGTCAACAAAAAATATAATATATATAATATAGTCGAAGCTCCATGCAAATTCCATTCATTCTGGAGCTTACATGGTAAGATAAGGCGCTCCTTAAAAAGTTTAAAATAAGAAAATTAAAATGATAATTTCAAGTTATAAGACTTACTGCAACAGTAAATTAAAAAAAAATGTGTTTGTTCTATAACTTAGTATAAAATTTTTATTTATCTGTCAAGGTTCTTAAAATTTTATACGAGTTACTTACAGTTAGTAAGATAGGGCGCTCTTTGAAAATATTTAAAATAAAAAACAAAATTAAAAATTTTGAAAAAACCCACGACGATAACATATAAAAAGGTTTAAATAACTTTATTTTAAATCCCCGACGAAAAGATAATAAGTAGCGTAAAAACAATCCCAAGAAAATTCGTCGGGGGCTGCCAATATCATTACTGTTTCTAGTATTAACTGCTGGCGGTCTTGACGGTTTGACACCCCAGCACTTAAAGGACCTTTTGTGTCCAAGTGCTGGGGAAGCTGGCGGAGCACTCTTGAAGGAGCTGACGGCCTTGGTAAATTTAATGCTCTCTGGCAATGTGGACGAGGGCACCATCGATATATTGTATGGAGCCAACCTGTGTGCGCTACGCAAAAAAGATGGTGGCATTCGTCCCATTGCCGTAGGATGTACTTATAGGCGTATGGCAGCCAAGATTTGCTGTCGTTTTTACAGCCCTGAACTTGCAGCCAAATTCCAGCCACTGCAGTTGGGATTTGGCTCTAAGGGGGGCTGTGAGGCTGCCATACACGCCCTTTCAACGTACCTAGGCTGTGGTGGAGGAGAGGTCATTTTGAAGGTTGACCTTAAAAATGCATTCAACTCTGTAAATAGAGACACCTTGTTGACACAAGCAAAATTGGAAACACCAAAAATCTTTAAATTTCTCTGGCAGTGCTATAGACACCCATCCAAATTATTGTTTAGAGAATATCTTTTAGAATCCGCAGTTGGTTGTCAACAGGGTGACCCTCTTGGACCGGCCATTTTCAGTTTAGCCATTCATCCAATAATTAGCCAGCTAAATTCAAAATTTAATGCTTGGTATCTAGATGATGGGACTCTTGGAGGTGACATAGACACTGTACTTCAGGATTTGGCATTTTTAAAATCAAAATTTAATGCTATTGGTTTAGATTTAAATCCCACAAAATGTGAAATTTTTTTAAATGACAACATAAAAAATAGGCTTTCGGTTGTTTCTAAATTTAACGTTTTGGCTCCCAATATTAAAATTATGGAAAAAAAAAGTCTATGTCTCCTCGGGTCCCCAGTTTTAGAAGAAGGTTATGAATCCTTTATAGAGGAAAAAATACAAAATTTTAATGAAGTTTCGGATCGCCTATTCAAAATTAATGTACATTCGGCTTTCACCATTATTAGATATTGCCTTTTTGTCCCAAAATTTACCCATGCACTTCGTTCATCACAGTTTTGGAAACATTTATCTTTATTAAGCAAATTAGACGAAATTATAAAAATTACCATAAGCAAAGTTTTAAATTTGTCTCTGAACGACCGAACATGGCTCCAAGGATCATTACCGATCCGTTTTGGTGGCCTCGGCGTTCGCAAAATTTCAAGTGTAAGTTTGCCGGCTTTCTTATCCTCGGTCCACAGCACTGAAGATTTAACCAGGAAAATCTTAGAACCCACACTGGTTAATTCGGAAGTGTTGTGTAAGACTGAGGCTTTGAATGCCTGGAAAATGGCTTGCCCAAATACTTTGTTACCCACTAACCCATTTTCTCAGAAGCAGTGGGACGCGCCGCTCTGCAACATTTTAAAAAATAATATAATTTCCACTGCTTCCAGTGCTGCTGAGCGCGCTCGCCTGCTTGCTGTGGGAAAATGGGAGTCTGGTTTGTGGCTGCATGCACTTCCGTCGCCCAACATAGGCACTATGTTGGACGACACCACATTCCGCCTTGCTGCTGCTTTACGTTTGGGTGCTCCATGTATTTCTCCGCATCACTGTCACTGCGGTGAAGCCGTCGACAGCCTCGGACACCATGGCTTGTCCTGCAGCAGGAGTGCCGGCCGTTTTTCCCGACACGCTCAGCTTAATGACATTATCCGTCGTGCTCTTGTCAGCGTTGGCGTTCCATCCTTATTAGAACCTCAAGGTTTGGCACGTGACGATGGGAAGAGACCTGATGGTATGACGTTACTGCCTTGGAAGATGGGCAGGCCTTTGGTGTGGGACGCTACCTGCGTCGATACCCTTGCGCCATCACACCTTCCGAGTACAGCGGGTTGTGCTAGTGCTGCTGCTGCAGCTGCAGAGTCCCTTAAACGGCGCAAATACAGTAATTTAGCTGATAATTACTTATTTGAGCCGTTTGGGGTCGAAACATTAGGCTCATGGGGTCCGAGTGCTCTCCGCGTTTATAATGAACTAGCGACGCGGTTAATCGACACTTCACGTGACCAGAGGGCTGGTTTTTATCTCGCACAGAGAATCAGCATTGCCATCCAGCGTGGCAATGCTGCTAGCCTTCTGGGCACTTTCCCTTGTGACAGTGATGCCGATGAATACTTTGACGCCTAGCCCACATTACCATTTGTATTGTTATTTATTTATAGTATTGTAAATAGAAGTTGTAGATATATAAGTAGCTTAATTTTAGTTTAAAATAGTGTACATAAGACTGTTCATATTATGTTAAATTTTACATAGAATTAATTTATTATCATGAAATAAAACCAAGTATTAAATATATATTGTAAACTAAATATTGTTAATAATTAGGTAGGTATCAAATACATAAAACTGCAATACTTTCGTTCATTTCAAGTCAGGGTATGGCAGCCCCCGACGGATTTTCTTGGGATTGTTTTTACGCTACTTATTATCTTTTCGTCGGGGATTTAAAATAAAGTTATTTATTATACAGTTGTATATAGTAGCTTATTTGATATGGTAACAAATAAAATTTTAACTAATATTGTGTAACACCAAACTAACCCTGTACGTAACACTGATCACTTTGTGAGTGGCCCTTTGTGCATTAATAAATATTCATGATTGGAAAGGTCGCCGTGCTACTACGGGGGGACGTTGCACTGTTTTTGTTAGGTGCTGCTACTGGTACTAGGGATGCACGATTTTATTTTTCCAATCGTTTTTTTGGTTTTCGATTTCTAAAAACCGATCTGCGCTTTCTCGTAATTCGCCTCTTTGGGTCCCCCGTTCTTGAACAATCGTAAAATTCTTTTTTTGAAGAAAAAATTAAAATTTTGAATGAAGTTTCGGACCAACCTTTTAAAAATTAACACACATTCTGCTTATATCATTATTAGAAACTCTTTTTGTACCAAAATTAACTCACGCCCTAATAAACTGAAACTATAAAATTGAAGCCATAGATAATTTATTGTGTTGGAATCGGGAGTATATTAAACACAGGAGAAGAATGAAGGTGCAGTTATACTCGTATAAGATGACGAGTAGATATTATGTTAACTGTACTTTGTAACTGATCTTCATTGAGATTAAACTAATATTCAATCTATTAAATGACCAAATTACAGCTTTAATTTTATACAAATACATCTTAATTTGGATTGTAAGGTGTCGGCAACTGCTGTACTTCTGAATCGGTAACTTCAACCGAAATAATGTTTCGAATTGATATATCGCATCCCTAGTAATTTGAGTCACCTGCTTCTGGTAAGTAATGCGATTTTGATTGTCCTACTCAACTCGGATGCTTAAAGGAAGATTGGCATCATCAAGTAAAGCATATCGTTGATAGCTGCTGTTTCTATAATGGTTTTCCTTAACATTTGTTTTATTATATTCTAGCCAGAGCTTCGCTCTGGTGAATCTTTGTTTGGTCACTGCTTAGCTCCTATTGACCGTAGCGTGATGTAATATAACCTATAACCTTCCTCGATATATGGGCTTTCCAGCTAATACTGGCCTTATGGATGTCATTTAATCTGCATTGGACTGCTATAGGCAAAGACGATGATGGCGAAGAATAAAAGAGCTGGTCATTTTAATTTTTTGTCTTTATCCACAATAATGCTTAGTTCGAACTGTCTCCTAGGGGCTTACTCTGAATTTCGACATTCGACTTAGTCGGTTTTGATGTCGCTGTCACTTTCAAACATTTGCATTCATTGCCTTTTTAACCCGTTAAAATTAATATTTTTTACAAAATTATTCACTTCACTTAATATAGATAAAAGTTGCTATGCAAAATATATCTTAAATAATATAGTACATAATTTATCTACCCATATAATTAATGTTGTTGAGGCACGAAACCTTAAAATGACCTCTAACATAAAATTAGAATTTTCCGGCGACCATAGTCGACCACAGGCGTTTCACAAATTTGCATAGTAATATAAATGCTTGTTATACTGATACTTTGCTTATTTATTATTATGCAATACTTTGTCCTTTCTGCTAATAGCACTGTTACGATATTTTACTGAAATTATACTAAAATTATAATTTCCTATTCTGAGGATGAGTTTGTCTGTTTTTGCTGTCTGTCTATTGGTAGCGCTGTGTGAGTGTATACGGCTGCTGTGCAAGAAGTTATAGTTTCGATTCCGGATGGGGAGAAAATATATTGGGTTTTTCTTTCATGGAATTAACTTTATCAGCCTGGAGTTTGGAAATGTGCCTGGTTAATGACAATAGGCTCGCTCTTTATAACATGAGACTAAACATAGTGTCAGATCACCTCTGCCTACCTCTCTAGGGACAAAAGGCGTAAAGCTATGTTATGTTTAGTATATCGCTTGTAGCGTTGTGGTATTGAGATGATCGTTAAGCAAACGCAAGATTACAACCATGTAGCATAGGCTTAATGATTATCGAGGTTTAGCAGCGTTCAGCAAGGTCAGTCCGTAGATGGGTGACCGTTTATGACACTTTCAGTTTAGAGCGTCTCCGTGCTTTGGAACGTATAGTCATTGGTGCTGGTTACTACTTAATGTCAAATTGCAAGCCTTCTGAGCGACTTGATAATTCCCAAGGTTCAAGTTTCGACCTTGATATTGAACAAATATTTGTCCAGCTTATGAATATTTGCTATTTGTAATTTTTTTTTGTTGCCCGTTAAACTAAACCCAGTCTCTTGGGTATCTTTACCTCATATTAGATATATCTTCCACCTTCAGTTTCCGTGCTCTATAGCAATACCTTTCCACCCTTTAATAGTAGTGTTCATTAAATTCACATAATTATGTATTAACACAGATTCTCGACATCTAATTGCAATGTGCAGCTTTGCGCTTACCTCCCAATTAGCGTTGATTGCAGAAGTTGGTACCGAATACAACCTACGAGTATATAGGTAAGTACATGTAGATAGCAATTTGCATTGGCAAAGAGAAAAACTTCATTCGCAATTTATTTATAATCACAAAATCTACATTGCATGGTATGGCAATATATTGTTTCTATTTGTATAAATACTAAAAAATGGTGTAAATATAGTGATTTTTTTGGGCCTCTGCGTGTTAGACTTGTGTCCCCTCGTAAGCCTTCCAAAGGCCCGAGTATACTTCACACTTCTGAGAGAAGTATAGCCGTAAAGAAAGATAATTTTAATGATATAGTTATTACGTGTAAAGTACATACATTTAGGTTGACAATAGAGGTTTAATTGGTAATTTGTGGGAGATCTGGAGTCTAAACTAAGCCTAAGCCTGTATTTTAGAACTACAGTCCCCCATTACATTGGTTTTATGCCCTATGACTATGACAACAGTTGTATTTCAAGGCAAATAACCAAAGATGCTTCGTTAGTCTAATCAACTAGTCTTAGTGTTCGATTACTAAACATAAAATGTTGATTTACACAAATTAGTTACCCGTAGGTAGTAGTTCTGAGTCTGGGTGAACTTTGTATCCCATTTTTTTTTTTCTAAGTTTCTCTGCGACAACGGACTTGTTATTAGTATGCGCTACTGTAAAAAAGATAATAAAAATACTGCCTTAGGCTGCCACACTCACATCAGTTTGACTAAACAGTGTCTCTCTGTGCTATAAAAAAGCTCGTAAAAAGGCGTCTGTATGTATCTATTACGTCTGTATCTAAGCCACCCCGAAATGACATTAACCAGCCTTAAAAACTCCAAGCAGATGCCAAATATTTTAATCAAAGTCTCTTTACAAGTTTACGGCTTCTTTCAATGTCGAACGACATTTTTAATTCGAGTTAATTGAATTATTATCTCTTTTGATATGACAAGTCTCTGATTTATAATTTAAAAATGTTATTTTATGTTATATGAAACCAGTTCTTAGAAAAAATGCTCTGATTTGCTCTCTTTTTGTTAACCGCAAAAAATATTTAGGTATATTTTTGGCTTCACATTAAAAAAATACTTAATTGGTATTTTATTAAGCGAGGCAGCTGGTTGTGGAATAAGGCCGCGTTTCCACCAGAGATGTGTGAGAATGCGATGTTTATTATGAACCAATAGAATCGCTTCATTTACCTGTATTTACCTGACGTCAGTTAAATGAAGCGATTCTATTGGTTCATAATGAAAATCGCATCATCGCACATCTTTGGTGAAAACGCTGCCTTATTCGACAACCAGCTGCCTCGCTGAATAAAACACCAATTATTTATTTAATGCGAAGCCAAAAATATACCTAAATAATTTTTGCGGTAAACAAAAAGAGAGCAAATCAAAGCATTTTTTCTAAGAACTGCTTTCATATACCTAGCATAAAATAATCTTTTTGAATTAAACAGTAGGGTGTAAGCCGCTACCTACCTAGCATAAATCTCTGTGCTTCTACAAACTTTAATATTTGAAATGATTATAATAATACATCATCGAAGTTATTCTTTGAAAGATTATCTACGTGGTCTATATTTAAAAAATCTGTTTACTCTTTTCAAAGTTATAAGCCTTATCCATATGTATTGTAATATCATTCTACTATACATATTTATAAGACATAAATTTCTTATCGTATCTCTCTATGAATCGATGACACAATATATTTCCAGAAAATCTCTTTTCATCTATTCAGTTCAGATAGAAGTTTTCATTTATAATCGCTAGTACATTGTTGGTTCGTAATCGGCTCAAAGTATTAAAAACCCAACAAAAGATACATATCGTTGTAACTTTCCATTCTAACAATGGGACGGATAGACAAACAGACATGGATAGTACAAAGCCGAAAACAATACCACTGAATGTATGTATGTTGTTGAATCATTGGCTCGTGTCACTGTTAGGCCTCGGTCTCGGTGGCAAGCGGTGAGCGGCGCGGCAGCTGCAGTGGCTCGTTGCATTCCAATCGGGTAACTTCATGTTGCCGACTGCGTCAAGATGATATATTTGTAAAGCTGTTATGCAATTTTTTACGTTGTACAAGAGAGTCTCACAAAGATTAGCAGTTCTATAAGGGGCAAGCAAACGACGGCACTGCAATACAGACCGTGTCTCTGACCGTGGCTGCCCGTGCGCGCTGCCTGTCTGCTTTGGTGTATACAAAATGGTTTATTTGATTCAGCGGCGGTCAGCCACGGTCACGCCGCGCCAAGTACTGGAACTGCGGTCTTTTTGCCGCCGTGTGCGTTAGCAGTATAGGATTCCCTTTGCTCTATAGTTCCGGGTAAAAATTACCCGTCCGCCCGTCTGTTCTGCGCCTTTAGATACCACTGGTAACACGATGTTACCCGATTTGAGTGTACCGGACCGCTCACCGCTTGCTTGCCATAGTGACCGAGGCCTTAGGGTTGTCTAAACATTTTATGACAGTAAACATAATACCAGTATAACAGCGCAGTAGAAATGGGTTTGTCTTCAATTCATACCACAAGCTGTTCGCTTTACGCGTACTTTTCGAAATTGTCGTTTCATACCAACGATGAACGATGGAAAATCGTTTGAAACGACGATTTCATAAAGGATCCTTCCCGATTCATACGAACGGTGAACTGCGAATGTTTGTATCGAAATATGGGTGTTTTTTTAAAATGTATGTGTTTATCAGTCGTCTAGATCCCATAACAAAGGCTTTGGGCTAGATAGCGCTGTGTAAGAATAAAAATATCCCAAAGATATTATATGTTCAATCAAGTTCCAACGATAAAATGGGTCACCTTAAATTTTTACATATAATATGTATGGCGGTATAGCCTCTCCCTAATTTTATGCTCAATGAGTATTTTGTATAGGGAATATAGAAAATTCGACCATTTGTAAACGGTGAAGAGAAATCTACGGACACGTGCCAGTTGAAAGACGCCCACGTATGTGGGTGGGTAGGCAGAGGAGGCGTCACTTATTTCCTCATATTCAAAGACGATTATTCCAAATATAGATAAGTCTCTATAGGGAAATACTTTGTTATAGGAAAACACGTGCAAAAAAATGAAATTAGGTACGTATTTCAGAAGCAGCAATAGATTAAAATTAAATAAAATGGTTGAGGGTTCCGTATAAACATGATTTTTTTTCTTTACTTGTGCAACTTGATATTGCTTCTTGACAAAATTCATGATTCTAGATCAACGGGATGTACCCTATAGTTTTGAATTTTGCGATCGTCAAAATATGCGACAAAAATGGAGCATAAACAGCTGTATCTTTCGATTGCGTTTACTGCTCCAAGGGATTAGTTACGTTTATTCCTTTTGACGTACGGAACCCTAAAAATGTGAAGAAAATATTCAATAGATGAGATTTATACATCAGCCTACTGTCCGTACACACTCCAGGAAAATTGTATCTATTACATTTTAGGCAGAAAGATAAAAGCAGAACACTATTGAAGCTACCAAAACCACATAATATTATGTTTGAATAATTTGCACAAATCACAGATTTTGTGCTAAATGAGCATTCGGTCTTTGAGTATAAAATAGACAATTATACATACTAGTTGTTGCCCTAGCTTCGCTCTCGTGGTACTTTGTTTGACCAATACTCAGCTCCTATTAGTCATAGAAGGAAATTGCCTTCCTTGATAAATGGTCTATTCAACACTGAAATATTTTTTCTATTAGAATCGGTAGATAGATATTAGCGTGTTCAACCAAACAAACAAACTCTTAGATTCTGTGTCTTAGGCTTTATAATATTAATAAAGTATAGATTTTAATAAGGATAGTTGGGTATGAATCAAAAAGGATCTTTTAAACTTCTTCACTTCTTTCAAACTGTCGACATAACCAACAGTCTGTAAGTACTGTACTTAAATAGTACGATAGTTTTCCTTTAAAAGAAATGTCGTAAGGTTACTTTAAACTACAAAACCATTATCATTGAGACTAAGATGCTGACTCTAGATTCTTTGTTACTAAAGATTTATTTTCCAATGAAGTGCCTCTAAATGTCGAAAGGAACGATTCATTTCTTAATTCTTTCATTTAATGGAAATAAAAAAGATCAAACGTTTTAAATTTGCCATTGCGTAAGTGTATCAGAAGAGCTGTGTGTACACATTTGGTTTCATTCATTTTCAGTTACAATTAAAATTGTATAAAATTCTTAACTTTATTGATCTACATTAGTAGGTACTTCTGAGACAATTTTGAAATTCCATTAACTTTTGAAGAAACAAACATTTGAAAAAATTATAGTGTGTATTTTCTAATTGAAACTACGTTTACTCTTAAAGCTCCATGTTGAACATTAGAAATCTGGAAAATATATTATCTATTTGAAACAGCGTATCATCTATGTCAATATTTCAAACTTTGTATATAAGTATTTGAAACAGCGTGTTTTAACCGGCGTATTTTTTTGAAATTGTTTGTGTTTTCCAAGTGTATGAAAATTATTGTGAAAATTTCCATTTTAGAAGTTTTTTGAGCTGCGTCTTCCACATTTGAAACATTTTATTTTTTGTGACGGCGTATTGTCTACATTTTGATTGGCGTATAATTTTGAAATTGCGTATTGTTTGTGTCAAATTAAAACATAATGTAATACTGTTTTATATATTTTGTTGTAGGTAAATACATTCAGCGCGTAGGAGATCTGCTAGTTTAACGGTAACATTCAATTATTTTACAGAATGAATGTGATCTGTGTTTTTTTTAATGTTACGTAGTTTTACTTTTTTTTCTGAATATGTGTTTTATGTTTTGATTTGCACGTTCAAGTCCTGATGCTTTTTAGTTGTTTTTTCATGAATTTACTGTGTGTTAGATTAAGATTACCTATAATTCAAAAGGCTGATGAATCGCAGGGAACACTGAAGTGTGACCAATGAAACAAATACACATTAGTGTTGTATTTGCTTTTATGGTCACATTGGATATCAGGGGGTTTACTCTGAATTTCGACATTCGATTAGTCGGTTTTGATGCCGCTGTCAAATGTTTGAAAGTGACAGAGACCATATCTAAATTTCCTTACATTTGACAGCGACATGAAAACCGACCAATCGAATGTCGAAATTTAGAGTAAGCCCCCTGCACTTTCTTCTGTTTATTGTTTTATAATCTAAGGTATTAAGTACCTACTTATATGTTAGAGATTATAAGGGTGAAAAATTTTGTGAAATAATAACTCATTCTCATATGTCATTAGTATATAATGTATTCGGTTCAGATCAGCCTGTACTGCCATAAATCATGAATTCATTAACAACAAAAAACTTTTTAATTCAACAACAAAAAAGTGTAATTGTATAAAATTGGATAATTGTTGTAACTTTAATTGTTCTTAATACTCTTAACGATCGGATAATTGTTGGAGACTAGTACGAGTTAAGTATAGGGTACTGTGTTTTTTACAAATAATTTAATGGTATTGGTAATGGGGGCCGTTTCACACATATTTGAACAAATATTTGCGATGTTTGGCTGAATGGGAGAAGGCCAATTTTCATTCACTACGACATTATTACTTAATAAAACTTCAAACATTTGACAGCAATATCGAATCCAACTAATTTGATGTCCAGATTTTTGTACTGGCCGTGTCGCGGGAAATTTACAAACATACAATTATGGGACACTAAATCTTGAAACAAATGTTTGTCTCGTGTTGGAATCGAACCGTAACACGGCACTGTAATGTTAATGGCGAGGCGACTTCCTTAACCATTACGCCATAGTGACAGTCACAGGTGACTAAAGGAAATATATCTATAGTTACCAAGGACGTTGGTTTTAAAGAAAATAGTTCGAACCTTTGGTAAAAATCTAAATAGCTGGTAAATGAAAATGCAACCTATTTTAACAGCTATAAAGCACATTTCTATTAGATCGTAACATACATTTATTATGTTATATAATCCCTAACTTTTAAAAAAAACAACGCCTACTTTTTGAAACAAGCTCTGTGTCGCGGAAATTTCATGACAGAAAAATCAATTCCATTTTTGTCCCACCCAGGAAGACCTGCGTAAGTCTTAACGCCTCCACTATACCAGCATTATGGTAAATAAATACTTTAAAACAATCCTCTCTTCCTAACCCCTTTAAAATTAGGTTACTTAACCTGAAGTATCGATCTTCAATTGAGCCACGCATACACAAAGTTTGTTCATAAAACTCTGACGTCACAGCGCCACGTTTCGATTAGATGATAATATAATTCACAAAGTTACCACAAGTCGTGACGTCACAGGTCTGCTCGAGGCGTTCGCTGACGTCATTATTGTTACAGTTGGTTTTCTCGGATAGATAGTAATTTATTTGACAAATGATATTATAGGATTTTTGTTGGTTCAGACACGTGGAGATAATGAATGAAATGCTGACAAAATAAATGTATATCTAATATGTAGAGTTTTAATGGCAACATTGAAATAGGAGGACCTTAAATTACATTATATGACCAAAATAGCTGTGCCCGCGACTTCGTCCGCGTGGAGTTTAACAACAGCAACATTACTTTTTTCAAAATAGCCTAAGTTACTCCTTATTACATCAGCTCTCTGTGAAAGTCCCGTCAAAATCCGTCCAGCTATTCCAGAGATAAGCCGGAACAAACAGACAGACAGACAAAAATAGTAAAAAATGTTATTTTGGTATATTTACCGTATATACATTCATATGCATGTAGTAAAAAGCGGTTATTTTAATATTACAAACAGACACTCCAATTTTATTTGTTTGTATAGATTGGGAACGTTTTAAAGAAAATAGAGGTCAGTAATACCCTTAACGTCTCCTGACATTTTCCTTTTTTTTTTATTGCCTGAATTGGCAGACGAGCAAGCGGCCCACCTGATGGTAAGTGGTTACCGCCGCTCATGGACGTTGGCAATGTTAGGGCCACAGCCAAGCCGCTGCCTACCTTTGGAGAATAGCTCTCTTTAAACCTCGTTTGAAGAAGGACATGTCATAGCGCTCAGGAAACACCGCTGTAGGAAGTTCACTCCAGAGCCTGCACGTACGTGGGAGGAATGATCGCTGGAACCTTACCGTTTTTGACGGTATGGGCTCCAGGTAGTGCGGGTGAAGCCTACAGCGGCGTCGAGTGGTGCGATGATAGAAAGGCGATCCTTTTCTCGCAGTGCTCTTGTCTGTATAAGGTTACTCCCTTAGTCGCCTTTTACGACGACCACGGGTTGAGATGGGGTAGTGACATTATGTATTCTTGTACACTACACGGATAATAAATAAATAATGTCCTTTATTCAATTAATTGTTATTTAAATAAAAATTGCTGTTACAGTTGTATGTCTTTGCAATACTGGATTATTAAAGCCTTATATCAGATATTTCTGATGTTCTGACATAAGGTTTATAGCCCGGGCACTGGATGGAGTTTGAGTGTGCAAAATAGGAAGACAGTATTTTGTACATAGTTTTAAACTCAGCAAAAGATAACCATTTGAATTGTCAGGAGGATTGTTGGTCCATTTTTTTAATAACCCATTCCCATGTGATTGTTGTCTTGATTCGCCGAGAATGTGGGCACCACAAATATATTATGTTCAGAGTCTGAGTGTATTGTGAATATTGTAACTTGTAAAGTGCCTCACTGCCTACGCCTTTAGGTACATATCTCCTAAACATAGGTATAACTATTTGGTATTATGTTGTTCTTAACGATAAGTACGATAATACTAGTAAAATGCACGATAACAAGGCAATCAACATTTGTTACACTCGTTTAAACTAATGAGACTGTTCACTTAACTACGGGTTCAAATTAAACTTTCAGTCTTTAGAATAAGAGTTCATTTTTGATGAAGCCTACGGTAGTTTAGTGGTGGACATAAGCCGGATTTGTCTGGCTTCTCCCGACATTCACAGTGATCTCCAGACTCACGACAAATCTCAAAATCTCCAGAGAAACAGCTGTAAATTATTAATATTTGAGTAAAAGACTGGTACAATATAAACCACTTTCCCAAAAAAAAAAATTTACCGAATTTGTTGTGTCAACAATGGTTTTTTGAGCAAGTTAAAATAAAGTTAAATTTTATTTTTAAAATTTATTTCTTCAGATAACAACCACAAAATCCCAACAATTTCAAAATTTCCCAAGGCATTTTGTACTTCAAGTCTGGCAACCCTACATGAAAGTCTAAAATAGCTAGTGAAATATAAACTTGATTTTTACTAACCTAATATTTTGAGAAGGAAAAACGAATGATGCTATCTAATGTTTATTTTATTTTGTAATATACAAAGTGCTTACTCAACGATTTTATCTCGTTTCTAAAGTAGAAATGTAATCCAATAAATAGATTTTCATTTCCCAAATGGTTGTCAGTCAAGCGAGTGCCGTTAACATTCAAACTTTGTTATATTTCTACTTTTAGAATTTTCTGTGGGATTTTTATACAATACTTGAAGATTTTTTGTTCAAAAAACTTGTTATAAACCCCAGTTCTAAGATACGTAGGTAAAAGCCTTTTAGAAATTTACCATACCTTACGCAGGGTTTTAGGGATATTTTTTTGGTTGAATTACTTTATTTTTTCTTTAAAATTATATTATAAAGAACAATTGCGTATTTGATTAATAATTTGATTTCCATACTAGCTTCCACCTGATTCTCCACCCGTGTACAATCCCTATGTGTGCTGTAATATTCCAAACTGTCTATGTGCCAAATGTCATACAGATACTTTGAGCAGTTTTGGCGTTATTGAAATTCAAACATGCATAATTTTCACATTTATAATATTACAGCACCAAGGTGTTACTGAAAACATAAAAAAGTCTATATGGTAATCCAGGGTGTCAGCTACCTCCATACTAAATTTTATCAAAATTGGTCCAGCAGTTTGAGCGTGAACCAGTAAAAAACAAACGCACTAAAAAATTTCGCCCTTATAATTTCTTTTGTCATTTATTTCGTTAAATAATATAAATTTAATAGAAATTATATTCTAATAGACTAGACCATCAATTTAATTATAAATGTATACCTTAAATACTATCAGACATACATTAATAAAATACATTATATATTAGACATTATTAATAAACTAAACTGAATTTAAACATGCACTGATGTCGTCATGTTTTGGAGAGCGGTGTCAAGTACCCTTCCTCGGAAATGTCTTAATAATATTGACAGTAGAATAAGAGCATAACTACCAGTACCAGTACTACCAGTTCGGTATCACCAGAGCTATCTTCCACCCAGTTTACGATTACACAAACTGTACAATCTCCAAAAAGAACCGAGGAGTCGCCCTAGAGTCTATAATCTATAATAAAACGCTAGGCTCGGAACGAAGCATTTAATTTGTCAACTTCAAGGGAGGTCATTCTGAGTCGGAGAATCTTGATAGCGCGATTCAGCCGATGGGCACAACGCCATCTATCGAGCTTCCTCAACAACTTTGCGGTTGTATAAAAACTCTTGTGACAGTTAATTTAAACTTCTTAACACAAACTCAATAACCGTACAACAAAGTACTAATATACCCACGACCAATATACTCCACTTATATATGATATATGTCTAATAAATTACGATAAGTGTTACAACCTTAGCACACTTTGTATTCAGTGCACTAGGTTATGGCTGATACACCCATAACTTAAGATATATAATGCTAATAGAACTGGCACAAATACACGACAAAGGCTGATTTGAAATGCACCTAATTAGTAAAACAATAGAAGTGAATTTGCCTTAAGTCACATATGGCATAGTGTAGCATCGCATAGCAATGAGCTCTGAAGACTTACACACTCATCAATAGAAACCCAACACTACCAAGGTAGTGCTTTATGAATATTTTTTTCTTTATTTCAGGCTTCTATTGATACCATAGAAAAATAAATTCCTACTATAGAGTAGGTACACAATTTGTTTCGGCGTCGCGTCGTGTTACCTTGAGCAGTGTCGTGCCATCTTTATCAAAAACGTCTGTACTCGACGACGCCTTTCGGCCAGAACTTTTCCTTGAGTAACGTCTCGAGATACCCGAGTCCCGACTTGCACCACGAAGGGTTGAAAACTCAAGGTATTCCGAAAAAAAGCTATCTCTATTCTGTGGTATGGCAGCGTGTGGTATTATACTTAAAATTATAATAATAATAATAATAATAATAATAATAAATCTTTATTTCGGACCGAAGTCCATAAAAAATGTTTACATTAAATTTTTACAAATATATATATGCAATTATATCTGTCGGTTTTCGGTAGGGTGAAGCAACATTCGTGTTGCTCCAATGATCGGCCTGCCTCGGTAGCGCAGCAAGAGTGTAAAATGCTCTGCAAAAGCTCCGAAAAAAACGGTATACCGATCGTTCGGAGAAGCGGGACGGTTATATAGGACTCGCTAGTCTGAAGATGGCAGAAGGCCAGCAGCAGCAGCAACCCACTAAAACTCCTCTGTGTAGAGTCTTTAATGACCTAGTCTGTACGTATTTATTGTGGTAAAAACTTTAACGTCTCGATCTAATATTCTAGATTTAGCCTCTAATACTCCATTTGTCAGTGTTCAGCCAGCTTACATGTCTTACCAAGAATCAATATTCTATAACTATTGTCTGGTACACTGACCCATATCACAGTTTGAATAATAACAGCTAGGCAGCTTCTTATGTAATATTCTGTTTGTTTCCAAAATCGTTGGACAACCTAAATTCTTCGATACCATAGCGTTAAAAACTTTCTAGAACTAATTTTAATATCAGATATCCCCTCATTTTTGGATCCTTGGCTTTCTTTCCTTCGTTCTAATATTTAGACGATTATTTACTTTTAAAAATTATTTAAGTAAAACATTCCCTGGGACCATATCCACTTTTAAAAGAGAGCTGTAGTACATTAACCTCGATAGATCGCACCTATAGAAGGCCTGACTCCATCAAAATATACTATAGAATAATAAGGAGTCAGCTATAATTTTCTTAAACTATGTCAACTCTGTCCCACTTGCAAGTGTCCTACGATGAATTTTTCATAACCGCCATTTTCAATGATGGATCGATATAGAATTGTTGTGGTAGGTCATTGAACGGCTCAATTAATTATTAAACGTTGCAGTAAGACCTAGATATGGCTGTAAGACAAAGAGATTATTAAATGGCGACGATAAATCGATCCGTCTGTCTGAATGAATATGTAATAACGAAGAAGTCTTTTGTTTTCAATGTTGTTAGATAGACGAACGGTCTCTTTAGGGATTTTTTTTTATTTCCTGAAGTGGTAGACGTGCTGATGGCCTACCTGATGGTTGGCGGCTACCACCGCTAATATAATATAATAAATGTTAGGGGCACAGCCAAGCCGCCTTCCTTGAGAGGATAGCTCTCTTTAAACCTCGTTTGAAGAAGGACATGTCATAGCGCTCAGCCGACACGTACAATGACGTATTTATGTGAGAATTTACTAGATTTAAGGGCTTTATAGACGTGTGACGAAAATGTAGGTACTCTGTTGCTTAGTGAAGCTAGATTGCGATTATGAAATAAGGATAGAGACCTTCTTTTCAATGTTTTGTTTTTTTTTTAAAAAGACAACGCCCGCAGTAGGGAACAAGCCCTGTGTCGCGGGGAGCTTTACAAACATGAAACTAACGGACACAAAGTACACCCAGACTAGAAACAAATATCTATGAATCACACATATTTGTGTCGTGTGGGAATCGAACCCACGTCACCCAGCACGGCGATGTAGTGGCGAGGCGACCATCTTAACCGCTGCGCTACGGTGACAGTCAAATTGTTGAATGAATGAATGTGAGCGGTGACTCAAGATATAACAAAATTCTGTTAGTTGTGAGCTTGCATAGTCATTCCATAATCAACTTTCTACTACCGAGATTATGGTATTTGATATTTCGACTATAAATGTAAAGGCATGCATGATATGTCATGAGTTCATGACACATATGCCAGTTTTCACGACTGTTTCAACCATACATGATATTATATCATGATACATGTTCTAGCCTATTCTTCCAGCTTCAGAATAGTCAAGCCACTCGGTTTGGAGAATCTTTACTCAGTTCACATTTTTTTTAAAGCAAATTGATTACGAAAAAACATAATATTTTGCCGAACCACATAACTTAATGAGATATCACACGATCCGAGGCTGGATTTTACCTGGAGCAATGCATTAGCCATCCAGCATGGTGATATGGCGAGCCTTTTGAATACCTCACATCAGGAGTAAGACCTGAAAGAGATATTCTGTTTGTTGGAAACTTACTTCCACCCGCGTGCGTAGTACGGCGGTAAAAAGTGGTCTTTGTGATAGCTATATCTACCTATGTGCCAATTTTCATTGTGATCCTTTTAGCTATTCGGGCGTGATTGAGTAACAGATATCCATACATCCATAAATCCCTCGTCCATAACTTTCGCATTTACAAAAAAATATTAGTAGGATTCTTGTGAATAGAGTAATACATTTATCTTTATGAATAGTTTACTTGTATAATATTTTATTGATTTTCAAACCGGACATTTTATTTATTGCTAGCTGTGGCCGCGACTTCGTTCGCGTGGACAACTTATCCCGCATTCATGGAGTTTAATTTTTTTTTACGGAACCCTGATTATTTTTCAAAACCAAAATAGCCTAAGTTACTCCTTGTGACATTAGCTATCCGCTAGTGAAAGTCACGTCAAAATCGGTCCAGCCATTCCAAAGATTAGCTTGAACAAACAGACAGACAGACAAAAATTGAAAAAAATGTTATTTTGGTATATACCGTATACACATTCAAATGCATGGAGTAAAAAGCGGTTATTTTATTATTACAAACAGACACACCAATTCTACTAGTATGTGGGTTTCCTCACGATGTTTTCCTTCACCGTCAGCAGATGGTAAGTCACTTGATTAGTGCATTTTAAATTCCACACAGTGAAATCCATGTTGGTACTGCCGGTCGGAATAGAACTCGGAAATTAATGAAACCGGACATTTAAACTATACGTAAAAGGGGAGTTAAGACCAGTGTAAATGATACATTAGCTATACATTCTAAAGTAACATTAAATGAAAGGTTACGTACTAAAGCGATCTTTGCACTTTGAACTTACAGCGTTTAACATGAAACAGTTGCGATATTCTCGCTCCAACACTAACCATGTATGTAGCTAATTACTTAATAGTATAGGTATATTTGTATGCTATTAAATACAACATTTCATGAAGAAACGGAAATATATTTTTAGATTACATAAGCCTGTCTCACTGCCGCTCAGCGAGCTATGGAAAGAGGTATGGTCGGAATTTCCCTGCGTGATCGAATCAGAAATGAGGAGATCCGCAAGAGAACTACAGATGCTGACATACATAGCTCAAGGTATCGCATCGCTAAAGTGGCATTGGGCAGGGCACATAGCTCATAAATCTGATGGCCGATGGGGCAAAAAGGTTCTCGAGTGGCGGCCACGTATTGGAAAGTGCAGCGTAGGATTGCCACCACTAGATGGACCGACGACCTGGTAAAAAGGTTTCGAGTGGCCGATGTTTGCAGGCGGCACAAAATAACTCGCAGTGGTTTAAATTAACTAAGGGTTATGTCCAGCATTGGGTGTCATTGGGCTGATATTTCCGGGAACTGGGTTTTACATTCCTGAAATTCTCAGTATCAGAATGGAGCCAAGGAATAGTGGGGCGACGCCTATTCATCATTTCAAACTATAAACGGCCCACTGCTGAGCACGGGTCTCCTCCAAAATATGTTTAGAGAATTTAGACTACTATATATGCACGGAGTACAATAACCAGTATATATGCCACGCTGGCCAGACGGGCTGGTATAGGATTTGTTTCGAATTTTCCTTTTCTCTCAGTGCTACAGCACTGAGAGAAAAGGAGAGAAAAGACTAAGGGAGTAAACTTATGCAGACTACAGTCTGCATAAGTTTACTCCCTTAGTCTTTTATGACACCCACGGGTTGAGATAGGGTAGTGACATTATGTATTCTTAATACGTCACGGATTCAATGAGAACAAACTAATCAATCTGTAAGACTTGTGCCTGGCCTGTTTAAAAAAAATAATTCTTTAGGTCAAATAAATTTATTAATGAAAAATTTTTGCACGCTATGTAAGTACTTACGGTGAGACATGCTGTGTTTTTACAATACTAAATACCAACATGTAACCATGTTCTCTCAAATAAACATTCTTAATCTAATATAAACACGTATTAAGTATCGCAGTCTCTTACAACTAGGTACAACAAACAAATACTATTTTAGGATTCTGTTCTGGAAATGAAATACGGATTTTATAGCATCACTCTTGTATCTGTCTATCTGTGACAGCTAATTTGTTCCGAATCTATTGGACCAATTAAATGAGAATTCCCTTCACATATCACGCATTTTTGTGGTCCAAATACGCACATCTTGCTTATAGGTACTTGTAAAAAATACTTCGTTCCTTAATCCTATTGAGAGTGTATGGTCACTCTCAATATTGTATGAATAAATTTACATTTGCATTTTTAATTAAAAAAAAACTTCTTTGATATCATCATCACATCAGCCCGACGACATCCACTGCTAAACATATGCCTCATCTAATTTACACCACTGCGAGCCAAAACCACCTTTATACACGTTAATTTTTGAGAAAGCATCCCAAGAAATACTTAAATGGTATGCATTTTTTTGTATAATTAGTCAAATATAGTAATATCTTGATCTAATGACCTAACAATGCTTAAAATACATCTTCAAAAACTAAACCGGCCAAGTTCAAGTCAGTATCTAACTGAAGCTGAAACCCATAACCTTGAAGTCAAAGGGTCTCTTAAAAATAGCCACACCCCACTTCGGAAGTTATGGCCTAAGACATGAAACGTCGGCCACTTTACTACTAAGTACAGTAGTAACCACATCTCATTTCATCCATCTGAAGGTCTTCTTTAACGCATTCTGACCATTAAGAATCATTGGTGTTAAATTTTATAGTGCACTTTTGCCAGCTCTTTAATTGCAAGGAGAATGGACGAGCCTGCTAACATACTTCGGTCAAACGAATTTATACTCTTGTAGTATAAAAATAGAGTTAAAATCTTAATATGTTTCTGTAGTCGGCTCAGTAGACACAGTGCATAAGATGATATATCAGTTGAAGAAACTGTACCTTGTTGTAACTTGCATAAGGTATTCATTTACAAAATAACTCCTATTTATAATTTTCGCTGGAGGCATGATGTGCTAAAGTGCTTTCGTTCTGTTTTATACTCTTTGTACTAATGACGATGAAAATTCTTCTTTATCTCCGACTGAGAGGTAGATAGTTTGCAATACTGATAATATAAAAGACTGCATGGTATTGCGATATCCGTAATCGATTGCCACCTTTAGTAATAAGAATGACCTTACTATTATTTACGAGTATGAGTCAATCCATCTCAAACTTTTAACACTATGACTCCTATAAGGTAGGATTTACAATGTTGAACTTAAAGTCACGAGACTTTGACATTCGGGAAACCCAGAGAAAGCCTAAAGTTCAGCTTTTAAACACACAATGTTAAGTACATTCATACATCAGAAGCAAGATGAAGGAGTTAGAAAGAATTGTCCACTTTCCTCTATAGCAAAGCTAGAGATAAAATAGTCTGTATAGGATTAACCTATTAGTTAATATTATAATCTCAACAGTTTGAGGTCCTTTGCAGGATGTTGGCTTCCACCACAGATCAGAAAAGTAAGGCTTCTCCCTTTTACTTCTTGAGCACTTGCATCAAGCGGTGTCCATCTGCCTAATGACGTCCACTACTGGACATAGACCTTAGCTAAATCCCAGTTAATGTTTTTTCTAAGAAACTAATATATACCTCTATATCTTCTATACCCAGCGACAACGCTTAAAATGTTTCTACCCGCCGACTGACATTGTACCACGACACGAAAGAGGCGTGTTCCTTCTACAGCCTACAACGTTCGATGCGCTAATGTTTTGTACATGACATAACACAAAGTGTACCGGTAGAAGCACTGTATCGACCTGTGTTCGTTGACGAGAAAAGTCCCTTTGAAAATACGAATGTATTGATCGCTATGGACGTGTTATTCTTCTCGACAATGTTCCATTTGTTTCTAGCGTGTCAGTTTCTTTTTGACAATGTTATGTGATTTACTGTACGTGATTTAGGCAATTTTCGTCATCTTTTTAGAGCTATGTCATGTTTTTAGATTAACCAATAAGTATATATGGTGATGTAGACCTGTAATAGTTACATTAAATAAAAAATCTTGCTACCTTTGTTGTAAGCAGTGACTAAAAATAAGACCCTTTTTTCATTATGTCCTTCTGTCTACTCTTTTGGTGATTAAAGCGTGGTCTGTTTTGTTAACATAAATTAAAACATAGCATCACCACAAAAGCTCTTTAAAACCGTATATACGTAAACTGGAAGTCGCGCGTGGCTTTGCTCCTGTTGTTCTTTATTTAGCCACTGTTCAGCTCCTATTGGCCATAGCGTGATGTTATACAGCCTATAGCCTTCCTCGATAAATGAGCTATGCAACACAAAAATATTCATTTTCGAATCGTACGAGTAGTTTCCGAGATCCTAGCGTTCAATCAAACAAACAAACTCTTCATCTGTATAGATGTACGTAATAAATGACGAAGTTTCGATTTCGGTAAAATTTTTGGAACGTACATTTGTATAAATACATGATACTAATACATTATGATTTGAAATTACGATAGGTACTTCGGAATGTTTCTCAGTAACTTGAGATCATCGACCTACAAAATGATCATAATCAAAGTACAAAATTAGCACACAGTAAACGTTCTATCATAATCTTATCATGAAACGAGACAATTCATCCCAGTATGTCTGGCTCCCACAACAACAATAGTTAATGGTTAATCCATACAATCTGGTTAACGTGAGAAGTAAGCAACTTCCTGCCCAATTATTGAAAGACGTTAGATGTGCCACAAAACTCAGATCACCTATTCAAAAACTCGACTTTCGACTAAGTCGATTTCGATATCGCTGTCAAATGTTTGAAAATGACACCGAACATATACATAGTCAGGTCATAAGTTCTGTCACATGTTTAATATGAAATAATTGAGACATGTTTATTATTGATGTAAACATTTATATATCAAAATGAACTTAATAAAACAGATTCTTATGCTAATAAAGTTTATTCAAAATGACCCCCGCGATTTTGAATGCAGGCCTTCAACCTGCGCGGCCAGTCGTCTATCGCAGCACGAACGGGGTCCATGTCAATTTCGGCGGCTGCCTTAATCAAGGATGCCTTGAGTGACTCCAAATCAAGATGACGCGCTGAGCAGGCCTTTTCCTCCAAGTATTGCCATATCTTGTAATCTAACAAACTCAAAGGCTGGCGCAGAATCTTGTTGGAATACCCAGCGCCTGTTATTGAACATGGTATGAGAAACAGGTTCCACAAGGTTTGTGAGGACTGTATTTTGATACACAACTGCATTCGTTTTAACGCCTTTCTCACAAAAAAGTACCTCAGTTAAGCCCCAATAAGAGACTTCCAACCAAACCATGAGTGAGGATGGAAAATGGCCTCGTTGGACACGCGGAACACGGTTGCTCGCTTCTTCACTGCCGTGTGCGTACACCTTGTCATTTTGTTTGTTGTAGCTCTCTTCCACATTAAAATTTTTTTCATCCGAAAAAATAATTTCCCGATGCTTGTTTCCCGCGTACCGCTTCAACAAAGCGCGACATCTCTTCAACCTCAGGTCTATTAAACGGGCGTCCAAATGATGTCCTGTTTGTCTTCCATATGCCCGAAGCCCTAAAGTCGAAGTCTTCATTTAACACCCTTTTCACCGTGGTTCTGCTTAAACCCATCTGAAGGGTCAAAAGTTTTTGCTTACGTATGGGATTTCTTTGAATTCGGGCCTTCACACCTTTTATCACTGCTGGAGTCCTTACAGAGCGAGGACGATCACTTTTTGACCTGTCGAGAGAGTCTTCATTGTATCGGTTGATGGAACAATAAACGAATCTTTTTGTTATATTCAAAATTTTTCAATATGTCAAATATCTGAATTGGCGCGTAACCGCAACGATGCAGCGCAATAACCACAACACGGTTTTCTTTAAGTGTCCATTCCATATTTAAAAATTAATAAAATTCTAAAAAGTACTGATTTTTATGTTCATGAAAAATATGAAATTCGAATTCAATAAACTTTTTTTGTGGCTAGCATTTTAAATTCAAAAGTTTTTATTGTGTGACAGAACTTATGAGCAGACTATATATAATTTTTCAAATATGTGACACTGACATACGCGGCGAGCTTAGTCGCCGGTTTGCAATTAAATGGATCAAGTTTGTCACTACTGAGTCTACGGCAAATACGCCCAAATAACACCAATAATGGCCAACCACAGCTTTCCACATAAACATAACATAACGTCACGCTTTTTATCTTCCAAGCAGGGTAGGCAGGGGTGCATAACACCCTATTTAGCCCTCCACATACACATGTGTAATCGCCTATCGTGGTCTATTCTAAAGAGGAGGGGTTTTAACTATTTAAATCTTTGTTCCTGCCCCTGGTCAATGCACCCTGTCTGATTATTGCCTGAGTTTATAGTAGAAGCACATTAAAGCGCCCGTTATAATCTAACTGTAGCCGAAAGTGCTTTTGTAATTACTGATTATAAAAGGCGGTAGTTAAGTTTTATGTTGGGCGATTCCGGGGGTCGGCAGAAACGGTGCTGTGTTCAAACAATGAGAATTTCAGAACGGTTTGTTTTTTAGTGTGTCTGTCTTTAATAAAACAGAGAGTCTGTTTTTAAATTAAAATAAGTCATTTAATTTACAAACGGCCCTAATTTGGTAAAACGATAATATTTTTTTAAATATCATAATATACTTAATTCTCTCTTTTCTCTATGTAAATATTAAAAGTATAAATTATCCCAAATCTCACACTTCTCAGTAAAATATAATTCAGTATAAGCTTTAACTATTATTAATTCTTTGAAGTCCAAGGAAGCTTCATAAGAAGAGAAGAATTGGCAAAATTGCACTGAAAAACGTAAAACACTAATGTGTAGAGGAAAAGTTTCTGTTTTTTAAATACAACGCAAGTGCAAGTCAATTCCAATAAGGGAATATGAAAAGGGTACAAAAATAAAATGGAAATACAATAATATTTTATGTAAGTACAAAGATAGTAAACACTAGGAAACCAGTTATTCATCATTCTCGCAGCACTTCAATTATGCCAACATTATTCTAATAGATATTCATCATTTTAACCCATAAACGTCTCACTGCTGGGCACGGGTCTCCTCCAAAGACTGTGGAGGGAATTTATCCTACTAGCTACCACGCTGGCCAGACCGGTTGGTATAGGGTTTGTTTCGAATTTTCCTTTTCTCGCAGCACTTTTCTCTGCATGAGGCTACTCCCTTAGTCACCTTAGAATTAATAAGCGTTTATTTTAGAACAATTTTAAACAAAAAAATAAAATAGAACAAAACAAACTTAAGCATTAAAAATGAACGAACATTGTGAGTTTATTTTGCGGTAGCGTGTTGTGACGTCAGCAAAATATAGTATTCTAGATTTTAAATAACATAACCTAGTTGAAACTCTCTCACACCTCGGCTTAACATGACCTAAATAAACGATGAAACTTTAATGGAAATGTCAAATTGATTTATATTTGATGGTGACCTTTCTAGAAGCTTCGATGGAATAGATTTAGATCACGTTTTACGTTATTATTTATTAATATAGGGTAATACATGAAAATTTAAACAGACCCTCTTCACAATGTCATTGGTTTGAAATGAACAATTATGTAACTTACTTCGGTGGTCATGTTATTAGTGTTATTACCCATCTTTGTGTGAAGCCGATCGTGATAGCTATTGTATATAATATGCTTTCAAAGCTTAAACTATAAAATTTGATTCATAGATAGTCTTATGCCCGGTTTCTGAGTCGTCAAATGGCGGTTACTTATAAAATATAACTTAAACAAATTAAAAATGACCGTTGTATCAGTAAACATTTCTATTGTTTTACTTTTATATTCAGTCAGTTTATACTTTTATCGATGAATAACTTTAATCTGAGGATTCAGACACCAGGCATTTGTCTTGCAAAAGAACATGAACATATTTTTATCGATATAGCAAGCGAATCCGCAAGGAAGTCTATATTTTGACTTAAAACTGCATCATCATCACGCAATAAGAGGCGAACCTTTATGGCCTCCGCAGAAAAGCTACTTTTAGCATAGGTGAAAGGCGATTAATCACTTTTCAGAAGCCAAATGTAGCGACAGAATATCTAAGACGTGCGATTTTAATACTGCAATGGAACGCAGAAAGTCACTAAAACGCGATGCAGTATCAATGCAGTCCCAAAATCGCCGATTATAAAAGCAGCGTGTATGCTATGGCCCTTAAGCCTTAGAAAATCAGGCCACCCCCCAGCCAGTAGTGGCCAGCAACAGTGTAACTTCACAGTTGCGCGTGGCGACCACCGGCCATACGTCGCGTGCTGTGAGTTCATACAAAGTGTATGAAAGAACCTGTGAAGTGGCTATCGCTGCCCACTGGTGGCTGTGGTCTGTGGCTCATTTGGCTCTGCTTCGGAGCCCCGCTCCGCGTTAATAGACAGGCAGCCTTACCAGACATTTCTAGACTCCGCCGCCCGGCCTGAAACTAATATTTTTAGGTAGAAGAACCCGTTACCATTTCTCATGGGAATCGAATCCGAGACCTATTGCTCAGCTGCCTCTCCCGCTGCGCCACGAATGCAGTCTTATTGACTTTCACGACACTTTAAAACTGTACTTTATAACTACTATGTCTTCAACAAAACCACACCTTTTTACACTTTATAATGTGTATAATTAATGTAAGACCACAGGTGGTGCTAACAAGCGGACCTTATAAGGCACCGTAGTCTGTTTGGTTAGTAGTGTAACCACATACGGAGACAGGTACCTTGTTCTGTGGGTATAATTTAGATCTATCACTATTGTAATTGGTTCGTGTTTTCTGGTCATCATTCTTCTTTAGAAGTTTTATAAGAAACATATTTTGTGAAGGATATTTATTGGCTAGATACTCTATGTATATAAATGAGCCCGTTTTTAAATTGTTTTATTTTCGTTCTTGTTTCTAAAGTTGTACGTGTGGCTACGCCCGCTTGATTTCGGCAAAATGAAGCTTAAATCTTTCACAGAACCTAAAGCCTATAGTCCTATAGGACTGAAACTATAGTTTCAGAAAATAGATGAGACACATCATAGACAGGAATATTCAAAACACATGAAACAAGATTTCGATTTTTATTTATTAAATACGTAAGATGATAATTGCTGGGGATAAACAAATCATGAAAAGTTCTATTCTATTATATCTGTAGGTTCAAAAATTCATCGGAAACTCAGAGTTATAATTACTATTTTCATACGATACCTACTTTAATAATTGTGTATAACAGATTCATTCGAGAAGTCGAGAAGTCATTCGAAAACTCAATTTATTTATTGGTAAGCCTACAACTTGGAGATACACAATCTTTAAATAATAAATGCTTGAAGGTACTAAGTAGGGCCTTTTCAATATTCAGGTCACAGTGTATCTTTTTTTCATGATCTCTAGCCCATGAAGGAGCTACACGACCCGCTTCGAGCCGCGCTACACATGTCAATCCTTTGTTTTTACGCTAATGACGGTTCAAAGCAACAATAGAGGTTGTATATCTACACAAACGAACACTTGGACGATTTATTTTATTTATTTATGGACTGTTCTCTTCCCAAGGGATAGGCACATGATGTATTGTATCTCTTTTGTTTTTATTTTGCCTCTGAAATAGTACGGGAAAGGATTTGGGTTGACAGGGATACCTTCAACACCTTTGTTCTATAGTGATTTGATGTGAGTTTTCTTTTTTTTTGTTAGAAGAAAATTCCACTTTTCCCTTCTAACATTTCGCCTGCTATATTTAAGCCATAGAGGAAGCGAGTCTATTGCGATTACCCGGCTCATACTTCAGAATTCAGGCTGATTAGACTTAGTAGAAAAAACCAATACCATTTTCCTAAGTTCAAAATGACCGAAATATATGTTTTGGATTAGGAATTTTCTTGTATATCTGAGCAGCCTGATCCAGAAAAGAGAAGTTTTTAAAGTATTTTTCGATCGCACTTATAATTTATAATTCTGCTATTAGTTCTTTCAAACAAACACTTTGAATGTTTTAACATAAATATAGATAATTAGATATTACGTACATACAATCCGCGAAAGTAGAAAGTCTCTACATAGAGTATATTTTCACCCCTATAAGTGGATGACGTCAGCAGTGCACGTAGCTGAGTACTTTGAACTGTAGAGCTAGTATTTCGTTCAACAATCTCTACCCATTCTGACTTTGTAGAGTTTAGTGTACGCTCGTGAGATTTAGCTTTGATGAGGATAATGGATGCTTAGTATGTGTGTTTGATGGTTTTAATGTATATGTAGTAGTAAGAATTATGTTTCATAGTTAGTTACTACTTCTTTAGTAGTATTTCCCAGAAGAATTGCATGGCTATAGTAGGTTTACTATGAAACATTTTCCGAAGCTGAGGATAAAGCTTTGTTGATTTTTAAAAAGGTACATTAAAACCAAATATTGTTCGGGCCGTATAAGGTTGGTTTCACACTAACTGGCAGGGACGTGGGTAGAGTAGGGGCCGATATTACGGTATTATCTCTGATATTGGGATTTCAGTACGATTGTATTTTAGTTTTGAAAGTTTAAATTTTTTTTCCGAAAATCCACCAACCGGCACATTCACCAACCCGCACTAGGCCAGCGTGTGTGGATTATGGCCTAAAGGTTAGAGGGGAGGAGACCCGAGCCCAGGAGTGGGACATTAATGGGTTGCTAATGATCCGAAAATCAGAAAATTTTATTTGGTCACAGCGAAACTGTATGTTAAAATTTAATCTTAATCTTTGAAATTTGACTCCATAATAGTTCCTAGACAAATTTATAAGTTTGCTCAATACATGATCTAATCTCTGCCAAAGTTGAGTTCCTTAGTGTAGTGTTAATTAGTATAGCGAAGATATGAAGCAAGACACTAGCTTTTAGCGGGCTGACAGACTATAAACGAAGCCAAGCCACTCTCAAACCTTAGAATGAACCAAAATAGAAATTCATTATAAAATATCACGTGGAAAAGCTTTCATGGTGATGAATTTATTTTCCACGTGATTTTTTACGTGGAAAAACTTTAGAAGCGTATAATACAATTTTATCAGTAATATTTTCGATACAGAAATATCAACACTTTCAATAAGAGGTCTTCTTACTTTACAGCAAAAAGCTTAACAACCCACGCGTATATATGCGAGTATTGGATCGATATTAATAAAAGAGCCAATTAGTAGAAGATGTACAACGTCGGGGAAGCAAAGAGGATTTATTCGAGAAAGCTTTGCCGATGGGAAACAGTAGGATAAAAAGTCTGAACGAGCTTCAAAGCTTCTAAGAGTTTATTAAAATTGTTATTTTAACCTTTTTATAATACTTTGTTGTCTGCTCCAAATCCCTGACTGAAAAAACTCAACAAGTGCTATATAATTTTATACCTCTCGAAGAGGCAAACAAAAAAGTACACGTCTTAATGGGTATGATTAATTTACGAAGCAAATACCTGAATAACTCCAATGGGAGAACATTGCAACTGCTCTAATATCTGGATCGAATTTCTCTGTAACATTTGACAACGATATCGAAATCTACTAATCAATTATAAGGAGGATCCTAGATTACAAACATATACCGAGAATTTCTCGACAGAAAAATCCAAAAGCATTATCTTCGTTTATCCCAGCACTACACACAGACACACGTTTACACAGACATTGAAATAGTCCAAAAAGAACCATTTGGTAGAAGGCATGATACTCAAAATTTGGCGATTAAAAACAGTGACTTGTATTTGGTGATGTTTTCCCATGGCACTTACCGTCCTTGCTCCATCGGTGTATTTGGGCAGTAAGTTCATGGTATCCACGGCTTTATAATGAAATGAAAAATTAAACGACCTCTTTTTTTCAATAAAAAAATTGGTTTATATCTCAAAAATGGTCAGTTAGAAAAATAATTTGTTTCGCGTGACCATCGACTGTTGGAATTAGGAGTAATTTAATTAAAAATAAATCGGCTTTTAGTGGGTTTTATAGTTTGAAACAAAAAAAGCTATAACTCTCATGCCTAATTAGTAGGTTAGAATAGCTGTTCCTAGAATTAGCAAGTTGGTATAGCAAAACTTCATCGTGAAAGTAATTGCATCAGTGTCTTAAGATATTGGAAGTCTCTTTAGGTCTGAAGTGTAAATTGTATTAACAGATAAAGTATATTTAGTTTAAAATGGTAACATTGGGCGATATGACGACAAACTTCTCTTCAAGTCCTAAATGAATTGATACATGCTTACTTCTCCAGGTAGAAACATCTTGTTCTTGTGATAAATTCAAAACTGCGAATATTGATTTTTCTTTTCAGTTTGACAAAGACACAACTATAATGGAAGTCTGGCATCTCATTAAATTGCCTTCTAGGAAACGAAAGGATGTTTTCTTTCAAAGAAATATAACGTAGGAAACTAAGCACGGCAATAAAGCTTTGTGGAGGAACCTTAGCAATGCAGGAGTGGCAATTCCTTACTCAGTTGCGCTTAAGGGTACAATAAGAAATATTACAAAAGGTTTTTCAGAAATGGCGTTTGTAAACCTTTTTCTTAGACTATTCTTTGGAAAGTAGTTAGTAAGTTCGATAGCACGGTCGGGTATAGCTTTATTGGACTTGTGGTATAATGTCCAGTATGAGTCTGGCAGCTTGAAGTCTGGAATAAGGTATAACCTAACAATATTTCTGTCAGAAGTGTCTTTGTCCATGTGGTGACGGATTGAGAATACGTAATGTCACTACCCCATCTCAACCCGTGGGTGTCGTAAAAGGCGACTAAGGGAACCATAAGCAGATAAGAGCACTGCTAGAAAAGGAAAATTCGAAAGAAACCCTAAACCAACCCGTCTGGCCAGCGTGGTATAGTAGGCTAAACTCCCTCCACATTTTCTGGAGGAGACCCGTGCCCAGCAGTGGGACGTTTATGGGTTGAAATGATCTTTGTCCGTGTAGTAACGGATTAAGAATACATAATGTCACTATCCCATTTTAACCCGTGGGTGTCGTAGAAGACGATTAAGGGAGCAAGCCTTAAGCAAACAAGAGCACTGCGAGAATAGACAAATTCTGATAAAACCCTATACCAACCCGTTTGGCCAGCGTGGTATCATCATCAGCAACCCATTATTGTCCCACTGCTGGGCTCGGGTCTCCTCTCCTCTATTCTGACAGCTGAAAGGGTTATAGTATAGTAGGCTAAATTTCCTCGACATTCTTTGGAGGAGACTCGTGCCCAGCAGTATACCCATAAATGTGTATGTATGCATGCAACGATGATGGTGATGATGAATACTTCTGTCAAAACTTTTGGGAATATATGGCATGACACTCAATGTTTGTTCTTTCAACAGTGACCCGTCGAGAGACGATATAATAGTAGTAATAGTACCTACGTCATGCTAATAACTTTTTGTTTTGTTTCTCGTTTGTTACTACAAACTGGGAAGCCTACAAATGTAACCTCAATTTCTCATATTTATCACTTTGAATAAATCTAAACTGACAGATTTATTCCATCTTATCATACTGTCCTATATAATATCATAACTCTTTACTTGTTCAACCATTTTAAGGTAATTTGTTCTCTTTTGAGGGTATATCAATGTATTTTTTGGTTGCATCATTTTTATGTGATCAGAATTTGCTTGCTTCTTCTAAACTTGAAGTTTTCTGAACTCATATGTACTTAACCCATAAATCGTCAATGGATAATGTGGTCTTAGTACTATGTCTACATTTTCATTTGCCACACATGATAGTTTTATCCGACAAAACGTTTAACATGATACTAGAATTTCTCTTCTGTAGTACCTACTGGTTCAAAATTAGTTCGTTCATTTTTCAAAAGAAAACGCCCCGGCATCTTAAAGGCAGCTACTCAACTCGGGTCTTGAGCAGGGAGCTAAAGCCCGTCAGTTATCCTTACTGTCACTTACTTCTAAGTGCAACGACACCAACACCACTACACCTACTACCCGTACGTATAAGCGATATAAATTATTCTAAAAGCATTCTAAATGAAGATTACCCGAACGTTTCAGCAATATGAGGGCCTACCTAGAATAGAAAGCGTAGGTAAAATCGACCGGCTAACCTCTATAAGAAACGCACGAAAAATTTCACCACCGAAAAAGGGTAATGTAACTATTTCAGAAGGCACAATGTTGGGGAAATTGTGCTTTATTTGTGAGGAGGGAGAGGGCGTCGGTCGATCGCCTCGCGACTTGGCTCACCGGGCGAGTGCACGGAGCGGCAACGCGCGGTGTCGGAGCGCGGGGGCGGTGGCCTGAGCTGGCAACGTCCCGATCAGCTGTTGGCCGGACCGCTTTATAAATTCAAAACAGGCGGCAAAAACGTGACGCCGTTTCGCGTGGAACCCGCCACGATGTGGGACAGATCAAAACATTGAACATTGGAGGGTTACCGAGATACCGAACGTTATTATTTTACTTTTCAACAGGTTGGCTGCGGCTGACGACATTTTCCGATAGCGAGTTTCTTACAAGAAACCTTTTCTTTAGTTAAGCTTACAACTATAGCTAGGAGTATCTACGTGACGCTAACTTTTCCGAACACTCTTTTGTGTTCTATAGAAAAGACTTCGGAAAATGGACGTACTTAAACGCTTTTGTAGTTCCTTAGATACAATCAAGATTAATTGTGTGAGATAGCTACGTACAAGTATAAAGTACAATGCTTTGTTATTTAAATTCAGCGGTTAATTGGAAATAGTTACTTACTAGGTAACTATTTTGCATTGCCTGCATATAGTTAACTTGAATAAAATGTGATGGATATGCATGCAGATTTATGCAAGCATTTATTTTATCATAGTTTATGTTACGTTGGCGTTGGTACAAAGTAACACGCTTAGGTACTTTTACAACATTTGATTCTTGCTATAATTCATATTCACAGCGAATAAATCATTTTAACGCTGCTAAATTAGAATAATTATATTTGAAAGCATTTTTTTTTTGTTTTTAGAATGTGTTAATGTAATTATATTCAGTTCAATAAATCAGTTTTGAGTTGGAAAATCTACTAAATATCATAATCTGTAGTTAATTAACTTTATATGTAGGATTTTGTAACAACAACAACTGGTGGACAACTAATGAATCTTTTGCGCTTAGAAAAGCGCAAAAGAGTCGTAAATTAATACACTTTAATATCTTGAACAGAAGTTCAAGATATTAAAGTGTTGCATTTACGACTAGAATTGTTTGAAATCTGTATGTGACTGAGACGGCTAGATAGATAACCTAATACTCAAACACTAAAGCCAATCATATGGGATTTAAAAGACTAATATACCTACGTAACATGACAACACTTAATTAAACGTCATCGCAATTTGAATTTCGAAGCATCAAACTAGAATCTCGGGCGCGGTCGCGGAAGGAAGTGCAGCGGAGAGGTGAAAGTGGGGCGAGGGAGGGGTGGCTCAATAATTTGCGTGCGGCGGGAGAGGGGAGACGTGCGGCGTGAGGGAGGAGGGGGCACCAGCGCGTGCAGTGCAATAGCCTGCCCGGCCAGCCTGGCCTACAAGGTCACTGCCGATGTTCACGCGACTCCATTCATGAACCACAATTAGGTACCATTTTTGATTTTCCATACGTGTTACGAAAATTAGGTAATAATGTTGTGTAATCAAAACTGGGTTTTGTTTTGTTTGTGGATTCTGACGGGTTTAGATTATCTGCTGTATTGTTGGTTGGAACTGAGTTGAGTTTGAGTACTTACTTTTATTTCATTTGACGTTTGTAGTTGATAGAATTGTTGAAATCAGTAGAATTAATTATAACAGTAGGTACCTGGTTTCGCAGTCCATTCAAAATACTTCAAGAACTCTAGGTAGAGTATTATAGAGTTGATAATTAGATGAATAAAGTTATTTTCCATATTTTTAAGCAAGTAGGTACTGTTTCAAATATAAAACCAAATAATTTTGACAGAATTTAATATGGGTTGCAAGCTTCATAAAAAGGAAGATCGCATTTTATTCAATTACAATAAAATAAACTAAAATATACTTACTACGGTATTTTTTATCTTTAGGCTCTACATTTTAATTCAGGCCGTATTTTTATTTCGTGCTTTTAACTCATTCTGTTTGTTTTACTTTGAATGAAACGCTGTTTACAAATAAAAACACGGCATCCTTTCAAAGCTCTAATGGATTCTGCAAAATATATCTCTATAAACAAACACAAGAGGGTTCGTTATAAATCTGAATAAAACAAAACGGAAAACATCATGGTTCTCTCAAATTTAACGGTAAAAATGTATGAAAATAATAAAAATTCAAGCAGTTAGTATTGAAAACCTGATTAAATAGGAAAAATCTTACTGGATGGTTAAAACACTTTTACTTTTGTCTGAAAGGACCCATTAAGTTTCATACATTTGGGTGCCAATTTGTGTTTCTAAAGTGATGTTTCTGTTCCGAGTTTCAGACATTGTGTGAATTTTATCAAATTCCCTTGGCTTCCTTAATAGAAGAGGACAGCCCTTTGCCATATTAATGGGTCTATCCCACGTTACGACTCACAATTTTAAGGGTCCGAGTCACTCAAGCGTTTTGACTTTCAATTAATTCAATTATTACTTAATTAAAATGATGTATTAATAGGTTTAATACCTTCCTATTTACATAAGAAAATATAATTCGTCGATCATGATTATTACACTTTTAAATATATTGTAATTGGTGACTTAGAACGATTAAATTGAATAAAAATAATTAACTAACTAACTAACGAACTATAATAATATAAATGAAGTATGTATTTATGTACATTATTAATATTTGAGAGACAAAGCCTCGGCGCCGGCGCCGGCGCAGGATAATACTCGTGTTGGCAGCCTTGAAATCCTACAAGATTTTTATGACAATTTTTGTTTTGACATTGCTTCATTGCCTAATTCCTGAAATGAGAAATTCTAGTCATCAAATGATCTAATTAACTTATAAATCTAGTCAAACACACCGCAGCAAAAGCCAATTAAAAGTATAAATTGCAGTACAAGACGATTAATATAATGGAAATGTAAGGTGTGTCCAATTCTGACTTATATTAGCATGCGATATGCCGTGATTGAACCTATTTACTTAATATTAATGATGTTCTAATTATGTTCTAATTTTGTTTTAATTATGTTTTACTACATTTTCGCCTCTTAAAGTCCGCATTGTGTTTCATTTTATTGATACATTAATTAACTTAACTGCATCGCTGTTGTAGCACGCAACTGCTGAATATGAAGTTAGATCATCCTATCCAAAATGTTTATAGCTGTCAGCGGCCATTTTGTACAAATTCGCACTCCCGTGACGTATCGCGCAAAATTGGCAGGCCCCAATAATATGACAACTTCTGTAAAATTTTAAATAAATACTTATATTGTTGGTATCAGAAATTTGCCTAAGACCAATTTAACCGGATAAACTGCTAAACCTAAATTAAATAAGTACATATAGAACGTTGTGTTTGTGCATATAGTAATCGGAAGAGTCGGGACGAAGTAAATTAAAAAAGCGAATGAAATATCGAGACCAAACTTTTTTACTTTAAAAATAAACCCTCGTATGTGTACTATATATACCCTTTTACGCTTCGGCGTTTTTTTTCTGCGTATGTAGACATGTCAAAGCTCAAAGGAATTCAAAATTAAATTCTATATTCAAAATAAAAGTACGTCTTTTAAACTAACAGACTTTTAGGAATGTCGTTATGTTGCCACTAGAAATACGTTCTAGAATTACATTTCAAATATTCAATATAAACGACATTCACAAATTATAAACCTATATTTTTTTTTGGATTGACAACAATTTCTGTTTATTTTACTGTAATAATTATTCTATTCCCCCGAAGGGGTAGGCTTAGGTTTATTTTATACTGTGTGAAAAAATAACGTTCTCCGTAACTTATACTTGTGATAGAAACGATGATAAACATCATCTTAATTCTTCATGTAAGGCAACTGAAGAAAATCAACTTGTTCGTAAGGGTATAAAAAACTATATACGTATTTAAATATGTAGCTTTATTGCTGTCAGCGACCGAATATTATAACTCAGCAACACTAAAAGAATAAGAACTCGTTTGTCTTTCTTCCACCTACTTTTTTTTAATAATAATGATTTATTTCTCACCACAATAATTTACAGTTACAGTTTAATATATAATATTAGCTTTGCTATAACTGCCTTCATAATAACCATAACCTATTATATAAAAAGTAAGAACTATTAACTTACCTACTAGTAATCAAGAACAATCTAATTTTTCGCAAGCAATCATACTTATACATCATTATAACTCGATTTGGTGCCACAATTTATTTGATTAGAACAAAATAACACCAACTCATGATCTAATTTCGTGAGTAGAGTGAAGTAAAACAAATATAGAATACACACATACAACATATCTGTTACGTAGAGAGTACAAAGTAGATATTGGGTTGTGTAGGCGCTCTTAGGGCTAACTTTTTCCGAAAATTTACTTTTAATGTTGTTATTATTTGTAAATATAAGATAGAAAAGCATTTAAAAAATATTGTCCCTTTTTTCCCATAAAAAATGGCAAAAAGACACTGGACATACTTTTTAACATTCATACAGATAATAGAGCAGTAAAATGTGCACAATGCGACATAAGTTGATGAGAAAATGTACAAAATATTGTAATAATATTATTTAATAAGCAATTCTTATTTGTCACTTTCATACATCGTGCAAAAGTCGTAAAGGTAAAAGTCTAATAAAACAATATGTCTACCGAGTGAATACTCTACGTATAATAAGGTCTTTATATTTTATCTCTATTCTTAACAAGAACAACAAACAACATTCCACTCATAAAGTATTATAATACCCCAAACAGGTGACATTATTTTCCTAAAAAAAACATAATTTACATAAAATACATACTTACCTAAATACATTTTATTTATTTGGTGCTTATTTGGTGAGCCTTAACTCTACTCTAGATTAACCCTTTAGACGTCGTCTCTTTAATTTCCATTCTGAAAAAGGTAAACACAGTTTAAAATAGCTGATTGTATACATTTGAATCTTTGTTTATTATAGTCTTTGTATCTGAATCTGATGGTCTGATAAACAAAAGTATCGCAAATAAACATGGCGCCTAGCCTGGGCCTGTACACCGTGAGACAGTGTAAACTTTCCACCCAGTTGGGAGATGGAAAAGCGTTGTCGGACTTTCTATTGACTATCCGTCTTATAACTTTCTTTTATTTTCCTACTTATCTGCAGGAAAAATAATCTTCATGCTTCACTAAAAGTGTTTTCAATGCAACGTAGCGGGAAACTGTATTTTATTTTTATTTTTTTAGAACGTGCGGATGAGCAATTTCTTTTTAAATTATTTATTATAGAAAACTCTTCTTTTTAATACGTTGGAGAGAAATTGCTAGCTTGATTTTAAAAGGAAAATATTGTAGTAACAAAAACTCTTTTGAGTAAGAAATTTAATAAAGAAAATGCCAAATTAATTTCATAATAGCATGAAGTATTTCTCGTAGATCAGAGAGTTGATAGCAAATAAAAATTTAAAAAATCTCAGTCCTTAAAGTGGATACATTGAGAGCTAAAAGTCGCCATAACAAAAATCTAATTGGCTGTAAAATTGGTCAACATTCCGCTAAAGTATTTAGCGAAATATTTCCCTCGCAATTTAAATCGAAAAAAACTCCCCAGTTCAGTATGTAAGGAAGTCAACAGGACAAGTTATTTCAACATTGTTGAGGTAATAATCAAACATTTATAATGGCAACATCTCACAATTATCCCGTAAAAATGATGAGGTTTTTTCAATCATTAAATTAAAATTGTATAATACATTTTTTTTTTAACACTTGTCTTGCTTGCTGATGAAGATGATGATACCTATTACTACCTTCGCCCGCGGGTATGCCAGTTAAAGGTACTGAATTAGGTTCAAAGGTTCTAAATAAGCATATAAACTTCCCGTGAAAAAATATCTAACTGATGGTGAAAAGGCATATAAATCCGATGTGTGATGATTATGAGAAGTTATTAAATATACAGCCAGACAGTGATTTATTTATTTTTTTAATCTTTTTTTTTTTACAACGCCCGCACTAGGGAACGAGCCCTGTGTCGCGGGGAGCTTTACAAACATGAAACTAACGGACACAAAGTACACCCAGACTAGAAACAAATATCTATGAATCACACAAATATTTGTCTCGTGTGGGAATCGAACCCACGTCACCCAGCATGGCGATGTAGTGGCGAGGCGACCACCTTAACCACTGCGCCACGGTGACAGTCCAAATTTTCCTCCTTTAGATCCTAGTTTGAAATCCCAGTTTAGTATTTTTGTCATCACAAAACAACACATGGACTCAAAACACTTTTATGAAATTCCGTTGCATACCAGATTTTGAAAAATGCAAGAGAATTACATTTTATGGCATTGGATCCCAAACAATCTTAATGCGGGTACGTTCACACACATTTTTTTTTAAATGAGGATTTTTTTATAATAATTCACATACGCAAAATGCGTCGTTTTATGCACATAACGGCGCCACTAGGTATAGTTATACTATTGCTTGATCACGCATCTCATCTCCGATTGGCAGCAGTCTGGCCATGTTACTGACTTACATGTTCATCCATACAACGCTATAGCCAAATGACTGACACGAGCGGTATTAGCATTGAATATGATCAAAGGGAGACGTCCCCTGGAGCGTTACCAACCAAATCAAATGGCATTTGTAATTACGTACTAGACCCTCAGGTTCTACTGCAATGGAGATGACAGGCAGGAAATGTGTGGTGGTAAATTTGAATTTAAAAAAAGATGAAATATATCACTGAAAAGATTGGTTATTTTTATATAAAAATGAATTGACGTTGCATTTATTGAATATATAATCTTTATAATATAATAATAATAATAGATAATTTTGCCTTAAAGTAAATTCAATTAAATAGATAGGTTGGCTATATGAATTTACTAATTTCAAAATATTGAAACTAATTCTAAATCTACAAATAACTTTTTTTTAAGTATAAGGCATTGTTGTAACGTGAAGAAAAAAAGTGGTTCGTTTTAAACAATTTTTGTTTTTCTATGGTACTCCGTCGAGATCATAGAATAGATATACTTTCATTGTTCTGTGATCGAGATGATGAATAAACAAATTCACAAATATTTGCTAGATCGACTCGACCGCGTAGTAATATGCCTTCGTTTGAGATGAATAATAGTAGAATTATAAACTTTCCAACTCGACCACGTGGATGAGGTTTCATACATCGTGATTAATAAAAAATGGCAGACAGTTTTTTTTCATGCCCATTACATTGGCATTAAAATTCAGCTATTTAAAATCATCATAATTACCATATAATTGAACCAATTATATGTTTTGATTTATTGCTACAATTATCTTGTCATTATAGTTTACCGCCAATAATTATGTTTTTATAATAGTAGGTATAATTTGTCTAATAAGCTGCGCCAGCTGTTTCACGCTTTAGTTCTATTGATAGAATTGCTATATTATTAAATAAGTCCTCATCATCATCATAGTAACCCATTACTGTCCCACTGCTGAACACGGGTCTCCTCACCTCTATCTAGAGAGTAGTATTTGAGTTTTTGAGTAAAACATCCATCTAAGTAATTTAAATGTACTTACATACATGTTTGGATTACAATGTTTTTATCTACAACGGTTCCATTAAGCAACTATTTAAAGTAACTTAATAAATTAGCACCGGGAAGTGCTGGACAAAGTAGCCCGCTTGGGTCATTGTTGCCCGGTTGGCGCGGGCGGTTCGCATGTCAATTGTTTGTGCTAGGGAAGCTTGTCGGTACAAAATTAAGCTTTTCTCGTTCCCTCTGTTGGTTAAAGCGTCATTTACACAAGGTGAGTTTCTCGCCTGGAACGAATTATTGTATGCAAGAATAAAAAATGGCATGCAATGACATGGCCATTTTTTTTTATTTGTGTTAAAATTTCCATGTTATTATGAGTTTAAATAGTGACTACTATCTGTCCCTGTCCAGCATTATGTTTCTTAAATAAAGGAAGTAAAATAAAACGAAAATTTATCACCCCGCGCACTCGAAGCGGGACGTGCAAAAAGATAATATTATATTCAGTTAATTTCCGCTTGACTTTGTAGCTTTGCATTTATATAAAAGTTATCTCTGAGATGTAACTTTGATAACTAAGGGGTGACCATCGTTGAGTAGAAAATACACGTCACAATTTATATAACATTGCTAAATAACGACGACTGCTATTTTTAAAATAGTAAAACGTGATTAAAAATAGCGCGCGTTTTACTGCTATTTTTCCAGCTACTAACTTTAAAAAAGTTCAATATAGAAACTTGACAGTAAGTATGTGTTTAAAATCCATCGTTAGGAAATGAAATATTTTTATAAAAAGAGTGTTATAAACAGTGCAGCAAATAACGTGTCTCACTGTTTAATGTACTAATGCTATAATAATAACCCTAACTTAAAACTGTCACTTTATATCCATTAATTACTCTCTTCATCTCTGTTGACGACAGCAAAACTTCGTACTTTTTGCTTTAACACAATATATTACACGCTAACCAACTTATTTTTGCAGCTAGTGACGGCGCCACTATCTATGAAACTGTAGGAAAAAATGGTCTTATTTATTTAAGTTCCTGTTTTGCCCGCTACGTAGATAAGTTGGTCTCAAGCGTCAGTTTGTAAGACTGGTGTACATATAAAGGAGATATATCGTTGTCCCACGGGGATGCTTATCCGGTGTAGGTAAAAAGCAGAATAAGTGACGTAAGCATCCTCTGTACGGAATGACAAACGTTATAGGTATATATGTAACATTGTATATTTCATTTCACTGAAGTCTTTTCTAGGGAATGTTTTGTTTTACCGTTTCGAAAATACATCAATCAAAGCTTTATAACTGAATTACAAACAAAAAGCGATAGTTAAGATGCTCTATATGCTCCTAGACTTTTAAGTATAATTTATCATCATCATAATTTCAACCCATAAACGTCCCACTGCTGGGCACGGGCGTCTCCAAAGAATGTGGAGGAAATTTAGCCTACTATACCACACTGGCTAGAGGGGTAGTTATAGGGTTTTTTTTTCAAATTTTCCTTTTCTCGCAGTGCCTGTATAAGGTCATTCCCTTAGTTTCCTTTTACAACACCCATGGGTTGAGATGGGGTAGCAATATTATGTATTCTTAATCCGTATATTCAGATATTTTTTGATTAACCTTCTATTTATATGCTGCTAGCATTCTCATCTCGCACTGTCGTGATGTGCCAAGGGCAGCATCAAAAACAAAGTACCTATCTAATGCAAACTATGTCTCGTCTGCTCAGCCTTTAAAGCAATTAAGTTGATACCATTACGCGGCATCGGCACATGGTGGAACTAATGGAATATTGTTCACCATCGATCAAACATACATTGATTGATGATGAGAAATGACAACATCTCGTCTGGACAAACAAAGAATCAGGTATACAGAAATGTAGCACTTATTCACTTAAAACAAAAGGTGATTTTCTTTAATCACAGTTATTTATAACTATGGTTTAGTTAGCTACCTAATACGACCGTTTTCATTTTCAACAAAAAGAAATATAAATCGGATTCGTCTCTTTACCAATTTGAATCTTATTTGAACTAACATTAAGTCAAAATCAAAACGTAATTCGACATACACTTAAGTCTTACTTCTTTTTATTGCAGTGAAAAAGCGGTGGCTAACAACACGTCAGTAGCGATCATCCATCATCATAATCAAATTATGGTTACATTAAAAATTCATAATTCACCATTATTTACTGAAAAAATACGTACAATTGTGTTATTTTCATATACAAGCACCAACAAGCTTGTTTTAGTTTGTTTGTTTGGTTGTAGGATTTATGGAACTACTGGTCCGATTTGAAAAATTCTTTTAGTGTTGGATAGTCCATTTATCGAAAAAGGTTATTGGCTAAATAACAACACGCTATTGCCAATAGGAGCTGAACAGTGGCTAAATGGAACGACAGGAGCCAAGCCCTGCGCTGAGCTATTTCTAGTTAACTCTAATGTTATAGACACAAGGTTGATTTTCCTAAACCCGAGTAACACAGTAGCACCGCAACGGTAAATGCTGCTACATTACGCTAAAAAACGCATTATTTCTTATGCTACCAAAGTACCGACTGCAAAAAAAATTGTTTCTCCCGAGTTAGCCCTCAACAATGATTACGAACTGTTACGTAGTAGGTACCGTCAACAAAAAACGAATGTAGCATTATTATTTTGTTTCAAACTGCTCGCTGTAAAGTTTTAACAAGCCAATTTGTTTGTTTCAATGCGAATGTTGCGCGTTGTAGGCACATGTTTTATTTTCATACAGTGATTTTGGGATTTTGTATAGGTATAGATGTGTAGTTTCGTCTGCGTCAATCGGCACTGCTTCGTTCATGTAGACGTTCGCGTTGGTATAATGTTTTATGACTGAATTTGAAATTCGTTAGTTGATTAAATATAGTGTTAATGTACTCAAATAGAAGTAGGTAACTAAAAAACTCCTTAAGCAGACAAGAGCATAGCAAGAAAAGAAAAATTCGAAACAAACCCTATACCAACCCGTCTGGCCAGCGTGGTATAGTAGGCTTAATTCCCTCCACATTCTTTGGAGGAGATCTATGCCCTGCTGTAGGACTTTTATGAGTTAAGATGATGATAAATGATTCTCATTGCACATGTTTCACACTTTTCACAGCCCACGAATTGAGGCTCCACCACCATGTGAAAGCCGAAGCTATCCAACTGCTCGACAACACAGATCTAGTACGAAGACTTAAACGGACAAAGCCATTTGAGTTAGTGTAGTGAATAATTTATAACAATAATGTGTAGTGATAGTTTCGTTACTACATTTATAATTCTCTGGTGAAACCCCAAATTGATTATTTAATAGAAGTTTGGGGAGCAGCGTGTCAAACTAACTTAAATCTGATTCAAAGAGCTCAAAATAAATTAATAAAGGCCCTCTTCCACTTTGATTACCTCACGCCTACTATAAAAGTTTATAAAAATACTAAACTCCTTAATGTAACTCAGACGTATGTTTATTATAACTGTTTATTGGTACGCAAAATACTAACAAAAAATATACACACACAAATAAGTTTTACTAAGAAGAAGGACGTACAGAAAATGCAATTAAGGAATGCTAATAACGTAGTTTTAAGACCACCACGAACTAACTATGGTAAAAAGAATATTCTCTTTGAAGGTGCCCAATTGTATAATAAACTGCCCAAAAACATAAAAGAATCGCAATCAATTTTCACATTTAAAAAGTTACTCAAACATCATATATTTAATAACTGCAAATAGCAATACATAAAAACAACAATCACATACATTACAATAAATATCATATATTTGAAAGCATTTATATAAAAAAAAAAAAAATATATATATATATAATATATTATTTACATATATAAAATATATTATAAAACTTCGTATCTAATAAACATAAAACAAATTAATACACAAACTAATTAAATACTACTCACAAAATAAAAACCATTTCTATATTAAGCCACTTCTAGTCGAGCGCAGTAATTTTCTACATCCTTGCTAAAGTAATATCCATCTACGCTCGTGATTGTGACAGTAGTGGGTAGAAATTAAAGTTGTAATAATGTTTATGTATTTTTTTTTCTAACTACCGTTTTTGTATGCTCGCAACATATATTGTTATTACTATTTTTTATATTTTATATGTTCTCATTTTAAGTGAATTCTTTGTAATTCTTTTTGAGAATAAATATCTTAAACCACAACAAAGTGACTTCCCCTTAATAAAAACTAAGTAAAGTGTTATTGGACGCATTCTTAGAATTATGTTTATATAGCAATTTAGGTTAAAATTAAATTACTCATTGGCCCATAAGCTAGATTGTAATATTTATAGACTAAGTCTATTAAAAAAAAAAAAATTGCACATGTATCTGTGTGTGAGTATAGTAATAGTAGTCATCATTTTGTTTGTTTTATAACCGTCGAAAAACGGAGGCGCTGAAGTTGTTAAATGTAGTCAAATATGCCTTATTGATATTCACATGACCTCTATGAGTGTGTACATATTACTAACAATTTGGGAAACCACGATCTTTATCGTTCTAAATATACACCGGTTAGGTAGATCTTGAGATTAACACATTCAATACTCAATACTCAATCATTTCCTTACAACCCATAAACGACCCACTACTGGGCACTGGGTCTCTCCCAAACATTGTGGAGGGAATTTAGCAGACTAGGTATACCACGCTGGCCAGACGGGTTGGTATAGGGTTTGGTTTGGAATTTTCCTTTTCTCGCAGTACTCTTTTTCTTTCAATGGTTTCGTATTTAAACTACCTACCTATACGACCTAAAAATGCACAATGTATACAGCCTTGTTCCTACTTAATGCAATACCTGAAAGTAGTTTGTGCAGAAATCACAGTTTTTGTATAATAGTAATAGTTTTGGTCAAATATGTATTACAATTTTGAAAGCTCGACGTTATAGTTTGAAATGTATCAATGGCCGCCTAACGCCTTGTGCCGCACCGTCTACTCGCAGCGACAAATAAATAAGTACTAAATAGGTACATAAACTACTGGTATTCGACAATAATCGCCCGGTGCGCGGCAGAAATAAGCATGAAAAATGTTTATAACTTAGTGAAGTTTAATTCTTTTTAAATTTAGGTTTTTTTTTCTGATTCTGCCAATAAAAAGACGTTTGAGGTGTTATAGCTTTAGTATTAATACCGACTAACGTTGTATACTGATAACTAAAATTGTATCCTTTCAGTAGTCAGTTACATAGTTTCAAATATATTCATCAGTTTAAACTTTTCGCACAGATAAGTATTGCGGAATGGGGATTGACATTCAGTCTATATATCTAACGGAATTACATCCGACATGGGGAAAAGTACCGGACGATCCATTAGGACTTCACATGGGAGCTTTTAGGTTTATGTATAGGTACTTGATTTGGAAGTCTGTCTGTGAAAATGCATGTATTATTTCACCCTTTGAAAGGCAGTGTAGATTAAGGTAAAACGTTTAAAAAGAATGTAAATACTCTCCGATTTTAAAATTGGAGTTCCTGTGGTGAATTCATCAAATTAGAATCCTTCCGAGTTTTGAGATCGTAATGGAAAAATAACTCGCTTACAAATTGCTTATGTATATTTTAAGTATATTATAAATAACTACTTAATCATACTGATTCCTATCTCTCTTTCTCTTATTTAAGAGCTTTGCTCTTGTTGGCAGTGAAGCAATCGCCATTCTTTTTTATTTTCTGCTTTTTTTTTCACTTCTTGATACAACTTGATGCCTATATTTACCTTTATTACGTCATTAAAATATACGAAAATAGAAGCTATAAAGTCATAATTTTTTATAATTTACGCGGTTTGCAACCGTACGATAGGAGGCCAAAAACTATTCTTCATAAAGTCATATTCCACAATAAAATCCTTAAATACGACAGCCTTTGCCACAGTTGCATTTGCGTGCAGAATAGCCCATAAAAGATAGTTTATAAAGTTAAATTTAACAATCGGCAGAATACAATAATAATTGTTATATAATAAACTAATAACAAGTTTACAAACAAACTTCAAGGTTTTCTATGTACTATATCTACTATAGTTTTAGTAACTATAGTTATACACTGATAAAAAAATACATTTTTTTTTTCATTAAAACTACAATATCAAATGCGGGGTTAGTATGAAAGTACGGTGCAAACTTAACACGCAAACAAAATAAAAAGTTATTAGGTACCTATTATACCTGGTACTTTATATAGGCGCTTTTTCTAACCTTTTCAAACCTGTCTAGGTCTGGATATACGCGTGAATACCTCTGTTTAACCCCTCAGGGAATGCGCGTAATGTTATGCAAATAAACCATGGCATTACCTATTTTATTTTTACATTTTTTACCTCTACAATCCTTTTTACTGGACATAATTTCCTCGGCGGCGTATTTTCCGTTGAATCCTTTTTAAGCCCTTTTGTCTTTTTCTACAGCACCAAAGAATTTTAAATCTAATTCACCTTTATAATATAAACCGTATGCTTTAGCACTAAAATGTTGCTCCAAAAGATTTTTTACAAAGGCATTTTTATTACACACAGAGATTTTTCACGTGGAACGTTTGTTATTAAATTTAAACCACATTATTTAACTACCTACTTATAATGGAATGATTAATGACGGTATGATTAAATATTAAAAAATAATTATAATTGAAAACTGGAGTGATGTGACAATATTTTCGACTATTTGAGACGACGGCGACGTTAACGTTAAATATTAAAATTATTATAAAAATTACAAAATATAAAAAAAAATCTAGTAAGTACTACTTTGACTATGAAGAGAGGCCACACAAAATAAAAATAAGATAATCTACACAAATCGGGTCTGTTAATCTTTATTTCATTTGGATCAAATACATGATACTTATGAACGACATACAAAGCCAAAAAATGATGTCAGCAAATTTGCCTTAGACCACTGACAAGTTTGTTAAAGCCAACCCGCACCTGTTTCCCCGTTTGTCAGATGTCTCAGTCCGTAACCGAAGAGACGATAAAAGATTATGCATGCATACTGCAAATACTGCATTACTAGGGAACAGCATCTTCTGTATCATCATCATCTGGGTCTGACTGGATGCGGAAGGCGGAGGATCGAGTGTTATGGCGCGTGTTGGGAGAGGCCTATGTCCAGCAGTGGTCTGCAATAGGCTGAGATGATCTTCTGTATGGCCCCTAAAATTTATAACAGAATACCAAATTCATTTAAGGATCTAAACCTAAGTTTGTTTAAGAAAGTACTAAGAAGCATGTTATTGAATAAATGTTATTATAATATAAAGGATTTTCTCGATGATCGTGACCTGTAGTATTGCTTGTGTTTATGTCAATGTGTTTTATGTGCTGGTTTAACTTTGACTTTTAAGAGTAATATGTGACATTTTTAATTTAGAATTATTACTTAATTTACATTATTATATATTTTTTTATTTTTTTTATTATAAATTTATTTAATGATTTTATGAATTCGCTTTTGACATTGTACCTACTCAATCAATTTATATTTGTATGTCTGTAATACGGCACGGCATGTTGATACCATTAATTTATCCTGTAATACCATATGTACACGTGTTTTGAAACAAATAAATTTTTATCTTATCTTATCTTATCTTATCTTGAGTTCTGAGAAGAACTTGACAAGAAACTCAGGCCACTCTTTTTAATCACCCGTCTACCATTAAATACGCATTATGTTATATAAATTAATATTTTCTAACCTAACTAACGTGTAGCATTAACTTAATATAACGTTATTGTTATAAAGCATGTTATTTTGTGAGTGTCACAAATCTATTGTTTTGTGAAATGGGTCGCCGTAAATGATTTATTATAGGTGTCAATATCACGTCTTCTGTGACCCACTTATTGTTTTCTATTCGTTGAAAATTATGTTCTGTAGCAGTTATTTATGGACTGCATTTACTAAGTACAGTCTGTGGACACCTGAAACACCTTTGATTGTGGGTTTGTCAATCCTGAGTTATTATTTTAGCTTACATTTTTAAATAAAATAGGAATAAAAGATCTGCCCATTTTAAATAAATTTCAAAATTGTGAACAAAAATGTTGATGTCTAATTATATTATCTACTGTTTAAGCCCACCACAAAACACAATATTTCGGATGTAAAGATTCGGGTGTCCTACAATATACATCATTAAATCGATCACAAAGACGGCAATCTATCGTAGGTAGTTAAAAAGGATCCATTATAAATTTTCATTTAATATAAAGGATAAACTAAACTAACTAAAAACCACTACGTTTAGCTCTTTAAACTTAAATCCTGCATGGGTGTCCAATCCAGAATACCCAACATTACAAAATAATCTCAATTTAATTAACATATTATGCATCTGGCACAATGTATTTTTAGCATCCTCATTGAATGTGTCATATTTTTTTGGAAAAAATCCATCAACATAAAAGTCAACCTCAATAATTAAAATGTCGTAAGTATTACACTATACCTCAATCTCAACCCTAACGACTAAAACATATAGTCTAAAATAAAATAAAAAATAAAATACGTCTTCCCAAAATAAAAACGCCAACATTTCGTTAACGAGTTCGTCATGTATGAGGTGACAATACCCAAAGGAAAGCTTCCACATATTGTTGTCACAACACTAACGAAGGGTGAACCTCCCTGTTATGGACCGCGGTTTACTGTGCAGCGGGACAGACATACAATATTATTTTAGTGTAACTTTGTACCAATATTTTGTGAGCTGCTATTTATGATTAAATAGTGAGTCGTATAATGAAATGCTAAAGGATCATAAAAGAGCAATACAGTTTTAAATCAAATTTAGACTTTTATTTTTCATAGAATACATTCACGACTCTCACTTTTTGTTGTTAAAACCTTTTGAAATTTCTAAATAGAAACCTGTTATTAGGATCTTGTGTGGCTGGCTCAGCTTTTAGCATCGTCAATAGGTGTAGATGAAGTTTAAAACTTACTGACCAGCCGCTAGCTTACAGCACACAATAATAAAATATACCACTTTCTATGTACTACTAGAAAAACACTACCAATGTAGCGTTATTTGTTCTATTAAATAAACACTACCGGACTAGTGTTAGTAATTCTATTTTATAGAAATATATTAGCAACAGGCTGAGCAATGGTGGCCGAATGGATAAGAACGGCATACAAATCATGCGGTCCGAGTTCGATCGATAGTAACAATGTGGATTTTACTTTGTGGAATGAATATACATAATACACTAGTCAAGTGATTTACCTTCTGCTAACGGTGAAGGAATCGTGAGGAAACCCACATACCCTAGAAGAGAGAGATAGAAAGAAAGAAATGTTTGTGGCAATTTCATTCCCGAACTCTTGATAAATTCCCACACCAGGGTCTGCCCCAAGCACATATTATAAGAAGATTCTCAGCTCTCTAGATATAGGAGAGTAGAACCGACCTCAGCAGTGGGACATTAATTAATAATTGCTGATGAAATAGCAACAAAACTAAACGACGCTCCTATATTTATCCTAAGGGTTAGTCTGGGGTGATTTGTGTAGTTAGGTCCCACGGGGTGGGGTGAAGCTAATTACCATTTAGCAGATCCATTTACGTGTATTCTACAGAGACTAGCTGCCATGGTGGCGCAGTGGGAGTAGGTATGTGTACATTGGTTCCATCCCGTGTATATACATAGGTCGGGTATATTCGGTAATGGGTCCATATGTCATTAATTTCTCAGTATTTGCTCACTTTTTCATTGTTAATGGTAAATAAAAAAAAGACTAGACAAAAAAGCATATACAAACATAGTAATTTTATATATATAGATCTTGACAAAACATAAAATATAGCTCACAAATCTGCATAATAATAATTATAAAATGTTTTATTAACTTTACAGAGAATGCATGCACTTTAAATTATAATTAATGTTTACAAAATACAGTGGTGCTAATCTACTGCATCTTTATGGTGCATTGAGCACAAAAAAAGCACTGGATAAACCGGCCAAGTGTGAGTTAACAAACATGTTTTTACTTAGTAAGGTTCTTCAAGGAATAATATTTACTTTTTATATGAATTCTCACAGTTTTAGTCCAGTAGGTAAGCGTAGTTTTTTCGTTAAAAATTCAATCGTTAAAATATCATTTATTAAACAACTTTTTCATGGTTTATCCGTAATTGATTAAAATAAGATAAGTGGCTAAAATAAATAATAAAGCTACACTCTTCTTTGCATTATCCTAAAGTTATTTTGCTATCAAATTATGAGCACATTAAAAAAAAAACATTGATGGAAGAAACACTCAAACCTTTTAAGGGCTTTCCATTTGAGGAACGGAATCCAAATAGACGTCTATAAAACTGTCCCCACCTATTATTACAACGAGTTACAAAAAATGCAAGAAAAGCTACCAATTAAATTTACATACAACAATGTTATAATTATGAGTAAAAGTAAGACGGCCGATAACAGGTGAATTCACCCAGTGACGTAGTAAGACTGGAATAACATCAGTGTCTCGCATTGAACGCACACCCTATATGTGTTTATCAATTAAACCGTGTGGCTCCCCCATGCACTAAAGGAATGCAGTCGTAAACCAACTTAATCAAACAACGACACATTCCATTCTCAACCTTAACTTAACTGATTAGAACACAAACAAACAGCAAATAAACTTAGGTGACTAAACAAAATTAAATTTAACATGGCGTCAAAGAAATTTAAGCGTTATGTCAAGGTGTTAAAGTTTAAATGGGCAGCAATTATGGAGTAATTTGTAGTGTTTCGTAGTAAGGGGGTGAACGTATACGTTGTACAATGCGATACGGCAAATAGCAGTTGTGAGTTGAATGAGTCTGATCGTCTGAGTGAGACATTCGAGACATTGTTGTTGTACTACAGTACGGTGAATTATTAATTTGGAATTTTCATTTCTTGTTTGATATTGACGTGTGTTTATATAGAACTGCCAAAAGAAGAGTAATATTTTTTTGGTTTAGAAACATTATTATAATACAATTTGTATAGAGTGAAAGGATATTGCTCTTTGTATCAAAATAAGTGATAGTGTTGGTTTCAATTAAACCTGTCCCCTAATTTTGAGGTGTCGGAAAATTTTGGGCAGGAAATTTCAGTTTGATTAAAGTTAAAAAAAAACAAACGTAGGAACAAAACAAAACAACAACAATAAAAAAATAAAATCATGAAAAATAACAAAACTCTATAGATCCATAATTTATCACCGTTCAAAAGCCCTGGCGCTACATAAAAAAACAATCAGTAATCGCTGATTTTCGATAAAAAAAAAAATACACGTTCAGAAATTCTCTAACGAAGCCGGCAAAGGGATTAATATCATTCAGCCTTTTACTACTAACAGTCAATTGATGATGGAGCATATTTTATTTTGTTTTTTTCTTTTTATTCGATAATCTCTTTGAAGTTCGAAAGCACTAACAAAGTTATTTTTACTTGGCAATAAATGTCGATCTGTGAGTGTCTTTGATTTTTTTATTACGACATAAATAATTTACGTTTCTTTTAAGTTTCGAATTTTGAACTACTGTTCTTTCTGTTATTTTCCATTTTTTATGTTGTACACTAAAATGAAACAATTCCCAACTTTTGTACTTTATTGTACTTATAAAATTTAAATTATATTTGTTATTATAAATACGAAGTTTCGTCAATTTTCTTTGTTCTTCATGTACCAAAGAACTTGAAACAAAAACAAAAAACAACCCATATTTGAGTACATTATATAATTCACTTATGTAGAATTAAACATGCCTATGTAACGTTGTACAATAAACAATTAAGGAGTATTTTTCCCATATAAAACCTCTCGTATAACTTTTAATCATCACAATAGATATCTCCAATAAACGAACGATTAATTCTGACGGTCAGATGGCAATGATTAAAGATATTAGTGCAATAATTGAAACTAACTCGACACTAATAGCTATAAATGATATTAATTGATTATTTCTGTATCTAACAATTTAGCCAATAGAAGCAATTAGGTGTAGGATCCTTTATTTAATTTTATATAATCAAAAATGTCAGTTTGACACTTCGGCATTTAGATTTGTTGATCTAAATGTCTGTGTCAAACTGTTTTTTTTAAGATCGGAGTGATTATTCCTGAGATTGTATTACATACCAACATAACTCTTTTGAAGAGTATTGGTAGTCTGGGTCGATACAATAAAAGAGCAGCTTGACGAGACAACGTATATTGACAGACTGACGATCACAAGACGGTTACACAAAACGAATAATAACTACCTACATTATATTTATATTTACAATATATTACACCTCCACTACTATACAACAATAATATCTTAATAACTAAATATATATATATACACTTATACTATCTTAAATCTAACTATTCTATCTTAAATCTATCTACGGGTCTTCGCGTACGCTTGGGCCGACTACCCGGTGACATAGAAGGAGTTACGACCCTGGGTAGTTCATGTTCTGAAGCAACAGTACATTGACTGTCTTCAGTTCCTTTGTCAGTGTTTACGATTACACTTTCCGGCGGTGCTACAAGAGGTAACACCTCCTCGCTTAGCGGCTCGACCACACTCTTCTCACCCTGGTGCTGTTCATCATTCCCTTCCGGACAGGTAACATCAGACAATCGAGATCGGCGACGCATTTGATCAATGTGTCTCTTATAAATTTGACCGTTATCCGACATCACCGAGTACCTACGTGAGCTATCTACCCCCTGCACAGTACCCTTAACCCATTTGTCCTGCGAACCATACTCGCGTGCCCAAATTGAGTCCCCTTCTCGAAATTCACGCGGAGTCCCGCCGGCGTATTCGACCTGACGCCTTTGTGCTTCAAGTACTCTGTCTTGTACTGCACGCTCATTACGTAACAAATCTAGTCTGGATCGTAATGATCGCCTTTGCAGTAACATGGCCGGAGTCTCACCGGTTGTACAGTGAACCGTGTTGCGGTACGCTAGTAAAAACGTTTGTAAAGCCGTATCCACATCTACCTGCTCCCGAAATGCTTTTTTAATAGCTCGTTTGCATAATTTTACTGCGTTTTCTGCTGCCCCGTTTGAGGAAGGGTGATAGGCAGGTGAAAAATACTGTCGTATACCATTATTGCTTAAGAACGTTTTAAATTCAGAACTAGTAAACGGTGGGCCTTGATCGGAAACTACTTCTTCCGGTAAGCCATACCTAGCGAAAGTGGCTCTTAATTGTCTTATAACATTTGACGCTCTAGTGCGGGCCATCTCAAAAACTTCTATCCACTTAGAAGTAGAATCGACTATAACCAAAAACGTTAATCCCTTGTATGGACCTAGGAAGTCGATGTGCAGCCTGCTCCAGGGGCGAGTGTAGTACGGCCAAGGCCGTATCACAGCACGCCGCGGCGCGTCGGCCTCCGCCGCACAAGTCTCGCACTGCTTACACATCGCTTCTATAGCCGCGTCTATGTTCGGCCACCATACATAGCTACGCGCTAAACTTTTTGTCTTCACTATCCCCATGTGACTACTATGAAGCTGTTTTAAAATTGTATTTTGTAACAAGGAAGGTATGACCATACGATAACCCCACATTACGCACCCGAGTTCCGTATATAATTCATTACGTCTTATAAAATATGGTTTAATTACTTCGTCCGGACAAGTCAAAGGCCAACCTGATTGTATATATCTTAAAAGTCTACTGAGAACTTTGTCACAAGAAGTCGCTTCCTTAACATCCTTACTAGTAACTGGCAAAAATTTTTCAACAAAATTAACATATGTATTTTCATTTTTTACTCCTAAATATTTATTTTCTTTACATGGTAACCTTGACAACGCATCTGCGCAGTTCTTACTAGACGATACATATTCTATATCGTACGTATACCCTGATAATAGTACCGCCCAACGCTGTAACCTAGAAGCCGCCATCACTGGAATTCCTACTTTGTTGCCTAAAATGTAGGTCAAGGGCTTATGGTCGGTCCTAAGAATGAATTTACGCCCATAAAGGTATTGATGAAATTTACGCACCCCATAAACAATGGCGAGTGCCTCCCGGTCTATTTGTGAGTAGCCGCGTTCGGCCTGAGTTAAAGATCGAGACGCATATGCCACGGGCCGCTCGCCCCGCTCCGTCATATGTGATATAACTGCACCTATACCCACACTACTCGCATCTGTCGTCAAAATTATAGGTAACTCTGGAGTATAATGCATTAAAACTTCGCTACTAGTTAAACATTGCTTGATATTACTGAAAGCATCTTGACACTCGTTACTCCACACGTAAGGTACCCCCGCTTTAAGTAAACGATATAGTGGAGCTAATATTGTACTAACATTTCTAACAAACTTGCCATAATACATGACCATCCCAATGAACGCTCGCAACTCGGACACATTCGTAGGGGCTGGTGTCTTCACTATACCTTTCACTTTGTCGGGACACGTGTGAACACCGTCTTTACTAATCGTGTGCCCTAAATAATTAACAGATTTTTCAAAGAAAACACACTTATCTTTTTTTACTCTTAGGCCATATTTTTTTAAACGATCAAAAACTTTGCATAAGTTACTTATATGACCTTCTCTGCTGAACCCCGTAATAATAATATCGTCTAAGAACACGCCTACTTGTGGTAGATCAGCAAATAATTGTTCCAAACGTTTTTGAAAAATACCCGGACTAGAAGAAAGTCCATAAACAAGCCTATTATACATAAACAAACCTTTATGGGTGTTTATTACTGTATATTTTTTTGTTTCATCGAGTTCAAATTGCGCGTATGCTTGTGATAAATCTATTTTACTAAAATGTTCACCACCCCTCAAACGAAGCAGCAGGTCCTCTACCCTCGGCAGTGGATAACGATCAACTTCTATAACTTTATTCAACGTTAATTTATAATCTGCACAAATCCTAATGTTACCGTCCTTCTTGACCACCGGCACGATGGGTGTCGCCCAGTCCGAGCGGTCCACGGGTGAGAGAATGCCGTCGAGCTGCAGCTGCGCCAGCGCGCGCTCGACGGGCTCGCGCAGCGCGTAGGCGAGCGGCCGCGCGCGCATGAACACCGGCCGCGCTCCCTCACGCACATGTACGCTCACCCTGCCCCCGGTAAATCGGCCCAGACCGTCCGCGAACACCTCACAGTATTTGGAACTGAAAGTCGACATATCAAATAAACAATCTTTGCCCATGGCCACATTATTACACTCATACTTTACTATAGGTAATTGAATCTTTAATTCGGCCATCCATTGCCGACCCAAGAGAATGGTTTTACCGTTTTCAATAACGAATAATTCTAATTTTTTACACATGTCTTTGTATCTGACCTCTGGCAGTATCACCCCTATGGGTTTAACTGTCTCCCCCGTATAGTAACGGAGAGTTAATCGACAAGGATTAATGCATAAATCTGTAAACATTTTATCATAGCACTCCTTACTTATACACGAAATAGCACTACCGGTGTCACACTCCATTTTAATGTTTTTGCCGTTGACATTTAAATTAATGTACACCGGTTTACACTCTGCAGCCGATAACTGACATATATCAATAAAAATTACCTCGTCACTTTGAGTACTGTCGCTGCCAATGTCTTCGTTTACTTGCTCGATGTCCACGTTGAAGTTGCCCGCCAAATTCGGGCACATACGTCGCAGGTGCCCCTGTCGGTTACACACCCGGCACACGTAACGTACGAACTTGCACGTGGCCTCGGCGTGACTTCTACCGCACGCCCGACACTGCAGCTGCGCACGCTCACCCAGCTTGGCGGGCGCGAGCGCTGCCGATGCGCGCGGCCCGCGCCGCCACGTTGCCTGCGAAGTAGCCTCCCGCGCCGCTCCGCTGACGTCACGCGAAGCGCCTGACGCCGCCGCCCCTTTCCGCCGTGATAATTTTGTTGTCGCCATCGCTTGACACGACACCTGCACCGGCACCGTTGAAGGAACATTCGAGGACTGTCCGCTTCCTACAACTTCCGCCGCGTCCTTTTCCGCCGCTTCCATGCTCACCGCCAATTTGTATGCCTTCCCGAAATCCAACTTATTTTCGGTAAATAACCGCTGCCGAATTGTCTCATTTGTTATACCACACACTAATTGATCTCTCAGGCTTTCTTCTAACCACGTTCCGAATTCGCAGGTCTTCGACATTTTTTTTAAAATGGCCGTGTACTCTGATATATCCCATCCTCGTCGCCACTGAAGAGTATTGGTAGTCTGGGTCGATACAATAAAAGAGCAGCTTGACGAGACAACGTATATTGACAGACTGACGATCACAAGACGGTTACACAAAACGAATAATAACTACCTACATTATATTTATATTTACAATATATTACATCTTTAAGTTATTTTAAAATTGTGATTGAAAAATCTACCCTAAGAATAATAATCCTCATTTCTCTGTATCTTACCCTTATACAAATTAATATTAATACTATTTTATCCCAGTACCCTACTCCCCTAGCTTACCTACAAGCCGTAAAGGTTTTAAAAATAGAATACTCCCTCAACGTGTACCGGCATTTAAATCGAAAATTATAAGACTAGACCTCTCCCATTAATATTAATATATTTGATTTTTTTCTTTGCAGCACCAGAGTAATGAATAAAAAGTATAACACAGCAGGCGGCAACACTTCTTTATTAAAAACGTTAATGATATATATTGGAGTTTAATAATTTATGAGGGTAACATTTATTTTACAAATTACTTGCCAATTAAAAACAAGAACATTCCGTACATAGTAAACTGCAATACAATGTTGCCATTATTTTTTTTATTATTTATTTGTTACCAACATTGAATAATACATTATTATTAAAGGCCTATTTAATCTATAAATAGCCATAAAGCTATTCCAATTTGAGCTAAACCTTATCTTTATACTTTGCATCAAACTTTTACATCAAAACTTATTTCCTCTACATCAAACCCAGAAGGGGTTTGCTGTCAGATAACTCGATTCTGAGTTAAGCTCGCCTTTTCATGGTTTTTTTTTTATGTATTTTCTTTGAATGCAATAAAGTATAAATAAATAAAATAAAAATCAAAATTGCTGAACCAATGTTGTAATTTGAACCTTGAGAAACTGATTACCGGTTTTACCGTAGTAGTAGTAATACGTATAAATAATCGACCCCAGGACCAACGAATCACTCTGCATATCGTTGTCTTAATTAAAGGATGGCAAAGATCAAATTCGTAACTCCCTTTGGTAACAGCTAAGTAATCATCACTCACTAGTAACTATATTTACCACTCTAGTGCTAAAAAACCGCCATTAGCACACGATAATATCAGCAAAGCACTTTTTATTCACGTCTGACATAAATTTAACATATCTATGGCACAACAAGTCTACTTAGTCATACATATTTATGTGCACTATGGTTCAACGTTACCTCCCAAGGTTGTTGCTAAGTATTACTTTTTCAAAGGACACCCAGACTCAAAACAACTCTTTGTGGACCACATAAGTATGTCCTCCGTGAATTGAAAGTGCGAGTCGGGCTCGTGCACTGAGGGTTCCGTAAGAACATATTTAACATTTTTTTTTTATATTATTGGTAGGTAACGGTAGGCTATAAGTTAGAATAAATATTCATGTGAGGGAATATCAAAATCTTCATATTTTGCATGAGAGGTGCACAATCATAATTAACCTCAGTCCGGAAGAAACTCTACGAGAGTCGCTATGAGACTATGCGTATCGTTTGACAGGTTTGACACCTCAAATATATTCCAGTGATGTAACTACAAATTTATGGTTTTCGGATTTTTCTTTAACTAGTGATTCTTGATCAACGGGAAGTACCCTATAGCTTTTGATTCCCTTGCAATCGCCAAAATATTAGACAAAATGAGAGCATAAACTGTATGTGGCTGGATCTTTTGATTGCGTTTACTTGGAAGTTGGATCTCTGATTTTTTAACTGCTCCAAGAGATTGCAGACTCGAATATTTGATATTAATTTTAGACTGAAACCTCGACATATTCCTCCAAACAAACAAACTCTTCAGTTTTATAATAGGTACGAGTATGGATATAGATTTTATAAGCTCATCATTTCTCAACTCTATCAAAAGAGGTTAAGTACCTATTACCTTTAAAAATGAATGTTATTTTTTTTAAACGATACTAGCTTGTTGTATTTCTATGTAAACGTTATAATATGTTACTAATAGATACTCTAAAAATCACTGGGATAACATCAAGAAAAGAGAGCTTAATATAACTTTATGTTAACAAGACATCATATCATTATTACACAAACCTTTATGAAGTCGCAATCTTTGAATGTATTCTTAGATACAAGTATATATAACATAATATTTGATGTAATGAGCTCGTTAGCCGATGTATGGAAGTGCGCCTTTCCGCCCCTCAACTCTCAGTTAATACGTCTTCGTTTATCAACGGATGTGTCTTGGATATATTAGTATATATATATTCTTATAATATAATTATTTATTTGGGTTGTAGTGTATCCTTGGGGGCTCTATGGAGTTAGGACTTAGAAATTTTTTTTCTGTATCAGTGTCGCCGGAGCCCTGCCGCGCGGGACTCCTACTTCTGGGTGGTTAAAAAAAAAATTACCTAACCTATCCAAGTCGGGGTGCACTAAGTTTGATTCTAAGTGTTAGACATCTTTAAACGGCATTTGCCGCTTAACTATCGGTCGGAGACAAAAAAAGCCAAGAGCAAAAACGTATTATTTTTAGCCTGATTACACGACGCCGTATTAAAAAGAGCGACTTTTTGAAAAAAAAAAGTCCTAACTCCATAGAGCCCCCAAGGATACACTCCAACCTTTATTTGTGTCTAAAAATACTAAGCGCGGCGCGGCAAGTGATGGATTTGCAATATTTGAGTCCGCTTTTATCTGGCCGTAGATGAAATCACTTTAACTGGTTAATAGTTCTGAAGCTTCACCTACTCGCAAAAATCTATTTCCAATCTTTTACAATTTTTAAGCGTTCGATTACTTCTGACTTGATTTTTAACTATGAGATCTCCTCTCACTCAAAGGATGGTTCCACCCACAAAGGTGGAAGTAATTTCCTTTTTTAACCAGCTGGGTGGGGGTGTATGTGACATCGTAGCTCATATACGAATATATAATAATATGTATTTTGATGCGGTTTTTTTGTTTGAAAGCTGACATGAGCGTGACGGTTCTTGGACATGTTTTATCAAAATTAAAGCAGCCGTTTCAAAGTCATTAGCTCTTGTTGGTGGTGACTTAAAATTTTCAATTTTGTTACATTTTTGCCTAAACAACGTAAAAGTAATCCGTCTTGATTTGAACGAATTTTATTTGATATAACTGAATTATTAACGACGTCGTAGGACTTTATTACAATTATATTTTAGTAAAGTAATTTTTAAAGTCAAACATATTACACAACTTAACTAATAATTTCTTTGTTCTGTTTCAGGTAAGTACAAAATATTGTGGAAACATTACTTGATAGGTAAGTATACAGTTTTTTTTCGTCATAAATGGTGATCAAAAAGGCGTCTGATCAATCGTTTTATTATAAACCTACGTACCCATAATAACACAAACCGATTTATTGTATTATTTCTAAACTATTCTTAATTTAATATGTTACTCGTTTAGAGATACTAATTATTAACTAATACATATATTTTCACGTGAACTTTGTCCCCAAAACTCGCAGGTTATATTTAAATTTCGCGCTCGGTTCGTCTAACCCAGTTATACGCTAACGTAAATAAGCATCCATGGGTTGACTGAGTAGATGCACATATAATATTCCTCGCTTGCATAACGCCAAAGGTCTTTGCTTGATCGCTTAGTTTATGTTACGTTTCCATTTTGTGCTACGACACGATATTTTCATCTATTTTTTGTCCTGGAATTCGCTTGCAATTTATTTTGATATTCGATTGATTGATTTTTATATCGTTGCCAAATGTTTGAAAATGAAAGCGTGTGTCGCTCTCATTTTCAAACATTTGACAAAGTAAAAAAAATAATTTTCAAATTTTTCACAAAGATTTTCAAATCCTAGAGGAAAATCTCTGTTTTATGATAACCACAGTAGCCATTTATTTATTTTTATATTAATTTATGTAGGTAACTAAGTATGTTAAACTTATTTGAAACACAACTAAAGTTATCTGGAAGAGATCGCTATTAGCGATAAGACCGCCCATTGTGCCTACATTTTGTACCCTTTTTCTAAATATGTATTTAATGTTTACGTGGTGTACAATAAAGAATATATAAATAAAAATAAATAAAACTAAAATTATTCGTAAAACTAAAAACACTTTCAAGTACAACATTAAGGTAGGTACTTGATTGACCTCGTGGTTAACTGGCAGAGAATACAGATGATTTTAATTTGTGGTTTGTGTAATGTGTGAAAAAGAAAAGTCTTGTAACAAAATAAATGAATAATTGATGAACTTAAGAACATCTAAGATAACACGTGTGTGCGCCTCTAATGTTGCCAGCATTTATAAGTAACGGAAACCATTTTGGAATAGGTATCAACTGGTAACATAAGAATTTTGTTGCTTAACTATGTCGTATATAAAACTATAACAATGTTATTTATAAGATAAAAATAGAAACAACATAAATTTCACCATATTTTTTGCATGGGAAAACTTTATTACACACTGGCAACACTAAAAGGGACCATAAATAATATTACGGAGAGGAAATGAGGATAATAAACTGCATGGATGCCTCAAGTTATTAACTATGCTTATTATAACTTATCTGCAGTATAATAACATCAATAACTGGCAAAGTTTTACTTTGAACACAAGCTAATTATACATAATAGATGCTAATAATTATGAGCATTCAAGACAATGTTGTAATAAAAATGCTCAAACAATATGAGCATTTGGTATAACAAGAGCATTGTAGCTTATCCTTGGAAAATATTTCTGGAAATTTATTGCACACAAGCATTTAACTAGTCGCGGTTTAGCTTATTTGCTTCTAGCAAAGAGCGTTCAATTATTTGTATATTAATTGGTAAATATTCAATTTTGAATGATTATTTAGTTCAATAGTTTCATTATCATAATTTCAACCCCTAAGCGTCTCACTTCTGAGCACGGGTTAACAATAAGTTCAACAGTTTAACAATAGCAAATACTCAACTTTTGATTTGCGAATACCATCTATGTATTTTAATACATTATACGTAGCGCGGGGCTTCGCTCCCATCTTTCTTTATTGGCCGTAGCGTGGTGTTATATAGCCTATGTTACTCAGTGATAATGTAGCTTTCTAACGGCAAAAGATTTATTGAAATATGTCAAGTAGTTTTTAAGTTATTTTGTTACATACAAAAATACAAATCTTGCCTCTTTATTTATAATATTAGTATAGATATAGAAGTATAGATCAATGTTATCCATTATAATTTCCATATGAACAAGTCCATACAACTAAATGATGACAATTTTCAATTGTATTTATTTAAATTAGATGTCGAGCGGAGCAATAAAATGGCCATAAAATCAATTTATGTAAATAGTTTGTGCGCACCACACGTCTGGTCGCCATATTCAATAGTTATGTGGATGGACTGATAGCTCTTATAATGTCCTGCCTTCATTCATGAGTATGGGTGATATCAGAGAGACTGAATTTTAATTCGACAGGTACAGTGGTTGTACTAACGTAATTACTTATCACGAAGCTAACGTAATATCTTTTCATTGCCTTAACTTAGAAGTCTGAATTATTTCATTGTTCAAGCGATTTCACGCCCGAGAAGTTTATATTAATTTGAGATTGACAGACATCAGGATATAAGGATATTATTTTCTTCTTTTAAGGTACGGAACCTTAAAAAAATCGCTTTATCCATGGAAGACACCATAAAGTTAAACTTGAACAACTCTATCGATGTAAAGATATTTCGTCCAAATTGTTAGAGTCGTTTTTGAGATTTATACACAGTATACAAAACTTTATACAAGAATTTAGATACATCAGGAATTGATTTCATATTATTCGCAGAGTTCCTATCAAAGTATAAATCTATAAAAAAAACAAAAACCAGTATTTAGTTTCCCATCAAAACCTTTGGAATACTCTAATTTTGAGTTATTCATCCTTGAAATTGCAAAATAACCAAAAGCATACACATGTGAAGACATACAGCGACATCATTTTAAACAAAATGAACCGCGGCTCAGCTGTCCATAAAACCGATACGTAGTACATTGCTCTGTTAGTACGTAACCGCATACCGCTGACCGAATTCACCGCGCAATGGGCACCGTACACCCGTTGTGGTTTCAAACAGAAATGTGCGATTAAATAATATACTAGAACGCGGCGAGCACTGTGTTTTATAGGCTGTAATAACAACATAGTTGTAAAAGGAAGTCCATCATAATTTCAAAACTATTTCTGCTACTTTTTAACGTTAAACAGTGTATAATGATGTACCTATTTTGCAAGATTTGTGTTTTAAAAACAGTATTTTTATGCGGACCTACATTATTATGACTAGACTAACTATTGCTGGACTGCTGGCACGTATAGGTTGCTGCAATATGGTAAGATGAAGAAGATTTTTTTATATTATTGTAATGAGAAACGAATAGCGTTGGTGACCGAATGAATAAGTGACATGCATGCAAATCATGCGGTCCCAGTTCGATAGCGAATTTATAATGTACTAGTCAAGTTACTTACTATCTGCTGATGGTAAAGGTAAATATCGTGAGGAAACCCAAATACCGTAGAAATGTTTTAAATGTATGTGTGTGTGCTATCAGTAACTGGTCGACGACGTAGAAAAGAAGCCGCTCATGTCATCTAACCTAAAAATAATTAAATATTGAGTCTGTTTGTAGTTAAACAAAATGCTGTTTCTTTACTCATAATATTCATGACCTTTTTGAACCACGCCTCTGGCCAGATAGGTTCGTATAGGGTTGGTTTCGAATGTTCCTTTTCTTGTAGTGCTCTTGTCTGCATAAGGTTACTCCCTTAGTCGCCTTTTACGAGACATGGGTTGAGATGGGATAGTGTCATCGGATAAATAAATAAATGTTTAAATTTGGTTTTTTGACGCGCATGCCGTGTGTGTCGGGTAGCTTTCCCATCATGATAAGAGATAGGTAATATAGTATATATATATATATTATATGTATAGAGTTATAGAGTAGGTAGTTGTTTTTGTTTTCACCTGTGTAGGTACCTGACTGAATAGTCTTCGTTAAGATTAGTCGAAATTCGAGCTGAAAAACTTTATTAATATAAAAAATATTTTATCTATTATACCTTTTTTATGTTTCTATAGGCTTACGTAATTTAAATAATAATATTATGATTAAGAACCATATATACCGCCTCAATAGACATTACATAATATTAAAAACCTTTTGTATTTCACTTAGGGTAAAACCGGGATAGATGCCGCGCTCGGATAGACGCCTCGATTTTAAAAAATCAACTTCTAACACACTTCACAGCAAGTGCATAGTTTAAACATGCGCCATGTGCACCCCTCACCTCAGGGATGCGTAAACTATTGTGCAGAGTGGACGTGTATCGCGTGTGTGCCCCAATATATCCGCAACGGACGCGACGAGCGCGAAACACTAAAAAACGTAAGTATTGACTGCTCCCTATTTTGTGAAGTAGTAATGTATTATATTTTATTTTAATTGTGTTAATACATTGGTTCATTGAAAACACATTTAGGAGTTAATCATTGATTTCTTACATTTACTTTAATTAAAATTCAAAAAGGCATCTATCCCTAGCGTAAAGGATAGTCGCCCCAAAATTTAGAAGGATAGACGCCCTTAGGGGCATCTATCCCTCTATACTGTAAAATCCGTGTGATAAATACACTTCTTCAATACTTTAGTATTGAAGAAGTGTATTTATATTACAATGTGATTGTCCTGTTAGTTAGAGACCCTGGATGCTAAGCCAGATGTTGAAGGTTCGATTCCCATCTAGGACAAACTTTGTGTGATGACAATGATTTTATTTAGAGTTCTGTGTTTGACTGTAATCTAAATACTATATAAGGATGTCAATTGATATGACATCCGCAGGACATCAGGACGAGGGTGTGTGTGTGTTTGTGTTTACGTGTGTATGAGAGTGTGTGTATGTGTGATTATAAAGTGTTTAACCAAAACTACTTTGATTATTGTAGGTGATGCCAAGAAAATACAAAAGGAAGAAGGGTGTACAATAGGGTGGAACGAAATTTTTTTTTTCGAATTTTGATTTGTAATAGTTGTATTATGTTGCCAATTGCCATCGACTACCTCCAATAAAAATATAAAAAATATCAGACAACGTTAAAAGCCCCCGCCGAGACATCTAAAACTAAAAAAAATATATATTTAGAGCCTATTTGTGCGGTATGCTAAATAGTACATAATTTATTAAAATAGGTTTCTTTTAGTCAGAAACATGTGCAAATATAGTTATTTAAGTATTGCAATCAAATATTGCATTATTTTAATATGCTTTAGTGCTGTGACAGAGATGCAAAGTGCAGGACGTAGTGAGGAAAAAACGGCACGGACTCAACTACGAAACTCAAATTGTTTTAAAAGGATAATAAAGGTTTAGAGTAATTTTACAAGTGGAATATATTACGATTATATAAGAACCAGACTCTGTTCCTGTTGGGTAGGTGATTTTCGCCCCTGGTAGTGCAAAAATATAAAGAGAGCTATCCACATTTTTTTAACGACTGAAAAGGTATCACCCGAATGTTTAATGGCTATAGGCTGTAATGGAACAAATACAAATATGGGGAAAATAAGACACGTGATTTGTCTTTTGAAAAATAGACGATCTCGACCATTAGAATAAATAATTTACCTCTTACATGCCAATGAGATAACTTTGAGGCGTTACCTATTTGGATGGCCCGACTGCAGGACCTAGATCACTTGCAAATAGGCAAAACATACGGTAAAAAAATGCGAGGCGCTGCCCTAGGACCACTTTGAGAAGCTAGCAAGTGAGCTATATCCATAAATATCAACAGATCTCAGTACAGACCAAAAATATTTACAAGAGATTACTACTGTTGTCATAAATGGATCTTGCCTCCCTAATTTATTAATTAGAAGCCCAGGTTAGTTATCCCATGCTCACTGGTTGACAAAAGCTAATCACACACTTCGTTAGATATATCTACGGAAAACTTCCAAGAAAATCTTGTGATTTTAGCAATGTTTGTCGTAAAATTATACGCTGCTCTCTGGTTTCCTATTAAAACATATTCATCCTGCAAAGATGATTCAAAACATTTATGGGAACTTTTAACAGAACTAGATATTTGTCTGTAGAGTTATTAGCAATAGTTGACTCTGTTTTTATTCGAAACTGTCACTTAGCTCATCCAGAAAACTTCTGGTTGAGATGATAAAAGATTCACAGAAGAAGATAAGAGAACTCCACGCAAGACACATTTTAAAGGCTCGTCAAGTGGGTATAAAATCGCATTCGCGAATGTTTTAGATACCAAAAGTGACCATAAATGCAAGTTCTTAAACAGAATTGATTCACTGGCAACAAAAAATATACAAGCCCCCAATATTGATGAATATTTCCGAAGAGCAATTACTATCTAATAGAAATTGGAAGTGATGCTGTTTTGGAGTTTATGAGACTACCTTGCTAAACTCAGGGAGTGGAAAGATCGCAAAAGTTGTAACAGAAGCAGTTCTTAAGTGGACGTAACAAGAATAGAAGACAGGGATCCTGAAGTCCAAATTAACATCTAGAAAGTTCATGCCAAAAATAGATTTTTCCTACAAAAAGTGACGTTTTTCATACTCTCATAACTTTCTAAAGCTGTGTTTAATTTTCAAATAAATGGTTCTATAAATTGAAATATAGCATTATTTTAATCTTAACAGTCTTATCATATTGTATTTACTTATTATTTTTTTAGAGGGTATTCTATACAAAACGTCTATAAAAATGTTTAAAATGAAATTTCAAGTGTCTGGCGGGGGCTCAAGCTGTCAAGCTAGAACTTTCAAATTAAGAGGTGTTATTTATAAATATATAAGGCAACTTTTCCCTGGTATTACAATTCGAAATGAAGAAAAAATTTTTTTTCCATACTAAAGTGTTCCGCCCTAGTGTACAAGCTCGAGTGATATCATGGACTACGGAGCAGCTGCAGAAAGCATTTGAAGAAATGGAGAAAAAAGAACTGGGAATCAATGAAATAAAATAAAGATGTTACTATTTTGTTAGGGCTATTTCTATAAAAGTTGACTTAGTGATTATAAATATTTTTGTTAAAGAGATGCATCTGTAATCTATATAATTAAGGGTCAACTTGTTTTCTTTTAGAATTTGTGTTATCTTTATCAGAAGAAAAATAAATGTTACATTGTGATAACTTATTCTTGTTGTTTTATTGTAAAGGGCATCTATCCCCCGTCATAGGCATCTATCCTTCCAAATGATTTAATAGTGAGGCATCTATCCAAGCCGGTAGGCATCTATCCCAAAAAACATGTCTCGCAAGAACTTAATTTCTGCTAACCCAGTGATAGTTACGTAAATAAATATACATTCTAAAGCTTTATGAATGATTAAACTAACTATATCATAGGGATATTCTCTACGAATACGTTTGGTATTAAAGTTATAAGACTATTTCCTTAACTAGGGCATCTATCCCGGGTTTACCCTACATAAAAATTCTATACACTTCTCTTTTATACTCTACGGCTTCTACACTTCACAGTATATTGTATAGGGTATAGGTATTCATGTTATTTTCCTTTTATAAAAATGTTCTTGTTTACCATGTAAGTAACACAATAGGCGCCTTTTCAGTAGAAATAATGTTGGCAGGTAATTAATTATCTACTGTATCCTATTCAATGTTGTATCAGGATTCTATCTTAATTAATTAAATAACTACCTGTATACATATTGTATGTACCTATGTACTTTAGTATTTTGACCAAATTATATCTAGACGGGGCAAGTCCTTGTTTATTTCGGAAAAATAGCAATGTTAATTTTTAACGTGATTTAATTAACTTTACTTTTGTACCTAACTAACAAACAGTATTTAGTGCACTATTTGTTTATATGTCTGTTGATTTTAGATTCCTTTGTGGCACGGCAATCGAATCCTAATGCATGATAATATGGAGTTGAATAATATGACCTTTTAAATTTTTGCTTAATGTGAGAGCACTTTACAAATCAAATATTCGGCATATCAGTACAGCAAGCCGAACAGGTGGAAGACGAGCTCACAACGGACAAATGTTCGATGCCAAAATTCACCAGGGCCCGTCTACTAATTAATATATGGTTGGTAGCATCTGTTACATAATGTCTTATCACATTATATGAAAGGTTTTCCTGTATACACATAATTCTTCTGTTTGTGTGAAAAAAGAAAAATGGCGGATGTTATTTGATCATCACAGGATGGCAATATCACTAATTGAAGTATCGATATACCGGTATTCGGAATTTTTCCTCGTATTTTCCCAAATTAGTTGTGTAATGTATCGATTTATCAGTCGTTTTTGTTTGTTCTTGTTATGAAAATGGCTAATTTTGTCACACATATCGTGTTAGTAGTGTTGGATTTTTCTTTTATTAAACTCCCCATGCTACTTAGAGCCAAATTCACAGTCTTGACTTCTCGACTTTGCAAAATAGGCTTCTCAAAGTAAACTTCGACTGCCGAAATTTCCTTTTTACTTTTTTAAATTTCACAGACAGTGCCTTTACAAGTAAGCAAAAGACGGTTTTGGGACGGTTACGGTTTACCGTCGTGGTATAAAAAAAAAAAAAAGTAGAGTAAGATTTTGATAGGATAATGAAACTTCATATTGGTTGAAAGTTGATCTTTCCCTCAAAGTATAGTCAAAGTGCGGTCTATGAATGTGGGCCTTATAATTTTGGTTATTTATGAGGTAAACTTTATTGTATCTAACAGCCGCCGTGGCAATATCCCTGTCAGCATCAGGTCAGGCTAAGTATTATTGATTTTTGCTATCAAAGAAATCAAATTTTCCTCCAAATGTATTCGATTGTCTGAATATTACGATGATATTCCTATTTTTATCTACGAGTAAAAAATATTTAAAAGTTTTCAAGTTTGGACAAATTAATATACCTACCTACTATCAATGTGTTCACATTATTCTAAATGTGTCTGACGAGTAAAAGAGATAATAGGAATACCAGTGCTGTTACCAATATTGGCAAAAAAACTTTAGGCCAACGTTTGGCTGTGGCTTTATGTTATGAGTTATGACATAGATTTATTATGTAGGTAACCTAGGCATGTAAGTACAGCAGCAAATATTTGCGGTTAGCCACCATATGGCAACACTGTGTGTAGTACACTATCGAGGACGTCCGAGTTGCAGTTGCAAAATCTGATGTACATTTCTGTCGAATGATAGCGAACAGAAAAAATTAAAATATTTCTATTTAAAATTTATTTTTAAAGGATTTCTTAATAATCATTTTTTTTTCTTTGAAGATATTTGGCGATTTCTCTAAAAAACAGCTCAATAAATAAACAATATTCTATGAATATACATGTTTAACTTAACCTGTTGGATAGAGCCGTTATCGAAATATCTGTGCATAAATGTATTTAATATTTAATATTTAGCAATTCTTTTTTTTTTATAAAGACAATGCCCTCATTAGGAACCTGCACTCTATCGCGGTTGCGGGGTACTTGACAAACATACAAAATTAATGGACACAAAGTACACCCTGATTCGCAACTCAACCAATATCTTTAAATCGTGTGGGAATCGAACCCACGACACATGTCAAGGCAATGTGAGGACCGAGGCAACACTAGAGTGCCTGTCAAAAGTAAATTATTATGTCAGTAGAACAAACATCTTTTCAAACAATTTCAATTAAAAAAACACAAAATACACCAAAAATAATAATTCCCACAATAACTAACCTAAACAAAATGATCAACACATTCAGATTATATCACTCCATTGTAAGTGGCCAATGTTCTACTAAACTACAGAGCATAGTAAATTATGACCAAAACATAACACGTGACGTCATCGCGCGTCGGCCGTGCCGTGGTGTGGTGGAGCCGCGCAGTCTCACCAGCGGGCACTGACCCCGCTCGCCGCGCGAGGCCGATTTATACTACTTAGGAATTCTACATAAGTAATAAACTTTTCATATTGTGCAAAACTCTTAGAACGGCTTTGAGTGTTTACCTTGCTTTTCTATAGAATTTTTCTTTTAAATATTAAATATTATTGGAAAAAGTATGAAGCCTCATCCATCACTCTTACATAAAGCACCTACTTTTATACATAAAATTCATTTTGAAGATTTTGTTTATTCATTTATATAAACAACTTAAAAGAGAAAAGGTATTGTCTGAATACTAGATAAAATTTAATAATATAGGTGCCTCGTGTACGACTTGTGCGAGTAGAGATGAAACAAAGACAGCTTTTGTTTTCCGAAGTGAACTTCTGAGCCTATGACGCTCTTTCCAACTGCAGATGAGTTCTGCATTATCTGCCGTTTCTAATGCAATCGTTGGGTTTGGTATACTGCGGAAGAGTGATGAAAACTGTCCAAGAAAAAACCGTTGACACTTAACCCTCCGTTAGCTATGGAACGGACGGTCCTGGCATGGACGTGCAAAGAGCAAATAACATCACGTATTTTCCCCCGAAGAGATAGTCAGAGGTATATCACACCCACTTTCGCATCAACACATCAACATCAAGGTATCATGAAATAGGGGGCGAGTCTATTACCATGAGCCGGGCATATTGCCAAACTCCGGACTAATACTACGGTAGTACTAATAATTTTTCTGTGCTAAGATTATTAAGAATTTCAAGACAGAAAAACTGAAATCCTTATATGTTTTACCCGGAATCGTACCCGAGATTCCTTGCATAGCAGTCGTACATAATCTCGCTGAACTGCCAAAGCAGTCGCCACCGAAAGACACTAAAAAAAATACTCCATATGCAAATACATACATATTCTGCCTGCCTAAATACTCGGCCTTTTCACAATCGATTGCCGTCCAAAGCCATAGTCAGCCTATCTCTAACTACATACATATTATGTGTTCCCTGTACGGATCTCTCGATAGGTTCGGATTTGTCGAGAAGATTGTTCGTATATTTCAGTGTTGGATCCGAATTTATTAGGTTTAACAATGGTTGTTTGGCTCTCAATACTTCAGACATAGTGAGAAATCGCTTTAGTTAAGGCCATTTGTATAGCTTTTTTCTATTTACTTTTACGGCTTATTATAGCTTGCTCCACGATTTTACTTCCAAACGCTACAAAATATTTTAATAATTGTATAAAATCCTTGGAGCTCTTCAGAATGTATGGAAAAAAAAATTTTGGTATTTTAAATTTATGGGATCACTGGTCAAACTTGTCTAAATGTTTGTTACAAGTATTTATTAAATATCAATCGTATTGTTATAACACAACACATTTCCGATTGTTGTTTATAAATGTGTAAATGTGTAGAATTCCTAGTAAATGTGTGTTTAAAAAATTACTTCACAGATATACTGCTGATTCAAGGCGAGTTTGTAAAACAACAATTTTCTTTCTGTTTACTCTACCAACAGGTAGATTACATAGTTTTGGTTTATTTGATCAGCTGATTAAGACACTTGTGTGGAAGTAGTAGAAAAATATTTCTGTTCTACTTAAATGTGTTTGTATATCTCAAAACTCGACAACTGAGCTAATTGGATTAGGTTTTTAATGCAACTTAAAAGTATATGGAACCATTTTCGGAAAATGTATACTTAAAATTTTAGTTTTGGAAACAGATTTAAATAAATATACATATAATAAAATTTATCTATTTAAAGTTCTACGTCTCATAAGGAATGAATATGGACATACCAATGGTAGAGTAGGAAAGAGCAGCTGATTCCCCTAAATTTTATCATCATTACAACATTTACAACCCATAAACGCCCCACTACTGGGCACGGTTCTCCTCCAAATATTATGGAGGGAATTTAGCCTACTATACCAACGCTGTCCAGACGGGTTGGTATTGGGTTTTATTTGGAATTTTCTTTTTCTTAGTCGCCTATTACAACACCCACGGGTTGAAATGGGGTATTGACATTACATATTCTTAATCGGTCACTACAGTACTATCTGCCCAGTGCCCATTATTGTTGATAAAAATTATGTTAGAGATAAACATATGACCTTTAATAGGACACAATTGTAGGCTGTACCTAGGGTCCATCGCTTCCCCAGAATATCGTAAAAGATGAGTAGGGAACTAATCACTATACACCTCAACAAGAGATTATAAACTTGCGTTCCAACAGAGTGACCTTGGTGGGAGCTTGTTTGCCATCCGTGTAGTTTGCATGAAATTTGGTTTACAACAGCCGGCTACACGGTTGGAATCCACCAAGGACACCTCTGTGAAATCCAAGTTTACAACCATGTAGCACAGCTTTAAAACTGTATCTGGCTTTATGTGTAATGTGATGGGTTGTAATATTACATTTTGATAGAAACTCAAATCTCGACTTAAAATTTGTCGATTCTGATATTGTTGTCAAATATTTGAAAATGACAGCGAAAATATTTAATTCTTTAAACAGACACGATATCGAAATTGCGAGTTGTGATTTTTTTTTTGAGTTTTGAGTTACATATCACTAAAAACTACTGTCAAATACTAAATTAAATATGAATGTTTAAAATAACTTCACCTTTAGTTAAACATTGTTGCTTTTAACTCTCCTTGGCCTAGTAACGAGGTAAGTTCACGTATTTTCACAGAACGTAGGGTCGTGGGTTCAAACCGTTGCGTGCCAAGAATTATTGCGATTTCTAAGTAGATTAGACGGTTACAACCGGTTATTGTACACTTTAGAGGGGTTTAGTTTAAAGTTAACTATTTAGATATTCGTTCATTTGAACTTTAAAGTGTATTGACATTTGATTTATCGATTATATCTTTATAGTGGCATGCCCTGACTCCCAGATGATGACGAGCAATGTCTCCTGTGATGTCGCGTAACGCGTTAATTATGTATTTTGTTCGTTGAAAATGTCGTGGGACAATATCCCTTGGTGTTTAATTTAACTTTTCAAAAAGATATCATTCAAAAACAATCATCATCATCATCATTTCGACTGGCCTGTTGGTCTAGTGGTTAGTGACCCTGACTGCTAAGCCGGAGGTCGTGGGTTCGATCCCCACCCAGGACAAATCTTTGTGTGATGAGCATGAAGGTTTGTTCTGTGTCTGGGTGTAATTTATCTATAATATGTATGTATTTACATAAAAAAAATGTATTTAAGTAGTATATCAGTTGTTTAGTACCCATAACACAAGCAAATATAATTGCTTACTTTGGGACTAGATGGCGCTGTGTGAATGTGGTAGAATATTATATTATTAGGTATTATTATTTAAACTCATAAACTTCCCACTGCTGGGCACGGGACTCCTTCAAAGATGTGGAGGGAATTTAGCCTACTATACCATGCTGGCCAGACGGGTTGGTATAGGGTTTATTTCGAAATTTCCTTTTCTTGCAGTACTCTTGTCTGCATGGTTATACTCCCTTAGTTGCATTTTACGACACCCACGGGTTGAGATGTGGTAGTGACATTATGTATTCTTAATCTGTCACTACACGGACTGTCAAAAACATTATAAGAAACGCGATAGAAAAAGATATTACGCTTGTGTGTTAATAAAAACTCACGTTCAACTCGTTTTTCATCACTCTTCTTAGTCGGAATGACTTTTGAAATTATCACATTGAAATAGAGAAACTAATTTTTTCATGACACGTGGTTTTTATTACCTAAATCTTATAATCCCAGGATGAAAATGAAAATGACTATTAGTACATATACTATATAGGCATATAATAATGTGTAAAGAAAATTTATACTAAAATTATAAAGTTGAAGAGTTTGTTTGTTTGGTTGGTTGGTTGAACGACTGGCTTCGAATTAAAAAAACGTTTTCGTGTTGAATAGCCCATTTATCGAAGAAGGTTAAATGCTATAAAATATCACGCTAAGACCAATAGGAGCTGAGTATTGGCTAAACAAAAATCCACGGAAGCGAAGCCCCTGGTAATTATCTAATAAAAGTGCATTTGTAAAGGAAACCGGTGTTAAAGCAAATATTTTGCCTAAAATTTTGTTTTATTTAAGAATGCGTCTGGGAAGTTAATTAATTTCTCTCCCTCTGTGTTCTGTCTCTCTCTGGCTGTTGGTAAAGGCATGTTTACAAGGATACAACAAATATTTGAGTCTACATAGCCTGGGGACGTTTTATTATGAGTATATCAAATATTACTGTACTGAAATTGTATTATTATAGTATATCTATAGAAATATGAATACCTCGGTGGCGCAGCATTGTATACAACTGCTGCATGCAGGGTTCGATTCCTGTATCAAACAAAAACGGTATTGGGTTTTCTATCATGAAATTGTTAGTAATATTCTATACTAATTACTGCCCGGCTTGCTCCCGTCGTTCTTTGTTTGACAACTGCTCAGCTCCTATTAGCCGTAGCCTGATGTTATATAACCTTCCTCGATAGTAGTTCCTGAGATTTGTGCATTCAGCAAAACAAACTCTTTAGTTTTATAATATTGATAAATACACTACATTAACAAATATATATTTATGTTTCAAACTTTTCTACAATAATAATAATAATATTCTACCACATTCACACAGCGCCATCTAGTCCCAAAGTAAGCAATTATATTTGTGTTATGGGTACTAAACAACTGATATACTCCTTAAATAAATTTTTTTTTGTAAATACATACATATTATTGATAAATTACACCCAGACACCGAACAAACCTTTATGCTCATCACACAAAGTTTTGTCCTGGGTGGGGATCGAACCCACGACCTCCGGCTTAGCAGTCAGGGTTACTAACCACTAACCAACAGGCCAGTCAATGATTATGGTTCTGGTGAAAAACTTCAAAATAAAGATGAAATGTCATCATATTCTTGTCGGACAATAAATGGCAATCACAAAGGCTATCTCGTGAAGGAAATCCGGCCTAGAATTGGACTTCAGAGACAAACTAGTAGCCACGTCTTGTCTCCACGAAGATATATCGGAGCTTCAAGGTCTTAAGCGACATTTTGCACAAATTAAATTAATAATTAGTTAACATTACTTACGCTTCACAATCAAATGTGTTATTCAAATACATAAAGTATGATTAATCTACTATACATTTTATTTTATTAAAATCCTGTTAAAAATATTTGAACAAATATTTATACTTAGATGTAAATATTTTGTTGAAAAATGGAAAAATTATTATTAAATTATTATTCTATTTGCCCGAAGTTTAGATCAAAATAAACCGATCATTTAATGTCGTATTAATGTCGTAATTTTTGAATGTCGAATAATAAACTTGGACATACACTTATTCTTAAATTGACATTTTATGTACATAATCTAATATATAAGTATAATAATTATCGAGAATTGCTATATTGTTTAGACAAATTAAAAAAAAAAATCTGTAGGTACTCTTAAACGATAATATTTGTATGTTCTAGTGACAAAGCATAGTGTGTAAAAATTATATTTAAGACCACAATTTTATTGTATGACCTGTGTTGGACAAATAAACTATTCTATTCTATTCTATTCTAATAAAATAATAAATAAGTGCAGTGTACTAGTAACTAGTCGTGAGATTTTAAAAGTTTTTATTGCAAATATTCATACGAGATTTCTTAAACTTTCGCATATAAAATAGGTAGATAGTATTACTTTAGTAGAACTAGTTAATTAAACCTTATCCCAGTTTATTATAATACCACAGACATAAGCATCACGCCTTTTTACCCGAAGGGATAGGCAGAGGTGTATCAAACCCACATTTTGCCAGCTATGTTTTGTCCCATGAAATAGGGGGCGAACCTATTTTCATCAACCGGGAACATTTGTTTACTAAACTCCGGGAAAATCTAAATACTGGAATTTCCTGATAAAAAACCCAATACCACTTTTACCCGACCCGGGAATCGAACCTGGGGCCTCTTGCACAGCAGTTGTAGGTATACACTTTCCGCTGCGCCACCGAGGCAGTTTATCACAGCTATAATTTTTTTTTAAAACCCTTCTCAAACTGGCATTGACTATCGAAAATTATGCTTGACCTTAGTAGTACCTATTGATTTACATTGTAGTTCAAGGACATTATATTTGACCTCACCTTGACTTGTGTTTAGTAAATTTATAGTTACAACGTACGCACTTACTTTCGAAAAATTGAGACATAGGGACAACATTGTGTACCGTAGACGACGGCAGGCGACTATGAAAAAATGGGGCAACTTTGATAATATTGTTTCTGTTTAAAAGTAGTGGTGTACTTACTATTTATTTATTTTTTTATTGTTTATTTGGACAACTAGTAGTTGTTACATTAATGCTTACATCTAAAAATAAAGTTAACGCTAATATTAAGTCAAATGCACAACATTTTAAAGTGTCACAACATGCGTAATAAAACTAATAAGGTAACACAGACTAGGTATTCAATTTTAAAAAAAAAAATTTAGTTAAATTAAAATATCTATAAGTACATAAATTAGGGTAGAAAACAATAAAATATTAACAATTTAAGTCTCTTAACAGTCTCAAAACAACTTTTTTAAACATATGTAACTTATCTAAAAACACATCCACCTCCCCACAAATCTCATTATATGCTTTAGATAGACGAGGTATGGTTGAAAATTGCATAAGATTTGTTCTGTCAAAAGGTGGATATAACAATCCGGCATTAACTTGAGCACGTCTAGGAACGCGGCATGGAACACGCAAGCTAAATGAATTCAAGATTGAGGGACAGTCAAATATATTTCTTAACACTTTGTATAAAAACGTCAAGTCTTGCAGTTGTCTACGGGTTGACAAGCTATCCATTCCAAAATGTCTTAATTTGTCTCTATATGAAATAAGTTGTCTATGGAGTTTACAAGAAAAAACCAGATGTCTCAGAAATCGTTTCTGAATGCGTTCTATACGGAGCTGATGTACATTATATTGAGGTGACCAAACGACACAGCAATACTCGAGATGACTTCTCACATAAGCATTATAGATAGCAATTTTTGTACTTGGTCTCCGAAACAGTCTACCGTTTCGTATGATAAACCCTAACATCTTGGACGACTTGTTGATGAGGTTATCTATGTGCGGTAAAAAAGTTAGTTTCGAGTCAAAAATAACTCCCAAATCCCTTACTTCTGTCATCTCCTGCAGTATAACATTATCTATATGATACTGAGTTTTAATTATATTGTGATTACGTGTGAACGTTATAGTATATCATTTATCAGTATTTAAAGACATTTGGTTAGTGATACACCAATTACTAATAGCGTCAAGATCACTTTGGAGTAAATTGCTGTCTGACTGATTTTTTATAGTTTTACATAATTTTATGTCATCCGCAAACAGAAAAGTGCTACTATGTTTAATACAATGAACTATGTCATTGATAAACAAATTAAATAGCCAGGGACCTAAATGAGAACCCTGCGGAACTCCGGAACATGCTACGTATGTTTCAGATTTAAAGCCCTTGACGACGACATACTGCATTCTATCTGATAAATATGATTGGAACCATTTTAATAAAGAACCGTGAACACCATATGAATCTAATTTACTAAGTAATACCTTATGATTTACTCTGTCGAAAGCTTTAGCAAAGTCCATGTAGATAGCACTTACTTGTGAACCTGTATCAACGGCATTGACTAATTCATGGTGATAAGCAACTAAATTTGTACTTGTAGAACGGGACTGGATAAAGCCATGCTGTTCGTTGGCAAGGACGTGACTGGTATGACTTTTCAAATAGGGATAAACCAGAGCTTCGAAAGATTTGGCAAAAACAGACAAAATAGATATGGGTCTGTAATTAGATATTACCTCTTTATTACCATTTTAAAAAATAGGAACCACTTTAGCTTTTTTCCATATAGTGGGAAAAATACCGGTCAATAAAGACTTATCTATAATGAGATATAGTGGCCAACTCAATGTCAAGGCACATCTTGAAATAAAGAATGGTGGTATTCCATCTGGTCCCGCCCCTTTGTGTACGTCAAGCCCCTTCAGATGCTTTATGATACTATTATATGTAATGAAAATTCTTCCAATACTGTTGCTGTATACATTAGTTATATTCGTGGTTGTAGATTGATTAGACGATTCAACGAACGTCGAACAGAAATAAGATGCAAATAAATTGCATATTCCGAGGCCGTCTGAGACACTGGTATTATTTAGAGTCATAGTTTGAGGAATTTGGATAGCATTGCTGCGTTTATTTTTTAAATATGTATAGAAGTACTTAGGGTTAATTCTAATGTTGTCCTCAATTTTGTTTACATAGTTATTATAACAGATTGTCGCGATCTTTTTACATCTTTTATTTAATATTTCTAAAGATATTTCATCTAATGGGTTTCTATAAATTCTGAATTTATGCAACAATTTATTTTTCTCTTTTGTTATTTTAATTAATTGTTTGGTGAACCAGGGTGGGTATTTTCCTTGTGCAATTTTATTTTTAGGTACATGTTTGTCAATGATTTCATTTAAAACTGTGTAGAATATTGAAACCATATCATTAACTGTATCACACTGTGTAAATTTACTTTCCCAACTTACTTTGTCTAGATCGGAGTTAATTTCATCGTAATTAGCTTTGTAAAAGTTATGTCGCGTAAGGATGTTACTTTTTAAAGATAAATTGTTGCTAAATTCTATGGTTATATCTAATGGAGTGTGATACATGTCTATGTTAACTAAAGCGTTTCCTTGTGCCTTGACAGAGGTGCTACCCATATTGCTCAAGACTAAATCCAAAATTTTGTTTGTGTTATTTGTTATATTATTATATTGCATGAGACCGTTAAGTGCTATGAAGTCTATAAATTGTTGAGCTAGAGATGAGTTCCGACAGATTGCAGGCTTAAAATAATTATTATTAGTAGAATCTAGCCAAGATATACAGCCCATATTAAAGTCGCCAACAATACAGACATTTTCCATGCCTTCAGAAACACGGTTAAAATTATCTAAAAAATGCTCAAGAATATGTTTATTTAATACTATAACTACATAATCACATAATCAGTTAGAAAACTACAAACTGTATGAATGTATGTATGTATGAACTACTGCAAAAAGTAACAGTTAAGATCAAAGTTCACCGTATCTACACTTTAGATTACACACATAACATAACATAGCATCACGCCTTTTTCCCCGAAGGGGTAGGCAGAGGTGCTTCACACCCACATTTCGCCAGCTATGTTTTTGGTCCTATGAAATAGGGGACGAGCCTATTGTCATCAACCGGGAACATTTGTTTGCCAAACTCCGAGAAAATCTTAATACTGGAATTTCACTATAGAAAAACCCAATACCATTTTCACCCGACCCGGGAATCGAACCCGGGACCTCTTGCACAGCAGTCGTATACACTTCCTGCTGTGCCACCGAGGCAGTTACACACAATAATAATAAGATATTGTGACTCTTAAAATCTAAGGTAACTACGAGTATTACTAACTAGTAGCCTTTATTAATAAGTGAAACATAGCGTCACACATATTTGTGCCAAAAGGGTAGGTAGAGGTCTATTACAGCCATTACGCCAACTAGGTAAGACATTGACAAGATATATTTTCAGACTCGAATCTATACTAATATTATAAAGTTAGCTGAACAGTTTGTTTGTTTGGTTGAACGCTAGGATCTCAGGAACTACTGGTCCTATTTGAAAAATTATTTTCATGTTGGATAACCCATTTATCGAGAAAGGTCATAGGCTATATAACATCACGCTACGACCAAAAGGAACTGAACAGTGTCCAATAAACAACGACAGAAGCCCACGCGTTTTCTAGTACCTTATATTTTTGGCCGTCCTGAGGCCAAATCTAGGCCCTTTTTCTCAGCAGTGAAATGGTCTTCGATGGATACAACGATAAGGCCATATTATGTTATTCGATTTGCGATCACAATATAATATATCTAATAAAAATAAGTAATTTTGTAATAGTAAAAAATATCACCTAATATTTATTATAACAATAATTAATTTATATATAATTATCTAACTAAACCAAGTTTAATAAGATAAGTATATTTCTAACATAAAACTAAATACGTTGCATTACTACTTATATACTTTTTTTAATAACTAGTACGTTATTATTATGTAAATAGCTACTTTTACTTTTAAATTTAGCCCTCTTCCTCTCTCCTAATTATTGTGCTGTGCCCAACAGGGTCCATAATTGTAACCTACATTATACCTACCACCTAATTGTACATTATGGAAGCAATAAATGATTGAGTATTGAGTATTGAGAACCTTTAGTCCAAATAATAATAATAATAATAATAATATTCTACCACATTCACACAGCGCCATCTAGTCCCAAATTAGGCAATTATATTTGCTTGTGTTATGGGTACTAAACAACTGATATACTACTTATATATATATTTTTCTTTTTTTTTTGTAAATACATACATATTATAGATAAATTACACCCAGACACAGAACAAACCTTTATGTTCATCACACAAAGATTTGTCCTGGGTGGGGATCGAACCCACGACCTCCGGCTTAGCAGTCAGGGTCACTAACCACTAGACCAACAGGCCAGTACTACCAATACAATACCCATTTCCTTGCATATAATAGATGCCTATCAAATATTACTACGTACTTCCCTGATAACGTCGACAATCAGCAGCTGATCAGTTCTGCGATGATGCATTCCTTCCTCACAAAGTTGCTTAGCAAGCACTCCAATAACTGTTCATGTACACTCAGTTATTATAACTGTAGTGCGAGCCGGCGCGATAAGAACCAGGTTAAGTGTACACTGAACTAATACTTGTGTTTTACGTTTCTAAGTGTTAGCTACTGTACCTATTTACGGAAAAGCTGTTATAAAATCTTGATACTAGAAAGTGACTTTCACGGTCGATGTTTTAATTTGATAAACTTGATTGAAGGAATGTTTCATACAACCAGAAGTCGTGTGGTGTTTCGCTCCGGTCGTTCTTTATTTGGCCACTGCTCACCTACTATTGGCCGTAGCGTGATTTAATATAGCCTATATGCTTCCTCGATAAATAGGCTATCGAACACCAGAAGAATTTTTTAAATCGAACTAGTAGTTTCTGAGATCCTAACGCTCAACCAAACAAACTCTCTCTACAGCTATAAAGCTGTAGATAGCTATATATATATGGTATACTATTTTTATGGCATAAGTTATATATTTTTAGTTAAGTTATAAGTAGTTTACCGTATAAAAAATTAAAAACTTTTTTTTATCTTTAAATAAACTGAAAGTCCGGCCGAAAATTTTCCGACAGCTCAGAATCAGGGGGCAGATCAACTATTTGTGAATCGCAGAAGCCATCAAGCGGGAATCGCACTCTCGTGTTTAGCAATCGTGTACTACGATGCAGTGATATTGAGATATTGAGATCTTTGACACCCTGTCATTGCCACCTAACGAATTATATCCCCAAGTTTGGGAGGATATGACGTGTAACCACATTTCACAGGTGGCTCCGTAAGTAATCTCCGCTTTGATTATGGCTTACAAATCGATTGTCTATACGTATCTACACATCGATTGTGGTTACCTTCAGATCAATTACCGAATACGTAGATTAACGTCAGGTTTCCCCGAGTGCTGTATATTGTGTTAAATTATAGGCCTGTTCCTATGACTAGTTATGAATTTTATATCTACAATTAGCAAGAAAATCTGATTTATAATGTCAATTTTGTTGGCCTATCAAATGGTTCATTTCATCAGCAACCCATTCAGTCCCACTGCTGGGCTCGGGTCTCCTCTCCTCTAACTAGAGAGCTGAGAGGGTTTAGGCCATAATCCACACACGCTGGCCTAGTGCGGGTTGGTGGATCAGACATACTCATAGAATTTCTTCTAGGGTATATGGGTTTCCTCACGATGTTTTCCTTTACCGTTAGCACATGGTAAGTCACTTGACTAGTACATATAAATTCCACAAAGTGAAATCCACATTGGTACTGCCGGTCGGGATCGAACTCGGACCGCGTGATTTGCACGCGCCGCGCCGGTCTCTTATCCATTCAGCCATCATCGCTCGCAAATGGTTCTGTATAAGTTATTTCCTCAATAAAAGAGATGTGTAAAACGTACCAACTACAATATTAATTTTCTCGAAACAACTAACTTTATACACAACACAACTAAGTGCAAAATTTGACCCAACAACAATATACGTATGTCGCATCACCGGCATTGTAATCCCGTATCCCGGACTCAATCCCGCGGGATCGATCGTCCCGAGATATAAGGGATAGTTTTCAATTGGGTGGGATCAACCACGAATTGTGTTGTGCAATGTTATTATAAAAAATCCTCTTCGTATAAATTTTGTAGTGTTGTTGTTTGATCAGACTAGATTATGTAGGGTTTTTAGTATGCTAATTTATTTAATTATGGCTGCGGTCTTATAGGGTATTAACTTAATATCGTTTTTTTCCAACCCAAAAATCGAACCCGGGATGTCCTGTACAATAGTCTTGTACACTCCCGTTGTACTAAAGATCCTGTCATCATTACAGCTCATAAGCGTCCCACTGCCGGGCACGGGTCAACTCCAACCATTTTGGACGATATTTAGACTATACCACGCTGACCAGACGGGTTAGTATAGGGTTTTATTTCGAATTTTCCTTTTCTCTTAGTACTCGTGTTTGCTTATGGTGACTCCGTTAGTTGCCTTTTACGACACTTAGGGTTGAAATGGGGTAGTGACATTATGTATTCTTAATCCGTCACAACACGGATCGAATACGAAGATCCATATTGTACATATATGATACTCTCTATTGATATAGATACCACCAAAGATAAATCGCAGGTATTAACTAGTACATTATAAGATGTCGATCAATACGAAGCTACTTTAATTAGTTTGTCGAATCACATGCCAAATGCATGTCTGTGAATGAGCCAATCGTAGCGCGTACCTCGCCAACTTTAGATGATTGCAATACGAAGCACTAATTAGTGTTTGCTGTTCAATCGTTGCTAACTTCATCGGCAATCACGAATTATCGATATAGTTTCGAGTATTTGTGCAATAAAAGTTTTCATATACATAAAAGCCCAATGGTAATCTATAAAAACTAGAACTTGTGTGGAACTTAGTACCCGTCGTTCTTTATTTGGCCACTGCTAAGCTCCTATTGGCCGTAGCGTGATGTCATATAGTCTATAACCTTCCTCAATAAATGCGCTATCCAACACTAAAAGAATTTTTCAAATTGGACCAGTAGTTCCTGAGTTATCACGTTCAACAAAACTATATACTAGGAGCTGAGCAGAGGCCAAATAAAGAGCCAAGGGAGCAAAGCCTAGCGTGACAGCTAGTTTTGATCATAAAACGAATTCAAACCTCTATTTAACACCAGCCAGTCTCAAGCAGAATACCTGCAGCAGTACAGTGATGAAATAAACCGCAAACGAGACTCATTCTTTATGTAAGTGACAACATAATGGGAATTCTTTCTACACACTGTAGGGGCGATAGACGACTGTCTGCTTAGACTTAGCGGTTACATTTGCCAACATCGACGGAACCAATATTTATATGCACTTCTTTTCGCTATTTCGTTTGGTTTGTTAACATGTCCCAAGCGGGTTTGGGGATTTTTTTGGTACATTTATTTCTTACTAGCTGTGCCCGCGACCTAGTCCGCGTGGAATTTAACAAAAAGCAACATTACTTTTTGTAAAGTAGCCTAAGTTACTCCTTATTACATCAGCTATCTACCAATGAAAGTCCCGTCAAAATCCGTCCAGCCATTCCAGAGATAAGCCGAAACAAACAGATAACAGACAGACAAAAATTGAAAAAAAAAATATTTTGGTATATGTACCGTATATACATTCATATGCATGTAGTAAAAAGCGGTTATTTTAATATTACAAACAGACACTGCAATTTTATTTATTTGTATAGATATTTCTATATATTATATCACATTCGTTTGGAAGGAGGTGCTTTCTTTGAAGGTGTTCAATGTAAACTGAACTGTTGCTACGCCATTTCATCTCTTGTGAACAGATAGCTGTATGAATGTATATAAACATAACACAATATATTTTTTTTTAATTAATATATTAATTGACTAGCCTGTTGGTCTAGTGGTAAGTGACCCTGACTGCTAAGCCGGAGGTCGTGGGTTCGATCCCCACCCAGGACAAATCTTTGTGTGATGAGCATAAAGGTTTGTTCTGTGTCTGGGTGTAATTTATCTATAATATCTATGTATATACAAAAAAAAAAAATTAAGTAGGCAGTATATCAGTTGTTTAGTACCCATAACACAAGCAAATATAATTGCTTACTTTGGGACTAGATGGCGCTGTGTGAATATGGTAGAATATTATTATTATATTATTATATAATAAAATGCGGTGATAAAATGGAAATGTACCGACATGTAAAAATGAGCTCCAAGTTCGATTCCGACTGACAGTACCATATTATTTGTACCAATTGTGTATTGCATACGCTGAAAGAAAATATTGTGAGGACACCCACATAGAAGCAATTTTATGATAAAATAAAGCTGAAAAAGAGTTTGTTTGGTTAGTTAAACGCGTTAATCTCAGAAACTATTGGTACGATTTGAAAATTTCCCTTTAAGCGTTGAATATATTCTATTTATCGAGGAAGGCTTTAGGCCTTTCTCTCTATATAATAAAAATATCAATCACTAATATAATAATAAAAAGTGTGACTCCATGGGAATATAAAATGTTTACTTTTCCTAACAAGACACAGTGTGACTCGATGCAACTTTTTTTCCTATCCAGTAACACCAATATTTGGCAGTGTTACTGGTTGGAAGAAAAAATTGCAAGCAGTTGCATCGAGTAACAGTGTGACATGATGGAATTTTTTTTCGCAACAAGTAACAGTGTTACAGGTTTGGGTATGGACTTTACGAACAAAATTCTAATGAATTAGCAAAAGTACCGAAAGAACCGGGTACCCGGTTCTGTGTTGTCACTGGAACCGAAAGAACCGGTTCTTGAAATATGGCCGGTTCTCGATTGTGATCAATGATCCGCGATGACGCCCGTAAGTTCTACTTAGAATCAAAATATCGTACAATAATTCTAGTACACACTTGGAACATGATTGTGTACGTTATCAAAGCTGACTCTGTAATGACTTAATTAATCTAATCGTGGGTAAGCAATGCTGTATATCCGTATTTAGCGACTATACAAACAGATTAATGAGAATTAAATTTGTTGAATAAATACGTTTTGTGAATAAGAAGGTTAAGTACTTAGTTTGTGTTGAGGTGTAGTTTTATTTTCTAGGCGTTTTTAGCTGTTTGCTAACAATTACACTCCAAAATTACCAGTTCACTGGAAATTTCAGGATAAACGCCATTACCCGTGGAACAAGCAAGCTAATTTTATTTATTTATTTATTTTTAAGAAAGCTTACAGACTAATAACACAATATATAATAATAAAATAGGTTAATAAAGGTTGCTATTAACAAGCTTCCACATATAGATAACCAAAAACAAAGAGTAACTTACATAAAAAATTAAAGAAAAACAAAATAAAAACAAAATAAAAACAAAAAAAATAAAAAAAAAACAAACAACCCAATTCTCCAAATTATAATTAATAAAACTCCAAAAATAATTTTTATATTGAATTTGTGGAACCACGTGGATCCACGAAATTCACCTTGATCACACGGATCGTACCGATAAAACTACGGGAAAACTACCGACGGCGACGTTTGACCTACTTTATACCAAAAACTAAGAAAAATATCAAAATTTGTAAAATTCTTTCTTTCAAATTAAGTTAACTTAGAATCACGAGTTACCAGAATCAGAGATAATTGCCTACCTTAAATTGAAATCGCTACCATGGCAACCTAAGATGTATAATCTTATCCCTTACTATTTATACTCATCTAGATTTAGAGACCACTATTCAATTCACTATTCGCAGTGGCGTAAATTAGGTGAGGCCTATGTTTAGCAGTCGACGTCGTTGGGCAGATATGATGATGAAGATGATGATGTTTCACTAAAAGAAACAAAATAGGTCCTCAAAAAAATACAGACAATATGTCCTACGTTTCGGGATTCCGTAGGCTGAACTAATCTCGCCAGATGAAATGATCTTTGAGTAAAAAGTCTTGCCTTCTCTATAAACATACGTATCTACAGTCAGAATAGGCACCGACTAGGTTGATGGTTTAGTATAAAAAAAAAAAAAAAAACATACGCAAACTACTATTGGGGTAGGCAGGGACCCTAGAGGGCCCATTACCCTATGCAAGCTCTCCTCTTGCTTCTCTTCCTCTGAAAACGTATTTCATATCATTTTTTTTATCAAATTTTAGATTGATGTATGGATATTTGTTACTCAACCATGCCAGAAAGGCTGAATGGATCTGTATAAACTTTGACATACAGATAGACCATAGTCTGAAATAGTACATAGCCTACTTTTTACCGACATACAACACGTGTGAAGTCGCGAGCGAAAGCTAGTTCAAAATAAAATTACTGTGATTATTTAGGCTAATAAATCCTCCATAACAGATCTATTTTAAGACCTCAGAGAAAATGCTTTTACATGATAACAAAACAGTAATTTCCAAATGACTGGCATTATCACGATTAATCATCGAAACATCTTCCTTGTACGTATCTAACGGCATCCGCTTCCGTTGTATACGTACGTACATACTGTATATATATAGCACGAAGTATATAAGCTATACAAAGTGATGTATACAATTAGTGATGGGACTAAAGTTACGGTTTTGTCCCTCCGTGTTGTATCGATATAGATTTGTATTTGCGAGTAAACTTCTGATTGCAAAAGGTTTTAGATGGATACCAATATTGGGCTACTTGGTATACCGCATCACATAAAAATAGCATCACGCCGTTTTCTCCAAAGAGGTAGGTAGTTGTGTATCACACCCACATTTTGCCAGTTATATTATGCCCCATATAATAGGGGGCAAGCCTAATTTCATCAACCGGGCACATTTTTTCAAACTTCGGGTAAAATTGGCCAATGCGTATTTTGTGTTAAGAAACCTTACCTATATTACTATCTCTAATAATAGCAGGCTCATAAATATCCATAACATTCTGTCAGAGCTTTCACACATCATTTTATATACGTAACAAGAGGTATAACCTGGCCAACCACTTGATTAATGATATGGACAAGCCCCACTGCCGAGCACCGTTCTCTCTTCAGAAGCTTCAGAAAATTCTTTATGACTCCCTCCTTCCCTCCCTTTTCCTAAGTCATAGCTTACTATGTCATAGCTATCAATGGTTTCTTGCTTTTTAAATTTGGCTTACAAGAATTGGGTGGGTGGAATGTTCCAAGTCAAAGTTAGCAAAGATTTCCTAATTACCCGATTTATTCTACACAAACAGAAAAGCCGGGCTGCTCTTTTTGAGCGAAATATTTCGTTATTTTTCATACATTAGGTATAGTTCTCAGTTCCTTACAAAAAAAAAACCTTTTTCAAGCAACGGATGAGCTTGTTTTATTGAGTAGGAATGATTCCGACATTGCAACTGCCAGAGAATTACCCAAGGTTTATAATGTGCTCATATTATGTTCCCTCGGGACAGTAGTATAATATAAAATGTACCAGACCTTTAAAAGTCTTTTGCAATTCTACAAAATTTGAAAAGAAAATTTATTATCATCATTAGCAACCCATTAAGTCCCACTGCTAGGATCGGTCCCATTTCCTTCACCGTAAGCAGATGGTAAGTCACTTGACTAGTACATATAAATTCCACAAAGTGGAATCCACATTGGTACTGCCGGTGGAAATCGAACTCGGACCGCGTGATTTGCACGCCGGTCCCTTATCCATTCAGCCACCATCGCATTTTTCTAGTAAACAAAAGTTCACTGATATAGAAAATCTAACTTTCAAAGAGAATATTGTCAACATTTCGTATTTACTCTCCAACATAGCTACAAATAGGAAAAGCTTTCGGCTTAAAATTCGCATTCACACGACACATCACTACCTACCTACCTTATCGATCTGACAAGATATAATATACCCTCATATATCACTGTAACACACGACACATTGGAAAACAATTCTTATCTTATATGACGTATGATCGTTTTTCGCGTGACACAGTATGACCTACAAAACATGTAGGATTAATTTGCGACAGGGCCGCATTCGGTTGAAACGTTTTTCGGATGGTGTGACGTCATTAATTTAATAAATTTTAAGTGCTCCTCGTATGACGTAATTTTGTTATGTTTACTTTGCATCAGGTATTATAATATTAAAAAGATGAACAGTTGGTTTGTTTGAACGCAGTTATTTTAGGAACTAGCAGTCCGATCCGGAAAATCAAAATTCTATCAGATAGCTTGTTTATTAAGGAGGGATTTAAGCTACAAAATATTATGCTGCGACTTCTAGAACGTGGATCAGAAAAGGTGTAGCAAAACTACGGGACACACCTAGTCTGATAGACAGGGCGAGCTTAAAAGGGCAACCTCATGTTATTTTTGTTCAACATGGAAATGTTGTTATTCAGGTAAAGCTTGTATAACAAATATGTATTTTGATTTCTTTCGTGAGTAAACGATATTATGTATGGGCGAGGGATTCGCCCTATCATTTGTTTTTATTTCTGTCACTTAATATTTCTACGGCCATACTAAGCTTCAATCATTAATTTATACGTAATTATCATCATCATCATCAGCAACCCATTAAGTCCCACTGCTGGACTCGGGTCTCCTCTCCTCTAACTAGAGAGCTGAGATACGTACGTATATACGTAATATCGTAACTAAATTAAGTAGTAGTTGAGTAAATTACTTATATCTGTTAAATCAGTTGCTCTAAAGGCATTAAAATCGCTATCTCAATCCAATTGACATGACATAATCATGCTTTCAGACAAAATAAGAGGCTACAGTTCGCTAATCCGCTTTTATATTAATTGCCTTTGTTATTCTGATGTGAAAATATTTTACAATTAATTTTCATTAAAATTCACTCAGTAATTTTTGCATAAACCTAATAAAGTGTAATAAATAATCTAGTAAGAATTTATGCTAAATCTATGAAAGGCCCAGACTAACAAAGGTTACAGTTCATCTAACTTTATCTACCTCATCCCTATACACATATCTGTAGATAGAACGAATAATAAACAAATACATGACGCAATCAAGCAAACAAAAGGAACTAATTACAGGCGAGGCAAGCCCACCATGTTCTAGACGTCCATTTAATCCTGTTAGTAGTACGTGACGGGAATGGCGAACAAAGGAGCTGTCTAGAAAGGCTAACACTGAGGCGTTCGTTGGACAACAAGTTGGCCAATAACTTTGCAAGATAGCAAAGTATGGCATGAGTTGAACAACATATTAGCGTACTATTTTTAAGCCGATGAGGTGAAGCGTTATTCGGACAAGTTGGCCAATTTGTAGGCGTAAAGTTTATCAACGTTAACAAAGTGAGGAGTTTGTTGGACAACAGGCATTCCAACTCGTTGGTAGGCTAGCTAGTTATGTTAGGAAAGTAAGGCGCGTATTGAAGAAAATTTTTGCAGACTAAAATAATTTGATTAAGTATTAGCTAGATTAGTGAAGTAAGGCAACTTATTTGCAGACTAATTTTAGGTTTGTGAAGAGTGGCATTAGTCGGATAATAAGTTGGCCAACCAGTGAATAAATGAACAAAACCAAAATATAAAAAAAACAAGGCTATCACTGCATGAGCTTGAAAATAGAGGTTATAATGTTCTAGCATTGCCTTTTAATTAACAGCCTATCTAATTCGAAAACATTCTTCTAGTTGTGTCTAGCAGTTTCTGAAATGAAATGAAATGAAATCTCGTTTATTCATCTAGGTTACAAGGTAACACTTATGAAAGTCACAAGAATGTAACAGGTTATCCGAAAAGTAGTGTCAGCAAATTTGCCTACGACCAGTTCACTGACGGGGTGGAGCTATGAGAAGAACTGGCAAGAAACTCACGCCACTCTTTTAAAAAAAATGGATAGTTACAATCTTTTGTAATTTATAATTTGGGTAGCGTGTAAAGTGATGCAGCAGAGCACCACACCGAGTTAAAATGAATGTTTACAAGATAAATAATAAACAAAAGTAAAAAGTCAGGCTCTGCGGTTGCGTCACTTTACACATTGCTATGCAGCCGTTAGGGACAGTCTGTGAATAAATATAGTTTTAATTTTGTAAAAACATAACTTAATAAAAAATAAAAAAAAAACTGTTATAAAAAAATAAAGGAAATCCACGAGAAAACTGACATAAATATTCCCAAAGTGCCCCCACGTCACAAGTGTCATTCTACACAAACAAGATATATCAAATCAATAATAACATTATTCCCAAGACATTTTATCATCTAAAAACTCATTAATTGTATAATACCCCTTACGAATAAGATGATCTTTAACAATGGTTTTGAATTTAAGTAAGGGTAAATTCATAATGTCTTCGGGAATTTTGTTATAAAATCGTATCCCTCAAAAGAATTATGAACTTTATGTAAACGATGATATGTGCCTACTAACTTATGTTTACTTCTAGTGTTAACGCAATGAATGTCACTATTCTTGGTATATAGATGAATATTTTGTTTGACTAACATAATATTTGCAAATATATATTGGGACGCAGTTGTCAGAATACCTATTTCTTTGAATCGTTCTCTCAGGGAAACTCGAGAACCTAAGTTATAAATAGAGCGAATGGCTCGTTTTTGAAGAATGAATATTGTTTCAATATCAGCAGCCTTGCCCCAAAGCAAAATACCATAGGACATGACGCTGTGAAAATAACTAAAATAAACTAACCTCGCGGTTTCCACATCAGTAAGTTGTCGTACTTTTCTGACTGCAAAAGCCGCAGAGCTAAGTTTACCTGCGAGACACGATATATGGGCTCCCCATTGAAGTTTGCAATCTAAAGTTATACCCAAAAAAACTGTTTTGTCAACAAGGGTGAGAGTTTCAGAGTTTAAATTAAGATTAATACTAGTACTTTTAACATTTGGCATTGTAAATCTGACACATTTTGTTTTTTTGGAGTTTAGCAATAGATTGTTTGCCGTAAACCAGTCCAAGACTTTCGCGAGAGAACCATTTACACCGTCAAAATTTGTTACTTTACGATCAACTTTGAAAATAAGAGACGTATCATCTGCAAATAGTACTATGTCGCAAAAATCCTGTACGTAGAATGGCAAGTCATTAATATAAATCAAAAATAGAAAAGATCCAAGAATTGAGGTTAGCGTATTCAAAGAACAATCTCTTCAGCTGTATAAAATAAGTACCTAAATATACTTATAAGTAACCCTAAACCACTGTTCATATATGACACACTCACCCCATTAGAGAAAACATCGTTTCTATACAAACATCTCGTACAAATAGTAAAAATATTTTCCTAACCTGATTACGAGCAGCCATGTTTGCTTCTGTCATTTATTCGATGAGTCGCAACGATATTATAAGGTTAGATATAGTAAAGCAAATATTACACTGTGCTTTTTTATAAGAATACATCGCAATAATAGTGGAAAAGACCCATCAGATAAAAATGGTCTAGGCAAGTTTAAACCTTATAACAATATGGATAACATAAAAATTGACCGACAGAGAAATCCCAAGTATATATTCTATAAAAATTGGTAGTAAATTACCTCCTCGTTGTTGAAGAAGAATACTTGAGGTACAGCTAATGGTAGCTGACAAAATACGCGAGAGTACTGACCTTGGTGGTGCGTAAAAAATTAAGACACAATGTTACTAAACCTTGGAAGCCAATATTAACCTACTTCTAATTGTCCAATTGAAATAAAACTTGGTAGATATCTAAATGCAATTTGGATAATTCAGTACCTTGGAGTTGATCTGACGAGGATCACGAGGAGATGGTTGTTAAACTCTACAATGAACATTAGTAAAAACAAAAAAGAAGTTTATGTATTTATTTATTTAGTGAATCATTCATCACAAGTGTTAATTGATAGTTGTTTTAACTGTATGTTTATTTAATTACCTGCATGGCCTGAGCTTGTTACCAGTTCTTCTGGTGGTTCTACCGTACCCGCGAACTAATCATAGACAAAATGATTAAAACTTTTTTAGATTCTTCGGATTACATATTACATTCTTAGCTTATGACTTTGATAAATGTTAATTGTAACCTAGATTGATAAATTTAATTTAATTCAGTTTCATATTGCTTTATTGAAATACCTATTAATTTCTTAATTTTATAAGATACTATACAGTAGACTGAAAAAACATTGAAAAGAAAACATGACACCATGTCGACATCTGTTTTCTAATTAACAAAAACAGTAAGTTGGCAGAGCCTGCAGCACTAATTACTCGTAGCTTGGCGATCATGTTTCTGAAGGAACGGTTGTCAAAAGAAAACCCACGAACATACAAATCATTATTTATTTTATGCGAATATTTTTACGTTTATAATATATGTCTTTTAGAAGAAGACATCCTTGAGAATACTTGAGATATGAATGTGAAAAAGATATTTGTTTTTAATTTCGCTACATAATGAACTGGTTTTTTATGATATATTTATTTGCTTACATAATGTGTTCAGATGAAACATTTTTTCGCTTACGACCTCAGTGGCTTTAAGTTCTTCCATGATTTGATAAGTTTTAGGTGAGGCAAATTTTTTAAATATTTTAAATTTATGCCTAAAACCTAGACTGATTTTATTATTAGCCGGTATTAACCTTAAAAGCACTAAGTCGCAAGCTCTTTGCCCTCGACTCGTAACTTTGAATCTATTAATATCTTAGCTCCCATTAACCTGCGAGTTTCCAAAGAAACACCTACATTTTGCCGTCTTCTACTTAATTAATTAGTTTTATCTTTTCCTTATTCACTAAAGATGTAGTGATCCATTTGCTTTAATTAAATCTAGCAGCGAGCCATGTTCGTTCATTCGTTCATTGGTTCGTTTCAAGATAACTGACTTATTCATTCAATAAGTTTACAAATAGCATTATTTACTCCTACACTTAATCATATTTCTTGATGTTTCTTCATAAATATTCATTGATCTTTCTTTATTCATTATTTCATCATAATTATTGACCATTATAACGTAACATAGTATCATGTCTTTTCTCCTAAAAATATAACTAATATGACTTTCATCATAACCAAATTTCGTCCCTTTTAATAAATTTAAAAAAAAAAATTTGCAATTTTGATCCCTTTTAATGGGGGGATGAGCCTACTGCCTTTTACCGGACGAATGTTAAGAGTCCGGGTGATACTGTGAATTTTAAAATATTGCATTGATACATTTTATTTAATATAAAAAAAAAACAGTTTATTTTGTAAATTAGCTTGACTTTGAATAATGATATTTTACCTAAATGAGTGATATAATATTTCTTTTTTAGCAAGATAAAATATCAATTTGGAAATGCACCCCTTAAAATATCGTTATCCCAAGTTATATATTGCAGAAAGTTGACAAGTTTAACTAAATTACGATCACATGCCAGACCTTTTTTGGCAAAGAGCCACAAGTTCTTTTGTTTTGTTCCTCTATGTAGCTACAGCCAAATGAGTGAGAATTGTAACGAAAAGTTTGTGTGTTTTCGTAGTAGAACGTCGCTGCATCGTGAAAATCAGGGAAAATAGATTTTTTTTAAAAACATCCACTGTGTTTGGGTATTTTTCTATGTACCTATAATATATGTACATATGTATTTAGAAATATATATGTATGTTTATAAGTTGTCTGTCTTCATATTAGCTTACTTAGGGCTAGATGTAAAAAAACATCCTAAAAATATTTAATGTATACCGGTAATGCGTTCCTAAGTCCCGCAGGCGACGTGACGGCACGGTCGGAAGCTATATCAGAATGAAATCTAATTAATAATTAAGTCATTTGCGTGAGCTATAAGCTTGTAATCGTATAATCTTGTTATATAGCGACATTGATGAGTTACATAAGACGGGACGTGATACAACATAAGAAATGATAAACGAATGTATTTTTTTACCGAAACAGGCACTTTTGCTGTCCTTGTTTAATTCGCAATGAGAAATAGAGATGGAATGAGGATTGTTTTGAGGATTGAGGTTGTTTTTTTTTAAACTTCTGTAGCGTAGTATCGTGCGTTATGATTATGACTGATTTACACGGTACAACATTTATTTTGCATGACGTTTTTTTCACTCGCTATATATATATCTTACTCGTAGAAACAGGGAAGCCATGAAAATTGCCTGACAAAACTTGTATTTATTTACAAACATACCTACGTTCAATTCGCGGCTAAAGTACTTACATTTAGACCCAAGTTCGAGGTCTAGATGTAAGTTCTACTTTCTGGGCTGGAAAACTATTTGTAGATACAGCATACATATCACAAATACTTACTTATTATGTGGGAACCGACCTCGTGTAGGTATACCTAGACCACAAAATATAAATATTTTAATACTTACTATTTATTATTAAGTACTTACAGACCCATGCCCAGCAGTGAGGTTATGGGTTGAAATGAATCAATATCAACATAATGAAATAATGACGCATTATAAAATAAAATACTTTCATAATTAATTAATACTACAAATAACAAATAATTTAAAATAGTCTGTTGATGGCCATCTGAAATTTATCTAATTAAAGTCAATATTAATTTTAAACTGTATGCTATAATCGTATATAAAATTAACATTTGGTATAATAGCAAATTGGGATTATTAGCAAACCCACACATCGCGCCATCTGTCGGTGCTAATTCCTAGCTTTCGTTAATAATTTTATTATTGTCACATTTGCCACCCGTTAAATATATTATTATTATTTCGAATTAAATTTAGAATTTTTCAACAATAGTGAATATTAAAATTAAAACATTATCTATTATCCTGATTACAATAATTTAAATTCAGTTAAAATTTATTTTTATACTACTTAATACCGCCATCTAACGGGAAAAAGTTGAACTCGGTGACAGAACAAGATTTTTTGTTTATGGCTTGCACTATCTGTAAGGCGGGGGAAGTAGGGTGGTTTCTATAGTAGGTCAGTGGGTGGGGCCACCCCTTGCCACCCCTACGGGACCCCGCCACCCTGTGCGTGTACCTATTGGGCAACCTTCTAGTTTTTTATTTAGGGACTCCTAATTATATTTTGTTTTCTCTAGATGAGCCAAGTTTTGTTAAGTTTTTTTACTTATTGTTTTGCTAAGAATAGTCTGTTTTAATTGCAAACAGTGTTTTTAATTAGTTTTTAGTATGTTATATATTCATTGTTTAGGTAAAACGTTATAAATAATAAAGGTTTTTAATGTCAGTACATATAGAGTACTGACATTAAAAAATAAAGTAGCTACGAGAGGGATAAATGAAATAAAAATATGTCTGCATAATTCATAAATACACAATTTCATTTATTTCCATTAGTCCAGCGACTCCAGCCACTCCAGATCTGTCTTTATAATTGAGTCGTTTGGACATACCTGCCACTCAAAAAATAACGTACAAAATAATGAATAACATTTTTATTTTACACAAATGAGGTAGGTACATTTATTTTGACAGGGACTCTCAATGTGATTTGTATAAAGTAATTTTTTTTTCTAAAGAGGCTTTAATATTAAACGATGCTGAGTAGCGTCCTACAATGTCCTTGCGAAGATGAGATGAAAGCAGATGTGTTGTGAACAACTTTGAAAGTTAGGATAAATAAAATAACAATATTGAAAGCCTAGCACTAGCACACATGTGGTCACACCAGGTTGGCACAGTTTTGTTCTTGACACATATCTTTTTGCTTTATTAGAGTCCGGGTATAGAGGATATTGTACGACTGTTCTCAGCGTTAATATTAAAGCCTTTTTAGAAATAAATTTTACTTTACACAAATCTCATTCGGAGTCCCTGTCAAAATAAATGTACCATTTTACTGTAAGGCTTCCTTGCTACCAGATAAATAAATGAAGTCGCTACCTAAGTAATTTGCTAGACAACTAAGCTAGAAAACTAAGTATATTTTCATTAAATCTAAGGGATAGATATATTGGTGCAGCCCCTTCTGATCTGTCTCAGTTAAAAGTTAAAAAACGTAATGTTTAAGAAATAGATGGTTGTAGGAAAAAATCTTATGTTAATCAGTTTGTAATTTTCTATACGGTAAACAATTTTATAACAATAAATAACTTAAGCCGTAACAATACGTCGTACTAAGATTCGAAAAAGTTTACGATCCGGGAGCAATCCGATGAGTCAGAATAAGGGGGCTGGTAAGGTTTGTTACGAAGCAACGTTTTGTCTGCCGACAACTAGGTATACCTACCTATATACCTACTAAGTAGGTCTGCAGGTATTTATAAATTCTACTTCAACTACCTGAACCTAGCTACATCACAAGCAGAGCCATAGTTTAGCATTCCTTATTAGGTTTTTACCTACATCGAGTACAAATAAAACCGTGCTTATTTGAATCCATCAGAGTAAAATAAACTAAGTTTTTGAAAACTAATGAAAAACCGTCCCGTCGCGCATCTGTATGAAGCAAAAGTATATACACGAAAAACTCAAAATCGCGGCACTGAAAGCGCTCATATTTTTTAATGAAACATTAAATCGATACATTGCTGTTGAAATGGTGTTAGGGACGTTATGTTCGGAATATTGTCCATTAACACCATTATATAATGGTATATCTGGAATTATGATGATAACTACTTATGTTCCGTGGTTTTACCTACGCCTAATTTGTCTATATGGTGATTATTATTTTCCAGACAAACTTTTACTATGCAATAGCGTCCCAAAAACAAGCTCACTTTCGCATTTATTATAATTTACTAGAAGTCACGCGAGGCTTCACTCCCGTCTTTCTTTATTTGGCCACTGCTCAGTTTTTATTGGCTGTAGCATGATGTTATATAGCCTAAAACCTTCCTCGATGAATGGGCTATTCAACACGAAAATATTTTTTTAAATCGGACCAATAGTTCTTCGTAGTGTTCAACCAAACAAACTCAATCCCCCTTGGTACAAAATACGGACTAAGCATTAAACCAGGTTTAAATTGACAACTTTGACACTAAAACAATGGCTTATGTCAATTTAAACCTGGTTTAATACTTAGTCCATATTTTGTAATAAGGCGGTTTAGCTTTATAATTTTAGTATAGATTAGTTGCCAATTAGGATTTGCAATCGCATCCTTTAAGCTATCGACTGATATTATACCAACCCAAAATAATGTACCTAGCTTAAAACCGTTTGTTCTAAACATATAAGTAGGTACACGTTTACCATTTATACAAAAATAATACCCTATTTATATCAAAGTAAAAACAATATACGACAAACTTTTCATTAAGGAGGGGAAATAAACAATAGTAAACTTGTATAGAATCCAGACAAGTACGAAAGTAGAAATTGTCCGCACGACTGTAGTGAAACCCCATCATACGACAACTTAACTCCAACTTGTTGAACAAACGTGTAATAATGTAGGTATAACCAAAACGAACAACAATTACTTACTCGGTTTTAGGGGACAAAAAACATTATTGCAACTGCACAAGAGCATTTATAATTTAGTTTTTTTATTATGCGTGAAAAGAATTGCAATCATCCATGATTTTACTTTTCGTAATTTGACGTATCACTCTAAGAGTGGTTTTTATTGACAACAAAATGTATTTAACAATAGGCAATAGGCTGCCTCGGTGGTGATCTTGGTTTGCAACTGCTGCTGAATACGAGTTTATGTGTATTCGATCACAATTTTAAAAGTTATCGAAATAAAATTTAGTACTTCTCAATTCTCATTTATAACAAGGCATGTAAGGTTTGAAATAGGTACTCTGTATTCCTTTATTGTTGATTTGTAATGTCTCTCACAACAATCTAGCCTCTTAGCTAGATTGTTGTGAGGCGTCTCTAGCTCGTGCTAGAGATGCCTACGTCAATTAAAAAAAAATAGGCATAGATAAAATTCGATTCAAACATGGACGTAATAATGCTACAAACCATCGGTAGACAGTAAGTAATTGTAATTTTAATGGCATCTATAAGAAAAATACGTTAAACAAAATGCCAGCGGGTTAATAAACATCGATTGGTATTAACTGCAAGGTATGGCAGAGGCTGGGGTCACCGCCTGACCTCAGCTTGGGGTCCAATTGCCTCAATTGCCATGGGACCGCGCGGCCAGTTCCAATATTTCGCTCTGACGAAGTAAATCATAGCAAATTATACCATTTCGTGTGATATTAAAACGTTGACCCATTTATATTAAAGTGAAATTTATGGGGAAAGTGGGCTTTTAATATGGGCACTCTTTTATATTAACGGGTGTGTTTTAGTAGCTTTGTTTTAAAGATTTAGGGTAACAGTAGGTAGATGCGATACAACACAGTTAGGTATATATTCCTCACATTAATTAGTCTAATGAAATGAAATGAAATCTCGTTTATTCATCTAGGTTACAAGGTAACACTTATGAAAGTAACAAGATAAGAATGTAACAGGTTATCCGAAAAGTAGTGTCAGCAAATTTGCCTACGACCAGTTTGCTGACGGGGACCCGAGGTCTCCCTGGGAACCTTCTCATACTTATAACACAGTTTTCAGCAGTCCACCTGAGGATCCGACTTGTAACAAAATCTATAATATAAAAATGAATCGCTAAATGTGTTGGTAAGCGCATAACTGAACAACGCCTGGACCAATTTGGCCAATTCTTTTTTTAAAATGTTCGTTGAAGTTCAAGGATGGTTTTTACGGTGAGAAAACTTGCAAAAAAATCGATTGATGCAGTACGAAGTCTGCCGGGTCAGCTAGTTACATAATATATTTGTACCTCACTACCTATATGTTCTCAAAGAATTTTTTCAACCAAAGCAACCAAAAGGAAAAAAAGTTAGTTCTATTAGGTATTTTCTTTTTGAAAATTCATATTATTTACGAAATAACACTTCTGAAACTGAAGTTATTTTCTAACCTTAAAAATGATAACATAGTATTATAGTTATTGACTGGCCTGTTGGTCTAGTGGTTAGTGACCCTGACTGCTAAGCAGGAGGTCGTGGGTTCGATCCCCACCCAGGACAAATCTTTGTGTGATGAACATAAAGGTTTGTTCTGTGTCTGGGTGTAATTTATCTATAATATGTAGGTATGTATTTACAAAAACAATGTATTTAAGTAGTATATTCAGTTGTTTAGTACCCATAACACAAGCAAATATAATTGCTTACTTTGGGACTAGATGGCGCTGTGTGAATGCGGTAGAATATTATTATTATAATACTATATTATTATTAAGGACAAAGCAAATTGTTCACTAGACTGTCGTCTCTACTTTGGTCGATTTCGGACCATAAGTATCATCATCATCAGCAACCCATTAAGTCCCACTGCTGGGCTCGGGTCTCCTCTCCTCTAACTAGAGAGCTGAGCTACCATAAGTATAATTTTTATTATAATTCCTTTGCTAAAACATAGTTGTCTACCCCAGGCCTAATGCTCCAAACAAACAAAATTTACAACCAACGACCTACAGTGTCTAATAAAAGACACACTTAACCTTAAAATTTACAATTTTAGGTCAAATTTGTACATAGAAGTAAGTAGTTTACAAAAGGCAATAGAAGACAATGGCCTGACATTTAGACTCAATAGATCCGAAGCCTATCCTAACTTTATTATGACATTAGCGTGAAATACCACAGCAACCTTATAACGTGCAGTTAACTTCTAAATTACCTAACATTACATATAGCACAGAATAAGTAATAGTGCTACATATAGTAGTAGTTAGTACCTCACCTTTATCCCCGAAGGGGAGAGCACGCCGAGATCTAACGCATCCACATTTCGCCAGCTGTTCGCTCGCTGAAGAATCTTCGGAAATATCACGGGTCACACTTTAATTGACATATTTATCTATCCTTATCTAAACTAATAATAAGATTTGTATTTTTGTAACGAATAATCTTAAAAACTACTGGACTGATTTAAAAAAATATTTTGCCGTAAGTAAGCTACATTATCACTGAGTTACATAGGCTACATAACACCACGCTACGGTCAATGGGAGCTGAGCAGTGGCCAAATAAAGAACGACTGGAGCGAAGCGATTTCTAGTATATTATATTTTATGAAGGTGTTACATATACTTTCTTGGAGATTCAAGCCAAGACCTCTTGCGTAGTAATCGTACACAGTACACACTTCTCTCCTGTCCTATGAAGGTTGGGCAAAAATGATATTCAGATTTTCTGCTATTAAATTTCCAGTATCAGTTTTCTTGAAGTATGAAAATCTGCCTATTAGGCAACGCGTAACCCCTTTGACATAGGACCTAATAAAGCTGACGAAATATGATTCACCTCTGCCTACCCTTTCGGGGAAAAAGCGCGATGTTATGCTGTGGTACTAACTAATTTACTTTAGTTTGAGAACCACATTAACTTAGGAAATGTCATATAGGTAAAGATATTATGTCCCTTAGCACAACGTTAAATGTTTCACGAATAAAACATTAACCTATTTCACTGGGCACCAGCAAAGAGATAAGCTCCGAATGTGCGTTCTAATGGCTCAAGTATGGAGGGATTTGAAGCATAAATCTACAGTTACTTGTACATTATTGAACTTCTTAGTGAGTACTAAATCTTGAGGAAACGAGAGTAATGACTTACAAATCTATTGCGTTTTCATTTCAACTTCATTTCTAAAGTAATGCCTGAAAGAGATGGATGTATTTGACTTAGTGTGTGAAACTTTTAATGGAACAGCATTATATAGGTAGTATATGTACTGTTGCGGAAAAGATAGGCATATACATACATACTTGTATGTACACAGAACTGCGAATCGGTGCGATACGAATTCGCAACGCAGATAAATGTGATGTGAATTGTCAAGCCATTTTGTGCGGTAAGGCGTCGTCCACTGTTCAAATACTTCGAATTAACATTCCTTCGACGTCCTTTAACCGTACTGAACACCAAGTTTGACGTAAACTCATAACACCACTCACAAGTTGTTGCAATGCGTCGTGCGAACTCTTGATGATGCGAGGTCGCATCGCAATTTTGCGTAAAAGCCCTATATCCGTGAAAACATACTGTGAATCACCACATTTCGTACACATAAATATATCAGTGCCTGACATTTCGTGATCCCTAAATCATACCGGATAGTTAGAAAGCTATTAACGAACATTCCTACTCACGTAACACACATACATACACACATACACGAAGTTTTAATGCGGCATTTATGTTGAAACTGAGTCATATCCATAAATACGAGCTCTGTATCGACTTCCGATAAAATATTAATAGCTGGCGATAAAGATTTTTATTAAAAACAATTATTTTAAAATTGCGCTGTGACTTATATAACTAGAAGAAATGTATCATACACTAGTTGTTGTCTAGGGCTTTGCTTCCATTGGTCTTTGTTTGGCCAATACTTAACTCTCTTTGATCGTTGCGTGATGTTAATTAGCATATATTATATATATAAAATATTTTTTCAATTCAAACCAGTCGTTTTTTAGATTAGCGCTTCTAACCAAACAAACTGCAAGAACAACAGTTACAGTTTGACTGGACTTCCATACTTACATATATTTTCTGTCCATAGTCAATGCGAAACAACATTTTATACGGATTATACATTAACGAATCTCAATTTTTACAAGGTCTGCTTACCCAGGGCGCAACAGTCGTGCCCGCTCCCACATTAGCTTAGTGTACTTCATACAAAACTAACTAAAATATATGTGTTTGAAACTTTGAACTCGTCAAAACGAATCATATAACTCCAAACACAATAAATTTACTAGTAACGAAAGAGTTCCACTAATTTTAACTCCCAACACAAAAACAAGTTTTGTTTTTTCTGCTAAATACCACTTCTTACCAGCAGAAACACAACACTAGTGTTAGTGGCTGCGACCCTCTGTATTATTTCTCATTGTATGCCCTGTCTATGTAAACTTTACCTATACCAACCCGTCTGGCCAGCGTGGTATAGTAGGCTAAATTCCCTCCACAATATTTGGAGGAGACTCGTGCCAAGCAGTGGGACGTTAATGGGTTGAAATGATGATGTAAACTTTTATTGATCTATCTTTAAATAAATAAGTGTTCCGTACTCTATCGTATAGTTTGTTAGTAAAGTTACAAGTGCAGATAATAACAATAACCACACATACATAAATGCAACGTTACTGTAACCCTCCTAATCTAAACTTATTTATCACTAATTTATGTAATAGACAATTATCATAACAATAAAATAATACATTATTCGAATAATCAGATCGCATGTAATCCATACAAATGTCGCACGCAAAACGATATTTTACCGAATAGTAATTAAAAAGTCGCGTGTTAACATAATTGATACCATGGGAACTTGAAAAAAAATGATTATGTTGTTTGTAATATATAAGGGAAATATCGTCAAATCTTTTATTCCCGAAGTAGGGTAGGCAGAGTTGTATAACACTCACATTTCACCAATTATTTTAGATAGCATGTAGTTTATTCCATTTACCGCACAAATGTCTATGGAAATGTGTCAAATGGAATTCCATGACAGAAAAATCCTGGATCTCTTGCGCAGGAGACAGACAAAACCCATTACATCAACGAGGCAGTTTCAATAAAAATTACATTTTAATAAGAGTTCCATGCAAGTGTACCCTACATCTTGGTCAAGCAGTTTTGGTGCACTGACACCATTGTCTCCTCCTTACAATAGAAGAATATTGGCCTACTGTTGCCATGCTTGCCAGAGTCAAATCCACCCACACACCCATCACCATGACTCCTGTAAACCAGCATTAAAAATGATGTACCCTTGTGAACACCAAACTATGACACTCGGAAGTCCCAGGGAAAAACTAATAGCTGGCGAAAGAACGAATTTATTAATACATTTTCTTCTCTTGCACAAAAGTACCTACTGTAGTTTAAATCCCTAATCGATGGTTACGTCATCCTAAGTATGAATAGGTGTATTGTATTCATATAAATTTAGTCGTAGTTTGATATATATGTATATTTGTATATACTTATATACATTAGGACTTTACTGTTTGCGGTAATATTAAAACGCAATTATGGCAAGAATTTTCCACATCGTGTGCGTCATTGTGATTCATGAATATTAAATTTGCAAATTAGGTATCTTCTGCTCCAGTTACTCGAGACACAGTTCTGCCTCATGGGGTTTCCTTGTTTCTCACTATAGTAAATTTGAACAATTATTATTATTTATCTATTGAAATATGTTCAATGGATTTCCAACTGAAATTTAGAATAAAATTTATATAACCAAATTCTTGTATTCAGCAATTGCATTCTGCGAACACTAGTTGAATGACACAGTCGTTGTTTGAAACTTCAAAATTTCCAATAAGACCAGTTCCACCCGCGACGAAGCCAAGTACAATGGCAGTATAAAGAAGCCCATTTCCAACTCCTACAATATCTCTTTGTGATATTTCCTTTAGATCGGTTGAGTAGTTAAAGCTTTGTATATCAGACAATTATAAAAGACATTGAAGCTGAACGTGTCTGAGACGTGTCATATCAGACAATATTATATTTTTCTTTAGAATTTGACAACTCTTGTCTGTTTTCTTTCCAACTAGCCTCCATTTACTTGATTAATCTCGTTATGGATTCCAAGACAATAGGTTAAGCATTCCCTGGGACTCCTGAGTGTCAAAACTTGGTGTTGGGTCAGCGCTGTTCCTGGCTTACAGAAGTTACAGTGGTGGGTATGAGGGTGGTATTGTCCCTCGTCTGTGCGGTCACGTTACGATAGATACATATAATATGTATATGGATTACTAAACATATTTTTGTCTAACGTAACAGATGTCACTTTGTCATTGAATTTTTATAATAATTAAATTATCAAGTGTAAATTAAGAACTAGTAAGAATATACCTAGTTTTAAAAAAGCTAGCATTAAATTACTAGATATTTTTATTAGTCACTTCAATAGTAACTCTCTTGCGCCACCCTAATATACCACCCAACACATAATTCTACCAAAAATGATCTCCATGATAATTATGTGGAATGCATTTTTTAGTAAATGATCAGTGGACGCGCGGCGTGTCTTCGTCTCTTCGCGCGCACGCATGAACTTGACCCACTTGTTGAACATGCATTATTTACCGTACACACTACACGTTAACACGCAATGCTCTGCCATTCTTTCAATTCACTCATTATGCATCAGCTGTGGGGCAACTGAGAGCGATTGGCAAGTTTCAAATGGAATAATAAAGAACACGGGCTTAACAAATATTTGAATTATACACCAAACTTTAGTTTTATCGAGGGAACGAGTACCAACTGAAATATAATAAACAAACGACCAATAGTTTATTGTCGTTTATTAGGTCTAGGGTCTAAAACAACATACAAATCTAGAATCCTCTAAAATAGGTGTTAGATAGAAATTTTCATACAATTCGTTCTATAGTAATTAGTATCAAAATCAACTAGGAAAACGGTCACTTAACGAAAATAGGGGCGCCAAAAGTGTGGACTTCACGAAGTTGCTCACGCTGTAGGGACACGCCTATTGAAAATAAAGCAACAATTTTTTCGATAACAACCCTTGTACAGTCAGTAAATTAATTGAATTTACGATGATAAATCAATTCTGGCACTAGTCTTGTTAAGTAGTTTTTGTATGGTATAAATGCGTTTTGAAATTATGGATATGTTCAGCTACTTTTGTTGCTGACCGTACTAGGAAGTAAGCCCTGTAAAGTTGCCTGTCCATTGACGCGGAACAAGACTGTGGAGCGGAGAATCTGGATGAATATTAACCAAAAGAATCTGCCCTGGAGCAGAGCGGAGCCCTCTCTACACAAGCTTAACTTCTGCTTGTGTAGAGAGAGCCTACTATGAATCTCGATATCGACTGTCAGAATCGATGTCACCGTCCAATGTTCATCATTTCAACCCATTAACGTCCCACTGCTGGGCACGGGACTCTTCCAAAGATTGTGGAGGGAATTTAGCCTACAATACCACGCTGGCCAGACGTTTGGTATAGGGTTTGTTCCGAATTTTCCTTTTCTTGCAGTGCTCTTGTCTGCATAAGATTACTACCTCAGTCGCCTTTTACGACACCCACGGATTGAGATGGGGTAGTGACATTATGTATTCTTAATCCGTCACTACACGGATCCGTACACCGTCCAACGTTAGAACATATGAATATGATCGCTTTCACAATAAAACATTTGACGAGCGATATCAACTTCAACTACGTCTACAAAGTCTACGTAAATTGAGATTCATAGTAGGCAATCTATGTTGTTTTTTTATACCACGACGGTGGCTCTCTATGTAAGGATAATTATATCGATTTCAAATCGAGAAGAGAGTAGGCCTCATGCCGTCTGTGAACGTGTGCCAATGGCTGCCTTTACCTACTATGTATACACAGACACAATGCCACCACAATTAATTTCGCTTACCATATCACCTCAAAGCAATCAGGCCGTCAAAGGCGATTGATTGTAACAGCGAACGGCTCACCGTTGTCATTCGGACCAATGCTCTATCACAAATTACATTGTATATAGTCCACATATTGTATGTATCGTGAAATCGCTCAGCGTGATGACAAGCGAATATGCTTAACGGTGTATTGATTCTTATCTATACATACAAATAAATATAATTGCAGTATCTGTTTGTAATACCAAAATAACAGCTTTTTAGAATACCTAATTATATGAAACTATGTACGGTACTTATACGGATAACAAAAACACACTTTTCAAAACTTTTATCTGTCTATCTGTTTGTTTGAGGTAAACTCTGAAACTACGGAACCCATTCGTCTGGATTTTACTGACGGATAGATTTGTCACAAGATTTTTGGAAAAAATATTTGGGTGCCGTGAAAAAAATAAAAAAAGTGATAATAGAATGCGTGATAAGGATTAGTTGGCCACGCAAATAGTACAGTAACGCACCGAGTGTGTACGACTACAGCGCAAAATAAAGAAAGTAAAAAGAAAGAATATCAAATTCCGTGACCTTATAAAAATCCTAAATTGTAACTTGTACCACTTCTCACACATTTCCTCTTTTTTTTTTAAATAATAGCACGTAGAGTGAACTCGGCAATTTTGGTCGCTTCACTGATTGGCATGTGAGAGGTGCAGTGCAGACGGCGATTTTTGATATTTTTTTGTTTATCATTATTTTTACTTGTTTGATTTTGATACTTATATTTTTTTGTTTCACAATTTCGCCTTCGTTTTGGTCAAGTTCGGATATGTTGTATTATCATTATATATTACAATATTTTTCAATCGATGGAAAGCATTATGGTTCCCATATGAAGGTCTCTGCTCGACTAAAATTGAATTAGGGTTTTGTGTTAGAAATTTCTCACTCCTAGACGGAAATTGAATTGTGACCATTGAATAGCGAAAGGTTCACTCGTAGTACTTTCCCGAATTCCGTTCCGCTCGGTTAGTGAATAGATAATAAGTCAGCATATTGAATAAGTAGAGTACGTAATTGAATATAAATCATTGCAAATATAATCCAAATCCATAATAATATATATCGCCGTTCCCACCGAATAATACCGTAATCGTAAAATCTAAATTTTACAGGAAAAATAAAATACGGATTTTGGCTTCTAACTTTTTACTAGGTTTACATAGAAAAATCATTTATATACCAAAAGATAGGTGATTTTTTCTTAGATATTGTGATACATTTAAAAAGAAATATTATTATACTAGATTGAAGTTATAAGCTAAAATGTATATTACCATAATTTGAAATAAAATCTTCATCCGTAAAGCAACAATACGATTTTATTCGGGTTTATTATCGACAGTGAGCTACACATAATAGTTGAATGCGATCTTATTCGCTGTTTTGTCGCAATGTTAACTGACTCAGTAATGAATTGTTACCATAATATTCGGTGATTATACAAATGAGATGACAAGTGTAATATTAATTAACGACAATATTCCATGTCAAAAAAAATAAGTTTCACAATTGTAAAAATGTAATACCGGATAGTCCATAATGCAAAATAAAAGGTAATTTATAATCGAATTCTTAAAATAAACCATGTTCTACATTGTTTTAGGGGTTTTTGATAAATGTATGGAAAAATAACATAAAAGAAACATAATTATAAATTTAATATTCATTTATATTAATATTTCAGTGCCATTTAGGCATCATCTAGGTCTGACCCATCAAAATCGTCTGAATTTACTGTTAAAAATGTCTGCAACATACAAGATAGTTCTAAAAACCATGGTAATGATTACGTATAGCTTCACTAGCACACAATGCAAGTAAATCATCAAACACAGGTTTAGAAATGGGGATAAGTTGGTGGCATATCTGTGTCAAGTTATCGACCATTGTAAATTCCAGAGGATTTTTCGGTTGCCGCCCACGTTTTGATTTTGCAGGATCCGGGTCAGTGTACAAGTCGAAATATTCTTCCACAAAATTACATTTTAATTGTTAGACCACTTTTTCATGAGAAAATTTCTCTATTTTCCTTTGCCCACGAAAATCTTAGGGAACCTAGGTCACAAGCAAAGTCACCTTGTCTATACCAAGGGAGCTAAGTTTACGAAGGGCCTTGTGTATCTTTATGCCAGTTTTTTGCAGAGATGAGACATTTTAAATCATAGTAGTTTAAATCTTAAGATGTAAATAATAACTTATTCTTTATTGCGCGTTCAACACTACATTCACCCTCACTTGGACTATGGCCCGTAAAAAAAACGATATTAGAAGATGGTATATTAGGGCTTAAAGGTACATGGCAAAATAAATCTATTTTTGTTCTTCCCAGCACAGACATCAGTATAAAATGATTTGTAATAATTAGCTTCCAATTTCGTTTGCTTTCGTTTTTTGCAACATCCTGACTTAATAGGTGTGTTAAAAATTGTAAAAGAAATTTGCACATTTAATGTAAAATACCTAACTGATATTAAGTCTTTTCTAAATCAAGAACAGTGACTGTAGTATTTGTTGAATTAACCGCAGCTTTTTCCTTTCTTTCTATCTAACGTACCAACTTTATTATTATTTTATTACAAAAATAGCTTTTTAGCATCTTCAGCTTGTTCATACAGAGAGCAAATTGTACACAAATCCTTTTTTGGCTTATAAAAGATTAGTTGTATCCCGTTTTATAAATAGTTATAATAATGGAAATTACATTACCGAAATTTGTCTTAATTTTTGTACCCGAATAAGATCGTAATAACAGTTTGCTGTAAAAGATGAGACATTGAAAAGTGAGTAATAACCTATTACGATATAAAACTGTGATTTTATTTTTAGGCGAATAGCATAGGTAAAGTCATTACAAACTATCTCGAAAAGTACTCGTACGAATATTCTGAAAAAAATTCACAAGGTGTAATCAATCCTCTAGAACAATAGTTCCCAATAAAAGCACTTCTATAGTAATAGTCGATTACGATATTATTCGGTGGGAACAGCGATATAATCCATGACAAAAACTGGTGTTACCTAGTTATACTATGACTACAGTTCGTTTCTGTAACAAAAAGCATGATTAAGTATATAAATAGGAAAGTTTCACTGAAAAATCTTTGTAATAATTGAAATAACGCATAAACTTTCGGCTTCTAAAAGGTTCATCAACAGATTTTTTTTTAATTGTCTTTCAGTAAAAAGTGTGCAGATACCTCTTGAAACTTGTTGTCTTAATCCAAAATTAGAAATCTGTAAACTGCGATTTCTTTGTTTTTTTTCCATATTTTTTGTATCCATGACCCAAAAACTATGCGCATCAAAAAAACTAACCTTGTTTTTTCTTTCTTTTCAGCCAAAAAAGCTACAACAGCCCGTGGAGTTGGACGACAGTAACCGCAACAGGGGACTGACCGCGGGCCCCGCGGGGGCCTGTGCCGCCCGCGCACCCGCATTGAACGCGACTCCCACCGCCACGGGGTAGGACTGGCAGGGGGGCACCAACCATAGCTTCAAAAACTTTCGTTTAAAAACGAGTTCAAAACTTTACTTGAAAAACTTTAGTTACATAGCACGTGCTGTTTGACATGTTAGTTTATATAAGTGTCGAACACTAGTTATTACAATTGTCGGATTTTCTTGTATACCAATCGAGAGTATTGTTTAAGTAAGTATACCATTGTTGTATTTGAGCCGTCATGTATTTTTACACGGACAGATTCTTGTAAGTCTTGTAAACCTATTTAATTTTAGTAAAATACTCAAAACTGAATTGTAATATCGATGTTTTGTTTTCAATGTATCGTTTTTTTATCGTCGGACAATTTGTCCGACACATCTAAAATGTGCAATGATATAATTCACTTGTAAGACTTTTTTATGTGATTGTTTTTTAAAGATGTTGTTAAGTAATGTTTCTTGTTACATTAACTGTGATCTTTTTTACTTTTATTTTGTGGGGGTTGTGGAAAATAGCATCAGTATTTTCTAAATTATTATTATTTAATTAATTATTTAAAATATTATGCTTTACAAGTTTTCAAGCCTTTTATAACATTAATGGTCATGGTACGGAGTAGAGAATCAATTTTCTTAAATAATCTACTCAGCTCGTAATTCTAAGTAAAATATAAAAACAATTTCACATTCAAAGTTGATTGTACGCGCTCTTTTTATACATTGATGATGTTTTTCATAACCAGAACTAAACCATGACATGCGCCGTAACAAATACAATTTTACTTTTTTATATATTTGAACAGAGGCTACGGTCACGACAGCCTTGATTTATAAAACGGTACAGAGTATAAAAAGATAAACCAATGATTTCTGTAAATATATTATTTAGATCCTAAATTAGATAAAATTACAATAATTTTGCTAAACATAGCATTGCTTATGTTACTCAGGCATCCCTTAAAATTCAGTGTCCTTTAAAAATACCTGTACCTATTTTGGATAGCAAATTAATTCTTCTAAATAATGACACAACAATGTCGATAGATTTTTTTAGATCAATTACATTACAGTTGTAGATATAATTTCACAAACTATAAGATATAGTGGACTTTATGTTTAGCGTAATAAGGTGCAATTTGAAGGAGACCCCCCAGAGCCCGAATGGTGAACGAATTGATCCGTCCGATGTTGTGAAAACCCCGTGTCGTCGCTCTTTGCGCTAGTCCCGTACTGTGGACTGTCTCTTTCAAACCACGTCACCGTTTACGACAGTTAAATATACATACGATAATAGTTTCATTATCGACCTAACATTAAAACATCATCTAAATACGATAAGTCGTAAAGGCGACGTGGTGAACATAGCCTGTGAACTAATCTGTATAAAAACATTCTTATGATGCCAAGTATTACGGTTTGGTCGACTGCATCTTGAGTTTTAATTTTTAGTATTTATTTTTATTAGTTTACTTTATAACACGTGTCTGTGGTCGTGTTGGAATTTGATGATAACCATAGAATAAGTCGAATCAAACTCTGAACCACAGTATACGGAAATGATTTTTAGATGATACAGAATAGGGTTCAGATTTGTATAGAATGCATAAATTACCACACCAACGTGGTTGTGACGTTGATGTCATTTAGATGTCCGCAACAGAGACAGGCAAACGAGACTAAGGACCGGGTGGCTCCCCACCCATCTCCCTCTATTACACAGAATTACGCTTCCCAATTTAAACATTAATATTAACCAGAACTATATTTAACATCCAATCGAGCTTCGAATTGAAATAACATAAGTTTGAAATGACAAACCTGGTACTCGACACTTAATTTAAGTAAGAGTGTAAGCTTATAAAGAAGTGCATTTATTTGATTATTACTTAGAAAATGTACACGTTAAAACATGTGATATCCTTAAATCAATATGATCTCTCTGTAAATCAATATGACCATGATAGATCTTTGAAAACAAATTGCAAAAATTAAAGAGCTGCAACTACGAACCAATTTTAGCACTTAAAGAAAGGAAATAGAAACTTAGCCTCAATTACAAGTCTCGGTCGGATATCTGTTAGACACAATATAGTAGTATACTCTATAATTTTGTAGCATATGCAGATAAGTTCACATACACTATGTGTAGTCACTGGAACGGAGTTGCTAACCCACCTTAACGAGCATCTACAGTTTACGTAAAAATAATAACTATCAGATAATTTTATTCAGAAATAACTGCATAATATAAGTGTAATTTTAGATCTGAATTCTACCTATAACATTTTGGTATTGAGTATTGCCAATACGAAATTCATCTCCCTAATTGGCGTCTGAATTTAAGCCGCAGCCAGACAGATTAATCCAATAGCTGTAGGTATACGAGGTATACGTCAACTGAATCAAATCAAATAAACAGGCAGGTGGGTCTGCCCGGGGATCCGGGACCTCGGCTGCAACATATACGTAGTGCACATACGTACATCGCACATGACGCGGACGCTCACTGCACACACAGCATCCATGACAACCATTTAAACTCGTTACGCCCGGTGGGTACGGAGCTCCACGCTTCACAGTCAACGCACATTATTCTGACAGTTGATCAAAATCGATTACGAGCGCATCTCATCCCGGCATTTTACGACGTATACGAGCAGGGAATTGTATGAATTTGTTATATTAACTTTACTTACTTTAAGATATTTTATATATAACTTTGAAATAGAAACTTGTTTAATGGACACATTAATTATGTCTGTGTTCTTAAATGCATTTTTAACGATAAGTACAACAAAGCGCTGCAAATTGTTATTTTATCTTCAGACATGTTTGAGTACAAACTTGACATGCTTCTTTACTTAGTAATACAGTAAATTGTAGATGCTCAGCCAACCATATCCCTAAATTATAAGAAGGTGCGTCAATCGGGTACAGACAAGTACATGAGTAGGGCATAATGTTTTGTTTAGTTGTGATATGATAAATAACAACATTTACGCTGGGGAGCGGCGTTAGTTCCAAATAAGTGCAATCCAAGTCGGACTGTAAATGTATATCATAGGTAGACAAGTTAGTGGAGGACGATGCATTTAATTTATGTACGGAGCTCGTGCAGGCCGATCTGATATTTATCATTGTTTAATGTTACGAGGACTAGTTGATATATCGACGACTTCATGATTATTGTTAACTATAAGAATGATGTTGTAAATTGCAATTTTAGTTTAAGATAAATTAATATAAATAATCGTCGTCTGTCTGGATAGGACTAAGAAAATTATATGGCAGTATTTTTCAAAGATTCGACCTGCACAAGCCCGATTTATATTTATAGACAGAGTGCTAAGATATCTACTATCAGCTTAGATATTTATTGTTAGTAGTAGATAGCTTAGAATCTAAATCTGGTTAAAATGAGAGTAGGCAAAATATAGGTAAAATCCTGTTCAGAAACGAAATGCAAAGAGAGGTTAAGTTTATTGGCTGATAAAATAATGATTATGAATTCAAGATGGCGGACAAGAGTTTTAACATAGTTTTACTTGAACTGTAGACAGTGCTGTTAAATGTTTAAATTATTAAATGTTTAGAGTAATAGAAAAAATAATTGTTTCACATAATAAATTTAAGTTTAGATGACCACATGGCCGTTATGGCGAAATAATAATAATGCAAGAAAAATCATAATAATGCACTTAGTCACTGTGGAATGTAGTTTAAATCTCAATGATCGTTGTAATCAATGTGATTTTTGCTTTAATATATTTCACAATAAACAACTTCGAATTTAATAATAATAAAATAACGTCTGTAGTCTTTGAATTATTCTCATTTTAGCCAGTGTGAGTCTGTGTTAGCGTTGTAATAAACGATATCGAGTTGTTCTTATAGCATAACTACATTATATTAATGAATGTTTGTCTGTGTTCATGTCTGATCGATGTATTAACAGAAGCAAGGTGATGGTGTGAGAGGAAGAGTCATATTTTTGCCTACTTAGAAGTTAGACAGGCGGATGCCTTTTAATCCATTTTCAAATTAAATAATTAAGACTGCAATAACTCAATTCTGCTCATTCACCATGTTTCCGTTACAATCATTGCCTATATATTTAATAATATTTATCATAAATGTCCATGTTATTTAGTCGCAATTAAGCTTTGTATAAATACTATATTCATATCTATAAGTTATAAGAACAAACTCGATGTTAGAAATTAAAAAATAATACCTTTTTATAAAAAAATCTATTTATTTCGTTATTTTTTAAGTTTTCGATGATTTTAATTGTTCTCGTTACTTTCCTTGGGAATCTTTATCAATTTGTAGTAATTAATAAGTACATTATCGCCGCATGAACGACGAGGATCGAACTCCGGGAACATAATGTTACAAATTAATTAATATAGAACTACTTTTCTAATGTACAGTTCCATTTTTTCTATTCCGGTGTCACTGATCAGTGTGTGTAAATCCGTTTCACGGCCGAGTCCCGTTCTATCCTCGTCCGGTTGTCGTCGCCGCGTCGTCGTCGTGTCGTCGCCGTGTCGTCGACTCGAACTTGTTGATATACATTCGATATCGTGTCGTGTATGACTACTCACTATTCCAAAATAAATGTTTCCTGATGTAATTTATTGAATAATGAAATTACGCTTCTAAAGTGTATTAGATACGTATGTAAATATAGGACAAACTAATACCTATTATTGATAGTAAATGTTGTAATTTGTATATAAGTAACGAAAATTAAATTTTAAATACATAGATAACATTGTGCGTATTCATTTTCTTTTAATTATCTCCACTCCTGCAAATTACCCTAATGTCAACCTATGCATCCTAATGAGCTGTATGTCTGACATACAGTCTGTGTGGTACTAAGAATAATTACACCTAAGGAATAACCAACAAATTAAAATATTGTTGAAACTTAAAAAGAAAAAAATACCTGCCATCATAAAATATCCATTTCGCAAAATCTGCACTACGTACCTAAGTAGGTACTCCTAAATACGTCTCTGTTATTTTCGCAAAATATAGGGAAGCCGGGAAGGTAATATTTCTTTCGCCGAACGTCTCTTTTAGAAAAGGTTCCTTTCACTTTGGCAGTAGGTACCTAATTAGGTACGTAAGTAGTACCTACCTAGATATTTCTGCCAGCAGTGATTGCAAAAAAAACTTTAGAATTAATATCATATTATGAATTTAACTAAAAAAAGCTATTTTAATTAAAAAAGGTACTAAGAGCACTGGTTTACTAAAATGGCTGAAGTTTAACTGTTGACTGTACCTCAGAGTTTAGTTCATAAATAGGTACTGTGAGGCAGCTTCACAGATGAATCTCAATGTAGGAAGTATTTTAATATTCGTGAAATGCAAAGAACGCAAAAGGAGAATGTGAAACAAGTAGGTAACTGCCTTTTCCCAGATGCCTAAAGCATTCGTAACAACTATTGAGCTAAGAGGTGTTATTTTCTCGCAAGCAGACTCGTAAGATGCTCTGAATTCTCTGATACTGATACAGGCATACAGTGGCGCCATCTATCGAGCTTTTAGTAAGAACAATAGCAACCTAACCACAAAACCCATTATCATACGACAGTGAAGTTACGGCAGAAATAACATAGATGTCGCTATCAACAAGAAAGGTGAGCCATGAACTAAATAACAAAGTTTCAGAACTACAGGAAATACGTGACATTGGATGTTCATAAAATCCTGCCTGTATTCGTTTTCATTAAATATTTTAAATAAAATTATAACATAAAAAAGTTCAATTTTTTTTCATCATCAAAAAAAAGAATTATGAATACAATTTATAATTCTTGTTTTTTAAATAGGTTAGTTGTATATAATTTTTAAGTTATGTATAAATATTTTATTCATAAAATTTATTTAACTATAATCTATACTAATATATAAAGCTAAAGAGTTTGTTTCTTTGGACGCTAGGATCTCAGGTCCTACTGATCCGAATTGAAAAATTCTTTTAGTTTTAGATAGCCCATTTATCGAGGAAGGTTATAGTAAAAAAAATAAAAATAAATAAAAATAATTTATTAACCAATAGAGTACACCATCACACTTAGTATCCATTGGCCCCACACTAGGCAAGCCTGTCCTGTGGGTGCCTTGATACGTTTAGAATTTAATCGAAAATACAATTTTGGCTCGGTCGGAATCAACATAAATTAAGAATACAATTTCAAAATTTTACTTTTATTCTATATGTAACTAAAAATTAATATATAATTAAACAAATATATATATATAAATATATATATATATATATCTTATATCTTAGTTATAGTAATAGTTTAGTTATAGTTAGAGAGAGTTGAGCAGTAGCCAAACAAAAGCGACGGGAGCGAAGCCCGGCGCGACTTCTAGTAGGTAATATGATAAAGCTGAAGAGTTTGTTTGGTTGAACGCGCTAATCTCAGGAACTCTCATGCCCGGAGCTTCATTTGTTTAGCCACTACTCAGCTTCTATCTGTCGTAGCGTGATGTTATTTAACCTATAGCCTTCCTTGATACATGGGGTATCCAACACTAATTTTTAATTCGGACCAATTACTAGTTCCTTAGATTAACGCGGTCAACCAACTTCAGCTTTTTAATATTAGTATAAATTTTTCTCAATGCAAATCCTCAGTAAATATTCCCACACTAAAATAGATGAAAAGTGCCGAGACCTTCAGATCTTATTGAGTGAATGTTTAACATCCGGCGCAAACACTACATCCCCATCACGGCTTCACGTGTTACTGATCATGACTACACACTACACTGGTCTATTATGATTGACAGACTGCACTCAATCACGTTGTGAGAATTGCTTAGATTGATCTCTAGTGGCCTACTCAACAATCTCGACTATGGGAAAGATTGCGTCCGAGGACGAGGTTCTTTATCACAATGACATGATGGTGAAAAAGAAACTAGACAGTCGCAATAAAATCGACAACCCTGGAAAATAAAATCTTATTAGACAAAATATAATTTTTACAGGACGAACAAAAAAGTGTGTATTTTTGTTAGATTTGTTCGGAAGAATAATAAAAAGTGTTCCAGTAGGTATTTCCACTTCATTTTATGTTGTTGTTTTAATATATTATCCGAATTTTATTGAATTTCATTTAGTATGGTGTTTTGGTTCTGTACAATGGTACAGAACCATAACCAACCAGAAATATAACCGAATGCGGTTATATTTCAAACTGTAACTACTTTGGCGATTAAAAAGAGCGGCCTGAGTTTCTTGCCAAGTTCTTCTCAGAGCTCAATCTTGTCAATGAACTGGCTATAGGGTTCGGCCAACTAAAAACGCTAACTTTTGAACCATTGACCGACTAATTCTAATGTTTGGCGACTAACTTCGACTAATTAGCGTAAAAAAAATTGTGTTATCAAAATTCCCAATGGTGGCCAAGACAGTGTCAACCACACCTCAACCTGGAATCATTTTGAAACCCTCTGATCAAGCTTACGGTTGTTAATCTAAACATTTACAAAAATACTACCTACTAAAAACTAGAATTATTGCCAATCACCTTATTTTACTAACCTACCAGGTATTCTCTACTTTTAATTATATTGGGTAAGAATAAAACGTCAATTAAAAATCAATATACATAAAATATAATTGTGATAACACATTAATAAACACATTTCGACAGGGTTGTACACGATTATCGGGATCGGAAATGTATAGAATTGAAATATTTTGTACAATAGGTATACATTTTGTATAATATAATTATATATATTTAAATACGTGTGGCTATGTATTCAATATTTTGTACTGAAGAAACTAAAAACATTTCACACACGCAAATGTCAAAATCTTTGTTTCCATTTGCCGCCGGCAGATGGTGTTGTCACTAACATTAATATCGCTATCTGACCAACAGATGTCGCTATTCGTGTCTAATTTTAAAAACACCCATTACATCTAGATAATACTTTCTTTAATTATGTTCTTTATCTATTTGAGATCTAACTTGACATAAATACCGTTAATTGTCTAACATCCCAAACTTGTTTGGAGACACGATACAAAATATTCAATACATTTATATTATAAAATCACAGCATGAGGAGTAGTTTATTTATACAATACATGTGCCCGTTATACAGTGGCCTACAGGATTATATCTTTATACATTATAACTACTTAGATAACTGTTAACCCAGACAATGTTACTACACCTGATTATCTTCGGCGGTTTTCAGAGATTCGATTATTACAATGTAACTGCATTACCATATCGCGCATGAATCCTTGACAAAAGCGTACTATATCAGCCCAACATAACAACAAAGCGAAAAGTTTTCCCCCGAAGGGGTGGGCAGAGGTGCAGCACACTCACGCTGTGTTTTAAAATCGCTTAGGAGCGGACATTTTTTGTTGACTAAGTTTACTAAACAAGCCATTCTTAGCAGAATTCTCCGGATTTCGATTTCTCCGGATCTGTGAAGCTTTGGTACTTGATATATAGCTTAAAAAACGCATAATTTTATACGCTATCTATCAAATAACAAAATCATGTTACGTTCTCAACACGGGAAGAGAATATTTTTTGTGACCCCATCTAAATGAACAAGTTTAATTTTTTTTCTCGGAAACTGTTGAATATAAGAAAACTTTAAGAATTTTGCTAAGAATGGGTTCTTTGGTGAAGTTAGCTAATCAATAAAAAATGTCCGCTCCTAAGCGATTCTAAAAAACGGTGCCACGCGGGAGCTACGTTAGATGCCACGCAAGAGTTAGTACTGAGAATTTCAGACTAGAAAAATCCAATACCATTATTTCCCGACCGGGGCATCGAACTCAAGACCTCTTAAGAGCACTCATATTATATACTGCCGCTGCACTCTAATGATCTTAAACATTTCGCGTACATCCAAATAAATAACAAATGATGCATTCATATCTATTAGAGAAGATTATCACAAATCTCTGAAAACGCCTTTACTCTTTCAACCGCTAAGGATGTAAATAGACACCGACAATAGAAATTGTGCTTTTATGTTATAACAATAGGTCTCAATATCATTTACCAGCGATATTGTCCTTGGCGGTCGAAAGTTGAAGGCGGAAAGGTCTCAAGTCTCAATCCAGATTAACAAACTAACAATATAACTACGCCAAGATTCAGTTACCTTGTATAATACAATTTATTATTTATATTATTTAACATGACGCCATATTGACGTTCCCCCAAAGCTATATATTCATATTTCTGGTGATTGTACACGGTACTGAACAGACAGTTTATAGTTTGAAAGCTCAAGTAGCGATGGGATGTGTTGGTTAAGAATCAATAGAATCGGTTTATCTGAAGAACAAATTAAGGTAAATGAAGCGATTCTATTGGCTCTTAAGGTGTATGTTCCGATACGCCTCCTCCATATATTTTACTGGTGCTATAGTCTCTGAACATAGACACTTTTTTACATAGAATAATTCATTTTATTACATTTCTACATTATATAAAATAGACCCGCGAATTGTAATATTCTTATAATTGAATTGTGTAGTCGAATTTTTCTTTTTTTTTCTCTCAATAAATTGGGCAAGTTATGCCCAAAAATTCAATACGCGGGATTATTTATTGTAAAAAAGTGATAAAATTAATTGTGTATTTCAAAATATTTTCACTAGAGGGCATGATTCTTATTTCATAGTATTGTAGTTTACGTTATCGTGACCTCGCGTGTTTTACAACTAGCAAAAACTCGGCAATCTTTTTTAAGTTACATGTACATGTAACTTAAGGCTGCTAAAGTACTGGAAAATAATCAATTTTCACAAATAAATTGCACCAACAATAAACAGTTTAGTATTTTGTATTTTCATTTAGATGATAAAAGTTTAATGCACCAGTTACTAATGCCGTATACAACCACAATTATTACTAAACAATGTTTAATTTAATTAAAATTAATTTATCTTTGGAAATGAACGCGAAAGATATTATAAATATAAATTGTGATGTTAAAAATGTACATAAAATAAAATAGAAAGCAAAGGTTTCAATCGTTACATTTGTCCTAGAGAAACATAATGACGTTGAGATGAACGCTAAATTCACCTTGTCCACATCACCAGGGGGAGGCTAGACAAGTGGCAATATATTCGATCTATCTATTGTAACGAAATGTTAAAACATTCATTAAAACATTGACAAACTAAAACATTGATCGTAACGTGTGGATAGCTTACGTCAGAGATGTGTTCAAGTGTATTGAAGTGATATTTAAATATAATCAGCGAATTTGCCTTGCCGAATATCAGTAGTTTATCTATCTATTTAATACTAATTTATTTATCGCTGCGAGTAGACAGTGCAGCACAAGGCGTTAGGCTGCCATTGATGCAAAATTATGATACATTTTTGACAAAAAATATAACATGGTATTAAAAATATGTAGGAATAAAATGGCTTATTTGCTACTTCAGATGTCACAGTTGTTAATTTTGAAGCCCTAAGCCACGTCTAACGATTGACATCTTTGAATAAAATAATAATTTATTTTGATAAAATTCTAGCATTAAGAAACACCTTAACATTCTAACATTAAGGACGTTCTTTGCGACTTGAGCTACATACAATAACTATAATATATACAAATTGTTGTCCCGTCACAGTACATTTAAATATGTACCTTATATCACTAATTAAACTGTTCAATATTGTTTACAACGGGGAAATTGACTTGCATCGAAACCTTATTTTATTTTTATATAGCTTCAAATGTCTCTAACGAAAGAATTTAGATGTCGATTAGACAAAGCCCCTATGATTACTTCTGCTAAATAAAAAGCGACCTTAAAGAACACTTAATTTCGAATACTTAATGTACTATCAATAATGTTGGCGATCGACTACCCATAAGGTTTATAATCGTATGACAGTAATCGTCAACCTTAGACAAAATTTGTTTTCGAACGCTGTCTTAGTCGACTGCCTACTTTAACGACAGAAGACTTACGATATTTTCATAATGCTAAGCCAAGAGCTGAGGGAATTTCGATTTTATTTTAAGTGGTATAACATTCGAATTCGCTTGACTATGTAAATACTATTTTTTAAACTCGATTATTTGGTGTGTAATGTGTTCTACCTGTTTTAAGATCTCTATTAATTACTATAATATTATGAGCCCTTCTATTTTGCTTGCTAATCAGCACCTTTGTATGATGAACAAAAACACTTTAATTTTAGTACCATGGGTGGGCCGAGCAACTAAAAATAGGATCAACAATCCCCATAATCTTCAAACATTAAAAACTTTTCGCGTAACTGAATGTATATAAAATAATATAATATTTTTAACACTTTCAAAAAAAGGCTGTGATTTGCATCCTTGTGCAGTAAATGATACGGTTGATAATTAGTTACAATATTTATGAAGCAAACATATTTATTTCAATGGTTGATTAATACATAATTTTAACCCATTTATTTTACTTTTGCATAGCAATCTAATGCCCTACCTGTCTTTATTGCTAAATAAGACAAAGACAAAATGCGTGTTATAATTATATTTTCTATTTGCACGAACAACCATTTATACTTTTGATAACCCTGCTGAATCCAACAGAAATATCTAGCCAATAGAATATCAACCCTATTAATGTTGCACAAAAGTCCATTTTCAAAAACTTCATCAAGTAATATCGCACTAACATCGGAAAATAGTTATAAGATGAGAATCACCGTTGAGTAATTTTGAACCTTTTGCTTAAAGAATGAAGATAGAAATTTCCAACGGACAAATCTGAAATTATATCTGATTTACATTGGCAGTGCGGTATGACGTCATATCGCATAATCAACATGATAGTCTACACAATTCCATCGCACTAGTTAATTAAATTAATATATTATTTAGTTATATCTCACTCGTATAGCGATACTAAACACAGTTCATTATAATATAACGATGAATAAATATACTATAAGTCTGGGTACCTAGGGACCGGGTCCTTTTTTTCTGAGACCAAACCAAAATCAACCTTAAGCTATTTAAATATAGTTGATTTTAATTTGGATTACAGAACTGGGTTTACAGTATCGAACATTTTTCTTTATTAAATTACTATACAAGTAATTAGCTCTTGGAGTATGTTGTCAAGGAGACAACTGACACTGTTGCTATGTTTTCTAGATTTAAGAATATCACAACTTCAGTGGAATAAAGGTGTAACTATAGAATTGTCATTAAACAATTTTCAACTGTATGAAAGTTATAATATTAACATTATTTGGTTGTTAGTATTAATAATTTATCCCATGCTTCCTTATCATTATCATTGGTAGTCAAGTGCCCTATATAGTGTATTTGTATTATACAAAATTATAATTCTAGAAAGTAATGTGTTAGTAAATATAAAAAAAAATATCTTGCCTACGTATATTATAATTAATGTAAAAATATGTTGTGTAGGACCCGCCCTAACAGTATATTATCAACTTTAGCTACTAAGTATATTAGGCATAAGTCTTATTTTGGTTGGACGCTTCGAACATACTATTTTCTTGAACTGAGATCTGAAAATAGAGAAAAACTATTTTATTATTATCATATATTCACGAGTAATTTCAATGGGAAACGCATAATGATGAGTCGCATTTTTAACTGTCGGTTTATCCACAAAAACGTCAGTGGTTGAAATAATATGCACATTTGGTTAAAACATCCATGTTAAAAACCATCTATTACAACGAAATTTATTATTTTTAAAGATTATAAAGGATAAAAAAGGTTAAAAGTAATTTAATTTAAAAGAAAATAAAGTCATGAACACTTTAAAATGTCTCATCTGGTTATTAAACGGGTGAAGATCGGTGTTCCACGTCTCCTCGACTATAAGCATTGGTAAATCTGAAGAAAATCTGCTTTGCGAGTGAGAACGTCATTGACCCCAACTTTCTGCGCTTTTAGGTCTATAGGTATGCTTTGGGATCAGTGAACTTAAGCATTGTGTTAAGAATCACTAACGCTATCCCCAGTTTTCAGTACCGAGAGGTCTATCCTTACGCCCTTTATTAAAACTCACCAATTACTTATCCAATAAAGACAGTCGCAGCGCCTCGTCCAACGCCCGCTGTTCAGCCTCGAGCTGCCGCTGGAGGTTGGCCTGCTCCTGCGCCGACAGCGCCAGCACGGCCGCCAGCTCCGGGTCCACGGGCACCACGGGCGGCTCGTCGCTCACGGGGCTGGCCAGCGATATTGTCGCGAGGGATGCTTCTATTGCTCTGTGGGGGATTAGCTCTTCACTAGCGTGCTACTTAGCAATGCTATTTGTAGCATAATGTTAGTTAACTATACAATGCTAAGAAGGTGCTAATGTTACTTTTCTTATTTTTTAGAGAAGGCAAACGAGATAAGTATGCAGGGCCGGCCTTTATTGATTGTTTTCTATTTATTTACTTTTTCAGATAATACTGTTTAGTCATAGAAAACCTCATAAAAATGTATATATTATTATGAGATTTTGTGTGGCTAAACAATTACTCATTTAATAACCATAGTAAATCTCATAAAATACTTGTTCTTTTTTTAAGTTAGTGGTAAGCAGTGCTCATTTGCAATTGGTTGTTATGCGACTCATCTACAACACAGTGTCTAACTGTCATTTTATACATTCTAGCTACAGACTCGCCTCAGCCTCATCCCGCCATCGAGTGTAAGGTTGCTTTTTGTTGACGACACATAAATGTTTACCTTTTGAGGGGACGTACGTTAATCACGTGATATTTTTAACAGCTTTCCTCCGCCCCTCCCCCCTAGTGATACGTGGTGAGGTTTAAGACCAACTTTTGTACAGACTACTAAAATATTTTCAGAAAATTAACTTTCAATACAGGTATAAATTCAATTCAATACTTATTATTAATACAATAAGAGCCCATTTCAACTGTTTTTTTTTTACGACTTTTGACGTTCTTCGAATCCCAAAAGTTAAGAAGCAAGAAGTCTTACCTCTCCAACAACTCACTCATTTTACTGACTCGGATAACAATTGAAGTTTTAGTTATCTATGTACTTTTTGGTGTAAGAAATTTTAATAGTGTTTCGAAAGCAAGCGTCTGCTCGTAAACCATAATTAGCGATATCACTAGCTGATAAATAAATATGCTATATATATGTAAATTTGTATCTAACACGGTTACAAACATGTAAAGATAACAAGTTATTTTCTAGAATTAGGGTCTCTCAAGGGATCTGACCTCAAATATAATCGAATTTTATATTATGTTAGGTATAAAAACTATTATTTTTTTGTTTTTGACACTGTGTGTTTAAAAACCGCTAAGATAATACGTGTTTTCATTTAATTTTGAGGGTGATATCTATACTTAATTTTATAAAGCTAAAGAGTTTTTTGTTTGGTTGTACACACTAATCATTAGAAATACTGGTCCGTTTAAAAAAATATCTTTTAATGTTGGATAGCCCACGGGAGCGAAGCCCTGGGCAACATTTAATAATATCTGTGTGTAAAAAATATAGTAGCAATTTCAGTTTCAGAGTATATTTTATCATTTACTCTGTCTTCGAATTTATAATAAATTAATCAAGGTTAAACTAATTGTATTATTATTCAGTTACTCTGCATTTTAATTCACGTTATCAAACTTTATGTCATGTTTCACTGTAACACAAAATAAATAGCATTTTTATTACAAAATACATTCCTTGTTTTAGTTTATATACTTTCGACTCATAAAGAACAACTTTAAAACATCTCTTTGTTTCAAAATGTTAAATAAACTGAATATATTATGGATACTTCTAACAGTTTTCGGTACCGCAAGTAGTCTAACTGCGAGCGAGATGACATTACAACTCGCGAATATATCCGAAGACGGCCGTCTCTCATTCTGCGAGTTAGCGATCAAATATGGGCTGAACTGTACCAGATACAACGTAACCACAAAAGACGGATATATCCTCGGACTATTCCACATACCTGGTAATAAAGACAAGCCAATTTATATTCAACACGGTATCGTGGATTCACCAGACACTTTCCTGATTAGAACAAACAAATCCATAATCGCTTTCCTAGCACAAAAAGGCTACGACATATGGCTGGGTAATATGCGAGGGAATAAATATGCAAGAGCACATACAACTTTGAAGCCAGAAGGATCAAAATTCTGGAACTTCAGTTTCCATGAGATAGCTATTTATGATATGACGGCTCTGATCGATTTTATACTGGAAAAGACTGGTCAGAAACAAGTCCGTGTAATAGGACATTCACAAGGAACTACATTATTCTTTACTTTGGGTGTAATGAGGCCGGAATACAACGCGAAAATAAAGGTACTAATATGTTTAGCTCCTATAGTGTATCTACAGAATGCAGAACCATTATTTCCTTTAACAATACCAGCTGGAGGACCAGGTTTTATGACAATCCTTGGAGCGTTAGGTGCCGGAGAGTTATTCGGGAACACGTCTCAACTAACAGCAATGGTTCGAGTGGTATGCTCACAGAAATACATAGGCTACGCGATCTGCGCTGAAGGATTCGCCTTCCTTCTATTCGGTAGAGATTCTGAACAAGTCGAAGAAGAATTCTGGCCTACAGTTATAGGACATTATCCGGGTGGATCTTCGATAAAGAACGGGGTGCATTTACTTCAGCTTGCTTCAAGAAAGGAATTCGCACAATATGACTTTGGATTGCCGAAGAATCTGCAGGTGTACAAAAGCCCTACACCTCCTGTTTATGACCTTAGTAAAGTGACAATGAATGTGGTGTTACTAGTTGGTACTTCTGACAAAGTGACTAATATGAAGGATATAGAAGTGTTGAGGAGTCAGTTACCTAACGTTGTAGGCTATCATATAATAGATAGGAAAGAATGGAATCATATGGATTTTGTGTGGGCAAAGGACATGGATGTGTATTTATTCGGTCATTTGTTTGATAATTTGGAAAAATATAGTGACTAAATCAATGTTTAAAAATACTTGAATATCATCCAAAATTTTGGATTTTTACTTTGAAATTGAACGTCAAGCTATGGTGTAACTAATACATAAATAAATAATAAGAATTACATTTAAAAAATAAACTACTTTTATTTTTCTTTATTTTTCGTTCATACTATTATATCAAATGTTTAATACTAGAAATATATTATGAATGTGTAATTATTTTATTATCACACGATATAATTTGTTCGCATTATTACAATAATAACTTGCATTGCTTTTAAAATCTGTTGTAAACAATTTGTAATTATATATATAAATATATAATATATAAACAACAAACTAGTTGACCCGGCGAATTCTGCTTCGCCTTAAAGGCAATAAATAAGCAGATTTTGGAATTTATTAAGTTAAATTGTTTATTAGAAAATACAAATAAAAAAATTAAGTATATTAATCATTCATCTACCTACCCTCTACATACCTACCTACCCTACCTACCTTCCTATCCTACCCTACTCTACCTACCTACCCTACTCTACCTACCTACCCTACCTACCACAGTATCCTATGTCCGTCTCCTGGCTCTAAGCTACCTCCCCACCAATTTTCAGCCAAATCGGTACAGCCGTTCTTGAGTTATATGTAGTGTAACTAACACGATTTTCTTTTATAAATATAAAAAAAAAAAAATAGATTGCACTTCCAAATATTATATTAATATAAAGTGTAAATAACTTTAAGAAAAAATGATGAGACAGGCACTCATAGCTAATATTTAAAATGGGAATAAGTACATGTTTGTATATTCGTCCTAATTTCACATCACAACTGAGAAACAAATCAACGTAAGTTTTGCAGAGGTATAGTTAGAGGAGTAGTATCTTTTTCATACGTGTGTAGGTATTTAATAGGTAGAGGAACTAAGAACACACAAAATAAGTTAAACTAGTTTAAAAACACGCTTTATTTTTACTTATGAGCTGTATAGTGACTGTATAACCTTATTATTTTAATATATTATTATATTTCTATAATTCAGCACACAAATATATAGAGTAGCACACACAAACATGATATAAAACTACTACAAAAACCGACGAGGCGAAAGTCTGTAAAGATATAAGTAATTGTGGAAAACTAATTTAATTATTATTTGTATTTTGTATTTTCAATAGTTAAAATTAATTAATTGTTAATTGCAATTAAAATGTGTCCAACACTGGGTCCAACCCTATGTCTTACGCTAAAGAAATAAAAAGTAAGAAGTATGAACGTACCTTTGGAGCTGTCTTTCTTCGTGCGCGAGCATTTCGTTTGGCGAGCTCCGCGACGGGTTCGGGGTCGTCGGGCGCGCGCCCCGTAGCGCTTCCCAAACGTCCACCTAACCAACACACCATGTTAATCACCCTGCTTTAGTATCTTAAATTTCTTAGTAAGCTGGACTTCTATATTTAAATAACGAATTTAGCTTCGCACAGTTAAGGCTCGTTCAGAAAGATGCCGATTGTGCAACATCGCGTCTAGTGTTTAAATCAAACATATGAGAATATATGAGAGTGTTCATGCACTTCAATAAAAAATCACAACGCGACGATGCAGCGCACTGTTGCCTAAGTTCCTCTGACCTTTACTGTTTGACTAATAATATTAATTAAATCTTCATAACCTACTTTATAGTTACCATGGTAACTACTATGTTTGTAATTTTCTCAGTAAGGTACTCTCATACACACTATTGTTCGTAGGTTCATCGATTCGTTCTTTGAATATAGAAACCAACCATCACTGGACATATAAAAAGACGGCACGGTGCAATTTTGAAGGGAGATTAACATTTTGAATCCCAACAGAGTGACATTCAAACAGTTACTAAGTCATCAAAATACGCGACTCCTATGTCTAACAGCTCATGAATACATAAAATATGTAAGTCGTAATTATATTTAATCTATTTTATATTTTCAATACGAATTAAATTCAATATTTTGGTGTAAAGGACACGCCAATGTACTAAATATATCGTTACGTTCAACAATGTAAAGTGTGTAACCATGAAACTCATCCAGAAATATTATAAATAATATTAAAATACTTAATTTCAATTATTTGCCACAAAAAAATTATGTTGTTGGTATGAGACAATGGTGTAAGCAACATATTATTATAATTAATATATTTTGGCAATATTTTTTGTTGAATAAGTTAATCTCATTATGTTTGAAAATTTTAAATAATTTGTAAATAATTTAAAAAGTTGTCATTTCAACAGTCATCATAAACCTTCTTTCTATACAAGGAGGGAGTAAAAGAATTATAGTTTGTTTTCCTATATTATAAATACCACCTCCCCCCATCCTGGGCCATATTCATAACTTTTGTAAATATATATTGATTATTTACACTTGTCACGTTGATGACTACTATCTCCAAAAGGCCGAATTACATAAAACATTTATATATACACATATATATTCAAAATACCCAAGCGAACAAAAGCTTTTCTCTATTGTTTCTAAGACGACTATTAAACATAAAAAGGCATAGCTCACATCACAGACAAGTTATCTAAAAGCATCGCGACGTCACAATCAACCATGCTAAGAAAAAATTAACCAACTACATTACAAATGCCACGGGAAAAAAGCATCTAAACTCTAACAGTTTAGATTCATTTTTCTCTGAACTTGACACGTAGTTGTTTCGTTTTTCTTTCATACATCTACTAGACCGCAGAGCTGGATGGTGTGTTCACACGAAGCGACGATATTCGAAAAAAATGTGAAATTTCGATATATTTTTCAACTAAATTTACTTACAGTAATGTTAGCAATCTTGGCTAGACGTTTTTACTTCTTATCTAAAAATAAATTGCCAGAATAATCTATACTAATATTATAAAGTTTAAGGGTTTTTTTTGTTTTGGTTGAACGCGATAATGTCAGGAAATACTGGTCTGATTTAAAAAATGATTTTGTCTGGATAGCCCATTTATCGAGGAAGCTTATATAACATTACGCTAAAACCTTTACGGACTGAGCAGAGACAAAACAAAGAACGACGAGAGCGAAGCCCTGGGTAAAAGCTAGTAATAAATCATTACGATGAAGTATCACTTGAAAATAGTTCGACCGATTTGTTTTTATTTATGTATTGTTAGGCTCGTAATTTGACTGACGAGGATTAAAAAATATTTTTAATATTTTTAGAATTCACGGCCAAAGGTATTGGTAAATTATTTTTGTATGAAAATCATCGGGACCCGTCTGAAAACTAAGTGGGTTATTAATTTCGTATACCTAATTATGGTTGGCTAATTCGACGTGGTATCGTTGACAAGTAGGAGTTCGAACTTATCACCTTCTTGGAATCCTTAAAAAACAGATAATATATAGCCGAACTGTAATTAGATAAACAAATCTAGATATAATGTTGAGTAATTCAAATTTTTCACAAAAGCCTACTGTGAGCCGACACTTGCAAGACAGGGCAAGAGAATAAGAATTTATCTAAAAAATTAGGTGTCTTTGAGTAACACAAATACGTTTTTCTGTTAGAACAGATAAATAACGTTACGAACTTTTAACATTAACGATACCAATGACAAAAGGAAATTCATATATTTTTTGCAGTAACCCACCACCACATAGTTCGTGTGAACACATTTACCATTATATTATTATTGTATATACAAAGGTAAGGTTAGCTAATTTAATTTATAAATAGATTTCTTTCCTTCAAGATTTACTATTAATTTTAGTGTGTCGAGTAGAAAATTTCTAACATTACTCGATATCTCAAAGGTAATCGAGGACAAGCAAGTTTATTATTGTATTAGCTTTATTATTTATTGATAGCAAGCTTAATAGCAAAGCGTTAAATGTTAGTAGTCAGTAGTATCAAAGTTAGTTTTAGATTTTATCATATCACTAAAACTTTTTCATAGAAAGTCATATAGATCTACATTTTTTCCGAAAAAATGGACAGAGGTGTATCATATTAACCCTGTATCCTATTTTAGAACAATTATTTACTTTGTTTCTGGATGGACTATTTACAAAAAAAAAAGTATTTTGTATTGTATTGTATTATATAAATTGTCTAGTATCCATATTACGAGCACCAGCTTGAGTTTCCCTATGTTAAGTATGTAGACCTATGTAAGCTAGGTGTGCCCCGTGTGAACGGTCGAGACTGACTTGGTCGTCGACGGCGGCGGCGTCCATCAAGCTCTGCTGTATGGCGTACTGCAGCAGGCCCTCGTCGTCGTCGCCGCCGCACGCCAACCTGTCGTCGGGCGCCGCACTGTCGCGGTAGTCGGCGCCCAGCGCGAAGCACGCGTCGTCCACGACGCAGGACAGCCGCGCGCCCTCCGCGATGTGCGAGATGTGCGCCACCGGGGACATCGTCGCGAAGATGTTGCCGAACGTGATGCGCGCGTTCAGCACGTGGAACAGCGGGATCTCTGCAACGTACGCGCTCGACTGTAACTCGACGGAATAACAAACAACTTCTATGTACATAAGCACAGCGAAATAGGGAACAGCCAGTTATATACAGGGTGGAATTTTGTAATGCCACCCGGAGGGAAAGTACTTTAAATACTGGAGATGGATCATTTTATTCAAAAGAAACATTCCTTTATTTTTAAAAAGAAACTGAACTGCATTTAACGATTTCCGGAAATTTGCTTGCCATACCCAGGCGTCGAACCTGCTAAAATTCCAAAAATTAATAGCCTGTATTTTTATGGCGTTCACCGATAGGGTCAATCATAAGGATCAAATCTCTTTTTTGGATTTTAGCTGGTTCAATTCAAGTGTGGCAAGCGAATTTCTGAAAAATTTTGAATGCAGTTTTGTTTCTTTTTAAAAAAAATTCTATCTCTAGTATTAAGAGTACTTTCCCTCCAGGTGGCATTACAAAATTCCACCCTGTATACATCACATCTATTTTATTTTATTAGATTGAGATAATTGTAATTGAATTTATTCGTTTTTGTCTCAATAAATAAATATAAAATAAATCACGTCCGCATCAAAACACTTCGTAAAATTTAAAATGGCTTAAGAGGGTTCATACGTAAGAATGACAACGTCGCAATCAAGTGTCATATTTCGTGGTTTTCGATTTTTATTATTTAATTGGAGCAAATTTTTTTTAAATGTTTTCAATACACATAATTATTAGATATAATTAAAAGATGCTCGGTGAGGCTGTTGGGAAGTATCGCGCACTCACCGTATCAGGAAGACAGTTCCTGGGAGCATTATGACATAAAAACCCGTTACACGATCTACTTACCTACCTCTTTTCACTGAATACGCGATAGATAAAATAAATGACAATAGGCATTGATAATCTCATAAATATCTTGGATATTTTCTCCTATATATTTATGCGCTGTGTTGACAAAGAGAAAATTCCTTATCTCACAACCCAATCCTGATACAAAACAATTGAGTTAAACAAATATCTTACCAATCTTGACAGGGAAGCCGGCGGGTAGTTGCATCTGTATGAAATCTTTTAGCTTCGCGAAGTGTGGTGATGATATCGACGCCATCAAATCCAAGATAGGCATTATTTGTTCCTGCAACTGTATACAAAATTATTTTATATATATATTCTCCCACATTCACACAGCGCCATTTAGTCCCAAAGTAAGCAATTATATTTGCTTGTGTTATGGGTACTAAACAACTGATATACTACTTAAGTACATTTTTTTTGTAAATCTATACATATTATAGATAAATTACACCCAGACACAGAACAAACCTTTATGCTCATCACACAAAGATTTGCCCTGGGTGGGGATCGAACCCACGACCTCCGGTTTAGCAGTCAGGGTCACTAACCACTAGACCAACAGGCCAGTCTAAGTCCTTGATTGCAATAAAATGACAACTATTTGTCTATCAACAAAATTTAAAATTATCGCTAAATTTGCAATACCTTAATAATATATCTATTCCCAAGAAATATTTATCGCTATATTAATCAAAACAATCTCGTAGGTATCAATCACTTTAATAATGTAAATTTGTATCTTAAAAAAGGTATCCAAAATAGTAGATCTATCACCAAAATAGTAGATCTGTCACCAAATAATGATTTTTTTTTAGCCTTGCTGTTTCTATTACCATGCAACTAGCACAGTATGTAGCAATACAGAGTACAGCATTCTGTATCGGAAATTAATTAAAAAATAACATGAATACCTCTAGAGGATAATCCTCACACAACCACAACGTAGCCCTGAACTTCTGCACCTTGGTAACAACCTCCCGCGGCCGCCCTATATCCCTGTCTAGAGGCTCTTCAGAGAAATACTCTTCCCACGTCACGGGGTTCAACGACGCTGTCGATAAATCCTCCCGTGACACACTGCTGGTGGGTATATCTTCCTGGAACAATATGTTTAGTATTTTAGACAAGATCATCATGTCAGCCCAATAACATCCACAGCTACACATAAGGCTCAACTAATTAAGAGAGACATATATAAACTGAATTGACTCCAAAATACAAAGACATTTATTGCAATACCTGTATATATAATAATATTTGGTTCCAACAGTCTACGCAAGGCATTGCAATATTAACTAGTACTTAAAAGATATAAAAAAAAACTTAAAAACTTGTTAATATAGAACTGATTATTTATTGATTTCGTATTTAAAATTAAAAAAATTGTATTATTATAGAATAGTTATAGAATAGTTATATTTTTTATATTTGTATGCCGTAATGGCCAAACATGACTGACCATTATAGTATTTTTAACACCTTGCACGCATAATAATGTATGTATACTCATGTTCAAACAAATAAAATGATCTTTATCTTTTATCTTTATCTTTATCTTTAAAATTTTACATAATTAATAATATGTAAGTACTTAATGGCAAAATACTCATTTCATTTTCAAATATTTCTAAAATAATAACAGCACATTTTAATCGATTTTCTTATTTACAGCCATAGTCAGCAAAATGTTAACATTAGGGTTTTAAGGGAAAAGGATTTTTTATCACAAGAGATGTTTAGAACGATGTATATATTGTCGGGAGTGAGTCAATTCTAAGATGAATGTTAGTTGCGGTTGTCAGTAGAGTATACCTTGTCCGGAGTAAGCAGCGGCTCGGAGGGCTGGTCGGCCAGCGCCAGGAGGCCGGCGAGGGGGGCGCGCGCGGGGGGCGGGCGCCGCAGCGCGCTCGGCACGTGCTCGCTGCGAGTCTTCGACACCAGCTCCACATTGTTGGCGCTGAACACCTTGCACTCGTACCCGTTCACTGACTCCTTCTTGTCTTGGCGCCACCCCCATATACCACTTTTGTTTCTGATTGCATAAGATAATCGTTATTGAAACAAAAATAAAACATCATTAGTACTGTCCCAAGTTACGGTAGATCCTCATGACCTTCTCTTGATTTATGACTATAGCAGAATAGGCTCTATATATAGATCGTCAGAAGTAACTCAAGTGTGTCAGATTAAAATAAGATGGATTAATTACTAGCTGACGGGAGACTTTATTTTATAATATGTAGTGACGTTTTAGAGAAATTTCGGCTAAGAATAAATCCTAATAGCTGACCTCTCAAAGCTGATCTTGTCTGTGTCGAGGTAGTTGATGGCAATGGGCGCGTTGAGGCGCGCGTCGATGGCGTGTGCGGGCGGCGCGGGCCAGTCGCGCGTGGAGTCGGGCTCCAGGTACTCGCACCACACCGTGCCCAGCTCGTGGTCCAGCTCCATCAGGCTCGCCGACCGACCTACACCACGCCTAGCATGTTACTACACCACACTACAACTAGTCGGCATGCTCATATTACAGAATAGGCGCACTATTGATATTCGTTCATATATCATACCGGCATTTGTTTGGTCCCATGAAATAGGGTGCGAGCCGGGACCATAAGACCTGATAATGGTTGTAAGCAAGCTTACAGCCCACCTGATGGTAAGTGATTAAAATCCTACGGATTTTCATCAATATCATATTTGATGAAAAAAAATACATTATGTATAATTATTTAACAAAGTATTTAGCAGTCTCACCCTGTCCTCTAAATATATAAGTTCTGTCGCCTCTCTGCCAGCGATTGTTCTCGAAGCCGATGAGCGTAGTGTCAACGCGCACGTTCCCGCCGCGCTTGTACACCTTGTACGTGTCGAACGGACACATGCGGGACACCAGCGGCACTGACAACACACAAATATATATTTCTGTACTACTGTTGAATGTGGGAGGTAAAAATCTACTACAATTTTTTTATTTGCCGAGATAATTGTAAATTGCTTCTACAAGAGCTATACTGAACTTTTTTGGAAGGAAGCAAGTTAAATCATGCTTTCTTCTTTTTTTGCTTGTGGGGGAGATTTGCATCTATGTCTTCAAATCCCCCCACAAACTTCCAAGTGATCTAATGACTTAACGATTAATCACATGAGGAAGTAGCCAAGTTTAATGGCTTAACTATTTGAAAAAGACTTGGCAAAATTATCATATGATTTAAGGGACCCTAATAATTGTTTTCAATTACTAAAGAAGACGGTTATTTCTTCTCTCCTTAAGTTACACAACTATCTGAAAATTTATGCCAACAAAAATAAGAAAATTATATCACATCAAATCGTCTTGTTAATGCTTACACCGAATATTCAAGTAAATGCATTAATGAACATACCCCAACTAGTGAACTCCCACTTCATTTCCACATAGAAGTCCGGCGCTAGACTGAGCCGCCGCAACAGGTCGGGTATACCTCCAGACCGAAGCATATGTCGCTGGTAGTCTCTACGTGTTAGCACCATCGATAATAACTCCGGGTTGCCTGTCGCTGTGGCTTCTTGTACCGCTGAATAACCATGTAACATTTTATTAGAGATTACATTACTATTTTTCTTTAAAAATAATTGCATGCAATTAATGGAATACACCCCGAAGCAGAAATAAATTTCTATTATGACACAAATATTTGTCTCGTGTGGGAGTCGAACTCACGTGACTCCGTGCGGCGACGTTAGTGGAAATTATAATATGACTTAGGGTTCTGTCACACATAACGCATTCACGTGTCCATGCATTTTCGTTCGCATTCTGTGTTTGCTGTATTGTTTATGATACATAGACATCGCCACAACGGTAGTGTTCTGACTCAACTCTATCAACCAATACAACGTAATACATAATAACAGGGTACCAAGAAAGCGAGAATGCGTTCTTTGTGAGAGATCCCTTAGAATTTCAAACTCTTTATCTTAGAATTACTAATCGCCTTAAATTCAAATAAAAAAATTACACAATATTATGCAACCTTAACTTACCTGTCCACCCATCCTTCTCACAATTTATATCAGCACCGGCTTCTATGAGCACTCGTACCGTATCTATATATCCTAATGTGACTGCTAACAGTAACGGAGTGCGACCCCGTGAGTCTTTGGTTTCTAAATCTTCTGGTGTAAACTGGAACAGAATTAATATCACATTTTTGAATTTTTATATGACAATTTTTATTTTTGTGAAAATAGCTAAATTTAAAATTGGATATCATTTGGTCGGAGTGTAGCAAAGTTCTCATTATTTTTAGCCATGATGACTTTGGTGGCGTAATAGATGTATTATAATTTATAATACCATATTGGGAAAGTATTCGTATATATCGTTTATAAACTATCTATAGATAGTGGTATAAAGTTGTCTCTATTTACTGATTGATAATTTAATTATGACTCCAATCAACCAACTAACCATTGTTCATATTTAGCATACTTATCATAATTCCAATGCCAGGATAAAATCTAGTAAGTTATGACATTTACTTTATAGTTATTAATAGAGATCGGATATTCCAGGTATTATCCGCTCTATGTTACTTACTTCAGCGTAGTTTAGGTAAATATGCACTGGAATATCCAATCAATAGTTATTAATAAAAAGATATACAGCTACACTATGATTAATTATTCATACCAGAAGTCTAATTTATCTAAAAATCTAAATCCATTAAATTGGTATTTCAAATAAACATAAAACTTCTTAAAGTTATGAAAAGAAAGCCAAAAATATCTAATGCACTTTTGTAAACAAACTTTTCAATTTTCAACTTTGTAACAAAGTGCATAGAGTTCAAAATAATTACACTTTCCTTATTTTGCCCTAGCTACATTCTTAATATATGAAAAAAGTTTAAGATGTTTACAAAGGTGTAAAAGGAGATCCTTATCTGTTTAACCTTCACTCTTGTTTTCTATGGCTTCTTAGTAATAAGATTATAGTTACTATGTTAGGCTTCATAATGCCTTGGAAGTCTTTAAAAACATATTATTACCTTATTAATAAGTAATTAAATAGTATAATGAATCACAAGTAATTATAAATTGAGATGATTAATATGAATCATAACAAACTTATCATGTTAATATGAATAAGCCTCATTTTTATAGCAATGCTTTCCGCAAAGAAAACTAAAATAGTTTACTGTAATATTGCTAATACTACAATGTCATAGAAGGAAATTGTCCTCCAATTTTGTTTAATAAATAATAAACACTGGGGCTATGGTCTTGTAATGCATTGAAAATAGACAATCAATGCATTGGAGGCTATGCACAGACTACAGAACGTCTAATAAATTGATTTACCACCCACAACAATCGCAAACACACACTTACAATCGCCGGGAGGGTCAATCCTGGTTATAACCTCAAATAAAACTCTCCAGTCTTTAGTCTGGAAGCTTAATTTATCTAAGTCTTGTACCTTATGAGCGTCCAAAGCTTCCTTCAGCTCATCATGATTATTATTCCACACCAACCAATGAATCGGATAGCGTCTCGCAACATCATCTGCTGTTAATCCCATATTGTCAGTACATATGATAATAACACAAATAAATTATTTACAGTCTACTGTACACACATAGCACTTGCTAATGCCGCTACGTTACAATGAACGCGTTAATTAATTACTAACAAAATAAAAATACACTAATTTTACGCTCTTTCCACTGAAAATGTCAACGGATAGTGATGTGATTACTTGGTTTTCCTGATTTTGCCTCTGAATATTGTCGGTAAACATTTCTTATTTTTTAAATGTTTTATGTCATTGTCCACGAGCTTTCAAAATAAAAAAAATATAATATGAAGACAACTTAAAAAATAAACTGTTGATATATCCTTGAATACCGATCTGTTTCGGGTTAAATAAATGTGAAAGACGTATTGTGGCATTTTCAAACAGGTACATCCCTATCATCGGAGAAAAAAATAACCTTGTTTACGAAAATAGTTCAGTGACATTGTGATAACAGGTAACATTTATTATTGGATGAGAATAATTTATTCAATTAGCAAATATAATAATTTAGACAATAATTACAAAAAAAATATAAACTTAGATAGTGGACTAGTTTAGAATTTTTGTACCTATACAGTTTAGGTCATCAAAAATTCTAAATTAATCCAAAAAAACATATATGATTTTTAAATATTAAAATTAATTAAACTTGTTTCTTTAAACACATGGTTAACGATTCAATAGCAAACTATTTGAATGTTGGAACTGAAGTATTTATTTTTTTAAATTGACTTCGTAAACGTACTTAGGCTTTTTAAGGCTTTTCTTGAAAATACAAAATACCTAATGTCAGTCACAATGTCAATTGTAGTCAATGTCAACAGTCAAACTACTGCTGTCAGATCAGAAAAACACAAAAGTCAACAACGGATAGCAATGTTAAGTTTTTTTGGATTATTTAGAGTTACGTTTTAGATTTACGTAACAAAATAACATTATGAATATCTTATCAAACAAATAATAAAAATAATGAATAAATCAACCTATTGTTTGCAACGCATACAGCTAACACATTTGGGTTTTTATCCCAAATTTAATCATGCGAAAACAATTATGTCAAAATCGTTCGAAAGAAAAATTGCAGTAAGTTTATGCTATCATTGCTATCAAACCATTTTTATGCAACTTTTAATAATAACCAAATTTAAATACGAAATAGGTGTATTCTATTTAAAATTAATCTAACAATACCTATACAAAACTCACACCAAATTTTGTAACAAGTTTATCCAATAATTACTTTTATGTATCAATGTTAAATATGAGCTAACATTTCGTATCTTTTTTAGGAGAGTTATCAAACACTAAACATACCTATAGACTCCAAACAAGATGTAGTCCGGAAAGCTTTCTTAGAGCTTGCAAAAAAGTTCCACCCAGACTCGGGATGTCCAGAAGCAGATATTGAAAAGTTTGTGATTATAGAAGATGCATTTAGAACTTTAACTAAGCTCAACACTGGAAAAAGTAGTAGTGAAGAAATTGAGCAAATTGTTTATGATATCAAAGTAAGTTTTGTGTGCTATTATTTTTTCCCTTATAAGTTGTTTATCTCAAGTACTATGCCTGTCTTTTATTGGAGTAGGTAGACAAAGATGTGGCCTAACTGAATTGCAGCATTATTGAACCACAAGGTTATTCCTTTAATACTCAAGTAGGAAATATTTGTACTAAATGAGGTTCAATGTAATAGTTAGTCCTAAATTGTACCTGTATTATTGATATTGTTCAAGGCCCCTTTCTATCTGATTGTGGCCAAAGGAGTGTATTCTGCAACTTAAATATAAATGAAGCCTGTTAGTTCGAGGTATGGTATGGTATAATACCACTGATATGGTGATAGCTACATGCCTGGTGGTGTTCAATCCAATTTGTAAAGTCCTCTATAACATAGGACTTATTACATAATAATACATAATGCAAGTGTTGTCTGAAGACATAACTTAATATAAATTTTTTCTAAAGAGTTTATTGTCAATGTTTGGACTAGAACTATTGTAATAATTTGAAAACCACAAAATTCTCTACAGCACACTGCACCACAACACCGTCAGTACTTAAGCTATGAAGGTTATGGTCATGGAACTCCATTTCAACGACAAAAACAGTATGCTCAAGCACGAGCTGAAAAAGCTGCCATTAACGTAATGGAGCACCGATTGGGGAAAGCCGTTGCTTCTGAAAATTCTCTCATGAAAAAAGGTCAAGGCCAGTATTTCAAAAAACATGCTATAAAGACAAAATATGGTTTTGAGAGATTAGTTGAGGATTTGATTCAAGAGTCCATGTCTAAGGGTGAGTTTGAAAACTTGAGTGGGAAAGGAAAACCTTTAAAGGACCAGAATAGTAATCCGTACGTGGATTTTGTTACACATAAATTGAATGAGGTAAGTTAAGGTATTATTCTCCATACATACATTCACTTTGCCTTGTATTTTCATTTGGCATTGAAGTAGCACTACATTACTTTTGTACAGTAATATTGCAAGCATTTATGATGGTGCAGCAGTTGTGTGTACGACTGTTATTAATAAAAATCTAGAATGCCTTCACCACAGACAGTTATTCTCTTTAACCAGATGGTTGGAAATTCGTAATATAATGTTTTCAGGTGCTAATAAACAACGGTTTTACCCCAGAATGGATAACGATGAGCAAAGAAATAGAAGAATCAATAGTCCAACTAAAGAAAGAGCTATCCGAAGTACGTATGTATTTAGGTCCTTACCCGCTCAACGACAAAGATGATGAGAGATGGAATCATATCTACAAATACCACAAGGATGGAGCTAAAGCAATTAATTCAAGAATTAATACATATAATCTAATAGTTCCTTTACTTAATAAACAAAAATTTCACATTAATTATGATAAGATTTGTGAGGAAGTACTAAGGAAAGGTACACATTCAGTAGCTAAACAACATACTGAACCAAGAGTTAAAATCTATGATAATGTTCAATCACAGGATGACGATATCTTTTCGATATTCTTCAAAGCTTTGGGCGATTTATTGAGCTTCAGTAAAAAATCCTAACATTAAAACTTTTTTTTACACTTATGGTAGGCTTACATCTTAAAAAATGCATCACATATTGTCGGTTGATCAACGCCAAAACATACTCAATCGTTGAGATATTAAAATATTTTTATATAATATTTTTAAATACATACATATTATATATAAATTACACCTAGACACAGAACAAACAATCATGCTCAACACACAAAGATTTGTCCTGGGTGGGAATAGAATCCGCAACCTCCAGCTTAGCAGTCAGGGTCTCTAACCACTACGCCAACAGGCCAGTCAAAGATGGTTAGTTAATTCCTCGTGTATACTAACAATAATTATAATTATTAGACCATGCATGTGCTGTCAGATTTGTGCCGACCCTTTAGAATAATTAGGTGGAGTTAGGTATAACTCAGAGTTTCTGTTTTCTGTTCCACAAAGTTGTAGTTTGTATGACTGTCATGTACTTATTTCCGTAAAATTGTATTGTAAATAATTAATTGTATGTATGAGATATATGGAAAATATTAACGTAATTTTATTTCAATTTTCACCTGCCTGAGAAACACCCTATTGACAAATTGATACAGATCTCAACTTTATTAACTTCTGTATAAAGTTAAAATTTGCATGACATCTGTTAAATTAAAGTTAGACGTGTAGGTCAAAGGAAATTATTGTAAGGGTGGGCGCTATATATCGAGCGTTGACTAAAAGACAATTGTAAAGGCGCTCTTATATTATATGAAAAAGAAAATTTTCAGTTGTCAGCCACGGGGGCTTCGACGTTCGAAGGCTCGTGTTAAGTGAAAGTTAAAACATGGGTTTATCTGCAAAATCGGGTTTAAACGAACTTAAACAATAGTTTTTTAAGAAAGAGAAACCCTTTTTTGTGTTAGTCTCTGTTTTGTAATATATATAATATATAATAAATTGAGGGAGTGAGTTTTAGTGACCATTCGTAATAAAATTGGTGTTGGTAAAATAAATAGTTGAATTTACAATGATTATTTCCATACGAATGGTTAGTGCGTAGATATATAAACAATATTTGTGTATGTAACATTTTCATTTATTTATATTATGAGTAAAGGCTGTGATGAATAATGACGTTTTATATGTAAACACGTTACCTCTTTCTATGTAGACAACACATAAATATTTAGGTAAGTCTTTTAGAAAATGACGCGTCTACATATCGAACGTCATTCATAATATTGTGTACAAACGTTAATATACAAATCAGTTAATAAAACACAATGACATATACAAAAGTTTTATTTTAAACACACTGTAAAACTTAACACAATAAATGGCATTTTTATGCTTAAACTAAGTTTTTCTATAATAAAAACTATGATGGTTGAGCTACACCATTTATATAAAATGGAAGACGTTAGATCATAAAATTCATATCGTATCCTGAGGCCAGGTAAATATATAATATAAAAAATAGCTTCACACTTTCTGTAATTTAGTTTATTATTGTATCTGAGCAAGTTCCATTTAGAAACATGGTCTAGTCTACCTATATGTAGGGTATAAGTAGAAAATGATACCTAAGACCATGGCTAGAAGGCCAAGACCGCTGGGGTCTAAAAGCATGGATTATTGCACAAAGGTTCCTTAAATGACGTAGGTGTAAGAAAGGATTTTTGGAAAATTATTAGTAAAAGAGAAAGTTGTCGAGGTTTTACGAACAAGTTCTGGACCGTTTGACATTCTCATTTGATTTCGACGAATTGATAACACAATAATATTATATTAGATACACGAGAGATATTGACTCGTCTTATCGACCATTTCCATGATTATATCATTAAACTTAACAAATCTTAAAATATAAAAAAATCATTCATTATTCACAGCTCCACATAATTCTCTGAATGTAATTTGTAAATAATGCACGTTTGATCTCTTATTTTGAGAGCATTTTGAATATTTGGTCCCTGAATTATTGAGATATATTAAAATTCGAGTTTTAAATTATATTCTTATTACCTATGTCCCGGTTTCTGAACCATAAAATAAAATTTATTGATAGAAAAAAAAAAAGTCAGTTGTATGAATAAAGTAGTTCTATTGTTGAACTTTTATATTCAGTCAAGTTATACTTTAACAATAAATAACTTATTTGATGGTTCAGAAGCCGGGCATTAGTCAGATGGAAGTATGTTTCAATAAATTATATGACGCAGTATTCAAGAATCTTTAAGCACTATTTGTTGAGGTTTTATTGCCTAAGGTAAGCGCTTACTGATGCTCATAGACGTTGGTAATGCTAGGAGCACAGCAAAACGCAGTTCAAACTGGAAACGAAGTGGTTTATCATAGCTTGAGTTGTTGGGGTTGGTTGTCTTTTACAGCTTAGCTTATATTACTATAACTTAAATAACACTGAACCGTAGTCAGGTAGGAATGAAGCAAAATCAAATTAGACATCAATTAAATAATTATAAATGCGTAAGTTTGTGATGATTAACTTTTGTTACTTTCACGCAAATTTGATTTACTGAATATTTTTGTTAAAATTTTATGCACATTGGTACATGAGCGCTTCTAATGCCGTAGACATTTTAACAATCAACGCAAATACGACGGGGTGTTATAAGTTTCTGTGTGTATCTGTCTGTGGCATCGTAGCTCCCGAACGGATGAACCGATTTTGATTTTGTTCATTCATCCAAGTAATGATAATTACTAATATTATAAATGCCTAAACTAGGATGGGGTATATTGATGGATGTATTTTACTCAATCACACTAGAACAGCTGCAAGAATCTGAATGTTTGACAAACATACTTTAAAGGCTATTTAACGACCTATCGTGTGGCAATAACTAGTAGTATAAAATTAATTTTATCCCGGTATTGTTCCCGCATACAAACAGTCTTATTGGGAATCTCTTAAGAAGGAATACAGTACCATATAAGAACGTTCCACCTGTGCCAAGTGCAGTCGCACGTGACTACGAGTACCACATGATCTTGCCGGCACTGTTGAGGCGCACGCGCGCGGTGGCCACGAGGCGCAGCGCCCGCGGGTAGGCGCGGTGCTCGGCGCCGTGGATGCGCTCCGACAGGGACTCCGCCGTGTCCTTCGCCGTCACGGGCACGCGCTCCTGTAGGATGATCGGACCCGTGTCCATACCCTCCTGGGAACAGATGTACATTTAACGATACCACGCCATTGATGTAGAAGATTGAAGCGTTGAAAAAAAGAATACACGCTAAATGATAGCAAAATGGATGATGCAGCACTGCTGCGTGATCGGGCAAAAAACAAAGTGTTCGGCTTTCGGTCTTAAAATTATCAGTAACTTTTTTTTATACCACGACGACGGCAAACAGACGTACGGTCCGCCTGATGGTAAGCGGTTACCGTAGCCTATGGGCGCCTGCAACACCAGGGGCATCACGAGCGCGTTGCTTACCCTTAAGAAACCTATTCACTCCTTTTTTTAAGAACCCCATACTTGAAGTCGTTGGGAAAACCTCAATATTTGCTCAAAGTTCGGCAACTCGTGCGCAGTAAATATATACACTTGTACAGTCTCCCTGCACAGAGACAAGACAGTATCATTTGAACCTTATTACAATGGTATATACTAACATCGACGAAGTGTACAGTGCAGCCGCTCTCCCGGTCGCCCGCGTCCAGGCACTGCTGCTGCGCGTGCAGGCCGGGGTGGCGCGGCAGCAGCGACGGGTGGATGTTCAACAAGCGACCGTACCATCTGTGGAATAAAGCTTATTTTATAACAAGCTACAATGGGAGCTAGTAATCAATTTAACATAACATAAACATCATAACATACCATCACCCCTTTTTCCCCGAAGGGGTAGGCAGAGGTGTTCAACACCCACATTTCGCCAGCTATGTTGGTCCCATGAAATAGGGGGCGAGCCTATTGTCATCAACCGGGAACATTTGTTAACCAAACTCCGGGAAAATTTTAATACTGGAATTTCATGATAGAAAAACCAATACTTTTTTCACCTGATCCAGGAATCAAACCCGGGACCTTTTGCACAGCAGTCGTATACACTTCCCGCTGGGCCACCGCGGCAGTTTCAAATCAATTTAACTATACTTACTTTAACTGTGATATTGGCAAAAAGTTCAAAAAATTGCCATAAAAAAAAAAGACTGCTTACTTTTTAACAAACTCAGCAGAGAGAATCCTCATGTATCCAGCGAGACATACGATGTCTATTTTATGTTCCTCCAACGCTTTAGACACGGCTCGGTCGAACTCTTCCCGGGACGCGTAGTCTTTGTGTGAGAACACCTATCAACAAAACAATATAATTAATCATCATTAAGGCCCATTTAGACTGTGTCAGTTTTGCCAACCAAACAAAACAACAATTCTCGCCTCTACAAAAACACAACCATATTGAACAGGACAAAGCACATTGTAACGTTAAAAATGTTTGGTCCGTCGAACGTGTACCCCAATTTTATTAATATTTCAAATTTATTTAAAATATTAATAAAACATTTTGCTATGAATTTGAATAACTGTACCAAATTTCAAACCTAAATGTGTAATAGAGCTTTCGTAAAGTCTACCACAAAAATGTTCAGAATTAACTAAGAAATATATACCTAGAATAATAATTTATCTTTAATTACCTTTTTTTTTTATTAACGACTATTTTTATATTTTATTTTCACTTTTTTACTTTGAATTGTTTTTTGTTGGTTTCTCTTTTCTTAATATAACATGAACTACAAAATGTACGCTGTGTTTGCATCTAGTAGGATACTTTCGTATTGTAAGATGTTACTGCTGTTTATTTAGCATAAGTATCATCATCATCAGCAACCCATTAAGTCCCACTGCTGGGATCGGGTCTCCTCTCCTCTAACTAGAGAGCTGAGAGAGTTTAGGCCATAATCCACTCACGCTGGCCTAGCGCGAGTTGGTGGATCAGACATACTCATAGAATTACTTCTAGGGTATGTGGGTTTCCTCACGATGTTTTCCTTCACCGTTAGCATAAGTATAGGTTAATTGACTGTATTCAGTTTTGCGAACCAATAAAAAAAAAGAAATATGTTGAACGTACAAGAGAAGGAATGCCGGCCTTCTCAGCCCTGTGTAGCGCGTAGGCGTCCTTCTTGTTGCTGACGACGAGCGCGACGTCGGCGCACATACACTGCGACACGTCGCGGGTGTGCTCCACCAGCGCCTGCAGGTTGCTGCCGTTGCCGGACACTAGCACTGCCACCTGGAACAACACATTGTTATACTTTGAACGTAATTATAGTGATAACATGCATCGCCTTAAAAACATTCTATTTTTCTGATAGTAATTTATATAGGTAGTAACTTTTGACCATGGTAATGTAAATCTCCTCTCCTCTAACTAGAGAGCATAGCCCATCAGTGGGACTTAATGGGCAAGGAACTTATATCTTTAATTAGCTGGAATGCTTACCTACACCTCAAAAGCGTTCCGAAACAAATTATGGAAATCTCTCTCTCTACTGCATATCATTGTCCCGCTTTTTATAATAATTACTGTCAATTGCGAGAAAGGGAGAGATTCCATCCATATCTGGCTCTCATAGGACTTTTTTTCTCTCATTATTGTAACGAACAAATTTCAACCTTATTTCGTAAGTCACAGAGGAGCTTTTAATTTTTCTAATATCGTCCCGTAAGCATTCCAGTTAGTTAGGAGATGTAAGCTCCTTGTTAATGGGTTGCTGATGAATGAATGAATGAATGAATGTAAATCAGAATGGGGCGGTCTTCTATGAGCGATGATGTTGAATTCTTTATTGTAACAATAACAGCAATATTTTAATATAAGTTCTGGAAACCATCACACAATTGTAGAAACACAACACCGAGATCATGAGCTTTTATAAGGAGAGGGGGGGATAACTTGGGAATCTGAATCCCCCCCTCCCCCCCCGTATATAAAAGTATAATATAAAAAGTATAATAAGTATAGAGCTATCCTCTCAAGGTAGGCAGCGGCCTGGCTGTGCCCCTAGCATTGCCAACGTCCATGAGCGGCGGTAACCACTTACCATCAGGTGGGCCGTCTGCTCGTCTGCCACTTTAGGCAATAAAAAAAAATAAAAAAAATAATGTTGTTATTATAAATTATTTTTTGGGTGAAAGCCGGGCAAAATATAGTTTATCATCAATGTACTATCAAAGAAAGAAATTACTGTAATCATTAAGCATATAACCGATTTTTGTCGCAGACTAATAAAATAAATGCCTGACATAATTTTATCACGGCTACGATCTATATACAATATTATTACCTTCTTCTTAGGCAGTAGTGGCATTCTTCTAGTGAAGTCCATGGCGGAGGCGAAGTTGTCCACTACTACACGTGGTCCAGCCGGCGGCCGCGCTTGTATACTGCCTATTACCATGGCGCCGAAAGAACGGGTTATGTTCATTACCTATAACAATATGATTTAAAAATGTTGTAAATTAACAAGAATTTAGAAGTGCGTGCCCAAAATCACGACATACACACAAAGTTTACAATTTTTATCTCGCCAACGTTCGGGTAAACAACACTGGGACGGTAGAAACTTCAATTAGTTTTGCCTGCTATCACTCGAAGGCAGCGCCACTTACCGGGTTCAAATAAAATTAAACTCTCTGGGCCAAACCATTTATGACCATCCAAACATATACAATGAATCTCACCAAAATTAGTCCAAGAATTCAGTGACATTGTATGATACATACGTAACAGGGGCCCGAGTCTGCTAACACAATGGTACGTCGATGGTCTCACTTGACAGCTGTGATTGGCTTACTAAGTCAATCACGCCATATTGCCGGCCTGTGATTGGTCGATTAGCAGAATCGGCTCCCTGTAGAATTATTATGAAGATAATATTATATACTCACTTCAGCTTGATCTTCAGGTGACACAATGAGCACCATACCGATGCCGCAGTTAAATGTTCTTAGCATCTCGTCGTCTTGTACCGCGCCCGTGTCCGCGATCCACGAGAATACCTACAAGTTATTGTTAAGTATTATATTAGCTTGGTTGGCAGAAAATTATGAGATTTCGAGGACATATGTAAGCCAAAAAATCGATTGAAAAATAATATTGTTCATTGAAAGACAAGATTTGTTTTGCTCCTTTTAATTTTTTACAGCAATCTCTTAATGTTCTGCTGTTGGGCTCGTGTTTTCTCCCTATCTAGAGAGCTGAGAGGAAAATTCGACATGATATAAAAATTTAACAGTCGGTTATAGACTGTTGTTTAAATAAATGATAAAATAAAAAAAATTCATAATGATATGATTGATTGATTTATCATTAACCAACAAGATGGACAGATGGTCAGATCCGAACCGCAGGATCGCGCTGGAAGCAAGCCGTATACAATCGATCCCATTGGAAATCTCTATCTCTGTCCAGCAGTGGACATTCTATGACTGATATGTTGATATATCATGTTATGAACATTATTATAATATTATAGCGAACAGCATTAAGAGTGCGAAACCTACTGCCATTCCGATGACGGTGTGCAATTTATATTCTAGAAATATAAATTTAAAAATAATTGTTTTCTTTATTTCTTTCATTATAATGTAGATGTGGTATTATACGTACAGGGTGTACGTGCCACCAGTGCGCGTTGAGCCTGGCGCGCACGGCGTCGGGAATGACTCTGGGAATGTTCTCCACGAGCCCGCCGCCCGTGATGTGTGCCACGGCCTTCACTCGCCCCCCGCGGATGGCGGGCAACACGCTACGTACGTAGATACGGGTTGGTTTTATTAGCTCCTCGCCTGGAATTTATAGAAATTTGAATCTTGTACTCTAAGGAATTGAGTTGATATTGGAAAATTTTAATTAGAAATGAATTGGGCTGCAATAGAAATCAAATTGTGTGCAAAGAACTTTAAAATTCATAATCGTAATACCTAACTACAATGGTAAAAAATCAATCTTATTCACTATCAATTTTGAAGTAATGGATTGTGTATAAAGGCATTAAGATTTAGAATCGCAATAGCTTGCTTAGCTGGAATAATTCTCATCAACTTTATGTCCTTAGAAATAAAATTCATAATTAAGTAACGAAGTATTCACAGTAAAGAGTAAACATAATTGTCTTTAATCAAATTTGATTGTAAACAAAGGAATTAAGATTTATAATCACTTCAATAACTTACCTAAAGTCAATCCCTCTTTGCTGAAAGGCGCCTTATCGTCTAGAGCTAAGCCCAACTTCTTCATCAACTTGTGAATAAGACTGAACCCGTTGCTGTGCATGCCGTTGGAAGGTAGACCGATGATAATGTCGCCCACCTGATGATATAGTCAGATTTTTATGTGGGTATTTGTCGTGAATTGGAAAAGTTTATTCTTGTTGACTGTGGTTTCTGTTGTTAGTGTGTAGGTAAGCCTCCTTTTGTGTAGAATGAAAGTATATGAATGTGTGTGTGTAGGAGGTTGAGTATGTATAAGAACAACATCGAATCTAGAAAAACGTACATTGATATCGTTGATCTTGGGCAGTATCTGTGATCGGTCGACGACGCCGAGCGCGAAGCCGGCGATGTCGTATACGCCCGGCTCGTACATGCCCGGCATCTCTGCTGTCTCACCACCTGTAACATTATTCATTATTGCAAATGTTTTTGTCAATTTAAGAGGGACCCTTTTATTGGTAGGTTAACGATTTTTCTTTAACTCTGAACATCATGAAAATAATTAAAAAATATATTTTATTAAGAGAGCTTACAATACTACAACATTGCCATACCATTCAATAGTCCTAGTAGTACTCGCATAAGTAATATTGTTTACGGTATAAACATTAAGTTAGGTAAAAATAAAAAAATATTAAAAAAATATTTTACCATTTCGAGATTATTTTTTTTAAAGTTGACTGGCAAATGAAAATGCGAGCTATTGTTAACCCAATAAGAGCACATTTACAATTTCATATTGAGTTATAAAAAATCCATACCTATAAGCGCCGCAGTAGCCTGGCGACACCCCTCGGCGACGCCGGACACGACGTTCCTGGCGACGCAGACGTCGAGCGCGCCGCACGCGAAGTAGTCGAGGAACGTCAGCGGCGCCGCGCCGTTACACAAGATGTCGTTCACACACATCGCCACCAGGTCGATGCCTATCGTGCTGTGCTGCTTTATCTTCTGAGCTATCTGCAGCTTGGTGCCCACGCCGTCCGCCGCTAGCACCAGCACTGGGTCCTGCGGGGGGGGCACTTCGTGTATGTAACATTCATTATTTTTTGATGCTTCAATCAAAAAAATAACTTTTAATATTAAATGATACTTGATTTTTATTATATTTGGCTCACTAGGAAAATCAAATTTTTTTCTAAAAATAAAATTAGATTTCCATGATATTGTATTTTAAACAACAAAAATATTTAAAAGTTAATATTTTTGATAATAACTGGCGTAATTGTAATGCAAAACAACACGTTTGCCGTAGGCCTTGGGTTCAATTTTGCAGTCGAGTCAAAATATAGGTCACCTTGAAAAAAATATAACTTTTTCCCCCACTAAAGTAATAAAATTAGAAATTTATAATACGTACTTTATATTCTTGTTCGACAGCTTTCAGTTGGAAGCAACCTCCGAATCCACCGAGACCTCCGATTACGCCTGAACGTGACGTTGATCTGAAACATACAAGTAGTTGCACAAATTCACTGTCAAACTTTTGCAGTCGACTAATCACTATCATCGTCAAACTAAAATGCGACCTATTATTTAGACTAGGCCCAAATCCTCTACTTGCATTTATTTTGTTATTGCATACTGATTCAAAGCTACCTATACAGAAACAAGAAACCAAGTTTGCAGATTACTATAATATAGTCACTTTTACGAAAAGTGAATATTACTTTTAAATACTTTTTTCTAAATTTGAATCGTAACCTTAGTATTGTATAGATTGAAGACAATGTGCTTATGAGTACCTACGTGCGAACGTCTATGTGAATTATTATTATTAAAAAAACACTTAATTCTCAGATTGGTTGCGCTTGCGGCTAATGTATAGAAGTACTAATATAAATACGTACCTAGCTAAAGGTTTGATCATGGACACGAGAGAGTCTCCCGCCTCGATGTCTACTCCACTATCCTTGTAAGACAGCGACTTCTGCGGTGACGCGTGCTCGGACACGTACGGAGATGTTAGCGGCTGCATCGCTTCTTTGAACTTGTCTACTACTACTTGGTGACCACCTGTAGATGATGAGATAAGTAAAATAATCCTAAAATGTTTAAAATTGACCCCAAAAACAAGAAAGTTTTAAACAAATACCTCAATCTTTTTAAAAGCCAAAATAAAAATAAGTTCATTTGTTAAAAAAATGAGATATCATAGAATGGTATGTAATCGTTTATTAATGCGAATGAATAATGATGACTCTCTCGTACAAACCTTCTTTCCCGATGTTTTCAACAACACCAACAACAGCGATGTCTCCGTCGACGATGTCCAACAACTCTTTGAGACAGACGGGGTCCGCGATCACCACCATGCCGATACCGCAGTTGAACGTGCGGAGCATTTCGAAGTCGGACACCACACCTACGAAGATAAAAATTAAATTATGGATTTATAATAACGCGATATTTCAAGTTTGAAGCAAAATGATGTCAAAAGAAAACCAAATGGCGCGAAACGAAAACAAATGAATGCACTGAATTCGAAACACAAATATAAAACCCTGAATTTATTTTATTTGAATTTAGAATTCCTAACCAAATGCCAGATATTTGAGATTAAAGTGGCCAATTCGACAAAACACAAATATATTTTAAAATTATGTAGTTCCTACCTAATAAAAACAAATATTTAATTAATATAGTACCAATTTCTACTCACCTTTAGCCTGAAGCCATCCAAAGATAGGTTTAATATTAAACTTAGTAGCGTCAAGCTTGACCCTGATGCCGGGCGGAAGAATTCTAGGAATGTTCTCTAGTAGACCTCCGCCGGTGATATGAGCCAGACCCTTCACTAGATCCTTCTTGATGGCAGGCAGTAGCTCGCGGACGTAGATGCCAGTGGGAGCTAGAAACTCCTCACCGAATGATTTGTTTGTTGTACTGAAGGGGGCTGTTTCTGTGTATCTGAAGAGAATATACTATGATAAGCCGTCGTTCGTCGATCGTTTATTGCTAAATTATGTTCATGAGAGTCATATATCAAAAACGCCTTTAATAAACGTGGATAAAGGAGTAGGCCAAATGAAAATATGCCTTATTACTAAAGCAAAGAGTTTTTTTTCATTTGTTGGTTTGGCACATATAGCCATATACCGTGATGTTTAAATAAAAATTAAGCGAAGTGTCCAAACAAAACAAACACAAGTACATACCTATGTCCCGTCTCCAACATAATCTTCTGCACGAGACTGTATCCGTTGCTATGCACGCCGGTAGAGGGCAGCGCTAGTACTACATCGCCCGCTCTGATCTCCTTGGAGCGAGGTAGCTGCTTCAAGTTGTCCACGACACCCACAGCGAACCCGGCCAAATCGTACTTGCCTATGTCGTACATTGTCGGCATTTCGGCTGTTTCACCACCTGACGACAATGAAAACTTGATACATAGAATAGATTTAATCGAATAATAACAGTTTCATTTACGATAGAATCTTTCAGTTTTAAAATAATCTCCAAATTTTGTTTTAGATCCAAGTAAAGTAATTGTGCGAAAATTTGATGTTAAAACAGGCATCAAAAACATTACCCTCCTTTTTGGCAGTCGGGTAAAAATAAATGCCTTAGAAGTGCCATTTGGTAGAAAAGTTTGAAAAAAAAACGGTGTGAAAAACAGGCAAGTTGCTTATAATATTTATTATTAATTTATTATCCTACGTAATATACTAACACAAAAGAACACTGCTGCAGCTGACAATTTTCAAGACAAACCGCAATGTCATTGGCCCCAATGGTGCGTATACTCGATCATACAAAACTCACCTAAGAGAGCACATCCAGACAGCTTACACGCATCAGCGATGCCCCTAACGATGGTAGTAGCGACGTCGACCTCCAGTCTCCCGCACGCCATGTAGTCGAGAAAAGCGAACGGTTCAGCGCCCGCGCACAGAATGTCGTTCACACACATGGCGACCAGATCCTGACCTAGAGTGTCGTATTTGTGCATTAGTTCTGCGATCTGAAATGGAAGAGACGTTATTAATAATAATAAGAAGCACCTTTATCTCTCTTCTTTTATACCACGACGGTGGCAAATAAATGTACGGCACGCTTGATGACACCAGGGAAATCACTCTCTCTGCTAATTGGGTAATACACGGAGCTTATGACGACCTTTCCAACTGTAGAGAAGTTTGAGTTTTCTATTGCAATCGTTGAAATTCGTAAAATAAAGAGCGAGTTTTTACTTTTAAAAAAATCACAATAATATCAGTCAAAATTAATGTCGAACTTCATGCAAGTTCATCATCGTCACAAACCTGTAGACATAAAGGGATATGATTGAAGACAAGTCTCCCTCGCTACGAATTCTTACCTTCAACTTAGTGCCAACACCATCAGTCCCCTGCACTAACACAGGGTCCTTCAGACTGGGGTCCATAGCGGACAGTTGGAACAGCCCGCTGTAGCAGCCCAAACGTCCGAGTACCCCGCGGCGGTGGGTAGCGGTCGCGATCGGCTCGATCTGTCGTACGAGGTCCGCTGCTGCGTCGATATCCACGCCAGATTGGAGGTAGGATAGACCGTTGATTCTGGGTAGATATATAGCTTTATTAACTTTAATACGAGCATAATGATATTATCTATACTAATATTATATAGCTGAAGAGTTTGTTTGTTCCGTTAAACACGCTTATCTCAAGAACTACTAGTCCTATTTGAAAAATTCTTTCAATGTTGGATAGCCCACTTATCGAGGAATGGTATATAACATCACGCTACGGCCAATAGGAGCTGAGCAGTGATCAAATAAAGAACAATGGAAGCGAACGTTAGACTTCTAGTATGTACTTATCGCTTTGCCGCGTTGAAATTGTTGAGGGCAAACCCAAGTAATTGAAGTTGTATAATTGATGTAATTACGTCATGTCATATCTTACAAGAGCTGAAGGTGTGGCTGACACTGGCTTGGCCACCATCGGGGATTTGTTTTTAGTTGGCCGAGCTGGAGAGAGTCTCCCCAGATTGGCCACATTTCTATCTCAAGAGCTAGGACACCTATCGAAGATTTGTTTTCTCCCAGAATTAGACGCTAATTAAACACCAAATACCACATTTGGTCGCTCCTATTTTAACATTGTTCCACAGGTTAACAAAATGAGATTGTAGGTTTTTAGTTTTAATAAATATGGTTACTATTTCTTGGTATCAAAACGGTGAAATTAATGGTTTCACTATTATTCTATTTTATACATTTAAAATGTATTCATTTATTGGTTAATTTGTTTACGGAAAAAAAAGATTCAATCAATAAATAATGATATCAACATGCCATATTTTATTAAAGCACTATTTATTAACAAAATTATACAAATACAAACAAATATTACGTAAAATGCAAGCATTACATAAAATAACATACAAAGGGATGCGACCGAAATAAAAACAAAACATTACAAAAAGCGTTTATTAAAAAGACAATCCAAAAACAAAAGCGGTTATTACGAGATTCTTACTGTGTTCCCTCCATTATGCATGCTAAGACAAATAAATGCAATAGATCCCTTAGTGGAATGTAATTATCAACCCGTTCAGAGCCGGCTACATGCTGAAACAAGATTATTTAATCAGATCTATATATTGTTTATTAAAGAAATGACATATAAACATTTTACGTATCGCATGCGATTTTACAAACATGCAATTCACGGTCTCAAATTACACCCGGTCTCAGAAGACAAGTCATATTCTGTTGGTCATAAATTTGTTTGGACTACATAAACCACCAGAGTCAAGCGGACATTTTTTGAAAAATCCACCAGATATATTTTTGTTAATTAAAAATTTCACCCAAACGAAATACACATTTAAAAATCTTATCCGATTTAAGATTCTACTTTCACACATTTTTCAATTTCCAAATTCTTCATTTATAATCAGCTGTAGCGTGCTAAGTCGACGAGTTATTAATTTATTATATAAAAGATAGCCATATTATTTATAATTAATAACGTCATATAATTGTGCAGATATAATTATTATGTAACCGTTTATAGTTTTAAAACGTGGGTATTAAACGATAAAATTAATATCAGTAAATACGTTATATGTCATATATACAAATAATATGACAAAACTAGTCTTTGAAATTATATATAATTATATATTACATATACATATAATAAACATATTTTTTATGTAATATTTATGACGTCGTTTATATCGTTTTTAATACGAAGGTTTTCAGGGGATGTAAAAGTAAGGTCAAGTTTAAATATTTTGTGACGTAAAGATTGTTGTTATAGCATAATTCTTTGAGGCAGAGTTTGATAAAGGGCATTAGTAAAATTCACGGGGTCAATGACCTCGTGTGTTGACAACGCAACAAGAGAGTGTGCTTGAACTTTTGAGTTTTTAAATCAGCTGCTTTTAGTTGTCTGTTTTAAACATCAATATAATAAATAAAGTGTTTACATACAAGATTACACATTTACACAAGTTTACTTTTCTATATTTTTTAAACTTCATAATCATACAGTTCAATGACGTAATAGCCGCAATAGCGCCGCGCCGCCTGCAATGACCACCCGTATACTTACGACTTGTAAACATATCGTGGCGGTAGCGTGTTCCTTCCACCCAAAAATACAATTAAAAACAGTACAAAATAAGTAATACAAAGTGAATTGTTATGAACAATATACAATACATACTTGGAGAAGGCTCTATGCGCGATGTCCTTGCGGTAGTGTGCGCCGGGGAAGTCGACGAGCGCAGCCGCAGCCGTCGCGGCCGCCGCCGCCGGCCGCAGCGACTGCGCACGAGCCACCACCAGCAGCACGCGCCCGCCCCACGTCACCAGCGAACCGTTGGCGCCGCGGGACACGCCGCTGTGGAACACCACCACGCCGGGGGACGACTGCACCTGCGACAGACCTGCACAAAACAATACATAAAGAACCAGCACTTGAACATGCTCACAAAATCTCTGCAGCTTACGTCATATCATTGTTGTTAACTAAAGCTCGATCCTCACATTTACGTGCCGTGGTTGGGAAGTGGGAAAAAATACCATCGCGTAGTTTTTATATGAAGTCGTTCATACACGTCCGTGTCCGGACCAGCAACGGGGTTTCAACCCGAGCAGACGCTGTGGTTAAACGGACACGGCCTGGTCACGTCCCAGGCACGACCCTGATATGTGGATAAACCTTAATTCGTTCTCCGATATAAACGACAAAACAAACACTCAAAAAATTTAACGTAAACTTACGATCAGCAATGTGACCGTGCTCTACATTTAAATGTGTTTATGTCTGATAAGTTGATAACCTATTCAGAATTAATGTCAAATTTTTGACATATTTTTCATAAAACTTCCTTATATGCCAGTGGTGCGAAAGAACCATTTTTCATTTATTTTCCAATATTGTAGCAGATAACAAAAATTACATCTTAAGTAAAACAAACTCACCGCTAATAACACATCCCTTGGTAGACGTCTCGGGGTATCCCTTAGACGCGATGACGACACCGACAGCGGAGAGCTTCGTGTTCCAAGTCACTTGCATTTGTTTGAGTGTGCCGCTCACACACGCCTGCAAGACATTATAGACAGATTTAGAATACTTGGTGGACAAGTTTAGTGATGTCCAGGGCTTTGATTCTAAGCTGTCGGAAAGATTCTGTCCAGAAACGTAATTATTTTAGCACTTTAAAATATTCATTACGGACCACCGAGACCAACCAAAATGAGAATTGCTAAGTAGTCAGTAATAGTATTTTTCATCAATTTTCAACTTTCCATCTAAGGTTTGAATTGACGTGCATTTCTCAAACTCGTCCCTGATAATTCACAAAATCACCTGAGACGTACCTTCATAATCTTGTAGAGGTCTGATTCCAACAGCGTCATGAGCACTTGAGTCTCTGGGTCTCCGAAACGACAGTTGAACTCCAAGGTCATTGGACCTGACTTGGTCACCATCATGCCAGCGTATAGTACACCTACAAACAAGGTATAAACGTTTGGTCAAGGTAGAATTGAGAGGGTTATTTATCAGGAGCTTTTAGAGGTATGAAACCCCCATTCCGCCAGTTTTTGAGCCCATGTAATAGGGGGCGCGCCTAGCAATCAACCGGGCACATGTTTATTTTATTACTAGCTGTCGCGCGGGGGTACCCAGGTCATATTTAGCGTGATGTTATTTTAGATATATGCAATTCGAAACAAAACAATTGTTAATACACCCTCAGTCAGAGATCATCATTATGATTTTATCATTGTTGTCAGTATAAATTAATATATAAAACTATTACATGTCCAATATCTTTCCACTACATGTGACCTATGATGTAACCGGTGCCAAGAACCAAATATTAAAAATTTCTTTAAATTATCATCATTTTAATCTTTTACGGAATGCCTTGACAACTGCAAAACAGTGAAACAAACAAAACGCAATACTAAACACAATTGCTATTATTAATATGGACTTTATCAACGTAACGACACGGTACATTATCGAGTGTATTATATTGTTAATTTAGAATGTTTATTGAGTATTATCTTGTGGTTGTTGTTATAAACAATGATGGGTCATATGTCATTGGTGTACGTAATTGAAGTCGTCCTAATGAGTGACGTCAGACAGTTTTTTTTTACTGTTTCCAGTCGATAATTCGATATAAATATGTGTCGACAATATTTTAAATTAATTACACCATACATTCTGTTTTAATTATACCGAAAAGTAATCACTAATCATGCCTTTTCTTTTATACATAAATGTATGGACGTTTAAGGAGAAGTTTAAAAATCTAAGAGTCTCAGCGGAGACGCTGGTTCGGGACCAACTATTTACCATTTTAATTCTATTATGTTGGAATTATTTATCTAAAATCGTATCTTTCATAGCCAATGTACCAGAATTCAAATGTTGATTCCTTGACGCTTGCAAGTGGCGCCCTCAATTATAGTACTTATTATTAGCTCAGGTAATAAGAGAAGATAGATTCTTGAGAACTAGCATTATTCTGAACTTTTGACTGATTTTTTATAAGAGTTTTTGAGGGCGCTATTTCATACGGTTAAGAATCTTAAAGCGATCTTTGAATTTAATCAAGAAATTCAGATTAAAGTCAAGTTTTTAGCAGTTAAGCACTTTAGTGCAGGGGTTCTCAAACTGTGCGCATTAGAAAGTAAAGAAGAGCGTCGTGTGTTGATCATCTTTGCCATTTTCAGTAACTTTCACTTGTTAGCTAGGTTAGGGCGCCAAGACAATAATGAAATGTAACCCGTTGTCCTACATGAGCGGCAAACGCGACAATGCGACGCGACGCAATGCGTAAATATCAAATACTCGTTGTGAGTACTTGTGTCCTATGTGGTCTAGTGCGAACTTATTTTTTACGGGACCTAGCGTGAACTGACAGCTTGAATATAGGTACAGTCTTGACATACCTAATAAGGAGGGCGTTACTGTGCTGCAAGTGCTATCAACTATCAAAATAGTAATATGTCGCGTCGCGTCGCTTGTCGCTTACGTAGGACAACGGGTAAGTGTACCGCTGAATGAAAAACATTGGGAGCCCTGCTCTGGTGGATAAATGGCGATTAAAAAGAGTGGCCTGAGTTTCTTGCCAAGTTCTTCTCAGAGCTCAACCTTGTCAGTGAACTGGCCGTAGGCAAATTTACTGACACCTTTTTTTGGCTTTGTATGACGTTCATAAGTATCATGTATGTGATCCAAATGAATAAAAAGATTTGACTTTGACTTTAAAGACTTCGTAATTAATCGATATTTGAAGACTTTGTGAAAGTCTCAATGAGCTATAGATACAAGAAGCTGTTGTACAGTTGTTGTCTATAATTATATTATCTATTGTGACCTTTTATATACTACTGTGGACTTTTGTGTTCATTATTATGCGGTTTCCTCAACATTATCTTGCTTGCGTTACCATCAACTTTGTTATTTAACACTAATATGAATTTAACCCATTCTTGACCGCTGTGCCAATTTGGGAACACTTAATAACTGAGGGTAGACAGATAAAATGTTTGACAAGTAACTTTGTTTTGTTATATTTTTCGATAGCAGGTAAAGTTTTTAATAGTTTATGACATCGAATTTTACTAATTAGTGAATACTTCATTATATTTGGATCTACCGAAGTTTGTTAACTCGAGGACCGTATAGGTTAGTACACTATTTATATTGTAATTCATTGTAATTACATAATATCGTGAATTTTGTTATTGTATATAATAAGTAAGTATCTTATACACCAATCAAAGTAACATTTCTGCAGTTACATTTCTTGTATGCCAATATATATCCCTATAAATATTGGTGTGCCAATTTTGGTTCAATGGCTACAAGTGTACTAAAAATAAATACATTTTATTTACAGATTCAACATGCATCGTAAACAATATTTTACTAGCAGAAATAACTTTAGAGGCTTGGAAGAGGCTATTATTGCAATAGCAGACAATAGTGATGATGGCTTGTATGTATAACAAAGGAATGGGGGGGATTGACGAAATGGACCAGTCAATATCTCTTTCAGATGGTTGGATGGATCTTTGGTATTCACGGCAAGAAATGGTCGTGGGTTTTGTTTACCTACATGATCGACATGGCCATGTGAAATGCATGGCGACTGCATGTTTTTGCTAAAGAAGACCCTATGGACCAATTATTATTCCGCCGAAGTGTTGGCAGATACTATTTACGACCTTCGCCTCAACGATGTTTGTCTCGACCTTCACATCCAATGTAGATGGTTTACAGTGAGATGGTATCGATCATGTCTCCAAAAAGCTTCCAAAACGTGTAAGATGCACTGTGTGCCATATTAGAGGCCGTTGGTGGTGCAAGAAATGCAAGAAAGCCCTTTGCATAGATAAACCATGTTTCGCTAATTATCACACATAAGAGGCCATTGTGCCAATTTGGGAACACCCCTGTAAAATCGTGAAAAATGAAAATTTTGTTTTTTTTTTCTATTTGATTTACTTCTGTTCTTGTCTACTTTCAGTAAATAAAAAAAGTATTCAAATCTGTTCACTACTTTTCATTTGGCCACTAATGGGTTAATAAGATTGAAATATTAAACAAGCTTAAAACCTATCTCTGTTTTGTGTAATATTCTATCTATTGATCGATTTAGCTCAATAAAATATTTAAGTTTGTGGGCTATTACAAATATTCATAAAATAATAATGTTAACGCTAGAATAAGTTATTGAAGAGCTGGGAGCTGGAAGCGGCCCTTAGAAGGCCCCATACGTTTCCGCACGAAACAACATAAATTCATAGTCCGCATTATTGTGCAACTACAAAACCCTACATTGCGCGTGGCCTGACAAACATTTTGTTGATTGATTATTCAAAGAAACAGGAGAAAGGATAACCTTTCTATATCACAATTCTGGTATGATACGAAGATGTTAGATTGGGGACGTTCAAAAAAAAAATCGAGAAGAATTATTGTATTAATGTCAAAATATTTAAAAAAAATTCGATATTACTCGTTCTAATTCCGGAATGAGTTGAGTTCGGAATTCGGAATTACGAAATGCCGGATTCTGAAATGCATACCCTAGAGGGCATCCTGCTCTACGTTTGCCGAGTCGCTGGACCCGCAGTTTAAGTTATAAAAATGGCGCTATGTAAAGTAGTAGTTCGAAACGGTTGAAACTACGACACAATAAGTTGGTATATAAAAGTATTAAACGCTTCATTACGATAAGGAGGGTTATGTCATTAGAGTCATAAGATCGCTATTGTTGACCGAGACGAGATGTATGCAATCAGATAAATAATTTACAGTATACATTTATTTACTCTTTTAGTTCGTATTTACTGAATCTTTTTTTTTTTTTAATAGTTAATGAGTAAACCTAGATATTTGTTTATAAAGGAAGTTATTAATAATTATGTCAATTGCTCTTTTATTTTCAGTTTTTCCGGCAAAATATCTCTCGTCAATCTGCTTTGTTTTTTTTTTTTTTAATACCACGACGGTGGCAAACAGACTTACGGTCCGCCGTGCAGCAGCATATTTGTATAACCTCCTCCCTTTTTCATTATATTATAACCATTTATTTTAGATTATTACATTGTATATACTAGCTATTATCCGAGGCTACGTCTGCATGTAATTCGTTTCACTCGACCAATTGTTTTTTAGGCTCGATTTTGTAATCCTCAAATTAAGTTTCAGATAGCAGATTTTGGAATTTTCCATCCACAAAACTAAAAATGCTTCAATGTGTTAAAGAGCTAGATAACGTTATTTGTTAGGTATTTATCAAGCGACTTATCTGAGAATGGAAAAATCGACCCTTCCGATTCAACTAGAATACCATCTTCTCATTATTGTTTTTCCAATTATTGTATTTGTGCCGCAAATCAGTTGGACGTTTTCAAAGTGTATTTAACGGACTTAGAAACAATTTTTATGATTTAAATATAGATTTTCAGAGAAATAAGCCTACTTTTCAAATAAACACTTACCAACATATTTGATTCCCTCAGCCTTAAGTCCATCTACAGCTCTCTGCAACACCTGTTCCTTGACATCCAAGAGTTGATCAGGCGTGATGAGTGGGCACGGACAGTAGGCACCCATGCCTCCAGTGTTGGGACCCGTGTCTCCGTCTCCAACGCGTTTGTGGTCTTGCGCTGGAGGCATCATGGACACCGTCTCACCATCCGTGAATGCCAAGATCTGGAAATGGACTAGTATTATTTTTGGGAACTCGTTTGGTGAAATCATCATCGAAAAATACGTCATTTCGAAATTTTGCGGTTGGTTTTTAAAATTTTACATCTTTAATGCTTCTTTCTCTTTGTAAGGCATTTGGTCTGGCCTGTTGGTCTAGTGGTTAGTGACCCTGACTGCTAAGCCGGAGGTCGTGGGTTCGATCCCCACCCAGGACAAATCTTTGTGTGATGAGCATAAAGGTTTGTTCTGTGTCTGGGTGTAATTTATCTATAATATGTATGTATTTACAAAAAAAAAAAGTATATAAGTAGTATATCAGTTGTTTAGTACCCATAACACAAGCAAATATAATTGCTTACTTTGGGACTAGATGCGCTGTGTGAATGTAGTAGAATATTATTTGCAATTGATTTATTATAACTTTCATAGGAAAAAATCAAATACAACTTAAATACAAATGTACAATTTAGACCCCTAATTTTGCATCGATGGATTAGGATTGCATTTTCGCGAATTATTAGCGTTGTGCGAAAAACACGTTAAAATGAGAGTTTTTGTTTTTTAGGGAAGATCCGATATGGATAAGTTAGGCTAGAAGACTGAGGCGGGGGCAACGGAAGCTTCCACCTCAGTCTTCGTGGTTTGTTTTTTAGACGATTTCACCCTTGTCTATTTATTTGTGTATTACTAGAAAATTCGAATGATCAAATAAATCATCCTACGACATCCATACAACCATGACCTCTAAATACATTTACGAACAAACAACGTCATGTTATTCGCAGCAATTCCGAACGTTTATCAATAAAAATAACTAATTAAAACATATCGCTAACTTATTGACTCCCAACGGGCGATGAAAAAAATAATTTGAGTTTTATTAACAATTTTGTGTTGAGTATTGACCTTAGGGTATCACACGCTAGGTCCACAGATACGCAAGATACTAAGTATCGATTGATATAATTCTAACGACGTTTAAATTATGTACTTTATATATACTAATAAATAAAATTGAAGTGTCTGTTAGTAATATCTAACTAGCTAGCTTTGTAGAGTAGGCATAAGAAAATACCTATGTACATTACATATAACAAAAACAAACTTTTAAAAATTTTTATATGTCTGTCCGTCTAAACAGACAGACGACTGTTTATTTGAGTTAAACTCCAACTCTATCAAATGAATTCGTCAGGACGGGACTTACAGGCGGATAGCTAATGTCAGAAGGAGTAACTTAGGCCACCTCGATTTTTTTTTTAAATCAGAGTTCGTGATAATTTATAAAAGAAACTACAAAATTGCGCTACTAACTACATGCGAATGAAGTCGCGCACAGCTAGTTATTGACTATAATCAAATGATTATTTAGAAGAGCCACTTACCGAAACCTCATCGCCCTCTAATAGCTCCTCAATAACAACAGTTTCACCAGCAGAGCCATGCTTAGCGTCCAGAAGGATCTCGTCAACAGCTTTGCAGGCCTCGTCTTTACTGCTGGCGACTACGACGCCCTTGCCAGCCGCCAGGCCCGACGCTTTTACCACCAGGGCGGGGAACGGAGCGCTAAAATTTAAAAATATCACGCTATAATTTGACACTTTAATTAGCAGCTTTGTTGGTGTATGTTCTAGCACTTATTGGTTATGGACACAAGATGAGATATTAGGGTTGCTACACATATATTCGGGCCGGCATAAATCGGCACTGCCGTTCGGTAAAATCGGATATATGTGGATGAATGTTCGGGAAAAATGCCGCTCGGCTTTGGCTAGACTGAACTAACTGGATCGGCACAAAATGATTAAAACCGAACAAGAGTAGTAATTGCTTCGGGTCGGTAATAATTTTATTTATTTCTCTCAAAAAGGTTACAATGGTATACAAAATTGATGTACCTAGCTTTAAAAACGCAGCAATATGCAGATAAGTGTAATCTTAAAATTAAGTGGAGAGACTATCGCAAGGATGCAAAGTGCAAATAAACAGTATAAAAATAAATGTCTAACGACATTGACATACATCCTGTGCGTGGATAGATATTGTAAGAAAAACAGCTTCTCATGAAGATGATGAAATACTTATACTAAGACTAATATGTCCCACGTATTTGTCCCTATGACTGTAAAAAGTGGCTTACCTTTGTATACTAGTTATCGATAAAATTCACTAAGATCATTTTTAGGCGTTGCATCTTAAAAGACAGAGTAAATTACGCATTCACTTTACTGGTATGAGGACGTGTAGTGACGGATTTAGAATACATAATTTCACTACCCCATTTCAACCTGTAGGTCTCCGTAAAAGGCGACTAACGGAGTAACTTTAAGCAGACAAGTGCGCTGCGAGAAAAACCAAATTCGAAACAAAACCCTATACCAACACGTCTGGCCAGCGTGGTATAGTAGGCTAAATTCCCCTCACAAAATTTGGAGACCCGCATCCAGCAGGGGGACGATTATGGGTTGTAATAATTACTGGTATTAGACACCACAGTACTTATTGTACCGTTTATTATGTACTAGCTTCCGCCCGCTGCTTCGCCCGCGTGATATGTATTTAATACCTATAAACCTTCCTCTTGAATCACTCTATCTATTAAAAAAAACCACATCAAAATTCGTTGCTCAGTTTTAAAGATTTAAGCATACATAGGGATATAGGGACAAAGAAAGCGACTATACTATGTAGTGACTAGAAATATACAATCTATACTAATATTATAAAGCTGAAGAGGTTGAATGATCACAGAAAATACTGGTCCGATTTGAAAAATTATTTTAGTGATAGCCCATTTATCGAGGAAGGTTATAGGCTATATAAAATCACGCTACGACCGATCAATAGGAGCTGAGCAGTGGCCAAATAAAGAACGACGGGAGCGAAGCCCCCACGACTTGTAGTTATACATACGAGCGTATATTAAGTATAATTATGTAAGAGGTCACTAGAACTTAAGGTGGAATGGCTCGTGGCAAATGGAGATAACATTGATGCTGCGCAATTAATGTATCTGTTTACTACATTAGTTGCGCATTTATACTAAAGTAAAAAAATAAACATTGAAAATAAAACAACAACGTAAGATTAGAATTTGCGTTTCAATTCCAATCCACAATATAAAGATTCACGAATTTAACTTTTAAACTGAGATATATGTAATAGTCCCTGATTTGTACAATACTATTAAGCAACATGGTCGTAGTATCTAGGTAATCCTCTCGCAATACAAAATGTCTAACAGCAGTAGGACTACAGAAAAATAAGGGATTTCGAGAATAAATTCAACACGGCTGTTATAGCGATAATCAGCATTCCATCCTGCTTGCTGTCCTGTCCTGGCCGGACTTCGCATTTCTACTTTATCTAGTCAACTACTATAATTTTTCTAACTACATTGAATTTTAACTCTCTCCATACCTCCTTTCAGATTATTCGGCTGTATACGTCAGAGCAGCTAGACCTAGATATGTATGTTTAAAACATCAAAATTATTCCAGTTAATCACACGATAAACTACACTGCTAAATTACTGGACATCTTTCATAATTACACTTTACTTACGTATTAATAAACTCCTTAGCTGCAGCAGCATCAGTGAAAGACTTGTACCTCGCCGTAGGAATCTGGTACTTATCCATGAAGGATTTAGACCAATCTTTGCTTGCTTCAATCTGAGCTCCAGCCTTGGTAGGCCCGAAGCATTCGATGCCAAAGGTCGTTAGTTCGTCGACGATACCAGCGGCTAGAGGATCTTCTGGTCCAACGACAACTAGGTCGATTTCGTGCGCGTTGCACCATTTTGCAATGGCCTGAAAAGAATGAAACACCATTTATTACTGGTATGATTTATCGTACTAAATAACATAGTTTTTCTTTCTTCTTCTTCTTTTATTTGTAAATAAGGGTGTTCAGTGAAAGAATATCGAATTATCCATCCAATTAAATAGTAGTACCTATAGTTTTTCACTAGATTAGAGCAGATTACGTGGGGTGGAAATTATGCAACTAAAAAACGTTTCAATTACTAATGCAATTACCATTGTTTAAAACATCTTATGGGACATAAACAAACGAACACGTAAGGCACATGTGGTCGTTTCATGGAGACTCACAGAACCGATAATATGTTTATTGTTACATTAGTCTATCAATCCTGCAACTTAGTTACAGGAACACACTCATCTCTATTTATTAAAATTGCACTCCATTCTAATTTGCACTGCAATGTATTTAAAATACGATCATCTGTCGTTAAGTGTCATCAAAGCATAATATTCTACTTGGCATTCAGCTTGAGTTAACTATATTATACCTCGTCTGCACAAAGCAGAGCTTCAGGTCGTCAAGTGAACTTGCTTCACCAAGTACTTAACTTCTCGATACGAAAGTTACTAAAGGTTATCGCCTGCACGAGCTCCTATTCAAATCTATAAACATTTACTCTTTGTAAGGTGCATCCATAATTATCTATGTAATCATTTGCATAACTAGTTATTTCAAGATAGAAGTAGATGAAAGTGAATCTTTTTAGTCCAATACTGGTTCACAACTGATTTTAGAATGCTACTAAGGGTACAGCATAACGGAACTTACACTTTCCGATATTCAGCTGTTTTTTGCTTAAGCCAGATTGTAATTTCTAAAGATGTTGTTTCAGTATAATATTTCAGCGATTTTGAAACGTTGTGGCGTGAGTTGTATAAACCGTGAACGTATTACCAGGACAAATAGGTACACTTTCCTATATTTATATACAAATTCCTTTATAATGCTGGCAGTTGGCACATAGTCGTCAAATAGCATTGGAAGTAGCGTAGAAAGGAGAAAAAGACGCAGTATGGCAACATTTCTTGTTATACCGTCATCATACCTACCCATCGCTCTCTCATTCGGATTCACTTCGTGCAGAGAGTCGTAATTAACTTTATAGTTCGTGTAGAGCAGTGCTATGAGCAGAGAGCTAACTTTTAAACTTGAAACATGTAAATCCAAAAGGGCACATGTTCATTAAATCATTCTGCGCAGTAACTATTGAACTACAAGTCTATGATCTCGAGAACTGGTGAGATAACGCTCGCTTTTACATAAACTAAACTTCTACCGTCATATCGCATGTTATCATTAGTCATTGACATACAACGAGCCCACTGGTCACTAGTCACAACATGTGGGACATACTTCTAACATACTAGAAGTCGCGTAGGGCTTAGCTCCCGCCGTTCTTTATTTGGCCACTGCTCAGTTTCTATTGGCCGTAGCGTGATGATATATCCCAAATCTTCAGCGTTCCATTTGATCCGCAACAATATCTATACTAATATTATAAAGCTGTAAATTTTGTTTCTTTTTTTGTTTGAACGCTAGGATCTCAGGAAGTACTGATCCGATTTCAAAAATTCTTTTAGTGCTGGATAGCCCATTTATCGAGGAAGGTTATAGGCTGTATAACATATCGCTACGGCCAATAGGAACTGAGCAGTGGCCAAATAAAGAACGACGGTAGTGAAGCGCTGCGTGACTAGTCAGTGTATAAAAATAGAAGCTGACATGCCGAAAGAAATGTAATCTAAATTATTATTAGGCCTATCAATATACCTACTCGTTTCAACCTCAAGTAGGTACCTACAATAAATTTCCTAAGCATATGACTGGGATGAGTAGCAACTAACTGATAATACAATAGTCCACGTTTCGTCGGAGTGGAAACAATAAGGTCATCGACATCATATCAAACAGGAGATAGGTAACAAGTTAGAGATCATACGAATCAAGTACTAGACAAATTATTGCAAGATAATAGAGTAGCAACAGATATGAAAGGGATGTAGGTAGTAGATATTACATTGATGCTACCACTGAGTCCTGAGTGAGCATACATTGTTTTTGGAACGAGTACCTACTATTATAGAGAGTTTCTGGACTCAACGAAACAGCAGACAAAATGACAAAGCATGATGCACACATCATCCTTGAACACATTCAGAATATCCAAGAAACATGCAGTGAACAGCTTGCTCTTTAAATTAGATTCATAACATTGAAATTCTATAGGTTACAGAAAACGTCTCTCTACTTGTCTTGAAAGGCAACAAGATATCAGAAATTTTAGGCAGTTATCAAGTACGTATTACAGCTGAACTTTGAATGTTATGACTTACGATTATTACGTATGATTTAGTGTCTATACTTTTTAAATTGTTGTGACGTACAGATACAGTGTGTTGCTAACAGCCTATTACTTTTTTTAAGGTTATAACGGAAGACATAACATAACTATCACAGCCAGATTCATTATTAAGTATTTGTGAGGTGTATATTGGGGAATCGAAGCTAAAAATTCAAGTTCAAAAGTTGCATATTACTAGCATTAAATTAAAGATATTTTAACTAACTTTTAGTCTACCCGCACTATGGCCAAAGCCGCTTGTTGCCGGGGTTTAAAAAAATTAACAAACACAAAGTGCACGCAGACTTGTTCAAACATATCTATGATCACACAAATATCTGTTATGGGGATAGATTTCTGATCATGATACGACCACTAATTATTATAAATGTAAAGATATTACACATAAATTATTTGGTTTTCCAAGGTTATCACTGTCCAATGATTAAGTTACTGTTAACCTATTCTTTGCGGATGGCATGACAGGTATGCTGTTTATTATTTTCCTGGGTGGAAATTGGCACCAGAGTTATTATTATTATTTTTGGTATAGCACACTAGCAGCTAGTTAGCTGATGCGTGTATATCAAATAGTTTGGAGATGTTTTCCTTATCCAATCTGCTTTTGAATGCGTTTAAACTGGGAGCCATGACAACACTTTCCGGTAGTCTGTTCCATGCCTTTACGACTCTGTTAGGCAGGAAGTTTTTCATTGGTTTCTTATTTGATGTATTTTCCCAAAGTTTTAGTGGATGACCTCGTAGATGTGTATTGTCATTTTACATGTACATGTCTTTAAGGCTGGGCACATCGTAATAGTCTGTAAGGATTTTGTAGGTCTCTATTAAACTTCCCCTCTGTCTACGTTGTTCTAGTGTGGTGAGACCAAGGATCTTAAGACGCTGCTCATAGGATAACTTACGTATAGGACCAATCATCTTAGTAGCTCTTCTCTGTACGTTATCAACGAGTTTGATGTCTTTTTTAAAGTAAGGGTCCCAGACTACATAAGCATGTTCAAGGAGAGGTCTTACATAAGTCTTGTATAGCTTGATAAATGTTTGTGGTGTGAGACACTTGAATGCTTTACAGATGATATAGAGTTTGTTTTCCTTACGATATTGTGTATATGGGTTTCCCACTTGAGGTTTTCTGTCACAGTAACTCCTAAGTCCCTTTGCGATGCGACTGGTGTTATTTGCTTTTGGCCAAGGTAGTATACTTTATTTTTACCAATGTGTAGTACTGTGCATTTATCAATATTTAATGTTAGAAGCTATTCCTGGTTCCAGTTAATTATATTATTTAGGTCATGTTGGATGGCTTGACACTGTGTTTGAGGGTTTTCAAAGAATTTTATATCATCAGCAAAAAGTGAGTATCGTAGTTGTAGAGTGTTCTTTAAATCCGTGAGATATATGATGAAAAGCAATGGACCGAGCACCGAGCCCTGAGGTACGCCACTGAGTACTCTTTGAGGTCTCGAGAGGACTTCCCCAACGCGCACACGTAATGTTCTGTCTGAGAGAAAGTCACTAATCCAGTCTAGCAATCTTCCACGTATGCCAATGTGTTCCAATTTGTGGACGAGGCGTTTTAAGGGGACTCGGTCGAATGCTTTCTCGTACTCCAAATAGATAACGTCTGTTGGTATGTCCATTGTTATGATTCTGTGTCCAATCATTTAAGCAGCTAAGCAAACCGAACTTCCTGGCATAAAACCATGTTGTTCATTCAGGATTAATTGTTCTTGTGTTAGAAATAGTCTTATATGATTGGCGATTATCTTTTCCATGGTTTGCACAGAACGCTTGTCAAACTCATTGGCCTGTAGTTGACAAGTAACAATTTATTTCCTTTCTTGTAAATCGGCACCACATTGGCCATTTTCCAATCAAGTGGTACTATCCCATCGTTTAGTGATTTGTTCATAATTATCGCTATTTTGTCAATGAGAGCTTCTGAGCATTTTTTGAGTAGCATTGACGGAATATCGTCGGGTCCAGTAGCTGTAGTGTCGTTAAAATTTACCAATGTCTTTCCCACCAAATCACCAGTAATATTAAAATCTTGAATGGCATTGATAACTCTGGGAAAATTGACGTTTGGCATTGGTCCATCTGGTTCGTTCACAAAACTCAATTTAAATTGTTCGGCAAAGACTTCAGCACTTTGCTCAGGTTTCATAACTAGTTCATTGGACCCACTTTTTATTACGTTAGGAATACAAATTTTAGAGTTAAGCTGTTTTCTAATATAAACATAGAAAACCTTGGAACCTGTAGCTATGATGTTGGATTCAAATAACATTCTTCTGTTTCTAGAAAGTTTTATGATTTTGTTATTGACTATTCTATATTCTTGGTAGGACTTTTCATTTGGATTGATTCTGTACTTGGTCCACAATGCTTTTCTATGTTCAGTCAAGTTGATAATTTCATTGTTGATCCAGGGTTTGTTAAGTCGTCGTTTGTTGTTTATGACCTTTTTGGGTATGTAATTCTCAATTGAGGACTGAATTTCGTTTTTAAATGAGAGCCACATGTCATTAACGGATTCTTCAGCCATCTTTAAATTATTTTCAAAGTAGCTAGTTATTTTTTCATAATCAGCCCTGAAGAAGTCAAACTGGGTGGTTTTTTGGTTTTCACTATGTTTGGTTTTGTCATTGATTACTTGCATTGTAGCAGTGATAACTAAATGATCGCTTTTTCCTATTGGAGGGTGACACTCAACGTCACATATCAATGAATCATCATTGCAGAGTATGAGGTCCAACGGAGATTCTTCTTGGTTACGTTTTCTAGTGATTTGAGTAACAAGTTGATCAAGATTGCTGTTTGAGTACATATGAAGAAAAGCCTCCGATAAGCTGTCATATCCATAAATTTTTTGAAGAGACCATTTATCGTAAGTTGAAATCTCCTGCAATAATTACAGTTCTTTCTGATGCCGCTTTTTCAATTGTATAGAATAATATTTCACCTGATTTGAAAGTGAGCTAGATGGTGGCCTGTATACACATGCCATAAGTAAGGTGAGTTCTCTGTAGTGAATATCAAGCCATAGTGCTTCAACCATATCATTTTGATATGTATTATTAACTTTAGATATAACAGTAAAGCCATTTGTTACGTTCATAATATACACAGCCACACCACCGCCTCTTCTCTGACCTCTGTCCAGACGGTACAATGTATATCCTGGAATATTGATAATACTGCTTGTGATTGCAGAGTGCAGATGAGTTTCTGTTAATAAAATGAATGCAGGTTTATAATTATTAACCTCTATAAGAAATAAATCAAATTTTGCCATTAGGGATGCCAAGTTAGTGTATAAAAGACGCAGTTGTGGTGCTGATAATTCTCGCTAAACTTTGTTAATAAATTTAATGGTAAGATCTTTTTCACCATTATCCACTCTGTCGGCTAATTCTTTCTCTTAGTTCTTTCTCGAAGTTTCTTAAGTTGGTCTCTTTGGTAGGGCGTCATATGCGATTTGGCGCTAACTGATTTGGGTAACTTGTTTTTGTTCTTCAAAACATTAATAGCGACGTGTTTTTTCGCTAATACCACCTTAAGTGCACGGGGTTTATCAATGAGAGTTGAGTCACTTTTGAGATTGTCATATCTCACAATTTTTATAGTCATGTCACGAACTATTTGCTTTCACCAACATATTATAGAAGTTTTCGAAAATGGGTGTAGCAACTGATTGGTTAAGTGACGAATAAGATGCAACAGTTTAAGTAACTCAATTTTATGGATAGTTGGATACGGCAATAGTAGGAGGCATCAGACAGGTTGAATAGGTTTTTCATTATATTATATTTTATTTACGTGATAATCAACAGCTTACTAGTGGAACATGCCAATTTACACTTAAAAATATAATTTTCTTAATAGTTACTATAGCAGTTTGCATGAACAGAGAATGTGAATTCATAACTCAGAGAAGGAGAGAGAGGAGAATAGAAATATTCAATGAGTCTATGAAAATGTTTACGTTAATTTTATTATTCATCATCATCGTCATTTCAGCCTATTGCAGTCCACTGCTGGACGTAGGTCTTTCCTAACACGCGCCATAACATTTTTTCATTAACATTTTATATCAACCAATACATACATGACATACAAAACATATTGGCATCTCTTCCCGGTTTGTGAAATGTATTACTATAAATTTCTTAAGTTTTAAATATTTTAATCATCACAGTTACTCAAGATCCAAATATAAATCATTCTAGAATATGTTCTATACAATAACACAACATAAGTATAGTCCCTCTGATAGGGACTAATTGGATTGACAATATCAATTGACTCTTTCATCAATTATTATTATTGTTGTTACACAATATCAATAACATATCTAAGTGCCGTATGATCTAAATTTAGTTTTGACAATGGAAGCTACATAAAACAACTTTGCACCGAAATTATTTGGAAAAAAAGTTGCGAAAATAAAAAGAACTCAAACTTTTCCAAACTTTATTCGTGTTGAAAATAACTTTATTTAAAGCCAAATCAATGCGTCCTAAATACGCGTATAAATGTTTTAATTACAATTCTAATAAGAAACTTACCGGATAATCTTTGATGTTCAAGTCCACACACTCAACTTTTTCTGTGGTGGAAATGCCGACACTTCCAGGTGCACAGTATACTTTCTGCACAAAAGGCGAGTCGGCAATCTTCCAGCACAAAGCGTGCTCCCGACCGCCGCTTCCAATCATAAGAACATTTCCACCAGACATGATTTCGTGCTTATTTATTTACTACTCTAATAACCAAATAAAACCTAAGAATCACGTGTCGAACTCAGTTAAACTTATTTATAATAAATCTAATTACTATTTTAAAGTTTATATCAACAGCCGGTACAACTTATTCAGTAAAACGGCGTATAATTAAAGAAAAACATTAATTCTTATTGTAACCAGCCGTCTCCGACACGCGCAAACTTTTAAATGAATGACGTTTTAGTTGATTAGTTGACGTTGACGGCTGATATTACGTTTAGTTTTATGTATCGGTGTAATTCGTTTTACTTGAATATATACTTCTTGAGTGATGGATAGAGTGATTTAACACAGTACCTACGTCATGAATTAAAGATTGATAGCGATCGATGTATCGGTTAATAATAAATACCTAACAAATAAATTAAATTGTGTATATATTTTAAAAACTGTACAACGTAAATTTAAATTAGGAAATCCAATAGGTAGGTGAAATTTTCATTTTACATTCAACAATGACTTGTACCTAAGTAATTATTCTAGATACCTTCATTAGCAACCCATTAAGTCCCATCGTCCAATTATTCTACCTACTTCTTTTTATTATTGTTACTGTACGACGAAATGTATAATACCTACTGCTATAGTCCCAGACTCCCAGTGGTAAAAAATTGTGAGAAATTTCTCTAGTCTTTTGGAGAGTAGATGGTACTTAGAGTGGACATATTCATGTATTGAGGTGGTATTGAGGGGTATTTTTGATAGGATTACGTTCCCAAATAGTATTATGGTGCATAAGGGGCAGTACAATGTATTCAGGGTCCCTTTTTAGGGTACCGTTGCCAGAATAGCAAAAACAGAACCCTTATAGTTTCGTCCTGTCCATCCGTGCGTGTGTCACATGCATTTTACTCGAAAACTACAAGATGATCAAATTTGGAGAATACGTAATTATCTTGTGTGAGCCGCTACTAGGTTTGGTAGTTAAATAATTAAAATAAGCCTAAACTAGTATGGTAGGCCTATATGGATTAAGCTTAAAATACACCTATTTCCACACATTTTATTTCCCAGAAAATAAAGTAGGTAGTATCTGGCTTATGGAACCAAAAGTTAAAATCGGCACGTTCGTGACGACTGCATAAATGTTTGTTGGGACACTCTTGAGACTAAACATTTTAATTTGTAATTTATACTCTCATATAGACTATAATAGTACATTTTATCTTTCTGAAAGTAGCGTTCCATTCTACTCATTTCTTTTAAAAACCAAATATAATTTTCTTTATAATTCTGTATTTCACTGTTAGTAAAGGCGATAGTCGTCTTTAATTTCATTTAAATTTTAAAAGCTAATATATCTTAGTAATATATTATCAGTAATAAAACATTGCGAAGGTAGGTTATAAATTGAACGAAAGGAGTGATGGAACGGTTCAAATATGGCGAATTTATTCGTTCTTGTCATTTTGCTGTGATGCTTGCTCGCTGTATAAAAACTTGTATTTTGTTGCTATAAAATGGCTGACACCGGACTACGTATGAATTTTGCGGCCCTAAAGAGGGCAGATCCATACGCTAGAGAAATAATCGACAGTGCTACCCACGTTGCGCTTTATACATTCGAAGAGAACGAATGGGAGAAAACTAACATCGAGGGTGCTTTGTTTGTGTACAGTAGAAATGGGGAACCGTACCATAGTTTAGTGATTATGAACAGATTGAGTACCAATAACCTAATTGAACCCGTATCGAAAGGAATAGAATTGCAATTGAAGGAACCTTTCCTATTGTATCGAAACGCTAAGTGTCGCATTTACGGCATATGGTTTTACGATAAAGACGAGTGCGTTAGAGTTGCCACAAAGTTAAATTCTCTGATCAAAGACTCGATGCCGATGAAGCAAACTCCTGGGACCGGTGAGAATATGGCGCAAAATGCAGTGTACAGTTCATCAACACCATCGAGCGCGCCGGTTGACATATTCAGCATGTTGAGCAAAGCCCAGGACGATTTCAATTCTAACAAGGGAATGGTTGCCAACAAGAGTGATTCGACGCCGTCGCGGGCGCCCGACATGACGTCGCAAAGTGTGATGGACTTCTTTGCGAAAGCTGGCAGTGGCGCCGCTGCACAAATGCCCGCTGTGTCGTCTTTACCGTCGCCAGGCATATTCGGACCACGTCCGACGGACGCTCGGGAGGTACCGCAGCTACTTCAGAGGCTTATGAGCAATCCCGCACATTCTGTAGAACATATAGAGAAACAGCAACGCTCTGTGACGCCTCAAGAATCGCAAAATTCCAATGGGAACTTGAACTTGGACTCTACAATGAGACAAAATTGTGGATTTCCATTAAAGTCAACTCCAATTGATAAGCAAACTCAGCAGAGGATACCAGGCATGAAGAAAGGTCAGCTGGACCCGAGTGATACTAATGGTATAATACCACTCGAGAATGAGTTGAATTTGATGCATATATCATCACCTAAGCCTACATCTCCACTGGCTACATACTTGAATCAGTCACAGGACATCAGTCACACGGTAAGCTCTTTTAATGGTAGCAAATTGGAAGAGATAGGAATGTACCCACTGATTGACTCTGTGTCAAACCAGCAGAAGCCGGCGCTGATGCCTCCGACTATGTTCACTGCTAGTACTGGAGGCGACGTCCAGCCTTCCCCTGAGCCTCTCACTAGAAACCAGCTACTTCAAGCTTTCAATTATCTCTTGAAACATGATGCTGACTTTGTGAACAAATTGCATGAGGCTTATGTAAAATCCTTTTCAGAAAAGGCATTTTCTGTGTCATAAAGTTCATTCTCTTGTAAGGTGACTGCTTGTCGACAGTTGCTCCTTAAAGTATAAAATGTACAGCCGTAATTTGAATATAAACTAAAGCAGTATAAACTGAATCTTCTCGAGAAATGTTGTGTAGACCCTCTAGTTTTGTAGTGACTCATTCTTTGGAGTATTTTTAAATAAGTTTTAAGCCTTTGACTGTAACCTGTACAGAGAATGAATTTTAGTGACTTACTTTCTAGTTTGGACAGATCTTGAAAAGATCCCTTAAGCCGCTATTTGTGATATTTATATTGGCTTCAGCTTAAGGTTTTATTCAAAATCTAATATATCAGAACAATAAGTACCTTTTGTTTAGTTTTAACAGAGTTCATTGCAATAAATAAAACATGTGTATATTTTGAATGACAATACTATGACTAACTTGACATATGCGCTTTTCTAAAAGATATTTTTACTGACATTTGTTGCATTAAAACTTGAGTAAGATAATTTTGAAATATAAATATCTTTTAATGTTATAAGGACTGCAAAAGTTTGCTATATCTTTACAAGAATTTATTCTTATCCATTACAGAGTAGGCATCAGACTTTTTTAGGTTTTATTGTATGTTAAATGTTTTTATTTCATGTAAAATTTTGTCAGTAGCTAATAGTAAGATTTGTCCCTGCTTTTTATATCTTATTTTTCAGTAAATTTTAGTATATGTATTGAATGTTATACAAAAAATAAAGACTTATATACATAGATACAGGGGAAATCATAATTGGTTAAAAATATTTTTCTTTAAAGATGTACAATTTAGTCACTTGTTTAGGGAGAAAAAATAATTTCGTAAGATATATTTCTCCTAAGATCAACTTTAAAGATACTAGGTGTTGTGCTGTGCACATGAGAAAATATAAGTTCAATAAATATTACTTGGAAAGTGTTACACATGACTTAAGATTTGTCTGAAGACGAAAATGTCCATTTGTTACTTAAAATTAAAGCACTTTACCAACTGAAGTCACCTTTCAGATACGTTCGACTTATTCTAAGATGCATGTATTAAAACCTATTTATATTTGTTGTAAATCATAAAAAAAGTTACATTTTGAAACATCTCATAAATTATATACCATCTTTGTGCTTGTACACCTGATGTTAATGTTACCTTTACAAAAATAAAAGTTGAAAATTGGAAAGCCATATATTGGAGATAATGTTAGGTGTTTTGTTAGAAATAAGGGAGCATAGTGTTTCGACGAAAACTAATTTTGGCCTAGATACATTGATTCTGTATATATTATTAGTTTGATTACACCAGTGTTACTTTTTGAAATGCTCCCAGCAATCCCGTCTGACGTGTTATAAACAAGTAGTTCTGGCGATAAGTTTTTGACAATTTTCAGTTAGAATTTTATCATCAAAATAGTCTCAAATTAAAGGGTTCATCGAAGTAAGTTGTTGTATTTTATTTCTGATAACCTTTATTTGTATTAAGATCCCCGGTAAGTTGATTAGATAATGTTACTTATCAAATATAACTGCTGGTGACATATGCCCAGTAACAGTACTTGTTCAAGTTGTTCATGGGGATACTTTCACATCAAAAGTTTTACTAGAACACCTGTGGTAACGTAAGGGTTGCACACTAACTTAGTTGTCGTGCAACCCTTACGCTGAAAGTGCGATTTCGTGTGATTGGATGTTTGTCCAACCCTAACCAGTCGTCGAGAGTTGCGCAACCTAGCGAACACTAAGGTGAGACATACCTACCCACCTGTATGTAACTGATACTGGCTTTTTAATACAAAAATAACTGTCACTACATAATTAGTCGAAAAATTTACAAACAAACATTAATTATCTCACACACAAAGTGCAACCCCATACTCGAAACATATATCTATAAACTACAAAAACATTTCTCACGTAAGAATCGAACCCAAGACACAGCAAGGTGAGCCGGTTATTTGCGCATTGTCGAGCAAAATTTTGACGGTTCGACCATGCAGCAGGCGGCATACACCACGCCCCGTCGTGACCAAGCTCCGTTGAAAATGTTTCCAGATGGGCCTACAGGACTAGTTTGATGTTTCTTCCATGATCTCTAACTGACGCCGGCTGCGCAGTAAGTAGTAAACACGTTCAGACAGTTTTCTCGTTGCGGCAATACTGAGGAGCGTACTTGAACATGCATGTTGCAACATGGTCGAGCATCAAGTTTGTAATGAATGGTAGTCAATTAGAAAAATTTTTCAGTAGTCTTACAAAATGCTCTCTCTCTTATCTCTGCTGTTGGTGTGCGCTGAGCCTTAAATATTACAAAACAAAAAGAAAACATTTTTTTAAATCGATTTAATATTGCTATATTACAAATCGCTTTTTGAACTTTGAACAACCAGTTGAGACCGTAATATTACAGTATTCAATAATGGCATGTCGATGTCACTCATGTTTCTATAATAACAGTAAATATTTATCAAATTTTATAGCCGAGTTTTTAATATTTTAACTACAAATTATTTGTCAAGTTATTAATAGGTGCCTTTGGAAGGGTTTTAGATTTTATGTTATGTTCTAAATGAAAATATGAAAACTCCCACCTCCGAAACTTTCATCAAATCAATTCCCAAGAAATACTTAAAAATACTGTTCGTTAATTTATTGCAGTTAAAATATTATAAAACGGCATTGTATGAAACATACGTTTTACATGGAAATCTAGATTGGTTGATGAGTCCTTCCCTTTCGCTATGTCGATATTTACAAGATAATAATATATGGGAATATTTTTAGAAAAAATAATAATTAATTCTGCTTGTGTTGCATTTGGTAATGGTATACATTGTGCTATGCGTTTTGTGAATACAATAATTACATTTTTCAAGCATTTTGTATGATAACATAAACAAATTGTGCTTATCTACTCTGAATGTGATACTGCCCTGTTTCTTCACTGGCTGATAAGTGTCTGATAGCCTATCTGAAACTTTAGTGACATATTTTGATAGCTGTGTTCGCAGTTTCGGGTCTGCCTAAGAGAATTAAGACAGGCTGTCTAGCACATAACTTATATGCTAGACAATCTGTCTGAAACTCAGTTGACAGATTTTTGACGTATTTTTTTCATATAAAATCATGAATTAACGCTTACAAGACACTTATGACTGCAAGTGGTAAAACAGGGCTTAACACATTTGGCGTTTCAATACGATCGTTTTTTATATTACGCGTACACCTTTGTAACGCATGCGGTATTTAGAATACAAGCGTAAGAACGCCGAATGTGCCGAATCCATTCACTGCCAACAAAGCAGGCTTTTAAGTGAATCTTTTTGGCTTCTGACAAAGATTTCATTTGTTTTGTTTCCGACCAGTATATTTAGCCAATGCGTATGATGTTTATCATACAAAATACTTGGACAATCTCCAAATATAACTTTTACATAGTTGTCAACAGAAAATTACTTTTAATCTCACTGTAAAAGGAATCACCCTGTGAATTTCAAAATGGAACTATGATATGCTACGGGTAAAATATATTTACAATGAATTAATTTGCTTTGGGTGCCTCTTGGGGCACTAAGTGCTTGAAAGTAAATTAAAAAGTAACTTTCTTGTTTTAATTTATCTGTTTTGTATAAGGGAAACACGTGTTGGTTTATTCTCAATACAACCGACAGGTATTATGACAAATCAAATTGTGCTTTTTAGGTAAGATAATATGAGCGTATTTCGTTTGTCGGTTGTAGCAGAACTTTGCGTTTAAAAGGTTGCTATAAATGGAACTTTATTACTGATAGAATATTGTTCAATTTCAATAATCCATTGAGACGTGAAGGATGAATTATTTTTCCGACTTACAAACCAATCGTGGTTATACCATAGGATATTAATGGACATAGAACTACTAACAGATAAATATTATTTTATTGTATCACTGTCACACAGAATTCATCCTTTACGCCTCTAACCAAGGTACATAAGTTTCAGTAATACAATATCATTTTACGAACACCAGTTCAAATATTAAATTGTGTGTGTGTGTTTATAAAACTCAAAACAGCCATTTTGATTTTATATAATGAAAAATCAACCTTATGGTCTAGGAAATAAGTTATTAAGGTGCAACTATTGCATCGTTATTCAATACACTTCTGATTTATATAGAATGACAATTTAGTAACAGTCCGGTCAAATAGCAGATGTGATTTTTGTAAAAATAAAAGCCTTTATGGGACTAATAGATGTGCAATTATTGGTATATTTGGTGAACACACAGATTGGGCCAACACACCCAATATTGGCCGCACACTGTCTTCCAATAAGTTTAGACTTATTTTTTTAAATGTATGTGCATCATACAATTCCCATAGCCATATTATCTTTGCAAAAATACCACCAACGAGGAGTTCTAAAAGATTATATTTTCTTTATTTACTAAACCCTATTTATCTCAACTATTTGGTTTTAAAAGAACATTATTTCTATATAGAAACAATTCAATATTTATAAACTAATCATATACACGATTTAATGGGATTAAACTAAGAAGACTTAGCCGAGTCTCGACATAGTAATTATAACATGTTTTAAAACTCTAACTTTTTGCTGGCTGTAAACGCCCTATAAAAAAAAATATTCGGCATTTATAAAGTAGTTATAAGCTTTTGCTCGCCATCAAACGTGATTTTTTTGTATGTCTGACACGGCTTTCTGCAGTAATGACGTCACAAGGACGACGTTACTGTGCTTCAAATGCTATCATAATAAATTATGACATAACAATAGGACAGCATTTAATTCGTCTGCACAGCTATTGGTGTCAGATTATAAAAGAAAGGCATTAATATCTGAAAGAGAAGTATTGTTCTGCTAACAAAAATAAGGTAGTAAAACCTTTTTTTGTTGGTTGACATTCTTTTTTAAATAAACCGTTTACAGTAGCAAAAACTAATCATAACTGATTCGGCATACATTTGTACCTGATAGTTTACTCGTATGTAACGTACACTATCCTATTGTCATTAAGAGAGGCTCACAGCGTGTGACTTACAAGTAACGTAAGGGTGCGTCAACATAATTCGGATTACACGCCGGCGTGAGTGCACCCTTAGTGATTTGCCGATTTTTAAACAATCCAGTAAAATCTTACGAATGAAAATACATATTAGTCTCATATTAGATTTATTTAAAAACTTAAATGTCCGTTACTTAGATTTTGGTTGAATTAATCTAAACGTAATAATTATTATAATGATATATATTTGAAAATGGAACAAATTAATTGGTTCGTTTCTCTATGGCCACGTCGAGTGTAACACGTTGCTTTGTTATATGTATATTACCAACATCAATAATGCAGCATTGAAAAAAACCTATATTTTCTACTAAGTACATATTATATTTAAATAGTTATAATTATTCTACATCAGTTGAGAATTACAATTATTTTAAAGTGAAAAACGAAGGTTGATATTTATTTCGGTTAAATTCAACGTGGCCAGAAGTTTCGTTTCTGAACGAGCTTCCAGGAAGCAAAACATTAAAATTATAACTAAGAGATCAACATTGCGCGTTCAAAAATAGGCAAATCACGCTCGACCGTCCTTTATAACAATTATTTACATAAGAATTTTTCCATTGAAAGATTATCGATTACCTGTACCAATGTTTTATTATCTTTAGAACAACGCGGGTGACAATAGCCGACATACTGAAAGTGTTCTTATTTTAGTTACAATAGCTCGTAATTTTGTTTGCTCGTAAAATGTCTCTAATTTTTGTTCTGTGCCCTGATTCTGACTCGTCGGATTACTCCCGGATCGTAAACTTTTTCCAATCTTAGAATGACGTATTTTTGCATATATTGTTAGAAAATAGTTTCATCATCATCATATCAGCCCAATGACGTCCACTGCTGAACATAGGCCTCACCTAATTTCCGCCACAACGAGCGATTTTGTGCCGCAAATAATTAAAAATTTAATAATAATACCGAAAATAGTTTACCATAGAGAAAATTAAAAATAGTTTTTTTTTATCTTTAAATAAACTGACATTTCCGGTCGAAAATATTCCGACAGCTCAGAATCAGAGGGCTGTTATTGTATATATCGGAATGTGTACCAGAGGTAGGTTATTGAAATAGTTATGAATTGTATCCAGTGTTTGGTCGAGTTTGCAACTACTGTGCATTATTGCTCATTATGTGTGAATCACACTTTTACTCAGTACAGTATGTGCACTTGAGAGTGAGAAGCAGATAGAACACGTGATATACAGTCAGCAACATAGCAGCTACTTTTGTAGCTGACTGTACCTTAACATTGTTCTTTTTTAATCTTACTCTTATCCTTAAAGCGGAAGTGAGATAAAAATATATATAAAATAAAAAAATAAAATATTGGTACAAATAATCCTAAAGTACTGTTTGAGCACTGCACCCCACTTTTGTTCGATAAACAATTTAAAACTAAAATTTAGCACTCAGCTAGCACTTTTTTGACCTGGCAATATTTAACTGTCAAGCTTTGTGTTGCCATATAAAAGGTTCATAATGAAGAACGATAATAAGGCAAATTAATATTCTTTAAAACAAAAGTGAGGCGACTAGATTTAAACAAAATGGTTTACAATTGCAAGCTTTGATTTTGGTGGGTATTACGTCTAATGATTGGCAACATTCAGATATGGCTACAGTACATTTTAAAAAGGACTTTATTTTAAGGAGATTAAGTACTTTTTGTTTGATGTATCCACATTAATTTGTATCTAGTCTTGAGTCACATGATGAATACAAAAAACTTGTATTAGACTATTAAGTTTACTGCGCAATTGGAAATGCGGCCTTATTAATATAGCACTAAGTCGCAATTTCATTTGCCAGTCATTCATCATATGGCGGCCATAAGGTAAGTGAATATAGCCATACCTAAAGGCTCCTAGCAGATAAATCTAAAATAAGATATGATTGAATACAGGGCTGTCTGGAAACGAGTACATTTAGAAGTATATTTAAAACTATCTAAATTAAATTAATGCCGACTGACCGATTCTTGTTATGAAAAGATATTCGTTAAAATTACTTTATTGCTTCATTTGTCGGTAATTTTTGATATTTTTTTTATTTCTAAAGTTTATTTTGTCCCCTGAAACCAACATAACAACTATTTCCCAAAAGGGGTGGGTAGAAGTCTATCACATAAGGTTCTAGGATATAATGCCAATCCAGAGACCGGTGATTAGATTAATAAGAAACATTGATGACCCAAAAATACTCAATCCAGTTATCATACCAGAGTAGCGCTCTAAATTATCAATGTCTGAGAAATTAAAAAAAAAATTACTTGGCCGTAAGCGATAAAAACGACGATTTTATGTATATTCGTTTATCGTCAAACAAAACGGCAACATTCAATATCGGAAATACTAAAATTTTCTATCAAAATTCACAACGCAATTCTTATTATAAACAACAAGTTTGACCTAAGTACCATACATAAATACAAACAGTCAGTACATTTTCTGAACTAAACATTGTCAGTTTCGAGACAGCCCTAGTGCAATAATGTGTGACGTTGTGGCTATCTCGCTTTTCGCTGTAGGTGCGAAAGGGACAGACTGAAACAACATCCAGATGTGGCCCCACTGAGATTGACATTTACTCTAGCTTTTACACACTTTCATAAGGCAAGGGGTGTCTAAAGAGGTATGCAAGAAGGCATATACTTCAAGGAATCACTACTACCGTATCACAAGAGTATAAACCATAAAATCCAGTTCTTCATGTAAATGAACACATTACAAATAATTAAAGATACTAATATTTGACTAAGTTAATTGGGACCTAAAGAGAGACTAAACGATTCAGAATATGTCATGGAAAACTCAATGGTGAATTAAAAAAAAAAACAATAAAATTACTTGATTTCATTATTATTATTACAACGGAATAATTTTGCTAAGAAGTTTCGAAAATTTGAACACATACGTAGATAAAAAGGTGAGACGCTAACCGCTCGGCCACAACCTGACCGGGTCTCTCTTGAAAACAAATGTAATATAAAAAAGTTGTTCACATCGCAGCCACTCGTGGCATGCCCTAAAAAACTTCTTACATTTGTTTTAAATACGTAAAACACGGCTCGGGTGAGCAGTCAGCTTGTGTCCGCTGCGTAACACCAAGCTCATATTAGGAACATGTATCCGCTCGCAGTGAGGCCCCACCTATTTCATTCTTGCACTTACCTATTTTATATAACACAAAATGAGCGTTTTTAAAACGCTTCCGCCCTACAAACGTAGGTAACTAACAAACGTACACATTTATGTACATTAACCCCAGATAATCACTTTTATTTACGTAAAAACAAACTTAAAAAAAAAATTCAACTATATTAAATCTATATGAATAGAAGCTGAATCGCCTAACGAGTGAAAAATAATAAATAAGATCAGGAGGCCTGTGGCGTCCATCATTTGTACAAAAGCCGGATTTACATCTGAAAATAAAAGAAAAAGATATTTTATACTATTCTATACTAATCTAATAGATAATCTTATGGATAATATACGGCTTAATATTTACCTAATGGAACCTACCCATGGAAATTGACTTATAGACACAGTTAATCCGTACCTTACCTAATATAATTGTTACATGAGCAGCCTATATAAAGTCAATACTACTTGCCAGCACAGTAATTGAACTCTGAAGACTCTTTCCCACCTGATAAGCCCTGAAGACTTCACCAGGAAATACATTACTCATACACATTCCAATCCATTCAATTTAAAACTAAAAATCTACTTAAGGCTGCCTCTTTTAAATTGTTATTACTTTGAACCGGGAGTGTGTGGCTGGACCAGAAGTAGGAAGCTGGACTGAGAGTGGGAGGCTGGACCAATAGTAGGTTTCTGGACCGGAAGTAGACGGCTGGACCGGATATAGACGGCTGAACTGGGAGTAGGAGGCTGGATCGGGAGTAGCAGGCTGGACCGGGAGTAGGAGGCTGGACCGGGAGTAGGAGGCTGGACCGGGAGTAGCAGGCTGGACCGGGAGTAGGAGGCTGGACCGCGAGTAGGAGGCTGGACCGGTAGTAGCAGGCAGAGTGACGTAGTACGAGTGTACTTACCGGTGGTTGCTACCACAGACGGTGCAGATGTAAGTTCCGCGAGAGCACGGAGCGTACATCATGCGTGAAGCGCAGCGCGTCCAGCACGGGCAGCAGATTCAGCAGCGACACGTCCAGCGGGTCCGAGAACCACGACTTTATTGGTATCGCGTTATCTGTGCGTCACCAACATAAATCATTCGTTAGGCATCGTCCTAATAGAACGCGAATGCGCGATCATCGCAAGTTCGCGTTCTATTCGGACGATATCTTAAAATTAGTGCTGCAAGATCTGTTAAGCGAATTTGAACTCTATATCTATGAATCGAACTTGTTAAGTATTAACTTAAGAAATTAAACCACAACATGTGAAATCTAATGCCACATATTTAAAATATTTACACTTCAGCCCCTTCTAGTGTAGTAAACCAATTTAAATTATTTAAATTACTTTCAATAATTGTCCCATTTTGGAAATGTTTTGTAGATAAAACAAACGAAACTATAACAGGAAACAAACTTTTTTACTTTCAACTAACTTTTTATCTGAGCATATATTATATATTTTACTATAAAAAAAACAACCTATTACCTGGAAAGTCCCGGTACGCTCCGGGCGAGTTGTCCAATATGAACACTCTGTTGAGGTCGTCACATATAGACGACAAGTTTTTAGTGTAGGAACCGTTTTCCGCTGTGCAGTGTTGTCTGTCAACAACATGTAACAAATCAATAACTTGTACGTTACAAGTTATCACGAGGTAAATGTAATGTGGGGAACGTCTGGATTATAATTAGTTGACCATCATCAACAACTCAACCCATAAGGTCTTCAGCACACGGCGGGTCGGAGCGTGTGCCGTCTGCGTTGGAAGACACAAACTGGTTTGTTCGATTCACGGCGGTCAGCTGGCCCGCCCCGCTCCGGCCCGCCGTGTGTTGAAGGCCTAAACGTCCCACTGCTGGGCTCGGGTCTCCTCCAAAGAATGTGGAGGAAATTTAGCCTGCTAGGTATTCCACGATGGGTGGATGGCCCGATGTGTTGGTATAGGGTTTGTTTTGATTTTTTCTTTTCTCGCAGTGCTCTTATACTGATTACTTGATATCAGTTATATTTCTTATCTTACACCTTCATATCTTACTACCTCGGTAGCGTAGCGGGAGATGGACTGCGCAACTTTGGGTTTGATCCCCGGCACGTGCAATAACGATGTAGAACCCTTCTGTCTCTAAATTATCAGGATCAACCCAGATTTTGGAAATGTGAGCGGTTATGGCATTAGGCTGGTCCGTTTTACATTATTACATGGGACTGGATAGCTGATGAAAATTGTCAGTGTGGTGGACCTCTGTACTTACTCCTTTAGGGTTAAAAAGCGTGTATGTATAATATATAATAAATTTACATATAGGGAATATGTAAATTTATTATAGTATTTATCAGGCCAGGCGCACACTACAAATTTTTTGAATGCGTGCGACTTTTAAACTGCGAAATAAAATCGCAAAGAACTCGCTGAAAAATCGCGTCATATTTATTATCGCAGTGCGTGGATTGTTGTATATTTCTATAGTCGATAGATTTGAGATATTTTTATCGTTGTGCTTAGTTGTGTTTAGAAATTACAACGAAAATCCAGTAGTATTCACCTGTAGAACCGCCGTCGCAGAATACCTCTACCGTTGTCAAGTTTGTCGGCGACTGCCGCGCCGTATATCTCCATCGACGCAGTAAACACTACCAGCTCGTACCATTGTGATACCTGTAGAAGCAAACAATTTACTCTTATTATATGTTTGCTCCGTTAAACTATAGTATAGTTAAAATCTCGCTGCAGACTCGGTCATAAATCATTCGAGTGTTTCGCTCTCTTTCCCACTCACGGGCCTTATGGGCTGGCCACGCCCACACGTAGTCCTGTGCATTACTGCAGTCGATGAGTGATATCGATAGTTTTATATATTTATAAATGGGTGATAGAAATAAATACACATGTTTTTTTTATTTTATTACCAAATTTACTACAAAGCATTTTAAATATATAAACAAAAGAACGTATATATAAAACTAAAAATAGAAAATTAAAATTCTTCGTCTGAGTCATCGTCATCATCATCCACATGAATGATGAACTCTTCGCATAAATAAATGTGCTTTTCTTAAATCTTCATCTTGCAGCAAATCTGCATGTTCCAAACATTTTTGCAAATTTTCAATGGAGACATTGGAAACTTATCGATAATGGCCTTCCGCGCGCGCAACTAGCGCACATCCCTACTCCGATTATGATTTATGACCAAGTCTGCAGCGAGATTTTAACTATACTATAAGTACACGTCTCCATACAGCTGTGCGATAAGATGCACGTCTCCGCTTTTGTGCTCAATCTTGACCAATGCATCGAAATACAACGCGCGTGTTAATTAATAAACTTACCTACACTAAAAATGCATAGGTAATTAATATTTACAGTGTTGACTTGTCAGGAAATAATGCAAGTACAAGATGCTAATTTATAGAAAACACACATCTGTGCTATTTAACGTAAGAAACATTTTTCTAAAATATATTGTTGAGCAGTGGAGTTGTTTTGTTTAAAGAGATTGATGTTTATGCGCTGATGTAATTAGTAGGTATACAATCATACAGTAATGAGCTATTTTTATGTAACAGTCTTAAAAGAGGAAATTAATACGATTTCTATTATCTCGACGTTTGATAAAAATTGTTTTATGTTTGTGAGATATGTGTTCATTAATTTTTTACACGACACGGAAGTCTGCAATCCGACAGTTCTGTTACAAAATACGTTCTTATTCGTTTCGCAATAGTTCACAATTTAAAATGCCAGCCATGGCGACTTTGGCCGGTCAAAAGATAAAAATAAGAAAGAAATAAGACTAAATTTCTGGAACTATTCACAAATTTCAGTAATAATTATAATTAAACAAATAAAAAATTCCTAATTTTACAGAAATACAAATACGTTCAGATCCCATATTTTTTTTTTGTGCTACAACATTCACTGAAAAAATATAATATATAATACATTGAAATGATACTATCTCATCTATATATATCTTGTCAATCGTAAATCGTAACAGCTTAATCGGAAACAATGGAGATAGCGAATTAGAGATTCGTAAAGTTTGTTGTTCTTGTTTCTTTATAACTACAACAATCTAAATAATATCTAAGACGGGAAGTTATTTGACTATCACTAAGAAAATCGTGCGTTCAGTTCACACAAAAGACTAATATTTGAGTAACTACCTACATTAATTACATTCCAAGCGCAGCGTAGCACGGTCCTCAGGACCATGTGATCCATACAACAGAATCGCGCTGGATGCAACAAACTGTTCTATCGGAAATCTCATGGAGAGCCCTGTATCCAGCAGTGGACGTCTTACGGCTGATAGAATGATGAATGACGTTTTGTTTTAAGTTTGAGAGATAGCCGCGTGTGGGAGCTAGTCTATACTAATATTATAAAGCTGAAGAGACGTTCTAATCTCAGGAAATACTGGTCATTTATTTTAAATATTCTTTAAATGTTAGATATTCCATTTATCGAAGAAGGCTATATATTCCTTAAAATATTGTTAATAGTAAATATAAACAAAGAATCTCGCTAGAACGCTCACCCGACCACACGTGACGCATGCTAACCACATGTTTACACCACATGGTACATTTGTTTGCAGTATTTATATTTATACACGTAAATAAATGGACAAGTAGGTATTCATTAGAAAACAAGTATAGGTTAAGTTTCTACTAGTATAAAGACGGTTTTTATCACGGAAGTTAGCATGCGTCGGTCTTACGCAAAGATCTTAAATTTTACTAGTTACTGTTGCCCAGGGCTTCACTTCTGTCGTTCTTTGTGTGGCCACTGCTCAGCTCCTATTAGCCGTAGCGTGATTTTATATAACCTATAGCATACCTCGTTAAATGGGCTACCCAACACCTAAAATATTTTTTCAAATCGGACCCGAAGTTTCTGAGATTAGTGCGTTCTACCAAACAAACAATTGAGTATTATAATATTAGTATAGATTTTATTTAAAATCCTAGTCTGTCTGTGACATTGCAGGTGTAAATAAGTCCAATAATAATTAAATTATAACATTTAGCATTTCCTTATTGTTTGTAACATTGTATCGTGTTTTGTTCATAACTTTTTATTAGTTGGCCTATTTAATTATTGTATTGTATTTGTTATCCATATAATTATACAAACCCTATACAAACTCGTCTGGCTAGCGTGCTATAGTAGGCAAAATTCTCTTCAGATTCTTTGGAGGAGACCCGTGCCCAACATTGGGACGTTTATGGGTAGAAAAAGAATGAAATGAAAATTTTGTGTGATGTTTTACAGTCTGTAAATGGATTGCTGCACTATATTCTGCAAAATATTATCAGCAGTATTCGGTATTGAGAGGATGTCTTACACCTGTTATAATTGGACGTAGTTTAGCAGAAAGGACTCAACCCACACTATGGTCAAAAATGAGTTGTTTATCGCAAATAGGTCCTAAAGGTTGGTTCTTCCACTCAGCAAAAAAGATTCGTAATACCAATACCAATTTGCCCATAAGCGACAATATTTCAAAATATTCCAAATACAACATCATTGCAGCAATACACAAGTAAACTTTAAACCTCGATAACTCAAAAATGACTTTTTGTGGGTTGAGTCCTTTCTGCTAAACTACGTCCAATTGAGAACGCGCAAGCGACAATAAACATAGTTACGCACACACTGACAAAACTATACTGAGTAATAACAACATTTGACTACCATTTAATGTCTGTTTTTGTAAAGCCAACCTTTTGTATTTAAAACAGTTGAGAAGTATGAAGGGCCTAGCGGCTCACACTGAGCCGCCCGTCTGTGGAAGTATCTCCAATGTACAGAAGACTGTTGTTTCTGCTTGTGAGTAGTAGCCAGAGTTCATAAGGGAGAGAAAAGGTTTTAAAGTGTTGGCAACACGCTCGTGATGTCTGGTGTAGCATAGGTCCATAGCTACGGCAACCATTTTATTATAAGGCGGGCCACAAGATTTTTTCACGGCTGTGATATAAAAAAGAAAGATACTTACTACATCCAAGAAGTAATCGACATGCGGCCTCTTGTGCACAAAGAACCGCACAGGATGCTTGTCTATCGTGACCTTGAGCACGAAGTCTGGCGGGGTGCCCGGCTTCACCGTCGGCCGCAGCATCGCGTCGTGGTGCGAGTGGATAAGCGTCTCGTCTAGATCTAACACCAGCATTTTTCTTTTTACTAGACCTGCAATCACATTCATGCACATAAGCGATAGTGGCTGAATGAATAAGTGACGTGCTAAACACGCGGTCCGAGTTCGGAGCGGTCTTACCACGTCATCATCATCATTTTTTTATTAATGAGCTCACCTTATTTGCAATTTCTCAATGTATTTTATTTGTTATTTTATGTTAATAGAGAGGTCCCCCACAGTGACTGCACACTTCCTCGATCATCATCATTTCAACCTATAAACGTCCCACTGCTGGGCACGGCTCTCCTCCAAAGAGTGAAAGAGAAATGGTCATAAGTTGATATAAATCAGCCTTTAACAACAAGGGAAGGGATTGGTCAAAAATCGTAAAGCTAATAATAATTGGATACTTGCTATCTTTCACAACTTTATACAAGAATATTAAACATTTACTCAATAATACAATACTTAAGTTAAAGGATATATCAATCATTATTAATAGGACATAAACAACAAATGTAAGATAAACAATTGCAAACAAAATAGATTTATAAACATTGATTTATGTTTCCTGATATTTTATTGAGTGCTTCTTCATAAGTAAATAACTAAAACAAGATACCTAATTTATTTATTTAAACTATAATGTGCAGTTAAAAAAAAGCCAATAATAATCTTACAATCTAAACAAAATATTATGTTCAAAAATGCAGTTTAATAATTTCATTTAAATGCTGAAATAATAAAATTATTTAAATATAAACTAGAACAAAATGTTTTCAACACAAGCGACCGCCCATGGCTTTGCCTGTATGACCCTGGTATTGTGTGTCAGGAAATTCCAAAACCTCAAGCTTCAGTGCTCTTAAGTTTGACTAGTTAATCCTCAGGTCTGACTTGAAGTCTAAGCTAACCTAGGATAAACCAGCCATTCCGGGAAGAGACTGCGTATCGACCTTTGACATATATATTACTGTAAAGTTTTATCAAGATTTATTTGGAGTTCAGAAACCCATCCAACCTCACAAACTGTCACATTTATAAACGTAGCAGGATGTCAGAGTATTTATTTACGATACCTAAATTTTCATCTTTATCTATGTATAAAGGAAAACATAATAATATGAACAGCATTAATTATTATTATTGTTAAAATGAGGTTATGACATAATGTTGACATGTTTTATCAGATTACATTAGAAGTAACAGATGACTGATAAGATAAAATAACCTTTTACAACTCAATGGTGCTCAATATAATTACTAAATATTGGTATTAACAATATATATAAATATAGATATTAACCACTAAACCCCCCATAGACGGAATATGAGAAGCTGTTTATTTTCAAAGCAACAAGTAATATTTCGAATATTTGGATATTTACAACAGGGGTAGTTTTGGCCGCTCCTATGTTAAAGGTTAAGTAAATTCATTAACTATTATTAAAATGTTTGGATTTCAAATAAATTATTGAGTGTCCTTTGGTTTATAGGGGTAGGTGTTCATCATTTTTCAGCCCAATGATGTCCAGTGCTGGACATAATTTCCCTCACCTAATTTCTGCCAACTATGTGCAACTATCTGCAATTGTGTGCTGGGGATTGTTTGAGGTTTAGGGTTGCCGCTAGTTGCAGGATGCACAAAATCATTAGGTACAGATATTCATCATAGTCAGTAACCCATTATTGTCCCACTGCTGGGCTCGGGTCTCCTCTAACTAGAGAGATGAGAGGGCTTAGATCATAATCCACACATGCTGGCCTAGTGCGGGTTGCTTCAGGTATTATTAGAACCAAATTGTAGAGCAACTAAAACTTACTTTTGCTAATGTAAAACCCACATTTATTTATTATAGATAACTTTAATTTGACAAATTGTAAAATATTGAAAGTTTTCAGATAATAAGGCAGTATTCAGATAATGATAATTTCAGGAACTTGAAATGACTGAATTCATATCTCCTGCTAGGTCTATTACTAGATTGTATAAAAAAATCAATAATTAATTTGTATGGTGTATTCAATTAACATTATTGAGATAACTGTGGCAAAGAATCATGCAATATTTCATACTAATGTTACCCTTTTGCCACCTTATGGTAATAAAATGTAATTCGCCAAAAAGTAAAAACAAGTTATCATATGTTTTGGTGTTTTTATAGATAGTAAGTTATAAATATTTTATCAGCATCAATGTTAATCAGACGTATCTGTAGATAATGAATTATTTTTGTGAAAAAAAAAGTGAATTACACTTGAGTACTTAGTAGATATTAGTGCTTGTAACTTTCTAATTAGACATTGGCATAGTACCACTCGTTTTATTTTACTAAAACATGCACTAAATAGTTCAATTTCACTTGTTTGTATCTATAAACATTGTTTACCTTACTTTATTACGATAATCATAAATATCATCCATCTAATGATAATATTTACAAACTACTCATTGATCAGGTGCAAATAATACACTACATTTAAACAATACTTTCGGTTTAAATAGATATACTTACTCAGCCTGTGTCTAGATACGGGCGAAAGTGGATACATCTCATATTTGACGGATTGATATTGAGCCAACTGAAAATCAAATGCCACGTGAGACTTTTATGTCTGCGTAAAAACTTATAAATATAATACAATGCAGACATTATTATTTATATTTACCGCTCGATATTGCTTCTTAAACATATAACAAAAACAACTCCATACTTTTGATGCGAGCAGCATGAACGCGCGAAGGCCCATTTGCAACCGTTTCAGCATTTGAATAGTTTATAAAAAGATCACTATTATACAAATAAGCTTATTTTTAAACCACAGCGTTCGAAACGAGATCATTGACGGCGTAATTCAAAGCAAATTCAGTAAAAATCAACTGCCGAAAACATCTAACCCGCCATGACATAATCGACCCAATTCGCAACCATAAACAAGCAGGATTTTCCTTTTCTATTTGTCTATGTTCATAGTGACGCACCTCCTACAAGTGATCAAAGACCGGTTTTCATGTGTGAGAATAAAATTTTACGATATTGTCTATAGTTTTAATTACGGTTTATAGAAGTACGTAGTATTTTTGCTAGATGGCGCTATCTTTTTCTAAACGCCATCTCGTGCAAACACTTAATAAATAGTAATAGAAAAATAAAATTATTTTCATTTTTAACTCACTATAAATCAGAGTTAATCACACTGTTTAGAGAATTGTATGGATGGGCTTATGAGTCGCCCTCGTGCAAGATCTTCATGAGCCTGCATGAAATTAAATAGTATTTGACGCTGCTCATACTATACTCGTTTCTATAAAATTAAAATTTACATAATCAATCCCGATAAAAACAACATGAAACATTAAAAAAAAAGAAATATGTTATAGTACTTATAGTCGTAATTTTGTTTTAATAAAAGGTTTTTAAATAAGTAAGTCACTTTTCAAACAAATTTCTAACTTTGATTTTTGTTTTTAATTTCAAAACTAAGTAAGCACCAAATATTTACTACGTTGACGTTGGGTTTAACACTTAAGGGGGTAAGGACTTTTAGTATGTTTATCTCCTAACTAGTCCAAAATAAAGTACCAAAGTCAAAATTTCTGCTTTCGACATTTCCCTCCACAGTACCTTTTCGAGCACTTATTTAGGTACTAGACTATTGATACTAATAGCTTTCTACTACTTTAGAAAATTTTCTACCATTTTGTAACGTTGTCTTTAAACACATCTAATACTCGGATTCTAAAACCCTTCCGAGGAGTATCCGTTCGGATCTATGAATACCATTTTTGTTTCCGTCGGATCGAGTTCCTGCCTTGTGTCAAGCTATCAATTTCCGATCGTAAAACTTTCGGACGGCTTAGAATCAGGGGGCTCGGCTAGGGTTAATAATAATATTGTAATCTATCTTAAACCTACCACCTATAATAATTGTAAATTAATGAAGCAATAATAATTGAGTGAGTATTGAGTAACTTATACTAAGTATGCTACGGGGGAGAGTGTAAAAACAAAAAACTTTTAACCTAAAAAAATATTTTATTCTAAATGTAAAACTTAATACAAATGGTTATTAACTTAGGGCACTTTCAGTTAGATAAACAAAAGCCTGGTCCATTAGGCGGCTGTGCATCTACTCCTCGTCTGACCATTCGGCAAGCGTGTTCTTCAATACGATGATAGACCTCGTTAGGTGGACTGAGGTAGAAGTAGTTGAGATATTGATCTGCACTCCATAGTTTTTCTGCTACAGCACTGGTCCGGGGCCATACCCTGAAAAAGATCGTGTAATAGTTAAAAGTAACTTTTTTAATACGCTTCGAACTCTAATCATAGGTTTATATGTCAATGTAAAAATTATAAGAAACCTAACAAACATTCGAGTACATATTTTATATAATTAACTAGAAGTCTTTTGTTTGGCCTTTGCTCAGCTCCTACTGGCTGTAGCGTGATGTTATATAGTCAATAACCTTCCTCGATAAATGGGCTATCCAACACTTAAAGAATTTTTCAAATCGGATCAGTAATTCCTGATATTAGCGCGTTCGAACAAACAAACTCTTCAGCTTTATAATATTAGTAAGTATAGATAAACGGTCTAATAAACTTTTCATCGATGTATGTGTTCTCATGCTCTTTTCGATGCAGCCTAAGAGATAAAGAATATTTTTAATGAGAGTGAGTAGGTACTTAGATATTTTCAAGGCCTGACCAGACGACTTCCTGTAGCCTGTCATATGAAAAGTACGCTACTACTAAATATCTAAACAGGAAAATCTATTTTAAGAATATACCGACCTTGGCATCAGATTCCTGTCATCAACCACTTCTCCCCACATGCAAGCCTCACCCCCGATAATATTGTTCCTGTCTATATTATGTGCACTCTTAGGTATCATTCGTCGGGGATCTGCTGTATAGAAGTCTATCCAGTCTCCACCGCTAGAAAGATGATCTAAATACCAAGATGCGGAGTAAATAACTCGAAGTCCTGACCGTAGGATCTGAAAATCAATAACACTGATCAAGAATAAACTGCCTCGGTGGCGCAGCGGGAAGTGTAGGTATACGACTGCTGTGCAAGAGGTCCCGGGTTCGATTCCCGGGTCGGGTGAAAATGGTATTGGGTTTTTCTGTCATGAAATTCCAGTATTAAGATTTTCCCAGAGTTTGGTAAACAAATGTTCCCGGTTGATGACAATAGGCTCGCCTCCTATTTCATGGGACCAAACATAGCTGGCGAAATGTGGGTGTGAAACACCTCTGCCTACCCCTTCGGGGAAAAAGGCGTGATGCTATGTATGTATGTATGAATAAACTTAAACCAAACAAAATCATTCATATCAAATTTTTTGGCAGCAGTATGCAATAATTTAGTAGGTAGCTGGAGACATCTGTTAAGCCAGGTAAAGAGTACCCCACATATTTCACTTTCACCAGTGGATCCAAAAGGATGATTTTCCTGTCCTGTTAGTTTTAAGGTCAGCAATGAGTGTGTTTACGGGAAATGGAGTTTCGCTTTGGCTCAACCGCTAAGTTCCATACGTGTTAAATAGGCCACGAATAAAACCGTTATATTTGAAGGGCTTACAATGTATAGCGGCTTATTACCTTAGTAATTCAATAGCCACTTTGTTTAAGAACTGTTTTCTAACGGTAATTGGTGTTGAAAGCCCTTCATATCCGTAAGAGCGGTCCAAATAGCCTTTAGTTAATTGGTCTATTGGATTAAGTAGTAGATACGTTTTGTACATATTTTACATCTTGATACTTAAAGTGCTTTAAATGTAAGTATTGATAAAGACCAAAATGAATTATTATTAAGGAGGTAGGTACATAAATAATATATAGACAATGGATTGTTAACATACTTGTACCAATTCTTCAGGCTCCACACTCTTCCAGACTTGGATTAACGTGTCGGCATATGTTGCAGCTCCCTCATCAAAGACTTCCTGCGAAAACATGATAAAGGCAATTTAGTAGAAATCCACAGATAATCTAGAAGTTTACGACAGATTTTGTTTGCTGATTATGACTGCACGGTGGCGCATTGGAAATGTTATTGTTTGTCGAGGAATTCTTGGAAGGTATTACCGACGGATATGTGCCCGGTAATTGCAATATGGTTAACTTTCTAAGAAATATTATTTGAGAAAAATTTGGAATACTCGTAAATTAAATTTAGAATTATCAATTTGTTGTTAGTAGCTAGGTATATTAAATCGAATGAAAGAATTTTTTCCTAATAGGTTGTTCAATTTAGATAATCCATTATCTACATTCAGGTCGCGCCACGCCGCGGACAAATATTTTTCACTTATAAATAGTTGTTTCAAAAAATTTACATAACATTTTTACATACTTAACTAACTATATGAAATTTAAATGTGATAACATACTACGTTTGTCACGAAATTCCAGTGATAATGTGGAAATTTAAATAAATTCCATTCCTACATTTTATAACAATTTGCAAAACAAATACGTAAAAAAATAATTTTATTTATAAGCAGGTATATAAACCTACACAATATAACCATTGGCTACTGAAAACCAAGGCCCAATTCCTCTTTTTAATCCCTTCGTTTTCCCTTTCCTATCTATTTTCCTATTCAGTTACCTATAGGCAGCGGCGTGGTTGTTTACTCAATCATAAGAGACCACAACATGTTGGTAGGTACTCTCTGCCACTTCAGACAATTAAAAAAATCGTTGACGAAACTGATCTTCAAAGTTCTAACCACTTTACTTGTTATCCTGGTTATCTATGACAAGTATGGAGCAGTCATTTAACATTATACGAATAGTACGAGGGCCTGATGCAGCCTACTTCTGCTAAATAATGTAGGTACTAGTGATTCGTATGCCAATATAGCGTCCCTGTAGACAATATTGACGTACCTGCCATACAATGGGCTTCCTATTTTTGCTCAGCATAGGGAAAATGCGTTTCATGAAGTAACGATGTAGTTGTCCTGCACTAGATAAATTATGTTTGGTCATGAACGCCCTAATATGAGGGTTTGAGAGCCTGAAAATAAAATTTGTTTTAAATTCGTCGAAAACCTTTAGCGAATATTATCAATAATTAGACTTAAAAAGTAGATTTTGCTAGAATAAGACTTTGGGAATAAATCTAGATAATTGTCTAATTATGATACCCACAAGAGTTCATGGATTTCAATTACACATAGTATATAGTGGGCTCGGGTCTCCTCTCCTCTGTCTAGAGAGCTGAGAGGGTTTAGGCCATAATCTACACACACCGACTTATTGTGGGTTGATGTATTAGACATATCCATAGAATTTCTTCTAGATTAGATGGGTTTCCTCACGATATATATTCAATTTTCAATTCCTTAATGTAAACTACAATATCATGTTAGAAACCTTTTATAATCTCATAAGATTGATGATATTTTGATAAAATAGTGTAGGTTTTTCAGTATCACAAAAAAATGCGAATGCTTAGTTTTACGGAATCTTGCTAAATTCAAAACCAAAATAAAAGAATTACTTATTTAAATTATATTTTAATCTCTTAAATATCTTAATCTTATCCAAGTATTGACGAATTAAGAATACATAATGTCACCGGGGTCGTGACATTATGTATTCTCAAACCGCGGGTGTCGTAGAAAGAGACTAAGGGACGGAGTAACCTTATGCAGAAAGGAGCACTGCGAGAAAAGGAAAATAATAATATTATAATAATAATATTATAATAATAATATTCTACCACATTTACATAGCGCCTAGTCCCATAGTAAGCAATTATATTTGCTTGTGTTATGGGTACTAAACAACTGATATACTACTTAAATACTTTATTTTTTTTTTTGTAAATACATACATATTATAGATAAATTACACCCAGACACAGAACAAAGCTTTATGCTCATCACACAAAGATTTGTCCTGGGTGGGGATCGAACCCACGACCTCCGGCTTAGCAGTCAGGGTCACTAACCACTAGACCAACAGGCCAGTCAAAACAAACCCTATACCAACCCGTCAGCGTGTTATAAGTAGGCTAAATTCCTTCACATTCTTTGGAGGAGACCCGTGCCCAGCGGTGGGACGTTTATGAGTTGAAATATCTTACCAACAACTCATGTCGACTTCATCACCACCAACATGGAAGTATCTATCAGGGAAGCGTTCTTGCACTTCTTGGAATAATTCGCCAATCAGTTTGTAAGTCATATTGTTTGTAGGATCCATTGGCCCCAGGCCTATCACCTTACCATTACTGTAGCATTTTGACAAAATATTCGGATAAGCTGCACCCCAAGATATGGTGTGTCCTAAAAGGGAAAAGTGGTTAAAAAGCTTTACTATGTAGAACTACAAATATTTTATCGATAGGCAAAGTGTTTATTCATTTTAATAATACTTATCTACATATTAAAAGGCTAGACGCGCATTACTTAGGTAGAGTTAGGTACCATGGCGAATTTACTTAATAAGTAGGAATATAGGCATTTTGGTCTGCAGTATACAGGTCAAAATGCTGAAGTAAGTTAGGGTCAATCTAGATCCATAACCATCCCATAAATATATATCCATATATACCTAGCCCATTTATCAAAGAATGCTATAGGTTATTTATCATTATAACACTCGGTCCTCCGCCTTCCGCATCAAGTCCAGACCTTTTTCAGGTCGTCGGTCCACCTAGCTGGGGGGCGTCCGACTCTACGCTCGCCGAGTCGCGGTCTCCACTCTAGGACGTTTGCTTCATCATTCATCGGTCCTTCTGCAGCTGTGACAGTGTTATGGCGCAAGTTAGGAGAGGTCTATATCCAGCAGTGGAATGCACTAGGCTAAGATGATATGATAATGATGATTTATCATCATCAGGAGCTGAGTAGTGACCTAACAAAGAGACTACTAGTTTGAAACAAAGATTTTACAAATAAATTTAAGTTATATACTTAGGTACAAAGATTGCAATGTTTGTTTGATTGCAAAGTCTTGTATCGTCAATATTATCATTTCGCAATTAGGTAGGTACTTATAAATAAATATATTTGCCATTGTTTTCTTCACCCACTTTTATCGAGAGTTTTGTTATTTGTTTACAGTCCGATATATAACAAATATTAATAAAGTGGGTGAACTTTACGATAGGAATAAATTGTTATCTAAGTAGATTTGTTTTGTCAACATTCTTGTTTTTTATTGCGAAAATAATTATGTTACACAAAAATTCAAAGCCTACTATGCGAGTCAAATAATAACGGGATTGTGAAAACAAGACGCCATTTTATTTCCCATTTGAAGATAACCTCATAGCAGTCATAGCCTCATACCCTACAAGTAGGGTGTACAAAAAACGAAACACATTACAAGTGCATACATACTTTTTCGGTTTGAAGATCTTTATTTTCTGAATAAGTAGTAGTAGTAAGAAATAACAACAACAATAAAAGTATAACAATTAGAAAAGTAACAATAAAATCATTAACAATTAAATTAATACTTGTAACAAAATAATTTATCTAACTAAAGATAATTTTTTTTCCCTATTTTATTTCTGCTGGCTGTACAAAAATGTGCACATTCGACTGAAGTATGTGGTAAATGCTGGGTGTGCGATCCTATTCTTATTTTATTCGCATAGTACAGGCTTCTGCCCGCTGCTCCACTCGCTTGTTATCTCGATAAAAATAAGTAGTCCGTGCTCTCCAGACTATAATCAAATGTGTGCCAAATTATAAAGACTCCACATTTAAATATCTGTTAAAAAACCGTGTTATTTATCAAAGTCGGACCTATTAACAAATGGCATCATTGCTGTAGGTACAACATTTTTCAGAAGCAATCCTAACATTGTTATTGTTTCAAATTAGGGAACGAATAAACGGCACTATGCAACTGCATGCTTATAACGAAGTCAGAAACGCGAAACTAACCCGCATTAGGCCAACGACGGCCAACGTGTGTAGATTATGGCCTAAATACACACAGCTCTCCAGTAGAGATATTAAGGTACGGTACGTTAAGGTGCCGACCCTACTGCGCGCGGTCTAACGTTCAGAGTTCCGAGTTCTGTGTTCCACGTTCACTGTAATCTATATGATAGCCAAGAATTCTATACAACAAAAACAAGCACAGTCCCCAACTGTGTCCAAGCGACTGCACCGTGGCGCAGTGGTTAAGGTGGTCGCTTCGCCACTACATCGCTGTGCTGGGTGACGTGCGTTCGATTCCCACACGAGACAAATATTTGTGTGATTCGTAGATATTTGTTTCGAGTCTGGGTGTACTTTGTGTCTATTAGTTTCATGTTTGTAAAGCTCCCCACGACACAGGGCTTGTTCCCTAGTGCGGGAGTTGTCTTTAAAAAAAAAGCAGTCTACCAGTTGCAATGACGAAACTGTGAACACGGAATGCAGAACTTGATATTCCGACCGCTAGACCGCGCGCAGTGGGGTCGGCGCGGCGCCTAATTGGTTGATTATAAGAAACAGCCTGTATCTAAGTAGTAGTAGATAAAATATATTTTGGCCTTTTGCTACTTTACTTTTATTTGTAATAATTGTTAGCTGTAAGTTTTCCTAATAAAATAAAATAAAATAAAGTTACCAGGAACATCGAATTCTGGAACAACTCGGATGGCTCGGTCCCTGGCGTAGTTTACGATAAGGCTGATGTTTTCTTTCGTGTAGACCATAGATGAATGATAAGCGCCTTGTGCACTGTAAATTCAATACTAAAGTTAACACAGGTTTCTGCACTTATAAAGCCCCGTCTAAACATGCAGATTAGCATTTTATCGAGACCAGCGGTCCGCTAGTGCCCGCGCGAGCCAGGCTGTTCCATCATCCACCATCTCATCGCTACGTCAAGGTAAGAGAGGAATTTCGTATTATGCAAGAGATGGGCATTTGAATACCATCAAAGAGCGCGTGGGCAAGTTTTCTGCACATTGTAATGAAACAAAAAAACAACAAACTTGTTGGGATTATCGGGCGCATAAGTATCAGCACAGGTATCTACCCTGATGCGTTAAAACTATCAATTAAAAAACCACTTTTAAAAAAAGGTAATCAAGAATTATTAGAAAATTACAGACCTAGGTATATCACTTATCCTAATACACGTATTCTCAAAAATATTCGAAAAGTATATTTATAATGAACTGTATCAATTTACTGAAAAATCAAATATTCTATGTGATGAGCAGAAAGGATTCAGATGACAAAGAACCATTAATATGACTATTTATGACTTCTTAAACAATATTATTAATAACGTTGTTAAGCGTATACTTACCCGTATGTGGCCTATTTTGTGATATGACCCAAGCTTTTGATTGTGTAAAAAGTTACTATATGGCTATTCTCAAAATCTTATGATGATACGGAGGATTTGTTGAAGCTAAATATTCTATAATTCCAAATACATCACATTCACGCACGCACACACACTTACACACACACACATACACTGATTTATAATATAATATAAATAAAGAATAGTATACAACTGCCTCGGTGGCGCAGCGGGAACTGTATACGACTGCTGTGCAAGAGGTTCTGGGTTCGATTCCCGGGTCGGGTGAAAATGGTATAGCGTTTTTCTATCATAGAAAATTAAATTAAATTCCATTATTAAGGTTTTCCCGGAGTTTGGTAAACAAATGTCCCCGGTTGATGACAATAGGCTCGCCCCCTATTTCATGGGAACAAACATAGCTGGCGAAATGTGGGTGTGAAACACCTCTGCCTACTCCATCGAGGAAAAGGCGTGATGTTATGTTATGTTATGTTTATACATATATGATATACTTATATGTAAATATTAATATATATTTTTACTATTATATATTTATCTAAATATAAATAGTTATTTTATTCAAGCATATATATTATTATACCTATTTATATACGATTCACCACAAACAAAAACATTAACTACTTTCCTGTTACAAATATTGGGTACCAGTGGTCAACTAATTTTTGTGTGTACTTCTTGATTGTTCCTATTTCATGTGTTTTTTCTATGTACTTATGTATTTTTATGAGACAATAAAGATTATTGATAATTGCTTTTAAAAACCCAAAAATGCTTCATAAGGGCAATGTAAGCTTCAAAAGTCAGTTAGCTGTCGTCTATATTTCAAACACCTTATTATCCTAATATTGCCATGTTTATATTTATATCATTATCATCATCTCAACCCATAAATGTCCGACTGCTGGGCACGGGTCTCCTCCAAGGAATGTGGAGGCAATTTAGCCTACTATACCACGCAGGCCATGTTTATATATAGGTATTATATTAGTGGTAGCTGTGTTTGTTAATATAAGTCAAATCCAAGCCGATTTGATTGTGTCGTAGATGTTATTCCAAATAACCGACGGAACAACACCAAATTCTGTAACTTGTAAGTCGATATTCATGTTTATTATTATTGTTATGACTAGACTTAGAGTATTACGTCACCGTTTGCTTGCTGCTATCTGTGCAGGGGTTTGTTGATGTGATAACATTTGTAATTAAGTTTTTTTAATTTGTAAGTAAGTAAGTACAGTTAGGTGAAGGAAAACATCGTGAGGAAACCTCCATACCCTAGCAGAAATTTTAAGGGTATGTCTGATCCACCAACCCGCATTAGGCCAGCGTGTGTGGATTATGGTCTAAACCCTCTCAGCTCTCTAGATATAAGGAGACCCGAGCCCAGCAGTGGGTCATTTATGGGTTGCTGATGATGATAGTTATCTCCCGCAATAGGAATCATCAATCTTAAGAGGGAATAAAAATAGCAGAATTACGCTAACAAATCACCTGACGCGGGGACAATGCTCATGATTACATAATATCATGAACAGTGTTCCTGTCGCAATCTGCGACGCTCTAAATGAGAATAACTGTAAAAGGAAATTTTTAAAATACTTTAAATCATTAGAATAATAGTCTCTTGTTAAAATTATCTTAACTTAAATTGTAAAGTAGTACTCGAGCTCTAATGGCTACCATACCACAGTTAAATCCTAGATGGTTTCGGTGGTTATGTATATGTGAAGTAATGTAATTTTTTTTGTTTTTATTGGTCAATAAACGCTAAAAATATATATATACATATATATATAATTTGAACAAATAACGTGTTGCTAAGAGCATTCAGTTTCCTCATGCGTTATAACTATTTCTACACGTTTAATTAATATGCGAGTCTACGTCGTGTAATGTATTTAAACAGTTTTATCAATTTTTAGATTAATTAAATACATAATAATAAGTTTAGGTACGCCAACAGGCAATTTAAGTATTGCTAGCTTCCGCCCGCGTCTACGTGGTACCTATGGCCACATGAGTGGCACGTCGGTAAAATGACACTACTTTGCTGACACTACTTTTCTTATAACCTGTTACATTCTTAACTTGTGACTTTCATAAGTGTTACCTTGTTACCTAGATGAATAAACGAGATTTCATTTCTTTTCAATGTAGCATATGTGTGCTGCTATTCATATATGCTACATTTTCAAATGCTCCCGGTTGATGATAATAGGCTCGCCCCCTATTTTATGGGACCAAAAACATAGCTGGTGAAATATGGGTGTGAAACACCTCTGCCTACCCCTTCGGGAAAAAGGCGTAATGCTATGTTTATGTTATGTTATATTCTTTTAGCACTTACCTCAGGTTAGGAAACTTAGCACTCTGATACGGGAAGCTCTGATCGTCTACAATATGCCAATGGAACACGTTCATCTTGTTCATCTCCATAGCATCTAGAGTCTTCAATATATTGGGCACAGAGATGTAATGTCTAGAAGTATCTATAAGCAGTCCTCGGTGAATGTACCGGGGGAAGTCCACTATTTCGGTTCTGTTTATGAACACGTTCTGAAATAGCATTTATAATATAATATCATAACCAGCTGCAGATCGTTTTGAAACCTAATCTTCGAACATCAGTAAACCAAGAATTGAAAATGCATTCTTGATATTTTGAGAATAGGTTGCATTTTGATATAATTTTATTAACTGTGGCTAAGGACTCATGGAAAGGACCCTCATTGTTGGTTGTCGACGGCACAAAATTGCTCGCTGTTGCGGAAATTATGCCAGGGCCGAGGCCAGCAGTGGAAGTTATTAGGCTGATATATGCTGATGATGTGAAAAGAAGGCATCAAATTCGAAAATCTTTGATGCTTTCTCATCTACATTCAAAAACTCACAATTACAAGAGGAATAAACTCTTAGAACAATGTAGGAGAGAGGATATTATTTTCGAAAACTATATTACCTACGGACACAAATCGTCCCATTAGAAGAATAATGTTTTATCTTCACATAAAACAAAAATGAAATTATTAAATAATTCGGCATTAAAAACCGTAAACTACCTATCGATTGATCAAATTTTTATTTTATTTTTTAGTCAGTATTTTACAAAATACAAATTTCATCAATTGATAGTTTACGGTTTTTAATGCCAAATTTAAAATAATTTCATTTTTGTTTTATCTGAAGATAAGACATTATTCTTCTCTCTCTCTTCTCTTCAAAATTTGTGAACAAAAGGCGGGCTTAATGCTTAAAGCATTCTCTACCAGCCAACCTTTGGGTGATGCAGAGATGAGAACAGGTAGGTGCCAAGTAAGAATATAAGATTGAAAATGATAACAGAATACTAAATGATACTAATAAAATACTTAAACAAATTAATCAAATACCTACATATATTAATACTTTTATTGATTATTATTGTTTGATTAATATTATTGATTTTGAGAGGGAGTGTGTGTTTTATATAATTAATGATATCTGTTGTCTGCGTGAAAATTAGTTCACATGACTCATACAAGGTCAATTTTCCACTGTATATTGTTTGTGGAATTTTTCTCCTAATAAAGTTAACCAACAACTAACACATATATAGAGAGATATATGACCTGTTGGTCTAGTGGTTAGTGACCCTGACTGCTAAGCCGGAGGTCGTGGGTTCGATCCCCACCCAGAACAGATCTTTGTGTGATGAGCATTAAGGTTTGTTCTGTGTCTGGGTGTAATTTATCTATAGTTTTTTTTATTTTTTTATTTTAAAAAAACAACACCCGCACTAGGGAACAAGCCCTGTGTTGCGGGGAGCTTTACAAACATGCAAATAACTGACACAAAGTACACCCAGACTCGAAACAAATATCTATGAATCACACAAATATTTGTTTCGTGTGGGAATTGAACCCACGTCACCCAGCACAGCGATGTAGTGGCGAGGCAACCACCTTAACCACTGCGCCACGGTGACAGTCTATATAGTAGGTATGTATGTATTTACAAAAAAAATGTATTTAAGTAGTAGATAAGTTGTTTAGTACCCATAACACAAGCAAATATAATTGCTTATCTTGGGTCTAGACGGCGCTATGTGAATGTGGTAGAATATTGTTATTGTTATATAAGTAATAATAATATTATTTAACAAATAATATTTTTTGTCTATTTTTATTTGTATTTTAAATAGGTAATTAAGTACTTACTCTGCTGTCATCGGGTATATAGAAAAGTTGGACAAATGTCTCCATTCCTCTTAATATTCCCCAAATTGAGGAACTGCTAATAGTTGATACTGTTGAAACGTTGATACTGTCTGCAATAAAGTACCTATGTTTAGATAGATGGTAGAAAAACACTTGCAAAGTAATTGCGCTAGTAGTCGAAACATGATCAAATTCTACTGTTAAGTATATTTAAATTGGCTAAATATAGCCAATAAGAATTATTATGTTCCTTACTTTTAATAAACACATAAATGTATCTTCATACTTATATCTTTAAAATATGTATCTACTTAGTAAATGTATTTTACCTAGGTTATTAAAAGCAGTAGTGTTTAATAGTGTTTACAACTACGCGCGGCAGCCGCTTGAAGCAGTCTTCTATCTAGTATACTAACGATCGAGGTAACGTTCGAATAACCGCGCGGTGACTGCGGTGAGTCCGTCCTCAAAGCGCGCGGTTTTCGCACGCACGAGCCAATATTCGCGGATTTGCCGCACGTTGTTTACATGGTTGGAAAGCTTGCCTTCCACAAAGGTGTTCTTGGTGGATTCCAACCGTGTAGCCGGCTGTTGTAAACCAAATTTCATACAAACTACGTGGATGGCAACCAAGCTCCCACTAAGGTCACTCTGTTGGGACGCAAGTTTATAACCGTGTAGAACACCAATTAGTTTAACCAGTGCAAGGGGCGTAGCTAAACGCAATCGCGCATCGCGGTTTTTTCCTGATCTTGGCGAAAGCCCACAAGCAGTTTTTTTACGATTTCTATTAGGATACTCAGAGGTATTACCTCTGATTCTTACATGAATTTATTGTAATAAGACTAGGTGATTCGAGAATAATAGTCGTTTATACACATATTTATTTATAATAGTAATGTGTAGGTATACCTATTTACATAAGAAACAGAGAAACCTTTACCTAGTTTACGAACACATTGTTTATAAAAGATACCAATAAATTTACGCTAACATTCTAAAGAGGAAAATATATAACAAATAAACTTAAAAACTACTGGACCAATTTCATAAATAATTTTGCCGTTAGAAAGCTAAATTATCACTGAGTAACATAGGCTATATAAAACCACGCTACGGCCAATAGGAGCTGAGCAGTGGCCAAATAAAGAACAATGAGAGCGACGCACCGCGTGACTTCTAGTTTCTTTGTAATATTCATGAGAGAAGCTCTACAATTCTACTTTTACGTAACGTAAATAAATGGCTGAATGGATAAGGAAGCGATGGTGGCTGAATGGATAAGGGACCCGACCGGCAGTACCAATGTGGATTCCACTTTGTGGAATTTATATTTACTAGTCAAGTGACTTACCATCTGCTAACGGTGAAGGAAAACATCGTGAGGAAACCCACATACCCTAATTCTATGAGTAGGTACGTCTGATCCACCAACCCGCACTAGGCCAGCGTGAGTGGATTATGGCCTAAACCCTCTCAGCTCTCTAGTTAGAGGAGAGGACACCGGAGCCCAGCAGTGGGACTTAATGGGTTGCTGATGAAATAAATTTATATGTACAGGAAACGTAAGTTAATCGCGTTAGGTCAAAGAGTTATTTCTTATCAAGCAGCCACAACTGCGACAGTAACCTAGTTTTACGAGTCACGACGTCAGTTGTTTTCGTAGAGATCATACTATATATATATTCTAAGAAGTCCGTTCTTTCTTAGAATTTAATAATAACCGAGAAATATTTTGGAAACGAATCTTTATTTTTAAGGAACTACCTAAATAGGTACTCAACGTACGGCACTATTTTAAAAATATTTTAAAAAGATAGCGATGACAGCCATTATCGTGTGTAGTCACCATTCTCAACGCATTAATGTGCCACTGCTGGACTTGGATCTCCTCTCCTCTATCTAGAGAGCCGAGAGAGTTTAGGCCATAATCCACCCACGCTGGCCTAGTGCGGGCTGGTGGATCAGACATGCACTAAGAATTATTTCTAGTGTATGTGGGTTTCTTCACAATGTTTTCCTTCACTGTTAGCAGATGGTAAGTCACTTGACTAGTCTATACAAATAAATACAAGTAAATATAATTTAAAAAAATTAATAACCCGACTGCAAAAAATCAACAGAGAGCAACGCACTAAAAAGACCGTAAAATTATTGTAATATTAAATACCTGATTAAATTTAAATACATAACATATGTATATATTTGTAATCTCCATTTGATTCCCTTTATTTTGATACTCTACTCGATAGGTTTGGTTAAAAAAAAATAGAACTACTTACAATTTGAAACCATTCAATTATGTGTAATCACTTTTTGAATATATGTAATCTCCTTTTGATTCTCTTTATTTTGATACCCAACTCAAAAGGTTTGGTTAAAAAAAAAATTGAACTTCTTACAATTTGGCGTCAAAAGCCCGCCGTTTAAGTCTTTTTATTCTTAAAACCTATCTAAGGACACTTGGGTTTTCTAGACGAATCTAACGATACCCTACTTGTCAAAATCCATCCAGCTGTTTGGAAGATTCGTGGGAATAAAGAAATTTACAAACATACAAGAAACGCGCGAAAAACAATACCCGTCCTGACAGTCGGGTAAAAATTGGAGTGTTTGTTTGTAATATTAAAATAACCGCTTTTTACTACATGCATATGAATGTATATACGGTACATATACCAAAATAACATTTTTTTCATTTTTTGTCTGTCTGTCTATCTGTCTGTTTGTTCCGGCTTATCTCTGAAATGGCTGGATGATTTTGACGGGACTTTCACTGGCAGATAGCTGATGTAATAAGGAGTAACTTATGAGATTCGCATTGACACATTCCGTTTCCTAAACGCCTCAAGTTATATAAAATAGGTACTTACAACGTTCATTCATGTCAATATTCGGATATTCCTCACATGGAGAACTGAGAGCAATTTCGAGTTCTTCTAAGACGCCATTGTAGTAATAATCTGTGAAGTAAAATTTCATGGACTTGGTCATCCTGCCCGAATTCTTCCAAGCGATGTGAAAAGTATTTTTCAGCACTTTGGTGTACCGGTCTATTGCCGACTTTAATATGTGGCATGTCTCATCTGTTACCTGATAAAGAAAAATATAGAGCACTTCATTTCAGAGAAGTAATTTAGAGGTAATGCGAGCGTTTAACACATTCAATTCTATTCATGTGAAATCTGATCTGTTTGATTTGAATGTACTCTGAATGAATTAAACAGAGTAGCGTTAATTATTATAATATACTAGTTAAATTAATTTTTGTAGTTTGCTGGTTGAGATGGCTTCACTATCGTATTGGAATGGTTTTCTGTAAAGATATTTGTAAGTTTCAATTAATAAATAAATTTTATTTTCATTATAATATTAAACTAAATTTAAACAATAATATTTACAAATAAAAACTAACTAAATGTATTAAAATAAAAAGGGGAGGAAATTACAATAGGGTTCATCATAAAATTCCTCCGCATCGCTGCCATTGTCAGTGGGAAAAGTGCCCAACAGACTGGCAGCATTGCCACGCTGGATGGCAATGCTTATTCTTTGTGCAAGAAAATAGCCAGCCGGTCACGGGAAGAGTCGGACAATCGCTTTGAAAAAAAAAAATTAAAATATTGTGGTTCCACATAATCCGGGGGGTCAATGACCATGGTGTGTGCAGGGTCCACAAATGTCACCCGCCTAGTGAGACAGATTATTCGATATCAATAAATACTATTATCAAATTTTACTAGATCAGCATAATCTGCTTTAACTTCAGGGCGGCTTCTTGGCAAGAAACTCAAGCCACTCTTTTTAATCGCTATAGTTGTTACAATTTTAATTGGTTACAGTTTGAAATATCACAGAAAGGTACAGAACCAAAACCCCATACAAAATCAAATTTAATAAAATTTGGATATGAGTAAATAATAATAATAAAAAGCAATCAAACTTTAATTTGTTTTCGTCAAGAAGTATGGTATGTGGGATCATCACTTGGTACCAACTATGTATTTGAAAACGGTAAAAACATTTTGTGAACACATTGTTTAGCAATATAAGCTTAACACATTGAACGCCAGACTGCAGACACAATGGAAATTTAATTGTTTGTCGGACAACGGTGTCCGACATGGCGTTTAAAGACTTAAAAAAAAGGAATTGAATAATCATTCATCATCATAGGGGGCGAGCCTATTGTCATTAACCGGAAACATTTGTTAACCAAACTCCGGGAAAATCTCAATACTGGAATTTCATGATAGAAAAGCCCAATACCATTTTTACTCGACCCGGGAATCGAACCCGGGACCTCTTGCACAGCAGTCGTATACACTGTCTTCCCGCTGCGCCATCGAGGTTTTAAAAAAATATGTTTGTTTTTATTGTAAATGTGTGTGTATATAGCCCAGAAATAAACACGTTTTCTTTCTTTCTAATAATACATTGATACACAATACATGGTGATAGCTAGATATAACAATTATTATACAAGACCAACACAATTGATTTAATCTCTCTTTACGCCAACGCTAACTTTTACGAAATAAAAGATCATTGGCACAGGACCGTTCGCAGTGGCGTAAATTAGGTAAGGCCAATGGTCAGTGGACGTCCTCAGGCTGATATTATGATGATATGTTTCAAATCGGGGTGTGCTTTGTGTTCGTTAATTAAAAATTAGTAAAATCTCTCGCGAGTCACGGCTTTTTCCCTAGTGTGGGCGTTGTCTTTCCCTTCATGTAAATACATAAAAAAAAAAAAAAAAAAAAACGAACTACTCTAAGCTAGTGTTTACGGTCTAAAAATTACCTATCTATAGATGGTACCATCAGGAGAATAATGTTTTATCGTCTCATGAATAAAAAAATATATTATTACAAATTCGGTATTAAATACCGTAAACTATCGATTTGTATTTTGTAAAATACTAACAAAAGAAAAAACTACAAATTAGATCAATCGATACTTTACGGTATTTTATTGCCGTATTATAGATATATTATTATCATTTTTTATTTAAGCACTTGAGTTAAGAAATTAGTTAATGAGTACCTTTTGGTTTTTGAAGAACCTACCCTAAGAGATGAGATAGGGGTAAAAATGATTAAAAATTGATATGGATGTCATTTCCAAGATTTCAGGGAAGTTGATTACGAAAATGTTATGTATTTTGACATAAAATGAAATTCCACCCCTGTAGTGGGGTGATAGGTACGTACATGATAATTCAAGAATTGACTACAAAAGATGTTTGTAAATATCGAAATATTCGCGGTCAAAATCGCGGGAAAAAGCTAGTAGAATAATAAAGTGCATGTATAAATAACGAACGCGATAATTTATTCTAACTACGACTACGAAACCCATAACCACCTAATACTCGTAGAAAGTGGTACCTAACTGTCAGTACTGTGACCCATGAACCTCGTCAATGTCAGATGCACAACGAAGCTATTACCCACCTCCCACTTTAAAACCATTTAATACTAAACTACTTTATCGTAAACTGTTATTAAAAAGTCATAATAATATTATCATAATTATATTCAATTACATACCTATCATATTTTAAACTATTTTCAACTATTATATGTAGGTATAACTACCAGGAACTTAATTTACTTTATAACTTTGTTTGATAGATATTCTCTTAGCAAAATCATTCATTATTCATTTCAAGCCATAAACGTTGTACTGCTGGTCACGGATCTCTCCAAAAAAATGTGGAGTGAATTTAGTCTACTTCAGGTATAGGGTTTGTTTCGAATTTTCCTTTTCTCGCAGTGGTCGTCTGCATAATGGCATAAGCCCCCTGATTCTAAGCTGTCGGAAAATTTTTGGCCCGAAATGTCAGTGTAAGTAAAGTTAAAAAACATAATGATAAAGAAATAAATGGTTGTACGAAAAAACCTTAAATTAATCAGATTTTAAATTTCTATACGGTAGACTATTTTCTAACATTAAATAACTTAAGCCGTAAAAATACGTCGTACTAAGATTCGTAAAAGTTTACGATCCGGGAGCAATCCGACGAGTCAGAATCAGGGGGCTGGTTACTCCCTTAGTCGCCTTTTACGAAACCCACGGGTTAAAATGGGGTAGTGAGTGGCATTATGTATTCTTATCGCCGTCACTACACGGATATTTATTATAAATAATTAATGGTCATAATATTTTAATAGAGTTATATTTTTATGTTTTGGTGGAAATTGTTTAATATAAGATAATTTAATTTTTATTTTGTACGCTTCAATGCAAAACATTTGGTTCGTTTGGTTCGTTGGACTTGGACACAATATCTATTGTAACATCCATGTACTAGGTGCCTGTGTTTACAAATAAACATTTTCATTTTGATTGTACCTACCATTTTGTTATTGTATGTATTAACGAAAATTTTAAAAAATCAATAATTTCAACAATAACGTTTTGCAGAGGTCTAAAGATAATTAAAGAGGTATTTTATTTTAATCTAGTTAATAAATACTTTTTGGCACTTACCGTAAATTTGAAATTTAAAGGTAATTTAAAATAAGTATTATATTTTTTTTGCTGTTGCGGTTTCGGCCACACTTCTCCTTTCGTTGGTTTAAATTCTGGACCAGGATAAATAGGGTGTATACTGGCCGCAAAAAATACGCAAAACGCGTTAAAAATTATAATCTGCCGCAACATTTTCGCGGCTAAAATAATAAAATAATGTGCTACCCGGCTGACAGTCGGGCGTAAACTGTTATAGATGTGCATTTGTCATTAAGCGGCCATAGATTGATAAGACTACATAATTATTGTGTAAACATAATATTGTTATACCCAATTTATAAACACAATTGTATGTGGTTTTTATTTTATATATATGGATAAAGTCCGTGTTTTAGGATGAACAACTTGTAGACTTTCGAAATTCAGCAATAATATGGTGATAGCATTTTATCTGCACATCAAACACTCATTTTTAATAAAAGGTAAGAGAACTGAAAGTGTATATAACCCTCTCAGTTCTCCAGCTGTTGGAGAAGTGATCCAAACCCAGCTATGGGACATAAGTGTGTTGCTGATGATGATGAAAAATATGAAATTAAAATTAACCTTCTACTAAGATTTCGCCTAAATTTATTGATAAATCTAATGAAATTATGCAACACCTAAGTATTTCTCTGAGTTACAGTGTTCTTGTTATGTCCGTCGATCAGCCTGAGTTGACATGTACCCCGATGATTGTACTTAAATCTGTGACTTAAATCTTATGATTTTATATTTAATATGGTTTAGTTTACCGGTTTATGCAATCCTAGCACATAGTGATGTGCCGGCAAATGTTACTAGCAGAAATAATAATATTGAAATTATCATCTGTCACTGACCTGTATTTTTTTATCTGTGCATTATTACTATTGACGTTTCATTTTGGGGGCGGGTATCGTCATTATTGTAGTGGATTTTTTTAGATTAAAATGAGATAATTCAACTTCGAATGTTGATCTAAGATTATCCATTTTTTAAATTAACTAATGGTTCTATTTTTAGTACTACAGGTAAGTTCATAAATTAGTTAAATAAGCTTACATATTCCATAAATTGCATTCTAGTCTTGTGTTTTATTGGTCGTATCCTGTCCTATTGATTCGTAATCAGCCCACTGGAACTGTTTCTACGAATTCATTCTTCACAGTAAATCGATTTTTGTTTATTCCTAAATTTTGTTTAATCCGAAATTAGTGGGTAGCTAATAGACGTTGGCAATTCGTCAAACAGAAATAATATTATTACTTGTGGTAGACTGATCATATTATGTCGAATGTTCTTAGGCCTAAATCAAGATGATCGGAGGCCTGTTCGTGTACAACCACAAGGGCGAAGTCCTTATCTCGCGGGTGTATCGGGATGATATCGGGCGGAACGCTGTGGATGCGTTTAGGGTGAACGTGATCCATGCGAGACAGCAAGTACGGTCGCCGGTCACGAATATCGCGAGGACGTCTTTCTTCCACATTAAGGTATTCATCAATATAATAAGCTCTAATTTTTTTGTAAACAGCTCCACTCCAAGGGGTAATAGGATCTTGGGCCCCTTGACTGGCAGCATTCAGCAACATTTACACTTTCGATCAAGCCTTTGAATCGTAGGGACTCCACTACCACATACTCAGACTACTTTAACCGCAAATAGTTTTTATTAGCTGCCTGTAGAAATATTTGTGCTGTGACTAACTTCAACATCTTTTATTAGTTTTGCATACTATGATGAATTTTTTTTAATACAGCATGCAGGCAGTACCCCTGACATGACATGATGATGATGATGATGACCTATAAACCTTACTCTTGAATCAGTCTATCTATTAAAAAAAACCGCATCAAAATCCGTTGCGTAGTTTTAAAGATTTAAGCATACATAGGGATATAGGGACAGAGAAAGCGACTTTGTTTTATTCATTATTTTGTTGTAAGTAGTGATTTACAACAAAATAATGTTTATTAAATGTTTAGCATTCAACTATTCATTTGATTGTTAATTAAAAAAAGTCCATTATTGAAGTTGTATTTTTATAACTTTACTGTACTATCCTTCCTCCAATAAAATTGGTAGGTAAATTGGTTTTTTAATTCCCAAACATGACTCGATGATTCACTTGGTAGAAAGTAGTAATAGTCTCTTAAAAGCAGTAATGCCATAATTCAAACCCAGAGCAACACTACAAATGTGCAAGCATTTTTTGAACTGCAATGCTATTTCATTGTTCAATTCAATTCCTTATTAGTATTTTAAAAACTCATTCATAATAATTGTTTGTAGCACTTAAAACTATGTTGGTATTAATTGTAAGAAAATTGAATTAGTATAAGTTGACAAGAAATTGTATAATTGTTAACCAGAGAGCAAATATCTGGCTGGCAGCTGTAACCAAGCAGAATGTAAACGCTGCTATGGTGTTTGAGTTCTTGCTTAAGATCATAGATGTGATGCAGTCATACTTCGGAAAGATCTCCGAGGAGAACATTAAGAACAACTTTGTGCTCATCTATGAATTGCTTGATGGTAAGTTGTTTATTTCATATAGGCCAGTGTTTCTCAAACTTTCTTATTCATTGCCCCCTTATCAAAAAAATTATGTGCCATTTACTCCCTAATTTAAAAAAAATATATATTATTTCGGACTTCAAACATCCATATTTTGTTAGATTGATTTAAGCATGCTTTCCTCCACTTGTCGTGTCAACATGCAAAATAGTTCTACCAACTCTCCTTGAATCTTGCCATTGCCTCCAAGGGCCACCCCCTTGGAGGCAATGGCAAGATTCTCCTACTTTAGGAAAGAAACACTGATTAATCCACCACTGGCTGTCTGGTAAATTATCCGAAACCTAAGTGACAAAGATGTTGTAATTTTTAATTTGAAAAAAAAAAAAAATTTTTCAGTTTCTTGATAAAGTTGGTTGGTAACACACATTGTTATCAAATGTTTAAAGATAAGCAGTAATCAATAAACTATAAGCCAAATCAAAATAAATATTATTTCATAACATTGTTCTTCTGACCACCTAATTTAAGACTGCCCCACACTGTCTAACTTAACCAATGTATTGTTCACAGAAATCCTTGATTTCGGCTACCCCCAGAACTCGGACACGGGAGTTCTTAAGACATTCATCACTCAACAGGGCATTAAATCCGCTTCCAAAGAGGAACAGGCTCAGATAACCTCTCAGGTATGTTGTCTCTAATAGTGGGACTAACTCGAAAATATTTGTGTCTCGGATCCTGTCCACAATGACCCATAATGATCGATTACTGAACTGGCAACACTTGCTACAATCGGGCACTGTTATCATTGACCACGGCTTAATTACAGTGTTTACACATACGTAATCACATTCAACACATAATTGAAGGTGATACATCATTTTTTTTAAATATCGGATGCTAGCTTTTGCGCGTGGTTTCGCTTCGCTATTCTTTGTGTAGCACTATTCAATTCCTATTGGTTGTAGTGTAATGTAATATATATTTTTTTCTCAATAAATAGGCTAATATTTTTTAAATTCGGTTCTTGAGATCATTGCATTCAACCAACCAGCCAAACAAAGTCTTCAGCTATATAGTATTAGTATGGATTAGTTTGAATAATCAAGAATTTGCACCTTGTTTGCTAACCAAATATTCTGCATGCAGGTAACTGGTCAGATCGGATGGCGTCGCGAAGGCATCAAGTACAGACGCAATGAGTTGTTCCTAGACGTACTCGAGTATGTCAATCTACTCATGTCTCCACAAGGTAACATAGATTTATGATTCTAATAGCAAAGCAAATAATAATAAAAGTCAAGTAATTTTAAAAATAAGAACTGTAAGCGACCCCATTGGCACATTGAGCCACTTATAACAATAAGATCACATTTTGATTGACAAAAGATAAAAATATCTAGTTAAGAAGTGTTCCTTGTCTTCTCTTTAGGTCAAGTGCTGTCTGCTCATGTTGCTGGCAAAGTGGTGATGAAGTCGTACTTGTCAGGCATGCCCGAGTGCAAGTTTGGTATCAACGACAAGATTGTCATGGAGGCTAAAGGGAAGGGCAACGGTAAGTTTAATATCTTTTATTTTTTTTCTTATATTTTTATTATTAATGAAAGGTTGCTTCTGCAATTTGATGGATAATTGTGTCTCTTTGTGGAACAAAGAAACATACATAAAAAACAAGTCAGAGAGCAACGCATCTATGTGATTTGTTAACAAAGGAATATTTAGAACACTGGAAAGTTTTCAGTCTTATATATGATTATTGACAATACTAATATGTTCCTCATTTAATTATTAACTATATTTCATACATACATAATAAGATATTAATTTTTATTATTAATGAACATTTGACAGGCGGTATATCAGGCAACACGGACAGTGATCCGGCTCGGTCTGGCAAGCCGGTGGTGGTGATCGATGACTGTCAGTTCCACCAGTGCGTCAAGCTCAGCAAGTTCGAGACTGAACACTCTATCTCGTTCATACCACCCGATGGAGAGTTTGAGCTTATGAGGTGAGTCAGGCTTTACTTGTAGATCTGCTTTTACTAAAGCAAAAATAAAAAAATTCAAACATTGACGTCACATAGGTTTTTTAAATTAAATATTTTACTATATAAGAGATTAAGTGACCAGCATGCAAATCATGTGGTCTGAGCTCGATTCCGACTGGCAGTACCGATGTTTATTTTAAAAGTGGACGTCATTGAGCTCATATGATGAAGAGTTAAGTGACTTCCCATCTGCCAACAGCGAAGGAAAACATTGTGAGGAAACCCACATACCCTAGAATCTAGAAGAAATTATAAGTGTATGTCTGATCCACCAACCCGCATTAGGTCAGTGTGTGTGGAACTGTGGATAATGCCGTATATAGATGAGACGAAACTCGTGCCCAGCAGTGGGATACTAATGGATGGCTGATGATATCTTCTTTGTGGCTATTACACAAATGTAACTTGTTGTATTCCAGATACCGCACCACAAAAGACATCTCTTTACCATTCCGCGTGATCCCATTAGTCCGTGAGGTGGGCCGCACCAAGATGGAAGTGAAGGTGGTGCTGAAGAGCAACTTCAAGCCCTCACTCCTCGGACAGAAAATCGAGGTGAAGATCCCCACGCCGCTCAACACTAGCGGGGTCCAGCTCATCTGTCTCAAGGGGAAGGCCAAGTATAAGGCTTCGGAGAATGCTATTGTTTGGAAGTAAGTACATATACATAGAGCATCCTTTATAAGAAGTATAGCGGAGCATCTAGTGTGTCAGCTGACATGTCACTTCAACGTGACAGTCCAATATTCATCATAAGGATAAGTAATAAAACAAAAATTTATTGTATTCTAGAATCAAGCGCATGGCTGGCATGAAGGAAACTCAGCTATCAGCAGAGATAGAGTTGTTGGAGACCGACACCAAAAAGAAGTGGACCAGGCCACCAATATCCATGGGCTTCGAAGTACCTTTCGCTCCTTCTGGGTTCAAGGTGAGACTCTTATTGCTACTAAGCTTTTGTATGCTAAAGTTGGCTAATAAATGAAAGACTTGACCATTCACTTGTATTATCAAGCATTCGTAGTTTTTAAATTGTCTCCGTGTAATGACAGATTACCCCATCTCAAGCTATGGGTGTTGTGGCAGAGTGAATTATATAGATAAATAATTTGTTGTAGGTCCGCTATCTCAAAGTGTTCGAGCCTAAATTGAACTATTCCGATCACGATGTGATCAAATGGGTGCGGTACATTGGACGCTCCGGCCTTTACGAGACTAGATGCTAAACGCACCCGGCTGCTAGGTAAGTTGAATATTATTTGTATGGTACGAAGGTCACGTTTTCTATAAAGGATTCTATTGTTCTCGACCACTTTAGGGAACTGGTAAGGTTTTAGGAAATAAATTATTCAGCTAGTATTTTTTTTAATATGCTATCAGTAGTCTATTTTAATAATTTTCGGTAAATATGTTCTTGTAATCTGAAGACTTACAGAGGAATTTAACAAAAAACTATTTTCTGAAAATGTCATAATAATTTGAAAGTATATCGGGGGCAGTTTTGAGCGTGACTTTAGTACGTGATTCTGAATATAGGGGGAGACACTGAATTTTTATATATCCATGAAAAGTTACTATGCTTATTATTACAGAATGAGACATTAACTATAGTTAATCTATAGCAGCATAGTTTTTATAATGTCTTTGTTTTACAGATGGATTGGGCAATACAAAATACGGATCGGCAATGGCACGTTACATAAATTATATTTTGTATATAATTTCAACCGCTCACCAACTTAAGAGATTCTTACTACATTTCTATTGATTTATTTATATAAGTTTAGTTACAACAGTTTTGTATGCAGGTACATACAGTGTATGTTACGAGTATTAGATGACGAAAAGACATTTTTGTAGCATTATGTATCATATTATTTATTATATATCACGGAGATAATGGATTGAAAAGTTGTTCGATTGTATGTAAGTATATTAAATAAATTATTATCATTAGTACACTACTACACTAGATTTTCTATCAATGTGTATGCTGTTATTAAATTACTTCAAATTAAAGTCTAGGTATCTTTTAGGTATGTTAACTTATGTAGTATATGATTGACATTGTATATGTTTGAAGCCACAATGTCTATGATTACCTCCCTCACATCAACCCCTAATAATTACCGGAATGGACTTATGACATTCTAGAGGCCAGGAAAAGCCCAAGAAATAGAACATTATAAGACATAATTAGAGGCGTAACTTACATGGCCATAGCTACGGCGTTCGTCACTCAGACCCAAAAACTTATAACAAAAAAAAAACTTAAAAAACTTACTTATTTACCTGAATTTAAAAAATAATTTATACATAATAGTTATAATAATAGAATCTCACATACAAACGTATCGCTTGTATTAGTGCTCCCACAAACCTATTGCGTATTGAAAAAATAACAAGAATTAGGGTAACACCATAAATTACGTTTCAAAAATATGTTACAATTGAATAATTGTGAAGTTTTGAATGTCACTTTAATTGATGCATTAAGTAGTTTGTAAATGCACTGTATTTAACAATAATTCTTACAATCTTGTTACGGGTATAATAACAACTAAGACCTATGTATATTTATATGGAACTTCGATATTATCACTACGCAACTGGTTTGGTTAACCATTCCTACATTTTATTGCTTTTGTTTTAACGTATATGTATATTTAGTATAAATATAATGTAATAATATATATTAACATGTATTCTACACGGAATATCATTATAATACGAAGTTATATAATATTAGGTAATCTATAGTATTAAATGTTAGCTTTAGAATTTAAGGATCTGCTATAAATTACGAAAGAATAAATATACAAAACGAAAAATTACTTTGGGAATTACCATCATCAAAGTATGAACAATAATTTCAGGCATAAAAACAGTTACTTTAGTATACCTGAAATAAATGTGTAACCATAAATGCATTCAATTTAATAACTTCTTAAAATTCTTGCGTAGTTTATGGACGATCCATTATTAGATTTTATTGAATGAAAAGGTTAAAAAAAAATTGGAATCCTAGTTAATATTATAAAGCTGGTAAATGCGTATCTACGTTTTGATCGAAATTGTTCATGTTTACTGGCGTGCAATTAAAACTTATACATTTGCTTGAGAAATTTTTATTTTGTAATCTTATCTCTTTGTTATATATTTTATTCAAAATTTAATGTAAAATAAAGATTTTTCATACATGATGCAATGACTCGTGTCGTGTATAATGTAATTAAAAACCAATTAATGTATACTAAGACAAAAGATATAATTGTAAAAACATTTTGTTATTTAAATTGTTCAAAAAACTATATAAAATAGTGGTGTTTTCTTTGGAGATTTTTGTATTATGTACATTATTGTAAGGCGTTAAGGTATAGATTTAATTGCGCGCGGTATACTTGCTGATAGAGGAATGCTTATAATGTATCGTGTTACAAAAACAATGTACAATAAATGGAAAAACAAAAAAATATTGCGTTTTATTGGTAAACCCTATTTGTGTATTTATTTAAAACTTATGTTGTAGTAAGCGATGGTGGCTGAATGGATAAGGGACCGGCGTGCAAATCACGCGGTCCGAGTTCGATCCCGACTGGCAGTACCAATGTGGATTCCACTTTGTGCAATTTATATGTACTAGTCAAGTGACTTATCATCCACTAACGGTGAAGGAAAACATCGTGAGGAAATCCACATACCCTAGAAGAAATTGTATGAGTATGTCTGATCCACCAACTCGCACTAGGCCAGCGTGAGTGGATTATGGCCTCAACCCTCTCAGCTCTCTGCATAGAGGAGAGGAGACCAGAGCCTTTCTTCTTCGTTCTTATTTGATTAACCATGTTTGTTAGTAAGATTCTGTCCTTATGGTTAACCCTATCGATCAATTCCATAAAAGTACAGGGTTATTTTTTGGATTTTAGTTGGTTCAATTCCCGGGTGAGGCAAGTGAATTTCTGAAAAATTTCGAATGCAGTTTTGTTTCTTTTTAAAAACAAAGGAATGTTTCCTTTGAGTAAAATTATCTATCTCTATTATTAAGTGTACCTACTTTCCCTCCAGGTGGCATTACAAAATTCTTCCCTTAAGAGCTGGGTTGAAGAGTTGATAACTAAGACTTTTGAACTAAGACCCGACCAAATCCGTAACTTCACAACACAAATTTCGTACCAATTTGGGGGAAAATAGAGCTTCGCTAAGTGCTCAAGCTTTTGAAATGAAATCTGGTTTATTCATCTAGGTTACAAAGTGGCCACCACTAAAACAGCGGTGACCCTTGCGAACACCGAGTTACAAAGAAATAAAAGTCAGTCACCAAGTTGAATAAAAGTCCTCACAAATAAATTCGGAAAAAATTGTGTCAGGCAGTTTACCTTCGAGATGAATACAAGTTATAAATATGGGAAAGCTGAGGAGCTGTTCTCCAGATCAGCCCCATTTTTAAATAATATTTCATTGGATTCTGTTCTTTTTACCCGACTGACAGGAAGGGTATTGTTTTTCGCGCGTATCTTATGTTTGTAATTTTTTTTATTCCCATGTGTCTTCTAACGGCTGGATGGATTGCGACAATTAAGGTATCGTTAGATTCTTCTTAAAAAACCAAGTGTCCTTAGGTAGGTATTATATAAAAAAAGACCAAACGGTGGACTTCTGGCGCCAAATTGTAAGTAAGTAGATAATTTTTTTTTAACCAAACGTATCGAGTAGAATATCAAAATAAAGGGAATCAAATGGAGATAACAAATATTTATATAGGTATGTTATGTATTTAAATTTAATCAGGAATAATAATTTGGAGGAGAAGTGGGACGTTTATGGGTTATTTAAAAAAAAAAATTACAACAAATTTTCGGTCTTTTTAGTTTGTTGCTTATCTGTTGATTCTTTGCAGTCAGGTTATTTTAATTTTTTAATTATATTTTTCTTACATATTATTTTTGTATTGAAAACAGCTTCTAGGGTCTAACCTAAACAAAATACATAGGTACCTACTTAGACACACGAATATTGCAAGGTAACTGCCGCGGTGGCCCAGCGAGAATGTTTATAAACGTCTGCAGCACAAGGTCGAACTAACTACGGAATAAAAAGTAATTATGTATGAGGGTGCACAAATTTACAATAAGCTACCAAAATCGATATAAGAAACCAAGACTATGCTAACGTATAAAAATTACTCAAAACACATATTCAACGAAACCTAAAATAACACAGTAGGTAACTAAAACAATAAAAAAAAAAAAAAAAAATAATCACTTCATTTCAATATATAAATAAAAAAAAAATAGCATTAAATATTTCAAAAATCTACAATAGTGCAACATCAATAACTATTTTATAATTATTAATCTAAAAAAAACCTATCTCTGTTCTGTGTTATTAATGAACCAGTTTATTTTCTAAGTACCCACTATAATATATTTTATTTTCTGGATAGAAAATTTGATTTTCCAACTTATTAGGTTGTGTTTAGTTTCTTAGTAGGATCTAGTGAATAAAGTGATTAAAACAAAAATGTGCACGCCGTATAAATAAGATAGTGACTGTTACATAATATATTATAACTATAAGAAAATATTGTTCTCATGTAAGTGAACTATGTATTCTTTGTGAGAATAAAGACTATTAAAACTAAAGCCCTCGGGTTCTCAGAATCAGACCGGAGCTTCGCTGATGGCAGTAGGTCCTCCCCATTACACAGGACCAAACATACCTAGCTGGTAAGTGTCGGTGTAAAGCATCTCTGCCTACCACTTCGGGAAAAAGACGTGTTGTTATGTATGTGTTTTCTTTCTTTCTTTCTTTGATAAGTGACATTAATGGGTTGCTGCTGAGATACACGACATTTAGGTAGTTACACTGCAGTTCGTTTGTAGTCAGTACCGATCCTAAAGCACACAGCAAGAATAAACGTTTGTTTGTGAAAGTACAATTAAGAGCTCGCCGAATATCTCGCGGGGCCGAGTTCGCTCAAGTTACATATTAATTAATTAGGGCTCTGTAGCTTGTTTGTTCTAGCACCATCTAGGGTATAGCTACTTGTTAGTGGAACTCTTGGACCTAAGAAGGACCTCATGAATAACTTAGCATTTATAGCATTGTTGTTTTAATGAATGCTATCCTAAGAATTTTTAAAAAGGGAAGAATTTCTTGCTTTTATTTAGCGGATTGGGACAGTAGGTATAATTGTATTAATCTTTCTATTTTTAGAAAAAACAATGCTTGCAGGGTACCTACAAAAAGTTTTACAAATCTATCATCGTCATCATGTCAGCCTATTTTCGTAAGGTACCTACGTGTTTATCCGCGTAGTGACGGATTATGAATACATAATTTCACTACTCCATCTCAACCCGTGGGTGTCGTAAGAGTAGGGGTACCTACCTAGGACAATTCGAAACGTGCCCAGTAGTAAGTAGGAGTGTTCGTAACGGCTATATATTAAAAACGCGTTCTAGCTATATGCTATTTTTTTTAAACCTGTTATTTTTACAGCTATAATATATTTATATTAGTTTGAGGCCAACGCTTTTCAACGATGCTGTGGTATTCGTTTTAACGTAACGCATACTGTTGTGTTATGGATTTATTTTAATAACAATTTATTCTAATGATTCGTAAATTATGTATACCTACCGTGAGTTTGTTGTGAGATTTGTAAGTGATTATTAGCGAATATTAGAGATCATTCAAAAGCGATTAGGTAAAACGGATCTATAATTAAAATAAACTCAATGAAATTTACTTCTAATATATAATACTTATACACATTTATTTACAGTTTTAACCTATTAAACCTATCACCTAATTAATTATAGACCTATACTGACTAAACTTATTATAACAACGCAAAATAAAAGCTAACTGAAAGCTAAGAAAACGCAAACAAGAAACTCGCTCACGTCTGGCATAAAAATTGCATCCGCACTATTCAAATAATGCGTTCGTACTGATTTCAAATTTCATTAAAATATAACCGAATAAAATATTACTTACCTACCTAAAATTTTGAAAAATAATCGTTCAAACGTAGGCCGCCGAGTACCGCAAAGAGGCGCAAGGTGGGAGCGAAGCTCCCGCCTTAGCCTTCTGATCTAACCTATCCAAGTCGGGATGAACTAAAAAGTAATTTCGTCATATCTCAGAAACGGTGCATCTGAGCGTAAAATTAATCGAAAATTTTACAATTTCAGTTTCCATACAAACTCGATCAAAATTATTCTAAGTCTCAACTCCATATAAAAAGTGACGAAATTTTTCTAAGTGTCGAGACCCTCTTTGAAACACCCAAACCCAAACGTTTGTTTGATTCGATTAATCAATCTAGTATCCAGTTACCTTACGATAAAGCATAATTTCGCATACCTAAAATGCGTCCAACAATTTTCGAAACTAATATTTTTAGGTACAGTTGGAATTTTAACCTTATGGTCTTTATTTTAGAGCATAACTTGGCATGTAATAAAAATAATTAATTCAATAAACCGTTGCCGAAAAAATATTAGTATTCATTTGAAATGAATAAATTTTTTTTGGATGTGGGTAGTTGAAGTGGACACAACAAAAAAAAAAGAGCTCCTCAATTTTTTAATTAATTTATTTGATTTATTTAAGTATTTTTATGTATTTTAATATTTAATCACTTACATTACCTTATTTGCACTCTAGTCTATCTCATTCTCCTCTTAATTCTCTTCTATTACAACTATCACAAACATCATGGATCTATATTCGAAAATGGCTACCATTGCGGAGGACCTCAAAGATACATTTACTACACGGATGGCACAATATGATGAAGACCTGGAGAACGTTGCCACTGGAGCTACAACCCACAAGACTGTCGCTAGCCTGTCACGTGAGTTTGCTGAATTTAAGTGCCTCATGTGGAAAACTTTGGGTGTCCTAAAGACACAGATGGAGTTGCTGGTACTGGGGCTTGATCGACATGAGATGGCATCCAGAGCCAAGGTGTTGCTGTTTCACGGAATCTCTGAAGACAGCACTAGTACAGATCTCGCCACTACAGTCATCAAGACTATTTCAAACAAAATGCAGATTGCCGACATCTCCAACAAAGATATTACTTGTAATTATCTAGGAGTTGACCGGAGTAAGCCTCGCCCTGTCCTTGTACGCTTTTGCAGCCGTACGACACGTAGTGCAGTGTGGCAGAACAAGGCCAAATTGAAAGGCTCTGGTCTCACTGTTTCGGAGTTTCTCACTAAGCCCCGTCATATTGTGTTCATGGATGCACGCAAACATTTTGGTATCAAGCAATGCTGGACCTCAGAGGGCAAAATCATAGTCCAAGTATCTGAGAAGATGCGGAAGAAAATTGAGTGTGCAGCTGATCTTCGTCAGCTTATAGAAATGTACCCAGCCGCGAGTACATCGCACCATACTGCAGCCAACCCGAATCCAAAAACCACAACAACGGGCCAAGAAAAGCGGTCTCGCAAGCTAGTCAAGTAACGGGTACTTTTATTTCACTCATTTTCTATTTGCAGTCACTCTAAAATTCTATTTCACTGTCTTGCAAGTCATTGTTGTTAACTTTTTTAAATTTGTAAGGTTACTTGAATAATTTTATTACAAACAGTGTGTGACGTATTGTTGACATTTAATGCATGCGTTCAAAAACTGTCAAACATATATTATAATCATTGATGTCACCTTTTTTTTTTGTTTTCGAGTCATAGTCCTTTTATCAATTTTTGTGTTAGTAACCTATGAGTGCAGAGGTTTTAAATTAGCCTTTGTTAAACCGTACCTAATTTATATTTTAAACAACTTATTTATATTATCTTATTGTATATTTATATATATTTTATTTTTTTATTATATATTTACTGATATTCTATATTACTTATTTATTATGTTCTATGATATTGATGATAGTTTTGCTTCCTGTTCTTCTTCATGTACATCTGACGAAAGTTTTGCTAGCGCCTTTAGTGAGGATGATTCCCTTCATCTGCGTGATAAACTCTTTTCTTCGTTCTCTTGCTTTCCAAAGTTTTTTAACGCTGTCCACATTAATGCTCAAAGTATCCACGCACACTACTCTGACCTCCTAGCATCTTTTGACGCTAATCTTGTACATGCTATCCTTGTATCTGAAACCTTTCTTAAACCTGCTATGCCTTCAACTCAATATTCACTTCCGGGCTATAAGCTTGTGCGTAATGATAGAATAGGCAAGGGATATGGAGGAGTTGCGATTTACCTACGTGGTGACATTCCCTGTAAAACAGTGGACCAGTCTCCGAGTGAGTATAGTAATTTTGCTGAACATCTTTTCATTGAAGTAGAATTCAAACATACAAAATTGTTACTAGGTGTGTATTATAGCCCTTCTTGCAAAGTTGATTATTTCTCTTCCTTCGAAACAAAACTAGAACAGCTGTCTCCTCTATTCGATCACACGATTATCCTCGGAGACTTCAATACTTGTCTGCTTAAAGGTGACTCGCGTAGCCACAGACTCCATTCCCTTGTCTCTTCTGTCAACATGCATATCCTTCCTTTAAATGCTACTCACAGGGCTCCTCATTGTTCTCCTTCTCTTCTAGATCTTATTCTTGTTTCTGACCCTGACAAGGTAGCCACTCATGGACAACTTCTCGCTTCCTTTTCTTATCATGACCTTATATATCTATCTTATAAAATTCGTCCTCCTAAGCGCAAGAGTAAATTTCTTCTTCTTCGTAGTTTTAAAAATATAGATCTGACTCGCTTGGGAGTGGATGCGGGTGGTATCGATTGGTCTCCTATTTATCATAGCAGCGATTTAGATTCTAAAGTTACCATCTTTACTAAGAGTTTACTGGAATTGTATGACTCTCACGCACCCCTCAGGAAAGTTAGAGTGAGACACCTTCCTGCTCCGTGGTTAACTAATAACATAAAATCAGTCATGTCGAAAAGAGATAAGGCTAAGCGTAAATATAAAAGACACCCTACCGAAGACAATTGGAGCCAGTTTAAAAAGTTACGCAACCTTTGTAGTCGTATGTGTAGAGATGCTAAACGTCGCCACATTCATAACTCCATTCAGAATCTTAGTACAACACAAGTATGGCAGTTTCTCAAATCTTTAGGAATTGGAAAGACTTTGGACGGTTTTAGTAACAACATTGATGTCAATGATCTCAATGCTCATTTCTCCAAGTCCCCAATTACTTTAGATAGTGTTTCCAAATCTTCTACATTAAGTCATCTCTCTTCTCTTCCCCTGCCTATAAATACTTCATTCTCTTTGAAACCTGTTGCAGAGACAGACATTAGGAAATCTATCCTGTCCTTATCTACAAAAGCAGTGGGTGATGACGGTCTTCAACTTCAAATGCTTCTCCTTATTTTAAATACTGTTGTACCAGTTATCACTCACATTGTAAATTTTTCCTTATATTCTAATTCATTTCCCACGGCTTGGAAAAGAGCTTATGTGTTACCCCTTCCCAAAACGTCCAATCCTACCATATCCCAATTTCGCCCTATATCAATACTTCCAATACTTTCCAAGGTCCTTGAGAGTATAGTCAATAAACAACTTGCACAGTATCTCTCTTCAAATAGTCTGCTAAGTCCCTTGCAATCTGGTTTTCGCCCTGGCCATAGCACTGTAACAGCTTTAGTAAAAATAACTGACGACATCCGAATGGCCATGGAGAATAAACGTATCACAATCCTCGTTTTACTGGATTTTAGCAATGCTTTTAACTCGGTTGATTACGACATACTCTTGGGGATACTTTCTTCTCTTAATGTCTCACCCTCTGCAATTGCTTGGTTTAAATCTTATCTTCAGGGTCGCTCACAGTCTGTCCGCATCGAAGAGGCTTCCTCTGAATGGTGTGACTTGGCTGCGGGTGTTCCTCAAGGTGGCGTTCTTTCTCCTCTTCTCTTCTCCGTTTTTATTAACGCCATCACGAAAGTTATTTCATCCAACTATCATCTCTATGCAGACGACCTGCAACTCTATCGTCATGCACCAGTTGGAGAAGTAAATGAAGCTGTATCTGCCATTAATGAGGATCTTGAAAATATTGGTGAATGGGCTCGTTCTTTCGGGCTTCTTATTAATCCCCACAAGTCGCAAGCAATCCTCATTGGTGGCAGATATATGCTAAATTGTATACAACACCAGTCTCTTCCTTATTTAATATTAAATGGGGTCCCTATATTACTTTCACAGACTGTTAAGAATTTAGGTGTCTATCTCGATAGTAAATTATCTTGGGATAATCATATTGCGGAGGTTAGTAGGAGAGTGTTCTACTCGTTCCAGTCTCTCAAGCGTCTTCAGAAATTCCTGCCTTTTCAAACTAAAGTTACTCTTGCTCAGTCCCTTCTACTTCCACTTCTTGATTATGCTGATGTCTGTTTTCTTGATGCTAAGGAGGAACACCTCAATAAACTCGAACGACTGCAGAATCTGGGAATCCGCTTCATTTATGGTTTACGGAAGTATGACCATGTTTCAGAGTTCCGTAGTAAATTGAGGTGGCTCCCTATTCGGCAACGTCGAGATTGTCATATTCTCTCTCTTCTTTTTTCTATCCTAACTAATCCTGATTCACCTTCTTATTTACGTGAACGCTTTGAGTATCTTGTGCCGCGGGATAAACCTTGTCGATCTTCTTCTTCTCTTCTACTTAGTACGCCTGTACATAGTTCTAGCTGCTATAGCGGCTCCTTCACAGTTCATGCAGTGAGGCTTTGGAATTCTCTTCCACATAATGTGCGTGATAGCTCTTCTATTGCTATATTTAAGAACAAAATTAAGCAACATTTCTTATCTTTGGTTAATAAGTAGTTTATGTATTTATTTTTTCTATTATATATGTAGGTGTATGTATTAATATATATATATATATATATATATATATATATAGGTATATATTTATTTACAATGTATTTACTTATAAGTAAAATATTTTTATCTATTTATTTAGTTATAATTTGATGGTATACACTATGGTATACCTAACCTTTCTTCAATTTTCTTTACTTCATATTTCTTCAGTTCCTTAAATCTCTTCCTTTTCTTGTTGTACACTTCTTTTGCTCCCATGCTATACTTTTTGTATTTCCTCTGCACTCCTGGGTTTGCTGGTAGAAAACTCATATTTGAGTTAAGCTCGCCTATGTACATTTAGTTTTCTTTTGTTAATTGTAATTTGTTTTGTGTGTACATTAAAGAATTAAAGAATTAAAGAATGAATATGTTATTTAATTGGATTAAGCAATGTAGTTCGTATGCAGTCAGGTTAAAGCTTATTTCGCATAAAAAAAAAATAACGAACAACTTGAAACTAATATTTTTAGGTACAATTGGAATTTTAACCTTATGGTCTTCATTTTAGAGCATAACTTGGCATGTAATAGAAAAAATAAATCATTACGATTTGTTTCAATAAAACGTTGCCGAAAAAATATTAGTATTCAATTGAAATGAATATGTTTTTTAATTGGATTAAGCAATGTAGTTCTTATGCAGTCAGATTAAAGCTTAATTTCGCATAAAAAAAAAAATAACGAACAACTGGAAACTAATATTTTTAGGTACAATTGGAATTTTAACCTTATTTCATTAAAAATAGAGCATAATTTGGCTTGTGACTTGAAATATTAAATATCGTTTGTCTTTCATTCATCGGTCGGTCGGTGGGATCAGGATGAGTTCGAAATTTGACCTCGAGTGACCTTAACACGGCGTTCGTTCAGTGTTTGTTCGCAAAAATAATAGGATGACGTAAATAGCTATATTTGTTTTTGTATTTAATAAATAATAGGTAATATGAATATATTTTTTTATTAGGTTAATTATTCCGCTATAAAATATAACGAACACTCTTAGTAGTAAGTAGGACGCATGGGTAGATTAGGTTCAGACGGTTCAGTTCATGATCATGATGATAATGACACAGTTGTTAGCTAAAATGTTATGTTACACAACAAGCCATTATTAGATACTTTATGATTAGGTAATCAAAGTTTATAATAGGTACGTCCTATTCTCTTATGACCGTTTTGTACAAAACAATCTCTTCCACATAAAAGGGTAATAAGGGTACGTTTACATGGCGACTCTTTGATTTGATAGGTTCATTTAGGACCTAAGGACTCTATGTGAATTATGTTTCTACCATAGCAATTTTTATTTATTTGGAATAACAAATAATTAGCTAATATAAAATAAAAAGTAAAAGAAGGGCAAAATTGGAGCGCATTCTAGAGAATATGCGCGTCAATGTATCTTAACCCTAATAAAGTATATTAAAGTGAACTGTGAGCCGACTGTCACGAACTTAGGAAAGGCTATGAAGATATCTATCTTAATGGCGTCTTTATGACCTAACTAAACTCTGTCCCGGGTTTGTAAAAGGGTGCATATGTCGCTGCTCAATTGTGAAACCTATCTACTTTGAAATTGTCTAGATGCTAGATAAAATTGTTATGTTGGTAGCTTTTTGTATAGGTTCTTTGAGTTGGTAAGTAACATTGGCTTTTCAAATAGATGAATTGATAGATACATTGTCACGAAAAAGGCATCATAAATGTTTAATGATTATATACAATTACATGTATGAACAAAGCTGAGTTCCCCTACTCCGTAAGTAATTTATAAAGAAATCCTATGTTGACTAGGTGGTTTAAAATAAGCGCTGATTATACACACAGACACAATTTGGGTGGGTATAATAAAATTGGAAAATTATATATTCGATCTTGTTAATCTACTACCTTAAACAATTCGTTTCAATTCCCAAAATCCCCTCCCTGGCTACGCCCATGTTAGGTTTAAGCACAATAGAATATCTAACAATTGTTTTATAAGGCTAAGAACCTATACAGAAACATTTACCATACCTATTATTAATAACATAACTATGGTACAATAACAAAACTTTATACCTACTGACCAGTAGGTACTTTTTCGACTTTTCAACATACAACATGTTCACAAATTCTAAGGTTTAAAACGTTAGGTATATTCTCAGCCTAAGGCCAAAAGCGAACAAAATATAACAGAAAATTAAATGCCCTATCTTCGCAAACATTTCCAAATCAAAGTAATGAAGTAAGAAAATGAAAATATAAAATCATTTTAGTTTTTCTCGACAAACAAATCTAGAAATTGCTCGCCAATGCAATGAGAAATTTCAAGACGAATATAGACAAAAAAGCCCACGGAAATCTAGAGATTTGCGAGACTGTTGAATTGTAAATACGGCGCTGGGTTCCTTACATAGTTTATGGTAATTTCGTATAACTTATGGCGAATATTGTCTTATGATTTTGTTTATGTTTAGAGGAGAACAGTTACTTTTATTTAGTAGCTAAATATTATTATATCCCTTATTTAATAGATTGTTTACTTTACTTTTGGCTCATCTATTTTATATTCTAAACATTTGAGACAACAAACCACACTTAAAGATTATTTTGGTCCATTCTCGTAGACCGATAAATTTAAAGTATTTTCTTTTCACTATTTGTCATATATTTATTACCATTATTTAATATTTCGGGCTGATAATATTGTATATTTTTTGACACAGATTGGAGTATACGCTAAATTAAATATGGTTAAGTTCTTTGTTCAGCAATGGAACAGTACCTATACCTAAGTAACGAAATTCTTTCAACCTTCAAAAATGCTAATTCTATTAACATTATTTCTAACGGAACTCTAAAAATAATATGCAATGTCTATGTAGCATGATGTTGCAATCTCCACAATAATAGGATCTGTTTTAATCTTCGGTCGAGTCCATCGTCGGGAGGCTGACGCTGCCATCTTAGGTTAGTGCTAGTTACGTCTCATATATCGATAGATTTGAAGGTTCATTTATGGATTTGCTTGTTAGATTTGAGTAGTAGAATTCGTGTACGTTGAAATAAATCAGTTAATCAAATAATATCATGCAACACAAAAATTTTAAAGTAAATAATGATAATCAGTAAAGTTAGCAAAATTAAGACAATGTGTGTCATGTTAGATTAGTGTCTCCCCTGATACTTCCCCTAGGGAAGATAAAATAAATTTTAAAATCTTGGTGTCCCCCTCTTGAAGAGATATCGAACTATAATATAAACTATTATTAATTTGTGTATATGTACCTAATCTAGTAGTTAGAAATCTGAATAGTAGTGTAGTAGTGAGAATTCAAATCAAATCAATTTATTTGCTAAAATACAGGTATTTACAGACATAGTTCATTATAATAAAAAATGCAGTTTCACTGTATCTCACCATAGCATTGGTATGCAAATATAAAAATTAAATATTAAATAGATTAAATTTTAATAGAATTTTGGACTAAATTTATATCTTAAGTATTAATTATATTATTACATTACAACTTCTAATAAATACATTCCTCATTACAATAAATTAAACATCAAATTAAAAGTTTTAAGTATTAAAATTTAAGTGAGGGCAGTGAATCAATAAATTAAAATAGATTTATTATAGCCGCATACGGGCCGCATACGGGTCAAATATGAAACCTAATAAGAAACGAGACCCTAGGAACTTTTTGATATTTTGTAAGTCATATAAAAATACAAGACAAGCCAAAACCGACAAAGACCTATGGCCGTAATCCTGTTTTTCATCCAGTTTTTCCATTCAATGTTTGTACAGAGACGGTGAACCTTCATAACTTTTGTGTTCTAAGAGGAAAATGTGACAAAGACGTTCCTCGTTCACCCCTCAACAGATTAAAAGTATTATGATCGTAAAAAATAAATCTTTTATTATCTTATCTTCACGGATTATGGAGCAAGGGAATTTCGTGTCAAGACAAGACACTTCCCTTCTCTTTTTATACTATGCTTTTTAAACTTCTGGGATTGTAAATATCTTGATGGTAGTATTTGTATTATAGACTTCGGGTTGAGAGAAATCGTAAGTAGCAATACCTCTTACAACTTCTCCCAACGATGGTCTTTTAATGAACAATATTTATATTAATTATTGTCTATCTATTTATCTATCTACGGAACTCAAAAATCAACAAATTACTTTGCCTAATCCTAAATAAGTAGTGCTCAGCTGTGATAATTTCAATTTTCCCGTCTTATTCGTGATACTTTTGTGAAATCCCAGATTATTCAGGAAGCCACAGATGAATTTAGAATTGAATTTATCATCTTTATCTAAATTATTACAGTCATTTCCGTGTGCTTAAATATATACCAATACCGGAAGCCCAGTGGACACCATAAATATGGGTTGGTGCACGCCTATTAATGTTATGATAAACAACAAATCTTATCTCACAACTGAAGAATTTGTATGAATAGTTTTCGCTCATGAAAAATATAAAAAAATACTATAAAAATGTGCTACTACCAATTTCCATACATTAACACGTCATTCGAGAAATCTGCCTTTTGATCTCACGTCAAATACGGCTTGTGTATAGCATAGCAACTAATAGAGGCTTCTTATTAATAATTCAGAACGTCAAACCTATACATGAGTTATTATGTATGTTAATATTGACCCGTATACTTCCTCTCGAGTTATGTACTGAATATTATACCCAAACCAATACAACTTAACTGTATGACAATCGTTTTAGAAAAATGTATCGTAAGACAAGTAGTTTAGGTGCGTTTTTTGAATAGACGGTATCAAAGAGTTCAACTGTTGTAGTTGATATGGTAGTCTTCTATATCGCTGATATTGTAAGATTTCTGTGATGTGTTGTAAATTATTATAATCATGCTCCGGTGTCAAGTTTGTGAGATGATAAATTATGAATATGTTACAAATGAGTTCAACAACTAGTAAACTGTATTATGATTATAATAAATTATTTATTCTTATGATTTTATTTCGTTGGTTGAGGGCGTGGTAAGCAGTGTTTGTGACACATAGAAGTAATATTTGTGGGGCTCCCAAACAGTTATGCCAAGTCAAGTAAGCTAGCTTGCCTTGTCATTCCTTTAATATGGAAAACATCTCCACATATCATCATCATCATCAATCCATTAATGTCCCACTGCTGGGCTTGGGTCTCCTCTCCTCTATCTATAGAGCTGAGCCCTATCTCAACATATTATTATATTAATCGACAATTGAGTTGCGTGATGTACCAATAATAACATTTTCTAGTATTTAAAACTGTTAACAATCGATTCTCGATAAGTCGCCTCACTAGAACCGTCAAACCAAACTGAAATCGATGATCAAACACCTGTTAAGAGCCCTCGCGGCGTTCTCACTGACTTATTTGCACTCAAGTCGGTGCAGCGGAGCCCACGTCTGATGCACCTCGCTCCGTTTTGTTCAAGATGTACGAATGCTTGCTAAGCGATCTTGAAACAATTGCAGACTGATTGATGAGTCATATAAATGACATTTAACTTTCAAAATCTTGAAACTTCTAAACTCAAAGTCGGTTCACATCTAAATCCATATTATCTGTGAGTCACACATGTTGTTGTTTTTAAGTGATTCTTTTCTTAGAAAGGGTGATTCTTAAAAAAAAAAACTAAATAATGATTGATCATCTCGTAGCCATGGATTAGCGTGAGTTTTCTCTTAGTCTTATTATACGACGACGGCAGTAAACAGGCATATGGCCTACCATAACAAGGTACTAAGCACTACGTAAGGAACTTATTTTAAGATATTTTGTACCTATGTTTTTACAAATAAATTATTTCTGATAAAAGGTAGTTACATATATAATTTTATAAGTCCCTTATTAAATTTGATAATTATAATAATATATATGTGAAGTAAAATCAAGGAAAACTCAACCACATATTTAAACGTATGAGTACAAAAGACACAATTAACTAATTAACAGTTCATATCTGACAGAAAATGGAAAATCATCCGGATCCATTTAATCTTGTTAAACCTGGCCGGATTCGTTAGGATCCGTCAGGATTAAAAATGTCACCTGATTTCAATCCTTAGGTGACACGTTGTTTTCTTATACGGAATAAATCAAGATGACCTTTATTCCTTTATTATTTTATTATAGACCTTTATTCGCATCAGCGACCCATTAAGTCCCACTGCTGGGCTCGGGTCTCCTCTCCTCTAACTAGAGAGCTGAGAGGGTTTAGGCCATAGTCCACTCACGCTGGCCAAGTGAGGGTTAGTGGATCAGACATACTCATAGAATTTCTTCTAGGGTATGTGGGTTTCTTCACCATGTTTTCCTTCACCGTTAGCAGATGGTAAGTCACTTGACTAGTACATTTAAACCATTTAAACCATTTATTTTGCTACACACACATAAAAACACGATACAAAGAGAAGAAAGAAAGATTAACATTACACAATATAGACACATTTACACATACACAAACATAGAAAGCAGACAAATTTACATATGTGTAGCAGGGGATTTAGCTCAGTATACGCTGTGCTTTAAGGCACAGCACTGATTTTCAGCTAGAACCCTGACATTGGCACAACACTTATTATTCAACGCGCACAGGAAATAAACATACTACATACATCAATACATATATTACATAAGTACACAAAAAAAATGCTATATATATATATATATATATATGGCTGCAATACACAAACTAATAAATTCCACAAAGTGGAATCCACATTGGTACTGCCGGTGGGCATCGAACTCAGACCGCGTGATTTGTACGCCGGTCCCTTATCCATTCAGCCACCATTGCTGTCAATATAATACCTTCATACATAATAAATTCTGTTCAATCCTTCACCTAACATTTTATTCTTACACTTAGCAACTACTAGATAATCTGTTTCTTTAGACACGATGGCACTTAGTGGATGTGTAGTGGTCATTAATCACTGCGAGTGACGATTTCGGTTGAAGCCTTTGATAGCTTGGCGGTAACCTTGATGACAATTTTTTTTCTGGACTTGGAGACGATTAGTATTAGTGTGTGTTCACATTAGAAGGGAATGTGTGCTGAAATGTATCTTTAGGGTTGCCAACAAAAATGGTTTTGGTCTATTTGTCAGATTCTCCATATCGACCTGGGTTTGGAAAGATGACCAGTTGGTGGTAGTAGGCTTGCTCCTTATTACTTCAGACTAGTGTGGTCTCTGCCTACACCTTTGAATATTAAAGATTTGAAGGTATGTTACGAGTACGAGTCTATGTTGAAGATATTCCAGCTTTTTGTAAAATTGTATTATTTGATAACAAAGTAACTCTCATAGAAACAAGCGGATGTAACAGTAAATAAATTAGCTATATTAGCGAATAAGGTCATCGTAAGAGGTTCTAATACAACACATATTTAAGGTTAATAGCATCATTAGCAAGGAGGACTGATCTCGCTAACTACCCCTAGTATCATCTTTGTACATTAATACATAACTTATGCAAATTGGGACATGTTTTGTTTAATGGGAATTCCAGACTAAGGAAAAAAAAAAACGATAACTAGACAAATCCGTGTAGTGACGGATTAAGAATACATAATGTCACTACCCCATCTCAACCCGTGGGTGTCGTAAACGGCGACTTACCTTATGCAGACAAGAGTATGGCAAGAAAATGAAAATTCGAAAGAAATCCAATCCAAGACCAACCCGTCTGGCCAGCGTGGTATAGTAGGCTAAATTCCCTCCACATTCTTTGGAAGAGACCCGTGCCCAGTCGTGGGTCGTGATATTAGTGGCGAGGCGACCACTTTAAACGATGACTATTTAATAATTTCTCAGGTTTGATTTCCGATTTGAGTAAAAATCTGCCATCTTACGGACTGCCCGAGGGATTGTGCAAATGGGTCGCCAGCTTTCTGTCCAGCAGACGCATAACAACCGTAGTCGACGGGAGCTGCTCCGATAGCATGGACATTAACGCTGGCGTCCCACAAGGCTGCGTACTGTCCCCGACACTGTTTTTGCTGCATATCAATGACATGCTGTCTATTGGCAGTATTCATTGCTATGCGGACGACAGTACGGGTGACGCGTCCTATACGGGCCGTGCAATCATCCCTCGTTCCATTGTGGAAGAAAGTCGCGAACAACTTGTGTCTGAAATCGAGAGTACTCTATCTAGAGTCTCCGATTGGGGCCGGGACAATTTAGTCCGATTTAACCCCACTAAGACACAAGTTTGTGCGTTCACCGCTAAGAAAACCCCATTTACTGTGGCCCCACAGTTCCAGGGTACAACCCTTACCATCTCGCCTAGTATATGGATCCTAGGTGTCGACATCTCGAGCGACGTTCAGTTCCGACGTCATTTAGAGGATAAGGCCAAGTTGGCGTCCAAAAAGCTCGGTGTGCTCAACAGAGCAAGGCAGTACTTCACACCTGGGCAACGGCTGCTTTTGTATAAATCGCAAGTCCGGCCCCATATGGAGTACTGCTGTCACCTGTGGGCGGGAGCACCTGGATACCAGCTTGGGCCTTTTGACTCGGTTCAGAAGCGCGCTGTGAGAATCGTCGACGATCCTATACTAACAGGCGGTATGGAACCATTAAGTGCGAGGCTTTTAGACTTTGCCTCCCTATGTGTGTTCTACCGCCTGTATAATGGGTTGTGCTCTGAAGAACTGTTTGAGATGATGCCCACGGCCACCTTCTACCATCGCACCGCTCGCCATCGGCAGGGAGTTCATCCCCACACCTTGGAACCGAAATGGTCTCGTACCGCGCGGTTCCAGAGGAATTTCCTCCCAAGAACTATCAGGTTGTGGAATGAACTCCCTAACGAGGTTTTCCCAAGGGACTACAGTATGGGGTTCTTCAAAAAAGGAGTGAATAGGTTTCTTAAGGGTCGGCAACGCGCTCGTGATGCCCCTGGTGTTGCAGGCGCCCATAGGCTACGGTAACCGCTTACCATCAGGCGGACCGTACGTCTGTTTGCCACCGTCGTGGTATAAAAAAAAAAAAAAAAAAATGTATAGGCTTTTTCTCTTTTTCTTTTTCTCTCAGTACCAGTCTGGAGATTCAGACTCTTAAACGTTTAAAATGAGAGACGATGATAACGGCCGCACTCAGACGTCATTTAGCAGTAATCTGTCATTAACACGACAGTAACAGTTGAGTAACAGATACGTTCATCACCAGCAACCCATTAAGTCCCACTGCTGGGCTCGGGTCTCCTCTCCTCTAACTAGAGAGCTGAGAGGGTTTAAGCCATAATCCACTCCCGCTGGCCTAGTGCGGGTTGGTGGATCAGACATACTCATAGAATTTCTTCTAGGGTATGTGGGTTTCCTCACGATGTTTTCCTTCACCGTTAGCAAATGGTAAGTCAGTTGACTAGTACATATAAATTCCAGAAAGTGGAATCCACATTGGTACTGCCTGTCGGCATCGAACTCGGACCGCGATTGATGTGATTTGCACGCCGGTCCCTTATCCATTCAGCCACCTTCGCTTTTATACGATACGTTACTCAACTTTAAAGTTTATTTAGTAAAAACGTGTAATACTTAAGTCGATACGTCTAAAGACGATTATTCAATGAAAAAATTGTGTTAATGACAGATTACTGCTAATTGACGTCTCTGAGTGTGGCAGTAAGTCCCCTTTATTGCCAGCAAAGCATTTAATTCTTGCTCCATTGAACATTAGTAATATTTAAGACAGAAATCAAAGTTGTTAGTTTAGGTTAGCACTGTGGTGTTATTTTAGAAGTAAGTTGTATGCGCGTGTCGCAAACTTGTAACAGTTACGAAGACGTGATCGCTAAGTTGAAACTTTGTGAACTCTGCTTAGATGGGTTAGAGAGATCTTCTCAACTGAGAAAGGAAGCGAGGGTGAATTGGGTTGTGCTTGCGGATGGAATGATGGTTGGAATAAAATGTTGAAAAAGCATGATATTTCTATAGTTGTCAGAAGTATATGACTAGCCTGTTGGTCTAGTGGTTAGTGACCGTGACTGCTAAGCCGGAGGTCGTGGGTTCGATCCCCACCCAGGACAAATCTTTGTGTGATGAGCATTAAGGTTTGTTCTGTGTCTGGGTGTAATTTATCTATAATATGTATGTATTTACAAAATGTATTTAAGTAGTAAATCAGTTGTTTAGTACCCATAACACAAGCAAATATAATTGCTTACTTTGGGACTAGATGGCGCTGTGTAAATGTGGTAGAATATTATTATAAAAATATATATATATTAGTCATAATGTCTACCACATAGAGTAAGTTTTGAAATAACTAGCGACGTTGCAGATTTGACTATTGTTTACGATGTAACAAGGTATTTATTTGTTAAAATTGAAATTGTATTTGAGTCTATTTAAGTTCCGCAGAGAAAAACGGAACCCTTAATAAAATCACGTTTCTTTATTTAGCCACTACTCGGCTCCTATTAGCGGTAGCGTGATGTTATATAACCTATAACCTTCCTCGATAAATAGGCTATCCAACACTAGAAGAACCAAAAAATCAAACTTGGGTTCAACCAAAAAACGAGAAACGAGGTTTAAAGAGAGCTATCCTCTCAAGGTAGGCAGCGGCTTGGCTGTGCCCCTAACATTGCCAACGTCCATGAGCGGCGGTAACCACTTACCATCAGGTGGGCCGCTAGCTCGTCTGCCACTACAGGCAATAAAAAAAAAAAAAACCAAACTTAGGTACCTTTTTAATATTAGTATAGATTAACGTTTGTTTTCAGTTACCTAAGTACTTATACTTTATTAACTAGTTGAAAAGGTTATAAGACCAACTTCTCTTAGGAATAAATCAGGTTTGTTACTTCATACTAAAACAACGTGAAAAACTTCACTGTAAAAGTTAATTCATTAAAGTCAGTTGTACACATCACAATGACGACGTATTTAAAAAAAAAACAATTCATTGATTTGAGTTCCGTCTACGTTATTTGTAGAGACTAGAGCCTACATAAATAGGACTACGCTACGTCTGTAGCAGCTTACGTAGAGGCCGTCGTAGCAAATTTCGTAGCAGTTAAAAATGGTTCACTATAAGTGAAACTGAATTCTCTTTTTAGGCAGGGAAATCATTTTGGACATGGAAATGTTCCTTTAGAACTGATTGTGAAGAAAATAAAACCAAGCTACTGCCTACCATAAAGGAAAAGGAAAATAGATAGAAAAGGTAAATGTGAGGAATTGGGAGGAGGAATGGGCCTCCAGCGCTCCACACAAATAAGTATATATTAAATCACTGGAAGTCGCGCGGGGCTTCACTCCCGTCGTTCATTATTTGGCCACTACTTAGCTCCTATTAGTCATAGCGTGATGTTATATAATCTATAACCTTCCTCGATAAATGGGCTATCCAACATTAAAATATTTTTTCAAATCGAACCAGTAGTTCCTGAGATCCGAGCGTTCAAACAAACAAACAAACCTTCAACTGTATAATATTAGTATAGATACCAGGGAATTTTCAGTTTCTTGGTACAAAGAATATATTTTGCTCAAGAATAGGTACAAATATCATGTGCCACAAAACCAGTTACCCGTAAAGAGGCTGTGATACTTTTACACAGATATTTGGTAAATTCCAATACAAAAGTCCCATTCAAAAGGCCAAAAAGGTTGTATATACGTAAAAGGTTTCTTAAGGTTGACTTGAATTTGTTTTGTAGTTAAAATAACAAATTGATAAGTAAAATTAGGTTTTATAAGGACTTTTTCTGCCACAAAAACATTAAAACACATTTCCCATTATCAAAAAATAAAAATAAAAATCCGTGTGATTAAGAATGTATAATGTCACTACCTCATCTCAACCCGTGAGTGTCTTAAAAGGCGACTAAGGGAGTAACTTTATGCAGACAAGAGCACTGCAAGAAAAGCACTGTACCAACCCATCTGGCTAGCGTGGTATAGTAGACGAGATTCCCTCCTCATTCTTTGGAGAAGAGTCTTGCCCAGCAGTGGGAGTTTATGGATTGAAATAATGATGATGATGTTGATTTTCAATTAAAAAAGTTTACCGAAGCTAGCAGTGGATTGCTAATGAAGTTTTCACCAATGAGTCAAATTATATCGCTAACGCAGATAAAACCGCATGTAATTACTATCTATCCATTAAATAGATTGTACTGATAGCGTCCATAGCTGCAGCATGCAAGTTATTCAAAACATAAAGAGTTTCAATTTTAAAAATCATTATTACCAGTGTTTAAAAATTCCCCTATCACTATTAATGAACAAAATTGATATGTGAACTTATTAATATAACATAAAGTCTCGAATAGGGATGGCTGCTTTAGCAGTCGGCGTTTCAATATATACCAAATACATTTAGTAAGGCTAATATAATCTTCACAAATCATTAAAAGACCAAAAATGAAACATATTATGGCTCGTATAGGAATTGAAGCCTTAGCAGCCGGTGCGGCGGCGTTTCAGTACTACAACTTTATCCATGTAGCTTACAATACAACTGTATTGTAAGGCTAATATAATTATAATGATCTCAACATGGTGTTAGAAGACCAAGCATGATTAAACCAACAGGTGTTAAACACAGAACTAATTTTACCGACTGCTGCCGGCGCCTCGCGGTCTCCCTCCTAGACAAAGGTTTGTTTTCGAACGAAGACAATACGGCCCAGTGACCGAGTGTGAGAATCGACCGGCGCATGCGTTAGAAGCGAGCCTGCCTTGCTCAGTAATCCTCAGCGCCTCGACCGGAGCGCGCGTTTCCCGCGTCGCGTACCAAAACCTCGTACACCATCCAACACTTATACAACAACTATTTTCACATCCCAAGCGTGCTGTTTACTATATTCCATTATCACGTGTCACTGGAATTCGCAGCTGCTAAACTCATCAGAACACCAAGCGGACATACCTGGTGCGTATTTTTTCATGTTACTTTAGTGGTTTCCACCTTAGATAGTAGTGGAATACAGTTAAGATTATATATTGGTGCCACTGATGTCTGGAATGACACGTGTCATTGGATAAACGTCAGGGCTGGGGATGGAGAAGCGTGCCACCCCGTACTTATTCACTGAATGCCAGACGTACATTCATAAAAGTGAATGTATTGGAGTATTTCGCTTGCATTTCCACTAGAAATGTGTGAAAATCCACGGAATTATCGTAAAGGGGATTTGTGTGTGAATTCTGTGAAGAAAAGCGTATTTTATTAGTATTTTGTTGATATCCTTTTCGATCGATCATGGAATGTCTGATGTATTTTTTACAGTTTTAACCTCAAATTAGTGTTGCTATTTAAATTGTTAAAATGGCGATAGTGTAGACTTTATTGAGAATGAAGTAATAGATATGATTTTACAGACATTTTCGTGCACTATTGAGATGTCCCTCTTGACTTAAATTTTTGTTAAATTTCGTACATATATATTTCGAATAGTGTAGAATTCCGTGTAATACACAATGTCACTACCCCATTTCTACCAGTGGGTGTCGTAAAAGGCGACTAAGGTAGTCAAGACCCTAAGCAGACAAGAGCTTTGAGAGAAAAGGAAAATTCGAAACAAACGCTATACCAACCCATCTGGCCAGCAGCGTGGTATAGTAGGCTAAATTCCCTCCACAATCTTTGGAGCCGTGCCCAGCAATGGGTCGTTTATGGGTTGAGATGATGATGTAATTTCGAAACCCTCTCAATCTCAATCAAATAACTAGCGTTACATAAATCGTACATAATTGTGAAAAATATTTGTTTTGAAAAGTTAAATTCAAAACCCTTTAAGAAAGAAAAAAAAACAATGTTAACTCACTAGACATCTAATAAAATATCAATTGATAATAAATATTAATTAGATTATAAATGATTTTAAAATATGTCTATATTAAAATATATTTAACTAAAGTCGAGATAAGATTGAAGATACTATTGCAATAGATATGATTTCGATAAGATATTATTGTTTATGGAAAAAATATAAACATTAATTATGACTAGTCGCCAAGCGATCTAAATTCTCGGTACCTCGTCATTTGACTCACTGGATTTCGATATTGTAAACACATAAATATTAAATAAGTCGACGCTTGACCGAAATTCAACCATAACCACTTATATTTTAAGTTCTTTTAAGAGTATTTCTCTCACTAGCACTTTGACCACTATTATAATTACCCGTAAGGCTCGCATTCAAATTTAAGGGAATATTTTCCATTTAACATTTGACTGAACAGTAATTGCATGGAGATAATCACTGTTGCCGTTATTAACTGTAAGTGGGGTATCAGTAGTAAATTGTTTTTTTTTTAAATTGAATGCAATTATTAGCTCTCAAAATACAAAAAAGCTCAAAAAAAATAAACTGATTTTAACATATCTATTAGAAAATTAGCTGTTACCCAGGGCTTCGCTAACGTCGTTCTTTGTTTGGCTACTGCTCAGCTCCATGTGGTCTTAGCGTGATATTATATAAACTATAGCTTTCCTCGATAACTGGGCTATCCAATACTAAAAGAATTTTTCAAATTGGACCACTAGTTTTTGAGATTAGCGCGTTGAATAAAACAAAGAAACTTTTAGCTTTATAATATTAGTATAGATTTTAGTAGTTGCGCTATCGAAAGACCACTTAAACGAAATACAGAAAAAATGCTATTAAATCTGGGACTTCAATAAAACAACTATCACAATCCATTATTTTGAGAGCAGCGCTCTTGTCAGTGGACTGAACAAACCTTCTTGCTTCTGTTAATCCTTTTACTTCCCGGTACGACACGATTTGTACCTTCTTCTTAATCTATTCCATAAAATATGTCCATCTAAAAAGTAAAGTCGTTAAATTTATATTTGAAATAGTAATGGATGTCTGATTGTTTGTTTATGTCGCGACAAGTGCGAAACGGATTAAAATGACATTTTCATTGTTTTTCCACTAACCAGAACTGAGCGGAATTAAATTATTATCTACAGAGAAAATGTACTTAAAACGAAAATATAGTTAGTAGTAGAAAAATGGTTCTGAACTAGGGTCCACAAATTTTGTTATTATTTGTAGTATAGTAGGATCAGCCATTTCATGGTTTCATTGATATTTGAAACACAATTATGATGTTTCAGGTGCAATTTTAATGCGATTTGCTCTATATAAAACACATTCTCGAAAAAGATGGCCTAAAATTAATAGCTTTCCAACGTAATTATATATGATCCAGTCACTTATCGACCTATCATTGGGACCTATCATAGCGGACAAAATGTAGAAACGATGCAGCTCTGCCTACGTCTTCGAGAAAATATATATATTTTTTTTTGTTTCTCCGACGTTAAAACTAGTAGAGTAAGCCTAGTAGTCTTATCAACAGAAAATGATAACAGATGGTCTCGCTATATGGTTCACATCCAAATCGTATAACCATTACAAAATTCGTATTGTCATAGGTTATTTATAATTTAAACGGACCAAGGCAATATCTTCTCACATTACAGTCATTCTTATCACAATTGTAATTTACTTTTTATCACTATTGAGTTAATCGTTCCTTATCATATTGACTTATGTATTTGATAACACAACTCTCCGTTTATGTAGGTGAAAATATTCTCAAATTACTTGGGAGTAACGGTTGAAGTTTAATAATCTAGTGCCATATTATACGTGCCACTATTTACCCACTGTAGCCGGTACCAATGTGGATTCCACTTTGTGGAATTTATAAGAACTAGTCAAGTGGCTTACTATCTGCTAACGGTGAAGGAAAACATCGTGAGGAAACCCATATACCCTAGAAGAAATTCTATGACTATGATCCATCAACCCGCACTAGGCCAGCGTGAGTGGATTATGGCCTAAACCACGTACGACCGCACGTCTGTTTGCCACCGTCGTGGTATAAAAAAAAAAAACCCTCTCAGCTCTCTAGTTAGAGGAGACCCGAGCACAGCAGTGGGACTAAATGGGTTGCTGATGATGAATGGTTACAGAAATAGATTGTTAGATAACACATATACTCAAAATGTAATTAAATTAAATAATGCAAGTTTTCAGGAGTACGATATCAAAAAAATTACACAAAAATACCTAATTTTGTTGAAATGGCAACTGAATGAGTGGGCAAAGGAGCATAATTAAAAAAAAAATCTAAATGTGTATACCATTTTTACACCGTTGGCAACCCTGAAATAAAAATATGATTTTCTTACAGCCTGACATCAGAGCTACCTCCAAGTAACGGGTTATCCATTACTTACGACAGACCCTGTATATATGAAATTTGGTACATAGATAGATTATAATCTGGAATAGCACAAAGGCTTACTTTTTACGGACATACCACGCGGGCATTCTTGCAATCTACAATTTTGAATATCATTCTCGCTGCGCCACCGAGACATGATATTCAAAATTGTAGATTACATCATACAAATAAAACCAATACAAATTAATTACGGATATTTACTATATTTATTATTATCTTTATCGAGTGTCAGATATTTGGAGCTGTTGCAAGAACTTATAGTATTACTAAGTTAAACGGTGTGGTGCTCTGCTGCATCACTTTACAGCTACCCAAATTGTAAATTACAAAAGATTGTAACTATCCATTTTTTTAAAAAGAGTGGCGTGAGTTTCTTGTCAGTTCTTCTCATAGCTCCACCCCGTCAGCGAACTGGTCGTAGGCAAATTTTGCTGACACTACTTTTCGGATAACCTGTTACATTCTTATGACTTTCATAAGTGTTACCTTGTAACCTAGATGAATAAACGGGATTTCATATCAAACGAATATAAATGGCAACTTTAAAACTATAAATGAATTACATCAAAATTCGACCAATTTACGATCACTCTTTTGTTTGTATATTTAACATTATATGGCATTCATTGAGACATAAATAAAAACATTCTCACAATATTTGGTTGTCAAAATGCAAGCCATAATTATTTTTTGTTGACACACCGCGTGATATATGCGTTTCATTTGCGTTTATTGCTTTACACATAACAAAACAAATATAAATTTCCTTTTTTTCAACAATTTAGTAGAGGCGAGGGTTTTCGCGACCAGAGCGAGTAGACTGGGAAAGTATATTTTTAAGAAAACGCACTCTGTAGCCAGTAACCATTTTTTGCGAGGTATGTATAATTACCTATATAACTAACTAGAAGTCGCGTTTGGCCACTGCTCAACTCCTATTGGCCATAGTGTGATGTTATATAGCCTATAACCTACCTCGGTTAATGGGTTATCTGTCACTAAAAGAATTTTTCGGATCACCCTAGCGTGTACAAACAAACAAACAAACAAACTTTAGCTTTATAATATTAAGTATAGATTAACAGATACAGTGTACCTACATTCAGAATCAGAATAACTATGTATTATCTGTGCTCTATGCTAGAAATACTAGAAAATTAGCTGTCTGTTACAATGTAAGCTAGTCGGATTAGTATTATATCAATAAAGCCAAAGTATTTTTTTAAAATTCAGTTCCATACTTTCATGTAGGGTTGCCAGGTCGCCAAACCTAATAATAAATAATAAAAAATGTTTATTTACTCATCACAAAGGTTTCTTACACTATATTTAAACTATTACAGTCAGAACTAACTTTGTGAGAGTCTGGTGACTGTGGTAGGTTGGTTTTTAAAAAAACCACCTGTATTACGGGTCACCAGGCCCCCCTCGCGGCTAGTCTTAGGCAGCAATAAATATTACAGCGTAATAGGACCATCGTGTGATGATGGTCTAACCTAACCTAACCTAATAGCCGGACAGACCAGCCAGTTTGGCCGGACATTTGGGTAGAAAAGCCGGACATCCTATATTATTGAGGATTTTGTCTCAGTATTTATAGGTACGACAAAAAAAATTGTGCGTGCGTGGCTTCGTGGGCGACTCTCGTCGCCTGCGCTCGGCGCTCGCTCGTTTGCGAAATGTAAAAAGCCTAACAAAACCCGGACAAGACGGACACCGTTTATTTTGGCCGGACACGAAATCAAAAAGCCTACCTATGTCCGGCTTTATCCGGACGCCTGGCAACGCTACTTTCATGTCATTAAGCTGAAGAGCTTATTAGTGTGTTTAGTTGAATGCGCTCATCTCACTACTGATTCGTAATGAACATTTTTTTTATACAGTTTTGCATAGCTCATTTATTGAGGAAGGCTGCGGCATCATATCATCATAAATATAATATATGAGATATTTAATATAATAATACAAATTTTTAAATTAGAAAAAAAATATTGTACCTAAACTGTACTTATGAACTTAACTAGTTATTTATTTAATTTGGAATTAACAGCTCATTAACCTATTTAGTGGTTTGTGGTGGGACAAGCATTTAATTACGGTCAATAGAGTACTTTGTAAATAGTTGAATTGATATATTTTATTTCATTATTAGTACAGGAATTACATAAACATAACATATTATATTGTTACTCACACCTATATTGTTGTCGATTAATTCTTTAGTTAAATATTTAGATTCAATATTCAAAAATTTAACATAACATAACATAGCATCACGCCTTTTTCCCCGAAGGGGTAGGCAGAGGTGTTTCACACCCACATTTCGCCAGCTATGTTTGGTCCCATGAAATAGGGGGCGAGCCTATTGTCATTAACCGGGAACATTTGTTTGCCAAACTCCGGGAAAATCTTAATACTGGAATTTCATGATAGAAAAACCCAATAACATTTTCACCCGACCCGGGAATCGAACCCGGGACCTCTTGCACAACAGTCGTATGTATATACTTCCCGCTGCGCCGCCGAGGCAGTTCAAAATTTTTACCTTTGTTATATAATTTCTATTAATATTTTTTTTAATTTTTCGAGTGTATTGATGCTGCTTCGCGTTTTGGCGACTCTCAACGTTCCATCGCGTGTTTTTAAGATATTGTAGGTTTATTTAGCTATAAGTTAGTAAATTGCTAATCGCTGATGCTAAAAGTAGTGTGTATGTGCTAAGTCCGGGCTGATACTGAGAAGTTCAAGACAGAAAACCCCAATATATTTCTTGCCCGACTCTGGAATCAAACCCAGGACCTCTTGCACAGCAGTTGAAACCTATCTATGTTCTGTGAGTAGAACTCACTCCCGCTGCCACCGAGGCAATAATAATAAATTTATCATCATCCTCACTACGACCCAGAAACGTCCCACTGCTGGGCACGGGTCTCCTCCAAAGAATGTGGAGGGAATTTGGCCTACTATACCACGCTGGCCAGACGGGATGGTATAGAGTTTTGTTTCAAATTTTCCTTTTCTTCAATGCTCTTGTCTGTTTAGGTTTCTCCCACAGTCGCCTTTTACAACACCCACGGGTTGAAATGGGGTAGTGACAATATGTGTTCTTCATACGTCACTACACGGACGAATATAATTGGAGGATTAGATATACCTTATTTCTATGCCTGACATTTTGGTCAGTATAATTCAAATCTGTTAATGATTCGAAAAAACGAAGTCTAAAGCCGTATTTATCGGCCTGTTTATGTTACATGTAATGAATCGTTTAGGATACTATTACGTATTAGTAAATATTTACAACATGTGATGGGCATGTGTGTATGTTTGACCTCTTTAAACTGGCATTGGATGGACCTTGCAAATTAATTTATTGCTTAGAGTGTTACAGAAATTCAAAGGTCATCATTATAATCCATAAACGTCCCACTGCCGGGCACGGGGCTCTTCCAAACATTTTGAAGGGAATTTAGGCCTACTATACCACGCTGGCTAGACGGGTTGGTATAGGGTTTTGAATAGAATTTTCCTTTTCTCGCAGTGCTCTTGTCTGCTTAAGGTTTCTCCCTAAGTCGCCTTGTACGACACCCATGGGTTGAGATGGGGTAGTGACATTACGAATTTTTAATCCGTCACTACACGGACTTTGTTTATTATTTAACTTATTATGAAGACTTTAACCATTTTTGTGAATATCTATACTTAGATAAAATTCTTCTTAATAAGATTCTGTACGAGTCTTTCTTGGAAAACGTGTGAACATTTATAAAAATAAAAATTCACGTCGTAGTTGTGACGTCGCTGTTGTCCAATGATTGAAGTTCGATCGGGGCTATAATAATTATTTACCTATACATCACAGGACATGTAAACGGCTCTTATCAAATTAAAAATATTATCTTCAACTTCTAAAAAACGACATCGATCTATATAAAGACAAAAGTTATTGGAAAACAAAATTAATTTTGTTTCTGTCTACAAGAATTCTTATCTTTGTAAAAGACACCACCAATAAGAGGTTGGTATCTTCGCTTATGTTTGGTTAAAAGCTTAGAAAGTGAATTGAGGTATCGAGTTTCTTAATACTGTTTGTAAACGATAGGGTGACTCGTTGATATTTTATTTTTAGAAAGCCTGTTATAATTTCTGAGGAAATTAATTTTGTGAATTCATTTTAAAGGTTGTACTTCTATCTAAGTAAGTGTTTTTAGTCTTTTTTTTTTTGGTTTTTCTATTAAAAATATTAGAGAAATATTGTTCGATACATTAACCAAATGGTACGTTAGACAGTTAATTTGTGTTTATTGATACAGCAGCAAGAGTGTATACGATTGTTGCGCAAGATTTCCTAGGTTTGATTCAAGGGAAGTTCACAAATGGTATTGGGATTTTCTGTAACAAACTTATCAGTATCACTTTTTGGTATCGGAGATTATAAATGTACTCGGTTAATGACAACAGATTCCCCTAATCTATGCGACCTAGCAACATAGCTTGCGAAATTTGCGTTCGATGCATTTTGAAAAGACAGGGACCTGATTCTGAGCTGACGAAAAGTTTTCGGCCAAAACTGACAATTTATTTAAGGTAAACTCATAATGTAAGAAAAAATTGTTGTTGAAAAAAGAACTTTTCGATGCGGGAGCTTTCCGACAGTTCAGAACGCACTGATGTTAAAACTAGGAAAATTAGGAACACAGTTTTACACAAGTTTTGTGTGAATGTTTCTGTATAAATCCAAATAGGAGAGAGAAATAGGCTCCGAACAAATTACAAAGTAACATAAAATATAATTAGGTAAATTACGTGATAATAATTATTTTATAATTATTCAGGGTTGATGTTAATGAACTGTATGACATAGGTATACTATTTAATTATATTTGTCAACGTAAACTTTTTTTTATCCATTACAAACAGTATTTTTCATTAATGGCTAGTGTTGTCCAGTCTCTGTTATATTTATCTATCGCAACACACCATCGTTTTTGTAGTCTGTCATCGCGTTGATTCGCTATCTTGCCACCACCAGTCCCCTGATTCTGAGCTGTCGGAATATTTTCGGCCAGAACTATCAGTTTAAAAACACAATATTCAAAAAATAGATCTATTTAGAAAAAAATCCTATATTTATCAGTTTTTAATTTTCTATACGGTAAACTAATTTCTTAACTTAAGCTGTAAATACGTCGTTCTAAGATTCGCAGTAAAAATGCAGGCTGCTTACAACCGGCCCTATTGGAAATCTCTTAGTATCGTCAGTAGACTTCCTGTGGCTGATATGATGATGATGATGAAGATTCGCAAAAGTTTACGATCCGGGAGCAATCCGATGAGTCAGAATCAGGGAAAGTATAGGAAAAGCTATGTGCGAATTCAGATAATAATCTATCTCTCTGTACCAAATTTCGTGCAGTTCCTTTTGAGCCTTCCAACCAAACAAACAAACTATTCAGCTCAATAATTTTAGTATAGATATTATGTGAGATAATAATAATTCACTTTCATTTCCACATTCACACAGCGCCATCTAGTCCCAAAGTAAGCAATTATATTTGCTTGTGTTATGGGTACTAAACAACTGATATACTATTTAAATACATTTTTATTTTATAAATACATACATATTATAGATAAATTACAACCAGACACAGAACAAACCTTTATGCTCATCACACAAAGATTTGTCCTGGGTGGGGATCGAACCCACGACCTCCGGCTTAGCAGTCAGGGTCACTAACCACTAGACCAACAGGTCAGTCAAAGATAAAATTATATACTGTTAGTAAGTTTAGTTAGAATTATGGATGATACATTATATATTAGAACATTTTAAAACATGTTATAAGTGCTGTATCATCAGTAGCACCAACTCATAAACTCCTCTACCACCTCCAAAAAGCGACAAAATACACAATCAAGCGTAGGCCTATCTATTTAGGAGTTAAGATTGCCAAAAATCAGAATAGCATCGTGCTTTGCCGTCCAATAGCTTGGACAGATAAAAGGTTAAGTTTATCAGTCAATCAGTGATGGTTCCTTTGCGTGACAAAGCTAGGTCCACGTGGTTAAGGAAGTAGACTATAGTTTTGGTCTAGGAATCTAGATTAAACGTAGACTAGCCCCAATTCTCAGTTTGTTATCAGTGTCTGCTTTCATGATTGACTTTTTGATATTTTGTCGATAGTTTGTGTTATTTTGAGATTATTTTTATGGTACGCGATATCTATAGGTTTCGGCAATAATAATAATAATATTCTACCACATTCACACAGCGCCATCTAGTCCCAAAGTAAGCAATTATATTTGCTTGTGTTATGGGTACTAAATAACTGATATACTACTTAAATGCATTTTTTTTTGTAAATACATACATATTATAGATAAATATAATAATAACTTAGGCATTGCAATAAATATTTAACAACTATTTATTAAATTACTTTGTGAGATTCAAGGGACTTGCAATGACGTTAATTAATTAATTGGTCTAAGAATTACGAAAAAAGTAAGTTTAGTATCTTACTTACAGTTATTATACTTTCGTAAGTTTCCAATGTGTTATTTGCATATAAACGCAATCTTTGAATACCTTTTAAACACTTTTCACCTAATTTTGTGTTTTCTGCTATTAATATCTAGGTGGTGTACGAGTATGTAAAATAAAGAATAAATAAATAAATAAATAAAGAAGTGTAGCAAACATATTTTTAAAATATAGCTCCGATTAAAGAATAAAAATGTAAAATCCCGAAATATGACACTAAATTGCGATGTTGCTATTCTGTTTGTAAATACGCTCTTAATGACTTGTAGCTTAGAAGTTATTTATCAACCCTTTCCTACTGATTAGTTGTCGGTTTTCAATACATTTAATGTAGTTTAACATGGGCTTGTAACTTTGGGTGTGATTGGATGGGAATAAACCGGTTTTTTATGTGTAATCTTTGGTTGATGAAAAACTACCTTTCCATACTGAAATATCCGAAAGTGTATACGGCGCCTTAGACCCTTTATTCCCATTTGCCCCCTTTAGGCTTGCCCCCGGGGTGGTGATTGACACTGACTACGGTGGTATTTACCACTCCGGATGTAAATGTGTAATTTAATAATAAATTGGAATAATAAATAGTTATACCTACTTAATGATTTGTACCACGTTAATTTTATAACCATTAACTTGTGTAATAAAATAACTTCTAAATAATAGTACTTTAGTAAAACATCTCACGACCCGTAAAACTGTAATTTCATACATAGGCCACATAATAAATAAACTAAACAATAACCATTTTCAACTATAATCATGTTGTAATAAAGTACAATTTGCTAGATATTAAATTATTTTCTATAATGCTTAAGTAAAAATGACCATTATAAAAAGAGCTTGTCAACATACATTATGTTTGTGTGCGAAGGTCAATTTAGACTGGTTATTATTGACCCAGCCCTGACCGTCGAAATAGGTATTTTGCGTGTTATATTTAATAGTAGGGGAGTTTTAACTGAGATGCCAGTTCTCTTATAATTATAAAAGTTTAGTTTATACGAATATAATCCTTATTGCCTTAAAATATATGCCTTATTGCCTCGATGGTTCAGTGGGAGCCTGCATGATAGGTCCTAGATTCTATTCCATGGTAGGACAAAAACTATATTGAGTTTTACTGTCTTGTAATTTTATTCTCAGTATCAGCAAAGAGTCTGGACATGTAATCAGTTATCAGTCGCCGATATACTGTCAAATTATAATTACATTTTTAGAAAATAGTTTTTTGTAAAATCAGTCTAGTTTAATATAGATTACAATTGCTTTTAAAAAATAAAGCTTTTTGACGTTCACATCCAACGACAGCGAAACAATTGTGTGTCAAATGGACTCTTACCCACGACGGAACGGAGACAGTATATGCGTTTGGGGTGAGAGGCTGTGTGTTTGTGTGTTCCAACATAATGCCTTTTATCACGGAAACAGTTTGACCGATTTAGATGCGGTTTTTAGCTCCGTTTTTTGATCGCTGAATGTGCGTCTTGGGTTTTTTATAAAACAATGCCTATTATATGGGACCAATCATATTTTACATAACATAGTTTTTAAGGAATATTGTTACAAACAAATAATATGGATGACAATCTGAAATAATTGTTTATTATTATTATATTTTGTCAATAGTAAGTATGATACACTTATATCTTCCCCTATTACTGAAAGCATAACAATAGTTGTGTGCTTCGGAAGAATCCTTGCCGCACACCCATCGCTATGACACCTGTAAGCCAGTCATAACATTACTAAACCTTTGCGAACACCGAGCCATGACACTTAAGAGATTCACAGAATGCCTAAATTAATGTCTTCGTATCTGCAACAAATATAATCAGAAGTAGGAAAAGTTGGCGAAAAAAAATAATTTAGTTTAGCAAATTAATATTAATATTCTACCACATTCACATAGCGCCATCTAGTCCCAAAGTAAGCAATTATATTTGCTTGTGTTATGGGTACTCAACAACGTGATATACTACTTAAATACATTTTTTTTTGTAAATATAGGTATACATATTATAGATAAATTACAACCAGACACAGAACAAACCTTTATGCTCATCACACAAAGATTTGTCCTAGGTGGGGATCGAACCCACGACCTCCGGCTTAGCAGTCAGGGTCACTAACCACTAGACCAACAGGCCAGTCAGTCAAATTATGTGCTAGCAGATATCTACTTCTCTTTTACACTTATATTATTGCCATAATCTATGTTTTTTTGTTACAGTGGCGATCGAGCCGAGCCTGCTAAGGCGTCTTCAAACGTACTTAATGTAAGTGATTAATTTATTTAAGAATATTTTTATATACACAGGTTCATTTATTGTACTACAGATGTAAAAATGATTTTATGCAATTTCCATCTTGGTTAAACAGGATTAAGATAGATAATTGAATGTAGAATTGTTAAAATTACTACCTTTATCTCTTGCGGGCAATATCAAACTATGTACATGCCTCAGTTCAAGAGAAAATGTGTCTTAAGTCCGTGACATTAGATAGGTTGCTTTCCAAAGCTTATAATGCAAACATTATTCTAAAGTTATGATCTAACCTTATCATCCTAACTTTGATAGATCTAGTAACTTTGCTCGAGGCTCATTTGATAATATGATACGACATTCTAGCGTATCGACACTTACCTAATACCTAAAGGTAATTATGCTAAGTTAACTATGATTAAGTGCTATCATTAATAAAATATGGCACTTTATCAAAATGTAGTTGATGTTTGGTTCTTATCTGAAAGTCGTTTAATTAAAAAAAAGTTTTTGTTGTCATACTATCTCATTGGAAAGTCAAAATATTTTTATTCACCAAACAGACAATCTTTCCTATATAGATTTTTCTCCCTAGCTGGTTAGCTAAAGATCTTCCCTATGCTTGCCCATGACATTCGTTAATTCATCATTTCTACCCATCAACGTCCCACTGCTGGGCACGGGTCTCCTCCAAAGAATGTGGAGAGAATTCGTTGATTAATTTATAATTATTGTTAAAACTTTTTATGAAACAGAAAACTATTGAAACTTAAAAATAACAGACGATTTTAAACTACATAATTCTTTTCTAACGCAACCGAAAATAAACACATTTATAGAAATATTCTTCTTCAAGGTATTCCCAAACCTTTCCGTTAAAACAAAGAATATAAAATGAAGTACATAAACTACTTCAATGAAAGTTGTTTAACAGTAAAAAATCTCATTTGCCACCCGCTTGCACTCCACAGTAGATTTTAACAGCCGATTTGAACAGTTCCTCGTACCTCAGTAGATTTTAGTTAATAGTCCTAAATAGTATAATAAAAATACTGTCGAAATAGTCTGAATAATAAAGACGTCAGTATATCCATAAATTTAGCAAATACTAGGTTTTAAAACACTACCTACTACGATAGACTGCAATCATAAACGAAAAAGCCGTGAAATATTTCGAAAGGTTGAATATAAAGTGCACGCCGAACCGTAAAATAACTGGACGATAGTAAAAGAGTTTTATTTTACTCTTCAATCTAGAAATTAGATTAGGCTGAATGCAAGCGCCATATCGTCATTTAAAAAAAGAATTAATAATTTTGAAACTACATGTTTTAAATATCAGTGTTACCTTTGTAATAAATGATTTTTGAAGGTGAAATATCGAAGGTTTTGTTAGTCCGCCAGTTGATAGTAATTGTAGTACAATTTACTTTAGTAGGTATTAAACAATTAGTACAATTTAGCTAACGCCTAGTAGAAATTATGATTCGGATGTATAATTATTTAGCAATTAGCTTTAAGTTATTCAATATTCAATTATTTAAGATTTTAGGGTATACTATAATTAAAATGATATTAACCAAAAAGTGTTGGGTAGTGCTAGGTGTGCCTATTAATTAACTAAAGTAGTGTATGTTTCCGATATAGAATTATACCATTTGAAAAAGTAGATTAGCCGACTAAATTCTAACTTAGAAGAAGAAAACTTTATCCAAACTACATAAAAACGGTAAATAATTCTGGATAAGCGCTATTATCTAAAATGCTTTCATTCATGTTAACATCAATTTCTGATTTTTCAAAATCGTTTGCAAAATAATACTTCTCTGACCTTTACTCGGAATCTCGACTTAGACGCCAGTCGAGTTTCTTAACACTGTTAAGCAAACCCGGTCGCTATTCTTTTCAAATATAACATATTATGCGATATTGAAACCGACTTATGTCGAAATTCAGAGTAGGCTAGTACAAAGCTATGCGGTAATTTAGAACACTCAAATTTGAATTCAGAACGTTATTCTTTTAAATATAATTAACCTGTAAATAAAATCACCTTTGTATAACATAACCCCAGCTCCGTCGGCGTCCGCTATTCAGCCAGTACAGTCGGCTTCGCATTTGGTGTAATGGGAACGTGCACGCTAATGTAATTGAGAGTTTTTTTTAGTTTTCCCCTTTTAAAATGAGAGAAACTGTATGTTTCTGAGGTTAGGCCGGGAGCCGACCGTTTTGCACACAGTAAAAATGTTTTGAATGTATTTTTTTGTGCCGATTGTACACGTACAGGCTAAAAGTGTTTTATGAAGCTATTTAGACTCGTTATTTCTGTTTATGGTGAATTGTTTTTGGCTTAATAGAGATTTATGTGAGCGCAGTTTCGCTCTTCTTTAGTAGAAGCTAACGTTAGTAATATACTTAGGTTTTTGTGGTTCTTGTAAAAGCAGCGGTGAGGTATTGTTGTGGGAAAATATGAATATATTGTTGAAAATGTTGGACGTCCAGGAGGGTATTAAGTGAGGACGAGAATGGCTATAAAGCTGGTTTAGATTATACCTTATACATAGTTTGGTACAAAAAGTATTCGTAAAAGTATTGTGGAATTTGTATCTTCTACGTAGAAGTCTAGAACTTATTTGAAAACAAACAAAAGCTTTTGATATCAGACTTTAAATATAGTTATAATCCAGATTCGTATAGTAGATTCGAGATTTACTATGGCTAATCGTAGTACTTCTTATTTTTTTGTAAGTGAATATTCACTATTGGCATATCGCATGAGAAATTGCAGTTTAAATCAGCATTAATCCTTGTTGAAGGCCTATTTTTAACACCCAATGCAAAATGTGTGGCGTTATAGGTTTGAGGCGTTTGTGTCTATCTGTGGCAACGTAGCTCTTAGACGAATGGGCCGGTTTTGATGAAGTTTGTTTTTGTTAGAAAGCTGATATGATCTTAATGGTTTATTGACACGTCTTATTAAAATTTGTGCAGCCGTTTCAAGGTTACTTAAGATTTTCAATTTTGTTTTTAGAAGTAGACTTCTACGGGGTAATGATAATGATCCCAAATTGTAATTTTCACAATTATCTATCGAGTCCGGTTAAATAAAATAAAAACTCACAGAGGTATTTGTAGGTAGCTATTATGCGTACCACGGCTATCTAGTTTCAATTTAATCCGATGTTTTTAAGTGGTTGAAAATGATGTTTATACATTCAGGTAAAGTTAATAAAAGCGAAAATAAAATTATCCGTGTGGTGACGGATTAAGAATACATAATGTCACTACCCCATCTCAACCCGTGAGTGTTGTAAAAGGCGACTAAGGGAGGAAACCTTATGCAAACAAGAGCACTGTGAGAAAAGGAAAATTCGACACAAATCCTATACCAACCCGTATGGTCAGCGTGGTATAGTAGGCTAAATTCTCTCCACATTCTTTGGAGGAGACTCGTGCCCAGCAGTGGGACGTTTATGGGTTGAAATGATGATGATGAATATAAGCGTGTTATTAAGGTTTTACTTATTCCAATTTTTAAATTATTATTATATTATACATATACCCACAATTCCACTTCTGAAAGCTCTCCTTATCACTAAACCGTAACTGAACACGGAAGTGTTTGAACAATTTGATTTAATTACAGTTAGTGTTGTCCCTGTCACTCTTCTCTCATTGTGATTCGCCAGATAAACAGTTTAGTAGATAACACAACGTAAACAGAACAAGAAATCTAACTTTGGAATAATAGACAAACGTAAGTCAGCAGAATAGTTACCGCTAAAATAGATATACTGCCTCTAGATTTGAAAGGTAATATCGTGTTTTTTATACTTTCTGTAATTATAATAATATGTAGTATGAATGTAATCGTTTGTTCAAAATTCAGAGTCACACTGTGACTGGTTGAGAAAAAGATTCGAAGCGAGTAACAATAGTGTGACTCGATACGAACTGATATTCTCAACCAGTTACAGTGTGATAGGCTTCGTGGTAAGTTCAGTGTTCTGTAGCAGTGGTAGGTAACTTCTCCTAAAATGTATGAAAATTTTAATGATACACTTATAATAAAATATTTGCCGTAGTTGTTGCTCATGTTACTATATGAGAATAAAAATTCACATCGAGTAACACTGTTACTTGATGCGAAATAATTCTAACCGACATTTAATTCATCTCTTAGAAAGAATTACATTATAATAATAAAAAGACACGTTTAATTATAATTGATTGGTATGAAATGGTATCAAACACACTATTTTAATCTAAATTAATATTCTTATTTACAATATTTACATAGTACTATCACTAATTTAAAACAATATTTATCTGAAATATAAATTAATTGTTTACCAAATAACTTAGGTAAGTCTATGTTTTTACCTGAAACTTAAGTAATAGTTAGATAGATTTAGACAAATTTTTCAAATAAATATATGAAAAATCTTTAAGTAATCGTTTATTTTTCAAATTGGAACAGCAGTTCCTGCGATAAGCACGTTTAACTAAACCAAAAAGCTCTTTAGCTTTATTTTATCTTGTTTATTGGTTTACTAACAATTGTTACATTGATACATGCATATGCATAATGATAGGAACATCATAATTTAACTAAATGTACAATATAAGTATCTACAGCATGCATGAACGTAAGTATATTTTAATTATTATAATATTAATCTAAATTTAATTAAATAAAGCCAATATCTAAAACTTAATCTCAATATAAATTACGTCAGAACAATTTCTATTCATTAACCCCTTACCTGAGTTAGCCATCATCTATTGTTTCACTATCTCGAACACTTTCAGATAGGGTTCAACTGATACAGCAGAAATGCACGAGAATTCCTAACATTGGAGCACTGGGATAACGTAACCAGGAAACAATGCCAACAAGATGAAATGGAAAGCCTAGACTTTGAATCTAAGATGCCTAGTGCCTTGCCTTGTGCCTTGATATGGAAATCAAGACTGAGGTATAGCCAACATATTTCTTTCGGAAAAGAAAATGCATTTGGCACCTGAAAGGATAAAGTGCCAATACTCAAGCTCAATTTTTAGGGAGTAATAGAACTTCGTTTAAGTGTAAACTAGAAATAAGGATTTGGATGTATTCATTGATAGTATTTCCAGTTTCAGTGTAATGACGGATTAAGCATAATGTATTACTGTATAACATAACATATTATATTAAGTATGTTTATTATTACAAAACATGTGTTTTTTTGTTGAAAATAAATGTAATTTTTTAAATCTTTTCCATTTACACCTACAACTCTCATCTCTGCATCGCCCAGAGGTCAACTTGTAGAGAATGCCTCTGGCATTAAGTCCGCCTTTATACAGATCTTTGTGCATAAAGTTGAATTAAAATAGATAATGTCACAACTCCATTTCAAACCAAAACTAAAACAATAAAATATAATTTCGAAAAAAAAAATTATCACGTATTTTATAGAAATAGCTATAATAGTTAGTAGATATATATAAATAGTTTGGGAGTTAGGGTTTTTATCTATATGTGTAACCTTAACTTCTATGTACTCTAGTTCTTAAAGACAACTGTCAAAGGTTATTTTCTGCTGGTCTTATCGCACCCATCCTATATATGTATTTAGATGCGAAACGACCGGCACACTTGGTGACAACGAAAAACGTGCGAATCGACGTATAGGCGTTTGAATCAATAAATATATATTATCATTATTATTATTTTCCTACAATGTTGATGCATTCTATGAGCACCGCCATCATTGACTCAAATCTGTTTGTAATTTATTTTAAATTTCAAAGCCTGTAAATGAAAATATAACTCCCACCCTTTCTAATTACATCCCGTATATGGCCAACTTAGCAACAACCTACACTTGGATAACTTTGTGACGCTTAATACGTGTACAAATTGTTACGTCAACTTAGATTGCTTACGCATAACTTATACTTGTCAGATTCTAACATAATGGATGAACACCCCGGGGGGGGGGGGAGGTGGCGAAAATATCCGAACATTAGCGACTTGATAAATGATAGTTTTCGATATGAGGAAATCTATAATATTACAACTGAATAGTTTGCATATGGTAATCTCAGGAACTATTAAACCAACGTAACATGACGCCTTTTATTCCGGAGGGGTAAGCAAAGGTATATCACATCCACATTTCGCTAGCTATGTTTCATCATCATCATCCATTAACTGCTGGGCTCGGGTCTCCTCTTCTCTATTTAGAGAGCTGAGAGGTTTTATGCAATAAACACCTTTTAACAATAATTACTTTCGCTGTACTAACAAGGCAGATTATTAAACCGGTTCAGAAAATATAAAACCTCCTTATTGAGGAAGGCTTTCGGCTTTAGATCATCACGCTAAATGTGTTTAGATTAGAGTTATTAGGCTCTATAATCTCTGCCTAATCCAGTCTATTTCAAGAATATTTAAACCTACTAAAATAGTAAATTTGTAATATTTGATGGATGCTTGAATGTTTCTCATTCATGTCAGAACGACAGAGAGGTTTTGTATATAAATATTATAGTCTGTAAGCACATAGCCTACTTTTTACTACCATACCACGCGTTCAGAAACTAGTTTAATTATAAATGAAATCATTGTACTATTAGGGTAGTTATTTCTTTCACGTTACAGCGAAACAAAACATCAACGATTTCTTATAAAGGAATTGTTGGACGGAGAGTTGAGACACAGGCTTTAAATAATTTCGATAATGTATTCTGATTTGTCACGTACGAACATTTTAATTCTAAATTGCGATTACGCGAAATTTGAAGGCATTCAAAATGTACACATTTCTCATTATTTTCTATTTGATAGCAACGTAGTTTGTGTAACTAAATAAGCGATAGTGGCTGAATAAATAAGCGATGGTGGCTGAATGGATGTAAACCCACATACCCTAGAAGATATTCTATGAGTTTGTCTGATCCACCAACCCGCACTAGGCCAGCGTGTGTGGATTATGGCCTAAACCCTCTCAGCTCTCTAGTTAGAGGAGAGGAGACCCGAGCCCAGCAGTGGGACTTAATGGGTTGCTGATGATTGTGTAACTTGTTAATATGCAATCATATTAATTAAACTTGTGTGAAATGTTCTGCCGTGCTATACAAGAACGACATAATTGTATTGCACATATCTTGCAAAAATGGTATCTACGATTGAAGATTAAAAACACATTTTCCTCTAAATTTGGACATGCAGTTGACCTGTTCTTCATTAGTAGGGCAGAGTTGGTTGCATATTTTGTGAAAAATAAATCTTCTTATCACGCTTGTTTTCCTCTAAGGGGAAGGCAACAAGTCATGATAGGTGTCTGCTGCCTTATATGACTGTCACCATCGTTAATTTAACCACTAACTACTAACTAACACCGTGCCGAAAACCATGAGTTCGATTTCCACACGAGAAGATTCAAAGCTTCGGCGGTGACAAGAATCCTCGCCAGCCACTGTCCTCTGCTCATGTGGACCATTCATGCACAAAAGAAGGTGCTCAAAAATTCTTGAAACATTTTGGAGGGAATTTAACCTACTATACCACACTGGCCAGATGGGTTGGTATATGGTTTTGTATAGAATTTTCCTTTTCTCGCAGTGCTCTTATTTGCTTAAGGTTACTCCCTTAGTTGCCTTGTACGAAATGAGACAGTGACTATGTGTATTCTAATTCCGTCACTACACGGACAATCATTATAATATTAGCAGGAGTAAGTATATAATATTAGTACAATACGGATTTACCAATAAATGAAAAAGAAATGCGATTGAAACTTCAATCACTATGATGTATACGGTTCGATGCAAAGTATATAAACCCTTATATTCTTTGTGAATGTTTAGTCGGAGAATGTTGTTGCTGTAAAATTTGAGAATGCAATTTCGTGTAAGATTTACGAGTAATAGCTAAGCTATTTATTTTAATAGTTATGCAACTAGGAAGCCATAAAAGGGGGAAATGTGTATCTTCCTAGTTTTACCCCTATCACATTGGAATAGGGAGTAGGGTTAAGGGTTATCTGGTTATCTGGAATGCGTAAAATTTTATAGTATTACATTTTTAATTATATATTTATACTAGAAGACGCGCGGGGCTTCGCTCCCGTCGTTTTATTTTTGTCACTACTCTGCTCCTACTGCCTGCCGTAGCGTGATGTTATATATCTTATAACCTTTTTCAATAAATGGGCTATCCAACACTAAAAGATTTTTTCAAATCGGACCTGTAGTTCCTGAGATACTAGCGTTCAACCAAACAAACAACCACTTCAGCTTTATAATATTAGTATAGATAATACATTTAGATGTTTTAAGAACAATCCCACCTTTACAATTTTTTTTTTAATATGCACCAATTGATTAAGAAACAAGCTTTATGCCGCCATCTTTTATTACAATTCTTTTTTAAATTATAACAACCACATCAAGTTAACGAGCCTTATGCCGCAGGGAACCCTACGCTGTTAGATTGCACTGTCAGAGGTTGAACTCCCTTACTTTTTCCTTTTTATCTTGTACTAACTGTTGCCCGCGGCTCCGTTCTCCTGAAATTCGATTTCCGTGACCGAGTGTGCCTTTTTTTGTTTTATCGGTCTAAAATTATCTTCACTCTATTATACGCCTTTCGATATATTACGGCTTTTTAATGAAACCGGTTTGGAGCCATCGGTTGGGTGGTTTCTGTATCTGTCATAGGTAAAAACAATTTTTGTATACATTCTAAAGTTTTAGAGGTTGGATGTTTGAACGTTTGTTAAACTTTATATCATCATTTTTTTATCACTCCAACCCACAAACGTCCCACTGCTGGATTCGATTTCACCTTTTCTCGCAGTTCTCGTGTTTGCTGTTACTCCTAAGTCGCCCATTACACCCACGGGTTGAGATGGAGTAGTGACATTATGTATTCTTAATCCGTCAACACGAATACTTTTACTAACTTTCTATAGTTTTTTGAAATTATACATTCATCAGAAAATACTAATTTCAATTCATCCCAAAATGAATGATGCGAGAGAAGCAGCAAGCGAAGTAGCAAACTAGTATTGTATTCTACCACATTTACGCAACACCATCTAGTCCCAAAGTAAGCAATTATATTTGCTTGTGTTATGGGTACTAAACAACTGATATACTACAAATAAATACATATTATAGATAAATTACACCCAGACACAGAACAAACCTTTATGCTCATCACACAAAGATTTGTCCTGGGTGGGGATCGAACCCACGACCTCCGGCTTAGCAGTCAGTGTCACTAACCACTAGACCAACAGGCCAGTCAATATATTCTTCTTCTTCTCGTGTGGGCTTGAGGCAGACCCTGGTGTTGGAATTTATCGAGTCGCCCAGAAGGCTTCCAACTTGACTTAACGACTACCACATTAAGTGGTAACCGGGACCAACGGCTTTACGTGCCTTCCGAAGCACGGAGACGCTCGAGAGTGAAATTGTTACAAACGGTCACCCATCATTGACTGATCTTGCCGAGAGTTGCTTAACTTCGATGAACGTAACGAACATCTCAGTAGCACAATACTACGAGCGTCTATTGTATATTATAATAGTGTGTGTACTTTATTACTTGTGCAAAGATTTGCCAAGATGGAGGACATTGTACAGTTTTTATTTGCAGCTTAGCCGTCTCTAAGGAGCCATTGCATTTTGTTTTGTAAATAAAGAACAACGTTATAGCCATATCTATAGATACTTATATTGGTGTCTAGGAGAGTGCACATTATTTTTATAGCTTCCTTGTTGAGCTAACTACTTTTGGATGTGTTGGTTAGCTATCTAGATGTTGATGAAGAGAGCCGCTTTTTTATTACAATCTCTAAGCTGTAGAATTTGTTTGTTTAGTTGAACGCTAGGATCTCAGGAACTTCTGATTTGATTTCAAAAATTCTTTTGGTGTTGGATAGCCTATTTATTGAGGAAGGTTATAAGCTGTATAACATCACCCTACGGCCAATAGGAGCTGAGCAGTGGCCAAATAAAAACGACGGGAGCGAAGCCCCGCGCGACTAGTCCTAGTATAATATATTAGGGCTGAAAAATAAACTTCTATATAACTTTCATCCGAACTGTTCTACCAAAATAAACTAACATAACTTACCTATATTACTAAGTTACAGAAAATTATACTTTGTAACACTTGGAACAAAGTATAATATTGATTAACTTTAATCTATTTTGCTCGATAAGTCCTAATTCACACTTCTTGTCGAAAGTTTGAGTTCATTCAAGTTCACGTACCTAAATTACGTAAGAGAGGGGAAAAGCTTCTTTAGATTATTGAACACTTTGACGAATAGTACCTATATATTATGACAATCTACATTGCAATTTAAAAAAAATTAGTAAGGTGATGTCAGAATATATTTTACTTTATGATATCAAGCACAATATACATAATAATATGGTATTACAGAAAAAAATAATTTAAAAATTATTTTTAGAAAAGAAATAAAGTGGTATAGTAGTGCCTCTTATGGTTACGGTTAAAGTACGTAAAGTCCTGTTTAACATTGAGGAAAGTTTAAAACAAACTCTGGAGCTTTTATAAAATGTAAAAAATCAAAAGTCGATAGAAGAGCTGAAGGGTGTAAAGCTAAAGGTAAATGACCCCTACGACGTTTAATAAGCGTAATTTTTTATGTAAGAACAACGAACCAGGTACTCGTTCTTACCACACAATGAAAGTAGGTCTGAGACAAAATTATTGACAAACATGTCTGATTTACATGGCCTTTAAAGGCTTCCATTCGTCATTGATTATCTCGGCATATTATTTAAATTAACATCACTCAAACTTGACCGAATTTCCTTTAGAAATAAAGGTGAAAATATGCTGCGTTCCCCTTACGGCCACCCGTTTCCACCCCCTTTTACGAGCCAAGTCGTAAACCGGGCTGCGACGGCGAAATTCTATTTTTGAAGTTTATATAACTCCTAGTGGGGGCCGCGCAGTCGCCCCACGCATTTGAATCTGGAATCCCTTTGTTTAGAAATACGTTAAGCGAAATTAAGTGTTGTACCTTTTTAGGCTTCCGTTTTTACAAAAGAATGGATATACTAAACGGAACATGACGTTTTAGTCTCTATAGTCATGTTTAAGTAATAAATTATGTAAAATTGACGTGCTAAAATGTGTTACAAAGACTTTGTTTATTTAGCCATGAAAAAAGCCGACTTAGTAATAGCAAGAGTTTACGTGAAACGGGAAAACTTTCACCCAGTTTCGGCTCAGCTTATGAATTTAATATACTTGTTTTAGTGTAAGTTTGGTATCATGTAATTTGTTACTTGTAAATTCAATATTAGGAAGTTCGTTCATTATGGTAGGGGAGGGGATTAAAGCAATTATAACGTAACAACTTTATTTTTAGAGGCTTATTAACCTGAAGCTAAAACATCCTTTTGTGGGCAGATTTTTACTCTTGATTTGGCATGGCATACATGAAACCATTTTGTCAACGACTTCTTCATTTTGTAGTCTTCTTCTACTTTAGAATATTGTGGTAGAATATCACATTTAAAATCCTAGCTCTTGTCGGTGGAGTAAACGCCGCCGGTTCTATTTTGCTTCTGCCAATATTTTGCCTTCTTGTACGACACCATCTGTACTTCTTGCTTGTTTGTCCCCTAAAAGTCCTTCTGGGTCTGTCTCTTCTTCTCTTGCCTTTTGCCTTCCATCTATGAGTTTTTATAAAGATTTTTCATGTAATCCAAAGACCTCCCTAATGATGATGACAGCAGAGTACTGCGGGAACTCCCTAACCTCTAACTAAAATAGTAAAATAAAACATGTCTGTTTCTTGATGTCAATTATTCCAAAGTAAGTTGTACGAATCAGTAAGTCCGTTTGATGTCAATTTCTTACATTTAATCAATCACAACCCTTAACTGTTCACGGGTGAACTTTCCTTCAACTTGTAATACAATTAGCGAACTTGTAATTACACTTTGGGAACCGCTGTCCGAAAACTGTTAACTTAGTGGTTTGTGCCGTAAAAGATGGGAGAAAGAGACAGCAAATGGAAAAGGAAGATAGATAACCGAGGAGACTGTTTCTAAACGACATAAATAATAAGGTTTTTTTTTTATTAGGTACATAACCAAATTACATACATGCATAAATGTAAAATTATTCTATGTTACTACTTATATATTGTATTTAATTTATGTATTTAGTCAAGTCACTATTTCTCTTTTATTTTTGCACCTACCATGTTCTTCTCTGAATCACTCTAAGGTTGGCAGGTAGACAATGCCTTTGGCATTAAGCCCACCATTGTACAAATAATGTGCATAAAATTTTTAAAAGCGGTGTTTCCTGAGCGCTATGACATGTCCTTCTTCAAACGAGGTTTAAAGAGAGCTATCCTCTCAAGGTAGGCAGCGGCCTGGCTGTGCCCCTGGCAGTGCCCCTGGCATTGCCAACGTACATGAGCGGCGGTAACCACTTTCCATCAGGTGGGCCGTCTGCTCGTCTGCCACTTTAGGCAATAATAAAAAAAAAAAAAAAATATAGGGAGAAATGTATCACATAAATTGTCGTCCTATGTAATGGGGCCAAACCTATTGCCGCTCAGCTCTCTAGTTAGAGGAGAGGAGACCCAAGCTCAGCAGTGGGACTGAATGGGTTGCTGATGATGATGATTTTTTTATCTTATCGAATGGGCTCGATTCAGACCCTAGTGTTGGAATTTATCAAGTCGCGTAGAAAGCTTCCAACTTGACTTAACGACCACCACGTTAAGTGGTAACCGGGACCAACAGCTTTACCGTGCCTTCCGAAGCACGGAGATGCTCGAGAATGAAATTGCCACAAATAGTCACCCATCATGGACTGACCTTGCCGAACGATGCTTAACCTCGATGATCGTAACGGACATCTCAGTACCATAATGCTAGGAGCGCCTCATGATGATGATGATGAAATGCGAGTATGATGACAGAGTAAACGTGACAGATTTAATCCATCACTAACAAGAGGTCGGAATGATAATATAGTTTTATATCTCGCAGACGATATAAAATATTCCCTTTGTTCATACATCTTTCATGTCTCTACGCCACTTTCGATTTGTTATATAGATCGTTTGAGATTTGTACTCCATTAGTTTATTCTAGACGTCGCGCAGGGCTTCACTCTCGTCGTTCTTTATTTGGCCACTGCTCAGTTCCTATTGGACGTAGCGTGATGTTATATAGCCTATAACTTTGCTCGATAAATGGGCTATCTAACACTAAAGAAATTTTAAAATCAGTTCAGTAGATCCAGAGATTACCCCCTACAACGTCACGAACTCACAATCTCACAAACTTAACTCTTTATAATATTGGTGTAGTATAGGAATTGTATGTATTAATAAATTTCCATAATTACCTAGGTTTATTTATCATATTTCATTCATTTCTCTGCATCACCCTGCTTTTAACTTGTAGAAAATAGTCCGCCTGTACAAAGTTGTTTGTACGAAGTTATAAATAACACACAACAAAATAAAATTAACTAATAAATAAAAATGTAGTGTGTTTCAAATTTAAAAGAAAATATAAATTACATTAAAAATGTCATACTATTCCCTCGCATTACTGCCTCTGTGCAACGGAAAGATCCCTAGCAGACAGACAGCATAGTCACTTTAGATGACAGTGCTTATTCTTTGTACCAAGAAAGATCTAGACTGTTGCTCATGTGACATTTCATTTAAACGCTTAATACCAGTTTATCAACATCTTCATCATTTCAACCCATAAACGTCCCACTGCTGGGACGGATACTGCTACAGGCATTCCAAAGAATGTGCAGGAAATTTAGCCTACTATATCACGCTGGCCGGGTGTTGGCTGCCGGGTTGGTACAGAGTTTGTTTCGAATTTTCCTTTTCTCGCAGTGCTCTGGTCTGCATAAGGTCGCCTCTTACGACACCCACGAGTTGAAATGGGGTAGTGTCACACGTCACTTTTTATTACTTGGATTTATTACTTAGTATCTGCTAAAGATAGGTAAGAAGACATTGTGAGAAAACTAACATACCCTAGAAGCAATTCTAATAACATGTAAAACTAATTCAACAACGGCATTGAAAATATCTTTCTCACTGAACCTTCAACGTATTAATTCACGAACACTCAGCTCCACAACGATCGCTTCGATTTCAACAAAAAACGTTAACATCATAAAAAGCCAAACGTATTATCAAAGTTCAAAGCAGAAATGTTCAATAGCGAAATTCCCCGGATACACACCATAAAAAGCGTGGGGGATATTTTTTCAAAAAATCCCGGGAAAGGGAAGCAGGAAAGAACATTTGGAACGTCCGTTTAGAGAATAAAAAACTGTGAAGTGTGAATCTTTAGCTTTAATCATCTTTGGGTTCAGTACCCGCTAATATTTATTCATTTCAGATGATTGAAATTCATATTATGCTGTCTTAGACGGCTTCGTTGGTCTATTTGTAATATACTTATTGGGTGATTACTATAGCGTCCCGTATTCAGTATTGGAATCTGAGTAAAATCTGTGAGGGATTTATATAGGGGGATTTATAGTCTATATTGTGTATTATTCACGTGATTGGTCTTGATATTTTAATTGGCTAAATAATAAAAATTGTCACGTCATTTAAGAAAAAAATTAGTGCAATATCATGCTTTTCGCAGCAAAATACACAAGTAAATATAAAGCAAGCATAGATCATCATAAAAAATGATGATTGTATCTGGTTTTGAACTTAGGACTTACTTTTGTATTTAGACCGGTAATTTTTTTATGGTAACGTTACGGAACCCTAAAACGTTGTTGTATAACTGGATGCAACAAATGAGCCAGCGATCACATGTTCACATAACGAGCGGGACCATCGGCACTCGTTCATTCAAAATGGACGCCGTTCGCTTTAAATACATGTTTTAATTTTATTGTTTGTTTTCTATAGAAATTAACGTGTATATTGGTGTAGTGTAGAACCTACAGGTATCTCAGGAAAGCCTTCTGAACCATCTCAAATAGATATGCATTAAAGCTTTCACGTGGATGCCAAACACAAGCACTACCTTCAAGTTTGCTTTGAACCAGGTCATTGAAGAGAAGTGTAATCACTCCGAAGTTTTGGAAACCATTAGAATTTCGAAGAACAAAGCCCAATCACTTGAAGGACTCTTTGGCTAATGCTGTGATATCGTCATGAAACGTGAGCTTTCTGTCAAATGTCACACCCAAACCTTTTCACCATTTTAATGTAAGTGCTCTCTTTAGACCTAATTTGAAGAAGGTCATAGCGACAACAAAGTAAGCTAGCCATTTCTAACATATGGTTAATGCTCACAAAATCAGAAGTTACTTGTGTTAAGACGCACAAATATGGTATATAGCTTAATAAGTGGTCGAATAACTACGTCTACATTGTTATAATTCTTATATTGTGGTGAGAGAATATAAGCTAATTATAATTTAAAAAAAAAAATTGAAGAGTATAGATATTTGTCTTTGTAGGAATAGAATCTATAACCTTGTGTTCATTATTCACATATTTCAAACTTAGCTTTGGTTGTTAAAGAACAAATAAACATTGCTTGCTGAATTAATTTTTAATAGTAAGGTGAATTTTATCCGGTTAATGGCGATTAGAGACCACTAACCCCATCGGGTAATAACGAGTGAAGTTCCGTTCGTATCTACAGAAATGGAACATGCTGTATTAGACAAAATAAAAATAAATCTATAGAATTTCACAGCTCTTGTTGGACTGTGTCTATTCGGCCACGTCATGGTGGATGTAAATGGATTAACCCAAACTTTAAAGAAGAATATTTTTTGTTTGATAATGCACTCCTCTGATACGACACTCGTCTGATACAGAGCACTCGTCTGAAACGTTACGTGTCTGTAGATATAAACGCTTTATGCTGTCACTATAATGTTATTACGTTTCGCTGTAGTAATGCAATTATTGTCACCCAATATCTTTGTAAGCCCCGTGGGACATCGGCAGTTGATTATATCGCTCGTATTATGCGGCTATTAATTGAGACATATATGTAATCGGGTGATTGCACTGATCCCTGAGCGACCACATAAGATTGGACTAAATCGGGAATATCATTGTCTCCTGTCTACCAAGAGTCCAGTAAGTGTATGAAAATTTGGGACATCAATATACCTATTATAAACTATCTATTGCCAACGGCTCCGCCCGTATAGAATTCCCAGTAACAATGACCACAGAAACTTTTGCCCTGTACATTAGTGTTTTGCAATGCAATTATCTCCAAATGTATTTTTATACCACGACGGTGGCAGACAGACATACAGTCCATCTGACGGTAAGCGGTTACCGAAGCCTATGAGCACCTGCAACACCAGGGGCATCATGAGCGCGTTGCCGACCCTTAAGAAACCTATTCACTCCTTTTTTGAAGAATCCCATACTGTAGTCCCTTGGGAAAACCTCGCCAGGAAGTTCATTAAAATTTTCTCTAAGTAAGAACCTACCGACGAATATTAAATAAAATAATTTGTTGAATTGGTCTAGTCATCCTCGACTTTTCCGCTCAGCAACACAATACATTTAGACACATTCACTTTTAATTATAGTAACATTTTCAACCCATTAATTGTCGCAGTGCTGAGGAAGGTTCTTCTCTCCTCTATTTAAGAGGGATTACGACACAATCTATACACGCTAGCCCGCTAAGGCTTGGTGGCGATTTATCCTTAGAATTCCTCCTAGTTAATATGGTTACCTCACGATATTTATCGTTACGTGGTAAGTAATTTGACTAGGACTTACATCTACACTAATGTTATAAAGCTGAAGAGTTTGTTTGTTGGTTTGGCTGAACGCGCTAATCTCAGAAACTACTAATCATATTAAAAAAATCTTTTAGTGTTGGATAGCCCATTTATTGACAAAAGCAGTAGGTATATAACATTATGCTACGGTGAATAGGAGCTGAGCAGTGGCCAAACAAAAAACAACGGGAGCGAGGCCTCACTCGATTTGTAGTAAGTTAGTAACATATTAATTCCATAAAGTGCAAAATCGAAGATTCGGATCAAACTTCTTTTTAATACAATTTACAAAAGTAGAATTCAATCTACATGTCATTTCCAAGTATTTAAATGCCACAAAACAAATAACATGTTATGCTTTTAAAATCTATTGAAATGTTTTCTATAACGTATTTCAAAGACAGACCTGTCTACACATACGAGCCAAATCCCTCCAGTACTTGAGCGAATAAATGGAAATGAAATCCATAAAAGTAATTTAATTTCGCTTAGATAAACGCAAGAGGGTAGTTAAGGTTTATATTTGCGAATCAAATATAAACCAGACTCCTTCTGTATTAGTTTATAATGATCTCAAATGTACTTACACAGAACTTATAAAGATTTTTTTATTTATATTATACAAGAAAACTGACTGATGTATTTAACAAGAGCCTACTCGGATTTAAAACCTTTTAAAACTGTCGGTACTTGTACACATTAAGATTCAGACTGGCCTGTTGGTCTAGTGGTTAGTGACCCTGACTGCTAAGCCGGAGGTCGTGGGTTCGATCCCCATCCAGGACAAATCTTTGTGTGATGAGCATAAAGGTTTGTTCTGTGTCTTTTACAAATTACAAAAAAAAATGTATTTAAGTAGTATATCAGTTGTTTAGTACCCATAACTCAAGCAAATATAATTACTTACTTTGGGACTAGATGGCGCTGTGTGAATGTGATAGAATATTATTATATTAAATTAAATTATTATGAAACGTGTTGACGTCACGTATTATATTATAAGGAATAATATTTACTTTATTACTACTAGGATTTAATCGAAATTATATCATTAACAACTGTTTGAAAAAACAGTGAAACGGAAACTAAGTCAAATGTAATCTTGCGGCAATTCCAGTTGACGAAGACTATACAATTTTTATGTATCATCATATTAGACAAATCACAAAGTGTTATGGACCTTAATCCTACACAATAGAACACATTTTCGTTTACAAATGGAGTGGCAACATTGCCATTTAGTTTCGTGGTTTTCAATTTCTGTTATTTAATCGGAGCTATATTTAAAAAATATGTTTGCTACACTTTTTAGACTTAGGTATAACAAAAATTTAAATTAAATTACTTTTATGGATTTCATTTCCATATCATCAAGTACTGGAGGGATTTGGCTCGTATATGTAGACAGGTCTGTCGTTGAAAAACATTATTAAATTCGTGGACAGTAATTAACATTGATACTGGAAAAATGCTTTCATCCTGCAGGCAATCACCTCATATATCGTAAGAAAACAGAGAAGGGAATCTTTATAGAATAAAGTTAAAATAAACAAAACAAATATCCTCGCAAACTTTCACATTAAATTTATTTTTCGTAGAATTTCATAAAAATTGTTAACACAAATACCATCTTCCCTCTGACGTCACTACATATAACCTATATCTTTCATGCTAGTAACATTCAGAAACTTCCTGAATGCATACAAGGCATATAAACAACGTACTGAGTCCAAAAATTATTAATAAACAGTATGCAAGTGGTTTTGGCAAGCGTCCCTGGTTTTATCTAATTTTGCTGGAATACCATAAATTTGTAAGTGCTTCTTTCAAATATTTTTATGTTTAAGTAGCGACCCGCAGTTTGCTGGTCGTTACTGCAACGTTCCTAGGACTCGTAGCGTGATGGTTTATAGACCAAAGTTTTATTCATTTAAATTGGGTACTGAAAAAATATGATTATACCGAGTCGTAGTTTTTGAGACTAAGGCGCTTAACACGCCGATAATCAAGAGGTCAAAATTATATAAGATTTTTAGGTAGTCACAATAAATCGTAACTTAAAATAGAGCAGGTAATATTTGCTTATATGTAGCATATTATAGTAACTATGCAAAATAAATAATTTTATTAATAACTTGTTTTTCAGGAAATAAATAAAATTTATTCATAAGAACTTACTAAATTTTACGTACAATATTTTAAACTAAATTTAACCTAATTATTTAAAACTATATAAAAACAAAAACTGTCTATTTACATAATTACAAGTACTATTTACAAGACTATCAATAAATTATAATAATAAATGGTGATGTGGGCTAGACGTCATAGCGTCGTATTATTTGAAACTGACTCTTTATGTATCATCGAGAGTAATATATTACTCAGTAACCTTTTGACAGTCTCAAGATAATAAACGTCAAAATAGTGATAAAATGAAAACTGAACAAAATGTAAACACGGTATTTTTCAACTCCAGGCTGGACTATGTGCTTCCCCGTTTTGGCAACTAACCACTGTCTTCTATTGATAACAGCGACCGACGTTGCATCCGTCAGCTATTCTCTAAGAATTGTCGTATTCCTCTTATTTTTCACCTATTTTAAGACCAGTTATGTGTTAGAAAATATTGTTTTATTCGTAGAATAAAGATGCTCGCAGTGGCGTAAATTGACCCACACTGTCCCACTGCTGGGCCTCATCTAATTTTTACCACATGAGAGATGAATACGATATTTTTTGTAATGGGACAATTGGTCAATCAATCATCGTCATCATCATCATCATTATCTCAGCCTATTGCAAGTCAATCAATCATCATCATCATAATATATCAACCCAATGACGTCCAGTGTTGAACATAGGCCTCACCCAATTTCCGCCACAGGGAGCCATTTTGTGCCGCCCGCATCCAACGGCCAATAATAATAATTAATTATTTACAATTAATAATGTAGTTATTAATTACTACTTATTCTGATCTTATGAATATGGTAAGATAGGAAAGGATAATGTTAGATTTTTATAAATCACCGCAAAAGCAGACAGTTTCTATATTTTTTAACTAATCCTTTAAATTCTTAACAGTAAAATTTTGTAAGATGTACGTATTGTCTCCGTGCTTCGGAAGGCACGTAAAGCCGTTGGTTCTGGTTATCGGTTAATATGTTAGGACTTGTCAAATTCTAAGTCGAGTCTGCCTCGAGCTCATATATTAAGTGTTTTGATATGTGAACGTTGAATCAAAACTATTGTCATCGTAACTGAAAACGATAGCACAAATATTATGACAGTAATGTGTAGAAAATTCAAAGTCACGTTCTATTTTCTCCAACAAATATATAAATGTTTTAAAACCATATTTGGTCGAGCTGTTTGGTCAACTTTAATATCATGAGCGCAACTGCTCAAAGAATATATTCTGAAAGAATATACAAACATTTGGAGCTTGCCTCTCGCTTGAACGCGTCTTGAAACTATGAGAAAACTACATGCTAGCTGTTTGTATCGTCTTCTTTAAAACTATTGAAAACGAAAAGATTTTTTTAGAATTGGTTTTTGTTCACGGAAACCAAACAAAAACAAAAGTTAGAAAGAAAAGCTAAGAAAACAAGGACAATTTTTCACCTTTAATTGGGACGAATTTTCAAAAAAGTTTTTAAAAGAGTTACATTGAATAAACAATGTAACAATAAACAACGATATTGCGCCAGCTATTTTGTTATTATTTTTTGGTTTAGGTGCTTTGAGCTTCTTATACGTCGACCAGTTACTGCTCTATTAGAGCTCCCACACAAACACTTAGAATTTCTTCTAGGGTATGTGGGTTCCCTCTCGATAATTTCCTTCACCGTTAGCAGATGGTAAGCCACTTGACTAGTAGGCGTATAAATTCCACAAATTGAATTCCACATTTTAATCATCCGGAACAGTCGTTATCATAACGTCACTACTCCATCTCAACCCGTGGGTGTCGTAAAAGGCGATTAATGCAATTAACCTTATGCAGCCAAGAGCACTGGGGCGACAGCTAGTTATATCAAACTAGACGTCGCGGGGCTTCGCTCCCGGCGTTCTTTATTTGGCCACTGCTCAACTCCTATTGGGCGTAGACTTATATAGCCTATAGCCTTCCTCGATAAATGGGTTATCCAACACTAAAAGAATTTTGAAAATCGGTTCAGTAGATCCCGAGATTACCCCCTACTAACTCACAAACTTTATATCTTCATAATATTCGTATACTTAGATAACGACAAAGTCTAACTCATGTAGTTTCCACATCAGCAATTTTCAATTCGGATACTTCAATCCGATTGATTTTTCTATTATGTAGGTCGTCAGCCAAATATGCATTGTCTAAATAAAATAAGGTAAGCTGGAAATTTGATTTATGTATTCGAGTCTTGACCTACAAACCTTGGCATGGAAAATGTGGCGACGAAGCCAAATCGGCAAAGTGAGGACAAAGTTTTCATTACCAGTATTAGTCCTATTACACCTGGCCAAAAACTTTTGTGCTGAGTGAAAGGTGAAATTGAAGCGAAAGTTGGTTCAGGTGATTCGTGATAAAAGGGGTTACTGATCGTGGTAAATACAGAACAAAAACAGCTGATTATTGTCTTGTATTTTGTTTTCAAGTATAAAAATGTTCTTATTAATCTGAAAAAAATAGGACGCTTACATGATTAAACAAGCTTGTTGCACACACCATAACTATAGGTGACATATTCCGTTTAGCTGACAGAATCATATCGTCATGCAGTCCGGCGAATTGTTAATCTATAGGGCAATTAAAATCATAAAACATGCAACGGGTTTAAGATCTAGTTGGATCTTTGTTTGGCCACTACTCAGATCCTGTCAGTCGTAGCGTGATGTTATATAACTTACAGCCTTCCTCAACAAATGGGCTATCGAACAGTAAAAGAATTTTCTAATTCGGTTTAGTAGTTTCTGAGATAAGCGCGTTCAACCAACCAAACAAACTGTTCAGCAATATTAATATATAATTAGTATATACCTAGATATTCTAATTACCATGTTTCAATAGTTAACGTAACAGAGTTAGATAAATTGCAGTGAGCCGGCGGCGCGGGTGGATAGCAACAAAACTTTTTCTAATTTATTTTATGTTTGTGGCTAAAAGTTGTTCTAATGAGTCCGGGGCTGTAGTGTACATGGTAATCACTTGTTTATGTGTTACCGTAGCCTATTCCTAACTAATCTCGTTGTGATCTTTTCTTTTACTGTTTTAACCTGTATTTTTAAACGGCGCCGGCGGCGCCCTACCCTACTTCTTCGTTGGTATAGTCTTGGACGGATGGATGAATGTTTATTACTCAATGACGCCAGAACGGCTGAAAGGATTTTTGGTTTACAAATAGATTATTATATTCTAGAATGGTAGCATATCATCATTTCAACTCAAAAACATCACACTGCTGGGCACGGGTCTCCTCCAAAAAATGTGGAGGGAATTTAGCCTACTATACCACGCTGGCCAGACAGGTTGGTATAGGGTTTGTATTGAATTTTCCTTTTCTTCTCCCTTAGTCGTTTTACGACACCACAGGTTGAGATGGGGTAGTGACACCATGTATTCTTAATTCGTCACTACACGGACAATTTAGCATAGCAGCGTATACTTTTTACTAAGATTTGAGAGATAGTTTTGGTTTTTTTCCTATAGACTATAGATGTGCCTGGTGGATGATAAGGCCGCCCCTATTACATGGGACTAAAAATTGTTGATGAATTATTGTGGATATAATAGACCTCTGCGTTTCCCTTCGGGGGGAAAATGGCGTGATGTTTTGTCATGTTTATTTTAAGTCATAGTAGCCATAAGTAAGAAAGTTGGTAATAAAACTTCTGTGACTACTAGACAAGCATGTAAATCTTTTTGACTTAACATGAAATAGAAAACAGGGTGAGGAAAGGAGATATATTAAAAACAACCAAGATATTCATAATATAACGTCTCACGCTTTTTTACCAAAGGGATAGGAAAAGCAGAAGTATATTATTATCACACCCACATTTCAATATTGTCAAATTAAATTTACGCACGTCGCTCATCACAGTTATAGTATTGTTAATAAAAATACGTCTCTCCTCTTCTTATAACGTCTACAACGAAATAATTCCATATTTCCTTATTACAACTATTACACCTATATATATATATATTCGTATATCACTTACTGAACAACATTTTCCTGTCTAGAAACATTTCCAATAATGTACTTTTGGGCTCCATCAAAATATAATTAATTTACCTTGCGCTTCTTTGTAATCAAAACACGCGTGGGCCTTTGAAGTTTATTCTATTAAACTGGCGCTTTAAAACATTTTTAGGGGTATTTTTGCACGTCAAATTTTGCATAAAACGATGTACAAAAGTTTGGTAGAAGCAAAAATTAAATTATTATAGTAGCTAAGCTAAGCTGTAGTCAAAAAGCGGTGATAGTTGCTTGAAAAAGTGACTAACATGTAAAACTTGAGGTAAATTTCAAGTTTATTAATTCCACTAAATGAAATTGATAAGTACTCCATCCAATACATCAGCGGTAAAAATTTTATATAGATATTTAATTTTAACCGGTGCGGTGGTAATTATAACCGGTAATATCAATTTCATTTTGTAGAATTTATTTGTAGTTATGATCCTACCATTTGTTTTCGGTGCTACCCTACTTGTTACTTTAAAAATGCATCTTCAACACAACTATTAAAAAAAGTCTAAAAATGGTTCTATTCAATCGGCGCACTAAATATAATTCGAATGTTATCGTCTGAACTATGCATTATACTGGAAAATATCTATGCATTCCTTCACTTTCGACTATCAAAATAAAGTAGTCAATATTTAACAATTTGACTCTACAAAGCCTGCTGTCCCCGGGGGCATGTACCTCGTATGTTAGGGGACGCTCGTGTTCCATGGGGCTGGGGGACGATGAAAATGATTGCTATATGTTTTTGTATTAATTCTTGCTCTAGGCGTCTCTCTGTTGTATAATTGTAATATTCTAATTATGTTCATAACATCATTAAAAATATTCTAATAATGTTCTACAATATACGTACTTCCAATGTATTCATCATCATCATCAGCAATCCATGAATGTTCCAATGCTGGGCTCGGATCTCCTCTCCTCTATCTAGAGAGCCGATAGGGGATTTGGTTGGGTTTTCTCACGATGTTTTCTGTTAGCAGATGGTAAGTTACTTGACTAGTACAAATAAATAAGTTATTTTTCAAGTGATAGATTTTTATTAACATATAATATAATATAATAATATAATATTCTACCACATTCACACAGCGCCATCTAGTCCCAAAGTAAGCAATTATATTTGCTTGTGTTATGGGTACTAAACAACTGATATAATACTTAAATACATTTTTTTTTTTTGTAAATACATACATATTATAGATAAATTACACCCAGACACAGAACAAACCTTTATGCTCATCACACAAAGTTTTGTCCTGGGTGGGGATCGAACCCACGACCTCCGGCTTAGCAGTCAGGGTCACTAACCACTAGACCAAGAGGCCAGTCATAGTTTAAATATTATATGAAAAAATATGCTAAATTCGAAAAAGAATCTACCAAATCCAAACTAAAAAACTCCAACCTACTTCGTATTAATATTCAGCACCTCAAAACATTATAATAAGCTCACGTTATTTTTCCACTGAAAGCAAAAACAAGCACAGATGTTTCCACATTATAATCCTCTATATACAAATATATTATATACTTAAGTACACATATGTAATATGAACGAAGTTTAGACCCACGATTACCCTCTAGAATGGTGTACAATTACATTTTGTGATAATATTGGAGCCCGTGACGTCATTATCTTGGGGTCAGGTTTTGTATCTGAATGGGAGTTGGCAGTATTGAGTATAAATGTTAAAAAGTTGCTTTTTGAATAGGTGTAATGATATAATAATATGTGACGTTTGAGCACAGAGGGCTAACTCTGAATTTCGACATTCGAATGTTCGGTTTTGATGTCGCTGTCAAATGTAAGGAAATATTTTAAAACTACTTGTTTCCTTTGTTTGTCCACTACTCAGCTGGTTTCCTCGAACAATGGGTTATTCAACGCTAAAATAATGTTTCAATTCGAATCGATAGTTTCTGAGATTAGCGAGTTCTGCTAAACAAACAAACTTTCCAGATTTATGATATTAAGTATAGAATTTTTTTTTATAATAATATAACATAAAATAATATATTACCACATTCACACAGCGCCATCTAGTCCCAAATTAAGCAATTATATTTGCTTGTCTTATGGGTACTAAACAACTGATATATTACTTAAATACATTTTTTTTTGTAAATACATACATATTATAGATAAATTACACCCAGACACAGAACAAACATTCATGCTCAGCACACAAAGATTTGTCCTGGGTGGGGATCGAACCCTCGACCTCCAGCGTAGCAGTCAGGGTCACTAACCACTAGACCAACAGGCCAGTCAAATTTCCTTGCATTTGACAGCGACATCAAAGCCGAACATTCGAATCTTGAAATTCATTTCAATTCGAATCAGTAGTTCCTGAGATTAGCGCGTTTTGCCAAACAAACAAACTTCAGTTTTATGATGTCGAACCGTGTGGGACACAAATATTTTTTTTATACTGGCCTGTTGGTCTAGTGGTTAGTGACCCTGACTGCTAAACCGGAGGTCGTGGGTTCGATCCCCACCCAGGACAAATCTTTGTGTGATGAGCATAAAGGTTTGTTCTGTGTCTGGGTGTAATTTATCTATAATATGTATGTATTTACAAAAAAAAATGTATTTAAGTAGTATATCAGTTGTTTAGTACCCATAACACAAGCAAATATAATTGCTTAATTTGGGACTAGATGGCGCTGTGTAAATGTGGTAGAATATTATTATTATTATTCCTCTTTATTAAAACAGATTCACAAAAAATTACATTTTTAAATTTATATATAATAAATACATTTAAAAATATAAAAATTATTATTATACTATAATGGTTGCAAATATGCATCACAAGTGTGTTTTCGTACACTAGAACAACCTTTCACAATCTCCCTAATGGCCATACACAGTTCTAATAAGGATTTATCCTAAATGTCGACTACTTATTAAGATGTATGACGTTGATGCTGATGAATATTCCCTTTATCGACAAACACAGCATATATGTGAGATATTAAGGCAAACAATCAGTCGTAAGACTCGGCCTTCAACAAAGTGTAGACGAGAGACGTGTAATAAACAAGAGAAGGCGGTGAGAGACGTGTGTATTATATAATACTAGCTGGGACCGCGACTTCGTCCGAGTGGAATTTAACAGAAGCAACATTACTTTTTACCCGACTGTCAGGACGGGTATTGTTTTTCGCGCGTATCTTGTATGTTTGTAAATTTCTTTATTCCCACGAATCTTCCAAACGGCGGATGGATTTTGACAATTAGGGTATCGTTAGATTCGTCTAGAAAACCCAGGTGTCTTTAGATAGATGTTAAGAATAAAAAGACTTAAACGGCGGGCTTTTGACGCCAAATTGTAAGTAGTTCTATTATTTTTTTTAACCAAACCTATCGAGTAGAGTATCAAAATAAAGGGAATCAAATGGAGATTACAACATTTGTAGTTAAATTTAATTAGGTATAATAATATTACAATAATTTTACGGTATTTTGAGTGCGTTGCTCTCTGTTGATTTTTTGCAGTCGGGTTATTAAATTTTTTAAATTATATTTACTTGTTTATAATAATTTTTGATTTTTCTAAAATATAAGTAGCCTAAGTTACTCCTTATTACATCAGCTATATGCCAGTGTAAGTTTCGTCAAAATCGTGGCAGCCGTTCCAAAGATTAGCTGGAATAAACTGACAGACAGACAAAAATTTAAAAAAATGTTATTTTGGTATACCGTATACACATATGCATGTAGTAAAAAGCGGTTATTTTAATATTACAAACAGACACGCCAATTTTATTTATTTGTATAGATGTATAGATTGTCTATATTGAAATCCTGCTCATCCTACTAAGTAATATAATTATGCGAAATAAGGATGGATGTTTGTTATTCAATCACACTAAAACGGCTGAATGGAACTGTATGATATTTGGCACATAGATAGTTTATAGTCTGGAATAGCATAAATGCTATTTTTTACTGATATAAATGTGGGCCGAGCCGCGGGCGAAAGCTAATTCAGTTATATATATGTATAATGGGAAAAGCCAATGGGAAAAGCCACCACAGATTGTATAAATTTTTTATTGTTTATAATCTGTGTTTTTATTTTGTTATTCTTATTTGTTTTTTTTAGGTTCTAAGATCTGTTGTATTTATATTTTATAATAATATGTATTGTGTGCCGTTTGATTTGATTTGTCATACATAATAAAAAAAATCTTTCTTTTTTTCTATATGTAAAATTATTATATAGCGTTTCACCTTTTCCCCGATGAGGTAGGCAGAGGTGCATCTTACTCACATTTCACCAGTTATATAGGTAAATAGTTAGTGAACCTATTGCCGTTAACTGGAAATATCTTATTTCTAAATTCCGGGCTGATTTTAAGACAAAGAACCCACCGTTTGTGCACGACCGGTTATTTGGAGAAGTTGGAAATTTTCAGTCATTTAAAGCTTTTTTCAAAAATGAAGGCCTAACTAGAAGAGACAACAACTGCTTTAGGAGCAGAGTGAGAGAGATTGTATTTATTATAATCATTATTTTTTGGGTAAGATGCAATGAACTTCTTTGCTACGGTGACCAGTTATTGATCTATTGTAGCCCCTACACACGATGTTTTCCTTCGTCGTCAACTGATTTAAGGTCCCTTGACTAGTATATATAAATTCCACAAAGTGGTACCTACTGGCAGTAGGCGTCGAACTCAGTCCGCATGTATTGCATGCTAGTCACTTATCCAATCGGCCACCATGGCTTTAAGAGTTTGTATAATTGCTGTGCAAGTGTTTCTTGGATTCAATGCCCAAGTCGGGCAAAAACAGGGTTTCCTGTCATAACATTTTCAGCATCAGCGCGGAGACTGAAAATTTGCCCGGTAAGTGGCACCCTGTTCCATAACACTAAGCTGGAAAAATATAGTCCTGGACCTATGCCTACGTCTTCAAATATAAAAAGCATTGTTATACTTGTGAATTTCAAGATGGCGTCCGTTTTATATGACGAACACACGACCCGAATATGGTTGTATTTACATATTATACGTATAGTACATACACTAAAGTTGACCGTACGAAAAGGCAGAAAATTTTGTGCCGACTTTTCGAGGCGTTTTAACAGATTTATTAAGCGTAATCTCGTTTCACAAGGATCTCTTGAACAAATAGAGCGTAATATGCAAATGAGGGGGTGAAACAATTCATTATCTGTTTGTTTGTAAAAAAAATGGTACCGAATTGAAACAGAGCCGTAAGGGCGTGTACATAAAACGGTGTAGTATATTTTAATTGTAGGTGACGTACTGAGAGAATATTATATAAAGCTTCTGGGCAAGAGGTCCCGTTTTCAATATCCGCGTGGGGTAAAAACGGTATTAGAAAGAAGAAAGAAAAAATAGTCTCTGTCTTGAAATTCTCACTAAGTATATAGAGTACGGAAATATGCCCAAGGGGCTTACTCTGAATGTTGACATGAGAATGTTCGGTTTTGATGTAGCTGTCAAATGTAAGGAAACTTAGATATGGTCGCTGTCACTTTCAAACATTTGACAGCGGAAAATTCGAATGTCAAAATTCAGAGTAAGCCCCTAGTTAATAGCAAAAGGCTCGGTCTCTATTATGGCTTTCAAATAGCTAAAGTGTGAGCGTCATGCAACTCTGCCCTTTTCGGTAAAGAAAGCATTTTGAGGGACATTAAAATTTCATTTCCACATCGCCACTAAAACTCATGTAAGCCAGGGTTAACTATTTACTGTGATAATCCCTTGCAAACACATACTTGTGACATTCAGGAGTCTACAAAGCCTTATCTACTGTATTTTACCTTGCAATGAAAGAATTATCATTATCATCATCATCATCAGCAATCCATTAAGTCCCACTGCTGGGCTCGGGTCTTCTAACGAAAGAATGCGAACACTTAATTGGAGGACAAAGTTGGAAAGAAATAATATAGATGTCAGTACGAAATTTTTCCCCGTGAACGCTGTGATTGTGGAAACTCTCTGCCGTGTTTTCTCAACAAAATACAAGATTTTCTTAAATTAAATTATAATTTCTAAAGGTTCGGCAATGCGCATGTGATTCTTCTGGTGTTGCAGAGGTCCAGCTGCGGTAACCACTTACCATCTCCAGATGGTGAGCCTTAGTTGGACAGTGTGACGATGGGTCGTAAGCTTAATTGCCAACTTCGGTATAAAGACGCATACAGACGTAGTCAGAGGTACTTGATTTCGTTGTCTCTCTGCATTATGAAAGTCTATGGGGGACGGTTTCTATTAGGGAGGCCTGCAGCTCGTCGCCGGTCCGTGTCATGTTATATGAAAGGGTTAAGGCTATTTGGGCATCGGACATGAGACTGCGTGGGATCAATTCAGTATCTCCATAATATAACAATTTAATCATTGTACGAACGTTTGAAGTGTTTCCTAAAATTATATGAGCTATGCCGTAGAGGTTTAAAAGCTACAGTGGCTACAGTTTCGTAGCAGATCTTAATAATAAACATAATCGTTCGTAGCCGATTGATACTTATAGTGTGAAAAGTAAAAAAAATACGTAAGACTTACAAGTTGCTTAAGGACTTGAGTTGACAAAGCGTTTTTGTCATTATTTTATATTTTCTAATTAATTATTATTTTGATCATTTAAATTCGTCTATTTAATTTTGTATTAAATACTAATTTCTACATACACAAAGTATTTTATACAGATATTAATACATACTTTTTAACGGAGCTTTTTAAAATTTTGAGCATCGAATAAATAGCACTCTAGCGTTACGTAAATCTAGACATACCTGCTAAGTAACCGTGCTGTCAACTAGAACCTTATTATAAAGAAGGTTTTTATTTGCCTCGGTCTGTTGATAATATGTGCTAGCCCTAAGGGCTCGTAAGCCAGTAAGCCTTGACTCTCATTTGTTTGGCTCGTTTAAATAAAGAAAGCGTTTTTAAAGATTACGTATTTAGTTAAATTTGGACTTTTGTTTTTTACCTGTCTAAAAAGGTTTGTAAATGTTAAGTATTTCCCGTTGTCGACTATTGGGTACGACACTGGCTAGTGTAATTTGATCCCCTGGGATAATAAAAATGGTATACGCAGAGAGGTCAGGTTATTTTGTATTTTTTGTGCGTTGATTATATGAAAAAGAATATTTATTTAAAGCTTTTTGTTACTACCGGTGTTAAAAAATATAATTTTGTTACATTATAGACTAATATAAATACGTTGAAATAATATGAAATGAAAATTAAATCAAATTTTAATGTAAATGTAAGTTTAAATTATTTTTTGTTTACAAAAAGTCCCGGTTTTTTTGAAATGCTCAGTTTTAACCCGCAATCTGAAAATATGCTGAGTCAATGGCAAAGGCCCCCCTTCCCCCATTACGTGGTATAGGTCCTTCAGGTCGGCAACGCGCTCGTGATGCCCCTGGTGTTGCAGGCGCCCATAGGCTACGGTAACCGCTTACCATCAGACGAACCGTACGTCTTGCCATCGTTGTGGTACAAAAAATATGGATGTGATATTCCTCTGCCTATATCTACAGGGAAAAAAGCGAGATGCTATGTTATGTTATAATTACAAATCTGTATTGTATCATTAAATTCGTGTAGTGATGGATTAAGAATACATTATGTCATTACCCCGTCTCAACCCGTGGGTGTCGTAAAAGGCGACTAAGGAAATAATCTTATGCAGACAAAAGCACTGCGAGAAAAGGAAAATTCGAAACAAACCCTATACCAACCCGTCTAGTCAGCGTAGTAAAGTAGTCTAAATTCCTTCGACATTCTTTGAAAGAGACATGCCCAGCAGTGGGACGTTTATGGGTTGAAATGATGGTGATGTGTGTATACATTTTTTATTGCATACTGTTTATATCTTTTTTTGTTTATTAAATCGATATTGTGTATTCAGGTCGGATGGGTAGCGAGATATTTCTCGATCGGTATTTTTAATAAAGCACGTGTTTATCTGTTCATTGTGTTGGACTTGTTGTTTGTTGATTCGTTATTGGCTTGTACAAGTACTCGGTAATTAAAAAGTATCTATTGGTAAAAGGGAAATGAATTAATAATAATTTGGTTTGAAATTTGTTTCGTTAGGTTTTTTGTTTGTATTTCCTATGAAATTGTTATTGTAAATTGTGCTGTATGTAAATTACTGTTTATAAAACTATTTTTAAGCATAACTGATGTCTGTGCAGTGACGGATTAAGAATACATAATGTCAATGGTGTTCTCATCTCTGCATCACCCAAAGGTAGAGACTGGCTGGTAGAGAATGCTTTTAGCATTAAGGCCGCCTTTTGTTCACAAATTTTGTGCAATAAAGTTTTATAAATAAATAAAATAAATAAATAAATGGTGTCGTAAAAGGCGACTAAGGGACTACCTTGTGCAGATAAGGGCACTGTTTGAAAAGGAAAATTTGAAACAAACCCTGAACCGACCCGTCTGCCCAGCGTGGTGTAGTAGGCTAAATTCCCTCCACATTCTTTGGAGGAGACTCGTGCCCAGCAGCTCGTGGTAAGTTTATGAGTTGAAATGATGAATATAGTATATATTATTTATATATATATAATTATATATAATTATTATATATATATAGTAACTGATTGCGACTGGTCACAATCACAATCAAAAACCCTGCGGTTTTAATAATACTGATATTTACCATACCTTTTTTTCATAAAGGTATTTTACCTTATAACAATACTCCATACATACAAAATTTAACAAAAATATTTTGACAAGTTCACTATTATTTTTAGCAAGTGACCTGTCTTATGTTTAGCTAAACAACAAAGTGCTTTATTTTCTTAGAACAACGTTCAACTAGCTCTCAAACAACATTGATCTGTAACTGAACAAAGAGACATCACAGTAGAACAAATAAAACCACGCTCAAGTAATCTGCGTCTTTAAAATCCCGTAACTCACAAAATAAACTGTTCATTCTCTTTCCCGTTTGTTTGTGAGAAAACATTTTTTATGTCCCGGGAAACTCGGGTCATTAATTCCCTCCTGAGCGCACCTGTCTGTAATCGTTCCGGGATCCCGAGATTTCGAGGTAAACACTTTCGCTAGTTATCGCGATTTCCCGGGAGTATCTTGGCCCGGATTTCGTCCACGATGGGTAACGGCATTTGTCATTTTTTGTTTTGTCCCTTTGTCGATGTTCCGTTGTCTTTTATGTTCCAATTGTGAAATGTTTGACGTTTATAGTGCTGCGAATGTAAGTTGTATATATCAGCAAATTGTAAAATAACAAAGGGAGCGATATATATTGTTGGTTGCGACTACAGCCACGTGGGATGAGGGTTCGTCTATTCAAATCGAGGCGAATCGACGAAAGAGCCGAAGGGGTAACTTTAAAGGCCCAGTTAAAGCTAGGTCTATCTCTACGTGAAATGATGATTAATTAAGCGTAACAATCAGACATAACACATTTTTAACCGACTTCAAAAAAGGAGTTTCTATGTTGGACTGTATGTATTTTTATTTCACATAAAATAAATACCAAATTAACTAAATTTTACATTTTTATTTTCAAACAAAATTTTTTCATTTATATTTTTTAAAAATTAAGTAAATTTTCTATAAAATTAATTAAAATATATAATAACAAAAAATAAATAAAAGTTCGATTAAGAAATCTTGCCTATTTATATAATTCTATTACACCCTACACACGCACACTAGTCAACATTCCGTACACACAAATCTCCAATCACTCATTATTCATTATTCAATCAACGGTCTACGATTCCCAAAACATCGAGGAACAGTTTCGATCGATCTCTGAACTCTCAACCCTGAGGCTTCTCGGCCATCAACCTCTGTTAACTCAAAGCTATAAAACTCTTCAGGCTTCCATCGGTTCTTTATAGATAAACATCGGGTTAAATAATCGAATTGTGGAGCTAGGGTTTGCCTAAATCTGAGAAAGGTCTTGAAGTTCATTTTGAATCTCAAGTTGTCTCAGTAGCGCAGAACTGTGATAGTGTGTATATTTGTTCAGTCTGTTTGTACTTTGTATCTTTTACTAAACTTGTATGTTTGTAAAGTCCCTCATGATACAGAATTTATTGACTAGAGTGGGCGATATCTAAAAGAAATTTCATCATTTCAACATGGTATCATTTCAGCCCATAACGTCCCACTGCTGGGCGCGTGTCTTATTCAAATAATGCGGAGGGAATTTAGCCTAGTATATTGTTAGTAGCTTAACCTAAATGTTCGTTATGATCATCGAGGTTAAGCAACACTCGGCAAGGTCAGTCCATGATGGGTGACCGTTTGTGGCAATTTCATTCTCAAGCGTCTCCGTGCTTCGGAAGGCATGTAAAGCTGTTGGTCCCGGTTATTACTTAATGGTGTAGTCGTTAAGTCGATTTGGAAGCCTTCTAGGCGACTTCATAAATTCCTCAAGTCCATACGATAAGAAGAAGTTTAGATAAGTAATAAGTATATATAGTACCTATATAGACAAGAATAGTCACGCACAGCGCTTTCCACAGCAGCCGACACGTTTCTTGTGACAACACGTCAAGAACATAGCGAGATCATTAGTATCTTCTTATGTTGTTGCTGTTAACCACCCTAGATAGCTTTTAGTACTCGAAGTAATATGATTTATTGTTTGTTGGATTGGAGAAAGAACGTGCGAATGTTCGTAGAATTATTTATATTTATTATTCTATTTTTGAAACTTGTTTCTAACCAAAAATACATATTAATAAAATTACTGTTTATAGAATAATTGTAATGGATATTGTGAACCTATCAAATTAAGTTACTTACGTATCTATTGATATGATTGTGAACAATACTTAGACTGGCCTATTGGTCTAGTGGTTAGTGACCTGACTGCTAAGCCGGAGGTCGTGGGTTCGATCACCACCCAGGACAAATCTTTGTGTGATGAGCATAAAGGTTTGTTCTGTGTCTGGGTGTAATTTATCTATAATATGTATGTATTTACAAAAAAAAAAATGTATTTAAGTAGTAAATCAGTTGTTTAGTACCCATAACACAAGCAAATATAATTGCTTACTTTGGGACTAGATGGCGCTGTCTTTTCTTATTTTAATAAACTTGTGTATATAACTGTTGGCATTCCTAAAATAATTAACAAATCAAAGACTTCAAATTAAATATTAAACAATTTCCTTTGCTTTGCTTTACCATTTTATATAAATGCTAAACAAGTAATGGAAAAAATCAAACCCAAGACGAGACTGGAATTCTGGAACCCGCGACCCTGCCATTCCATGTGCAGTGCTCTGCCAATTGAGCTACGCGGGTGGACGTCCCTGAGATCGAATTTATCCATTACCTGTTAACATGATGACGTCATGACAACGTATTGCTACTTATCACCGTGGCTCTTTACAGAAACCTACGGACGATATCCCTCCATTGCAGATAGGTTAATATCGTAATGAATGAAAGTAGCAACTCAATATTTACATTAAATATGAAGCTATTTCCTTACTAATCTTAACTAAATCTTAACTAATCAAAATTATACCGACAAACATGCTGTTTCATCAGACGGACTTTGCCAAAACTTTTAGCGCTCACTTTTTTAATAACGCAGGTTCTGTAAATTTAACCTACCTACATTGACAAATAAATATTTCTGTTTCTGTTTCAAAAGATATTTACCTCACCATATTGAACAATTTTAAAATCCACAATCGCACGATACATTGACCACTGCCCCGTTTCAAATTTATCTTTGCCTACTTTAGTAGAACACAAGTTATGTGTACCGGCGCGGCAATGGTAAGGCGCCTGATGTGCCGGCCAAGTGCCTATTTGTCAAGACTCGAAAATAAAGCAGACTGCACACGATATAGTTACACTTGTTTGGACTGTTGATAAACGGACGATTTAGTAAGTTAGTTTACTGTTTAGGGCTTAGGTTTGTAGTGTCTAAGAGAAATATTGTTTAGAGATTGATACAAACGAATAGTCGAATTATTCATAACATTGTGTATTTGTTTGTAAAGCTTTTACGCCTTATTCACTAAACATATTATTATTATCTATAAAGTGCATTTAGGGTACAGGCTACTTTTTATTGACATATCACGTGGGACGAGACGCGGGCAGAAGTTAGTTTCGTTTAGATCATTTATGACTTAAGCACTATAATCCCTATCAAGTGGCGTGTGTCACTTGCGCCCAGTATTTTGATATATTCTATTAGCTTGAATACGGTTATCACAAAAAAATGGTACAGAAGGAGTGTGTGCAACTGATGTCACAAGTTTTGACATTGGATCTCCGGCTAGAGTAAAATTATTATTGAGTTTTTCTATCATGAATTAGTATAATGTAACTAAAATAATTATAACACGAGACCTAACATAGCTGGCAAAAAATGGTGCCATTCACCTCTACCTACCCCTTACAGAGAATAAAGGAATGTTGTCTGTCTATCTAAAAAATAATGAAATACTTATGGACTAAAACGTCGCTTGAGTTAACACGGAGACATGATACGCTAGGGAAATAATTTTCTGTGGTCTAACTTCTAAACTTGCATAGCTAAAATTTACTGAAACTTTGCTTTATAAGTAACTTGTGAACAATATTTATGTTCTTAAAGATAGTGATCCAGTTGATCCATGACCATGGTCGGTGGAATTTAACCAAAATTTCGGGCAAAATAACTAGAGGCTAGACATTCGACTTACTTAAATTTGATGTCTTTGTCAAATGTTTGAAAAAGACATTGACATATTTAGATATTCTAATATTTACTACCTATATTAATATTTATAGTTTTGCTTTCATTTTAGTCGAAAGGTGAGATTCCGAGAAGAACCTGAGGTATTTTTTATACCTTTAATGCGTGAGTTTGTGACGTAGACCCGTTGCCTATTAATGAAATATATATATTTTGTTAATAGTGAATATGTTAAACGAGTTTTCCAGGTGTTAATTATTTGAACCCTGTATGGGATATACATTTTAGCCAATAGTTGTGTAGTCTTTAGAACCCTATACCACTGAATCTAGTCTCATTTTACAAATTATATGCGTCTCGAGTCGTTAAGGGCATCATCTCAAGAATCTGGTCTCGAGATATATGGGGTAAAAGTCGAGAGACTTTGTCACATAAAACCGCAGAGACATAACGTGTAACATTTGATTCCATTGATAATGGATAATTGGATGAATTGATAATGGAAAATAGAAATAAGTCGATATTTGTTTGTCTGGCTATTTTTATCCTCTGTATATACCACTATAAGGTTTAGAATTGTCTAGAGGTTTCTGTCGGGCGAAGTTTCTAGAGTAAATAGGTCTTAACACTTATACTAAACAACGAGTTAGTGAGAATGTAATTCATTTAAAGACGTCTAAACAAGCGATGCAGGCTTGCCTGACTAAAGCAAGTGTACTTGCCTCGCTAGCAACATTCCTTAGCTATGACGTGCGGCGTCTGCCTTCTGAAGGCTTATCTCAACTCGGGATAATAGAACAAAACAGACAGGCCGACACAAGATGGTTCACGAAATAAGTCGTCTCAGTAATTTGTTGGCCGTTCTCATGTTTTATTTGTTCACTGATAAGGATGAAATTTTCTGGTTATTACGTCTCTGTTAGAATTAAATTGGATGCTTTTGCTGCGTTTAAAATGTTCACTATAAAGTAAAGTTCACTAAAGAGTCTGTTTGTTTTGTTGAACGCTCAAATCTCAAGAACTAGTGGTCCGAATTGAAAAAATATTTTAGTGTTGGATAGCCCATTTTATCGAGGAAGGCTGTTGGCTATACGAGTATAACTCACATTACATTACAACCAATAGGAGCTAAGTAATGGCCATAATAATATGCTATAATAAATTACCTACTTTTTTAAATAACTTGTTTATTTTGAAAATCGCAAATTTTTACAACAATTTAAAAGTGTTTGTCATATTACGTGTTTACCTTGGAAAAATGCAAAATTTAACAAAAATAAAAAGTGTATTATAAAAACCAAAGGAAAGGAAATTAGCAGTGTTTTTTTTTATATTGAGATTTTATTATAATAGTGTATTCATATTACGTATTATATACCTTTGAAAATGCTAAATAAAAAAAAAGACTAAGTTTTGATCTAAGTGAAGTTGCCTAGCTCCTCTACCACTTCAAATTCTTAAAATATGCTTTGTCGTCCCACTGTAGGGCATGGGTCTCCTCCAAAAAATTTACTGGGAATTGGGTTAGAATTTTCCTTTTCTCGCAATGCTCTTGTTTGCTAAAAGTTAGAGGTCTCTTAGTCGCCTTTTACGACACCAATGGGTTGAAATGGGATAGTGACTATATGTATTCTAAATCCGTCACTACACGGAAAACTATTTGACATAATACAATAGGTATATTAGAGCGTTTAGAAGCAATTTCCTCCGTACATTAGATAATAGAGACAAAAACCAGACACTCGTATACAAAATGTTCTCAACATTAATTCGTTACGGTAATTTTGTTTGTTCACACTCGCAGGAGGATAACTTTATTTCTGTTGGTATAAGAAAATAGGGGGATAATTGGGCAAAAAGGTTCTCGAGTGGCAGCCACATATTGGAAGGCGCAGCGTGGGACGGGCCCCGCCAGATGGACCGACGACCTGGTCGGGGTTGCGGGCGGCCGTTGGTTGCAGGCGGCATAGGACCGTTCGCAGTGGCGTAAATTAGGTGAGGCCTATGTTCAGCAGTGGACGTCGTTGGGCTGATATGATGATGATGATGATAAGAAAATAGCGACAGTTTTGTCGTACTATTACCTTATACAATTAATCTATACTAATATTAAAAGCTGAAGAGTTTGTTTGGTTGATCGCGCTATTCTCAAGAACCACTGAGCCGAATCGAAAAATCATTTTAGTCTTGGATAGCACATTTGTCGGTTTGTTTCGAATTTTCCTTTTTTTTACATAATCTGCACAAGCCGACTAAGGGAGACCCTTAGTCGCCTTATATGACACCCACGGGCTGAGATGGGTTAGTGATATTATGTATTCTTAATCCATTACTACACGTATATAATATATATGTATGTAGGTAATTCAAATAAATAGTTTGATGCAGTTTGATGGCGTAGTCACAGTATTAACGGCAATTTTCATAATCTATCTATCTATGGATTGGGCTACTAAAGTTAGAATTTTGATATATCTTGTTCCATACAAATGCTTATGTCAAAATTCTAACTTTAGTAATCAAATCCATAGATAGATAGATTATTGAAAACGATCATAAGATAGTTAAGACTATGGCACAGTGTATGATCTTGGGTCAAAGTCAAAACTTTTTATTTCGTTTTGACCACATACATGATACTTATGAACGTCATACAAAGCCAAAAAAAAAGGTGTCAGTAAATTTGCCTACAGCCAGTTCACTGATAAGGTTGAGCTCTGAGAAAAACTTGACAAGAAACTCAGGCCACTCTTTTTACTTTTTAATCGCCATAGTAGTTACAATTCCAATTGGTCTCCAGTACACCAATGTATAAAAAAATATGTTTACCATCGTATGTCTGTTTCCCTTAGTCTGTTTATAGGACTGGAGTTTCGGATCAAATATATCTATTATCACTATTATCAGATAACTAAACAGTATTACAAGATACAAAAGAAGATTGCGAGTACACCTTCGGACTATGAGTTATGACCAATGGGAATATATTTCGATTTTCAAATATCACACCACTAGTTTTACAGCGAATTTAGTCGTAAAAACTCTTTGCTTTAGAAGCACTGGCACACTGGTCGTATATAACAGGACCCTAATTAGAACATTAAACCATCACTAGTCAGTTAATATAGGGGGATTCCCCGGAGTATAACCAGTGTTACCTACGTGAATAAAACAAAGGCCGTTGGTGACAAATTTATGGGTTATTGCTGCTATAAACCGTCTTCTATAATAATGCGTCGTTCAGTACTTGATATATTTGTTTGTATTTTGATCCCCACGTCGGAAACTGAAGGTATAAATTTAATAAATTACACCCTTTGTGCCACACTGAATGAAGTAATGTATGTGGTTTGGTGAATAACGTTTTGTTATGTAATTAATGGATTTGCTTTTATTATGCGACAATTTTGTTATCTTGAATTGTAGGTGTTGATGCATGTGTGTTTGTGGTAGTGTAGCTACTAAATAAATAAACAGATTTCAATGTACCTTCTTGTATGTGCCAATTTTGGATTCCATTAAATTTTTATTATTTTACGACATTTAAATAATATGTTTTTTCTGATGAAAAAATAACCTTGAACTAAATTGCTTAAAGCCTGTATTTGTTTAACGATTCATTGTTTGTTTAAGGCGTAACTAGTCGCCAATGACCTTGAGAGTATGGGTGGAGCTTAGCTTATTTCACTGCATATCCCCGCTCCTTTGCCAACTCGCGCACACTATAATACAATGGTCACAGAATAAGCGTAAACGCAGACATGCGCTTCTAGCTCGGCATTTTTACCTACGATTCCGGAATAACAGTTTTAAAATTGGTATTTTATTTTGTATAGAGAGTTTAAAGGACTCGTGTACACAATTATTTGTTTGCCAATATTTTTATGTATTGAGATTTTTTTAATTTCAATGTTTTGCTTTCGGTATTTATGTAAATACTTACATAGTTTTATTGGTACTTATTTATTATTAGTATCGAAGATAATTATTTTATCTTGTAAATTATAATTAAATAAATAACTATTTTAACTTACTTTTGTATTAAAAAAAATATTTACCTATTTTCATTGATGAATTTAATGTTTTGTTTACAACACTTACTTTGTAATTACGTTATAAACTACTATTTATTTATTTTTTTTTTTTTAAAAGACAACGCCCGCACTTGGGAACAAGCCCTGTGTCGCGGGGAGCTTTACAAACATGAAAGTAACGGACACAAAGTACATCCAGACTAGAAACAAATATCTATGAATCACACAAATATTTGTCTCGTGTGGGAATCGAACCCACGTCACCCAGCACGGCGATGTAGTGGCGAGGCGACCACCTTAACCACTGCGCCACGGTGACAGTCACAGACACTATTATAAATTGTAAACCATTTTATTGGATCATTTGAAATATTTTGTTTGAGAATATAGCTCGCAGAACTGATGGCCGATGGGGCAAAAAGATTACTCCTTCTAAACGGTTAGGAGGAGTAGTCATCAGAAAATTCAAAAAAAAATATTAAAGTTCATAAATATTTGCACAAAAGGTTTCGGCACACAGCGAGAAAGACGTGACGGCTCTGCGTGACACCTTAGATTTATTTACTCGTCCCGCCGCGCTCGCTGTTTGTGTGTATATTATACCTGTAAGCACTATATTCAGTCGATAGTAAAAATGGAGCAACGAGCGACACAGCCTTCCCGTCTGAAGGCTAACGCCTGTCTGCCGCCCGCGCCCGCGCAGAGCACCTTTGAATTTCTAACGTACAGAAATCGTATTATGGCTTATTTTCTTAAGAAAATATTGATCGATTTACATATGCTATGTTCAGATTAAAGTAAATTTTACCACCAATTTATCAGTGTAAAAATAATTTCAAACTATAAAGCCGTTTTAAAGTTTTAGGGATTTTAAGATAAAATATATCTCAACTTAAAATATTTTTTGAGGCAAAAGTATTAGTCGTACGAAAATTTCATATGTTGAAAATGTAGTAGATAGATCAATTATCAAAATATATTTTTTTCAAATTTTTCGAACAAGTCGTTTAGGAGGAGTAGGCTTCAGAAAAAAGCCGTTTTTGGTGCAAAACCGAGGGAAGGCCCTTAAAGCGTTTTGCGGTAGCAAGTACACAGGTTGTTGTAGGTTGCTGATAAATTACATGTATATACAGATAAAATAATTCCTTAAAATTAAATTGTTCTTATAAAGAAACAACATAGTCACTTTATTTACAGCAAAGTTCATTATACTATCTATCTATTATGGATATATCTTAAATTATATACCAACAAAAAGATCTGATATTCTATTCATTGTCTTGCCGTAAAACTTAAATGGCAAAATATGGTATAGTGCAGTTTTGCTTTCGAAGAAAAAGTATTTACATTACTTTTTTTTCGTAAGCAAAAGTGCACTATACCATATTTTGCCATTTTGTATATAAATACTAATAGAGACCTTAATAACTCAGTTAGTTTTTTGTTTTCCCCTACCATTCTCAATCGTCCTGTATTTTGTATGAGATTAGCGAGTCAAACCGTTGTCATGACTCGTACAAGATAGTGATAGTACCGACATTGTTTTCATCAAACGTCCATGAAACGTATATACACAGAATAAATAAGATACCTTATATGCGCTCTGAAGTGCCCAAGGATACGAGATGACATACATTCAAGGTTGACTCCATGATTTCGTGCCTTAATATTTAAATGTTATGGTTGAAATTTGAAGTGCAATGCAATTTCACTTGGAATGAGTTATAAAGATATAGAATAGATATATTATTTTAGATATCCAGATCTTACTCGTTGTCCTACGTGAGCGACAAACGCGACAATATGAGGCGATGCGTAAATATCAAATACTCGTTGTGTGTACTTGAGTTAGGACTCAAGTACACATTTTTCGCACGCGACCACATAGGTGTGGTCGAGTGCGAAAAATGTATGCTTGTTTTTTACGTGACGAGACGCGACAGCTTGAATATAGTTTTGACGTAACAAGGAGGACGTCACTGAGCTGCATGTGCTATCAGATAGCTCACGTAGGACACACGTCGCGTGAAGTATTGGTCCCATTACGACGCATCGCGTCGCGTCGCATCGTGTCGCTCACCTATGACAACGAGTACCGGACATCATCATCATCATTTCAGCCTATTGCAATCCACTGCTGGACGTAGGCCTCTCCTAACACGCGCCATAACACTCTGTCCTCCGCCGGACGAGTACCGGACACTGTAAAATAATTTATATGTTAAAAAACCATACAGCTTTCTGCGGATACTAACACTAATAAAACAAAAGCACTTTCCTTGATAAATACCAGAGCACATAGTTCGTATTGATGTATTCATGTAAAAGGGAATATTAGCTACAAGCCCTCCTGTAAAGTCAATCAAATTAATTATACATCAAAGAGTGTGGGGGCACCTCTCTCTGTGTTTGATGTTGGTTAAGCGCCCTGGGATACTGGGATTATTCCCTCACATGAGATTTATCTTTAAACAAACAACCATTTGCCCATGATTTTATCTGTGGAATTTTCTTTGTTAGTTTGTTGTTAATTTGTAAAATCTTTTAGGGGACGGTATTCTAGTTAAGCAAAAGGCCTGACAAGAATTGCAAAATATTCTAAATTTATTTTTCTGTGAAAAGATGGTAGTATTTAATGTTTAACGGCTCTGATTATGAACGGTTCGGCTGATTTTGCTGTTTTTTTGTTGTGTTTATAAATTGACTGATTTTTTGTTACAAACTATCCTTTTAAATATTTTCAAGATATTTATTTCTAAGAAAGATCTTATTTTCTATAGTAAATTTCCCCCGTGCGATACCAGCGCATGGGTATGTCAATGCAAGGTAAGGCATGCTTGTAAAATAAATAAACTCAATACTTTGCGGTCGCATAAACACATAGATCTAAACAAGCACCTTTTCACAAAGTATATATATATATGTCAATATTACCAATTCCACTAAGGTTCTATGTTTTTATTCTACTTTATATTAGAGGTCAATAAAACTATATAGACGTTCATTTTACACCAAGTCCGTGCACAACTCCAATAGTCTAGTCCACAAAATTACAAAGTAGACCATAGCTCATAATTCGCAAACTTTAAATCTTTGTTCAAAGTTTGCTTCATGAAATAACTCTCAGTGCACGTCATCGTACGAAAACAAAATGGCGGGAAAGTGGACATTGTCTAGACAAGAATCTTTAGCTTTTAAAATATAAATGTCATTTTTATCCGGAATAAATTGGGAATAAAGTTATGTTTATCATAAAATTATATACAATGTAGTTTAGATTTCATATATACTTATCGAATTTCTGAATATAATGAACACTTTCGCACAAATTTAAAAAACTCCCGTACCGATTGAATTTCGTCGTATCATTGCTTCAGTGTTTAAAGACTCTATTATCACGATTTTACTTAAAAACAACATGAAATAGAACGAAATAATAAATAAACAAGTACCGACCATCGGACGCTTATTTGAAAAACTAAAAATATTCTATTATCTTACATCTTTAAAAAACGAACGTTGTATTTCAAATACAAGATGGAGGACAAAGATGGCGTCGAGAGTCGCCATGTTTTATCACGAGAACCGACATGACAAGTTTATCAAGAAATTTTATTTTATACACTACACAACATGCATTTTGTATATTTTGGAACTGATACTAGTTTACCACGCTGTTCTCTGTGTTGATGGTGGCAAGGCCAAGAAAGTGTACTAGGTATGTGTAGTATAACATAGTAATCTGTATAAATAAAAATGGATCGCTGAAAAGTAAGTATGTGATGACTTGACTTGACGGCTTGACCAATTTTGCTGGTGGTCACAAGCTGACTTGGTCCGCCATGGTCACAGTCAGCTTGTGACCACGGCCGGTGTAACCTGGTTGAAACGTCAAGCACCATAAGGTATGTAAAAATACCTCAATCATAATCGCGTGAATTCCCGTTTAAATCAATAAATAATAACCATTCATCATTTCAACCCATAAACTTCCCACTGTTGTGCATGCGTCTTCCAAAGAATGTGGAGAGAATTTAGCCTACACGCTGGCCAGACGAGTTGGTTTTTAGAAACAAACCCTATACGAGTTTGTCTCGAATTTTCCTTTTCCGCAATGCTCTTGTCTGCATAAGACATCATAACATCCACGGGTTTAGATGGGGACATTATCTTAATCTGGCAATAACCATTTTATTACATTAATCGTAATAAAATTTCTGATACTGAAAGGTGCTACCAAGGCATATATATTAACTAGTCATTTTAATATTAGTACATGCAGATTTCGTTTAAGCGATGTATTCGTTTAAGAGGTCGTATGTCGCCTGCTGTGTGGCATAGGCATGTTTTATATATCGTTATTAAATGTACATAAGTTCATTGCCCTGTTTGGTGAAGGCGTTAAGGTCACGCACTTTTTACGGTACCACTTCTACGCTTATTATTTCTGTGTTAGTTTAGTAATTAATCCCTTATATGTTGAATCAGTCAGATTGGTTAAGTAGTTAGGTAAAGAAGCGTGAGAAACGAAGCGTAGCAATAAAAATAGATTTTCTTTATTATACATATTTAAAATTTTTAACGAGAAATCTATTTATTGAAAGAGCTTTAATTGTGGGTGCTACTTTCTCGAAAACGGCTTAAACGATTCGCATGAAAATTGTTCATTAATAAAGTGTTGTTTTTAATATTTTTTTAACTGTAGTTAAAATAATATGTTCTATGCAAAAACGCAAATTTTTCAAAATAACTTGTTAAGTCTTTTTTCGTAGAATTTTCGGGAAATTGTAGCGTGCAACGCTCTGTCTGCCAGATACTTAGGGAAAAACTATTATCATTAATTATCCAGATGATCGAAATGAATGAATTAGACTTTCATTTATATATCGAAGCCTCTGTGGCTCAATGGTTAGTGACCCTGACTGCTGAGACAAAGGTCGTGGGTTCGATTCCCACCCAGGACAAATCTTTGTGTGATGAGCACAATCATTTGTTCTGTTTCTGGGTGTAATGTATTTGTAATATGTATGTATTTAAATTTATTGATATAGTACTTGGTAATGGGGTAATCGAATACATATCATTTTAATATTTTATTTAGTGAAATATTGTTCGCAATATCGTGAAACTGTTTTCAAAACTAATTTTACAATAAATTTCGCAACCTACTTAGCTACTAATTTTCCTATTCAGGTTATTTAAAGTTATTAAAGTTTGTTAATAATGGTTTTTACGACTGGCATACTTTTAGTGGCCTAGACATTATGACTGAAGTTGGTAGAAACTTAATCAGAGATTGTTAAGTAATATGTATTCGTAATTATCAAGAGAAAGTTTGAATAGAAGTTTTTTTCAAAAGATCTACGGGTAAAGTTAATTAGTCAGGACTAGGTTGATATAAAAGAATTTTATGAATGGAATCAAATGTCTGGACTATGTTTATTATTTTCGTATTACTAGAAATAGAAATTAATGTTATACATGTATAGTCGACAATAAAATTGCTTTACCCCTTACCCTGCTTACCCTTAGAGTAAATGTTGTTTGCATATCACAAAACAATAAAGTCTATTTTTGCTTGCAAGTGACATCAGTACAGTGACAGTTGTCATCAATAATGACTATTAACTGTGATATTTTTGTCAAAAGTGGTAAAGCAAATAATTATATAGTCGACTATACATATAATTACGTAAATCATGTAAAACGTAGCCGTGTAAAGATGGAATGAGTCGCTGTTTAACATAAAACACTATCGCAAAACTGCAATTTTATTACAACATTAACACAACCATTACATTCCCCGTTACATTCAATAAACGTTTAACCAAAGATTAACCAAATATTCGGAGCCATTCCCACCCAAACGCTGCCCAGAGACTCGTAACAACACATAGAAACCTAACGAACAGTCTATGACGTCTGACACAAAACAATTTACTAGAAGAGATATGCGATATATTGCTGTTGCTCTCACGGGAAATATACCAGTAAAATATAAAAGATACTTTGCATTCAACGGTGTATTTAACTCTGTGTGCTATGGAGCGAATCGGTCATGGTTCCTACGTGAACTATATACGGGGGACAGTTTTGGACTGTCACGTCTCACATCTAGTGCTTGTTAGCACAGAACCTGCCCGGCTTTTACATAGCTGCACATAGGGTCCGTGTAGTGACGGATTAAGAATACATAATGTCACTATCCAACTTCAACGTGTGAGTGTCGTAAAAGGCGACTAAGGGAGTTTAGTATTGTAGTCGTGTAAGTAAAAATCATCATTATCACATTACACATACAGTCCATTGCTGAATATAGGCCTCACTTAACTTCCAACCTTTACCAGGTCGTTGGTCCATCTCGTGGGGGATCGCCGTACACTAAAAGAAAAAAAAAAAAAAACATAAATTAAGATATTTTGCATATTTCGCGAAAAAAATCATAAATGCGACTTTACCTGGTGCATTTGATGGCGTTCACATGACTAACAAAGCTATTAAATTAAACCGTTTCTTTAGGCACATAAAACATTTTATAACCTTATTTTAGTAGATTTATAACTACTTTTAGTATACGGCTATAAATAAAATTCGTCTTTAACTGAGCTATATTTGTGCATACGTTTAGTTTAGCATATTGATTTGATGTCGTTGTCCTCACTGTATTATATTGATGACTAAAGTTGCGTTAAAGTAATAAGATTAAAGGTAATGAAGTATATTTAATGGTTTTAAAACATTAAGCGGACAAGAAAAAGCAGGTCGTCAATATAGAATTAATATTAAGTGCTTTGATATATAGACTTTTTTAGTAGGAGACTCATTCAAAACGTAGACATTTCCAGAATAGATCTTGATGTTCTAAAATGAGTGAATTTAGTTTAATTCTTTATTTTTGAAACCGAAATAATATAAAACTGCGAGGATATGCTCACAAAAATATTAACTTCAGCAAACATAACATTATCTCATTACTGTATCTCAAAAATAACGTCTCATAAAAACGTCTTCGTTCATAAAAAGACTCCATATGTTTTCACAAAGAGTGAGCATTGTGAGGCGACCACACGTTGCTACAGGAATTCGGGACACCGTAAAAGTCCGGAAGTTGTTGGAATCCAAGCAATTTTAGTACTGAAGGAGGAATTTGGCGGAGTTGACGTTGCTTGCTCGTTTTATTGCTTGTACATCCCGTTTGTCACAGAGACAAAGGAAAGTGAGTGGATCGACGGTATTTTCGCGATGTAAAACCGATCATTTGGTGTTTGATAGCTTTTGGCGATTTTTTTTCTATTTCAACATATTCGATTGTTAGATAGGCCAGAATAGAATTTCACTAAAAAGAAAATTACTGAAATATATAAGGCAAATGTAAATGGGAACGTTGTCATTGGAAGGAACAGAACTAGAAGAATGACTTCAAAAGAAATGACAGAATGTATTAAAAGACTTATGTATCAATGCATTTCACAATATTTGTCTCAGTTGGGAATCGAACATACGTCGTCATGTCGCTCGGCGATGTTACTGGTATTGTGTCTTTAACCGCTACGCCACGGTGACGGCCGAACATGTCGTTTTTGAGATAAATGCGTACAAATAAACTTAATCATGTATACCGAATATACATATTATGTTTTTTATCTCAAAAAGCCCAAAAATGATAGTGGCAGTAGCTAGGTCTAGTATCAATGTTCTAGTCACGTCGACATCGCGATGTTACTCAAAATTGAGCTAGCCACTTTTGTACTGGACCTTTTTAAACCTAGTATATTGAGCATAGGTAACTGTCGAGATAATATGGCTATTATCTTAATATATTATATCATAACTAGTGGACCCTCCTTTGATTATTCTTTTTTTAAAGGGAAAAAACAAAATTGCTGCCCCTTTCGAGGAAACGAGACGGTGTAACCCGATTGAAGGTTCATCTACTGGGTCCATTGATTCTCTAAGACATCCAAGCATCTACAAAGCATACATATACAAGAATTAATGTTGGTTTATATGAAACTTTTTAAACCTTTTTCGATAAGTAAAATGTGGATATAAAGTACCTCTACATATCATTTGGTTTTTAAGGACAACTGTTAAAGGTTATTTGAAGCAATACATTTTATTTATTTTATTTTCATATATAGGAAACTTATAGCTAGTACAAATATATATAATGATTAAGTACATAAATGATGGCTAATTACAAGTTTCACTGTTAGTAGTATTCTTACACTTATTGAACTTGATCAGAGAAATTTAATAATTTATAAACTTAATAAACTTGTGATTTATCCAGCAAAGAAGTAATTGCACAAATTTAATTTTATTCTTGTAGTATTATTTTGTATTAAAAACATCAATATCAATTCATTAAAATACATTATAAATTACTTAAATCCTATACTCATAACTCCACAGTATCCATTTTTAACTCTATCCTTCAACGGAATTGACATAGCAAAATATAGACTTACATGTATCTTACAATTTTGTTATCATGAAAACACTATCAAACATTCGTTATTACTGGGAATCACTTGTTTAATTATTATTTTATCTCTGATATGTGATAATAGTGACCCAGTACTTGTTATCTCTGACAAAATCACGATTACAATACTTACTCAGTGACAGTAACCAAACGCGGCGGCGCCAGTTTGACGTTTCGATACCAAGCGCCATTTTTGTTTTGTTTTCTATTTAAAAAAAGAATTTCGACGTTCAGAATCCCGTTTTCTTTTTTAGATTATTATATTTTCAAAAACAATTTACGATTTAATTTTTGTGTAGTTATTTGTGTTGAGTATTTTTTTAAGGAGTTTGTGTCTACATTATAAACAGTTTAATAATTTAGGTAAAGTACTAAATGTTAATGAATCTCAGTATCATATCTCTCCAAGTTTATCTGTCCGTATTACTTTTTAATGAATGTTTTTATCATTGATAAACATACTGGTTTATCTAAGTCTTATATTCTCTGTTGGGATTTATTTTAATATTATGGGTGGGAAACTAACATTTTTAGTCATTTTAAAATTTTCCTATGTTTACTAACTTATTTCTGCTTCATTCTTAGGTTTTATAACAAAAAATTCTTTAAATGATTTATGTGCAGGCGGTTACCTTACATATAGAAATACATAATATATACTTGCAAAATATACTTTGATAAACGACGATCCAAAAAATACAAATACATTATTATAGTACAATAATATTTTCTATTTATGTAGAAATTCATAAACATTGCTTTGATGATCGTTCCACGATTGTAAAAGGTATTTATTGATAATTAGAACGATTACCGATAACGTTAATTGGAATCTTATTACAATCATGCACATGGATGCGTTTTCGATACTTATTATCGCGATTATTGTCTGGGTTACCAGAAACTATTTTAAAATATATTTTAAAAGGCCTCCATAAGTGTTGTGACAAGACGAGAAAGGATGAGGGTTATTTCTTAAGCTTTTATCCTTTTCTGTCACTTAGAACCGTCATTTACTGGGGCGAGATAAAGAGTGAGAGCTGAGCGCATCATCGAATTTGGCGCGTGTGATCGCACTCCCGCTCTCGTTCTCTTCTTTTTTTTTAAAAGACGATTCGGTTGGGCAAAAGAGGTATTGGGTTTTCCTACCCTACTACAATAAACGGCAACCGTGCTTAACGGCTTTATGAAACTCTACTATCCGTCTTATATATAAAACTTCTATGTGATAGGTACCAATTTACATGACAATAATAATGCAGACAATAATAATGATGAAAAAAATACATACAGTCGAACATATAACTCGTCTTTTGCAGTCATTTAAAAAGAAAATACATTATAGCCCTGGGGCGTTAATATTAATTTCGACATTCGAATGTCGCTGTCAAATGTTTGAAAGTGACAGCGACCATATCCAAATTTCCTTAAATTCGACAGCGACAACAAAACCGAACATTCGAATGTCGAAATTTATAGTAAGCCTGTATATGAATTGTTTGTTTTCTAGATGCACGGTCAAGTATTTGTATATTTAATTTATTTACTATCATCATCATAATAACTGAAATCTTGCAAAGTAGCTATTTACGACATATATAACGATACGATAACTATATAACACCGAAAGACCTTGCAATAACCAGTCTAATTTGTGTCATGTGTATCGGCTTTTACATTATAACCTAATTCTCATTAGCCGTGTGACAGTTCAAAGGGTATAATAGTGTTGCTATCAAACAAATTGATTATTATAGTGTTGTCATTGACAGCCTATAATGAAATGGTAATCGATCGATTTTACTAATGAACTTCGTTTAGTGAATGTTGATTAATTTTTGCGTGTCAGTTTACCGTGGCAGCTCGCTTGTTTATTATACTTATTATTGATTTTATTTGTTGCTTTGTTAATAAGCGGTTTTAGAACGTTAATATTTTAAACTAGTGCGTAAATATTTTTAAATACTATCTATACTTACTAATTTTATAAAGCTGAAGCGTTTGTTTGGTTAAATGCTAGGATCTCAGGAACTACTGGTTTGATTTGAAAAAATATTTTAGTGATGGATAGCCCATTTATAGAGGAAGGATATAGGGTATATAACATCACGCTATGGCCAATAGGAGCTGAGCAGTAGCCAAATAAAGAACAATAGGAGCGAAGCCTCGCGCGACTTCTATCTTACTAATATTATGAACGCGAAAGTTAGAATGAATGGATGGATAGATTGATGGATTGTTACTTAATCACACCAGAACGAATCTATACGAAATTTGCAACTCAGAGAGGCTGTAGTATGGAATAAAAGACATATGTTACTTTTTACCGATATATTACACGAGCAGAGCCGCGAGCGGAACCTAGTTGATTATAAATTACTTGCAAAACTTTAGTTTTTGCTTCGTGGTAGAGGTGACTCGGTTACTAGGGTACAAACTATCTGTTTTTCTTGAAAATACAACACACACAAAATACAACACAACACGCAAACACAGTTTTATATAATTTTATAACAGTGCTTTATATCAAATTACATTCACCCAGTTCGTTACATCTGTTTATTTCGATATAGAACACAAAGTAAAAATAATATTATTTTTTTATTTTCATGTTGTAAAATAAATACTATTTTCGTCGCAAGTATGTATTTTAATATATTATTTTTCACGAAGTACCATGTAATATCACGTACAAAACTCATAGCAGCTTCTTTATAAAAGTACATCCAAGTCCACAAGCACGTTTGACAATTTTCATAAAACACCAATTTTTAGTAGTACTGCATATTTCAGGAAGCTCTTGAAGGCGTAATGTAAATAGTTATAACGATAATTCGAGCAATGATAGGGTCAATAAAGTACGTCGGCCTAATATTAGGGGTCGGCACGTACGAACCAATCACGTACCAGCTACAAAACACGGTTATCTAATATGCATTTTATTGTTGACTGTACATGGCGACGAAAACTGAAGCGCCAAGCTATGAAATTTTCTGGGTAGCGTTGGCATAAAAAGTTTTTTGTGTGGGAATTTGTGATACTGTATTTTTATTATGACTTAGAAAAGTTTGTATGTTTTCTTTATTGTAGATTAAGAAACATTTTTTGTAGTGTCTACAATTCATTATATTTTAGTACAAAATTACATAGGTACTGATTTAAATATAATTAATGGTCTAAATTCAAAATTATATGAATGTAAATTTAATCCACCATTTTTAAATTTTAGTTTTTTATTAAATTGCTTGCATAAACATGTAAAATGAACTAATTATAATATTTTATAATTACTAAGTTTATTTATAGAAGAAAGTCTCAATATTGCTTTAATTATAAAAAATAAAACATTTCTCTCTGATATTGATAAAATTTTGTATTTCACTAAGAGACAAACTAACTTTACTCATTCCCAGTCAAAAACTTACATTTTTATTCATTTAAATCCAAAAAAAAGAAACATATATAACAAAAAACTTATTATGCAAACGCTCCACAACAAGTGGCGTAGCGTTCGTAGACCACAGTCGCGTAGTCGCGTAGAGGCCTACGAGCGTGCAACTTTGATGAGAGTCGTAGAGGCCACATGCCACCGCCCCGGCTTATTTGTTCTTTCAAGTTGGCCGCGTCGTACTTAGCGCAGTTTTGTTCTTGTGTCAAGAATATTTCGTTAGACAAAGACGGTCCGATGTGATACACGAGTGCTACGTCCGCCTTGCTTATGTGTTCCGATGTCTATTTAGGTGGTGTATTTTATTTGTAGTAGATTATTTTGTTTTTTGAATTAATTGAAAACGGACTTTATATACTTAAGGTGGGAGTTGGTAATTGAATAATCATTGTAATTCAATAATCAGTTTTGTTCTTGTGTAAAGAATATTTTGTTAGACAAAGACGGTCCGATGTGATACACGAGTGCTACCGCGCTCGACTTGCTTATGTGTTCCGATGTCTATTTAGGTGGTGTATTTTATTTGTAGTAGATTATTTTGTTTTTTGAATTAATTGAAAACGGACTTTATATACTTAAGGTGGGAGTCGGTAATTGAATAATCATTGTAATTCAATAATCAGTTTTGTTCTTGTGTAAAGAATATTTCGTTAGACAAAGACGGGAAAAGTTTTAATTTCTAGATTTGTATGGGTTTGTTTTGTTACGCGTAAATTAATGGAAATTTACTTCACCTTTCAGGATTTTTTTTGGATGTGGCACGTGTATAGAAATAGTAGATGGAAGGAAAACGCTATCGGTAACAAAAAATTATCAGACAAACATGGTGCTTTTTATATAGCTATACAGACACATAAGACTGACTGTCGTAGCGTAGGGATTCATGGCATTCGTCTCGCCATTTACGTCGTCTTGCCGAGTGATGTAGGTTCGAATCCCACACGAGACAAATTAATATTTGTAATATTTTGTGTCCGTTAATTGTATGTTCGCAAACTCTCCCGTAGCACAGGGTTTGACACCAAGTGCGGGCGTTGTCTTTTAAACAAACAAAAAACTAAATCGTTATATAAATTCCTGAAATTCGTTACATTTGTGATCATGATATCTCTGTTGTTATCACAAACCGAAACGTTAGGACTCCTCCTTTGAGTTATAGATTAGGAAGACGAATGAGGATGTGACGTGACAAGCCTGCGAAGCCTTTTCTCTTTGAACAATGTCGGGGGAAACGGAAATGATGCTAATTTGTTCGTTCTTAGTATTATTTTAGCTTTTGTTGGGATTTTTATGGTGTTATAGCCACAGAACAGAGACGGATTTTTTTAGTGGAGCTATATGGTATGTATGGGTGTTTCATTATATAGATTCAACATAATTATGCCAAATTATCCATATATCAGAGAAATGTAATTGTTTGTACATCAAGTCGATATTATAACATAAGTTTTGATACAGGTTCGCATTTGAAGACCGACTCGCCTGGCTTATCCGGCTAGCTAGAGCCATTAAAATCTTTTTATCTATCTTTCAAAAACTTGCATTTACCTATCTAATACGAGTATTTTTTGTATTTAGTAATAAAATACTAGAGATGATGGAAGTCTTTTGATAGTGTAGGTTTTTTATTTATCTGGAAAACAAGAGGCGGCTCCGTCCTACATGCATGCTTCCAATCTCGGGATTGAGAATTATTTTTTGTTCCGTATTCATGCTTCAAGCGAAGCAATCGATCTGTGAATTTTAGAAGACATACAAGTTGTTATTGATACGTGCACACAATGCTTTCCATCAATACTTATAGAGTAAATCTCTCAGTTTCTCTCTAAAAATAAGTAACTAGTATAATAATAATAAAATATTATTTTTCACACATTCACACAGTAAAGTCACGTCAAGTCACAGTCAAGTAGCTTAACTGTAACGTACCTCGTTCCTTCACATTAACTTAGTACTAACAGACACTAATAATAATATTTATTTATTCAATAATGTATGTAATATAAATTCACAATTTCTCTTAATTTATTATTAATCCAACATAAAATAACATAGCATCACGCCTTTTCCCCCGAAGGGGTAGGCGGAGGTGTTTCACACCCACATTTCACCAGCTATGTTTGGTCCCATGAAATAGGGAGCGCGCCTATTGTCATCAACCGGGAAAATTTGTTTATCAAACTCCGGGAAAATCTCAATACTGGAATTTCATGTTAGAAACTAACACACTAACCTAACCTACTGTCGCACTCAGAGACGTCAATTAGCAGTAATCTGTCATTAACACAATTTTTTCATTGAATAATCGTCTTTAGGCGTATCGACTTAAGTACTACACGTTTTTACTAAATAAACTTTAAAGTTGAGTAACGTCTCTGAGTACGGCAGTAAGTCTCAATATTGTTACGTATTAATTAAGGGAAAGAGCGAACCACAAGTATTATTACTCACTTACTCTGGCTTTTTCATGGGTGGTGGTGATTGTGTCTTCTGCATGGATCCTATAATCTTTAATAAAATACCTAAAGAAGTAAGAACTTTAAATATAATAATGTTTAAGAAAAAGCTAAAACAATTACTAGTTGCTAAGTGCTACTATTATATAAAAGATTTTTTGTCTGACTCCTTCTAGATTATGTATTGACCTTATTTACTTTGATTATTATAAAACATTTTTATTTTTTATCCTAGTGACATTTATCATATATCACAATAATCTTTAATAATTACATCTGTGACATGCGATGGAGATTTAAATTCCTCATTTGTACGCCTTTTTAGGTAAAACATGTTGGACTTTGAAAATTATTTAAACATCAAGAATGCAATTCTGTGACATTGTATTATTACACATGTTTAACGCAAACAAATTATTTGATTTGATTTGATTCATTTGTAAATGTAACCTTTTGAGTCCGAATAAACATTTTAATTAAAAAAAAATTAAAACAAATTACATGTTCTATAATATTCGCTATTACATACCTATTAATTTTCATTCATTCTCAAAAAATTCCACCAGCCCGCACTAGGCTCCTCTCCTCTAAGCTCTCTAGTTAGAGGAGAGGAGACCCAAGCCCAGCGTGGGACTTAATGGGTTGCTGATGATGATTCCCAAATAGGTACATATTTTACTTAAACCAACAATCCCTCACTAAAATCTATACACATTTGTAGTACCATAAATAAACATATAAACAAATATGGCGTCATATACCTTTGTTTTAGATATACGACGAATAAATAATATTAATGAATCTCATTTACATGTTGGGTTTGGTACAGAATATAAATAGAGTAATTATTTTCTATTGATATTAGTTGTTTTATTAGAATGAGTTTAGACCCTTTGGGTCATATCTCGTTGATGTATTGTTGAGTTTTGAAATTTGTTAATTATTATAATGTAAATTATGCTTGTATTTGTTTCTGAGGTATCACATGACCCAAGGGCTGGCCTTTTCCTGGGGCAACGCATTAGCCTTGCTATCCAACGCGGTAATGTGGCTAGCCTTTTGGGTACCTTTCCTCAGGAATCTGATCCTAATCAGATATTCTATTTATAGGAATTTCCTGTAAATAGAGTATCTGGTTCTTTTTTTTTTAATAGGTTAGCTGTGTATATTTTTAAGTTATGTGTAAATATTTTATTGAATAAATATTTTCATCAATTCACTCTATGAGCTTTGTTATCTTGATAGAAGAGAAAAGATATTATCTTTAAGTAACATTTAACATATAGTCCGTGTAGTGACGGATTTAGAATACATAATGTCACTACCCCATTTCAATCTGTGGATGTCGTTAAAGCGACTATCTAACTATGAGTAGACAAGAGTACTGCGAGAAAAGGATAATTTAAAACAAAACCCTGTACCAACTCATCTGGCTACCGTGGTATAGTAGGCTAAATTCCCTCCAAAATCTCTGGAGGTGACCCGGACCCAGCAGTAGGATATTTATGGATTGTAATGATGATGAAGTAAAATTTTGCCCAGTAGTGAGATAGCCCACCACTGGGCAAAAGTCTCCCTCCTGTCTTTCTATACTTTCATCACGTAATTTTTGTTGTTGCTCGTATTAACAGTTGATACACAATGTAACAGTTAATTCATTGCTGTGCCAAAGTCACCGTATAGGTAATGATTTGTTAAGTTGTTTACTTGTTTCCGTTGATTACATTTCTAAATTATTAATGACATTGGGTTTTTCTGTGAAATTCTTAGTATCAGAAACACTTCTATGAATATCGACGTCGCTATGTCGAAGTCAATATTACTATCTCGGGACTGAGTTAGGAAAAGTGTCCGTGTTCGCGAAATGTATATACCTAATTGTTTTTTTATACTTACGATATAGTTTTGTTTTAAAACAACACCCGTACTAAGAAACAAGACCTGTGTCCCGGGTCCGTTACAAACATTCAATTAATGGATACAAAGGACACTGAGATTCGAAATCAATATCTATGATTTACACAAATATTTTGTCTCATGTGGGAATCGTACCCACGTCACTCGGTGCGGTGATGTTAGTGACGAAGCGACCACGTTAACCGTAACGTCCCGCGGTGAAAAAATCTAATATAAGACTTTAATTTGATCAGTTTTAATTCTTAAGGTGCTCATGTTAGCTACGACTGTTCTGCGCTGCGATTTGTCATATCGCACTACCAATGCGAGATGTGTCTACTCTGAAAATTCCATCTTCTGTGTATTAATGTAAGGTCCAAAATTGTCCAGCGGCATTTTTCATCTTATAACTCTTTTGAACTGTGAGTGCGATATGTGCGCTGGCCGTTACTCGCTACACGATTAAAAGTGTGAAATGATGTATTAATGATTGTGTTGTTTTGTTTCAGTTAACCACGCAATCTGCGGGGTGCCCGAGCGCGTGAGCAGAGCAAGGATGTGCGCGCGCAGCGGGTAGCCGGCAGCGTGGCGGGGTACGGGCGTCATGCGCCGTACGCGGGCGCCGCGGGGGCCTACCACGCGCGCGCGCCCGCCGTGCCCCTTAATGCCAGTGAGTAATTTAACAACTATTCTAGGTTTACAGCAGAAGAAAACTGAGCAGATATTCGCAGTCAAACCGGAGCGTTTATGGGCAGGCCTAGGGGCGTAATCTGAATTTCGATATTCGATTAGTCGGTTTTGATATCGCTGTCAAATGTAAGGAAATTTAGATGTAGTCGCTATCACTTTCAATTGTCGAAAATTTATTTTTTCTCTTTAAATAAACTATTGACATGCCACATGATCGATGTACTAGTCAGATAGAAAGAATAGAATACCAATTGTTTAGCCCATACAGTTTTGTTAACTACGCAAGTGCCTGGAGTAAAATACAAAAAACAATTTTTCCTAATGATACCGTATTACTATATTCATATGGACAACTCACAATTAGACTAATTTTCTATTACACACACTTTTTCACCTAGACTTACTTTGTACCTTAGAAAATACCAATATGCAGACTATCTATTATTATAAAAAGAATCTCGCACAAAAGCATTATTTCTAACACGAACTGTCATCGCCCATATTTTACCTAAATTCATATCAATATGGAAATTTTATTTTACAAATTCAAAAGTTAGGCTGGCTGCAAGCTACAAATAGAATTTAGGCTGAAAAAGAAAAAGTTTGCGCAGCATATTTATGTCCGGGTATTTGTGCCATATGTTATCACGACAGCGTAACTACGTATCATAATCCTTAAATATATTACACTAAAATTTTTTTTTAATAATATTTTCTAACTTATTTGTCAGTGTTAAAGACTGTTATAATCATACTAATAGTTTAAATGAAAAGTGAGGATGCATGGATGATGATCCTTTCAGCGGTTTTGGCGAGATTACGTAGTAACCTAATCTCGCCAAAACCGCTGAAAGGATCTGAGTGCCAAACTTCACTTAGGCTACTTGCTATTCCAAACTATAATCTGCCCGCGCCATCTATACTAATATTATAAAGAGGTAAAGTTTGTGAGTTTGTGAAGTTGTAGGGGCTAATCTCGGGATCTACTGAACCTATTTTCAAAATTATTTTAGTGTTGGATAGCCCATTTATCGAGGAAGGCTATAGGCTATATAACATCACGCTACGCCCAATAGGAGCTGAGCTGTTGTTTACGTATAATTCACGACTCTTACTCAACAGAGATCGGGTATCTCTGTTGAAATGAAATGAAATCTACAAAGTAACACTTATGAAAGTTACAAGTTAAGAATGTAACAGGTTATCCGAAAAGTATTGTCAGCAAATTTGCCTACGACCAGTTCACTGACGGGGTGGAGCTATGAGAAGAACTAGCAAGAAATTCACGCCACTCTTTTAAAAAAATGGATAGTTAGTAGTGAACTAATTATATTTATGTCTGTTCTATAGCTAATAGCTTATATATCGTAAAGTATAGGTATATAGGTAACAAATTATAGTTATGTATATTTTATGTAACTAGACAGATCAGTGTGCAACTATGTGATTACACAAATCATCGAGCTAATTACCCGGCATTACGATTCGTATCAATTGTTTAATGTATTGTATTTAGGCTGTTGACACACTGGCGGATACCTCATAGAGGCGAGACATTATTACGTGGGTAATGTAATAATATTTGAGACTTCCTAGGTGGTGTTCGATCCGCTTGTGATGCCTCTAGTGTTGTAAGCGACCAGAGACTACAGTAACAGCTTACCATCAGACGGCCCTTGTTTGCCACCGTCGTGGTATATATTTATGTTACAGTCAAAACTCTTAACCATTCAAAAGTACTTTTGACTGATTATATCAAATGGTATATCAAAACTCCTAAAAAAAGAAATAGAAGAGGTCGGTATTAAATGAGTTTTCAAAACTTTATCTAGTCTAACACAACCAAATAGTTCCAATCTCCTCACTTTCATAAGAATTTTTACTGGTTAAAAATTTTGACTGTAATATAAATAATAGGCCACAAACGTATCTGTCGAATATGGGTCTGAGACACCTTAGCCTTTGTGCAAAAAGTTGTGGCGCTTTATTATGTTAAAGCGAAGTTGATTTTTAGAAAGTTAATTTCAATAACCACACAATCTTCTATCCTATGTAATATTCACATCGGTGTACCAATAGCTTAACAATAGGTTGCGTATTTAGTTCCCGCGGGGTCCCGTATTGTCGTATTGTGCGAGGAATGTATGTTATTGTGCTCGCTTTTGCGGCATTTCAAATTATCGCCGTGATGTATGGGAGCTATTCGTTTGCTTATTAATTATGATAGCTTTCTGGATATTGCTGTGTTAGTTTGTAGGGGAAACTGGGACGAGTGCTAATTAAAGTTGGGTATTGTGATATTCATGAGAGGATTCTTAATGATTTAGGTAACTTTCGTGGTCATGGATAGCTCATTACGTCCACTGTGGCTCGGGTCTCTCCTCTGAAGGCCAACGATTGTTCGATTTCGATATCGTGGTAAAATTTTTGAAAATTATATCGACCATGTTTAAATTTACCTATCAAATATCCAGATTGCAAGGGAAATAATTGTCTTCTGTATTCATGCGAGTCAAACGCGTGTTGTATTTCAAATTTTTTTGACTTATTCAATGACATTTGAGCTCTTTCTATAGTTCTACCCTGGCGACGTCTTTTTAAGGTAAATTATACACGATATTCTTTATTTAGTTAGTCCTTTTATATTTTTTCTTATTCTAATAAAACTTAAGACTAATTCTTTAAACATTTTACGTTCCCGTAACAGGTTCCTCGCTAAATTAATTAAGAACAAACTATTTTAAGCCCACTGATCTTTTCCCATCTCTTATTCATCATACTGTCCAAGGAATCGTTTAACTGTGACGTTTTAGCATAAATTTGCATCGAGCTCGCCTCTTGGAGTAAATATTTTGTGATTAAAACCCCTAGGACGGTACTGAGTCAGGTAAATTAATATGCAACACCTGTTCCTTTAGATAGCCTGGTACTTTTTTTTTTTTTTTTTTTTTTTTTTTTTATGGAGTACACTTGTGTACTCCGCGTGTGGATCCCCGGACATAATCCAGGTCCTTTTTTACTAGTTTTTATTATTTTTTACACCAATATTTGGGTGGGGGGGGGGGGTTACAATTTCTATAAAATCTGTTTTCTTTATCTTCTTACTCATATTTCCTGTTTCTGATAGTTCTCTATTATTTATATATTTATTTATAATTTGTCCGAACTCTGCACCGACGTGCAGGGTAGAATACCAATGTGCAAAGAATTATTTTTGCCCTTGTGTTTCACCACTGCACCCCGGTGCAGAACTCGGCTCGTAATTTTTGCTGGTGGTGGTTAAAAACATTTACAAAGAATCTACATAGGGAGGGACAACACTTACAGGTCCAATCAGACACTTGACTTGTCTGAGGGAATGTTCTGCTCAGGCCGACACATGCTGGTCGGCCGCAGCGCGATGCTTCCTGCCTGTCAACACTTCTCTGGCATGCATTGTTTAAAATACTGTCCAAGAGAAAGTGGAACTGCGCGCGTGTCGCGCTGCGGGACGAAGTCGAGCTATGATGGACAGCCTGAGCAGGACACACCACTCCAAACTTTCTGCAAAGACCCGCGGCTGCACAACGCCTCGACAGCACGCCGGAATTGGTTGCTTTAGGAAGTGGGACCACCTTAGCAGTAAGCCACAGCCGACCTTGCTAAGGAGTCCCACTTCTTCCTGACCGGGCATTCCGCGTCGAAGGCGTTGTGTGCCTGATTTGCTGCCTTTGCCCGCCTACAGTTACAGCATGTGGGCGACCCCCCCGAAGACACCTCCTCGCAGATAGCCTGGTACTGGCCGGTGGTAGGTAGTGGTCCATCTTTTATCGTAAATATGTATAGCTTTATTGGTTCACCGTTAGCTGTATTGGGTTCCGGATAAGGTGCAGTGTTAGAATATTTAATTTCTGTAGTTTGAGGTTCAGTGAAAGAGGTTCATAAATAGCAATTTTTGTTTAAGAGTTTTGGATTCAGGGTATTTATTAATTTTGGTTTCTGATGGAGCTGAATTTTGTAATAGGCATCTTTTACTTACTACCTTTACTTTGGATAAACATTTGAAATTTGATCGTCAATACCCGCGTCTTCAGATGGAAAAGCACTGGAACACAGAATCAACAAGGACGCAGGTTAATTTCCTGACACAGGATAAAAGATTACCATTAATAATAATATTAAAATCTTTATTGCCACAACTACGTTACAATTTGTTTTACATGGTTTTTAATAATATGTGTACCAATGTACATTAAATTATTAATGTAATAAAGTAGTTTTACAAGGTACAGGATATAAACTCTATCTCTTAAACTAGGCAAAGCCTGTGACTTAAGAGGCAGCGTTCGGCCATACAAGTATATTTACCTTTTTTATGATATCTTACTATATAATAGTACTATTACTTCTTCTATGATAATATAACAGTTGAGATGGTGCTTGTTGAACATCTATCTAAAACTGAAAATCTAATTAAGATTACATTTACATGTCGAAGCAAAATTTAATAAAAGTATTTATGTACCAAGATATTTTGTCGTATTTTTAACTTTTAAACCTTGTCTTTTTGGCCTTAAACCCGTTTTTGAAACTGTAGTGCTTACGTCACACGCAAGCAAAAACGATACAGAGAAATGTGGGGCTCAGTACAAAAAGAATGTGACAGTGATATATGAGAGAGAGAGAGGCTGTATTTTGGGATCACATTTAAGAATAACAGGAACGTAATAATAATAATATTTTCTTTATTCGTATGAGAACATATTGGTTTAAAATAGTATAGTAGATATCTGATCTTGTGGATATAGAGTGACGAAGAATTTAAATTTTATTGCACTTCATAATGTATGTTTGGCTCCTCAGTGTATTATTATTATTACAATTATTTTTGACATATATAGTTGACCCAGATTAGTAATTTGGAACGGTACCAATTTAGAACGATGGAAGTAGAAGACCTAGACGATCGTTCCATGACCAAATCGCGGACGTTTTAAAGAAACGACAGATCAGGGGTATATGGAGAATGTAGGTATAAACCTATTGATGAATGATGAAGAAGCGAAAGTTGTATGTCAGAATCGCAGCAGGTGAAAGGAAATCTCTGCCTACTCCTCTTTTGGAAAAAGGCGTGATCAATATGTATTTATTGATTGAAATATTTCTAATTAAGTATGTAATTTTATGATATAATTTTTAACCCGCATAGATACCACATTTTTACAAATAAATATTTGAACTTTGACATCTTTACATGTGCAGGGTATATTATTGAAGCTAGAAAAAACAATATTAATTTGACTAAATGAATAAGAAATATGTATACTATATTTACCTACCCTATCAAAGATACTACTTTACCCGACTAGGTAATCGAACTCTAAATCTTAACGTTTGTATATGCTACCACTACGTCACAAAGCAGTCTAATTTTGTGAAATTCAAATTTGCCCCCAGTTAAGTTCGCTAACTGAAAACTCTTGCCCCGTATATAATATGTTTGCGTTGAAGAAACTTAGACAAAGTTCCACAGAAATGGAAGTTTTCGATCGCAAGATATTTATACAGAAAAGACGAGTTCAAATCAATTCAATTTATCTTTACGAAGTTTATGTCTGTGTGTGATATATCAATTTCACGTTGATAAGTATATTGCGTATAACAGGTACATTGATTTAGAATTCATTTCATTGTAATAAAACTGTACTTCGTACTGTTCTGTGAAAAAAAAAACAGTTTGAAATTTGTAGGTAATTAAATGTTTTTATTATTATTATAATTTTTTTCAAATTTAAGTAATCTTATTTTTTTTGTGAAAACCAGTATTTCTTAACATCGCAACCTTTTTCTCGAAGTAAAAACTAATTCTCTTTACATTAGACGAGAAAATTTATTGCTAAAAAACGGACAAAATGAATCGGAATTAATAGAATACAGTAAAAAGAAGAATAGTTAAATATACGAGGACATAAGTGGACTTTCATCTTTTAATTGTTTTTTAGCCTTTCTAGACACTGACATTTCGCCAGTAATGGCAATGTTAGGTCCCGTAAAAAAGGGAGCGAGGTTATTACCTTTAACAGCATTGTGGTATTTCAAAACTCCCTTGTTTTGCCCCTTTTATTTCACAAAGTATTCTTAAAGTGACTACTTAGTGTCCGATAAGACTTTTATGAAGCCTTTATCAGTATTGGTTAAATAATAGCCTATAACTCACAGCCTGCCCTCATCACTGAACTAACGACACAAAACCTAGTTATTATTAAAACCTTAGTGAAAAACACACCCTAAAACACATAAAAACAAACCTTATCACCCACAACACAAAGTCGAAGTTAACCTGTCAACGACAAAAGTATTTTTATATGCTCATGTTGGAAGTTAGAATTGACCAAATATTTTTCTTTCAGCGTATTGTTCGGCAAAGAAATGGGACGTGTTTTTCATTATGCATCGTTCTAGCGTTATTTAGTGGAAACTGGAATTTAACAGTATTTTATTTATAATAATTTAGTACGCAATGATGGGGGAAATGGCGTTGTTTTATAAAAATGACGCGATTATCTTGCGAGCTTCAATTTATTTGGATGGAGCGAACGTTAGGAGATTTGAGTGAATTTTTCGAGTCGCTTGAGAAGAACAATGTGAGGATACAATTGTGGTTATACGAATTGTTGAACAATGACAATATTATTTCGAACTTATGGTTTGGAAGTTTTGAAGAAGATTTTTGATGAAGATGGCTGCACGTTTCTATTTCGTTGCATAAATTTTACGTTTTATAATATATTTACAACAATTTGAAACTTAGTTACCCATAGATAATATTAATTTACTCAATTAGGCACCAAAAAAAACGTAAATTTAATATTTACATGGTAACCAAATAAATACCGAAAAAGGTCAACACAGTTTGAAATAAATAAAAAAGGGGGATGGGAGTTATGGATAAGAGTATTTGTCGGCATCATTTTCACACAGAAAAGTGTCCACGAGGCTAGACACGACAGACATGTCACTTTCAATTTTCATTTCTAATAAGAAAACCGCTCTCTCTAAAATAGTTTATGTGAGCTTAATGGCCAATATTGACCCATGATTGCCACCATCATCTTAGATGATCACCGATTATATTAAGATCGACTGTAGGTTTGATCCGATTCGCGATCGAAGGGTTAAGTGTTATTTGAAGCGGAAACGAGACAATACGTGTTTTATACCGACAATAGAGTGTCAATATTTACGTTTCTTGTCTGCCTTTAGCTTCATTGAAGACGGTTGAAGAAACGAGATATAATAAATCTAAAATTTTTAGGACGCAATCAATAATTGCTCGCTGTGGCGGAAATAAAGTGAGGCCTATGTCCAGCTGTGGACGTCATTGGGCTGATATGATGATGATGATCAATCAATAGTGAGCTGTGCCCCGCAAGCAGTACAAATTGCTGCTACAATCAAACCTATACTGACACACAATATCTCACTCCAGTGAAGACAGATTTGCTATTAAGAATCTAATGTCATCTTTGCTTATTCCAGGTCACCAACTTTGAACGTAATACATACAACACCTTGTCGCTGTCCTTTAACAAATTGGGCACTCATAATCTCGCGATAATCAAACAAAATTTCACATATCATTGGCTCCGACAACTTTATATCCAAAAGGTCGTTAGTTGGGGGCGTCGGGCCGTAATAATTGAATTACTATACAGTTATGCAACTACGTCAGTGTCAAGCGAATATCAACTCTATGCGCTTAGATAAATTGTATTATTTCGCTTGTCAGGGGTTAGATACGCGAGGCTCTGGTTCCAATAGACAGAGTGTTATACTTCCTTTATTCTTATAAATATATCTAAGGTGTATTTTTCGAGATACTTGTATCTTCTTGAGTGTTATATTGTTAGTCAGGAATATTATTTTGGCGCTCAAAATGAAAAGGAAATAACAGGATAATAAGCTTATTTTTTTAAGGCAATTTCCATCCTTTACCACAAGCCTTAAGTTGCAGAGAAGTATACATGTATATTTGCAAAATCCCCCACGACACCAGGCTTTATTTATATATTAACGGACACAAGTAGAAGTAAGTACTCATACCTGAAAAAAATTTTTAGAATCACACAATTTTCTTCACTAGACAACGACCGCACTAACGAGCAATCCCTGTTTTGTGGGAAACTTTAAAACAACAAATTAACGTAGGAGTAGGTTCATCCAGACTCGAAAAAAACGGTTGATCTATGAATCACACAAACATTGGTCTCGTGTGGGAATCGAACTCACGTCGTACAACACGGTGTAGGTCTATATTTATCTGGTGTGATAATTTCATACGACAAAATTCGCGGCACTGCAGCTCTGCAAGTCTGAAACTTCAAATATTTGTAGATTAAATTTTCCTGCAAAATTGGGCCTTATTCGAATTGCAAAACATAATCGAAAAATTTTAATTTAATAGAATAAAGTTTATGTATTACGTCCAACTTACTATACTACCCAATACTTATTACCGAAAACAAAGGGTTAAAGCGTCAGCTTATGCTTGGGCCCCATTTAAGGGATTACCAAAAGCTGGTTTTTTTAGGCTTTTTAAAAAATGTGACTAAATTTTTGTTCTTTTTAAGCTTAGCTTATCGCTTGCATACTTTCGATAAAGACCTTTTGTTTTGCTGTTGAGCAGGTTTAAAGATATTTGTCATAGATAGACAAATACCTACTCCAAACTACAAACATACATTCATTCAAAATGACATTTTAATCCCTTAAAAAAGTCGGTCAAAAGTTAGATAAGAAGCTATAAATAATATTATGCAATAGGTATATATTATTATAAATAGGACAAAGAATTTATGTATAACTATCTGACCTTCATTATTAGACATACCTACTACTAAAAACATTGAAAAAAAAAATTGAGGAACTGCGTGATGAATAGTACCACATAGTACTTTAATATTAAACAATAATAGTAAGAATCAAAGTCAAAAGAGTATCAACATCTAATATAATATAAAGACATCTATTGTCACACGGCGGTAATAGGAAATTACAAGCAATTTCACTTTAATAAAACAAAATACTAATTATTTTTTTGTGTTGAATCATTTCAACATTAAAATACTAATTATCTCACCGACCGACCGCTAATTCATGAGCTCATCTTTACACTTAGCACCATTCATCCTCTTACATTGTGAATAGCGCCATCTATATCCTATTATATTAGTATGGCGCGTTACCCTGTTTTACCGACAGCGGCGGCTCGCGCATGCGCAAAAGTATTCGAGGCCATGGTCACAACTACAATCACCGGGCGATTACACACACACTGCCGAGACAGCTGTCTTCCTTGTCAAACGTGTCTGACATTATAGTAAATAATGCTGTAATTAACGTGATTATATTGTGTTTACGATAGTAACAAGACGCACATGTAAGTATTACTTTATGTTATTGTATTTTTGTGTTTAGTGAGGTGAATATATCGTAGTTTTTATCATACAAAAGTGTAACCTTGCGAGGAGCCGCACTTCAGTGCGCATGTGTGTTTTAAGAATTCAGTTGTTATTGTTCTAAATTGTATGGAAGTGATCTTTTACTGACATTATTATCTATTTGATAAAACGATATTGTATTAAAATATTATTTAGTATTAAAACAGAATATTAACAATAATTTAAACATGTATGGTAAGATCCGATATGGTCTAGTGGCTAGGATACCTGGCTCTCACCCAGGAGGCTCGGGTTCGATTCCCGGTATCGGAAGCAACTTTTTTATATTATTAAATATATTTTTTTTATTTCTTTTTGCCCTTTTTTATTTCAAATGTTTTTAGGTTATATAATGTAAGTTAAGTTTTAAATGTTAATTCTAATAAATTGTCATTTTGTGTTAAATAAGTTGTCTAAAAAAGTATTTTTTATTATTATTTCCAGATCCAAAATGAATTTCAAGGCAAGTTTGGCCATTACAATGGTCTTTGTTGGATGTTGTTCCAACGTAGTATTCTTAGAAATGGTTGTCAAAGAAGATCCGGGTGCGGGCAACTTAGCAACATTCCTACAATTCTTATTCATAGCCATAATAGGATTCTGCACTGTGGGCAAATTCGGAACGGCAAAAAGGAACATACCATTCAAACAGTATTTGTTATTGGTCGGATTCTTTTGGACGAGTAGCGTAGCGAATAACTACGCATTTGACTTCAACATATCAATGCCACTTCACATGATATTTAGAGCCGGTTCACTAATGGCAAACATGGCTATGGGAGTATGGATCTTGAAAAAACAATATCCACCTTTAAAGTACGTGGCTATTTTCATGATATCGGCTGGAATTGCGCTTTGCACCATTGTATCCAGTTCAGACGTCCAAGCGCCTAGAGAAACACACGAAGATGCAGCCGAAGAAGAACGTTTGAAGTTCATAGATTGGCTGTGGTGGTGCCTAGGCATTGCCATACTTACCTTCGCATTATTCGTCTCAGCAAGAATGGGTATCTTCCAAGAATCCCTGTATTCAAAACATGGAAAACATCCATGGGAGGCTTTATACTACACCCACTTACTACCACTTGTTTTCTGGTTACCCACATCTTCAAATCTAATTACTCACGTTAAACTAGCAGTAGAAACACCTCTAGTAGATTTCCTAGGCTTTACTTTACCTAAGCAAGTTCTTCTACTGATTTTATATGTCCTAACACAGGGCATCTGTATCAGTTCAGTGTACGTTTTGACTACGGAATGTGCTTCGCTAATAGTGACTTTAACAGTCACTTTACGTAAATTTGTTTCACTTCTATTCTCAATCCTTTACTTTAGGAATCCATTTACGACCGGTCATTGGATTGGAACTTTACTAGTGTTTATCGGCACTATGATATTTACAGAAATATTACAGAAGACTGTCATGATCTTCTTGCCGAAACAGAAAGATGAGAAGAAGACGAAATAATCTTTTCGTTAAGTTCTCTTGACTTTGTCGTACGGCGAAAATTTTTAGAACAAATCTTTTAGAATTAGTGAGATCAAAAATGTGAGTGTGATTATGCTATAGTTTATTGTTTGTATCTTATGGTTAAGGTAGGTAAGGGCATTTATTTTGACAAAATAAAATCAGCTTTATGTTTAGTGTTTTATAGTTGATTTTAGCTTAGTAACAAATATGCCATTATTTAAAACAATATAAAATAGTGACAGTATTTATAACATAATATTTGTTGTTATCTATTATTTTAATACTCGTGTTCGCAATGTGAAGTATTATTTGCCAGTTTTTTGTAAATAATTCCAATCAGACTACAATAATTATGTAATTAATTTAAAACAATTATATTAAGATTTTATCATGCAAATATTATGTACATACACATATAAAAAATGCAAATATAGCTGTATTTATTTAATGGACTCAATTTATTTAAAAATATTTATGTTTAAAAACTAGTCATGACAAAATATCGTCCATTTTTTTTATTCATAGAATATAACGCCCTGAATTCAAATAGCGAAGTCGAGAAGGCAGATGTATTTATACAATCAAATACAATTTACATTATGTATCTCGTACTCACATTGGAATAGAGTTGTAAGATTAGTAATGCTATTGGGCAATTTCGTTCCTTATTATTAATAAGTAGAATGTATAAATTGCCTGATAGGCAAGCTTCAACACAATTAAATCTGTTTTTACGCCACGTCTCGATCGATTTATAATACGAATAGATTTTGTCTTCATTTTTTTTATTACATTAAATATAATAAATTAAATAAATATACATTAAAATAAAAGTTCAAAATATTCAATTTCTAACTATTGTCCATTGACGTAAAGTAATAATATAATTATTTAATGAATGATTAAAAATGACCGGTTTATTGACAAATATTTATTAATTTAGTAACCTGACTATCCAATTTTAATACGTCTGTTTTATGCAGCTACTTAAAATAAAGTGACATTTAAAATACGAGTTATTAATCGATTTTGGTACTAAAACATTTATGAAATTATTAATAAAATTATAATATCAAGTTGGTATGTTATATTTAACAATTTTTTTATTAAATAAATTCAAAGCACTTTATTGTTACCTATTACCGACAAATTAGCCTCAGGGTTTGTTATATTTTGGATTCCAATAAAACATACTACTTGTTTTTTTTAATATTCTTCAATCCTCATTCCTGCGTTTGTCTTTATGACTTATCTTTAAAGAAACATATTTTCAATCGTAAACAAGATAAGTAAAACAATTTGTAAAGATCTTAGCAAAATGCAACTTTAAGACGTAAAAGCTAAAGATGCGTTTACAATAACACTATATTACCTTATGACCTTTTTCTACCGAACGAGATGATTTGTAGTACGTTACAAAAAATTTGTACATTGAACTAATTGATCTAAAGATACGAATCATTCCACACTAGCAAACTTCTGCAAACAACAAAAATCTGCTGAATCACTTCGAACAAGAGGCACCTCTAGATAGCTACTCGTTTTTATCTCATTAAATCGATTATAATCATGATGATAATATTTTATTTAAAATGACTATATCTAATCTAATATTATGAAAAGAGTAGTTCTTGTTTAAATGTTTGTATTATACTGGTATCTAAAAAACGTACCTACGGAATGTTAGTTCACAAATGATTTCGCGTAGTTTGCAAAATGGCTACCAAGGTCGGGAGGGTTTTAAGCGTTTTTCACTTAGGTTTTAGACACAAATATTTTAGATATGAGCCTTTCCTTACTCCAAATGTATGTAGCATACGTGTGAAAATAGTATAATTCGTAAAACAAACACCTAACTAGCTTAAAATGACCTACATGCAATATTTATTAGACAAATATAATATTAATATCCTACTCCTATTGGTCACGTATAATTGATTTTATGTGAACTTTCATGACTAAATAGATAATTACCTACACGATTTAATATATAATTATATAAAATTCGGACAAATATGGTGTTTAATTACAACGTCAGTCAAACCCGTTTTAAACAGTTAAAAAAAATATTTGCACGTTAATGGTGTTTCAGTCTTACTAAAGTTAGTTTAGCTCGAGTTATTTTGAATTTTCACCTCTAAAATTAATATCTCAGTGCCATACGTAATACAACATAATAATATATTTATTTCTTTATTACCTATAAAGACTTGCTTCAGCTATTACTGTCTAAGTAGAACTTCTTAAGTATGGTATTTATGTTTACAAAGTAGTATATTTTTATTAGTAATTTATCATTAACTTGACATACAATTTCAGTAATGTTAATAAATAAATATCTGTTAAAATATTTTTTATATAAAGAATTACAAAATTAATTGTCGTTCAAAATATGTTTTTCAAGAAAGGATTTTTTTTTATAATATTGAAATTGTAAATTAATAGAATAATAAATTATTTTTTAGAAATGCATTTTGCTCAATTGTCCAGGAGGGGCAGTATTATCATCGATAATAATTATAATTTATTATTTAATTAATATTAAAAATTATTAAAACTGATGTGATTCTAACTTTATTGTAACTATTGTACTATAAGTTGTAATTATTTGTAAAATAAATAAACCAAAACTATATTTAAGCAATTTTTATTACTTTACCCAAATACACAAAATAAAGTTACAAAATTTAACTTCATTAGCTCCAAAAAACTACTAAACCGAATTTAAAAATTCTTTTAGTTTTGGATAACCCATTTATCAAAGAACTGAAAAGACTATATAAATAACATCACGCTACAGGTAATAGGAGCTGATTGATACAAAGATAAAGAAAACAAAAGATTTATCAAATCATTTAGGTTTATCATTTTAAACCCTTTCCAATTTAGTACTAATTTTCAGTGATATAACTACACGAATACCGACGGTTTTTGATTTTTACTTTACTTGTGCTACTTGATATTGCTTCTTGCAAATATCATGATCGTCAAGATATGCGACAAAAAATATTCTTTTTTTATTGATCTTTTGATTGCGTTTACTCAGAACTTAGATTTTTTTATTGCGCCAAGGGATTGCAGTGCAGTCGCGAGGTCATCAGCAACCCTTAATGTTCCACTACTAAACTCGGGTCTCCTCTTCTCTCTTTAGAGACTAGAGCTGAGGGGGTTTTTAAAGGCAATAATCCACACACGCTGACTTAATGCGGGTTGGTGGATCAGACATACATATCGAATTTCTTCTAGGGTACCGATGTGGGCTTGATAATAATATATAAATTCCACAATGTGAAATCCACATTGGTACTGCTGGTCGGAATCGAACTCGCATTGCGTGTTTAGCACGTTGGTTACTTAACCCACCATCGCAGACCCGAATATTTGATACTAATTTCAGCTTAATACCTCTACGCGTGATTAAGAAAAATATTCTTGACAGTCAGACAAATAGACGGGCAAAGGAGTGATCCTGGGATCCATTTTTTCCTTTTGAGTTACGGAATCCTAAAAAGGCTAATATTATGTCACTTCCGCGTTTTTTTTTGACATTATGAACTTATTACATTGGTAAGTATTCGTATTTGTAGTGCCGTCGGCATACTTAACACCGTCACCGTGTACATAATTATATTTTAAAGATAACATCTCATCTATAGGATTTCAGAATCCAGAAATAAAACCGTATGCAGACAGTGTTAATCTTCAGAGATTAACACTGTCTGCAGACGGTTTTATTTGCAAACCTCACTCCTTATATACATATATCATTATTATATTATCATCATATAAGAGCATCTTCTAAAGCTGGTAGTCGCTTGAATAGCAATTACAGGACCTAAGTTAGTTAGCAGTTGCTCTTCAGGCGTCGACCCAGCGGTTACCAAAATTATGTACGAACGTTAACCGCATCACAAATACCTCTGACCTTTTCAGCAAAAAACTTGAAGAATTCTGACTAAATAAAGGCAAAGAATGTCACCCACGTTATCCGTTAGCCACGATTGGGTGCGAAATTAGCGAGCACTAGACCAAAAGCTTGGCTAGCGAATTTCCTACATCCTATACGCCCTACCAACTTAAAACTACTCCCCTAACTGGGGAAAGCCAAGCAAAAATAAGCCTTACAATTTTGGTACACGGATCAAATTAGTATCTAGAGACGTTAACCTTAAATTTGCTGTCGCTAAAGCGGACGGCGGCGGAATTTCAACAAGTTGGACGATTGCTTCAAAATAAATGATTATGAATGCGCTTATCGGAGTCTTTATAGTGAAAGGGATAAGGTTGGATTTAGTGTGTTTGTTGAGAGAAGTATAGTGGTTGTTTGGAAGGCAGTGCCCCGTTGGCAGTGCAGACATTCTTGACGAATGCTGCCAAAAACCGGGCAGTTTTCACCTCGTTCACGGAGGAGTTTATTGTTTTATTTGCGCTTTAGTTTTCGACTGGATTTTTGGGTGGTTTAGTTTTGAGGGGACATAGTAAAAAATGAATAGAACGTGTTTTCAGATTGCCAGCTTGTTATTGTAGGGGTGGCGCCCACAGTTTACATTTTATTTGATTTGGAAGTCGTTTCTAGAAAATATCAATGAGGGAGATTTTGCACTTGATCTAAATGATGACACGTATGGCTACAGATTTGTTGAATCTATATATTTATTAACATTTTTAATTAATTTTTGTTAGGTATTATTCCTCTTCACAATACAATTCAACTAAGTCGACGTAGATTTTATAGCGTAACAATTCATAGTAAAGAATGTGTGAGAAGCTGGTGTCTATTAAAGGTGTTAGGTTCTCGCCCCATGGAAATAAAATAAAACTATAAAAAATAAATACATCAGTATCGTAATAATAGAGTAGAGTAAGAGTACTTTGTAAGAGAAATTTTTCAATTTTTTTGGTTTTTTTTTACCACACGGTGGCAAACAGACGTACGGTCCGCCTGATGGTAAGCGGTTACCGTAGCCTATGGGCGCATGCAACACCAGGGGTATCACGAGCGCGTTGCCGACCCTTAAGAAACCTATTCACTCTCCTTCTTTGAAGAACCCCATTATGTAGTCCCTTGGAAAAACCTCGAGAAAAAATTGTTCCAATTGTCAATTCAAAATATTTTCACACACATACACACCTACACTGATATCATATAGCATGTATCGACACCATCTTGTCAGCTACAGTCATTCATCATATAAAATTAACACAAATAATGAACATAATGTAATAAAATGTATTCAACTGCAATCACCTGAAACATGTTCGTTACACTAAAACCTTGAAGAACTTAGCTAGAAGCAATTAATATTCATCTTACCTTACCATTAGTCCAGTAGTTAACAAACGGTCGACTATATAACGGAACGGGATGCGACTGATTCTACCACAGCAAGATTTAGTCGTCAATAAATTTAGCCCACCGCTGGGGTAAATTTATGTGTGTCTACGGAGAATTCCACACCTCCGCTTAGCGTTAGCGTTGTTCGAATATTTGCACGGTATTGCAATTTGGAACGTTTTGCATATGTAGGTACTAGTTGTTTCACTTGCTTTTGTGTCAGTTGTAACTGGTAATGAAACATCTATAACGATATAATTATTGTTATCTGATATTGGTAGGTTGGATTCGAAATTCAAATGATATTATTATATTGTATAATTCTACCGATTTATTTCGGCTCCGGACAGGGTCTAACTGTCTATTCAAATCTTGACTTTCAACTTATGCCCGGTTTTTTAGTCGTCAAGTAGTGGTCATTGGTTAGATAATAATAATAATAATTATGTTCTACCACATTCACACAGCGCCATCTAGTCCCAAAGTAAGCAATTATATTTGCTTGTGTTATGGGTACTAAACAAGTCATATACTACTTAAATACATTTGTTTTTGTAAATACATACATATTATAGATAAATTACACCCAGACACAGAACAAACCTTTATGCTCATCACACAAAGATTTGTCCTGGGTGGGGATCGAACCCACGACCTCCGGCTTAGCAATCAGGGTCACTAACCACTAGACCAACAGGCCAGATAAAATATAACTAACTGCCGTATTCAGAGTCGTTACTTAACTTTTAAATTTATTTAGTAAAAACGTGTAATTCTTAAGTTGATACTCCTAAAGACGATTATTCAATTAAAAAATTGTGTTAATGACAGATTACTGTTAATTGACGTCTCTGAGTGCGGCAGTTAAACGAATTAAAAATGATAGTTGTATGAATAAACTAGCTCCATTGTTTTACTTTTATATTCAGTCAGGTTATACTTTAATCGATGTATAGCTTTTATTTGACGGTTCGGAAACCGGGCTTTAATTTTGACATCATGGTCTACTGTATTATGGATTACAGAACGAATTATAAGGGAACAATAAACATGTTTATTATTTATTGCAGATGGCGAGCCGATCAAACTACCGGAGAACCTAGAAAGCCTCCCGCGAGCAGAACACTTCGCTGCTCAACGGCACAGATGGAACACCAATGAGGTCAGTCATCTGTTTTAATGATTAATATGTCTTCTTAATTCAATACTACAGTCAACAGATGCAGCGTACCCCAGCGACCGGGATCGCAACAGTAGGAGTTCTTGGCGAAGCATATGATCATGTGGATGCCTAGATCGTACTTATTATTTCGATATTTCGTTTGTTCAAAAGGTGTTGTCGACATTGACAGCGACGTATTTAAGGTTTTCAAATTTTAGACATCGATATCTAATTAAGTCGAATATTGAGATTCTGAGTTTTACCTCGTAAGTCACCGGCATTCTGTAGCGATGGTGGCCAAATGGATAAAAGACCGGCATGCTAATCATGTGGTCTTAGTTCCATACCGACCAGTACCAAAGTGGATTTCGATTTTTCTTTGTGAAATTTATAAGTACCTACCTGTCAAGTGATTGACTCCAAAAGTCGTAGTATAATCCCGGTTCAGTCTGCGCGTTCGTTTTGCAGACCACTTTTGTTACCCTCAGGGACCACCAGTGGGCCGCGGACCATGGGTAAGAACCACTGGTCTATGTAAAAGTCTAAAAAAAATTAGCATTGTAGCAGCTATCGAAAACCCATTTGGAGTTAATGAATTTACAGAGAGTTTACCTAAATCCAACGTTAAGTAATTTACATCCAAAAGTGTTCTTAATTAAAACTACAATAGAACCTTTTCAGGATAAAAGTTGTTAAACGATTTTCAACCTTATTCTAATTGACACAGGATGAAGATTAGGAATATCTCTCTTATGATTTTTTGTGAAATCTTAATGTCTTCAACTTATAAATCTAAGTTTTATTGTTGCTTTAGTTTAGTCACCTATTTTTTTAGCCTAGTTTCACTTCTTATTTGATTGCTTTTAAACGATAATAGTCTTTATCTATATTGATAATAGCAATCAAAGTTGAGTGCGACCTCGGCTTAAATAGTGTGGGTAATTATCGTGACGATTTTCTTATCAACAGTTATTCTGCCCCACTAATGAAGAACAGTTCAACTGCATGTCCAAGTTTAGAGAAAAATGTGTCTAAAATCATCAATCGTAGATATCATTTTTGCAAGACTTGTGTAATACAATTATGTCGTTCTTGTATAGCACGGCAGTATTGTTGTTAACATATAAAGTTAAACATTCGAATGTTTTCATAATATTATACAATAATATTATTAAAAGTAACGTGAAATGGAGACATATTAATATAATGATTACGGGTCACTCACGTAAGAAAGTCAGTGTGTGACGCGACGCGACGCTGCTGCGGCGAAAGTTGCGCACGCGCCTTGATGATGGTTCCCTAAATTAACCGAAACCCGGTTGGCAGTTCCGACTCCCTTACGTGAGTGTCATAGTTATATTCTTTATTTCATACTAGAAGTCGCGCGGGGCTTCTCTCCCGTCGTTCTTTATTTGGCCACTGCTCAGCTCTTTTTGGCCGTAGCGTGATGTTATATAGCCTGTAACCTTCCTCGATAAATGAGCTATCCAACATTCAAATATTTTTTTAAATCGGACCGATAGTTCCTGAGATCCTGGCGTTTAACCAAACAAATAAACAAATTCTACAACTTTATAATATTGGTATATATATTTGATATATATACATGATACTTATGAACGTTATACAAAGCCAAAAAAAAGGTGTCAGCAAACTTGCCTAAGGCCAGTTCACTGACAAGGTTGAGCTCTGAGAAGAACTTAGCAAGAAACTCAGGCCATTATTTTTATCATCATTGAAGTGACCCGTAATCATTATATTAATTATGTTATACAAGGTCGGTACGGAGGTCGTGGGTTCGATCCCCACCCAGGACAAATCTTTGTGTGATAAGCATAAAGGTTTGTTCTGTGTCTGGGTGTAATTTATCTATAATATGTATGCATTTACAATACAAAAAAAATGTATTTAAGTAGTATATCAGTTGTTTAGTACCCATAACACAAGCAAATATAATTGCTTACTTTGGGACTAGATGGCGCTGTGTGAATGTGGTAGAATATTATATTATTATTATTATAATTAATAATTTAATAAATCCTTTTTGTGGATAGCCCATTTATCAAGACACTATTATTTCACTTTTTTATTGATAACTTATTCAAGTTTTATGAAATGATTTAAAAAAATCCTATAGGTACTTAGAAAACGAATGTAGGTATATCTGAGATACGTCACTTTAATATCAATTGATGACCGATACTATAAATATGTAGATCCTCCAATCATTTTACTTTTTTTATTTTTAATATTTATATAACAAATCTTCTGTAGAATAAAATATTAAAATTAATATCTATGAAAAATCTTTATGTAAGTGAACTAAATGCCATAATAATAGTAAACCACAGAAGATTAATGAAACCGACTTTCCACGCTCTGTCACAACTACATAGAAAAAGTTGTGTAAGTGCCACAAGTTTTTACAGCCTGTAAAGGTGCATTTCCATTAATTATACGTAACATCACTATACTAGTGTGTGTAGTATCGTGTGGTATAAATCTCGTCGTTTCATGTATTATGCAAACACATGAACGTCTCATATCTGGGAAAAGCAATGTTTTACTCTACTTAGCCACGTGTAGATTAGCTTTGAATCCCCTACCATTGGTTGTTCAGCGTGTTTTTGTTTACACATTCGGCGCCATCTAGTCCTAAATTAAGAAATTATATTTGTTTGTGTACCCATAGTACTAAACAACAGTTTTTTTTTAGTCAACCTGTGTTGTCCCACTGCTGGGTAAAGGTCTGCCCGCAGCTCTCCCATTCTTTTCTATTGGATGTTTTGATCCTCCAGTCTTTGTCAAACATAAATATCTGATATACTACTTAAATACATTTTTTGTAAATATTTAATTATACGAGTATACCTATTTAGATAAATTACACCCAAACACAGAACAATGATGCTCATCACACAAAGATTTGTCCTCGGTGGGAATCGAACTCACGACCTCCGGTTTAGTAGTTTGTCACTAACCACTAGGCCAACAAACCAGTCCAGTATCTGAAATTTGGATAAAGCCGTTATTACACTATTCAATTTGTAGAAAATCGAAATCGGAAACAATTTTGGAAGTATGATAAAGAAATTGAATCTAAAGCGGCATTTACATTTACCGAGTTTCTTACGTCGAAGATGCGATTATCGTGTGCGAGAAAAAAATAATATTATGATCGTGTAAACAAAGCATGTGATATCGTACATGACAGGGCGATAAAATCGCCTTGTCATAGGATATTGGATGTCACTGTGTTAACAGAGTTCTAATGGCAAAACTCGCATTCATCTGTTCAAACCAATATGTACGATACTCGCACGAACTTAAGATTGAGTTTAGACGAGACGAGAAAATCGTAGGCGAATATCTCCTGTCAATTATGTCTTCGTGTAAACAAAATGCTTGGCGATAATCTCCTTACGATTATAACATACTCGTAGGCGTGTTTTTGTTTTTTCAGTTCAATGTAAGTAAGGCGCTTACCGTCTTACGAACATCCTCTACGATAATAGCATACGAGTTTCGAAGTAAATAGTTTGTAACTCTCTGTATGTAAATGAGCCTTAACCGTTCTAATTTCGATTGCATCTTTCGATTTCCTAATTAGATTTCCTACAAATTGAATACTTAATTTGAAAACAAAATTGAAAATTTTAAGTTAATAACCTTGATGGTGCTGCACCAATTTTAATAAAATATCATGCCAGTTTTAGAACTTAAAAAAACTGAATCTAAATCGACTCATTCGTTTAAGAGCTACGATGCCACAGACAGACACAGACACGTCAAACTTATAACACACCTCTTTATGCGTGATATCAATGGTATGTAGCCCGCGGCCGCAGGTGTAGCTATTTACGCATGAGTCTTGGGTTTGAAGTTCAAAAATGTATAGTCGACCATATTTACTTTACCTCTTTACAAAAAATTCCATCAAAAAATTTTTTTTAAACTGAATAGTTTGCGCAGGAGACACTTCCAAAGTAATAAAATGTATGTCCCCCCCCCCCGTAAATAGTCTTCAATTGATATTTTTTTCGACTAAATAATTGATGAGAGCACTTTATGAAAAAAATAAAAGGTATGGACTCCAATCATTCCACCATGCTGGAAATATCTTCAACAAAAAACTTTGCGCACGATATTAATATTATCCGGGCGCGATTTAACTAGGCAACCTATTTGCAATAAGACAATGTGAATATTATCTATCTTTTATTTCATATCACTAATAAATAACAGATGAGGGTATATATTCCTTAATGGGAACTTGTACTATTATTAATTTTGACGTCACGCATTGATGACAACTGTCACTGTAATGACGTGACTTGCAAACAAAAATAGACATTTTTGTTTTGTGATATGCAAACGACATTTACTCTAAGGGTAGTAAGGTAATTTTATTATCGCCTATACCACATAATTATATATACCTTAATTTAGTTCTAAACAGATTGGATATTACATACACATGATATTCATATTTTTTGACTGGCTTGTTGGTCTAGTGGTTATTGACCCTGACTGCTAAACCGGAGGTCGTGGGTTCGATCCCCACCCAGGACAAATCTTTGTGTGATGAGCATAAAGGTTTGTTCTGTGTCTGGGTGTAATTTGTCTATAATATGTATGTATTTACAAAAAAAAAGTATTTAAGTAGTATATCAGTTGTTTAGTACCCATAACACAAGCAAATATAATTGCTTAATTTGGGACTATGGCGCTGTGTAAATGTGGTAGAATATAATTTTTACGCGTGTACCATTTTTTTTATTTTTTTATTCTGCAATATTTAGGAAGTGGCCTGTCCATTAGATATTTTCGATTTCATTCGATTGTGATTCTAGCTTCACCTAGAGGGATTTTCTTACCAAGTAGTAGTCAGGGAATTATTTGATCATTGGCGATTGACCGAAGTGTATGACAGTGTTAGGCCACCTGTCTTTGACTGCATTTAGATGACGCAGGCTAACACTAACTGTAACTTTATCATTTAAAAGGGTTAAACCCGTAGTAGGACCAGCTTTAGATTAGGCCTACTAATGAAATGCGTTGAGTGTAAATTAGACACAGAGGTCGTGCGTGGAACTATTATTATGTTAATGTTCAAATGAGATATAGTGCCATTGTTTTGTTGATGTTAAGTGTCAGCGGCTAGGTTTAGGCTAGGAAATGGATGGATGAGCATATTTTGCTGTAAATGAGGTTAGAATTTTTGTACAATATTAACTATAAGTCAATGAAATTGAATAAACTTATTGAATACTAGAAGTCACGCGGGGCTTCGCTCCTTTATTTGGCCACTGCTTTGTTCTTATTGGTCGTAGCGTGGTGTTATATAGCCTATGTTAATCAGTGGTAATGTAGTTTTAGCGGCAAAAGATTTTTTGAAATTTGTCCAGTAGTTTTAAGTTTATTCGTTACATGCAAAAATACTTTTAAAAAGAATTTAATTTATAAAAAAATGAATAAAAACTTAACCCAAAAAAAGCACACGCAAACATCAGTTAGATAGATAACTTCAAGAAAACAACAATTCTACCGAAACAACGAATATAGCGACCAATGTTTTGTCTCCATATTATGACGTAACAACTGTTTCACTGATACTAAATATCTCCTATAAGGTCATCTATTAATGACTCAAATATTAGTCACGACTTGTTTAATATAGAAATAACCAAAGTAGGGTATTATTAATGTATTCTAATGCTTTCATTAGAATACATTAATAATACCCTACTTTTGTTATTTCTATATTAGGTCTTTACCTTGAATGTGTAGGTATATTATGAATAAAACCATAAACAAGTACACGTTATACAGGGTGTATACGACGGTACGACATTAAATGAAACCACGTGTAGCATGTGATGTTAGAAGGCTATACCAAAAAAATTAAACAGAAATTTGCAATAGTTTAGACGCAAATGTACTTTCTTTATGTCACACTTGTTCACAGTTTTAAACAACCTGTAGGTATTTACGTTGATCGTATGTTGTCATTACGTCATTCAATTCATTTAAATATCTCTGACTCTTTCATATTATCTTATCTCTTACTCTGTTGTCGTCGTCATGTCGAAAACGTCATGACAGAAAAATAATGTGTAGTTTTATATTTTTAAATTTTTCGACTTTAAATAATGTGTAGCTTTTTTTTTTTTTCTTTTTTTTTAAATAATTTATATTAGAATATGTTTATAAGGGTTAACACTGGCTGCCTTGTCATTTAATGTCGTATCGTCGTATACACCCTGTATATAAGAATATTTAGCATTCTGAGATGCAAAGAAGTGTATATACAGTTAGCGCAAAGCTCTCTTAGGTTCGATTCTTGAGTCGGGCTAAAATGTTATTGATTTGTCTGTAATGAAATTCTCATTATTCACCCGTAGTCTATTAAAGTATTCGGTATGAATGTAATGCACTTCTGTCTACTCTATCGGGAAAAAGGCGAGACGCTATTGAGTGATTGCTGTAGAAGAACGACGTAAGAAGGTAATTTTGTTTTGCAATTCTTAACTGTATTGCTGATTGTCAAGGCTGTATTAATAAGCATGCCATGGTGGCTGAATGGATAAGTGACCAGCGTGCAAATCACGAGGTCCGAGTTCGATCCCTACCGGCAGTACCAATGTGGATTCCACTTTGTGGAATTTATATATACTAGTCAAGTGACTTACCATCTGCTAACGGTGAAGGAAAATATCGTGAGGAAACCCTCATACTCAAGAAGAAATTCTAGTAGTATGTCTGATCCACCAACCCGCTCTAGTCCAGCGTAAGTGGATTATGGCCTAAACGCTCTTAGCTCTCTAGTTAGAGAAGAGGAGACCCGAGCCCAGCAGTGGGACTTAATGAGTTGCTAATGAAGGCTGTATTTACATTTCGGGTAACGCTTTAAACAGCGTTAACGTTTTGGTTAAAAATGGTCTATAGAGAGGCTGAATAGAAAATCATTGTCTAACACCAGTCCGTTATAAAAGTAGAAAAGAAATTATTTATGAAGAAGTAAAATTAAGCAATGTTCTGTAATGTGGCTTTGTTGATAGGTGACTCCATTAGAGCGTTTGAATTACCTAGAGGCCATTGTTATTTTACGAGAAAACAAAAATCGCATTAATTTCCTGCCGCTGTGTTTCTTGAGCGCTATGAAATGTCCTTCTTCAAACGAGATTTAAAAAGAGCTATCTTTTATACGTAGGCGGAGGCTTTGCCCCTAACATTGCTGACGTCAATGAGCGGTGGTAACCGCTTACCATCAGGTAGAATACTAGCTTGTCTGTCTGTAGGCCATGTCTGGCTGATTGCAGTAGTTAAAATATATTCAAATGGTTCGTATAAGTTTTGGTCACCAATTAACTTGGCAAGCATTGCCGTTTGGTTAAGTAGAAAGTCTCCTGAGCCGCTTCACAAATTCCCGCATTAGGGTTCACAAGCTTACTCAATAAGAAGGTTAAAAAAATCTTCTTCAAACTTGGTCAAAACTCTGACAATATAAAAAGAAATCTCAACTCGAATGTAGATATTATAGCTGGCCCCCGCATCTAAATCGGCACTTTGGCGCAAGTTTGTAACGATCGTCATTCGCAGGTCACTTATACGACGAGTTTCTATTCAATATAACACTTTGCTGGACGTTTGAGGGTTTCTTTCAGTCGCTGTGTGGTGTCAGTGAAGGCGATTTGTTTTTGTCTGGAATATCTTTAACGTCTTGGCTGGTATTTGTTTTAATAAAATTGTTTTTGTTCCTTGAATTATTATTTTTCGTAAATATTATAAATTATTTTGGTCTAAACAATTGATTTTTCGTATGTTAATGGGTTGAAAGCTGTTCTATCATACATACATATTGTAGTATATCTATTGCCCAAAATATTGATATTTTGGGCAATAGATATACTACAAAAACCTAATTTCCATTCATCTAATCTTTATGACTATATGTAGCAATAAGTTTGAGGTAAATGACAGCTCTTGTTGGGACTTATAGTTCAAGAAATTAAAAATTCTGTAATTTCATAAAACCAATTAAAACCCTGCTTACCCGTCATTGATTACTCACAGCACAAAGATATTGAGAAACAAATTGAGAATTACAATAAACATTAACTCTTATCTATAACTTCATTGTTTTAATGTCCAAAACACAATGTTGTAATTATTCTTGTTTACATCTTATTAAAGCCCCTTACACAATAGACTCTGTTCAACTGAACATTGAAGATCGTGAATATCAAAGTTTATTATGGGGGTGCCTTTATTAACGTTAACCATTGCACGTGGTGGTTTATGAGGGAAATTTGAGCGTTTGTTAGGACAATAAAAATTAATTTTACGAAGCCATTTTCGATCACAGTGAGAACCTGTGATCGCCGATCGTTAAAACATCACGCCTATAACTATAAACGGGTAGACAGAGCTGCATTACACCCAAATTATGCTAGTTATATTAGGTTTCGGTAAAAATGCGATGGTGGCTGAATGGATAAGGGGTCCCTTATCCATTCAGCCACCATCGCATTTTTACGGCGTGCAAATCACGCGGTCCGAGTTCGATCCCCATCGGCAGTACCAATGTGGATTCCACTTTGTGGAATTTATATGTACTAGTCAAGTGACTTTACCATCTGCTAACGGTGAAGGAAAACATCGTGAGGAAACCCACATACCCTAGAAGAAATTCTATGAGTATGTCTGATCCACCAACCCGCACTAGGCCAGCGTGAGTGGATTATGGCCTAAACTCTCTCAGCTCTCTAGTTAGAGGAGAGGAGACCCGATCCCAGCAGTGGGACTTAATGGGTTGATGATGATGATATTAGGTTTTACTAAATGTGTCTACCAACTAGGGGTTATATTGAGAAATTCATTGACAGAAAAACACTTAAACATTTTTCCACGACACGGATTTCGAATTAGGGATGTCTTGTGAGTACCATGAGTGAAAAAATAATAATATTAGTGTCACATTACAACTTAGATTAAACTGTCTAAAGGGCCTCTTCATGTTGGCTTCGGCCCCATGTACGCCTTCCAAAAGTCCGAGTCACCATTGGCTCGAGATAAAGGAAAGACATACATAATATTAATAATATTTATTGGTTAACAAGTTATTCCGTTAAAACTAGTTTTTGGAGTCTCCCTTTAAGCTTAGATAAGCCTGTATAAGAAGACTCCGCTCTTCCATATCTAAATACAATTACTTGTTAATCCTAAATACAAAATTATGAATTGTATACAAATAGAAGGAGTGGTAAGTTGAAAGGTTGTGTGTGTGAGTGTGTGTGTTTGTGTGTGTGTGTTTTTGCGTGTGTGTGTATGTAAAATGGAATATTCCAATAGTTTATCCGTTTCATCATAGGAAAGTGGTGTAAAAAGTAACTATATAACCCACTTGTTACTACTGTCGTTTTAAAACAACGCTTAAGATTTTTATATATTGAAGAAAAAGTGGGTGGTTTTCAATTTTCTTATACAGGGTGTATACGACGATACGACATTAAATGAAACCACGTGTAGTATGTGATGTTAGAAGGCTATACCAAAAAAATTAAACAGAAATTTGCAATAGTTTAGACGCAAATGTACTTTCTTTATGTCACAGTTGTTCACAGTTTTAAACAACCTGTAGGTATTTACGTTGATCGTATGTTGTCATTACGTCATTCAATTCATTTAAATATCTCTGACTCTTTCATATTATCTTATCTCTTACTCTGTTCCGCACTGTTGTCGTCGTCATGTCGAAAACGTCATGATAGAAAAATAATGTGTAGTTTTATATTCTTAAATTTTTCGACTTTAAATAATGTGTAGCTTTGTTTTTTTTTTTTTTTTTTTTTTTTTCTTTTTTTTTTTTAATAATTTATATTAGAATATGTTTATAAGGGTTAACACTGGCTGCCTTGTCATTTAATGTCGTATCGTCGTATACACCCTGTATATAAACAACAGGTGTTACAAATTTTCCGGTTTTCCACTAAATTTTTTTGTTTTTTATGGCTCATACAATAGTCAGTAAGTTCTAACCCAATAATATGTCAGTAACATCTGGGTTAATAAAAAACATCGCTTTCACTGAGACCAAACAGTTTCATTGTCGTTTCCAACTTGTTTATACATTCCGCCATCACCTACCACGGGTAGGTACTGTAACGTATGGAAATTTAACGATCCACCAAACAGGTGACTTCAGTTATGGGACTTGGAGTAAAAACCGAGCCATTATGCGGATTATTTCCTTTTGTTTTAAATGGAAATTATATGGCGGTTGTGTTAGGTTTTGTATTGTTATTTAAAGTTATGTGTTTGTCTTGATAATGCCATTTTTGGGTTATTTTTAGGTGTTGTTTTGACTGTTACTGAAGTTATCGGATAACTGATAAGCAGGATATGTCACACTGTAATTGTAAACCGTTATAAGAAGCGATTTGGTCTATCTTGAAATTTCAATATTCTGTCTATTATAATATGGTTCAAAATTAAACACTGGCTCGCGGGTGACTTTACAGACATAAAATTAATGGACAGAAAGTACACCTAGACTCGAAACCAATATCTGTGAATGACAAAAATATTTGCCTCCCGTGGGAATCAAATCCACGTCACTCAGCAGGACGATGTTAGGGCGAGTCAACCACCTTAATCAATATGCCACGGTGGCAGTCAAATTAAAGTGAGACCGTCCTGTAATACTTAAATGTAATCTAAGACGTTTTCTATTCATAATAATTATAATCTAAATGAAGTACTAACTTTGTACTTAACTTGCTATCACTAATCATTGTCAAAGCTTAGCCTTTATGCTTAAACTATAATATTGATAACAATTTAACTCTATAAGTAATGTGTGTAATATCTTGCATTTCTAACAAACTACAAGAGTTATGATCAGCTCGCCAAACTTTGGGAAAGTTTCAGTAAGTCAGTGTATTTTATAAGTTAGGGCCCGGAGGGACCTTGGCTTTGGAAAACCTCGGTTGTGTGCCTTATATCGTAATATATACGGAGGAAAGTTTTTAAATTAAGTGCCTAAAGCATGAACTACTGCGGTCTATTTATGGAAATTCTATTAGGTAGGTCAATCTTGGTTTATCGTGTGCCTAGTATGGATTTTTATAGAAATAGGTACTGTGTTAAATCGGTCATTATGTTTTTGGAAATGACCTCATAGCCAAGGCTAGATGAAAAATGATCTTTATTCTCAAATTATTTTAGTTCAATTTAGGTTAGTACAATTTGTTATGAGTTAGTTTTGATTAATTTCGTTGCGGAGGCCAAGGTAGGTCAAGTATTCTCTTCCAGCTGCTGGTGGCAGACTATCTGAAGGAGAGGAGCGTCCTGTACGAGGACCGAGACGCCAACGTTGGGCGCAGGGCGACGTCAGCCGGTGTTCCGCAGGGGTCCGTTCTTGGCCCCCTCTTGTGGAACATAGGTTACGACTGGGTCCTGCGCGCTGAACTTCCCCCCGGGCTGAGCGTACTCTGCTACGCTGATGACACGCTGGTAGCAGCCCGGGGACGGAACTTCGAGGAGGCGGCGCGCCTGGCCACCACGGGGGTCTCCCAGGTGGTCGGGCGCATTGAGGCGCTGGGGCTTAGGGTGGCCCTTAATAAGACGGAGGCCCTGATGTTTCACGGGCCCCGTCGTGGTCCACCTGCCGGCGCCTCAATCAATGTTGGCTCGGTCCTCGTACCGGTGCAGGCCCAGATGAGGTATCTGGGCCTGATTCTAGACGGGCGGTGGCTCTTCGACGAGCACTTCCGACAGCTGGCGGCAAAATTGGAGGGTGCTGCGTCCGCCCTAGGGCGTTTACTGCCGAACCTGGGCGGACCCAGCTTGTCTTGTCGCCGGCTTTACACGGGGGTAGTCAGGTCCATGGCGCTGTACGGCGCACCGGTGTGGGCGGCGGCTCTGACCGCCCAAAATAGAGATCGTTTGAGGAGACCTCAACGAATGATGGCGGTCAGAGCCATACGCGGTTACCGCACCGTGTCGGCAGACGCGGCGTGCGCGTTGGCCGGGACTCCCCCGTGGGACTTGGAGGCGGAGGTGCTCGCCGAAGTGTATCGGCGGGTGGCGGCAGTTCGGGCGGACGGGCGGTCCCCTCTGCCCGAACAGGTGCGCGAGTGGCGCGAGGTCGCCCGCAGAGCCACCGTGGTTAAGTGGCAGGGTCGGCTGGGGGCTCCACGGGCCGGTTTCTGGACCGTGGAGGCGCTCCGGCCGATCCTTCTGGAGTGGATGGGGCGGCAGCACGGGACCCTTTCCTTCCGACTGGTGCAGGTTTTGTCCGGGCATGGGTGCTTCGGGCATTACCTGTACAGGGTCGCTAGGAGGGAATCGAGTCCCGTCTGCCACCACTGCGACTGCGACGACGACACGGCGCAGCACACGCTGGAGTCTTGTCCGGCGTGGGAAGGGCTGCGCCGTGGCCTCGTCGCAGTCGTTGGAGAGGACCTCTCGCTGCCGGCCGTCATGAGCTCGATGGCCGGCAGCGACAGGAGTTGGGAAGCGGTCGCATCCTTCTGCGAGGAAGTCATCTCGCAGAAGGAGGCGGCGGAGCGGCTCCGGGAGGAATCTCTCCTTGCGGAGCCTATCCGCCGCCGGCGAACTGGGCGGCGTCAGAGAGCGCATATGCGCCTGATGCCGCCATAGTAAAGGCTGCGGGTGGGGGATCGGGGTTCACTTCCTCACCCGCTCCTTTCCGCGAAGGTCGACAGCGTCCCCGGTGCACCCGGACGCTGTCGTTCGGTGTTAGGGCCCGAAAGGGTCCGGTGTCGGTGCCCCGTAAGGGGCTGTCGCTGGGTGGGCTGCTGATGTTGTAACAAGTTCCAGGGCCCACCCATTACGGCGAAGCGACGGTGCACAGAGGGGTTTTAGTGGGTATTCCGGTCCTCTTAAGACCGGCGAGTCCCACATAACCGTCCCGTGTCCCCGCACGGGGCGGTATGCGTAATGCATTTCCCCTCTTTAAAAAAAAAAAAAAAAGGTCAAGTATTCTCTGAGACTCCAGAGTAAGGAATAAGCGGTTATGTACACGGTAAAAAAAGGTGCCGTGTCTACGTAAATTCCTGGCCTTTCCACATAGTGATTGTTTAAAACAACGAGAAAAAATCTTATCTACGCTAGACCTAACGCTCCCTGTTTTAACATTAACTGTTCACATTATAAAATTGATTTCGTATGTAGAAATGATACTATTTCTTGCGTAGACCCGGCGACTTTTCTTCATGTACACGGAGCCTTACTCGGCGTTTGCAAGGCTTCATCGCTAATAATGCTAACCAACAGTAGTAGCAGTGATAAGAGTCAGGTAAAGACAATTCTAGTTAAAATATATATTTGCTACTAGATCACTTGATATATTCAACGTAGTAAGTTTATTAAAACACTATGTTGACTTGCTACTAGAATGTCTACATATTCTTGTCCTCTTTATCGTAAAATTTGATAAAATTCATTTATTTGAAAATGTCGTTGTGGAGACTGTACAAACATACAATTAATGGACACCCGGTACACAAACTTCACCCGGACTCGAAACAAATTGCAATGCACAAATATGAATGCCACAAATATTTGTTTAGTATGAGACTTGAACTTACCACACGACGTTGCTATGTCAAGGCAAGGCAACCACCTAAACTGCCATTGTCAACATACAGTATTGTCTTCGCTATTCTATCAATAGCAGTAAAAAACTTTTATCCACACCGAAAACAAGTAACATTTCACCTTCAAAAACTAAATCTATAGAAATTCGGGGACTGAGCCTATATTATTAGCAGCGATTCAATATCACAGTAAACTACTTAACCAGACAATCAAGCCCTAAGTATGGCTTTTGTCTGGTTTTATGTACGTACGCAACGTCACGCGAACGAATGCCGAATCTTTTCTTCGTTTTATCGTTTTAACGTGAACGCTGAAGCCTTCGACTATATATTTGGGTTAAGTCTGATAATAGATATTATATTGGGTGATGTAAAATTCGTCTAGACTATGAATAGATGCTATCGTTCGCATGGATCTAGGAAAGTAAGTGATTTGCCTTCTATTTTGGGTGAGTTATAATTAAAAGTGGTTTGGCAGATGCTATTGAGCTGGCCCCGTCTGCCATATGAGTTTTGAGCCAAACAAGTCAGACAAGTGTCCAACTTGTTGACATTTTACGTTCATTACAAGTAACATGAGAGAGAGAGTAACAAGAAGTTACAAATAATACAAAAAAAGTAATTTCGAAAAATTAAATTTATTAAATCTACCAATACTCATGCCTTCACATGCATTCATTCAGTCCATATTTTATGTCAATAAAAATATATGATAAACTACCATCGATAAAAAAATAGAAGAAAAGCTAAATGTTTTTAATAGTACAGCTTAAAAAAAAAACAAAGTAAGTAATAGAAATAATACCTCCTCTTTCCTACCTTTTTGCCATGCCCTACAGGGTCCACACATGTTTCTGAAGAATTATATAACACCTTTATAACTTGTGGAGTGCAATAAATGTATTGAGTATTGAGTAAAAATCAAATAAGAAATCAATTAGTTTATAGTTCTTTAAGTGTTCTGATGGCTAGCCTAGCCTCCAATAACCTACAGATGTATCAATATATACAAAAAATATAAAAAAAAACATTTCCGAATTATTATCATGTCTTCCACGACCTTTTAATCTAAGAGTAGGTATGTAAGGGCTTGTAATATTATTACCTATAAGGAAGAAATCTCAAACGACAAACAGTCTCCACTCATAGCCGAAACCATTACAGAAATACCCAATTTCTTGTATAAAATATGTTTACAACTATTCATACGAATTGGCCTTATTGTAGTTGTTACCCAAACTGTGTAGGCATAAGAATTATATTTAGACTACCGGAGCGTTTAGCGACACGAGTAGCGAACATCATCTTTGCTCAGCAAATATTGTTAAATGAGATTGTAAGAACGTATTGTAAACTTTGTAGGGAAGCTTTTGTTCATTTAAGTGGGCTAGTTTATCACAGTTATTTCATTATGGGTTATTTCATAGTAGGTCCAGCGGACGTGTTCTTGTAAATAGCATTATCAAAATTAACCTACCCTTTAAACAGAAACCAACAAAAGTTATACTTAAATCATTATTCATCAGTGATATCATCCCAATAACGCTCACTGCTGGAGATAGGTCTCACCTAATTTCCAACACTGCGAGCAATTTTAGCTTGTTGCAGGTGGCAATTGTATCCGATACATCAATACAAATAAATTTGTAAAGTAACTTTACAAGTCGTATGTAGTCATAAAATTAAAATACTATTACTTCTAAAAAACATTGAAAAAGTACTTTTCAAGTGTAATCTTGAGGCAACTGCATTTAGACACAATTCTTTGTTTAAGCGAAACTTAATCACTTTCAGATTGAAACCAAAGCTATTTAATTTTACCGAACTTAAATTACCTTTACACGATTTAGTTTACCCGTTTTCCGCTTCGCTCATGTAGTGTAGTACCCGTACATTCCTTTTCTCGATTTTCTTGATAGCAAACTCATATTATACTATAGAAGCCAGACGTTTAATGAACCACTCATAATGTGTATAAAGATTTATTTTTTCCCGTTTTCCCTTAATAATAGGAACATGTTTTTGTTGCGGAACATCTCAGATGATTGTTGGATATATATTTCTAAAGAAATTGTGAAATAAGTAGGTATACTAGGAGAATTATTTTTAGGATGGATAGGTTTTGTATTACTTTTTTTTGTAGAAGACTTACATCATTCAGACTATAGACATTATTCAGTCAACAGCCCCTATCAGGTTCAGACTATTCTGTCTCTTGCTAGAATTAATTAGAAAAATTCAAGACAAACGTTATTTGATTTAGTTGGGTGGTTTTGGAGATTAGTGTTTACGTGTATCAAGACAGTGGGTTTTTATAATATAATCGTTTGAATTTGAATATATACTGTGGTTTTGCCTAATAATATTAATTAGATAATAAGTTCCACTGGTTTATTTAAAATTTTTTTAGGGATTGGTACTTTCTCTTCTATTTCGGTTTCATGATATCTGTCTTTTCTCTAACATATCACACTGAGTTAATTTGTGACCTACTTTACTTAATTAAACGCACTTGACATATTTATATCCCATGCATTACGTTTCAACACAGTTTTTAAAATCTCTCCGTGCTTATCCAACATGTTAATACCTTAAGATTTCACTTCTTTCAATCCCATAGTTTCTATCAACAAAAATCCCTTCAAAAAATTCCCACAAAGCACATCCTCGTTTCTATCTCCAGTTATTGCTCTCACAATCGGTTTTGTTCCCTTTATTCGGTATTGGCCGTTTATTATAGCCTACGGTTCATTATATCAGGGACCAACGTCTCTGGCCTTATTGGAGAGATAAGGGATCTTGTTTACGAGACGTTTTTGTCCGGTCCGGTGAAGGAAAGCCGGAAAGCTTGAATATGAATTTCAAGCCATAAATGTCCCACTGCTGAGCACGGGTCTCCTCCAACGAATGTGGAAGGAATTTAGCCTACTATACCACGCTGGCGCTGGTCAGACGGGTTGGTATAGGGTTTGTTTCGAATTTTCCTTTTTTCACAGTACTCTTGTCTGCATAAGGTTACTTCCTTAGTCGCCTTTTGCGACACCCACGGATTGAGATGGGGTAGTGACATTATGTATTCTAAATTCATCACTACACGGTGTAACATTACATAACCATCTGAAATCACATAGATAAACCATGAGTAAACCGGACAACAAACAACAGTGTAGAACATCCCTAAGATCCCATCCCATTTCCTCATAGAGATTTGCTCTTATTTATTGTTAACGAAAACATAATAGCTAGTATATTCAGTATTTGAAAAGGTAATACAATGTTATCTTGTTTGTATCAAACTGATATAGATAAAAAGATAATTATAATTCTTTTGACGTAGGTATTGCGTAACGATTCCCTTATTAGTCATTGGTTTTCATGTACTATTTCGTAGAAATGGAAATGTACTATGTTATTGTAAAGTTTCATCAAAATCCGTCCTGTAGTTTTTAATAACAGCAATCGTGTTTTCTGCTTCAAAAATTATCGAATTCAACACTGTCCGAAATTTCAGAATTTTTAGAAGGTCACACCTTTGGTTAATTGGTATTACCAATAATTTCATTGGTTCTCTTCTTTACCAATGCGGAGAGTGACCAATACAGATGAAGTCAATTCCGCAAATTGTATTCTCTATATAATTTTTACAACTAAGATTTTTAACCATACTAAAGGCAAATCGATGGATGCGGGCTGCACAAAATCGCTCGCGGCGGCCGAAATTCGGTGAGGCCTTTGTTCAGCAGTGAACATCATTGGGCTGATATGATGAAGATGATGATAGGCAAACCAAAAAAGTAAATTACAACGGTTTTACTTTCATTAATAAAGTTGTGAAGATCTTCCGATAAAGAGTCAACGTCTTGTTCTAAGTTTTGCGCCATTTTTCTAGTAAATATTTGGCTCAAAATGTCAGTTTTGATGTTTCACGACTGGCCTGTTGGTCTAGTGGTTAGTGACCCTGACTGCTAAGCCTGAGGTCGTGGGTTCGATCCCCACCCAGGACAAATCTTTGTGTGATGAGCATAAAGGTTTGTTCTGTGTCTGGGTGTAATTTATCTATAATATGTATGTATTTATAAAAAAAAATATTTAAGTAGTATATCACTTGTTTAGTACCTATAACACAAGTAAATATAATAGCTTACTTTGGAACTAGGTGACGCTGTGTGTATGTGGTAAAAAAAAAATGTTTAAGTTTTAGATCTTGTTCGTTGTAGTGTGTAAAATGATCTTCGTAAATTTTATACTTACGTATTTGTACATATTAATCGAATTAATCTGCTAAGAGTGAAGGAAAAAATTGTGAGGAAACAGATTTTTACTAGGGGCCATTCTAAGGCACGTCTGACCCATCTTGCCGAAAGGCCGAAACCCTCCGAGATCTCTTTGCAGATCGGACTCTTGCCCAACAATGGAACATTAATGGGTCCAAATAAGGTTTTATAGTTTTATACCATGTTGCTAATTTAGGTTTAACTAACATGAATATCTACCATTAGTATAAAATACCTAGCTAATTGTGGTTCATATGAAACAAACATTTCTTCACCTTTACCTAATAGTACATAATCATGTATTATTATGTCGCTCTAACAAGCAGAAACCTAAATTAGAAGAAAGAAAATTTTCCTTATTACCTCACGCATAATAAGGCAAAATATTTATGTTGTTGGAACTAACTTTTCTTGTATCATAATCTTTGAAAATAGTATACATTAATATTTGTTTGCCAGCCTAAAAAATTCAAACAGTAAATTAAGGCATTTCGGAGTAACATGGCTTTATGAAAATGAAGTCGGTTTTTCTGTGTTAGATAATCTGAAATAGCCCATTGATTACTTTTAATAAAGATACCACGCGTACAAGAGAAAGGAAACTCGAAATAAAACTCTGTAATAACCACCGTGTAGAGACGGATTAAGAATACATAACGTCACTACCCCATCTCAACCCGTGGGGGTCGTAAAATGCAATTAAGAGAGTAACCTTATGCAGACAAAAGCACTGCGAGAAAAGGAAAATTTGAAACAAACTATACCAACCCATCTGGCTAGCTTGGTATATTTGGCTAAATTCCCTCCACATTCTTTGGAGGAGACCAGCAGTGCGATGTTTAGGGGTTGAAATGATGATGATCAATAATTAACCAGCCTGAAAAGTGTCTAATACCCAGCTTATGGTTTCAAACCGTACTTTTCTTGAGACAATCAGTCCCACTTCTGAAAGTGAGACTGACAGAAGAATGCCACGAAGTTCTAAGTATCAGCTATGGCTCTGGAAATATGCCCCGTAAATCTACATATCGTATTCTCAATGAAAAAGAGGTATAATACAAACACCGCTAGGCAATTATGAACTTAAGAATAATAGACACAAAAGTGAAATTGCCGAACAGACTAATTTTGTTTGATACCTGTTTTACACAGAGAGTACGATATAATGGGACCTAACATATGTAACTGGTGAAATTTGAATGTGGGTATACCGCTGCTTTCTTCATTGAGGATAAAATGCGTGAGGTTAGGTTAAAACTAAGTGCGTGTCATTCTAAATTAAGTAAATCTATTTACATTGACAACACGGAAATCAAAAGCAACGTCATCACTCACTAAATCAAAACATTTTACCATTTAAAGCTATTCAGAGTAACACCTTTATTCTTTCCTTTGCGTGTTTAAATAAAAACGAATGGTATTGAAGGAGTAGGTGAAGAATTTTATAAATAAGGAAACAGTCGCCAAGGTCGTTTATTTCTTTGTAAGAAATACCATTCAGCCTTTTAAGGCTTTTTAAATCGATATTGACTGAAAAGAACTAAGTTATTAGGTTGTTTGTTTAAACTGTGCCGAGTAACGGTTTATTTCTCTGGAGGTATTTTTAATTTTGTTTTTATTTCAGTTAATCTGAACTTGCTATTGATTTTTGTTCGTTATTTTATGTGTTTATTAACTTTATCTTTTTTAACACGAGCTTCCACCCGTGGTTTCACCCGCCTGATGTCGGTAAAGATAAAAATGTGTCTGATCTGTATGTCAAATTGCATAAGTATATTCAATTGAATATCAGTGTCAAATTATTCAAAATAAAAGCGGTCACATTTAAATATCGAACACTTCTAAGTCGAATGTACAAAAGGAGCTTACTCGGAATTTAGACATTCGACTTAGTCGGTTTTGATTTCGCTGTCGAATATAAGGAAATTTAGATATGGTCGCTGTCATTTTCATATTTGACAGCGACATCAAAACCGAACATTCCGGATTCCGAATAGGGTCCTTCATTCATTTTCGTGATCTAAAAATTCATAGGCACGATTCTTTACTCACAAACGAAATTTTCTAATTTCCATGCTTTTCGTACAGCGAATTGTTCAACTCATTCTACCATATCTTCCGTAATCTAACAAAACTATGAATTCAAACTTGTTTATACACATGGTGAGCTAACAAAAATGAGAAAAAATCAGCAGCGAATAGGATAAACAAACAATCGATTCGTCAAAACAACCACACAGATATAATGGTTTACAAATTCGCATATCGAAAACGGGATAACACCACGTTAGCGTGTCTCGTATCAATTAATCGTATTTCGGAGCGCGCCAAAACAAATCCGCCATGTTTGCTTCCCCCCACTACCCCCTACAGCACTATATTAATGGCTGCTGTCACGCCAGCCGGTTAGAACCGGATTGATGTGCGATGTCATTGTTTGGTTACGGTCATAGCTAGAGAGATACAATAGGTTGGGTTTGCACTGTCAATCAAATTTGTTTGGTCACTGTCTACGGAAAAGTTGACCTTTAACCCGTGTTCGTGTTGTCAAGTCCTGTCATCAGCCTTTTGGCTCAATTATTAGTTGTTTGAATATTGATTTATCTTTAAATAGTTGATCTAGTTTTAATTGGCTCTGCCATTGTCTACTTATCTATCTGTACCATACTTTTATAAAGTGGTTGGTTTTGTTGAACGCACTAATCACAGGAACTATTTTTTTTTTTTTTTTCATTTATTTTGGTACACAAAACACATTACAATCGGAAATATAATAAAAATGGAAGATACATAATTTCGATCTGGATTGTAGCGTAACAATATGCATACACAATAAAACAATGTAGTAAGAGACAGTTCGGATTACTTATACAATAACAAAACTACTAATTAAATTCTACATTATTATATATACCTAGGTTAGACCGGCATGACTACTGGTCGGATAGCCAATTTATCGAAGGTTATAAACTGTATAACATAACACTATTGCCAATAGGAGCTGAGCAGTGGCCAAATAAAGAACGACGGGAGCGAAGCCTCGCGTTTTTTTTTGTAATTTAATAACATTTGTTTCCTCGCTATTTGGATAATTTTTATCAAAAATTATTTCCTTAATTATATGCATATGGTATTTACTTACATGAGTTGTATACTTAGAGAAACAATAACTACTGGTAAACCAATAAATAAATAAATAAAATGTACTACGCTGCGTCTGCTGGTGCGTGATCTCCCCTCGAGAATTTTACTCAGTGAAGACATTATTCAATAGAATATTTATCAAATAAAAACTTCAAAATTAAGCTTCTATTAACTTAGCGTTCTTATTACTGGATTTCGAATCATATTAAGACATAATATAGCTTCGAATTTCGCAGTTTTAACATTTCGTTAGTAACCTAAAAAGATTTACACGCCTTGACTTCGGTGTTAAGATTCTTTAATGGTTGAAGTTTAACTCTGAATTGTTAAGCGGCACCTACGAGCCCTCTAGAACCATATCTTCGAAGTAAACTTTCACAATTTCGTGAGGATACAGGCTCTTTTAAAAAATATAATATTTTCTTTTTTTAACAAAGTTTTTTTTCGTCTTGTTGTTTGGTGGCATTGAATTTAATTTTTCCTTTTTAATAAATCTTATTATATTATCAATGTGAAAGTTTTAGTTATGTATATATATAATTTGACAAGAAATTATATACAAAAAAACGTTATAACCTAGTAATATACTAGGTAATTTAAGTTAGCGAATTAACAAAAAATTAAATATCTATATCTAAATATCGAGATATTATGGCTTTTTAATAACTAAAATATTTGATAGCGGCCCAAAAAACTGGCCAAATTTCACTTTGGAAGGCCTATTTACGCTTGCCGGTCAAAGTAATGATTTTATTACTCCAGGTAAAGACCAACCTTCTGGTCGTGCGATATCTCCATAATACGGCTATACATTTTAGGTTATTTTGCTACACATTTCAGCGCTCCTAAAACAAAATGAGAAGTGTCTGTAATGCCTTTATCTGTACATTAACATTTCCAAGTAGATTTACTGCTGCCATATTTAGTGTGGCACGAGTTTCGCTCGTCGCAAAGAAATCGCCTTGTCGCTTCGTTTGGTTGCATTGTTCCGCTTCCGTTATAGATCAATGCTCTATTGTCCTACATTTGGAAGTTTAGAGATCCGTTCTTCAGTAAGATTTTTGACTACTCTTTCATATTGTACTTTTGCTTGAAATCTTTTCCAATTTTGATAAGTATCATCACCATTTCAACCCATAAACGTCTCACTGCTGGGCACGAGTCTCTTCCAAATAATGTGGAGAGAATTTAGCCTACTATACCACGCTGGCCAGACGGGTTGGGTTTGTTTCCAATTTTCCTTTACTTGCAGTGCTCTTGTATCATAAGGTTTAATCCCTTAATTTCGACAAAGTGCGTCGAAATTCCATATATATAATAGCGCTGCGACGACGCAACGCACTAATGAGGCCTCGCCTTTTGTCGCCTTTTACCCATGGGTATTAATGGGAGTTATATCATATATTCTTAATCTGTCACTACACGGTTAAAGATCTATTGTGTTATCAAGTAAAACTGAAGCTTAGAATGAAATTTTGGTGCCACAGTAAGTCCCGTATAAAACATAATTACATCATTTTGATCGAAATTTTACGCGATTCGTCTTATGAAACATATGACTTATAATTCATTTAAAATTAATTTAGAATGTAGTTTCCAAAGGAAGTAATAACAAAAATAAAACTGTTATTTATACAACTGTATTTAATTAGTTAGTTGAGTACAGTTATCTACTTATATAATATCTTCTGCCTTGGATGGCGCAGCCGGAAATGTATACTAATGCTCTGCAAGAGGTACCGGGTTCGATTCCCGGGTCGGGTCAAAATGGTATTGGACTTTTCTATCATGCAATTCCAGTATTGAAAAAAAGTTTGGTAAACAAGTGTTCCTGGTTGATGACAATAGGCTCACCCCCTATTTCATAGGACCAAACATAGCTGGTAAAATGTGGGTGTGATAAGAGTATCACACCCACATTTTTAGATTCATGCCTTTTTCCCCGAAAGGGCAGAGGCTACCCTTTTGGGGAAAAAGGCATGAATCTATGTTATGTTATGTTTATATCTATATATCCATCTTACGAATACAGTCATAAACATAACATAATCTAAGATAATATTATTGAAACTTGGTTTCAAAGTTACCGTCAACATTGTTACGTACTCGTAACCAAGGTTTTCGTCGATAACTTTGATAAGGTGCCAACAGATTGTCAATTCTAACTTTATTTGCAAGTGTAAAAGTTACAAGTCTTTCAAAGGTTGAAACTTTCACATTTATGTGTATGTTAAAAATATTATGTATGTATTGTTTTAAGATGTGTATTTGTTTTAAGATTTGTTTTGTTCTACATAATCTTTATTGAATATAAACTTACATAGAAATATATAGAATGAGAATATAAAAAGGCGGGCAACTCTAATTTGAGTTTTTTTTTGTGTATTCCTAATCTACCGAAAAAAGTGAGCCAATACAACTGTATACGTAGCGCATTTGTAGCTGCTGAGGTATGTCTTGTGTTTTTGTCTATTTATTTAAAGATTACATTAACCCTCTCAGCTCTTTAGTAGAGAATTGAAGGCTAATCAAAAACGACGGGGGCGAACCCTCGCGCGACTTCTAGTTGATTATAATGATACATATTTTATGATAATTAATGTATTTAAAGAAGCTCAAACATCCGGGTTAGTAGCAATAGCCCCCTGTTGTGATATCACCCGATTTAAAAGAACTTTCGTTTATATTTTCAAACACAATATCATGTTCTTGTCATCCTGTACTCTTTCTATTTGATATCATATTTTTTTCAGGTGAAAGCGCTCCTAGCTAATGCTACTAACACATTTTCTAGGGTCCCATATTTTCCTCGTTACCGATCAGATTACAACAATACTGCGTAACCAATTAGCTGTTATCCCGAAGATATACTTCTACTGAAAAGATATTTTCGTATCCGCAGAACATATTTAACCCCAATCCCGAGTAATACAATGATAAACAAGAGTAAAGCTAAGCTTTGCACGGGACAATGAACAACTGTACTGTTATTTTTGTTTCATTTTGTAATCAGTTGAGGAAGATATTTTTTCAGTATTGCATTATCTTGAATATTTGCCAGAATAAGATGTATTTTATGATTCTAAGAAAGGAAAATATATTGTAAAGTTTATTCTAGGTATGATAAAAATATTGTTGGTGTTGATATTTATCGTATTCACGGTGGAAGAGATTATCTGATGAAATACTGGTGAGAAACTTTAAACCTTACACACATACACGGAAGATGAAAATTGCCAGACAATTTAAATATAATAATTATCTGTATAATATTAGTAGTGCGATATTTATAAGTTGATTTCTTTTAAAAGATTATCCGGTTGAAGATATTTTTGAGCACGGGCGACTTTCTTAGACTGTTAACAAAACCGACCGGGACCGACCCGGGAATCGTACCCGGGACTTCTTACGCAACACTCGTATACAATCCACCGCACCAGACGCAGCAAATCTATACTAGTATTATATAAATGAAGAGTTTTTTTGTTTGGTTGAATGCGCTAATCTCAGAAACTACTTGTTCGAATTTAAAAATTCTTTTAGAGTTTGGTAGCCCAATTATCGAGGCAGGTTAATAAAACATCACGCTACGTTCAATAAGAGCTAAGTAGTGGCCAAACAAAGATGCACACTAAAACAGCTAGTCCTCTAATAAAACCAATGATATAATAACATATCAAACAAATACCTATTATACGAAATCATCATCGACCATTACAACAATAACATAAAAAGCTCCTATCAATAAGTTGCTACTTAACCTTGCTAATATTGAATCAACCTTTCTCTTAAAGAACAGCCTGGCGACCCAAAAGGGAAAATGAAAAAAACACTACTGTTTTTTTTTCAACACGGCTCATTAGGCACGATGGCTTCGGAACCTTTTTGCCAAAGGACAACACCGCACAAAGGAGATACTACCTTAACACAATGTAATAAGGCATAATTTCGCTTTGTCTCCGCACCAGTTACCCTGTATTCGCGAATTGGGGCGCGAATTTTCGCCCGTAAAGTGTAATAGTGTTTTGTTTGTCGTATCGCGTTTAAAAAATGTAGGCTTTTCCCAAATGTGGGGTGTGGGATCGGTCCAGAAAAGGTGAGGTTAAACTGTTCATGCTGAAATAGGAGAATGCCCGCTTTGAATTAAACTTGTATTGTGTTCGGGATGTTGAATTACATGATGGTCATTTTTGTTCGCTTTCTATATGAAGTAAGTAAATGGAGGCTGGGAAATATATTCCAAAACATTTTTCATATCTACATACATAGTTAGGTGTAATGCTGATTGTTTTTTTTTTATATATATTATATATTAGCGGCAAGCAATTCTTTTATATTCTTCTATCTCCGTATAGTGACGGTTTTAGAATACATAATGTCACTACCCCATCTCAACCCGTGGGTGTCATAAAAGGCAACTAAAGTACTGACCTCATGCAGACAACAGTACTGCAAGAAAAGGCAAATTCGAAACAAACCCTATAATATATCAACCCATCTGGCCAACTTGGTACCTATAGAAGGCTAAATTCCCTCTACTTTCTCTGTAGGAGACCCGTGCCCAGCAGTGGGACGTTTATGGATTGAAATGATGATGATGATAAATTATTTTATATACGTACTTATAAGAGAAAAACCCTAATTCCAAAAACTGATCTAATGATTTGAATAATTATTGTGAATTATGTTTAAAATTCATTTGTATTTTCTATTTGAAAAGATTAACTTTTACAAAAAGATTTAAACTTTAAACCCTGTAAAATATTTTTAACTAAGTTAAACTGTTTTGGCCTTTAACCAACTAAACTAACAAGTACATAAACACCAAATCACCAAATCATACTAAAAAAACAATAATTATCTAAAAAAACTATTACTTCATAATTACGAAGTACCGAGCCATGGTGTGATCAAAACAAAAAAAAACTGTATCATACTAAATCATTATTATGAACCTAATCTAAATAATCGCAAAAAATAAACTTTTCACATTACAAAAGATAAGACAAAAGATTAAGGCAATAAAGGAACTGCATGAAGCAAAAAGAAAGACGCTGAGTGCAAAGTTTGCATTGAAAGTTCGCACTGGACTAAGTAAAACTAAATACATAATAGTCAGTTATTACGTGTCAAAGAAATTAACTCAATGGCTATGGCTAATTAAATATATTTAGCTTGCTTTCTGTTGAAGAAAAAGAGAATTTAGTAATGGTTGTAGAAATTTAGTCTAAAGCAGCATTTGAAATTTTGTTTTTTGAGGAAAGTGCTGTTAATAAATTAATGCAGTTTAATAATAATTACAAATTATTAATTGTTTCAAAAAGTTTACCAATTATAAAAGTGTTAATATTAATAAAACTATGATCTTATAAACTACGACATACCTATTTTGATAGTTGATCAAATCTAATCCTAAATATACTCGTAATGTCCTAAACGTAATTTCCGTGTAGTGACAGATTAAGAATACATAATGTCAATACCCCATCTCAACCCGTAGCTATCGTAAAAGGCGACTAAGGAAGACTTATGCAGACAAGAGCATTGCGAGAAAAGGAAAATTCGAAACCAACCCTATACCAACTCGTTTGGCCAGCGAAAAACTATCATGAAATAAGGATTCTGTTAACAATATTTTAATTGATAAGTGTGAGATAACTCGACCGAAATTTTTATGACAGATTTTTCACTTAGATCCGTCAGTTTAACTTCATCATCATCATATCAGCCCAATGACGTCCATTTAAGTGATTACTGCCAATTAAATAATGGAGAAGGAGCCTCTTAAAGCATTGCAAATTTTCGACAAAAAGGCCACAATTTATTACAAAACGTTGTAAGAGTATGAATGTAAAACAAAAATTATTACACACAGAACAACACTATTCCGCCTCACATTTTCTTTACTCGCCGCATATTAAAACAATAGCCTGGAAGAAAATTACCATCAAAAGAGAATCTTTTACTTCCACCTAATTTAATTTTCCGTACCACTAGCTTTTACGTAAACAAACATCTACCTACATTAATATGCAAATGCTGCAATTTCAATCAACTTAAAACGAAAACGGAAAGTATGTAATAAAATATCTCTGAACATTGTGTTAAAAAACAATGATGTTGGCTATTGGATGAATGGATGCTTGATGAATAAGATGTAGATTTGAAAATGCTTGATTGAAATTATCTCATAATAGCTTAGTTTCCGCCCGTTGCTTCAGCGACGTGTTTTTTAGTAAAGATCCTATGACCCTCTCCAAGTCTTAGACTATTTCTACTTGACATTTTAGTTGCAAAGATCCCTACGTACAAACTCACAATCATTACCTCTTTCTAATATAAGTAGAAAAGTATAGATTTTATATTACATATTTATTATTGAAGAACTAGCTCAACTGAAAATCCTCGTTCTGTTGACAACTAGGAACAGTTTCAATAGGCAAATTAAAAATATGGTGACTACGTTTTCAAGTATAATTTTTATAATGATATACTTAAATTATAAATTTATAATTTTTCTCCTCGTGGAGCACGTGAGGCGTAAAATTTGGCGAAAAAAAAATTGCTCGTACCAATAAGTGTGAGTTTCCGCATAGTTAAATTTCAATTGCAGTTAAATAACACTAAGCTAAATTGACACGAAAATAATAGCAATTGAATTTGCATCATTACCCCTTGTAAAAGTAAATAGTTGCTAATGACACGTAATGGAGGAGCACAAAGCCGCCCAATTAGGGTGTTTGGAATGTAGGTCATCAGATTAGTATTCTAGACATATGTGTGTGTTAATGTTTTTAACACAGGCAAGTGTACGCTTAGTGCGAACACTTTGATCTTGATATATGAAGAGGAATGTGTATTTTGTTGCTGTTTTGATTATTATTATCAGGACGAGGTTGAGGCGCTTGTAGCATTGTGGTACTGAGATGTTCGTTACGATCATCGAGGTTAAGCAACACTCAGCAAGGTCAGTCCATGATGGGTGACCGTTTGTGGCAATTTCATTCTCGAGCGTCTCCGTGCTTCGGAAGACACGTAAAGCCGTTGGTCCCGGTTACCACTTAATGCGGTAGTCGTTAAGTCAAGTTGGAAGCCTTCTGGGCGACTTGATAAATTCCAACACCAGGGTCTGCTTCAAGCCCATACGATAAGATAAGAAGAAGGACGAGATTTGAAACATCTTGTAAATGGCTAGGCAACTTATCAAGACAATTGACAAAGTATAACCACTTGCCTAGCCTAGTAATTAAAATGTTATTAAATTAATGTAAATGTGTATCTTAATAAATAGATTCGTACCCAAAACATATAGTAGATTTATCACCAAAATGATTGATCTGTCACCAAACAATGTTTTGAGTGGATCCGAAATGGATAAGTTAGATTAGAAGGTTGAAGGAAGAAAGGCCGAAGGCCTAAGTCTTAGTGGGTTTTTTTAGCCTTGAAATACCTTTTAGGGCAAATCAGACATGGATTGGATAAGTTGGAAGGCCACACACATACTAATATAATAATAATAATATTCTACCACATTCACACAGCGCCATCTAGTCCCAAATTAAGCAATTATATTTGCTTGTGTTATGGGTACTAAACAACTGATATACTACTTAAATACATTTTTTTTGTAAATACATACATATTATAGATAAATTACACCCAGACACAGAACAAACCTTTATGCTCATCACACAAAGATTTGTCCTAGGTGGGGATCGAACCCACGACCTCCAGCTTAGCAGTCATGGTCACTAACCACTAGACCAACAGGCCAGTCGAAATATTATTTATAAAGCTGTAGAGCTTGTTTGTTTGGTTGAATGCTAGGATCTCAGGAACTATTGGTCCTTTTAAAATTAAGTGTTGGATAGTCCATTTATCGAGGAAGGTTATTGGCTATATAACATCAAGCTACAGCCAATAGGAGCTGAGCAGTTGCCATAAAGAAGGACGGTAGTGAAGCTCCACGCGACTTCTAGTTATTTTATATAGTCACTGTCAAATTATATAACTTTTATAAAAACCCTTTTCTCAAATTTCATATCTTTAAAATGCAAAAACAAACTTGAATAGTTATTATCTTCACGGTGTTGTAAGCACAGAAATAACTTACGAAATTGTTGTACTGGAAAATATTGAGAGAACAAGTTTTATAAGAAAATGCTTTCACCATCTTGTAAGTAGATAGTGCGGCTTGAATAATGATATTATATAATGGAAACGGTTTTTATTATTTATTTTGTTATCTTAAAAACGGTGCTGGTGACTGAGAAGTGATCGATATGCTAATCATGAAATTTATGTTCGATTTAGGCATTCAATATGGATTTCATTTAGTGTTCATTATGTATTAGTCAAATGATTAATACATTATTAGACAACGATGATAATTTATAAAAAGTTAATTGCTTAATTTGGGACTAGATGGCGGTGTGTGAATGTGGTACAATATAATATTATTATATTATCGTGAGGAAACTCACATACCCTAGAAGTAATTCTATGAGTTTGTCTGATCCACCAACCCGCACTAGGCCAGCGTAAGTGGATTATGGCCTAAACCCTCTCAGCTCTCTAGTTAGAGGAGAGGAGACACGAGCCCAGCAGTGGGACTTAATGTGTTGCTGATGATGATCTGTTAAATTGTACTGTATTGTGCCGGCGGGTGTATAATGACTTAAATGCTCCCAGCTCTCCAAATAAAGGACTATCTTTGCCCATCAGGAACACCGTTATGGGGTAATACATATTACTAAATTGTGCATTAAAATTTATAGTGCTGCCTCGGTGGCGCAGCTGGAAGTGTATACGACTGCTGAGCAAGAGGTCTTTCTATCATGTAATAATAATTCCAGTATTGAGATATTCCTGGAGTTTGGTAAACAAATGTTCCCAGTTGATGACAATAGGCTCGCCCCCTATTTCATGGGACATAGCTGGCGAAATTTGGGTGTGAAACACCTCTGGCTAGCCCTTCCGGAAAAAGGCGTGATGCTATGTATGCATTTATAGTAGAAGTGGTAGAATTGTTAGATTTTGAATCAAGATTTTTAAATGGAAATTTTCATACCTAGTGACACACTCCTGCTTCATCATCATCATCATATCAGCCCAACGACGTCCACTGCTGAAAAATAGGCCTCACCTAATTTACGCCACTGCTTACCTCTACACAATATAGGATACAATTTAATGTATAGGTAAATAACCTTCGGAGCTATAAATTGTAGATAGTCATAGAGTAATTACTACATAATTAATAAACGAGTAATTATGTTACTTTAGAATCCCTGTAGGCAGTATTATACTCTATCCAATTACGCTGGAAACATTACTTTCTAATGTAATTAACATTCAGATATTCATTAATTAAATATTTATTTAGAGTGTCCATCATTATCTTTTTATATAAAATCTTAAGTTTTTAAAATGACTATGTATAAAGTATTTAAGATGTATGTCAGAATCGTAGTAAGTAGAAGGAAATAGTCTCTGCCTACCCCTCTGTTGGGAAAGAGGCGTGATCTTTATGTATGTATGTATGTACTAACCGCATCTCGGCCGTGGTTTTGCGTAGGTAGTATTCAGTTCCTTTACCCACAAGAATTTTAGCGCAAATTTTCATGATTTTAGACCCAGGCTGGGACTGTGTCTCGATGGTGCACTAAGAGTGTGTACGACTTATGTTTATAAGGTTTTGGTTCGATTCTCAGGTCGGGTAAAAATGGTATTGGATATTTCTGTATTAAGATGCTCGGTATTCTCCCGAAGTTTAGAGATTTGACCGATTAACAGTAATAGGGTCCACCCCCCTATTACATGGGACCTAATATACCTGGCGAAATTTTAATGTGGGTGTAATACGCTTTTGCAAACTTCTTCGGGGTATGTAACTCCTTTATCTTCTATCTTATATAATAAAGCTGAAGAGTTTGTTTAGCCTAATATCAGAAACTACTTACTGGTTTGAAATCAAAAAATATTTTTTGTATTGAATAATAGGCTATTTAACATCACATTTATGTTATCTATAACAGCCATGTAAATTATTTTCTCTTCTTGCGAAATTTATTTTGTTTTGTAAAAAAATAAAACAAATTAAAAGTGAAAAAGATCAAATCAAATTGCCGTACAATGCTGAAAGAACTACAATAAAATTCTAAACCCGCAACAATACCCGTCAACTCAAAAAGCCTTCCATAAAATCTCAACATAATCTTAGTACCAGAATATCTCAAAAATAAACGTAAATGTCTAACAAAATAAAAGCTGTATTTTGTAAAGCGTGTGGCATTGTACTACATTATTTATTTACGTTCGGAAACAGGTGTGCTCAATGAAAAAAGGCTTAGCTTTACCTGTTCAAGGTACCGTTTGTATCAATGTGGTTGATTTAGGCGCACGATGTTTTGGTGTGTACGTTCTACGTATTGGGATCGGGTTATAATGTGTTCTTTTGAGGAGGAGAATAAGAGGGAAGAGATATTTATTACGTAAATTGGGGATAAATTGAAGATATTTCAAAATAATTTTTTTGGTTTTTAATAATAATTTAAAACACTATTGACTGGCCTGTTGGTCTAGTGGTTAGTGACCTTGACTGCTAAGCCGGAGGTCGTGGGTTCGATCCCCATCCAGGACAAATCTTTGTGTGGTGAGCATAAAGGTTTGTTCTATGTCTGGGTGTAATTTATCTATAATATGTATGTATTTACAAAAAGAAATGTATTTAAGTAGTATATCAGTTGTTTAGTAGCCATAACACAAGCAAATATAATTGTTTACTTTGGGACTAGATGGCGCTGTGTGAATGTGGTAGAATATTATTATATTAAATAATAAAATTTGTAATAATTTATTTTGGTTTTTAATATTTTAAGATCACGTTTTATATTTATTAATTTTACCTTTTATGTTTAAATTTTGTGCGTAGATATGCACAAAGCAGCACTAAGACTAGAGTTTTCTTAGACATATAAAATTTATACAAAATAACCCTGAATATATACGTCAGAATCATAGCAGATGGAAGGAGATAGTCTCTTCCTATCTCTCTGCTGAAAAAGAGACGTTATCTATATGAATGTATCAAAAAAAATCTGTGTATTATACATACATTCTCTATTACATAGAGAATTTATGTATAATACACAGATTTTTAAAAAACTTTTAACTATACTTATATAACATACGTTAGACCTACTTAAATACCATAAACCTTAATACGATGAACATCATAATACCATGTACCTACGTAACATGACGTACGGCTTAGTGTAGCCCCCACACTAAGCCACACTAATCAATGGATGACAAAAATAATGTTGTCGAGTTCCTATTTTTAGTGTAAATACATTTGGAGGACAAAACCAAATTGGCGAGCAAAAAACTGGCTGTCCTGAACAGGGCGAAGCGGTACTTCAAACCTAAACAGCGGCTTGTGCTATATAAATCACAGGTTCGGCCGCATTTGAAGTACTGCTCTCACCTCTGGGCGGGAGCTCCCAAGTACCAGCTCGACCCACTTGACTCCCTCCAAAGGCGGGCTGTTCGAATCATCGATGATCCCAATCTGACGGACAACTTGGAATCGTTAGGGCAACGGAGAGACTTGGGGTCACTCTGCGTGCTCTATCGATTGTTCCATGGGGAGTGCTCCGACGAACTCCTTGATTTGGTGCCATCGTCGCCTTTTTATCATCGCACCACTCGACGCCGCTGTAGGCTTCATCCGCACTACCTGGAGCCGATATCGTCTAGAACGGTAAGGTTTCAGAGGTCATTCCTCCCACGTACGTGCCGGCTCTGGGGTGAACTTCCTACTGCGGTGTTTCCTGAGCGCTATGACATGTCCTTCTTCAAACGAGGTTTAAAGAGAGCTATCCTCTCAAGGTAGGCAGCGGCCTGGCTGTGCCCCTGGCATTGCCAACGTCCATGAGCGGCGGTAACCACTTACCATCAGGTGGGCCGTCTGCTCGTCTGCCACTTTAGGCAATAAAAAAAAAATACACACATAACCCTGGAACCCTACATCTATTTTACTTATTTTGCTATATGGGGTGTTGGAGAACCCCAAAATTAATGTTGTATATATTTTTAAAATAAAATCAGATTTTAGAAATATATGATATGACTGGCCTGTTGGTCTAGTGGTTAGTGACCCTGACGGCTAAGCCGTAGGTCGTGGGTTCGATCCCCACTCAGGACAAATCTTTGTGTGATGAGCATAAAGGTTTGTTCTGTGTCTGGGTGTAATTTATCTATAATATGTATGTATTTCAAAAAAATGTATTTAAGTAGTATATCAGTTGTTTAGTACACATAACACAAGCAAATATAATTGCTTAATTTGGGACTAGATGGCGCTGTGTGAATGTGGCAGAATATTATATTTTTTACTTACAATCATATTATTATGAGATCACAAATCAACTTAAAAGTCTACTTATTCTATTTAATTGGAGCATCTTTGTCATACTGTGACTTGGTGTTCCAGCGAGTGACTCTAAAGTAAAATACGCGGGAGCTTAAACCTGTCAATTGAAAATAGATGAAGTTATTTAAAAACAAAACCTGTTGGGGTGCTCCAGCACCCCTAGTAGTGTTCTAGTGTTAACTATACTAATATATAATCTGAAGAGTGATATATATATATATAATAAATCTCTATGAAGCCTTCAATATAAAGTACAACGATTTAATACAAAAATGACCTTAGGGCTCGTTCAGGGAGAGTTTTACTAGTATGCTGGCTAGTAGGCTGCTTTCATATATACCCATATAATGTATCACATCATTACGCCGTTTTTCCAAAAAAGGAAGGCAGAGATGTCTCACCCACTTTTCGCTGGCTTCCATGTATTTGATTACATAATGTGGCTTAACATGTTTCAAATCTGCCCAAGTTTTCTTAAAAGAGGTCAATTTTTACTTAAAATATTTAACAAAACACTGAAACAAGAAATGTTTTTAGTATATCTTTTTTATAATGCAACCTTGATTGAATAAAGTCGAATAATAGTTACACCTAGTAATTTTTTTATATGATATGAAATCAAATCTATTTAACTTGATAGTTATGCTTAATTCCGAAGTAAAGTAAATATTATGATTTGTTTATCTCCGAAAACACGGAGGCCTACAAAAACATGACATTTTTCTTGTGTGTAAAAGTTTTGTTGAATGTTACAAAGTTTTTGTTGAATGTTGAAAACAAACTACGTAATATAAGCTGTTAACTGAAGCAAGATTGTACTGTTTATAAGGTATTTAGCCAATTTGCTGGTTGCGTGTCCCATGGCGATAAATATGATGTAAATGTTTCAACTAAATCTAGAAATAAGTTTCGTATTAATTAACCGAGAAAATGTGGTTAAATATGGTTAATTTATGCATGTTTTCGCGAGGTATGTCGGGCTAAAGTACCGTTGCTTCAAACTGTCTTGTACAAATGAATGAATGCGAACATGGGTTTGTTAGAAAGAAATGAATTGTTATGATATGTAAATTAGTTTGTTTTAGAAACATCATGAATGTTTTTAAAAACATTTTAATTAGTGTTACCTACTGAATTTGAGTGGATACCAAAACCACATTTTTATGAGATGTACGATATTTTACTATTAACGCAAATGAAAAAATACTTTTTTCTTGTAATAGTACCTTTAGAATCTTTAAAATCTGAATTTGGTTACATTCTAAAAAGAAGCTCTTGATTTCTTGGAATATTCTTTTATATCTTTTTTGCTTCTCTCTTAGACATTTACTGTCAAAAAAACACAAGCTTGTTTTAATTATTATTACGTCTAACTGCCAACGCTTTGAACTTTACCCTTATATCAAAATTCAACCTATCAAAACAAAATTATCTTTAACCTTGTAGCGGATTTCAGAAGCACAAAAGCAAGGAAGGGGGAAAACCAGCTAGGTGTCCCATTTTACCCCGGAATGTCCAATATCGACGTATGACCCACACAAACCCCCCACGTCAAGGGTTTGTGACCCTTCTACCTTATTTATATTCGCTGAAAAGGTACGTTTTATGGGAATATTGAACGTTATGGGTATTGTGACGTCAGGTATAGGTGGACAATTTTTATTTACTTATGATTTTTTGACGTCTAAGGAATATTTGAATTATAGGAAAACATGAAGAGGGTCATAAAAAATATATTTTGTTGAAAGTTACATATCTAAATAAAATCTAATAAAAATAAGTTACTTGCTGCTATGGTGCTGGATGACAGATGAATTTTGACATCGGTTATATAAAGACAAGTTACTGCAGCGACACTAGACAAGTGGCAATCGATTCAATCTATCTATTCTATCGACATGTCAAATTAGTACATCGATTACGTGACGGGTCGATAACTTATATCAATATAATTGCTTACTTTGAGACTAGATGGGGCTGTGTGAATGTGGTAGAATATTATTATTAAATGTATAGAAGTGACATTTAAATATTTCGTATAGAATCAGCGATTTGCCACTTGTTTATTGGGCAGTATAGAATAGGGGAACAAATCACAATACTGCAAGACAAGAAAAAATCGAATTAAAACCCTACATAAGTGTGAATAAGAGTGAAGTTACGTATATTATGAGATTCATATACATTTCTTTTTAATTTTTTAAGCAGTTACCGTTGCTTATAGACTAGGAGCAACACATGATTTAAATAAACATTCTCCTAGTTTCTGTACTTCTAAACGCAGTTCTACGTACATAAAAGACAGTACAATAACTCAAAAAATAAACGTCGTTCGTTTAAAATAGGGTTGCAAAGCACTGCCTGAAATCCCCGTATAATATATAATTTATAGCCATTCCGAAGAAAATAAATGATAATAAACGCCACTATTTCCTACCGACAAGGGACTATTAATTTTTTACTTAAAATCGCATGTCCAAAAACTAAACAGGCCACGAAATGCGAATTTTCAAATAACAGTGTTTAATAGTACTGCCATTATTATAACAAGGCATCGTACTGAGGTATGTTTTAGTTCGAACGTGTTTAGTAAGTCGGGTTCAGACGAGCATAGTGCGAATAGTTAAGTACTTCGCTACTTGTTTGATGTTACTCTATTTTGTTTGTTTACTGTTTTGTAGAGAGTTCAAAGATGTTTTGGATATACTATCTACTTATAAAAGTACTTATATTATAGACTGACCTGTTGGTCTAGTGGTTAGTGACCCTGACTGCTAAGCCGGAGGTCGTGGGTTCGATCCCCACCCAGGACAAATCTTTGTGTGATGAGCATGAAGGTTTGTTCTGTGTCTGGGTGTAATTTATCTATAATATGTATGTGTTTACAAAAAAAAATGTATTTAAGTAGTATATCAGTTGTTTAGTTCCCATAACACAAGCAAATATAGTTGCTTACTTTGGGACTAGATGGCGCTGTGTGAATGTGGTAGAATATTATTATTATTATAATGCTGAAGGGTTTGTTGGATTAAACGCACTTATATCAGGAAGTAATGGCTCTAATTGATTTTTTTTTAGTATTGAGTTGCCTATTTATCGAGGAAGACTATTGGCTATATAACATCACAACCAAAAAGAGCTGATACTGATGAGGAAGATTTAATCCCCTATTTTTTACCACAAACAACTATACCTGTATAGTAATATAAACTTGTATAGTAGTGCAATATCACATCGTTAGCGGCTTACCACGTCTGCGCCGGCCTTTATTGACCTAACTCATTATTAATATACAGAAATTTGCATATAATGAGGGTAGCCGAAATACTCGCCTGTTTCTACGTTTTACGATGGGCCGAAAACTGGTTTCTGTACCTCTCTAATTGCGTTTTATTTCTCATTTAATAGGTTATTTGTTTTATTGCCTACCGACGTTAAAATAGGGGTGTTAAACGGTTGGATGTCTATCTGTTTGTTCTATCTCATATAGCGAACGAATGCATTGTTTATACAATACACAATTCATAGCGGATACCCCCGCTACCGAAGCATAGGCAGAATAAACGATTCTCACAAATTTTTACATTAAAAACGTTATTCGAATAATAATAATATTCTACCACATTTACACAGCGCCATCTAGTCCCAAATTAAACAATTATATTTGCTTGTGTTATGGGTACTAAACAACTGATATACTACTTAAATATATTTATTTTTTTGTAAATACATACATATTATAGATAAATTACACCCAGACACAGAACAAACCTTTATGCTCATCACACAAAGATTTGTCCTGGGTGGGGATCGAACCCACGAGCTCCGGCTTAGCAGTCAGGGTCACTAACCACTAGACCAACAGGCCAGCCCAGAGTACTATCAATATTTCACGAGGCGCTCGTAGCATGGTGCTGAGATGTTCGTTACGAACATGGAGGTTAAGCAATGTTCGTCAAGGTCAGTTCATAGATGGGTGACCTTTTATGCTATTTTCATTCTTGAACGTCTCTGTACAGAAGGCACGTAAAACCAACGGCTTTACCAATTAACGTGGTAGCCGTTAAGTCAAGATGGAGGCTTCCTGAGTTACTTGATAAATTCTGCCCCCTGATTCTGAGCTGTCGGAAAAATTTCGGCCGGAAATGTTATTTAATTATTATGTAAGTATATTGTTACTTATATATTATTAATTTATATGTATATTAACAAATACACTCTGTAATACTATATTACATATAGAGTAGTATAGATATAGAGATTCGGGGATGAATACGAATATTATAACAACACCTTGCAATTCCAAATCGGTCAAACTATTTAGGTTACAAGAGACAAGTGGAAGCGTGGGCCATAGTTAGTGCATATATAATTGAATTAGGCTATTAATTAGCTTTCATCTGATACCCATATTGCGATAGCACTAAAAACGTCTGTTTTGACAGTTTACGTCCCCCATATTGGTTTTTTGTTGACGTCACATAGCCTCAGCCCATATGACACTCGGGGTAAAATTACGAATCTAATAACACCTCACACTTTAAAATCAGCCAAGCTGTTTAGGCTACACAAGGTCACAATGGAACAGAAATGCCCACATACATACATACATACGCGTGAAAAACATTAGGTACCCTCCTTTTTGGCAGTCGGGTAAAAATACGTCTTTCTAAATTTCGAAAAGTTTACGTGAGCAATCCGACGAGTAAGAATAGTCTGCCACGCTTAAAGACAATAATAATTTGTTGCATGTTTTCAAGAAATGTTATCACAAAGCTCCGTTCGTTAGTGACAAGTTCCCTTTATTTAATTCTAACGTAATTTGGTGGCGCAGTGGGTTGGTATTGGCATCTGTTTTAGGGATCGTTTGTTTCAATAGAAATGAATGTCGTTCTTGTCTCTCTGATGTTTCTGGGTTCTGTTTTGTAGCTTTTGTTTGAGTTTATTCTGTTCTGTCAATTGTATAGATTTTTAGTTTTTGCATGCTATATCAAGGCTATGAAATTTTATTAATACAATTTAAATTCAATTTCATAGATTCGTGGAATGCGTTTCATGTGCGCAGTCCATCGGTTCATCGATATACTATTAATATTTATAGATAAACACATTGCAGAAAGAAGTAATCAGTTAGAAAGTTTTGTATAAAATTATAATAATAATAATAATCTACCACATTCACACAGCGCCATCTAGTCCCAAATTAAGCTTGCTTGTGTTATGGCTACTAAACAACTGATATACTACTTAAATACATTTTTTTTGTAAATACATACATATTATAGATAAATTACACCCAGACCCAAATCTTTATGCTCATCACATAAAGATTTCTCCTGGGTGGGGATCGAACCCTGTCCTCCGTCTTAGCAGTCAGGGTGACTAACCAATAGACCAACAGGCCAGTCTTGATACGTATCATTGAGATGATGTAATTTTTTTTTACTTAGTTTACTCAGCTATTGCCCAGGGTTTCACTACCGTCATTCTTTTTTTGGTCACTGCTAAGCTCCTATTGGCCATAGTGTGATATTATAGCCTTCCTCGATAAATAGTCTAATCAACACAATAATTCTATTCGGTTCAGTAGTTCCCGAGATTAACGCGTTCAACCAATCAAACAAACAAAGTCTTTACTTTTATAATATTTGCGACATACCCTCGTTTATCCCGCCGACATAACTTGCTACAAATATTAACAAGTCGGCGGCTTTAGTGTGCAGAACCCTTAGGTTACACATTCAAGTCTGTGCTTAGTTCTAAGCTCAGAGTTTAGCCGAGTAATACCTAGGGAATCATACTAGCATTAAGCTTAATTACGCCTAAGTCTGCAAAATTAGTTAATTTAGAGAACTTTCAAGATTCACAGTTTGCTTTTCTGTACCGCATAGTTTGACAAATTGTATTGTTTAATAAATATTTGCTATTAGAATCATGATAATATGTTATAACATTTTTTGAAATAAAGCGTATATATATAAAATATGTAAATATTTGTAACAATTACTTCTTCGGTGGTGCAGCTGGCATATGTGCAGGACGCACATGAAGTTCTAGATTCAATTCAACAAAAACTCATTTTTCTACTTTTTTTACACCACGACTGTGGCAAACAGACTGTCGGCTCGCCCCATGGTTTTCCATTGGTAAACACACGAGACCAAACATAGCTACAAAATGTGTGTTTGATACACATACCGCAAAAAGTTGGCCACAAATTATCTGCCGCAAACAATTTGCTGCAAACTATAAGCTTAGCGGTAATCTTCAAGGTCCGTACAAGTAGTGCGGAGTGGCTGTTTAAACACTATCAAGCCGTAAGTCATCAGTAGTGAAGTGTTCTAGCAGGCCCTCGGGCGGCGACACTTGATCACGCGCGCACAAAGGGATCTCCTCAGATTATCTCACAACCATGTTTAGCGGTTAAATGCTCTTAGCGGTAAGTTTATCATAATTTTTAGTAAAACATTTTGTCAATTTTTCGGGGCATTTTCAAATATTTGTTTTGCCTTAAGTGTTGGTCATTGTCGTCAATATTTTTTGTCAAACATTGGTCTTACGTATAAGCTATCGGTCTTAGTCATATGAAACAGTCGTTAGACTGTAGTATCAGGATATTCACAGGTAATCTGATCATAATAAAACTTTCCAATTTATTTTCCAGCAATGCATGCAATCCATACCTATTCACCAATATACAATAGCTGTATATTGTAGATAATTTATTAAATATTTTAGTTATATATTATCCATTGAATTGATTTAAAATAACTACCAGCTGATAGTTATATAAAATGGCTACAGAAGAATATGTTATAGTTAAAATAATTAAGGTTACATTCATGGAATATTTATATTAAATTAACTACTGAAATAAAATAACTTAGTTAATTACGTATTCAAAATTACTGCTTAATTTGTAGAAGAAACTTATTTAAAATTTAAAGACTGAATAAATTTATTCATAATTCCTTAGAAAACGTTAGGTTGCCTGTCTGTTAACAAGAAGCGGCAAGTTAAATGTTCTTAAATTAACACAAAAATGTGATAAACCACTTTTAGGCAAAGAAAATAATGACAGATTATTTTCATAATTCGTTACTAAAAAGCATTATCATCAGCATACGACAGTTTCATGCTATTAATTAATGAAGATAAATATTTTTGGAAAAAAAATTAAATTTAGGTTTGTCTGTATAAATTAAAGCTATCGTGCGTATTTATAATGTTTGAAATTTCATGAGCCAGTACTAATATTAACTTTCGAAAAAATATGAAAAATATCTTTACAACAAAAACACAACATATTTTCATACGAAAATAACTCACGAAAACATAAAAACGAATATCTTGTATCTTTATTTTCACTTAAATCCAACGTATAATAAAACACTTTGAACTACAAGAATTCACGCGTAGCACTACCTAGTTATCTGATGTAGGATGGCTAGCGAAGCACGCGCGTAGTATTTACGAAGCACGCTCGTAGCATTTACGAAGCGTAGAAATAATGTGAAAGTTTAATAATTATTATTTTCTTCTTCACGACGTAGCCGTACGTAGCGTTTCGTAGCAACCGTAGCACATGCTACGTAGCATGATAGTTTGAATGAAATTTTTTTTTGTATCCTTAGAAGGCTAGTTAAAATAAGTAGTTGAATATTAAATATTGTTTTTTATGCTCCTATTGCTTCTGTTAAAAGTTTGTATCGACAAGCTCTGAAACGCAATTTGGGTGGATTTAAAAAGTTCTAATCCAACTTTTTGTGTTTCATTTTGATATGGATTAGAAAAATATAATTTAAATAGAAACTTACTGACAAACTGATCACTGTCCAGCAAAAAAAAGTATGAAATTTTTCACAAAGGTTGTTTAAATGACTTCAGTGAGCGTTAAGAAAGATTTTTTTAATTGATTATAAAATTCTAGGTGAATCTGCGGGCAACAGCTAGTACGATTTATCAGACAAACCAGTAAGTTTAAGCTAGCGACATTTCAATAAATAAACAAACAAGACGGTATCGCGACGTCCATTTCAAAGCGTTTGTAGCAAGTTCGAGTCCCGCGTAGTTCACAACTAGCTCGGAACAGTTTAGATAAGATGGTGCGATTTTATTGTTTGTTATAGTAGGCTTTTGAAGTTTGTTGGTTTGTATGTTGTGGGGGTGTAGGTCTAGGAATACATACCTAACTGCTATAATGAAAGCGCGTCTACACGGTAAGAAAACTCACCGTGTCTACGAAAGAATTCGTATCGTTACTATTATATTTCAAACCACAAACGTCCCACTGCTGGGCATAGGTCTCCTCCAAAGAATATGGAGAGAACTAAGCCACGCTGGCCAGACGGGTTGGTATAGGGTTTGTTTCAAATTTTTATTTTCTCGCAGTGCTATTGTTTGCATAAGTCGCTTTTTACGACACCCACGGGTTGAGATGGGGTAGTGACATTATGTATTCTACTATATACGAAACCAATTTCATCATGTACACGATAAGAATTTTGTCGCATCTAGCCATAAAATTTTCGAAATTAGAACGTTGTTTCACAACATCCCACTGCTGGGCACAGGTCTCCTCCAAAGAATGTGGAGAGAACTAAGCCTACTATACCACGCTGGCCAGACGGGTTGGTATAGGGCTTGTTTCAAATTTTCCTTTTCTCGCAATTCTCTTATCAGCATAAAGTTAACTCCGTTAGTTGCTTTTTACGACACCCACGGGTTGAGATGGGGTAGTGACATTATGTCTCTACTATATACGAAACCAATTTCATCATGTACACGATCAGAATTTTGTCGCATCTAGCCACAAAATTTTTGAAATTAGAACGTTGTCTCTTGTCTGCGCTAGACAAGAGACAACGTTCTAATTTCGAAAATTATGTCTTTGTTTTGAAATATTAAATTTTTCTTGTTGTTATGTAGAGGTCTCGTTGAACGTTTAGTACGCTCTGAAGTTGCACCCGCTGCTGTTTAACATATTAAATGAACTTTAGATATTGACTCAAGCAATACACGGGCCTTTTAATTGTAGAAAAGTGATAAAATCTATTTTATTGTTCTATTTAATATAAAAAAAAATTTATTCAATTTCTGAATTTTTAGATTGAAATAGTTAAACCTTACGTTTGTTATTTGTTTGTTGTTTAGTCTGTAGTATTAACTGTTATAAATAAATTTCTTTTTTTTTTAATCTTAAAATAATAATTTGTATGCCTATAGGGTACAAATGTAGCACTGACTTTTTTAATAACGCAAGATCTGTAAATCTAGCCTACCTACATTGACAAATAAATTTTTCTGTTTTTATTTAAAATAGTGTCTATATTTAGAGAAATATTTCTTCAGTAAAATATTAAGGAGATGTGTTGGAACACCCACCTTAAGATCAGGTGACTCGCTTATACGTTTGCCAGCTCTATTGTAAAAAAAAAGAAACAGTCCTTGCCGAAAGTTTCTGAGCCCAGACGATCGTTATTTATATCTCTGTATCACAATACTTAATAATCCATTATATCATATTTCAAACTGAATATGATGCGAGAAGTATGAAGCCATCTTTTGTAAAGACTTTAACTCAACACTTGGAGGTTTATTCCGAATGATATATTATGACATAAGTAGCAACAGAAGGCAAGGTTTGACTTTAACACTTGGCATTAGATCAACATATGTCTTTATTCTATGATGTTCTAAATGTAGGTTGATAACATTATAATTTTTCAAAGGGGCTAAGCAGAGATCACAATTCTCGGGAAATCCGACTTATTAACTTTTAAAAGTCTGACTTTGACATACACATACACTACCTATCTGGGAAACTAGGACTTTAGTATAGTTCTATCTACTATTGAACCCAGAAATTAGTCCAACGAAATTAAATACAAAATACCTACAAAATGTATGAATTTATTTAATCTGAGAGAGAGTATCAGAAAACAGTTTTATTTTTTATATTAGGTGTACTCTATAGGTTTTTAAGACATGAATTGGCATTAACAACGAAGTCTCCCGTCACATTTTACAAAAACATTTAATTAACTAAATAAAATACTCAGCGTGATTAATAACGAAAAAATAGTCAAAATAAAGAAAATTAAATTACGTTTGTTGAACAAATTGCTCAAAGTTTATCAGTTCGTCCAAACCAAAGTAAGGTTACAGAAACAGGTCACTTTGTCTCTTGAAATACCCTTTAAAACGTCCATTTATGTCCCATTCGAGAGAATAAAATGTTTGAAACAATGCTCATAGTTTATTCATACGCCCATCAATTCACACTTGTTTTGTAAGTTTCAACGTTTTTACGATCTCCTACAAACGAATGGATAACCGATAAATTACATTTTTGGATAGTGTTGTGGTTAAATTAGGGAATTGTGGTAATTCATAGTGTTTACTAAGTCTAAGAGGCATTATAAAGTGGTGTACACGTCGTCTAAAAAAAAAATAGAAATAAGAAAAGAGAAATTAAAGACTTTATACATAAATCAATTGAGTTGGCATTGTGTTCGCAATTCATATTTGTTAGTGACGTCTGTTTACTTAATTCCTTTGCTAAAAATATTGTTAATTTTATTTCGATAAAAATATAACAATGAATTCAATGGCTTATATGATACATGTCATAATGACTACTTCAAAGTTCACAACACGATAAACGTTCGAAATTCCTAAAACAAATGAAACAGCAAAAACAATTTATTTATTCACCACCCAACCCAACTGTGATGTCATCAACAATCAACCTCACAGTGCCCTAAAGCCTAAAATATCGACAATATTCCATCGACAGTCTTCCTCTATCGTCCAATTCCCCTAATGCTACGTCACTGTTCCTTTACTGTGGCTTGACGTACTCAATTCGGACAATGTAACAGACTAGAGCCTCTAAATATTGATTAAACCCTTACTTATTTATCTTTCTTTGCTTGTACAAAAGTTTTGGCAATGGGAATACAGTTTTAGGGTCGTTTTCTTCTTATATATGCACAAATTGTGTTCCCAAAATTGTGGTTGAAGTTGGTCTGTGACATGCGTATTCTGATGCTTCGTAAGTCCCATGTGGGATTTAATATTTACGTTAAATGTGTTCGGTACTTTGAAATGTACATTCGAAGGATATATTGAGGTGTTTCGGGTGAAAAATCTTGGCTTGTTTACAAAAGTATTAATAGATAAATAGTTGATTGTGAGATTGGTGTTTGGGTGTGATTCTTTCATGAGATTGTGCTTGATAACAATGGGAATGCTCTGTGTGTTTTGTTTTATTTATTATTTCAAAGTAAGTTGTATAGTTTGTTTTTCCGAAGGGATAGTCTAATGGTTTGCAATCGTCGTATTTAACTGAATCTATAACAAACACAGAAAATTATTAAAACTATTAGTTGCCCGCACAAGTATTGGGTTCTTATAGTATGTGGTGATCGAATCCTAAAATGTTGTATTCAATAGTCGCAAAAGGTAGTCCTAGTTATATACTTCATAACTATTCCATTTATTATATTTAAATATTATAAACTGAACAGTTTGTTTGGTTGTCATAGTCATATCATGCTATGACCAATAGGATCCGAGTAGCAGCCAAACAAAAAATGCTTGCGAGCGAAGCCACGGGCAAAAGCTATCCAATATATTCATGCATTTATATTGGCACAGTCTCCTAAAACTTAAGAATCAATCTGTAGTCCAGAGGGCGACATAAGACCGTATGATTTATACGAGTTTAGCTAAGTCCACATCTGCTGCGGTCCGGATATGTTGTGTATTGTGTACTTCATGATTTAGAGGGGCATTTCTCTTGTACTGTGTTCTGCTACGCAACAAGAATTTTGAACACTTTTTGTGAAGAAAAGGTCCAATTCGTAAAGGTTTTATTAATTGCTTTGTTTGTTGTTATTGTTATTTTTGTGGTGAGAAAAGAAAATTGTTTTACTAACCCCTGACGTATAAAGCGGGGTGTTATATATATATATATATATATATATATATATATATATATATAAATATATAAGTTTAACGTGTCTGTGTGTCTTAAACGAATGGGCCGACTTTGATGCTTGTTTTTATTATTGTGCCGATTTTTTAGGGTTCCGTAGTTCTGACTATAGTTTCGTTATGTCCGTCTGTCTGTCTGTCTGTCCGAGGTTTTGCTAAGAGACCGTTAGTACTAGAAAGCTGTAATTTTGTAGGAGTGTGTATGTATATCAATTACGTCGACAAAGTGGTAAAATAAAATTTAGGAAAATATTTTTTTAGGGTAGCTCCCATACATGTGAAGTGGAGATGAATTTTTTTTGTCGTCTACCCCATCGCGTAGGGTATCGTTGAATAGGTCTTCTAAAATGACTTGGGGTTACTAACATTATTTTTCGATTCAATGGTCCATTTATGAAATATTAAACTTTATTTTTAAATTTTTGTTCCAGTAGGGTGTCCCTCCCCCTCTAAAAGCTAAACTGCTAAACAAAAGGACATAATACTACAATATATGTCTTATAATAAATAGAGTCACATTCTTAATCTGTTATACAATGGCGTGCAAGTACATTATTTTAAAAATAAATTAAAAGAAAATAGATCAAAAGTTATAAGTCTGTAAAATAATAAAACTTTATTTGATTAATACAAAATTCATCAAAATTCGTAGAATGAATACCTTTGTTTGATACATCTCGAAATGTAATGAACCATTCAGTTAGCTAAAAGATATTCGTGTACAAAATTAATGAATAAATTATTATATTTAGACATTCCTTTACTCGTACAGTAATAACCCGAAGGTAAACACGTAAAATATATAATTCTCCAAAGCTTTGATATTATAAAATAAAGTTCTCACTATACTAGAAGCTATAAGATACAATTATAATTAAGAAAAACCTCTTTGCTCTGTAGACTAAGGGCTAGTTCCAATTTCATTCTGAAGGTGATAGTCGGACTATGTGACTGGTATATTTACGAATACAAGCACAAGTATCGAAGTGTAGAAAATTTATAATTTTATTTATTTCGATACAATTTTTGTGTAAATAACTTGACTGTATAGTGTTTATTGTGAAAGATTTATTTTATAAAAGAATTATCCACGTAAATCTCAATAAACAGCTTATAAAAAGAGAATTATCCAAATCAGACTAATAGTTTTTTAGATCAGCGCCCTCAATAGTAATAAACAGATCCAGGTATATATTTAGTATAGGTATATAATCAAAGCGACTGTAACACTTTCAGGTAATCCTTTTTAAATGCAGCGCTGGAAGGATTTGAGTAAAGCCAATGTTCCACACAATTTAAATCTAAGCGATCGTTATAGCGCATTTATCTTACTCTTGCTGTGAAGTTTTGAGTTTGAAATTAACATACGATTTGAGCTCATGTTGGTGTGGAACTTCGAGTTAATATTGTGAAAGTAATGTTGTTATGATAAACGGTAAAAGTATATCAGCATCATCATCATATCAACCCAATAACGTTCACTGCTGGACATAGGCCTGACCTAATTTCCGCTACAACCTTACCAGGTCGTCGATTCATCTAAAAAGTACATAGTTGTAATTCAATCTACACGTATCCTACACATAATCGTGTATGTGTGTGTCTATATTTGAATATGGTATTTTTTTAAATTATAAATTTACTTTGGATTTCTTTTGATACTGGCAATTTTAAAAATGTAATTTAGGGTAGGTACCAGACTTAAAAAAGAAACAGGGAAGTACCATAATTTCAAGATGTATATTTGAGGCACATTTAAAATATGTACATACTCGTATCTACCTATTTTATTCCATGTTGGAGTCATTAGTTTTCATAAAAATTCCAATAATTATCACAAAAATGTAATTCTTGTTAATTAAAATAATAGCTAACAATATCTTGTAATACATTTAGCATAGCTTTTAGTACTGTGACATGACCCTTTTCCCTAATATGTAAGAGCTGCTTAATGTTAAACCAATTTATTCCCTTCAACCTCGATTTTGATACTTAGGATAATCTTTAATATGGCCCAATTTTCCTTGAAGATATTCACACGGCACGTTGGTGTTATAACTTAATTTTAGAAAGGACTTACTGTGATAAAAGGTTCTAAATATGATTTAAACTTTTCTGACGAAAAAAATATACTTAGGAATTATTTGTGGTAAGATATTTTTATAATCTTTTATTATCATTACTACCAATAACGTCCCACTGCTGGGCACGGGTCTCCTCCAAATATTGTGGAGAGAATTTAAAGCCTACTATACTACGCTGGCCAGACAGGTTGGTATACGGTTTGTTTCGAAGTTTTCTTTTCTCGCAGTGCTGTTATCGGCATGAGACTACTTCCTTAGTCACCTTTTACGACACCCACGGGTTGGTGTATTCTTAATCTGTCACTACGTCACACACACGGAACAAGAATAATAGTAAATATTTTCAGGCATTTTTTTACACAATGCCATATCTAGTCGCTAACGTAGCTTGTTGTATGGGATCTAGACCACTGTTATACATAGATTGAATTTTTAAATATAAACATATTATATATAAAAAAACTCCGAAACAAACATGTATAAATCATAAAAATACTGTGGAATTGAACCCGAGACCTTAGAAACCGCAACTGTATACACTACCGCTGTGGTACCGAGGCAGTTAAGTTAAACTTTTTTAATGAACTGTGAACCAAATTGTTCTTTGTTTCAACCCTAATCGACAAATTAACCTGTCGAGGTTTTAATTATGAAGCAGCTGCTTACTGAACATTCAAAAGGTTCTTGCTCTATTGTTTGAGATAATATCTGAGGTAAAGATCACTTAGCTCACGCTTTATAAAAGATAAAATACCATTTCTCTATAAGTGTCTTCAAATGGCTGTCAATTGTTTCAACTTTGGGGGGCATTTCAATTGTCACCAACAATTGACGTGTGAATTAAGATTATGTATACCATTTTACCGTATTTTTATCCTAGTGCCCCATTTCAACCTGCGACAGGCGCAAAATGCGGCTAAGGGATATACCACCAACCCACATCCACCCACTGCTGGATATAGTCCTCTTTTTCACAGCCCCACTTCCCATGGTCCTATGCCAGCCACGTCCATTAAGATCCTGTCGTCTTGACGATATCGTCAGACCATCAGGTCGGCTTTTTCAGTCTAGTATTTATACATCATCATCATCATATTATCAGCCTATCGACATCCACTGCTGAACATAGGCCTCACCTAATTTACGCCACTGCGAACGGTCCTGTGCCGCCTGCAACCAACGGCCGCCCGCAACCCTGACCAGGTCGTCGGTCCATTTATACATATGAAAAACATATTTATACAACAAAAACACAAAATTTCATTATAACATTTAAACAAATAAAAATAATAAATGTACAAAATATGGTGTGCAAATAAAATCCCGTCTGCCACACACCGTGTTACGTGAGTAACATTCGTGAATGTGATATTATAACTGTTTTATTTCGTATTGCGTGACCGCATGGCAACATTCTGGAGCTGCTGTCTACTGTTTATAGTGCCACGGATACGTTTGATTGCTTTTTGGTTTGTTATTGTTAGGTTGGTCAACAATAGGATTGATTTTAATGATAAGCGGTAATACTTATATTTTTTAAACATATTTAGCTCGGAAAAGGCTCTAAAGATATGGATGAAAACTTGTTTACTTACTACTAGTTTCATCATTATAATCCATAAAATTCACACTGCTGGTCTCCTCCAAAGAATATGGAGGGAATTTAGCATACTATACTATCCTGGCCAGACGGGTTGGTATAGGGTCGAATTTTCCTTTTCTCGCAGTGCTCCCGTCTGCCTACGGTTAACTCCCTTAGTCGCCTTTTATGACACCCACGGATTGATATGGGTAGTGACATTATTTATTCTTCCACCACTACACGCATAAGTTAGTTTTGCATAGTTTAGTCTGCATAGTTGTTTTTTGCTGGAACAAACAGATAATTGCCACAAATAAGATTGTTTTCATTTTGCAAATGTTTCGGATAATTGCACAAGCACTACCCAAAGCATGAACTTAATTATTTTAGACGTTGTTTTTACCCGACTGTCAGGACGGGTATTGTTTTTCGCGCTTATCTTGTATGTTTGTAAATTTCTTTATTCCCACGAATCTTCCAAACGGTTTGATGGATTTTGACAATTAGGGTATCGTTAGATTCGTCTAGAAAACCCAAGTGTCCTTAGATAGGTTTTAAGAATAAAAAGACTTCAACGGCGGGCTTTTTGACGCCAAATTGTAAGAAGTTCAATTTTTTTTTTAACCAAACCTATCGAGTAGAGTATCAAAATAAAGGGAATCAAATGGAGATTACAAATATATACATATGTTATGTATTTAAATTTAATCAGGTATAATAATAGTACAATAATTTTAAGGTCTTTTTAGTGCGTTGCTCTCTGTTGATTTTTTGCAGTCGGGTTATTAAATTTTTAAAATTATATTTACTTGTTATATTAGATAATGTAGGAACACATTTTGATGACCTATTAGATTAGGTCATCAAAACATTTTGATGATCACTTATTATTACTTAATATATAAGTAATTAAATAGAACACATTTTGATGACCTAATAATTTAATAGGTCATCAAAATGTTTTTTAGCATAAGACAATTACTTATCATTAATATGGCTTATATCTTACTCAGTGGCGTGCAATTGGAGAGGCCTATGTCCAGCAGTGGACTAGTACAGGCTGATGATGATGTGAATATCCGTCGTTGCGTTTCTACTTTTGTGAACTGTGTGTTTAAATCTAAGTATATACCTTTCTATGAATTTTCATTGAAACAAACTTTTCCCTGACCTTCTGAAACTCAAGACAAAATTACGCCAAAACTTTCATTATCAAAAGCTAAAGTCACGAAGCAATAACGGGAGTGGTTCAAATTCTTATCTCTCAACATTAATATAATAATGTGATGATGTACCCTTAAATAATACGTCATTAAATTTACATTAATCACAGCGGATTGAAAGTTTTCGGCTAAGTGTGCCAAGGCGGCTTTGTTCCACGGCTCGAGTTTCAAGTTTCGAGTGTTTTGTTTTACGTGAAGATCTTCGAGCTAAGTGATAAAATGCATGTTTGTATTGGTAAATATATTTCTAGTATAAATTGCTGTGACTACTATGATTTTCTCTATATATAAATAGTTTGTTTGTAGATAATATTAAGTGATAAAATATATATTTGAACAAAATCAAACTCATAAATAAAGATTTGCAAATCGTATTCGTTCTAGTAATTGACATTTTTCACAATTTTCTCTCTAAATTCAAAGAGTGGACTCCGACAGAGAAACAAGCTATGTTAATGACGTTTCTGATACATTTTCAAAATTAATTTATTTTACTGACATCTATTTTTTAAAAATTGTGGAAGCTGTTATGAATGATGTATCCTTATTAATCTATATTGATAAAATGAAATTGAATCTGTTAGCATTTAAATAAAATGTAACTTTCAAAAAGATGCAAATAGAATGAAAATTTTTTTTACAAAAACTTAAACTCCTTTTTGGCAGTCGGATAAAAACAACTTGTCTTCTTAATGTCCGTATATATATAAATATGACCTCTGACATACTGCGATCCCTTGGAATAGATCGTCTGTCTCCCAAGTGAGTTACCTACACCATAATCTTACGTAGGTTATCGACCCGTGTAAACTATGACGTATCTTTAAATAAATAATGATGTTTTCCTTCCTTTCAACCAATGACCGAAAGAATTTCACTAATATTTTAAAAAGCCCTAAGTTAAATTAGGTGCAAACAAAATTGCGGCGCGAACCACCGCATTTTAAGACATTAATGATCATTTTCGCTTGATGATATACGAGCGAAATTTTTGCTCATATAAGAAATGAGGTGAAGCTGTATGATTGATTGTGTTCCTCCTTATCTTTGAGGCTATCGATATTTGGGGTAGTGGCCCTATTCAGGTTACCGGTCGGCTTCATTTTCAGGTCAGTTATTTGAAAAGATTATGGAAAAGTTTGAAGACTCATTTTTTGTTCGCTAGTTTTTATATTTACTTTTTTAACATAGAAAATGTGCGTTGGCGATAAGAAACTATTGCTTCTTAAGCGTATTTAATATGGTTTACTTTAGGTTTTATGTTGCCTTTATTATATACTAGCTGTGCCTGTGCACTTCGTTTACGTGGACAACTAATCCCGTATTGCGTGCCCGTATCCCGATGTGATGATGATGAGATATTTATTCATTTTCTACATTCTCATATTATTGACTGTCATCGTGGTGTACAAGTTTACGTGGTCGCTGAAGTATACCTGCGTGGTCCAGAGATGTGGGAAATAGGGAAACAGGAAACAAAACACACTCGCTCGTGACATACAATGGACTACTTTATGTTAAAACTATTTTGCTAATATGACGTGACGTGACTGGCCTGTTGATCTAGTGGTTAGTGACCCTAACTGCTAAGCCGGAGGTCGTGGGTTCGATCCCAACCCAGGACAAATCTTTGTGTGATGAGCATGAAGGTTTGTTCTGTGTCTGGGTGTAATTTATCTATAATATGTATGTATTTACAAAAAAAAATGTATATAAGTAGTATATCAGTTGTTTAGTACCCATAACACAAGCAAATATAATTACTTAATTTGGGACTAGATGGCGCTGTGTAATTGTGGTAGAATATTATTATTATTATTATAATATGTGTGGGTACATATATAACTATATATGAAGTTTCATTGGCTAGACTTAGGTATATACATTACAGTCGCCTCGGTTCTAACATAGCCGTCACGAGTGACGTGGGTTCGATTCCCACACGAGATAAATATTTGTGAGTGTGGGTGAACTTTGTTTATTTTTTCTTTCCTAAAGAGAAATCGGGCGATGTATAATATTACTCTAACATCACAGAAAAATATGAAACTACAAGCAAATAAATTGAAATAGAAAATTTTACAAATTTTCTATTTGAATTTTTCCAGAGAGTGACAATTTGTGATGTTGTATATTAATAAAAAAGTTGCAAAACAGGTGGCCATGTTGAAACAAGTCGAGTTCGTTTAATTTCCGGTTGGTTGCCATGGCGACGACGGCCCAATAGCACCGTTTCCGGTTTTTTGCTCAGACCCATTTAATTGCAATCTCTGTCCTTTTTAAGTAGTTTTATTACGGATGTGAAATTGATTTTCGTGTTCTTCTTTCATAGGATTGACTTAAATAATGTGAAATGAGTTGGATGAAACAGATTTAGTCCTTTTATGCAAATTATTTCGTAGAATTCTGCAAATCACTGTAATTACTTAGACTAAATTTGATTAACTGCATTGTGCAAAATATATATTTAATTTTATTATCATATGTGTACTAACCCAACTCCATCCATATTGTATGGGTTTTACTTGTCTTTAAACATTATAAATTTACAATCTCGCATTCATTAGCATCATCATCAGCATCCATTTATTGTCCCAATGCTGGACTCGGGTCTTCTGACTGACGGTGACTGGCCTGTTGGTCTAGTGTTCGATCCCCACCCAGGACAAAACTTTGTGTGATGAGCATAAAGGTTTGTTCTGTGTCAGGGTGTAATTTATCTATAATATGTATGTATTTACAAAAAAAAATGTATTTAAGTAGTATATCAGTTGTTCAATATCCATAACACAAGCAAATATAATTGCTTAATTTGGGACTAGATGGCGCTGTGTATATATGGTAGAATATTCTCTCCTCCGGAGAGCTGAGAGGGTTTAGGACATAATCCACATACGCTGGCCTAGTGCGGGTTTGTAGATCAGACATAAACTTAGAATTTCTTCTAGGGTATGTGGGTTTCCTCACGATGTTTTCCTTCACCGTTAGCAGATGGTAACTCACTTGACTAGTACATATATTTTTACAAAGTGAAATCTACTTTGGTACTGCCGGTCGGAATCGAACTCGGACCGCATGATTTGCATGTCGGGCACATATTATATCCATTTAATAATTCAGAAATTAAATTTAAAGTGCTAAAGTAAAACTCCACTTAATATTTTTATGTTCGAAATAATGAAAACAAGCAACCACTAAGTAAGTCTAAAGAAGCCAGGTCTTTAGCACAAAGGAGAACATTCTCAAATGGACAATAGGCTCAAGTTAGCACAAGTTCGTACTAATGGGGCAGGGTAGGGTCAAGCGGCATTAGCGACCTACTGGTGCATGTGACGTTGATGTATCGTGGAACTCGGAGCTAGTGTGAAAAGTTTTGTATACCAGGTTTAATAGGCCTTAGGTTGGGAAGGTTTGGATCTGCACGGAAAATTATTGTAGTTCACAAAATTAAATATTAGTGTCAATTCTATTTGAATATTAAAATGCTTTATGCAAAATTATATTCATAAAAGTCGGCGGAGTTCGCTTATTTATTTGTTTAGTGATAAAAATCTTGATTTAAATTTTATTCAAATAAATGATATTTCATAATATATGGCTTTTAAATCAGATTAATTATTTTTATGTTTATATTTTTCCAAAATTATGCTATTGAAAATTTCTTGGGAAGGCCTACGTCCATCAGTAGACTTTATACTGCTGGACTCTTCCAAAGAATGTGGAGGGAATTTAGCCTACTATGCCAAGCTGGCCAGATGGGTTGGTATAGGGTTTCTTTCGAATTTTCCTTTTCTTGCAGTGCTCTTGTCTACATAAGATTAAGCTCCCTTAGTCGCTTTATACGACACCCACGGGTAGAGATGATTGATAAAATTGATGATATTAATAAAATAATAATATTCTACCACATTCACACAGCGCCATCTAGTCCCAAATTAAGCAATTATATTTACTTGTGTTATGGGTACTAAACAACTGATATACTACTTAAATACATTTTTTTTTGTAAATACATACATATTATTATAGATAAATTACACCCAGACCCAAACCTTTATGCTCATCACATAAAGATTTGTCCTGGGTGGGGATCGAACCCACGACCTCCGGTTTAGCAGTCAGGGTCACTAACCACTAGACCAACAGGCCAGTATTTTAAATTTATGCTAGGGACTAGAAAAATTTTAGACCTTAAACAATAATAAAATATTCGCACGTCATTATAGCTTAAGATTGAAGTAAGTTCACATCATCTTGACTTAAAAAGCATCACAAGTCCTTAACCATAACTTTGGGGAAACTTTTCTTACTGAAGCGATTCGCTCGGAATATCTGGGCGACGTTTCGCTTAAAAGGAATTCCCAGTTAGATTTACAAGCACACTCGTGTGTTAATATCCCTGTAATGCTAGCTCGCAATGTTTACTGGAGGTTACTTACATGTTGCGAACTTCTGGATTAAACCATTTTATTGTTACTCTTTGAAGTTTACTGTTTCTTCTGTATGGTGATATATTAATTTGTAGCGGGATAACGTATCGTATTATATTTCAAGGAGTCATAATTGTTATCATATCAGTCCAACGACGTCCGCTGCTGGACTTCGCCTACTGTTACCACGCTGGCCAGACGGGTTGGTACAGGGTTTTATTTCGAGTTTTCCTTCTCTAGCGCAGGTATTATGGTGCGATTTTCCCTTAATCGCCTCTTATGATATCCCGGAATTGAGAAGGAGTTATAACACACGTATTCTTTACCTCCGTCACCACACGGAGTGTGTGTGTGTGTGGGTTTCAAGGAATATTTTTTAATAATTGACATTATTTATCTGCCCGATGTTTTGATTAAATGGCACCGATCGTGTTCACGAGCTAGTTAAACAAATAATGTCTTCGAAATATATAGTTTTTAACACCCATTAGTGCATTGTCACCCTTTATTAATATACATAGAAAAATCCATATAAAAACTTACGATAAAATCTCCCAACACTGGTGCGGCGTTGTTCGTATATTTGTCGACAATCGGATATTACGCCTAGATCAGAGCCGGGAACGAGTAGCCGATTACATGAATATCGATTTAGCCGACCCATTTACCAACCACCAACATAATAACGCATTCCGTCAAACCATTATGTATGTTATTTCCTTACGTCAGAGTTGATTTTTGCGTGTGTAAGCGTTCAACGATTTGTGGAATCCAGTTGCAGAACATAGCTACCATTCGATTATTGACCATAATAATCGATAGAGGTTAATTAAAGTTTTTTTTGATTGATTGTAACTTGAAATTACGAGTAGTTATTGATGTTATGATAATAATGTAAATAAAGGTGAATATATTATTAAAAGCTGTATGTAAATAGGTATTTGTAACGATTGTTTTTGACTGTAAATTTGCCTGCGATTTGACATGTCATATCCCCAGTAAGATTTATTTATTTTATTTATTTATTTTCCACGCTTACATCTATCATTACAGGTACCAGTACCCAATACAATAGTGTAAGAACATGTGTAATATCTATTAATTATTTTAAATTACTACAGTGCACAACCAAACAAGTCTATGTGAGCAGCCACCAGGTTGAGAGTTGAGAAAAAAAGAGTTGATAAAATTATATAATCTATATCCACGTAGCGTACAGCTAAATATGGCTGTAACTTTTTTACTAAAAGCCAAACAGTGTTGATTGTTTAATATAACTCAGCTGCGGGCTAAAGCTCATACTAGAAGGCGCGTCTTTGGCACAGGCACTTTTAACCTTAGTAGGATAGTCATATTTACTAACGAAGAAGTCACGCGGGGTTTCGCTCCCGTCTGTCGTTCTTTATTTGGCCACTACTAAGCTCCTATCGACCGTAGCGTGATGTTAAATAGCCTATGTTACTTAGTAATAATGTAGCTTTCTAACGGCAAAATATTTTTTGATATCGGTCCAGTAGTTTTTATGTTTATTCATACATACAATGTACATACAATAATACTTTTTCCCTACATAACATGCGAACTGAGTAGAGGACGAAAGATAGTATATTTAAAATAAAATTCTTTCATACAATTATCTTTTTTATCCCAAGACAATAAAATAAGTATTCCGTTAGATAATTACAAGCCACTTTTATTTTGTTGCCAGTCCTGAACACCACTTAAATATCAATTAATTGCAGTAAATTACACTTTCAATAGTTTCAAACTAAGTTCGAGAGGTAATTTGCTAATGGTTTGCAACAAACTGACGGCAGCAAGACAGCCCTAGATTTGGTTAAAGTGCTTGTCATCGTTTCATATCAAGGCTCTGGACTTTCCGATTTGTTAACTCTCTAGCTTTCACTAGCAGCTTCCTGCGTTATTGAGGTAGATTAAAACTATTAAAAGCTAAGCTTTCAAACGACTTTAAATATTTCTATGGTTAAAATCTCACAAATCCATTGCAATGAAAGAACAAACGAACAGGAATTGATTGAATTTGTAGTAATTAACTAAACTTCGCGATCTATTATTTATGTTATATCTATTATTATTATTCTATGTTATTGTGTACTAAACGAAATACCAAAGTGTTGGTTAGTTTTGGTACTCGTTTTTTTTAATACTGTATTAGTATTATTAGTATCTATATTATACTTAGTCAAGTTAAGTAAGTAAAAAAAGTTAAGTAGTGCTTACGGTGAAGGAAAACATCGTGAGGAAACCTACATACTCTAGATGAAATTCTATGGGTATGTCTGATCCACCAACCCGCACTAGGCCAGTGTGTCTGGATTATGGTCTAAACCCTCTCAGCTCACTAGATACAAGAGAGGAGACCCGAGCCCAGTAGTGGGACATTAATGGGTTGCTGATGATGAACTAAACTTCGATACTTTCGATAACATATTAAATTCTATCTTATATAAATATAATATTATTTTATTTTACGTTTCTTTAATACAAAATTGAATCCCGGGTCTCTGTTAATATGGCAACCGTAATATTGAATGCAACAAGAAGCTTTCCACAAACTATTTGCTACAAATACTCAGCTATATGAGAACGAACCTAATCTAAAGCTCAGCATAATCAAGAAGTAATTAATATCTGACGGTTTAGGGGCAAGTCTAATTGCTTCTGAAGTAATACAAGTCAACAGTGTCTCTTTAATTAACCTACTATGCAGCCAGTGTGTGTTTGCCTTAATTTCAAATGCGTGAGTGCGCTAGTGAACACTGGGAATTACCAGAGGGAAAGAGATAGGAATAGAAATGTCTTAGGAGAGATAGAGAGACAATATAAGATTGTTTTAATAAGAACGTCTGTGGTTTTCTCTTTGTTAAACTTGGTGTTGATTTAGTGTGTCTTGGTTGTATAGTGTTTGAGATATGTAGTGGTATTGATAAATAAATAAATTACTATGGTAGGTATGTCAAAGAGACAGACAGACTATTAGTTCCCCATACGATGACGGTCGAAGAAAAAACGTCTATTGCGAATCGCAATAGCCAATAGGCGACCTTCCACGCTTAACTGACAGGTCCTCAACGTCCGGCAAACTGGTAGTCTCTGGGGTCCTTTACAGGTTAAAACCTCTTTATTTGATAAATAGATTGCTTATTTTTGAGTCTTAGTCTTAGGTTGTATTTATATTTTTTTTTATTAAATTTTTGTGACTCAATATTTTTAGAGATGCACTAGGCTGAAAAGTTATACGTTTAATATAATATTCTACCACATTCACACAGCGCCATCTAGTCCCAAAGTAAGCAATTATATTTGCTTGTGTTATGGGTACTAAACAACTGATATACTACTTAAATACATTTTTTTTGTAAATACATAGGTATTATAGATAAATTACACCCAGACACAGAACAAACCTTTATGCTCATCACACAAAGATTTGTCCTGGGTGGGGATCGAACCCACAACCTCCGGCTTAGCAGTCAGGGTCACTAACCACTAAACCAACAGGCCAGTCAAAGTTTATATTTGATTTGGTTTAGATTCCTCGGTTACAGAAAGCTAAAAATAGCGAGTTCCCGAGCTAAAAATATCAAACTCATATACCACATTTATAACAACAAACAACCATAATTCCATTCACCTTTTCCTCACATTATATTACTCCTCAATATCTTTTTGTGCTAAAAATTACTCATTCAAAAACTCCTACACATTCTCATGAAAAATATATAATATCATAACTTCGTATCCAAGTTTCATACCGTATTTTATTTGCAAACATAACATCGTGTACACGTTTATTGGATCATTTTACCCGACTTTCCTCAAAGAGCCAATCAATATTTACCCAGGTAAGTGTATTTGTGATAGCTTTACCCCTTTTGCTGTTAACACAATAATTTTCAGGTAAAATGATTATATAATATTTGTATCATTAAATTGTAGTAGGGTTTACACTAAAAAGTAAATTGTTTTTATTTCTGTGTGTAATTAATGACTGAGTATGAATACAATTTGTCACTTCTTTTTATCCCCTTAATGTTGCAAATGTCGATTGGGAGACTAAATCATAAGTAAAATCTTTTACCAGTTCATTTAGTCAGCGCAACGTGGTAAAAAAGGACCAGTACTGAGCAGTGTGCTGTTAAAGTTGGTCGATGATATTAGTATGATGTATAGCCTAATCGGGGCAATTTCTATCTTGTTACTAAAGAGAATGGAAACAGACCTTTTTATTGAAGTGGCTTGTAGCACGCCCTAATGTTAGCATTTCAACAGTTGCCCAGAAAGCTTCCAAATCGATTTAATGACTACTACATTATGTGGCAAAGAAGACAACGTGTCATCTAAAATATAGTGGCACCCTAGAGTGAATGCAAAAAAGTCACCCATCTATAAATTGTCCTTACCAAACATTGCTTAACGTCGATGATAGTATCTAGCATTTATTATTATCAGTATCAAAGTTCCTTTTTCCTCAAAATAATTTCGGAAAAAAACACCACGTACCCGCATCAAAACTCAATTCCACATCGACCACGCTTGAAAAATCCCATCGAAATACCCTTAGAAAAAGCCTCTTCTGTCCTATAAATGTTTACACAATTAACCCTAATTATGAGGAGCGGGTAGAGGGAGAGGGGAAGGCTGTGACGTCACTTTACGACGTCGTTAGCGTTACAACTGACAGCGAGCTTTTAGAGCTATGCCAATAAAAGTCCGAATGAACTCTTTGGGCACCCGACGCGGGTGAGGGTAAGGGAACGAGTACTGTGGGAAGCGACAGCGGAGAGCTAATGTGCTTGTGAATGATTACTTGTGTATATATGTGGGACGTTATGTATGTCTGTGTTGTGTAGTGACGGATTAAGAATACATAATGTCACTACTCCATCTCAACCTAATGTAAGTAACCTTATGCAGACAACCTTATGCACTGCGAGAAAAGGAAAATTCAAAACAAACCCTATACCAACCTTTATACCCAACCAATATTAAAAAATAAAGTAAAATAGAGTAAATAGAGAGTAGTAAAAAAAATATTTTATAGAATCCTTGCCATAGATAACAAATTACACCTATACCTACAATAGAATTTAAACATGTTTATTCAATAATTTTAATCAAAAGTCTATATATTTTTACATTGTATAAACTCAATTTTTCATGTTTTTTATCCTAATAGTACTTAGTAAGTAAATTATAGATGTGATAAATACATTCTGATTTCACAGTCAAACTGTATTAAAATACAGTTTTGTGAAACAAGATTTTTAAATTATAAGGCATACAATGTACTCTAATTAATAAATAAATAAAAAAAATAATAATAAAAATAATAGGCTTAATTCTCTCCACATTCTTTGGAGGAGACTTATAGGTTTTTTTTAGTGCCTGTTGTGGCAGACTACTAAACGGCCCACCTGGTGGAAAGTGGTAACCACTCTAACCACTGGTAATTGACGTTGGCAAAATTAGGGGCACAGCTAAGCCACTGCTTACATGTCATAGGAAAGGAAACACTGCTGCAAGAATTTCATCTGAGAGCCGGCACGTAATGATTGTTGGAACCGTCCTAGACGCAATCGATTCCAGGAAGAATGGACGAAGCCTGCAGTGGCGTCGTGTGGTGTGATAGTAAAAAAGTGACTATGAACATGTCCAATAGTTAATTATTGCACTAGCCATGGAACATGCGATGAGTCACTCTGTGAGCTCTAAAATGACCTAGTCTTTCTGATGTTCTAACGATTGCAATTTGTCCGAAAAATTGGGATCTGCGACGGTTCGAACAGCCTTGACTCTTTGACATTAATATTGATATTCTAACTAGTATGAAGCACTTAATAAATTATAATCAACTCGCTCTATAAGCACTGAGATCACGTCCTTATTGGTTATTGACGAGAGAAAGTGAATCCCCTGAGGCGAGAATTCTAACGACCGCACCCTAATTTTCATTTATTAAAATTTTCGACTAAAATTTGTTTTTATAATATTCCACTAATGTTAATGATTGTATATTTTTTTCGGTTCCCTTAATAATGGGAAGTAGATTTGAGGTCTGTTGTAATGTCATGTAAATGGCTTTGTAAAGGCTCTTGATTACGTTTTTTGTACGTTAATTTGAAAAATGTTTGGTTATTTTTTGTAAATTGATGATACTTATATTTTATTGTTGCATAAATTTACCTGCAAATTGAGCTCAATGACATGTATATGGAAAGGCATACATATTATCCAGCATATATTTTACTACATAGGTAGGCTAATGGTGATGATATACACCCAAACTCGATACTAATATTTATAAACACACAAATATATTTTGGAATCGAACCCACGTCACTCGGCGCGACGATATTAGCGGCGAGTCGTACCCACACGTTAACAGCAAAAAAAAATTGACAGTGATATCAGCTCCAATTAATTATATATTGATATTCTTAATAGGCACTCTGATCAGTGTATTAACTGATCGAAAACCGCTAAAAGCTACAATTTTTTACACAAGTGTTTTTGAAACTTCGCTTTGTAAAATATACGGCTAGGCCCCTTGTTAAATAATAGTAAAACATTTCTCTTTTGAAGCTTATTTCATTTTACTTTGAATAACATATAACAGACTTGATTAACTTAAACAAACAAATTTCCAATTTTCTAATAATTTTTTTAGTCGAATTTATGTAGATTATTTGTTTTCCTGGAAATGGAGCTTCATAAAACAAACGTTCCCTTCATTTATATTTATGTAAATATACATTCCTAAAATAATACCGTAATAAAAACCTAAAAAAATATATTATATGATTTCTGGGAACGAAAGTAAGGGCTCCAATCAAACAGAGTAATAAGGGAAACATAAAAAACATAAAATATTCAATACTTGTACGGTACGTAATTTAAATAAACGCCCGAATACGTATCATTCTTTTTATGAGAAATTGGGTAAATTGTCTGCTCAAACACATGTCTGAGTTCGTACCTGTTTTTGCTTTTTTTCTTGTTTTTTTTTCGGTCATAGGCTGTTATTTCAGAGCTTAAAACTTCGCCAGAGGGATTGTTTAATCATTTAATTAATTATAATTTTTAGTTATCAAACGAAAAGTAACTGTTAATGTTAAAAAAAATGTAAGTTTATGTGAAGATAGAGATCATTACACATTTTTCTATTTTTTAAAGAAGACAGAGACGTTTTTAATATATTTCTCTTGTTTTATTTTGCGATACCTAGCTGAAGAAGAAAAGGGAAGCAATATTTCAGCAGATCTCTAGATTAGCCCCTACAACGACAGAAAATCACGAACGTAACCTCTTTATAACATTAGTATAGATAAACCGTACCTCGTTACAAAAAACACAACGTAAAAAAGTACCACCCTATTCTCCAAATCACAAAAACATAAGTAAAACAGTATTTTCCCCAATTTCGTGGACACAGACAAACGGACAGATATTTCCTTAGGAAACAGTGCTTCCTTAACTAATTCACTACATCGTATGGTATGGCGTGCACGGATTATGTTTAAGGCTATAAATCTATGGTTGGAAGGGAGCGTATACACATAGCATATAGTTAGTGATAGATTGTCAACTTGGATGTATTGACTTTTATTGCTAAGTCAAGTCAGGTCCAGTCAAACTGGTTGCTGAAATCCTAGCGGGTTCCAGCGGCCTATCCCTTAAAGCTGAGGTTTGGTACCCTGCAGAGGGGTTTTAGTGGGTGTGTGTGAAAGTGGCAGAATGCCGTTCTGCCACTTTCAGGTTAAGGAGTCCCGCATAGCCTTTCCGTTTTCCCGAATGTCCCTATTCGGGGAAAAGGAAACAGTTCCCCTTAAGGTCCAGTTAAACAAATTTATTTATTTGAATCATTTGAATGATTTTCAGATATCAATAGATTTAAATATAAAAAGGCGTCATCCAGTTTTCTCGTTACTTAAAAATCGAATTACTTAACTTTATTTGACTTAAAATAGTATTTTGGTTCAATCCTTTTTGATGATAAAGTCAAAGTCAAAGTTTAGCAATTAAAAAGAGTGGCCTGTGTTTCTTGTTGACATATTATTCATCTTTTAGACGTTGTAATCCGTAAGTAAGCCGTTGAAATTGTACAAAGTTAAAATAACAACGGTCTCTTAATAATCTCACTTAGCTTTATCTAATAAGAAACGACATCGCTCACAGTCAGCCAGCATACTATACGCCAATTGCAAATCCAATCTAAAGTCCAAATGTTTATATATTTAGTGTACGCCTCCATTTTTGGGTTCAGTCGTTAAATAACAGCGTAATGTGTACTCTTGGAGTAATGCATTCGTGTTTTAGAAGATTGTAGGGTAGTGGGTTCGGGTCCGCATATATAAGAGTTAACAGTTAACCCTCCAGTCCAATGGCATGTGTTGTTTACACAAAGTTTTACATTAAAACCCGTTGTTTATTGTAAGATTTACTACTTATGTAGTGTGAATTGTTTAGTCTTCTGACTTTAAATTGAATATTTGTGAAGTTTATATGTATTGTAAATTATGTGTAGGTATTTTGATTGTATCGAGGAATCGTGAATGTTTTTCTGTAAAATGGCTTCAGACGATTCATTCCCATTTCTCACATAATCTTTTGGATTGCGATCAATCCTTGTCTTTTTAAAGTGAGATTTTATTTACATATATATTTCCAAGAATTTTGTAAATAAAATTTTGCCTTAAGGCTCGGCGCAAACAAGTCACTGACCACAACCATCAGTGGCCAGCGACAGCCACTTTACAGGTTTTTTCATACAATTTGTAAGGAGTCGCAGTAGACGTGTGGCCAGTCGCCGCCACGCACAACAGTACTGCGAGTGTATGGGGACTGGTGGTTGGGGTCTGTGGCCCGTTTGCGCCGAGGCTTCTACATTTTTCGTAAAGAATCTGATGCTATCCAATTAAATTGTAACTCCTCCAAAAATGAGGATATAGTATTATTCCCTACCTGACTAGGCACCCTAGTAACAACTTTTATCTTATATGTTATCAAACTATAGGAGGTCTACTCTATTAAAGATAAAAATAGCCTTCCTCACAAGGTATAATAAACTTCTCTTTTTCTACAATATGGCGGAAAATCTCAACCAAAAACTCTTGTAATTTAATAATTCTTCATCCAACACAGTTTATGGCTTGAGGGAGTCGAAACAACTTTACGATTACATTCAACAACTTATTATTCCGATCCTGTCCCGTCCTGTGGAGTGTTTGATTTATTTATTAGAATATGTTCCGAATCTTTAGTTTTATTTGCAATTCAAAGTGGACAAGTTTGACTGTACGCTTTTTATGTTTGCTTTTTAATATGTATGTTGGTAGATTAAGTTTTGGTTGTATTGGAGAGGATTTAGGTTACTTTTATTCAAAGTTTTTGAGATATATCGTTGTAATTATTTCTTTAAATGGAGTGTAACTAGTTTTATATTTTATTGACTTTGATACGTACCTATTTATTAAATATTTTGAATTGCAAAGTTAGAAATAATTTTAAAATAAAAAACATAATCTCGCTTTTGATAATAAAAAGAGATTTCTTATATTAATTGAAATGGTTACAAATATTACGAAAAATGAAGCGTTAATAACTTTAAATAAATTTTTGTCCAGTATTACCACTATATGTTTTTGTAATACATACTAAGAAAAATATATTTCTTTAACATGCATTATTAGAATCTGTTATAATCTGATTTAAGAGTACATTGTATCATATTTTTTTAGATTTTGTTACTGAGGACATGAAATTTTATGAATTGTTATTTTTCATTTGTTACAGGAGATCGCGGCTATTCTCATCAGCTTCGACAAACATAGCGAATGGCAGTCAAAAGAAGTGAAAATTCGGTAAGTTTAGATATTTATAACAGATTTTACAGATTGTGACCAATTCAATGTACCCACTTGTATGTTTAAAATCTTTACTTTTGTTAAAAATATACCTTATATAAATATTAAAAAATATAATAAAAGCAACACTTCAAATTTAATTTCACAGTTTACGAAAACAATTTGCTGTACAAAGTGTAAAAATGCAACAATTCTAAGAAATGTGTTAAACGTTAAAAGAAATTAAAAGATATGAATGATATTTTTCGTGTACAGTGAGGCACGGAAAGGTCTTCGAGGAAGCCGCAATTATTTCTCACTAATAAAATATATCGTTTGGGTTGCGTTTAAAAAGGGAGCTTCTTAGAATTAATTATTTGTTTTGTAAATGTATTTTAATAGATATTACTTACGTATGTCTGGTGTAGTTTTTATTTTTGTTTTGATTTACTCATTAGCTACGTCATTTTATATTTTTTTAATTTTTGTGGCATAAAATAAATATATCATTATAAAAATTATACCGAGATTGGGGTCACTTAGCTTTGCTCGACAGCGGATGTCATTGAGGGAATGGATATTAAAGTTTCAATAATTATACATTTTTTAAATGTTGCGTGCAAGCGAGTTGCTTCTGACGAGCATCAAAACAAACTGCGCGAATAAATAAGGTATTTTATTTTCCTTAAAATATATAATCGTTACGTAGACCCGTTGCATAATAATTTGATACTTAGCTTGACTATATTTCCTTTTATCATAATAAAACAAAATATTCGCTAGCGTTGAGAAGTCATGACCCAATTTTGTTAGTATAAAACTCCTTAAGGGGACTAGTCGGAGTTTCTAAGCCAAACGTCCTAAGAACATTCCAGAATTAACTTTACTTAAAACATCTTCTACTCATTTGGGTGCTCTAAACAATATAATAAATAATAAAAGTTGCCCATCTTTGTAACAGAAGATGCAATAATGAAAAACCTTTTCCTTATGTGTTGCAACAAAATAAAATTTTCCTTATATTGCAGTAACTGAGTAAGTTCGTATTTTTTATTATTGAATGGAAGCCATAAAAGCCACCTGATGGTGAATGGTCACCGTAACTCATCGATAATGCGCGTTTTCAGCACTTTAAAGAGGTCCCTGATGCATTGCAGTGCTGAAACTGACTCCGTTCTTGTTGACTGGCTTTGAATTAAAATTATGCGTTTGGTTTTGTGATTAACTCAACAATGGTATGCGGCAAACCACTTTTTGAATAACCCGATCTATACACTACCATTTAGTTTTCAAATTCAATTCCGACAAGATAAAGTTTCAAAACACAATTCTTGAAGCTTTTTCAAAACTTAAATTGCAAACTAAATGTAAAATCGTATACGAAAAAATAGTAAAAGCAAACGAATTAAAGTATCAGTGGAATAACGTGAATGTTACTTTTATACTTTAGTCTGTGACGGTACCTAATTTGGCGCCCAACGAGGGACCCGTTCCAACTTGTAACAACTTTAAGCAAATTAAAACTTGGGTCGTGACTACTGCTGGGTTTGTGTGTGCCGTTGAAATATTAACTCTTTATGGGTGAGCAGTGTACTATGGGACTTGCGGTGCGGCCGGCAGATCCGTGTCGTTACATAAAAATTTAATAATGGTCTTGATACTGGTAACTTTTTGTACGTGATCAAGTTTAGTTTGGTTATTTAATGCTGCACTGAGATTTCCGATGTTTTTATTCACGACTTGGTTCGGAACTTAGAATTGGGAACTAATTTTGTTTTATGTTTTGTTGAAATAAAATTATATTCATGGTCTACTGGGATTGGATCAAAAATAAGGTCAAGATATTATGTTGGTTATAAAAGAGGAAGATTGCCTGTTCAGATCGCTTATCTTTTAAATTAAATACTTCATCTTAACTAGGCTTTGTTTATGCGTGCAAAATTGACATAACTTAAATATTTCAATTAACATTTTGAAATAAACTTTATGCGTGTCATTTTATTATAGTTTTAATGAAAAAAGAAATAATTTATATTTCTAAAGATGCAACGGAACAGAAAAATATATTGCATTTTGCAAGGATAAGCTAAAGTTTATCTTTAAACAGGGATTACAAGTCTACAGTCTTTATTCAAGACTATAGGGGAAACCTTTGTTAGTTAATATAAGTTTACAGTCAAGCCAAAACACTAATATGTTATTCTTAAGTTATCTAGGGTTCTTATCCTATTATAAATTAGAAGATCAAACTGACTCCGTTCTTGTTGACTGGCTTTGAATTAAAATTATGCGTTTGATTTTGTGATTAACTCTACAATGGTTACGTTAGAAGATCAAAATTAATTTGCCCAGTATTGACGTAGAACCGTGGTACTAATAATGAGCTATCAACTAGGCACATAGAGCGATTATGTCAACAGTTTACCGACACATTAATACCGAACGTAACATCAGTGTCAAGTAGCGATTTACTATTCATTGTATCACCACTTAGATCGCTAATGGTATTGATATTGTAGTAACATCTCATTGTACGGGTTAAGTTAATCATATTAGAAACTGATCTTCTAGAATATCTTAAATATAGAACTTATCCGATCCGATCCGAAGCGATGGTGGCTGAATGGATAAGGTACCGGCGTGCAAATCACGCGGTCCGAGTTCGATCCCAACCGGCAGTACCAATGTGGATTCCACTTTGTGGAATTTATATGTACTAGTCAAGTGACTTACCATCTGCTAACGGTGAAGGAAAACATCGTGAGGAAACCCCGTAATCCCTAGAAGAAATTCTATGAGTATGTCTGATCCACCAACCCGCACTAGGCCAGCGTGAGTGGATTATGGCCTAAACCCTCTCAGCTCTCTAGATAGAGGAGAGGAGAGCCGAGTCCAGCAGTGGGAAATGAAATGAAATGAAATTTATTGATTTACAGAAATATGGTAGGTAGGTACATAGGCTGTTTAAATACGTTTTGAGTATCACATATTTCGTCAGTTTTTGACATGCAAATTATTATAATAACAATATTAAATTGGACCTTGCAGCTACTTAAAAAATAATTAAACAATTTTGATGTCTGATATTATATAGGTAATTATTAGTCAAAATTGCGTCAATAGAAGAATGTCAAATTAAAAGTCAAGGTACATAGTATAGATAGGTCAAAATAATAGAATCCTAATTTAAACAACGTAAGTAGTCATTAATAGAGTAAATCATTTTATCACATAATGGGTTGCTGATGAAGAACTTATCCGTATATGCACTTGTAGCATTGTGTTATTGAGATGTTTATTAAGATTATTGAGGTTAAGCAACGTTCGGCAAGGTCAGTCCATGATGGGTGACCGTTTGTGGTAATTTCATTCTCGAGCGTCTCCGTGCTTCGGAAGGCACGTAAAGCCGTTGGTCCCGGTTTTCACTTAATGTGGTAGTCGTTAATCAAGTTGTAAGCCTTCTAGGCGACTTGACAAATTCCAACACAAGGGTCAGCCTCAAGTCCATACGATAAAAAGAAGATCCGTATAGTGACGGATTAAAAACACATAATATCACTACCCCATCTCAACCCGTAGGTATCGTAAAAGGCGACTAAGGGAGAAGTAACCTTATGCAGACTAGAGCACTACAAGAAAAGGAAAATTCGAATCAAACCCAATACCAACCCATCTGGTGTGGTATAGTAGGCTAAATTCCCTCCACATTCTTTGGAAGAGACCCGTGCCCAGTGGGAGCAGTGGGACGTTTATGGTGATGAGAATGAATGATGATTAACTTAGTCACGCCTAAATTTTCAAGTAGGTAGGTCTATTTAGGCAAAGATGTTAGGCGCCCTTTCTGTGACAACTTTTTTTCGACATTATTATTATTATTTGTGCTTCATGTCCTACTTATATTATAAATATGTAGGTTAGGATGGATAAATAATTGTTGAAATGAATGGATGGATGTTTGTTACTCATTTACGCCAGAAAAGCTGAAAGAATCAGTATGAAATGTTACATAGATAGATCATAGTCTGGAATAGTACGGTTACTTTTTACCGAGATATCACGCAAGTGGCGTCGGTGGAAGTTAGTATCTATAGGTATAATCCTTATTTAAATAAAATACAAATTCGTATTGCATAATTCTTTTTGATTAAAAAAATAACATTTCATGACAAAAAATAAGATTTGTAAATGAAAACTCACTGTTTTTTAATCTTCGCCAAAAACATCAACAATCAACATCTTATTTAAAACAAAAAGAAAATTTTAAAGTCATAGACGAAAGCCTTTATGTTTAACTAATCCCAAATTTATGGTACAAAGATTATTTTGTACTTTCTGACATCTTAATTGCACAGATTAAAAAGAAAGGTTTACCGTTTTACAGCTATTACGGTTCTAAAATTTTAATAACGACTTTTTAAACGTAATTATGAATAAAGCTTCCCTCTTTTGGTATGAAGAAACAATAAAAAAGGGTTCTTTCGGTCACTTTGGAGGAAAAGGAATTGGATTTATGAACTTGTTATATTATTATGTTATACCCTAAGAAAACAAACAAAAAATGTTGCGTACACAGTAGGGATAGGGAGTAGGGACATACCTACAAATTGTTTTACATAACTTTATATGTAAATTCAAATTGCAAAAAAATTCTACTTTGAATTGGTCGATTTTGTTACCGTTATCAATTATTAAAATTTGGTCACTGATATCTATCATTTTAAAACATTTTACAATTATATCAAAATTTACATCTTTTTCTGAAGAATGGATTATAATGCTTTTAAAAAATGTGTACCTACGTGTTTTTTATTAAATTAAAAATTATATACCTATAAACTTAGCTAAAGAAAAAAATACCGGCCAAGTGTAATGTTTGTGATTGACATGATATTTAATATTAATTTCGGCTTCATACCTCTACGCGTTTTTGAGAAAAATATAATTGATAGACGGACAGACAGACGGATAACGGAGTGATCCTATAAGGGTTCAGTTTTTTACTTTTGAGGTACGGAACCCTAAAAAGGAAGAAAAAGCTACTAACCACGTGAAACTTAAGGGACATTCCATACTCAGGCCTTCTCCTGAAACTCCTGTAAGACTAGTAAACACCGAATTATGACACTTGAAAATCTCAAGAAAGCCTAAGCCACTAGCTTTGAAGGAATGACCACCTGATCATCCGTGGACCGTTTTCCATTTAATTGACAGCCGCACTGCCATAACTATAATGTTAGATTAACTATAGAGCATAAATTAACTACAACCAATCATCAAACGACATACGATTATGACATCTTGCATATAATCGCAATATATCCAACATAACATTAAATTATTCGGGGCAGTAGGTGCGAAATGGTCTGACATGGATGCATTCACATACTCGAATATATCGACGATAATACTACTCCAATCACTTTGTATAATATAATTGTTGAAGTATAATATTATAATCTAATCCGTGTAGTGACGGATTAAGAACACTAATAATCTACCCCATCTCAACCCGTGGGTGTCGTAAAATGTGACTTAGGGACTAATCCTTATTTCTTGTGGTTTTATCTTGTATGTGTTCATAATTTAGGTACGTACTGTAAATTTTCTCATATTGTTTTTAATGTCATGTCATGTTCTACTGTCGTTGTTTTTTTTTTTTTTGTTTGATTTTTGTGTGCTCAGTATCTGTGTGATGTCGTTTTACTTCCAATAAATCTGATTTTCTTTCTTTTCTTTCATCTTATGCAGACAAAGCACTGTAAGAAAAGGAAAATTCGAAACATACCCTATACCAACCAGTTTGGCCAACGTGGTATAGTAGGCTAAATTCTCTTCTTCTCTTTCAATTCAAAATTCAATTTCCCACGACCACAATCTTTGGAGGAGACTCGTGCCCAGCAGTGGGACGTTAATGGGTTGAAATGATGATGATGATGAATATAATATACATAATTGCCTCGATTTACTGATTTGAATCTGATACGTAAAGCTCTTTGGTGCCATTAGGTCTACCGTAAACAAAAGCAACATTTCGGATGATATCTGACGCTTACATAATACTGATAATATTATTTATGTTTTCAGTGCCTGTTTGAGTATCTTTCCTACTTGCAATATCGATATTCAATTGGTCGAAAATATTTTCAAATAATTGAAAATGACATACATACATAATTATACTACTGATCTGTCCCTTCTTTAGAACGTCACCTATTTGATCATGGTACGTTCTTCTAGGTCTTCCCCTTTCAATGTTTCCTTTCATATTTGCCTCATATATTTGTTTTATCACTCTTCCTTCATTCATTCTCTCGACATGACCAAAAAATGAATGCTATTTAAAAAAAAGTTTGATATTTGACAGCGATACCGAAGCCGACCAATTAAGATTCGAAGAAGGCTCTAGTGTAGAATTGTTCTATGGGATGAAAAATAATTTGAACAGGCTATAACATTAAATTCGTTAATACTTTCCTTCTCATCCACGAAATCGGCCAATAAATAAACGCTCCAAAACTTTAAACAGCGATATTTTGCATCTCAACACCCCAAGGTTAAAAATGAACACCCAATGAATTATTAAAAACGCGACTTCGCCAATCGAAACTCGAGTAAAACTGTGATTATTCTAAACTTGTAAATTATACTTGTACCATGAACACACTAGAGTTAAAGTACTGTCGTAAATCGCAAATGTTACGACTGCTATAAAGTCGGGCCACGAAACAAGCTATAACTGCTATCGGCACGATACTTGATAGTTTTTATTTGGGAATTAATAACTTAGTACTGGGTATTAATAATGATGAAGTTTACGAGTGTGCCCACTGTGAGTTGTGGCACTTTGACTTCAGATGAATTGGTTTTCTGGAATGATTGTAACTTTTAATAATATTATAAAGTAGTTTTGTGATGTCATTTTTTAATTACTTTTCCCTTTTTCATGATTTTTGTTAGATTGTAAATATTTTGTTTTTTAGTTTTAGGTAATAATATTGTAAATTATTTAACCAAGGCTTTCAGCTCATAATGTAGAATAAATGTACAACACTTATATAAATAAAAAATGAATAAAAAATTAAAATAGTAGTTTTGGGAGTCTTGTGTGTCGGGTAAAAAGAAGGACGCATCAAATAGAGCAGTACTATTATGTAGAAGTTACAAAGTATAAATATGTGAGTGATTTGTCATTCAACGATATATTTGTAAGAATATGGTTAAAAAATGTTTTCAGACAAATTGCAAAAATCACATTATTGGTGAGTTTACACAAAGTAAAAGAAATATCCTTTTGATATTTTATACTGAGATAAATAAGTAAAAAGTTAAATCATTAATATATTATATCTATGCATTTTATATCGCCAATAACTTACCGTCGACGCCACCGCTCAGAAAGAAGATAAATTATATATTAACCTTTTTTTACATACTTAAACATAACATTGTAGCCAAGTAAAAAGTTGGAAAATTGTTAAACTTTGTTACAATTAGAAACAGATATTAAATAAACATGTCAGTTTTATAAACTTTTGGCAAATTTTAAAACGCACGCGAGTTAAACGAAACTAAAGTTAAAGCATTTACACAATACATAACGTTCTTGTGTTGTAGTTAAAGAAAAAGTTAAGCAATTTTACATTTCTTTGGTTGAAAAGTTTTTTTTATAGAAATTCAAACATGGCTGGCGGTTTAGATGATTTATTTAAAAGTGGTGCCATTCGGGAATTCTCGCGGTTGAAAAAAGTTAGTTGCTAACTTTGTGACCTAAACGGCTTTGTAAAGAAAGTCCCTCGTAAATCTTGAAACGTATCGCTTTTGTAGTATGAATGAAATTGGCGCCACCGCTAAGGAAAAGCTGGAGTTATGGGAAGCTGGTCCGCGATAGTGGCTGGTTTTATCGCGATATTAAATATCAAAAAGTATTAACTTGGATAGTATATGCATTTGGTTTAGATAAGATGCAGTAAAAATATAAGAGCATAATGAATTTGATTACCACTTTTATTTTATTTGCTTTTTTATTTATCTTGAAATTACATACATTTATTTTTATTTATGTGAATGTTTACAAAGACATGATATTCTCCAATCTATACTATACTGTTATACTATAGGTATATAAATAAATCAAAAGTAATGTTAATATGAAATGTGTAAATCGGGCAAAAAATCACTAGCAACCCATTCATATCCCACTGCTGGGCTCGGATCTTCTCTCCTCTATCTAGGGAGCTAAGAGAGTTTAGGCCATAATCCACACACGCTGGCCTAATGCGGGTTGGTGGATCAGACATACTCTTAGAATATCTTCTAGTGTATGTGGGTTACCTCAAGATGTTTTCCTTCACCGTTAGCAGATGGTAAGTCACTTGACTACTATAAATAAACGTATGTACGTACATACTATTTATATAAAGAACGTATTCATATTATGCATATCTGAATAAACAAACACTTACAAAAGATTACTTATAAATCAATGAAAAAAAAACCAAGAATTTATCCTTTCGGTAATAAATGATGACGGGACTACACAAACCCATGCACTATCAATGCACATTCCAGCTTAAAAACGGTTCACAAAGTTTCAAATCAAAATGAACGCGGACAATAAATGGCTGGCAAACCAATCTCACCCGTAATTACAGCCACATCATTACCCAACACTATCCTCAACACGCGTAAATTACATTCAAACGAATCGCCATACCCAATTAACATGACCTGTGTAATTCTCGATTAAATCACTCGATGCGCGAATCTATTCGATTTATCGACACGATTAGCCTGATCGAGACTGAAGACTCGTATTAGTGCTGACGGATCGTCAGATGCGATTTGGCTAGCATGTGAAGTTCTCGATTGTGATCGTTTAGCCGTTTATCTCGAGTAAACTGGCTATTTTATTGAGTAATCGAGGTTTTATGCTTGATTTAGGGAGTGTAGTTTGTCGAAGAAAAGGATTGTTGATGAGGCTTTTGTTCGGAAATTATCTTTTGTACTGTGAATTTGTAGTTGTACTTTGTGAGAAATCGTAGGTTAGCTTCCAGCTTAACTAACTCTCTCGGAATAAATAAGAATTAATTTAATTTCAGACATACTTAATGTAAATGATATTACTTATTGTTTCTAATGCGTTGCATTAATTTTATGAAGTTAATAATGTTTCCTTAGTTTAAGCGTGTGGACCCACAAGCAAAACGTAGTTTTGACATAGAGAATTATTTGAAATTGGCAAAGTACTGGCACCCAATATAAGCATCCTTCATTCCGATTCAAAATTGGAACGAAGTTATCCGAATAAAGCGCTACACGAATCCATCATGGCGTCCAACTTTATGAGTAGAAAAACGGAATAAATCTGCGCTTGCATTAGTCAGTCAGTATTTTTAATTGAGGTTCGATCGATTTTCATCGCCCGGATTGTGACCGTCATCGCCATTTGCTTTTATAATTTTGACACACTTTCGATACTCGACGATATCTGTCAATTAAAATTTAAATTTTCATGTTCGGGAATTATAATTGTTCAACATGATATTGCTAGCTCAATTGCAATCTCAATTTTATTTATACTGTGTGAGATAATGACAACATTATACCCTAAAAATGGAAAAGACAATGTAATAGAATAATAAGATAAACAATTTACAAAAAAAAAAATCACCCACAATACTTCCAAACTTGTATCGCAGAAAACTTGATAAATAATAATGACTCACCACATACACAAGTCTTGTGCACCCATTTTACACACATACTTAAAAAACTTACACTCAGAACAAGCACATAAACCCAATACCATTTTCACTCGACCCGGAAATCGAGCCCGGGGCCTCTTGCACAGCAGTCGTATTATTACACTTCCCGCTACGCTACCAAGGCAGTTAATATTTTTCTATGACCTCTATATTTGGGGCTCGAACTCATTATCTCGTGATTAGTACTTGACATGACGTCATCATGTTACCAGGAAATGGATAAATTTGATCTCAGGGACGTCAACCCGCGTAGCTCAGTAGGCAGAGCACTGCACACGGAATGGCAGGGTCGCGGGTTCAAGTCCCGTCGTGGGTTTGAATTTTTCCATTACTTGTTTAGCATTTATATAAAATATTAAACCAAAGCAAAGGAAATTGCTTAATATTTAATGTAGTAGTATAATATATTAGTTCGACTACTAGACAATTCAAAATACTAGACGACTAAAATAAATATAAATAAATAGCAGAGCCTACGTAAGGGTACTAAAATCAAGATTTATATATCCCTTCAACATGCCGACTCGACGAATGGTAGATACATATATCGCGTCGTCAGCAGTGAACACTCAATACAGTTTACACGTATCGAAAACAAAATATTGTCGTCAACTCTACTCGGTATTCGGCAAACATTCGATTCCCCGACGGATGGGCTCAGCCGGTATTTCCCGGGATTATGCCCGGGATCTCAGATCAAAACAGCTTTTAATACCGATCGCTGTGAGTTTATTTTATTCGATAAACGTGTGAATTAAGTTTATGTATTTGCGTTGCGATTTTGTTTTATGATTTTTGTATTTTATTTATGTTTGTTATAAGTTATGTTGTATTTATTCAGCTGATAATAATTATCAGCTGAAAGAAATGAAGATATCGGGTTTGTATCAAACAAAATGATTATTACATTAAATTATAGTTAGTATTAATGCTGCTCGTTTAACAGGAGTGTTGAAATGGCAAAGATAGCAAATCAAATATTATATGGGATCAGCCCTTAAAAATAAAAAAACCTTTACATTTAATTCAAATCAAGCTAAAAAATTTTAACACTTACTTACACTTACGACTTTTTACACCTTAACAAAATAAATAAATCCTTTTTAATATCTATATATTTTTAGTACCATAAAATCCACAGCATCTTTTAAAACCTCTTAAAATTATTACTAACTCGATCCAATAATCAAACATAATCAAACAATACACTTAATCGATTCGAACCTCACAGCATCGTTCACATATCCCGGGATTTCCGCAAACATAGCACAACACTGGCCTATAATTTGTAGGGTCATTGAGGGTAAGAGCTGACTGGCTGTTTGGCTACGTCACAACCGTAGATCGGCTGGCTTATTTGAGGAGCTAGATTTATGTAGCGTTGGAGAGCCAGCTAGCTTTCTATTAGCCATAGTGTTTGAACTTTGCATAAATTGATTCTGTTTGTTTTGTGCGAAATTTTAAACTTTGATTAGTTTTGTTTAGGGTTTATGTTCCATTGAACGTATATTATGTATGTATGTATGTATTTTGTTTGGTTCGATCATGTCTTAATGCATTTTATAAAGAAAAGAAATGACAGTTTCATAATGATAGACAAGTTCAGCTTATATTAATTTTACTTGATTTCTGAACTGACGTGGGAGTTATTCTGTGGCTCGTTTTATATAACGAAGAAATCTAACTCAGTCTTATAAAATTTGATTTTGGTTGACATTTATTTTATTGCTTTTTTCGTGCAAACAGGATTAAATTATTTATGTAGTCTCGTAGTTCTTTTTAACGACATATAATCACCGTTCGCGTTCTGTGTTTGCTGTGTTGTATTACGTAACATAGACCCACAGAACAGAGATATGTTTTTTTAGCATCATCCACATCGGAGGCTTTCTGATTGCGTTGGTCAACTAATACAACGTTATACAAGTAAATATATTATAATTAAAAAATAATAACAACCCGACTGCAAGAAATCAACAGAGACCAACGCACTAAAAAGACCGTAAAATTATTGTAATATTATTATACTTGATTAAATTTAAATACATAACATATGTATATATTAGTAATCTCCATTTGATTACCTTTATTTTGATACTCTACTCGATAAGTTTGGTTAAAAAAAATAATAGAACTACTTACAATTTGGAACCATTCAATTATGTATAATCTCTTTTTGAATATATGTAATCTCCTTTTGATTCTCTTTATTTTGATACCCCAAATGGATAGGTTTGGTTAAAAAAAAATTGAACTTCATACAATTTGGCGTCAAAAGCCGGCCTTTTAAGTCTTTTTATTCTTATTTCTTGGGTTTTCTAGACGAATCTAACGATATCCTAATTGTCAAAATCCATCCAGCCGTTTGGAAGATTCGTGGGAATAAAGAAATTTACAAACATATAAGACACGCACGAAAAACACCGTCCTGACAGTCGGGTAAAAATACAGTAAACTTAGAACGAAAACACAGAACGCATGAACATGTGAACGCTGTGACAGGTCCCTTATCTTAAGCAATCCTGCAGTAATCAACAAACAAATTACGTAACTAATTTCCCAACACCCACGTCTACTCAAAGCTCTGATATATCTGTATCAGGACAGAGGTCTCGACGTCGCTCAGTACGATTCATTGCTATCAGATTGCGGTGTCGCGGACCCATAAATTGGTTCAACGGCTGCCTAATAGGTGCTCATTTCTTAGCAGGATTACTGGATTTTTTTCACAATTTTCAGCAGTGATATTTTGTAATTCAAACTAACTAGATACGGGAAATTTTATTTAGTTTAGGTATAATTATTATTTATCATTCATATTTCATCTCCAAGATTAGATCTTCTAATAGTTCAGCTAACATGGGGTACACCCCTTTTTTGAGCCTTCGTTGACCGGACTATAAACTATGAAACGAATTTTCATGCGGTTATCACAAATAGATTGAATGATTTTGACCAATAGATAGAATTTTATTACGTAGATGATATATTATTTTTGAGGTAGGTGCGAGAGAGTGAGAGATGAGTATCGTCTGTTATCGAACTTAGCTCATTTTTCAAGATATTTAATTACAGTTCATATATTATAATTAGTCAGTATTTTGGGTACCTTTCTTTAGGTATTCTACCTATCTTCAGAACCTCAATCAGATTATCTATAGAAAATTTCTATCAATAGAATAATACGTTTCTTTTGTAAATATTTAGTTTAGTTGTTTCAATTTTTTTAAGTTATGTCGTAAATATTTAATGGAATGAATGTAAACTTTTTGAAGAAACACAATTCCAATATGAACTAAATAAACAAAGTGGGTTATTCCCATTACAGTTAATGTTGTTTTAAACCTGTAGCTGTAGAAAATGAAAGTAAAACACGGAGTGTGTTGTTGTGTATTACGGGACGGTCATCTTGTATTACTTTACTGTCCACGTATGGACATATGACGACGGAGGGGGAGACGCGCGGGGTGCAGTGTATGCGCACGCCCCGCCGCCGCGCCGCCGGCCGTCACGCCACGACAAGCCACTCCAATAGTCACTTCATTAGCGAGCACACGTCATTTTTAGTTTTACCATATTTGTACAGTTTATACATCGTTATAATATATTTTATAATACAGTCCACTGAAGTTTAATTAATACCAATGAGCAATCGAGGTCCCAACATTTACTATGATTAATGTTACTGTATAAAATAATATTTGGACATTCACACACAGCTCTACCTAGTCCCCAACTAAACAAAGCTTGTATATGGATACTAGACAACTGATATTATTATAATATTTAATTTTTTTTTCTTTAATACATAGATTTTATTATTATAGATATGTTTGCTCATAACAGAAAGGTTTGTCCTGGGTAGGAATCGAACCCACGACCTCTGTCTCATCACTGACCTCTGAGCCTTCAATATATATATTTCAAATTGTTCAATCTGTATAGTTTGTATCTGGTGGCCATTTCGGTATAGCTTAATGATGTACTTGTAAGTTCTGCTGTTTTGTTTTGTTTGTTTCAATCTCGATAGTCGTTTGTTGGATTTCGATATTGCTGTGTTTGAAAATGTAAGTAAATAGATCGCTGTCATTCTCAACTATTTGAAAACGATATGATAATTGATCAATTGCACTTTGTTTGAGAATAGAGTGACACTTTAAATTGTACTACATGATAGAATGTGAAAAATTAATCAGTGTAGTGACGGATTAAGAATACATAACGTCACTTCCCCATCTCAACCCGTGGGTGTCGTAAAAGGCAACTAAGGATAAACTTATGCAGACAAGAGCACTACTAGAAAAGGCAAATTCGAAACAAGCCCTATATCAACCCGAAAAAATATATACTAGTTTTCAATTAAACGTATAAACTATAAAGTTGTAAATATAATAGTCTATTTGACTGGCCTGTGTGTGGTTAGTGACCCTGACTGCTAAACCGGAGGTCGTGGGTTCGATCCCCATCCAGGACAAATCTTTGTGTGATGAGCATAAAGGTTTGTTCTGTGTGTGGGTGTAATTTATCTATAATATGTATGTATTTACAAAAAAAAAGTATTTAAGTAGTATATCCGTTGTTTAGTACCCATAACACAAGCAAACATAATTGCTTATTGTGGGACTAGATGGCGCTGTGTAAATGTGGTAGAATATTATATAGAATATTATATTATATTATTTTAAAATCTACTAATTCATGTACAGGCCGACCGTTACAATAAAGTAACAATCAAAACTGAAACGAAAATAAAAACCTTATCCAATAAGCGCTGGCTGCTGAAACTTTAATAGCACTTAATTCAATTCTTGCACTTATATTAAAATTCCGATCACGTGAAACACTTGCCTGCTCGCAATTAAACTGCTAAGACGGCACTATTTCTAATTGATTCGGGATAGCGGCCACTTTGCCCCGATTTTTCTGTACTGGCTGTTCATGTATAATGCAATAGTTGTACAAAAAGGTTTTATGTTTGAAATGGCGTTTCAAAATACTTAGATAGATTAGAAAATTAACCAAATATTATCAACTAATGATCGGTTAAGAATATGCCGAAAATATATGATAGCGGAATTTGTTTTAAAACAAATATTTAGCAATTTCGTCATCGTCATCATGTTAGCAGGTAATGGATAAATTCGATCTCGGGGACGTCCAGCCGCGTTGTTCAATTGGCAGAGCACTGCACACGGAATGACAGGGTCGCGGGTTCAAATCCCGTCGTGGATTTGAATTTTTCCATTACTTGTTTAGCATTTATATAAAATGTCATGATTAACAGAATTGTTGATGGCTTTGTGACAAAGTTCTGGTTTAAAATCTTTCTAACAGATATCATTATATCAGCCGTAGGACGTCCATTGCTGGACATGGGCCTCCTTATGAGATTTTCAATAGGACCACAAGGCGGACAGATCTGATGATCTGATCCGAACAGTAGGATCGCGCCGGATGCAGACCGCATATACTCGTACCACCAGTCTTATTGGGTCATGTACTCCAATAATATTACAATACACAGAAAAAAGAGTGTACGCTTTATAAAATGAGCATTCTGACATTCTGACTGGCCTGATGGTCTAGTGGTTAGTGACCCTGACTGCTACGCCGGAGGTCGTGGGTTCGATCTCCACCCAGGACAAATCTTGTGTGATGAGCATAAAGGTTTGCTCTGTCTGGGTGTAATTTATCCATATTAAGTATGTATTTACAAAAAATATGTATTTAAGTAGAATATCAGTTGTTTAGTACCCATAACACAAGCAAATATAATTGCTTAATTTGAGACTAGATGGCGCTGTGTGAATGTGGTAAAATATAATATTATTATATTATCATGAGGAAACTCACATACTCTAGAACAAATTCTATGAGTATGTCTGATCCACCAATTCGCACTAGGCCAACGTGAGTGGATTATGTCCTAAACCCTCTCAGCTCTCTAGTTAGAGGAGAGAAGACCCGAGCCCAGCAGTGGGACTTAATGGGTTGCTGATATAATAATAATATTAGAATATTATTTTAAAAGAATATTAATATTCTATTTTCAAAGAATATTAATATTCTATTAATATTCTTATATTTAAAATAGAATAACGCATTTTCAGAGGTGTATTATTTCCACAATCTGCCAGCAATGTTTGGTCCCATGTAATAAGAAGTGAGCCTTTTGACACTAAATGGGCGCATTTCGTTCATTTTCACAAGAATTCATAATATCACCTCCATAAATTATAATTTTCATTAAAAAATCCAATCAAGCAATTTGCACAATTTATTACGTTTAGTGGTAACAATGCTTGGTCGGCAGTTAGCGATGCGCCGAAGATCGATGACGTCATCAGTATGCATTTCACGAGGGAGAGCCGCACTAATTGATATCGCTGCAGTAGACCTCCGGCCTTAGAATATTGGGACGTTTTTGAGGTTATGTAAACATTTATGGCTATAGTTTTTTCTCGATATATTCGTCTCTTTTTCAAGAATGAGAAAACGTAATTGTTTGTTTATAGTTATTTAGATAGAGGAGAGAAAATCCCATGATAAGCTGTAGTGGGATATTAATGGGATGTGTTCGTTCAGTTAAACGGGTATTATAATTGATGATGAAGATATATATAATTGATGGTAACGAGAATGTATAAAATATAAAAAAAAATTGGTTATTAAATGGTGTAAAGAAAAAATACATGATAATTATTATTTATTTTCGGGGTTCAAATGTAAATTAGTCAAGTTATGTTGATTGTTTTAAACTTTAGAAGTTCATAATTTATGAACAGTAAGGTATTTTTCAAAAATGTATGATATGGAATGGGTATACCATTTAAAAACTTATGGAAAAATTCAAACTTTGAGGGACATTGTATTTTTCCATTACTTGTAATGTAAGTATTTTAAAAAGGATTCCCGTTTACTTGTACATCCAATATACCTGTTGGGTGTTAATGCAAAAATACAATTATTGAACTATTGTCAATTTCTGTAAGCTTATGATTGTAATCTTGTTACCCGATTGTCAGGACGGGTATTGTTTTTTTACCCGACTGTCAGGGCGGGTATTGTTTTTCGCGCGTATCTTGTATGTTTATAAATTTCTTTATTCCCACGAATCTTCCAAACGGCTGGATAGATTTTGACAATTAGGGTATCGTTAGATTCGTCTAGAAAACCCAAGTGTCCTTAGATAGGTTTTAAGAATAAAAAGACTTAAACGGCGGGCTTTTGACGCCAAATTGTAAGAAGTTCATTTTTTTTTAACCAAACCCTTCTAGTTGGGTATCAAAATAAAGAGAATCAAAAGGAGATTACATATATTCAAAAAGAGATTATACATAATTGAATGGTTCCAAATTGTAAGTAGTTCTATTATTTTTTTTAACCAAACCTATCGAGTAGAGTATCAAAATAAAGGTAATCAAATGAAGATTACAAATATATACATATGTTATATATTTAAATTTAATCAGGTAAGTATAATAATATTACAATAATTTTACGGTCTTTTTAGTGCGTTGCTCTCTGTTGATTTTTTGCAGTCGGGTTATTAATTTTTTTTAATTATATTTACTTGTTACCCTGTGACATTGGTAAGTATTGGATCAACGTATGAAGTATAGAGGCGGCATTATTCGGCAAATTGCTAACCAATAACTGTCTATAATATAAGCCTTATTCTGAAGGCTTCTAAGTATTCTTGTAAGATTAGAGGGTGCTTTAAGCGCTCGTTAAGATTTTTATGGTTGTTGGTCAGTTGTAAACGTCAATTACTATTGTGAACGAGCCTCTTTGTTTAATATCTTTGTGTTCACACTTCGTGGTTAATGAGGGTTGAAGACGATCTCAAGTGAAATTGCATAGTTATTTTGTGAACTAAACGAAATACTAAAGTAGGGGTTAATTCTGGTACTTTTATTTTTTTATAGTGTATTAGTATTATTAGTATCTATATTATACTTAGTCAAGTGTTTTACCATATGCTTACGGTGAAGGAAAGCATCGTGAGGAAACCCACATACCCTAGAAGAAATTCTATGAGTATTTCTGATCCACCAACCCGCACTAGGCCAGCGTGACTAGATTATGAGCAAAACTCTCTCAGCTCTCTAGTTAGAGGAGAGGAGACCCGAGCCCAGCAGTGGGACATTAATGGGTTGCTGATGATGATGATGATGAAGAGTTTGTTTGTTTAGTTTATAATATTAAATTATAAAGATTAAGTTCTATCTTTATTACAATTAAATTTAAAAAAATGAATTCATATTCATATTTTTTTTTCTTTAACCCTCCACCCGTCGCGCCTCTTTTATAACGTGAGTAGTCGCGCGGGGTCGCTACGGACCCCAATACTAAACACGATTAAATTGAAGGTTTTGCCTACATTTTAAGTATTATTTTACTGGTTATAGTCAGGTGATAAGAGTGTCATTGGAATAAAAGCAATAAATTATACATTTATTATTAATTTTTATTAAAAAATCTTACAAATGAACAAGGAACTTCTTTTCTCTATACTTATTTTAATTATAATTTCTTTTAAAAATAATATAAATAATTAGTGTCTATCATTGATTTAAGATCACTATTTGAGATCGGTATACACTTACAATTAATAAAAAAATAAAAATTAACAAAATGTAATAAAAAATATATAAACTTTTACTTTGATTAGTTTTGCCTCAGAACGCACTCAGTACATATGGCCTCCATATGTATTGGACATATATTATAGTTGGAACTGTTCTTGAGGAAGGTTATCATCGCAGCAAGACTGCGATCCTGACCTGAATCTTTATTATGTTCACTGATGATCAGAATCCTTTACATTATTATCTTCATTCTCTTCACCAACAATTTCTCCTACATTATCCTCTTCTAACCTCTGAAAACACGTTGATTCTGCTTGCCTCCATTTTTATATTATTAAAAGTGATCTAGAATTAGAAAAACATAATTATGTAGACTATAAAAGCTACTACAATAAAATATATAAGAAAAATATAAGTACAATTTTACTTACGTCAGTCGTCGCGTGGGGTCCCTGAGAGCCTCGCGCAGAAACACACGTCTGTATCTTAAGGTGCACACGCGCAGATTGAATTGCGTGGGTGTTAGCGACAAGTATAATCCTTTTTAGGAAGCTACCTAAAGTAAGGAGTTAGTGGGAACGTTGTAAATGTACTTAATTTGCATTACTGTAAGACCTAGGCTTTTGAAGACCCCACGCGACGGGTCGAGGGTTAAAATACAAGATAACTCTACTACTTTTTTCGCAATCACGATTAAAACAACACCTGTATCTTGATAACAAAAAGCTAAAAAAGCTAGAAATACATTTTTCATAATTAAATAGGAATCGGAACTGAGAAGTTGAGTAATTATACGTTGAATGGAAAAGTGACTGCTACCAACTAATGGGCTTTCTTTGACTAATGATCACAATTTTAAATACAGGTACAAATTGGAAAGTTAATTTTAGCTTTTTCTGAATGAGTTAAAAATATAACTGAATATTTCATTGTTATATTTTCAAATCATTTTGTCCAGTTTTTAAAAACTCTGTTTTAAAAGAGCTACGATTCTGACGTGCTACGGTGCTACGTCGTAGCCGATTCGTAGCATTGAATTTGTCGGCACTTTTATTGTTTGGTTACTAACATTTTTTTTGAAAAAGAAGGCTATATCACATCATTTCATAATAATTATAAGGTTTTCTTGTAAATTTGTATAATCATTATTAATAAATTACTCTACAATATGGTAAAAAAAGTTGGAAAAAATTACGAAAATTGCATCAAATAAGCACAGCCGAACGCTACCAAGGCCTTTTCACAAATTCCCTATTCAACCTTAAAGCTATAAACCAAATACATAGTTTAAGGAAGATCCTTACCCTTATTACTTGATAAATGACAACTGAAGATGACTCGACACTTATTTTTGGAAATTAGCCTTTTTAGCCTACGTCATTAGGGTCATATTAATTTGTTTATTCTATAAATTGCATCAGATTTTGCTTAGTTGACCCCTAATGTGAGAAAAGGTTCTAATGGCCGTAATAAAGGCTGTATGTCTACGTGGCTTCGGTGTAGATCATTATAAGAGGATTATAAAGGGAATTTGATGTCGATATTACTTACTTTACTGAATTTTATCTATGTAACATAGCGCCATTTATTTCCAAAAGAGGGTAGGCAGCGGTGCTTGGTTTTATTAGACACGTAATACAATCAATTAGATACGTATAGGATTTTATAATCATCTTCAATTCAACCCATAAACGTCCCGTTGCGCTTAATTTTTTTTTAAAGATTTATTCGTTAAAATAGTAGTTATCATCACCACATCACCAACCCATTAAGTCCCACTGCTGGGATCGGGTCTCCTCTCATCTAACTAGAGAGCTGAGAGAGTTTAGGCCATAATCCACTCACGCTGGCCTAGTGCGGGTTGATGGATCAGACATAGTCATAGAATTACCTCTAGAGTATGTGGGTTTCCTCACGATGATTTCCTTCACCGTTACCAGATGGTAAGTCACTTGACTAGTACATATAAATTCCACAAAGTGGAATCCACATTGGTACTGCCGGTGGGGATCGAACTCGGACCGCGTGATTTGCACTCGGGTCCCTTATCCATTCAGCCACCATGCATTTCAATAGTAGTTATAATCGTAGATAATTAATTTTTAATAAATTACTATTCAACTTTTTTATTTATTTAACGAGCATCCAAACTTTTATATATTAAATGACTGAAAGTACTTACAAGTCTTGTAAATTGTACTTCTAGGTATAATACAAATTTGAAAAAAAAAATCAGATTTTCACCTAGTTTATTAACAAAAAAAAATGATAGTTCGGGATGAAAGGGTTAAAAAGTAGATACACTAAAGAATAATCATAACGCTGGACAAAATAACCACTAAAATTAAGATAAATCCAACCATAACACCAACGAATAAAGTATAAAATATTCCACAAATCTCCTTATCTATCAAAACAGAGGTAGCTAAATCAAATTTATACGGACTCACTAAGGTTTATACGTCTAAAGTAATTACCCAGTAACGAGCACAGAGGTTTTATTGTCAAGTAATTGTTCAAGCACATGCTCAATTATGAGCAATGCGCTGTGAGTGTGTGAATTATATGGTTGCCGCTATTAATTACCTCTGAGTTATGAGGTGTCGTTTTGCTGAGTGATTGAATAGAATAAAATAATGTGTTAGGAATTTTCTTTGTAGAAATTATTGTGGTAAGCTCAAAGCTTCCTTATTATAAATGTTAGCATTGTTTTATAAAAGAATGATTAGTAGCTGGATGCTAATTAAGTGTAACTTGTGAAGTTAGATTTCTTTTTTACATATCGCAGCCATTTTGATTTAGGAATTGTAGCGATAGATAGTGACAAAACTGCTTAGTAAACGGGCGGTGCTTTTTTTACTATTTCAAATTTCTTTTTTTTTAAGCTTATGTTACAAAACAATGTGTTCAAAAAATGGTTTTGCCGTTTTTAAATATAAAGTTGGTATCATGATGATGATGATACGATATACCATACTGTACAACGAAAGCAAATTATTGTTTGATAGAGTTATATCGATATAATATATGCGAAAGCAAAAATTTGTTTTTCTACGATAACAAAAACATTCAAAATCCGGTTATTGTTTCAAAAGGAAAAAGAACATAAAAACATACATAAATGGATTATGGTCTAAACGCTCTCAGCTCTCTAGTTAGAGGAGAGGAGACCCGAGTCCAGCAGTGGAACTTAATGGGTTGCTGATGATGATGATGATTACATAAACTTTATTACCGTGCAAAACAAAACACAACCATTGCAAAAACATCGCTTATGCACCTTCCTATTTAATTGTCTCTAATAATTTGAAATATCATAGAATGGTTTCTGATGTTTCGAATTGTAACCAATTGAAATTTATATATTTTGGCTTTTAAAAAGAGTAGCTTGAGTTTCTAGCCAATGACAATGGCTCAACCTTATCAGTGAACTGAACTGTTTTCGATTTTATAAGTCTCATGTATGTGATCAAATGAAAATAAAACATTGACTTGACTAGTTCAAAATATTAAAATTTTCAAGCTTCAGACCATGCGTGTTGCTTAATTTACTATCGAATTAATTTAGCTATAACCTACGATCTACTGCTGATATAATAATATATAGCTGCGATGGCTCTCCAATTATCCCGTAAAAACCGAGTTGATAGTTGATCTATGTCACAAGTCACATATTAAAAAAAAAAATTACGAAATTTTACATTTGGAATATCATTACAGTTTTCCTAATAATGCGTGCCCATAAGCTTTAGATCTTTTCAAACTATTGGTATACAATAATATTTTTATTTAAAAGGTTTAACATTATTCTAATACTTAAAAAGAGGCAAACACTCAAAAAGTTTCACCCCTTTTAATCCTTACAGTTTTTATGCAAAATAAAGCAAGTATGAACGAACATTTTTTTCAACTAAAACCATTCTTCGGAGCCGGAAAGAAACAGCAGGCAGGCTTCAACAAGAAAATTGTGCCTAAACTTGCTCAGCCAGTTCCATAATCGTTGAACGGAGTTTCTTTAGAAAAAACAACAAACTCCCTAATGAACTTTTCAAATCAACTCCCGTTCGGTACATTACCTAGCACACAGACGGCTCTGTATTGTCTTCTATACTTTGTTTGTCTGTTCCTTTGTATAGGTATCATAAGTCGTATTTCACTAATAAGTGTATGTAATTTGAGGAGATAAATAAAGCATTATTATTATACCTTAAATTATCTTCGAGCTGATATTGAGAGTTTTAAGGCAAAAAAATGACTACCACTTTTAACAAAACCCGGTGATCGGACTACGGAAACCTCTTGCACTGTGTAACTGAGGCAAAATTAATCTTCTTCATCATCATTTCAACCCATAAACGTCCCACTACAGGGCACGGCTCTCCTCCAGAGAACGTGGAGGGAGTTTAGCTTTGGGTTTGTTTCGAATTTTCCTTTTCTCTCAGTGCGCTTATCTGCATAAGATTACTCCCTTAGTCGCCTTTTACGACACCCAATCTTATTATCGTTTCCTCTTTCTATCGTAAAATATCAACCGTTATGAATGAATAAATCTCGTGACCTTATCTATATTCATTACGTTATTCATATATTAGTAAAAAATTTAGCGTAAAAATAAACCAGAATAATTAACAACAAAATTGCTTTATTACGTTTTATCACACGGTGCCATCTGTGAAAGTATTTGTGGGTGTTTGCGGGTGTGTGGCCGTTGCATGTTGTTAGATTGCAATTAATGTTCCAATATATCTGTTTAGTTGGTAGTGTCAGGCAAACTGCGCCGATGCCAGCTCGAGCCATTTGTGCGGCTTTTTTTGGTGCATGGTGCAAGTTTGTTCGTGAATTAAATGTTCTTATTTTTCCCTATAAGGTTTCATGTAAATACTTTAATACTCGATATAATATACATAGTGATTGCGCAGGGTCTTCTTGACGAGGACTTAGATTGACTCTCAAAATGATTTTGGCTTGATTTTGTAACTTCTATTACTATTTTTAAATTATTTAAAATAATCACCATTAAAAATACGTGGAGCACATTTTAAGTGTCAGTGCGCAATGGCCATAGACCATATTCTTCCTTTTTGACATTAGTAATAAACTTGCACCACAGATTATACACCAATGACATTTTAGTAATTTTGATTATGCATTATGGGCTTGAACATCTTCCCCCCCCTCGAAAGCTTCTTGGTTTTGAGGTTTTACTTAAAGCTAAAATTGTAGTAAATAGTGGTTATAAAGCGCACAGGTTGTGTACAGCTCTGCGAATTATCCCCTTGGTTGTATAGACATCCGCAACTCTGGTAGTTCCATCGGATCCAGGGTATAATTTATGAATTCGTGCCATACGCCATTTTAAGGGGGGTAAATGGGGCTCCTTGATTACGACCAAATCGCCTTCCTGGAAGCCCGTTTGCTTGATTCGCCACTTGTTCCTTTGTTGCAATTCGCTCAAGTACTCGCTTCTCCAGCGTTCCCAGAAGTGTTGACGCATCTTCTCCAAGAGCTGGTGTCGGTCGAGTCGGTTTAAGTTAGCATCCAATAGATTCTCTGCGGGTAATGATGTGAGCGGCTTGCCGATCAGGAAGTGCGCGGGAGTGAGAGGATCGAGATCGTTAGGGTCCGAAGAAAGAGGGGTCAATGGTCTGGAATTGAGGATCGCCTCAATTTGCGTAAATAAAGTAGTCAATTCCTCAAATGTAAGATGTTTGTCACCCAAAATACGCGTGATATGGTGCTTTGCGGATTTAACACCGGCCTCCCACAACCCGCCGAAATGTGGTGAGTATGCAGGAGAAAACATAAATTGAATTCCTTCATCGGCTGCAAAACCAGATATGTTTCCGTTGTGCAATTTTAGAAAGTTTGTAATTTCATTATTTGCGCCGACAAAGTTTGTGCCGTTATCACAATATAATTGCAAAGGTTTACCTCTGCGGGCTATAAAGCGCCGCAAACACAAAATGAATATCTCTGTAGACAGATCACTGGCTACTTCGAGGTGCAGTGCTTTAGTACTAAAACAGATGAATAGACATAAGTAGCATTTTGTGATTTTACAACCACGACCCTTACGGTCAGTAATGTAAAATGGCCCCGCGAAGTCAACACCGCTGACATGGAAAGGATGATTCGGAGTGATTCTGCTAGAGGGTAAGTTTCCCATTATGGGTTTATAGGATTTAGCTTTCATTAATTTACATGCTTTGCAATTATTTACTGTAGCTCTTGCTAATATTCTGCCTCTCAAGGGCCAAAAGTTATTCCTTAAAGTACTCAGTAAAAGTTGAGGTCCACAGTGCAAAAGTTTTATGTGGTTATGTGAAAAAAGTAATTTAGTAAAATTATGATTTGTGTCTAAAAGAAATGGATGTTTCTTTTTGTAAGGTTCATTAGAATTTTGCAATCGACCACCCACACAAAGTACGCCATCTTCACTGAGAAATGGATTAAGAGACAAGATACGAGACCTCGATGGTAACGTTTGTCTATTTTTTAATATGTTTATTTCTTTTAGAAAACATTCAGTTTGATGCTGTTTTATTAGAAAATTCATAGCCAAATTTAATTCATCAGCCCCTAATGGCCCTGTTAATTTTCCGGTTTTGTGTCTTAAATTATAGATGAATCGCATGATATAAGCAGTTGACCTGTGTAGCCTATTAAAATTCGAATATTTGTTAAAATCAATGAACTTGTGGCCATCAAGAGCTGATGTATTTTTTGTAGTGGCAGAAGTGGATTGTAATGAAGTAGTTTTTAAGTCTATATTAGGTTTTAATTTATCTGTAATTTGAAGTGTTGTAGTATTAGAATATAATGCAGCCTTAGTATGGAGTAGTTTAGATTTTTTTCTTTCAGGTAATTCTAAAACGTTTATAGTGCCTATAATTTGAGGCCATTTATCAGGTTCCTCAGATAAAAACAATGGGCCGTTCCACCATGTATTAGCAGGACCAATGGATCTAGGATTTACTCCTCTTGATGCAAGATCTGCCGGATTTTTATCTCCGGGCACATGTCTCCAAATACTAGACTTAGATAATTCTTGAATTTCACTAACGCGATTGGAAACAAATGGTTTTAGGTCATTTGAATGAGATGTTAACCAACCTAGAACCACTGTTGAGTCAGTCCAATATACAATGGAATTAACCTCACAACGAAGTGCCTTCAATACCTTGCCAGTTAATCGAGCTGAAAGTAACGCGCCACATAGTTCAAGACGAGGTATCGTCGTAGCCTTAACTGGAGCAACCTTAGTTTTCGCGCAGAGTAAGTGTACCACGACCTGACCACAATTATCAATTGATCTGAGATAGATGGCAGAAGCGTATGCTAACTGTGATGCATCTGAAAATGCATGGAGTTCTATATCCACAGGCTTACGGATGAGTGCACATCTGGGAATTTGAAGGTCTATTATAGAATTTAAATTGAATGCAAAACGTTCCCATTCCTTTTGCAATGCACTATCCACAGGATCATCCCAGTCCAGTTTCGACATCCAAAGCCTTTGTAAAATCATTTTAGGAATGATAGTACATGGACTGAGCAAACCTAGTGGGTCGAAAAGTTTGGCTGAGTTAGACAAGATGGACCGTTTTGTTGTTGGTTGATTTAAGTCCATATTGACTGAAAATTGTAGGACATCCTTAGACGGATCCCATTTTAAACCTAATACGCTTGATTGTGAAGAAGAATCAAATTTTTTAGGTTGAGAATTTTCCTCATTTTGAAAGATATGTGGAACATTAGATCGCCATTTTCTTAATGGAAGACATGCTGAATTAAGGATAGAAGTAACTGAATTGATAATTTTGCGTAAGTCATCTTCTGTTTCAGCTCCTGACAGGTAGTCATCGACGAAAAAATCCTCTTTAATTAATTTAGCTATTTGAGTATCCTTACATTCCATAGAAAGCTGCAATAAACATCTAGTACTCAGATATGGCGCTGAAGCCGTCCCGTACGTAACAGTATTTAATTGAAATATTTTTATAGGTTCTGAGGGTTCGTCACGCCATAAAATGAGCTGCAAATGCCGTTGTTTGGGATCTACCAGGATCTGGCGGTACATTTTCTCCACATCTGCTGACACTACAAGGCCGTGCTGCCTATATCGCAAGAGAATTGAAAATAGATCGTCCTGCACTACAGGTCCGACGCGTTGTATGTCGTTGAACGAAAACCCAGAAGTGGTTTTTGATGAGGCGTCAAAGACAACACGAAGCTTTGTAGTCTCACTTGCTTCTCTTATTACTCCATGATGTGGAAGATAACACCCAAAAGAAGGCCGAGGAATTTCGGACATATGACCTAGGCGCTCATATTCGTGGATAAAAGCGTGGTATTGTTGTTTAAGATTTAAATTATTTTTTAGCTTTCTTTCAAGCTGTAAAAACCGTTTTTCAGCAATAGAGTACGAGTCACCCAAACAATCTGTAGAATTCTTGAGTGGAATTTGAACACAAAATCTACCATCACCTTCTCGACGAGTAGTGGTGGTAAAAAATGTTTCCAAATAATCATTTGTGTTGTGTTCAACGTCAGCAGGTATTTCCTCGAGCTCCCAAAACTGAGTTAATTGTTGACTAATTTCCTTTGAAAAGTTACAATGAATGGTTGTATTAATTTTGTCATAGCAGCCACCTGCAGTGGGACCAGCCACAATCCATCCTAAATGAGTTTCTTGCAAGATGGGTCTTTGTGGTCCCAAAGTCACCCTGCCTGATCCTAAAATGTCCCAAAATACGTCAGCGCCCAATAACAGATCAACATCAGAAGGTTGATAAAACTGTGGATCAGCAAGCTGAGTCTGAATATAAGGTGGTATGTCTGAATCTTGAATAGATACTGTAACATTGGGCAGCTTGTCAGTAATTCGAGGTAGAACAAAACATTTAACAACTACATTGAATGCCTTATGAATTGAATGTAAATGTAAGTTACAATGTTCAGTTATGTTGAACACTGCGTTGCCTATACCAGAAACTGAATGATAACAATTAGTTTTCTTTTGAGAACCAATTTTCCTTTGAGCTCTATCACTAATAAAAGAAGATTGACTGCCACAGTCTAGCAAAGCTCTTAAAGTATAAGGTTTGCCATTGTTGATCACCTTGACTAATGCTGTAGAGAGGAGTGCTTGCCCGTTGGAGGTAGCTGACATAGACAAAGAAGTAGCAGTAGTAGGAACAGTGGAGTCAACGATAGAACCAGGTAAGTTGGTATCACTATTTTTATTTTCAGTTTTAGTAGATGATTGTAAAGAGTTGTGTTTGTGTATAAGTGTGTTATGTTTTTTGTGACAAATTCGACAGCCACCTAATCTACAGTTAGATGACTGATGACCACTACGGAAGCAATTGTTGCATAATTTTAAAGAGTTAAGTTTAGTAATTCGTTCTGTGACTGGCATGGATTTGAATACGGAACACTCATATAATCTATGGTCTTGTTTACAGATAGGACATTGTTTATTAGGAGACGACGAATCAATGGAATGGAGTGACTTCATATTGGGCAGGCTGTGACGTTTATCATGTTTGTTTTTACAGGATATCTTACTAGCATTTATAGTTTCTAAAACAGTAGCTCGCTGACGAAGAAAGGAATAAAAATCCTCTAAGGTAGGAGAATCCTTATCACTCCTGAACTCCTCCCAAGTCCTAGCAGTCACGCTGTCCAACTTCGCAGAGGCCATATATATGATGAGAGTGTCCCACTTGTGAGTGGGCTCCCCCAATGAATTTAATGCATTCAAATTGTTTGACAATATGTCAATTAAATTGTGAATACCGCTATATGATTCTTTACTTAATGGTTCAATTGAGAATAAACATTTAATATGTTCATTTACTAAAAGTCTCTTATTATCATAACGATCAGTAAGTAAATTCCAAGCTATTATGTAATTATCAGATGATACTGTAACGGAATTAATTACAGAAATGGCTGGATCCTGTAAATATGACTTTAAATAATGGAACTTATTTATGTTGTCTATATTCTCATTTTTATGAATTAATGACATATATGTATCCCTAAAAGAAAGCCATTTATTTGCATCGCCATTAAAACTAGGTATTGTTAGCGGTGGCAACTTCACATTAATACATTTGGAGTTTGTAGACGAAGATTCCAATAAATTATGTTGAGACTCGAAATATTCTAACAAAGACTGACCTTGAGCTATTAATTGAAAAAACATATTTTCAGTCTTTTCACGTTCTTCTATTTGCTTAATGGTATCTTCATCCAACATTTCAATTTGTGATTGAACCTCCTCAAAGTTGCATGAAACATCACGCATTTTATTACATCTCAAACGAAGTTCATTTATGTTTACGGCGCTTATGTCCTTACAATTACCTAAAGGTTGTAAATATTTCTCAAATAATGTTAATCGACATCTGATGTTAGATCTTTGCTTAATAAGATTCTTTAATTCAGCCATTATGCCGATGAAATTACTTATTTCAATAAGTTATAAATCTGCGCAATAATGAAATCAAACGATCAACAAAACTACACAATAATAATATAGGTAATACGTTACGTTAATCCTGAACAAAACTGGTTTTGCTGCCGGCTTGGTCGCTGCGAGATGCACACAACTCGTAGGCACGTGTTTCACTTGTTGGAAACTTAGGTATCCGCAACTGACCGTGGAATTCGGTTATGTTTCCTCTTGCTTACGACACAGAGGAACACTATGCAACACAGAACACAATTTTGTTATTTTAATACCGAAATATGAACTGATATGTTTACATGAATATTTCCTACACAACAAAACACCATATACACGGTATAATATGGTAAACTTATTATGATTTTAGTAGATATACAAGATTGAACACTTGTATTCTTATATTTTTTGAATGTGAGGGTTGATGTATTTTTTTTCCGCACGAATAGTTAAAAACTGTATTCACGCAAAATAAAGTGGATAGGATGAATTTATAGGCAAGAAAGGAAAAGCACTTCCCTCGGAATGATGGCTGCAGCTGAATGCTGGCGGTTTCCAGAAGGATCGGGTCTTCCAACAACTCGCCGGTATAGTTGATAGGCACGTGGCTCGTTGATCTCACGTCGGCAACGATCACGTCGGGGTCACCAAATGATTGCGCAGGGTCTTCTTGACGAGGACTTAGATTGACTCTCAAAATGATTTTGGCTTGATTTTGTAACTTCTATTACTATTTTTAAATTATTTAAAATAATCACCATTAAAAATACGTGGAGCACATTTTAAGTGTCAGTGCGCAATGGCCATAGACCATATTCTTCCTTTTTGACATTAGTAATAAACTTGCACCACAGATTATACACCAATGACATTTTAGTAATTTTGATTATGCATTATGGGCTTGAACACATAGTGACACATTTCAAATAAATAGTATCAAAGTAGCTAATTTTAATAGAGTTAAAACAATTACTGTGCAAAACCTTAGTAGTGTATAAGTAGGTAAATTTTGCAAACCTATTCAGTATAGGTAAATGGCCGATGAAATAAAAAAACGGCACGCAGATTTCAGAGAGACATAATTCTTTGAAAAGGTAGGTATAGTCAAAGTGCCATCTAAAGCTATTCGATAATAGTCGAAGTATTTACCAGTTAAAGAATCCATGAAGACTTCACTTTTACAATAGGTACTAGATAACCTATTAAATCATGAAACAATTTAGCTCCATATTTGTCAAAGTTAAGCCTGAACACACTCGAATAAAACAAATAAACAATCGAATCGCGTACTCCTTTAGAGTCAATAAAAGAGTGTTGTTCGCGAATTTTATCGAGAAATAACTCAGATTATACGCTGTGACAGCTATTATATCGAAAGTTTTAACGTATTCTATAAATATTGCGCCAAACACAAAATAATCTGGCGTCGGCACAGTTCGTGTATCGGGCGCATAATTCCTTGCGTTCCGATTGAGTTATTTATTTGGTATTTCACAACTTACGAACAGTTTATAGTTAGTTTACTGGCGGTAATTTCGACGTTTTTAAATTATCGGCCAAAAATTGCCAGGAAATTATTTGCGAATGATTTATAATGATATCGACATGGAAGCGAGGAATGCAAAATGGCATCGGATTATTGTTTGTATGATTTTTTATAGGCTCATTAGTGGTTCGTTCTGGGAACGGGTTATTGGATAATTGGATAATCATTTTGTTTTCGTGAGCTCGTCGACTTTATTATTTCGTGAAGCTTATGACGTTAACGCATTGATTTATATTAATTAACCACTTATTTTATCATAGTAATAATTGAAATTGAATAATTGAAAAATAAGAGAAATTTTAATGTTGGAATCATATTTAAGTACTTAATTAATATTTTATTAAATTATTTTGCAACGGGTCTATGTCACTTATTATATCTTAAGGTATATAAAATACTTTATCTATTTGCCCAACGTTTCGATCGAATTACACCGACCAATATTATAATACGTGAAGAGAAGAACCGTTACGTAATAATTTAATACGTCTACAAATCGCGAAAGTTTAAAAGACATAATAATATTTTATTATGAGAAAAATAATTGCTAATGAAAAAATTCCAATATACCTGGCGGCCAAGTCTGTTAACACAATCGTAAGCCGATGGTCTCATTCGACAGCTGTGATTGGCTTACTACGTCAGTCACGCCATATTGCCGGCCTATGATTGGTCCATCAGTCTGCTATCGACGTGTGTAAATTAGCCGAATGGACTTCGACCAGCAAGAGCAGAAAGATTCAAAATAAACTATTTCAAATCATCTGTCTTGCGTCATGCTTGGTAACAATGCCTTTGTCTTGTGAAAATATTAATGAAACCCTCAAGCAGTGAAGCCTAATGGCAAACTGTATTATAACACCAGAGTGAAATATTTAACAATGTTTTACTCAACACGTAAATTTTAACCCCAACGATGCGCATTTGTCTCTTATTTCACTTTAAACGTCACTGACCTCAGGAGCCAGTTGAAAACAATAACTTGCTCACTCCTAAAACTACAAACTCTATACAAAACAGTGCAAACACAACAAAATAAAGAGTTCAACTCACTTTCGAAGCACATTTCGAGGCGGCGGAAGAACTTAAAAGCTCGTGAAGGGTTAGCGAAAAATTATTTGGAAAATCACGGCTTACGGACGCTCTTGACAAATCGCTTGTGGTTAAAACAGGGCTGTCAAAAGTATGTTTTATGAATCATGATTATTGTACAGTCAACCAAAACTTTTATCTGTCAGCTTACGGTTGAGGATCATTTGAACGTCATGAAACAACGAGGTCGATATTCCTTTGAAATAGTATATTATTACAGTGACTATTGTTCTCTTTATCATGTATTATACATATTCATGCCATGCCATGTTCCAAGTTTGAATTATCACAACCAACAACAACTGACTTCCTTTTATAAGCATTATTTCCTCCGTTAGAAAAGTCAACCTTCGTTACCTTATAAAAGGGAAGTATTTCATTTAGAGGTTGTTAAAGTGTCTAAAGTATTAGTTTTCGATTAATGTTCACTTGTTATTTTAATGTGAAAATAAAAAGCTTTACTTATTTATGGTTAAGAAAGTCACCTTGCACAAACCTTGCAATTTTTACAGTATCAGTTAAGACTTTTAGGCCTATTAAGGCTTGTGTAAAAGCACCTTAGGTATTAACCTAAGATACTTTTACACAGACTATTGTTTTTTTATTGGCAAATAGTTTATTTTATATTGGTATTTTTTTATTACAAGTCGAAGGGATAATTTTTTGTTTAAAGAATAATACACTCTGCCATTTTAACACACGTTATATTCAGAGAAAAAAATTGGTAGAAGATTCAAAATATTTGTTTTAGAGATTAAGGTTTTTGGCAACCCTACCTTTCTCTTACAGCCGCCTATTTGTCTGGTTTACGTAGGTTAAAAACCGACGCCTGTAATACCCGCTGTGTCCCGTACTGTGTTCGTACACAAATAAATTTCATTGTCTTACCCTCGATTAATTAGTAGTGTCCATCGTGAACCACTGTTTATTGTTCATATTTTATTTAAAATTCAGCTTTTCCGGGCTTATATGTGTCAGTGGAATAACGAAATATTTTTCAAAATATACGTAAAATATAATTAGAGTCTTACGCTTTTAGCCTGCTATAGAGGCTGTTTGATATTTCTTTAAAAATAGCTGTGGTTTTCTGTGGTGATATGAGTACGACGTATAGTACATTTTTAGTTTTAATTAATTGTACACAGTTTTAATAGTTATTTCTTACTAAATTAATTTAATAAGTTATTTAATGGTTCTTAAATTTAGTAAGTTAATGAATGTATCTTGTAAAAACATGGTCTTCATCTCTTAATATGTAATTAATCCAGATTTTAGTCTCAACCTGTCACTTTACATAATGTTTAAAACTATATAGCGGGAATTCGGTATTAGGTATTTACCTTCTATGGTGCGTCAATGGTGCAGCGGGATTATTACAGGATACCTTCCCAAATCTTGTTCATCGCATAAAGTAAAAACGGTACAACAATAAATTTATAATATCACATCATATCTATTACAATTAAACGTACCTAAAACCGTAATAAATAAACGCAAATAACCACAAAGATAACATTACAATAAAAAACGCAAATTTATTAAAATCGCGATCGAATCTAAACGAGAGCGCTATGTGATCGTTAGCCCTATTGACGGATAGCGCGACAAAAAATCGCAAAATCGCAACTAACATAGATCGTAGAGATTTATGCGTCGTATAACGATTTATTAGTCGGCACACTCATGAATTTGACGCGTCGCTTGTTTTTGTCTCGATATAACGTATGGTTGTGACGTCATGAACGAAATACGACCTCGCCAACCATCGACATTTTATTGCTTAAAATAAATAAAATTGCATCAATGAAATCTGTTTTCGATGTTACGGATGATACTTTTTTTTTGTTTGGGATTTTGTATAGGTTAATTTTACATATATATACATAAAGATCACTCCTCTTTCCCAACACAGAGCTAGGCAGAGACCATTTTCTTCCACTTGCTACGATTCTGACATACATCTTTGGCTTCTTCAACATTCATCAGTCTTTTCATGCATTCTCACCGGATGAGGCTACTCCTGATCTGTCTCTTCTTTAGAACGTCACCTATTTGGTCATGGTACGTTTTTCTAGGTCTTCCCCTTCCAACGTTTCCTTTCACATTCATCTCATATATTTGTTTTGTACTCTTCCTTCATTCATTCTCCCGACATGTCCAAACCAGCTTAACATTCCTTTCTCTATTATAGGTTAATTTTGGTTAAATGATATTACCTACATGTATTTTAAACAGAAGATGTATTACTCGCTCATACAAAATTATCTATATTTCCAACTCCTCTATTTACTTCTGGTTCATTTCATTGCTGTTTTTTTAGCGTGGGACTTGGAGAATATTAAGTATAGATACAGACCCTTTACGTATTATTTTATAATATTCATTAAAATAAAATATATGTGGATTGCAACAGGCTGAGATGACGACCTCATGTGAACTAGTTGTATAACGTGAATTATAATTAAAATGTTTTTAATAATGTGTAATGTTGTTCCAATGGTGGTACTTGAAAATTGTGAAAACTATAAAGCTACAAAAAAATACAATACAGCTTATAAACTCTGCTTATCCCTACTTGGAAATAAGGCGTGATAATATTTTATAATAATATGTAATGGCTACCCTAAAAATGGTTTCTATCCGGACATAATTTGAGTTATCCAACACGAGTCAGCTTTCTTACATTTCATATATTCAGTGCTGTTTTACTGCCAGTAGTCTGAGCTTGTAAAATATAAGGTTCGGTGCACATTATTACAAAAATATTCTCCTTTTTACATAATCTAGTTTATTCTTATAGCTTAACACTTTCGTTTGGTTTACTATCTAATTTTTAGAAGGTTATTTATACTTAGCGTCGTTATGTACTTGCTAAAGCTCATGAAATCCATAGTATTCGAAGTCATTATTGACCAGTCTATTGGTTATCTTGCTATCAGTTCCAAGGCCTGCCGCGGCGTCCCTTTTTTGTCGCATGGAACCATGAAGTGTTTAATTTTGACCCACAGTTCTCCAGACATGCGATAGATGTCACTAATAAATGCAGTTATTAATAAAACAAACTATACCGACATCGACAGTCCATTGCTAGCGCTAGTATTTTTTAAATTTATTGATCGCGTTGCTTTCTCTCTGATAGGATCTCTATACAGATTACTTTTGTCTCCCGCTTTGCTATGGAGGAAAGTGGATAATTTCCTTCCTCCATTTACTTGTGATTAATTTAGTTGAGGGTTCCAATGCAGTTGGTTAAGCAATCGCTTGGACTCCCGAGTATCAAAACGTGGTGTTCACAAGGGTCACCGCTGTTAGGCCTGGCTCACAGGAATTGCAGTGGCGAGCATAAGGTACGATTCAGACCAACCGGCTCGCGTCGCGCCGCATCGGAACGGAGCCGTCCGCGTGCCGCGGCAGCCGACAGCGTCCGCTGGAATCCGTACGCACTGCAAGCGCCCAGAAGTGCCGCTCTCTTTGCGCCGCGTAGACGTAAAGTGAAATATTATTTAAAATATCGCTTGAAGAACACAACTTGAATGATTCGCTAGCTGTTGCTGCACCGTAATCTCCGTACGACACACGGCCGACCGGCTCCGAGCGGACCCGACGGCAGCCGGTCGGAGCCGGTCGGAGCCGGTCGGAGCCGGTCGGAGCCGGTCGGAGCCGGTCGGAGCCGGTCGGCCGTCGCGCGTCGCGGGGTGCCGACGGAGGTAACTATGCGTAAGTTGCATGCAAATATGAACTGTAATTACTGTTGATACATTTCAATGTTCTTTAACGCATTGTAAAATGCCGCCCGGCGCGGGCCGATGCGAGCCGGTTGGTCTGAATCGTACCTAAGGGTGGGATTGTCCCATGAGCTCCTCGCTAGACAAGCCTCACTCACATTTCTTCCCATCCTCCTAATACCAAAAATCTTCAACAAAAAAAGGCATCTAAAATTTCTGTCCGTACCCGCATCACCTTACCAAAACCGCACAATAATTCGTTGGTAAAGGCGTCCACACCCAAGTTCTCTCGTTTTACAGCCCGCCAATAAATCCACCGCGTCGCAGATACCGTTCCTCTAATAATTCAAATGATCCGTTCAGCAGTGGTAAGGACATATTAAATGGGCCGAATTCATACTATCTATGCTACGTTATTATGAATTAGGAATGAAACCGTTCGGTGTTTTGTCATTCAATCTATAGAATGGTTAATTGAACTGCCATATAACACTATTAATTAATAGAAGGAATAATTGTTAATGTATGGCAAACTAATTATAACTATTTGTCTAAGTAACTATTTATTTAAAAGAGTGGCGTGAGTTTCTTGCCGTTCTTCTCATAGCTCCACCCCGTCGGCAAACTGATCGTAGGCAAATTTGCTGATACTATTTTTCGGATAACCTGTTACATTCTTAACTTGTGACTTTCAACGTGATTTCATTTCATTTACGTCATTTATTTTTAGAAATAGCCAGTTTGATCGAAACGTCGACGTAGACCCGTTATATTAATATAATTAATTAACAAGGCGTTCATAGATTATAGTAACCTCTTACGATCAGACTTACTTATGCTACTAGTCACGAGTTTTAAAATTGCATTTGGTTTTTTTTAATAAAATATGTGAAAATATATGCCCTCGGCAATGGGACATCTATGGGTAGAAAAATGATGATGATATTGTGAGATATTAAAATAATAACTTATAATTTCTAAACAGCTGACCTAATTATGAATCTAATGGGTCCATTCAAATAAATAAATAAAACTTTAAAATTTCGAACGTCTGACTACTATGTTCCGTCAATATGACGACGACAATAATGTCACTACCCCATCTTATCCCATGGGTTTCGTAAAAGGTGACTAAGGGAGTAGATAACCTTAAGCAGACAAGAGTACTGCAAAAAAAGGAAAATTCGAAACAAACCCTTTACCAACCCGTCTGGCCACCGTGGTATACTAGGCTAAATTCTCTCCACATCTTTGGAGGAGAGCTGTGCCCAACAGTGGGCCTTTTATGGGTTGAAATGATGATGATGATGACAACTATGTACATATATTGAAATTGTGAGTGACGAGCCTATGATAGAATTTTTTCCTTCCTTTCACTCTAAATAACCTGAAAATTATTATACTGTTATAATTTGACGTATATAATACCACAACCAACATATTACACAAGTATGTACTTACCCATAAAACCATCCAATTTGGTATGAAATACGTAACTTGATGTTATAACTTTGAACATAATCCTGTAGTTTTCGAAGGGTTTAATGCTATCTTGTTAAATTCCCCGCTCGTGTCTTGAAAAGCTATTCATGTAGTACAATTTATCAATTACTAGATTTGATTAATTGTTTCAATTTCTGTCAGAAACTTTGATAGTAACAAGATGTTCTAATGAGGCCGTTTTGAATTGATATGCTGATGAATAATTTAGGATTATGTTTAGGTATTAAGTTTCAGGGATTTGTCTTGTAATTAATACAATATGGAGTGTAATGAATTACTTATATCGAAGAGATGCTTTGGGATTACAATGGCGGTACTGGAATGAGATGTTTCCAGTATCATTTAAAGGAATTATTTGGTGGTTTTCTTTTTATTTTTATTTTTACCCGACTGTCAAGACGGGCGTATCTTGTATGTTTGTAAATTTCTTTATTCCCACGAATCTTCCAAACGGCTGGATGGATTTTGACAATTAGGGTATCGTTAGATTCATCTAGAAAACCCAAGTGTCCTTAGATAGGTTTTAAGAACAAAAAGACTTAAACGGCGGGCTTTTGACGCCAAGTTGTAAGTAGTTCTATTTTTTTTTAACCAAACCTATTGAGTAGAGTATCAAAATAAAGGGAATCAAATGGAGATTACAAATATATACATATGTTATGTATTTAAATTTAAACAGGTATAATAATATTACAATAATTTTACGGTATTTTTAGTGCGTTGCTATCTGTTTATTTTTTGCAGTCGGGTTATTAAATTTTTTTAATTATATTTACTGTTTTATTTATTCAATAATATAAACACAAAATACAATATTTCACTTTAACATAGCATTACGGAAAACCACAGACGTTTGTAATTAATGCTATAAATGCAGTCTACATCAACAAATATTATAATAGTTAAGTTTACATATCACAACAACATATAAATATGACATAAATTACTCAATACTCAATCATTTATTGCTTCCATAATGGTAGGTATAATCTAAGTTACAATTTTGGACCCTGTCGGGCACAGCACAATAATAATTTTAGGAATCTTTATTATATCTAAGAAGTGTAATTTTAGTTTTTTTTTAATTAAAGGCATTTTTTAAAAAACTGTGTTTTAAAATAATTGTTTCTATGTAGTATTTTTAAGTTTAACTGTTACCGTGGCGGGGCTGTTAAGGTTCGTCTCACCACCAACACCACCGTGCCGGGGCCTAGTCACGTGGCTTCGATTCCCACACGAAACAAATATTTGTGTAATCATCAAGTCTCGAGTCTGGGTGTAAATATTGTCCGTTAATTGTGTGTTGGAAAGTCCCCCGCAAAACAACGATGATTGTTGCTTTGTGGAAAAGTAGTAGTAGCAATTTTGTTATAAGTATATTATCATCATTTCAACCCATAAACGTCCCACTGCTGGGCAAGGGTCTCCTCCAAAGAATGTGGAGGAAATTGGGCCTACTATACCACGTTGGCCAGACGGGTTGGTGTAGGGTTTGTTTAGAATTTTCCTTTTCTTGCAGTGCTCTTGTTTGCATAAGATGTCCCTTAGTCGCTTTTTACGACACCCATGGGCTGAGATGGGGTAGTGATATTATGTATTCTTAATCCGTCACTACACGGAAGTATATTATATGTAAAGAAAATAAAATCTTAATAAACTGTGTTTCTTTGTCTTCAGGCCAAAAAGTGGCTCAATGCTGCTATACAGCCGCAAGAAGGTACGCTACCGACGCGACGGTTACTGTTGGAAGAAGAGGAAAGACGGAAAGACCACTAGAGAAGACCATATGAAGCTCAAAGTCCAGGGCACCGAGGTTAGTCTATCACTCAAATATTATCGTTATTAGATACTCTGATGTTGGTGTTTTGAAGCCATTTAATTTTAAAAATAATATGTGTCTTAGGAAAAAAAATATGGAAGGAAGCGGTTATATTAAAAAAAAAAACATTTCTGAGCATATAAAAATGCGTTTGTGAAACCGCTGTTGATCTCTTTTTTGAAAACATTATAGTTTAATTTACCTACTCAATAATAAATTTATAAATCCGTTAAAAAATCCTTTATTCAAAACAATCTCAACATAATTTAACAATCAAAATATGCAGCAGTAACACAAAAACTACAGTCAAAAGCATAATAAAAAAAGCTTTCAAGAAATGATTTCACCGCAAGAAAGGTCTCGCCAGCAGACAGACAGCATGAGCGATGGTTAAAAGGGAAATTAAAGAAAGCTAAATTGCGGTTCTCTTGTGAATGGTATTTGGAAACTAGATACCGAATGTTCGGGTATTTCAGACAGACATTGAAGAGAAGGCTTGGAATAGAGAACGGAATCATGTTAAAGTAGGTTAGCCAAAAAGAGCATGCCGCTCGAAAATCGATTCGGAATTCATTAAGACTAGTGACAAAATTGGTGCTTATAGCTCTCACGTCTTTTTAGAATTTAGGTAATGACAGCAACGTAGTTGTTTTTCAAGTTATTTTTCCATAATTTCTCTTTTCAAACAATTTACTAAACAAGTTATATACCTACTACTTAAATAACTTTTTTGTAAATATACATATACGTATTATAGATACATTAGACCAAGAAACAGAACAAATAATTGTACTCATCACACAAAGATTTGTCCTAGGTGGGAATCGAATCCACGACCTCTTTCTCAGCAGTCAGGGTCACTAACCACGGAGATGGACTTTATTATGATATATGATACAAAAAAACCAATAACGTTATGTTTGACCCAAATTGAACCCAAAACCTCTTATAAAATAGTCTTAAAAACTTTTGCTATGAAGTATTAAAAATACAGATTAGTACGAGTATTTATAAATCGAATACATACACAAGACTGAAGTTGTGAATTCGATTAATTCTGATTTTCAATATCGATTACTTTGAAATCGAAAGCTGAACTATTTGCAAATATAGTATCATGTTGAAGCGAAGCGAGCGAGAATTTATATTACCTCGTACGTAAACTGATTCGTGAAGTTCAATCCAATAATAGTTGATCGGAGAATATCTGTTGCAATATGTGTGTGAATATCGAGATGTTTTACTTCTAAATATTGTGTAGAGAATTTCAGTTCAAGTTACGTTCAATCTATCAATACTACATTATCGTACATATTAAGGTCCGATGATAGGTATAATATAACAGTATTAAGCCTTTTTCCCCAAAAGGGTAGGCATACCTGCATCACACACAAATTTGTATGTATCATTGATAACTAGGGACAATTATTTCCAAACGTGCGTGCTATGAATTTCATAATGTTTTTTAAGTCCAACCAAATCAAAAAAGAGCTAGATATAATATGTTAGTTTATGTTACTGTTACGGTCAGCCTACTTCATCCCACTGCTGGCCAAAGCTGACCAATAAAACTGAAGACATAAGAACATAGCATTTATTCTAATACGTGGGTTGTATTGTGAACATAATATTAAACTGTCTGATGTCGCGCGGGAGTTCACTTCCATCGTTCTTTATTTGGCCACTGCTCAGCTCCTATTGACTGTGGCTTGATTTTATATAGTCATATTTTTATGTCAGTCAATGGCTGTTATAAAACAACATATTTCTGAATTAATTGGTTAGGTCTGAAAATTAAACAATATTGTTATATAAGTATATTGTAAGTGATTTATAAATAATATGTATATTGACAGTGTATCTGTATGTCAATAAGAAATTGTAAAGAAATATACTGACAACAATAATATGCTTAATGAAAGTACAAAATAAAATCGACTATTACATATAACATGTACCATGCAAGTTGTGTGCTTTAATTGGTCAGTGCAAGTTGTAACAAGCAACTGTGTGTAACAGGTTAATGTAACGATACCCGTGGGCTATGAACTTTACCTATACCAACACACTGGGAATTTCGGCAATTAGAACATGCAACTAGCAACTATTGTACGGAAGGGAACTTTCAAACGGTTCGGTCATAAAACATTTTATAAAACTGGGAAGAACAAATATAAAATACTATAAGACGTGCGTGACGTATAAGCGATGGTGGCTGAATGGATAAGAGACCGGCGTGTTAAACACGCGGTCCGTGTTCGATTCCGACCAGCAGTACCAATGTGGATTTCACTTTGTGGAATTTATATGTACTAGTCATGTGAGTTACCATCTGCTAACGGTGAAGGAAAACATCGTGAGGAAACCCACATATTCTAGAAGAAATTTTATGGGTATGTCTGATCCACCAATCCGCACTAGGCCAGCGTGTGTGGATTATGGCCTAAACCCTCTCAGCTCTCTAGATAGAAGAGAGGAGACCCGAGCCCAACAGTGGGACATTAATGGGTTGCTGATGAATGATAAGACGTGCGGGGTTTTGCTCCTGTCGTTCTCTACTTGGCCATTGCTCAGATCCTATTGGCCGTAGTGTGATGTTATATGGCCTATAACCTTCCTTAATAAATGGGCTATCCAACACTTAAATAATTTTTCAAATCGGGTATAGTAGTTACCGAGATCCTAGCGTTCAACTAAACAAATCAACTGGACAGCTTCATAATATTAGTATAGATTTCATGAGGACGTAAACCCAAAAGGCAGATAGTATTTTCTTTAAGATTTTCTGGGATATTTCCCAGGATATTTCTTGTTTGCCACATAAGTTCTGTTGTAGATATTTCTACAACAGAACTTATGTGGCAAACAAGAACTGGCATAAAAAATTGATAACCTAATGAACTGAATCGATAACGATAGCTTAACCTATTAAAAACGATGTATTGTTTTACTTTGGAATTTGTTTTTTGTCTGATGTCTGAAGTTAGATTTTCAACAATTTCTAGATCATACGAAGATGCCAATCATGTGCCACTAGCCAAAATTTCGAATCCAGCTATGTATTGTGTTCAAGACACAATTCCCCACTAATCTGTTTTGGTAAAGAAAAACGGTATTTAACTGCATCTAAAGTTCAAAGAATAATACATCTTGCTTTAAATTCTTGTGTAACTAGTTTAATGTATATATATGCGTCATTCTTTCTTAGTAAGGCAGTATTTCTGTCAGTACCTTATCTTAGTCTACTACCGCCTACTTTATTCATTAGCAATATGTATTATATATATTTCAAATACGCCCTAATTTAATATAGCAATATTTAAAGCTATGATGGTAGATATTATCTACCATCATAGCTTTAAATATTTGGCCTTCTAGAAACTGGAAAGATCCTCTTTGAATTCGTCGTTTTAGTGAACAATGGAAACTGGTTCGAATGACGAATTCAAAAAGGGTCTTTCCCGATTCACACCGTGGGTTGAACAGCTATAGTACAAGTAGCAGATGTCTCTGTGTAAGAACATAATACAAAACGAAAGGTGTTAGCGCCTGGTGGCGATTGTTCATGATAAAAGGAAATAAACAAACGAGCCGAGTCACGATCCTTAGTAGAACAACAAAAAAGAAGAAACGAGATTAATGGAAACCATAACTTCTATAGAATTTTAGAACAGGTAGGTAACCGTCTGAATTATTCCTCAAGTAAATATTGCACTGTCTTGATAAGTCATCAGTTTCTAATAAAGATTTTTATGTACCACTAGGAGCGCACCTGGCTTAGTAAAAAAACCCTAGGTGTAAATCCAGGGTGTCAGCTACCTCCATATCAAATTTCATCAAAATTGGTCGAGAAATTTGAACGTGAAGGAATAACAAACACATACATTCACAAACTTTCACCTTTTTAATATAGTGTAATTTACTCTCAATAACGTTTATAAAAAAAAAGAGTAGCATTAAATAACAGTTTGTAAATATGCAATGAATACTGCTAATGCAGCTTGGCGATCATAAATATTGTAAATAAATATATTTATAGTTAATCAATATTTGAAAAGTCTCTCTAATCTCATCATCATCATCATCATATCAGCCCAACGACGTCTACTGCTGAACATAGGCCTCACCTAATTTACGCCACTGCGAACGGTCCTGTGCCGCCTGCAACCAACGGCCGCCCGCCACCCTGACCAGGTCGTCGGTCCCTCTGGTGGGGGGCCGTCCCACGCTGCGCCTTTAATAGACAAGAAGTACGCTAAAGTAAGAGCGGGCTGTCCCGAATAGGGTAATTTGTGAAGTTACGCACTGTTTTCTCGTCCACAATACCCCAGTGTTTGAAGACAAAGGTCTTCAACCAATGTGTGTTGCCAGTGATGACTTACGGAACTGAGACGTGGCCGCTAACTATTGGCCTTATTAGAAAGCTTACTGTCGCCCAGTGAGCCATGGAAAGAGCTATGCTCGGAGTTTCCCTGCCTGATCGAATCAGAAATGAGGAGATCCGCAGGAGAACTAAAGTTGACGACATAGCTCACCGAATCGCATCGCTAAAGTGGCAGTGGGCAGGGCACATAGCTCGTAGAACTGATGGCCGATGGGGGAAAAAGGTTCTCTCTAATCTAAAAACGTTCAATTCAATAAAGAATTTTTCTGTAACTGCATACATTTTGATTTTATCCAACTACATAAGTAGTGACTTAAAGAATTGGCAAAGCAATTACTTCCACAAAATTTTGTAATTTTGAAGAGAATATACCTAAGTTCAAGTTATATAAGAGCCGAGGTGTTTCTGTTATTCATACGCCAACCTTGACGGGTGAAAAATGAATATAGTTAAGTAATTACAGCACGGTTTCGTGAGCCGCCCTCAATCGCCTTTGAATGTTTCAACTTTTTGTCGGATTATTTTGGTTTGTGGGGAGTTTTCAATTAAGGTAAACATAGCGTTGCTAGAATTGGCACGGGCACTGGTGTTGAAGCGTGATTTAAGGATCACATTGACGTCAGTTAGTTGCTGAAAGTTTGGCAAAAATATACAAACTTTTGTTGTATCATTGATGTGAATGACAACTGGTACCCACTGAGATTGTCAATAAAATTGTCACATACAGCTCTTAGCAAGCAATAAGTTGTTTCAAAAGGTAGAGAGAGATCTGCTCTCCAAGACAAGTGGAAAATTCGTTGATTCCATTTGAAATATTTACATGTACTACAATACATTTGGACACTTTCTGACATAAGCTACATAACAGACACTTGATCAATATATTAATCTGTCATGTCATTAGAATAGATTGCCATTTGTCTAAAGTGGCTGATACAACCTACAGGATTCCACTAGATGGAAGCCGCGTTGACAGGTCTCACTGAAATATTTTGGGGACGCTTATGTCCAGCAGTGGACGTCCTACGGCTGATATAGTAATGATAATCAAAGCCTTGAAAGCATTGGACGAACATTTTGCTGCCTTACTTACCTATACTTTTATTCTATACTAATAATATATTAATACTAGAAGTCGCGCGGGGCTTCACTCCCGTAGTTCTTTATTTGTCCACTGCTCAGTTCTTATTAGCCGTAGCGTAATGTTATATAGCTTATAACCTTCCTTGATAAATGAGCTAACCAATACTAAAAAAATTTTTCAAATCGGACCAGTAGTTCCTGAGAGCCTAGCGTTTAACCAAGCAAAGAAAGAAACTCTACAGCTTTATAATGTAAGTATAGATTAATCGCTAATCTCAGAAACTACTAGCCCGAATTGAAAAAATATTTTAGTGTTAGATAGCTCATTTATCAAGGATATAGATTAAAGCCTACATAATATCACGCTACGACTAATAGAAGATCAGTAGTGGCCAAACAAAGTACGACAGAAGTCAAGCCCCGAGTATCAACTAGCTGTTAAATATAAACGTAGTTTCAAGCTAATGTGTCCATACCCTATTCAAAAGGTATAGTCCAAACCGCGCGACCAAAAATTCAGCGACCACAATATAACGAGAACGGAAGCGGTATCTATAAATCCGATGCATTGCCATCGGCTTGATGAATAAGTGAATGGATCTGAAGCAATTAAACCTGAACAAGGGCCCATCGCTAATTGCTACCGAACACAGCTTGTTGTAGAATTTGTTTTTTAAATTGAGAATTGTGATTGCTGTTTTATTGTAGTGGATATATCCGGAGATATATCCATTTGTGCTCGGCATTATGCTGAAATGGTGCCTATTTGGTACAGATACGAGATTGTTGTTTGTTTTGTATCTGTTCTATCTATATATTTGTTATTTCGTATGTCTTGTACCAATAAATGTTTTCTATTTCTATTCTATTTCTAGATATGTTAGTTGTAACTTCAATAGTGTGACGTAATTGTTGATGAAAATGAATGATTTGTTGTTGATATTGTTGCGTTTTGTGGACTGGTGTTTAGTGACAATTAATTTACTGATTTTTTCTGAATTTATCCGTGTAGTGACGGATTAAGAATACATAATATCACTAGTCACTACCCCATCTCAACCCATGAGTGTCGTAAAAGGCGACTAAGGGAGTAACCTTATGCGCACAAGAGCACTGCAAGAAAAGGAAAATTTGAAACAAACCCTAAACCAACCCAGCCAGCGCGTTATATTAGGCTAAATTCCCTCCACATTCTTTGGAGGAGACCCGTGCCCAGCAGTGGGACGTTTGTGGGTTGAAATGATGATGATGATAAATTTAATAGTGGCAATTAATAGTGTACAGCAACAAAATTATTACATTCACACAGCGCCATCTAGTCACAAATAAGCAATTATATTTGCTTGTGTTATGGTACTAAACAACTGGTATACTACACAACATGTTTTTGACAACGATATATAAATATTATATATAACTTATTCTTTTTTTTCCACTTAATATATTTTCAAACTCCACTTACTTTGATAATCTACATCACGTGATTGACGGGTAGAAAATGCCTGTAGCATTAAGTCCGCCATTGTACGTATGTGCATTAAGTTTTAAATAAATAAATCGTCTAAATTGAGTGTCGAGGTTCCGCATACGCCCTTTAATTTTTTTTAAATATTCTACTTCATTCACACAGCGCCATCTAGTCCCAAAGTAAGCAATTATATTTGCTTGTGTTATGGGTACTAAACAACTGATATTATTATACTACTTAAATACATTTTTTTTTGTAAATACATACATATTATAGATAAATTACACCCAGACACAGAACAAATCTTTATGCTCATCACACAAAGGTTTGTCCGGGGTGGGGATCGAACACTAACCACTAGACCAACAGGCCAGTCAAACCCTTTGAACCTTTAGTTCAATTTCCTTTGCTGCACCAATGAATCGTTTACCAATACACAAAAAAATTAAAACTCCTCAATTTTGTAGGCATATTAATTATATAATTGGCGGACCTATTCACCTAATGTACTCAAATAGACGCTTTGTACCCCCGGGAAATCATTGTGTGAGTACATGGAGACCACTGAGCTATAACGGACACGATATTAACACATTAAAATAGTTTAGTAATTGAGATATTGATCTGCCGCGTGACTGTGTACATAGTTGTACGTCATCGTGTAACGGGTGGGTAGCTAGTGGGGATATTTCGATTTAATTTACTCGGCATATAATAAACAAACAAGGAAGCGATGGTGGCTGAATGGATAAGGGATGCGTGTAAATCACGCGGTCCGAGTTCGATCCCAACCGACAGTAGCAGTGGATTCCACTTTGTGGAATTTATATGTACTAGTCAAGTGACTTACCATCTGTTGACGGTGAAGGAAAACATCGTGAAAAAACCCACATACCCTAGAAAAAATGCTACGAGTATGAGTATGTCTGATAACCCACACTAGGCCAGTGTGAGTAGATTATGGCCTAAATCCTCTCAGCTCTCTAGTTATAGGAGATGAGACCCGAGCCCAGCAGGGGGACTTAATGGGTTGCTGATGATAATAAACATAGTCCGTGTAGTGACGGATTATGAATACATAATGTCAATATCCCATCTCAACTCGTGGGTGTCGTAAAAGGCGACTAGGGAACCTTATGCAGATAAGAGCACTGCGAGAAAAGGAAAATTGGAAACAAACTCTATACTAACCCGTCTGCCCAGCGTGCTATAGTAGGCTAAATTCCCTCCATATTCTTTGGAGACCCGCGCAGTGGGACATTTTTGGGTTTAAACAATGATTAGAAATCATGGTGTTATTTTTTTATCCATACAGTTTTATACGTGATCATTTATATGACACAAAAAATATTTTTATACTCTGTTGAAGTGGAAAATACGTATCAAAATTTCAAAATTCCTACTGTTTAGCTTTTCCTTAATACTGTACAGATTAGCCAAAAAACAACAATATGTATTTACTCAAGCTCTTGACACAACCACTATACGACTATGGTAGCTGTATAATCGTCAGGTAAACCACTACAAAGCTCTTATTCATACCATAAGCGAGTTACAGTGTGGCAAGTAACTTATCTAATGTTCGTTACAATATAATCTTCAAAGAGTAAACTCGTCGGTCCCAGGTACACTTTACACTGGCCTAGTGCTTTTTGCCCATAAACAAGTGACAGTCTTGCGTGCTTGCTTTATGTGTGGCGCAAGTTATGAGGGGAGCGATTATGATGTTTTGTGTGGTACAAGAAAATTATATTTATTTGATACGTAAAATATTTTTATGTTGAGTTATATTTATTAGTGTCTATTAGTTCATTACAATTATGTTTATGACATGAAATAATAGTGCTTACTTGTGGCATAAGTTAAAATGTATTACTATATGATCGAAAACCAAAATATGATTGTCACAGGGATCGCACAAAAATGTTATAAAGGATGGTTCGTTCAGAATAAATTAAATATTTTTTTTGGAAAACAAAAAAAAAAACAATGCTCGACTAATTTCAAAGACATTTGAAAGTTATTTCAAAGGTATCTTTGAATGATGATGATGACGAGATGATGATTATCATCCGTCGGTCGAATGGGTCGGTGGGGGGCGTCCTATGCTGTACTTTCCAATACGAGGCCACCACGTAAAGAAAAGCGCTGCGTAGGACGCAATTACATTAAAATGCATTTTCAATTTACATTCAATACAGTAGTAAATCGATATTTTTGTGACATAATTTACGTGTAAAGTACATGTATGGAATGTATAACCTTTAGATACATGAAAATCATCATACTCAAAGTATGGAAATAAATTTTAAAATATTTTTTTTTTTTTTATAGAAAAATGCAATAATTTAAAGTTTTGTCAACAATATTCAAAGAAAATAAAACTTATTAACTCAGCCCTGTCTTTCAAACTCAATAACAATAACAAGCGAACTTTACAAGGCCTTTCTTTAATGACTTGCACCACACAAAGTTGGCACGAGTCCAGCCTTGTTGTGGGCTACAAAACATTGTGTGCCGGCTCTAGATATCATTGCGAGAATAAGTCCAGTTTAGGCGTGAATTAGTGTTTATTGGGTTTTAAAAGCGTTCACCAAAGGTCCCAGGTTATATGCTAATGAGGCCACTACAAATATATGGACAGAAGGAAATGGTTTAATGAGCCAAGGTAATAATTAATTGCACTTTGTTTTCTGCTCAGTTACCTTCTTTATGTGTGGTAATAATGGGTAAAAATACAACATCACAATATCATTAGGGGCTACAAACAAACAATCACAATAACCTATTTCTTAACAGCAACACCTGCAATAAGAAACAATCCCTGTATCGCGAGACTTTGCAAACTTATAATTAACCGACACAAAGTAATATCACAGAAATACTTTTCTCGTGTGGGAATCGAACCCACGTCACTCGGCACGGTGATGTTAGTGATGAGGTGACAACCTTAACCGCTTCACTACTGTCTTCTTCTTCTACTTATGATAATAAATATGGGCTTGAGCCCTACTGTTGGAATTTGTCAAGTCGCCTAGAAGGCTTCCAACGTGACTTAACGATTATCACATTAAGTGAAAACCGGGACCAACGGCTTTACGTGCCTTCCGAAGCACAGAGACGCTCGAGAATGAAATTACCATTTGACTGGCCTGTTGGTCTAGTGGTTAGTGACCCTGACGGCTAAACCGGAGGTCGTGGGTTTGATCCCCACCCAGGACAAATCTTTGTGTGATGAGCATAAATGTTTGTTCTGTGTCTGGGTGTAATTTATCTATAATATGTATTTATTTACAAAAAAATAATGTATTTAAGTAGTATATCAGTTGTTTAGTACCCATAACCCAAGCATATATAATTGCTTAATGTGGGACTAGATGGCGCTGTGTGAATGTGGTAAAAATATTATATTATTATTATATTATATTATCTTAGTACCACAATGCTACGAGCGCCTCTACTACAGTGCACTTGATAATTTTAGTTAGGATAGCTCCTCTATCCTCCGTTATAGTGGAGTCTGGCTTTTACATGTTATTTTATTTGCAGCTATCTATGTGTGTGTGTTGTTAATGAAGTGACCTGTATTCTAGGCCGTATCATGTGAGTACAAGTGTCTAGGTAAACGTGCATAGTTTGCAATTTTAAATTAAAAAACAACATTGTTGTTGCAAATTTTTATGTTCAACGAATTGTTGTTTCTTTTTGTTTTAGAGGTGATATGAAAGGTCGTACGTAATTGAATTAAAGAGGTTTTTTGTGTGACTTTTAATTATAAAACAATTTTTATAATTATTTAGTTCTTTATTCATCATCATCTATTCTATTTATTTTTATATATTTATTTTATTCCATATACGTATTGAAATATTTTACATAATATCTATAACTAGATACTATGCGGGGCTTCGCTCCCGTCGTTCTTTTTTGACCACTGTTCAGCTCCTATTCACTGTAGCGTGGTGTTATTTAGCCTATGTTACTCCGTGATAATATAGCTTTTTAGCGGCAAAAGAATTATTGAAATTGGTCCAGTAGTTTTAAGTTTATTTGTTACATATAAAAATAAAAATCTTTCTTCTTTATAATATTAAAGTATAGAAGTTTTAACCGACTAAACTGTATGCATGTTAAGTACACATAGTGTTTGAATTTAGTTAAGTCATAAAATTAACTATGTTTTGTTTTGTGTATTAAATAAATAAATATAAGTCTAGTCTCTATTTGGTATGTAAGGTAAGGTATGGACGTGTACTGTTATCTATACTGCATTACACGTCCTTGACTGTATAAAATTCAAAATTCCAGTAATTCTTTGTGAAACATCAACGTTAGATATTCGACCGAAAATTGTTCCAATCATTTTCAACAACATTTTTGACATATATACTCGTGCACCGGAACGTGAATAAAAAATAAAGTGAAATTTCAACAATACTGTATTAAAAATAAAACAGATATTGGTGAACGAGCCTTGAACAATTTCGTTCACTTTCATTCCGGTTCGTTAAACTATTGAAACGATAATTCAGACGATTTTCACTAATAAAACATTCCAGTACATTTTTGATAAAGCACTGTTCCCATTTTTCGAACTAAGTGCACAAAGGTTATAAGACAAGCTCTTGCAATTTTAAACCTTAAAATTTTAGACAATAGATGAAAATTGCTGCACAGCATAAAATATCATCTTGTATATTTTTCCTTGACAGTGACGATATGATTTTAATATTAATTCTTTAGTTATTCTTTTCATAATAACGATTTTAAATATAAATTTGATGCTTATATTTCTTTATTACTTGTCCTTAATATCTATCAAAACTTATACTTAAAGGGTGTAGTATAAATGACAATTATTAAATTTCCAATCTATCATCATTTCTATCTACATTTTTATAAAAAAAAATGAATTTTAATGAGTTTTAAATTAGTTTACTTTGTAAAAGCTCTATTGTAATTAAGCTAATGTGTCGGCGTTAGCTACTTAAAAAGCTATTCAACTTATCAAACAAAATTGCCTATGAAAAATGGTGTGAAAATTAATTTAAGAAAGTTGTTTGGTTTAGTTAGAGTTGACAGCTCTCGTGCAACTGCCTTATTTTTCACAAAACCCACCTTAGAACAAGTGATTTTTAAAACTTTAAATTAAACATTCTTAACACAATTTACATACCAAATAAAACGATTAGATGACAGGATTAATATACTATACACGTGCAAAACTCCTTTGCATAATTTCGAATTAACTGTCAAAAATGTATTTATCGTGCAGACTTTAATTCACACAACATGCACTTTATAGCTTTAATAATAAGGTTTAAAATCTTTCGTGTTAAATTCAAAAGTAAAGTTGCAAGGCCGCATGCAATGCGCGCCGTTTTGGTATTGTTTATTCGACCGCAAGGCCGGGGACAGACATGCAAAACGGCCCATCTGGTCTGGACTGGCCTTTGTATATAGGGCAATATTTTTTCTTTGCCAGTGTGCACTGAACTTTTTTTTAAAGGGAGCATTTTTATAGATGCTAAATGCGTGGAACAAAGAATTTTGAGGCTATGTGCTTTTTTCTCGTTTTAAATTTGTGTCTTTGGTAAATGGCGTTTTTGTTTTTATTTTTACAAGAAACTCACAGTTTGTAGTTGTATTACTTTGTAGGATACGTGAATGCTCGTCTAAAGTTTGTTAAGAAAATGGATCTTTCTATTAGGTGTCTATCTTAGTAACTTTAACTGGTCTATTTTCTTTACTATATTTTTAATTTCACTGGCGATGGTGACGCAAATTAATATTTTTTGTAGCAATTATTTCTGTCATATAAAAATAATCGAAAATAACAAGGGGGCTTTTTGAACTAACTTTACAGTAGAGTTCAGTTTTCCTCCCTAGGGGGGATTTACTCAGGGGGGATTTGTGGAATAAGCCCAATAAAATTGTTTCCGTGCTTTTCCCGTTTAAAGTTTCTATACGAATCAAAGAAATAGATTCATAAATAAATGTACATACATACTATAATGTATTAGGCAATTTCATTAGAGAGTAACTCTGCTCTGAAAATAATATTAAAGAAAAAGTTTATATTAAATTTTTCTAATTCTTCAGGTGCCTCGCACTACTGGAGCTTGACTATCAGCTCAGCTTATTTGTCTTTGTCCTGTACCAAGTGACATAGAGTTTCGACGCTTGGGATACTGGTCCAATCTCTGATGTTTCGCAACCAAGATTTTTCCAGCGTCCAGCGCAAGACCTTCTTTTAATTTTACCCACAATTATGAGTTGTAAAAGCTCATAATTATTTCTCGTGTCACAATACATGGTGCTGATACTATTTATCTATACTATAATATAATATAGCTGAAGAGTTTGTTTGTCTGTTTTGTTGAAAGCGCTAATCTCAGGAACCACTAGAATCCGATTTGAAAAATTATTTTAGTGTTGGATAGCCTATTTATTGAGGATCGCTTTAAGCTATATAACATCACGCTACATCCAATAGGAGCCTAACAGTGTCCAAACAAAGAACGCCGGCAGCCAAGCCCCGGGCAGAAGCTACTATTATAATATTTTGTTAAATAAAACAAACCAAACATTTTCAATCTTGCTGTCCATAAAAGCGGTGCTTTTAAACAAATCAATCGCTGTCTGATAATGTTTGTTTTGGTCGCGCAAGTAGTGGGAGCTGGCGGGAGCCCAGCCCACCTCGCAATTACTACAATGTTCTTGTATTCTCCGCCACGTTGCTCTAAATTTGATCACGCTTATTAGCTCTAATAGTCTGTAGATATGGTTTGGCTTTTCGTTGGGGAAGCAAAATTGTCGGTATGTATTTAATTTCACTTAAGGTATTAGATGACTGGTTAATTTCGAATATATAATAATAATATATAAAATTGTATACCTCTATAACAGTGTTTTGTATTTTAAATCGTTCAATGTTTCTTATTTCATTTATTTGCGATATTTTCAAATTGAATATTACATTTTTTTTGTAACTAGCTTAAAAACTAGACACCACTGTGTCGCAGGAACACCTAATATAGATACCTATATACATTGATATTGTAAGTGACGATACACACAGATAGTAGAAAAAATTCTGTCTCTATAACCAACACAAAAAAATTATATTCAAAAAGCTATTCTTGAATAATATTCTACCACATTCACACAGCGCCACCTAGTCCCGAAGTAAGCAATTATATTTGCTTGTGTTATGGGTACTAAACAACTTATATACTACTTAAATATATTTTTTTTGTAAATACATACATATTATAGATAAATTACACCCAGAGTCCCAGACACAGAACAAACCTTTATGCTCATCACACAAATATTTGTCCTGGGTGGGGATCGAACCCACGACCTCCGATTTAGCAGTCAGGGTCACTAACCACTAGACCAACATGCCAGTCCTTATTAATTATTTCTTTTGATACAGACATGTAGTAAAATAAATAATTCATCATCATGATCATCACATCAGCCCAATGACGTCTACAGCTGAACATAGGCCTCACCTAATTTCCGCCACAGCATAAATAATTCAAATTATTAAAACCAAACTTATAACAAAACTAAACCCACAAAGAGCAAACTAACCAAAAAACAAATATGCTTCGTCTCATTAAGTCAAAAGCAGTCCACACTAATCCTATTTGACGGATGGGCTCACACAAATGTGTTGAACTTTTTAATTCGTCCAATCTACGAGTGCATTCATGCGAAATGCACTTCGATAAACTGAATCGTGCAGATCCCCGTCGATTGGTCCAAAACCGGATTGCACTGGTTCAAGCCAGCCATTTTCAGTACCGTCTACTTTTCACCAGTAAAATTTAAGAGATTTATTATGATTTATTTTATTGAAAAGCTTTTACCTAGTTTTTGTTTGAGTTAGAATAAAATTATTACGCGAGTTAGTGCGCTCAAATAATATTGGAACAGACGAACGGATATTTTTAACTATTATCTGCCAAACGCTTGCTGATATGGGTGCTATTAATAGGAATGTTATTACATTCCAAGCCTTTGCATATACACAGGTGTAAGTTTGAATATTATTGAAAATATTTAATTTAATTTTGAACAACCAGTGATTTTTCAGTTGTACTAATTTGCTAGTTAATACATTTATAAGTTTTCGACAAAACTAACTATTTAAAGCTGTTAAGTTTGTTTGTTTGTTTGGTTGAACGCTATGATCTCAGGAACTCATTTAGGAACGGACTTATTAATTCTTTATCAGATTTTCGGATTTATGGGGTTCGGGTTGGATAGCCTATTTATCGAGGAAGGTTATAGGCTATATAACATCACGCTACAGCCAACAGGATCTGAGCAGTAGCCAAATAAAGAACGATGGGAGTGAAGCCCTGCGCGACTTCTAGTATAATTATATAACAGAATAAATTAAAGTTTACATTCCAAAAATTTTAAAACGCATTCAAGTTTAAATTTAAATCTCTTTTACGATTGGTACGAAATGTCAAACGATAGAAATTTATATTCTTGTCTAAGATTTAGATTACGTATACGTTTAGTTCGATTGTTGTCATTACTACCTCTGATACGGTGGCACGGATTCGATGGAGGTCGTAAAAGTCTAATTCACTCACGAGCTAGTCTACGTACGGATATTAAGTGGTGGTACAAGTTATAAGTGAAAATCGGTTGAAGTTTTAGAAAGAAAAAATAATTGACTGAATATTACGGGACAATTATGCCCACACACCCATCACTGTGAATCCTGTAAGCCAGTATTAACAATGATAAACACTTGCAAACTCCGAGCTATAACCCTCTGGAGTCCCAGGGAAAGTCTAACCAATGTCTTCGTACCTACATTCAATTTAATCAGAAGAAAGATAAAGTTTGAATATCAAGTGGTTATTAAAACTAAATAGCAAACTTTGTTGACAAATTTATGTAGAAAACAATAAAGCTGACAGGATGTAAAAAAAAAAAATATTTAAAGAGTAAATCTGTGATATTTTGAAGTGCTTGTTGCAGCTTGTTGCTATGAGTTCAAAGCCAAATGTAGCAGATTATCATACCCACACCGTACTTACATGTAAATGTATCATCTTTTCAACCCATAAATATTCCACTGCTGGGCACGGATCTCTTCCAAAGAATGTCGAGGGAGTTTAGCCTACCATACCACGCTGGCTAGACGAGTTGGTATAGGGCTTGTTTTGAAATTTCCTTTTATCGCAGTGCTCTTGTCTGCGTGTTTACTCCCTTAGTCGCCTTTTACGACACCCACGGGTTGAGATGGGGTAGTGACATTATGAATTCTTAATCCGTCACTACACGGATTCGTATAAATGTATATCTTTATATATATAATTCTTCTGTACATGTGTTGACAGTGAACTCCTCCTAAACGGCTGAACCGATTTGAATGTATTTTTGTGTATGTGTTCAAGTGGATTCGAGGATGGCTTAGATTTTTTTAAAAATATGGCGCTGCAATCGATTGGTATATCATGCAGGACAACATCTCTCGGGTCCGCTCGTTTAATTATAAATTATTTTATTTGCTTTAGATTTTTCAATCAGATATCAAGTTTAATTTCAAGTATATTCTATATATTTCTTGGCAAAATGTGCTCTAGATTCAGGCAAAAGGCCAGCAGTATTTAAGTAGTACCAAAACGTTATCTGGTCCAAAAATGTAAAATCGCTGACAGTTTATATCATACACAGTTCTTTCTAGCAGCCGGATATCCCCTCTGAAAACCCACTACAGAGCCGGTTATTGGCTCGAATGGTCTCGCAAAAATACGATTCGCCAATACGACTACAATTTAGATCTGAGTGTCCATTCTGTAGACCCGCCCCTTGCCCGGATATTTGATTGAGGCTAAGGCCGAATAGATGATGGATTTGTGATGGTGATATTTATTATGGGATTCAAGGGGTGTAAATCTAAACAAATAACTTAGTAAAAATTACGGGACAATGTGGGGTTCGTAACCGTTTTGCTTGAGAAAGAAGAAATGTGCGAATTCTCGCAGTATTCGCACACCGAGGTTATTCGGTAAAGTTCATAGAAGTGACACAATCTTTTCTGTGGTCAGTTTATGGATATATTTGTGCTGATTTTCTTATCTATATATATCTATATATATATCTATTTGAGTTTGATGTTTTGGTTTTTATGACATCTATTCCTGAAGGATACTATTTCAAGACATAGAATAATTTTATTCCCAGACATTTAATTTTAATGGTGATAGTAACACAATATCGTGGTCGCAAGCTTTTTCACTTCTGGCATATAAAAGTCATAACTTATCCGAAACGTTGTTGATAAATATTATTTAAAATCTAACACTTAAGTCTCAGATAGTTTATCAGACACTTATCACACATACAGAGCTTAACCCATTTACAGCGACCGATCTTTATAAAGATCAAAAATATACATAAAAAATAACATCAATTAATTTATATTTTTGACAGCAGAGTTTTAGATCCTTATTTACCAATTCGTGTAATAAGCATTTGACCGTGTTTCGGAGTGTAATTTGTTACAGTAAAATTATTATTTATAAGCGTATTTGCATCTTGAATTAATTTCTTAAAATTAACTTTCGAGGTGTCATCTAAACAATAAGTTTTTATAGAGTTATTTCGGATTGAAACACATTTGAAGTATGATTTTTATAAATTTATAACCTCTATAATGAATCTTTGGAAAAAAAGAGACTTGCTACGTGTTTTTTTTTTTTTTAAAATGATTATAAATTTTATGATCGTTATAACGATCGGTAGTAATTTGGGGATGCATTTAGATTTCGTATCAAGACCACTGTCTCTAAACGAAATCATTTATGAAATGGAATAATTAGATTATGTAATCCAATTTTCCAAGAAATATAACTATTTTACCCCTTGATAACGTGAATGCTGAATATCACAAATGATGATTCTGTGAGGAAGTTGTAATTTTGATCAATTTTTCAGGTTTGATACACATTTCATGGGTGTGTAAGTATTGAGGTTTTTAGCTAAGGGCTCTTACAGAGATAGAATACATGTCGTTCGACAATGATGACGACAGTGGACCTTTCTCTTCTTTAGCAAAAAGGAGACGAACTAACGAAGACCCTCCTATTGAGGAAAATATCCAACCTGAGCCATCTAGTTCTATTCTAGTTATTGATAGGACGTAATTGTTCTTTTTGTTGATTCTACCGTAACAATCAATCAAAGCATACTTGGAGAAATAGCCAAAATTCATCAGACAGGATCGGTCTGATAAATTTTGGCGACTTCTCCAAGTGTCTAATGACAAGAAAATGAAAGGCGATATCTTCAAATACCCTGCATACCTAATAAATTAATTGTAAGGTCAATGATGGTGTTCCCTAAAAACTACAGGGAAATTGCATGCTAAGACAGAATTGACTATCTAGTAGAAGTACTAGAGAACAATTATTCTCAGCTTTGTTGTGTTTTTTACAAAAAGAACTCTTTGTCAAAACATACGAACTTCACTCTTTTGAAGTGCAAAGCTCATTTACACCCTAAACCGTGCTTTGTGACTTACAATACTCTTACATAAATAGACCAATTACTTAATTATTTTTTTTCAGATAAGGAATAAAGCCTTTTTCTTGCAAAAATAGATATTGTGTCTCTCTAACGAAATAATAGTACTAGCATGAGTGAACCTACCCGCCTATTACTACCGATCGTTATAACGATCCACATTTTCCGAGATTTCCCGATAACCCTGATTTTTTTTTCTATTTTTACACATTTACTATAGGCATGAAGGTAACAATATCTGAAAATTAGAAAGATACGAGCCAAAAATTTGTTTCAGTAACAACTGGGTTAAGTTAATTAAATCTATGGCTCTATCAAAGAAATCAATCAAACTCAAAAAATTACAAAAATATTTAGTACCAACACAACAGTTATCGCAATCATAGCAAAATTCGAATCAATCGTAAAAAAATCTAATGATGCTATGTCAATGATTATATAAACCTACACTAGGTTTGAAGGAATGGGAACGAAAATTGACGTATGTAAGAAGCCGACTCCGAATCCTGTGAAGATTATAGATAAATTGTCTAGATAGTGAACAGCAAACAAGAAACTACGAGTATACTCGTATACAAATAGTTGTTTGGTAAACAACAAGTTATATTAATTTATGATTGTATATAAGATCGAATAATCTTTCGGATTCTTATTAAGCAACTTGGAACTTAGCTTAAAATGAAATATGAATATTTGATATTAAAAAAAATCCTTGCCTTTGCAAAGAAATAGGTCATATATTCATGTAGTTTATTTTAGAATAAGTTTTTAAATCACCATATTCAACTATATAACGAATAAATAAATAAATTTATAATTGAGACTTCATTTAATAAGATTTGTTAAATTAGAACCTTCGTAATTGAAGCATAGAAAAAAAACTTCCAAATAGATAAATCACTTCCTACTCCATTCAGAGACAAAAATGATTAGACCTAACAGGATTTTGTTAAACACTTTCTGTAAATATTTATTTACAAACTTGAAAATAAACCTTATTCTCAATAAAAATAGAGTATTTCTGAATAAATTCTTTTGGCGATGTAATTTTATTTGCCGTAAATAAAAATGATAGCAACAAGCAATCGTAGCTAATACGAGTGGACTAGCAGAAGTAGAGGCAAAGCGAGCCGCGTGCTGCAAGGAATGCTGAATAATACATTTTGCACAACTGTGACCGTTGAGTGGGGCTAACTACGAAGCTTAGGCATGAGCGGTAGCGTGAGCGGATCTAAATCACTACTGTATAGTATTTTGATAGAGAATTGAATTATCATCATCATTAAATAATAATAATAATAATAATCTACTACATTCACACAGCGCCATCTAGTCCCAAATTAAGCAATTATATCTGCTTGTGTTATGGGTACTAAATAACTGATATACTACTTAAATTATTATTTTTTTTGTAAATACATACACATTATAGATAAATTACACCCAGACACAGAACAAACCTTTATGCTCATCACACAAAGATTTGTCCTGGGTGGGGATCGAACCCACGACCTCCGGCGTAGCAGTCAGGGTCACTAACCACTAGACCAACAGGCCAGTCAAGTCAAATCAGCCCAATGATGTCTACTGCTGGAGATAGGCTTCACCTAACTCCTGCCTCAGCGGGCGATTTTGTGCCACCTGCAAGGATTGGCCATCTTCAGCAAGTGAACAGTCGCAACCTACGAGCTACATCAAATGCGCTCGCACTTTCAATCTTACCAAACACAAATTGTACTTGTAGTGTATTACACTGAATAATTTTACAGGCTTTCTTTCTGAACACCTGCTCCCCTAGACCAGTGGCAATCGCTTGTATCTATCTATTCTAAACGACATGTCACTTCAATACATTTGAACACATCTCTGACATAAGCTATCGACATGTCACGTGATCAATGTACTAATTTGACATATCGATAGAATAGACGGATCATATCGATTGCCACTTGTCTAGGAGGGCTGAGCTACATAGTAGTACGTACCTTGCTACACACACACAGCGTGCCATGCCTACAGGTCACATCTATAAAAGAACCTAATATAATCGTAAAATATTTTACCAAATATTTAAAAAAGTCGCAACAAATTACAATTACGTATTGCTATTTTTATTAAATATTTCTACGTCACCGTGTCGTCATCCTGCTTCCACATTTTTAGTTGCTTATTACAAAATTCTGTCTTAGTAATATCAGTAAAATCTTCCGTAAATAACTGGCTTTGTCACAATATTTTCAACGAGTTCAACGTATTTTATTAGGAAAAACAAACAGCCTCAGTTAGTTTGATTTGTTCGGAACAGATCAAGGACAGATCTTACAAAAGTAATAAAAATCTTCTCAACTTTTATTGTATTCTCGAAAGAGTTTTTATTATATATAATCAGATTGTTGGCCCCAAAATAGATATTATATAACCCGAAAGAAAAATATATGGCACGTGTAAAATTTGAAGGCCAACCCTTCTGAAAGAGTTGAAATATTGTTTTTATATCATTTTCTTTATTGTGTGGGATTATTGATGTTAGCGAATATAAATCATGGTATATACGCTGGCTCTGTTGTGTTCTTGTTAAGAAGTAGGTCTTCTAACCTTACAGTACAGTGATTTTTCAAATTGTCTGCGTTTTATCAGCATGTTTTTTGTCATCATACATACTAGTGACTACTAAGTGGCATTATTTGTTAAGAATAATCTGCATCTGTTCCCACGGTTGTCGGATGTCTGTCTGAAATTGACGCAATAATTATTTATGTATCCATACATCTAAAACTGCATTGTTGCACAAAAGTATTGTATGTATGGCTCCTAAAATATTTAATAAAATTCCAACGACATCAAAAATTTAAATTCTAAATTATTTAAAGCGGCACTAAAAAAAAAATTATATGTGAAATGTACAATAGTACAATTGATTTCTTAAATGATAAATTATAAATTAGTTTCAAGCATACATAATAAATTTTAGTTTTAAACAATAGTTACCCATTATTATTATTATATTTGTACGCCTTCATCGGCATAACATGTACTTAGCACTTTCAAAATTGTTACATCATTCATCATTTGTAATGTGTAAATTTATCTTTATCTTCATTATAATCAGCCATAGGTCATTCTAAGGGATTTCCAGTAAAACCGGTTGAATGCGGCTTACATCCAGCGTGATCCAGCTGTTCGGATCAGATTAAATGTCCATTTTGTCCAGTATCTTTAAGTATAGCTATGTAGTTCCTGAGATTAGCGAGTACAACCTTACAAACACACAAACTCAGCTTTTTTTTTATTAGTAAAGATAATGATTTCCAACGAAAATGTTACACTCCATCATCATTGTATGTTTCGTATCTAAAAACATCAGTTATTTGAAAAATAACTTTTATTGACGACTGCTGTGCAAGAGGTCCTGGGTTCGATTCCCGGGTCGGGTGAAAATGGTATTGGGTTTTTCTATCATGAAATTCCAGTATTGAGATTTTCCCGGAGTTTGGTAAACAAATGCTCCCGGTTGATGACAATAGGCTCGCCCCCTATTTCATGGGACCAAACATAGCTGGCGAAGTGTGGGTGTGAAACACCTCTGCCTACCCCTTCGGGGAAAAAGGCGTGATACTATGTTATGTTACGTTTATTTAAAAAATAAGTATAAAAAACAACTTTATAAACGTCTTCTTACCCGCTCTCAGTCATGTCTTGCCCCACAAAGATGCACAGAGAGGCTTTTCTAGTAAACGAAGTTAGTTCAGGTGCCAATTTTAGGTCGAGCTTGGTTAGGCTTGTTTTACGACACATGTGCCATGCTTTTTTAGAGTTCACTAACGTAATTTTCAAATATGAAAGCGTTACTAACGTTATTTATGTTTCACATACCGTTATTGAATTTGATTAGGTTCTGTATTCGCTGAGTGATTGAATTTGTTTAGTTTTGTGAGGGATACAATTTTGTTGTTTTTATTTCAGAAATGTTTTGTGAATACTTACTTAAATTTATGATAAGTATCATCAAAGGCAAAAAGTAGGCTTTTGTAAGAATTCGATTGACTTATCTCAGTGTCTGGTCTTATTATGTTATAATTCTTTATTTCATTTAATCATAAACGAGTATGTAATGCAATTTATTTTTTTCTGACAGTGTTTTTATGTTACTTATGTTTTTAATTTTAAAATGGCTTTTTAACAATTAAATTAAATATATAATTTTTATTGTTCACAGTGCATCTACGGCTGTTATGTCCACTCCGCCATCTTGCCCACTTTCCATCGGAGGTGCTACTGGCTGCTTCAGGTAAGTGTATGTTTCTTATTATATTTATTAATATTAAGACCCCCAATTTATTTGTTTGTTTTATTTTCATTTTCCAAAAGAGATAATAGGTAGAACTTTTATGGTCACATTTTTAATGTTACAGTTGTTGGGTAATAGATTTTTATAACAATTTCATTAAAAAATTACAAAAAGTCAAGCCCAAATTGCAACGTTGCTAGCTCACGGTGCCTTTTAAAGTAGCACACTGATTTAATTTCATAAAAAGTCAATACGCTAAGAGGTCCTTAAATTTGCTATCCGTCTCGTGTCTTCTTAATCACTTTATTCTCTAAGATAAACATTAATAATAAAACTAATAAGAAAACTTGAAGTGAAGTAGCTAGTTTAACTAAGATATCAATTTATATACAGTAATCTCAGTAGTGTCTTAGTAGCTGAAAACATTTTTCAAGACTTGGGAATGCAACGGCACTGAGAAGAAATATGAGATATTGAAATACGCGTCTTTGATATCGCCGCTATTGATGAAACCGCGAATTGGAGGCACCATTTCCAATATTTGTGAAATATTTCCAGATGAAAACGTTCTAATATTAATGGGTTTTCTTCAGGTTATGGATGCGGTGAAAGCTTTAGGGTTATTGCACAAGTTAGGACTTGGACGTAAACATTTTAAAAGTATGAATAGTTGGATAGTAATTGGTTTCTGTTTGTGAACTTGAATATGTTTTTTGTGTTTGAGTTTAAAATTCTTTCAAAGGTTATTTATTTACTTTCAATTAGCTAATATGTGTTAGATAACTAACACATGTTAGCTAATTGAAAGTAAATAAATTACCTTTCTGAATAAATTTAATCCTAAGTCTTCGCACATAATAAAACTTATGTTTTATTATGTGCGAAGACTTAGGATTATATAGGATTATTATATTAAATACCTTTACAGTAAGAACCGAAACATAACACAATATGGCAATCAAAATTTTAACCCTGTATGGTTAATTAGCACAATATGACTGAATTATCATCATCATCATCATTACAACTCATAAATGAACGTCCCACTGCTGGGCACATCAAACATTTTGTAGGAAAGTTAGCCTACGCTAGCTAAACGGGTTCGTTTAAGGTTTTGTTTCGAATTTTCCTTTTTTCGCAGTGCTCTTGTAGCTTTAGATTATTTTATTTATTTATATTTATTAGCACAACTACATCATACATATTATAACATTTACAGGTATAAGTAAATAATATTGCATCTGATATGTATGACAATTTCGGTGTACATAGCATTTACTATAACGTAGCAGTGCAAATTACATTATTTGTTTATAATATGGTAACTAAACTATAACTTAAAGTTTAACAAATTTTACTTAAATAAAATAGGTTTAAACTGATGCAAAACATGTCATCAGTTTGCTTTTAATTCGATAAGCGAGTGATGAAAGATGTTAATGTTTAGATTAGTCCCTTAGTCACCTTGTACGACACCCACGATGAAATGGGGGATTTTAATCCGTCACTACACAGACAAAGCAGACTAAATTATACTAACTGATAACTGAAAATTCAATAACTCAATAGAGATATCTCTTAGTAAGTATTTTTACTGCCACTAAAGGTTCGTTTCGGGATCGGGGGCGATCGGGATGATGATAAAATAATACCCACCTCTCAGACTTGTTATAGTGATGACTTTTATAGATGAACTTTAGCTCGTAATAACAAACCTATTAGATACGATTTCTCTAAGACTGGACAATTCATGCGATGGTGGCTGAATGGATAAGGGACCAGCGTGCATATCATGAGGTCCGAGTTCGATCCCGACCGGCAGTACCAATGTGGATTCCACTTTATGGAATTTATATGTACTTGTCAAGTGCCTTACCATCTGCAAACGGTGGAGGAAAACATCGTGAGGAAACTCACATTCACTAAAAGTAATTCTAAGTGTATGTCTGATCCACTAACCCGCACTAGGCCAGCGTGAGTGGATCATGGCCTAAAAACCCTCTCAGCTCTCTAGATAGAGGAGAGAAGACCCCGAGCTCAGCAGTGGGACTTAATGGGTTGCTGATGGACAATTCTGGTCATGTATGAAACAGTATGGAAATCATGGAAGAGGTCTTTGTCCAGAGCAGTGGGATGAAATATGCTAACAGTATAAGATACAAGGTAAAATTTGCTATCTTCAACACAATCTTTACAAGGCTATGACAATAAACGACAGGTAAAACTTTACAGCGTTTTAGATTGTATTTGTATACAATGTAAGTCAAAATGTAACAATATATTACTGCAACTTTAGCAATACAGAACTTGTGCTGCCATTCGTCGAATGTTGGATCGACTTTGTTTCAGTTCTTTGATGTATTGAATATATAGTTTGAAATAAACTGTTACGTCACAGTATTCGTGATGAGGTTTGAGGCTAGACTGGTAGATATTGTAGGTGTTTATTTATTTTAATTATGCTTTAGTAATGTTTGTCGTGAGAGACTTACAAAGTATATAGAAAGAAAGAAAGAAAAAAAATTTATTTTAAGAATCAGCTACAGGATAACATGTAGGTACACAATGAGATATAAGATAGACATACTGGACATCATGCTCCTGTAGATGACCAAAAAAATGGTACCTACCTCAGCTAATGTTGCCGCAATAAATTAGCCGCGCAACGCTGATATTCTGGTAGGCCCAGTATATATATATTGCGGTGACAAGAATCCCAACCTTCAGGGTGCAATCCCTGTGTCGTGGAGGGCAACAAACATGCTTTTAATAAATACTAGACAAAATACACATAGGCACGAAACATTATATCAGACTGGCCTGTTGGTCTAGTGGTTAGTGACCCTGACTGCTGAGCCGGAAGTCGTGGGTTCGATTTCCACCTAGAACCAATCTTTGTGTGATGAGCATGATTATTTGTTCTGTGTCTGGGTGTAATTTATCTATAATATGAAGGTATGTTTTTACAAAAAAGAAAAGTTTAATTATAAGTAGTATATCAGTTGTTTAGTATCCATAACACAAGCAAATATAATTGCTATAAATCAGTCCAATGACGTTCACTGCTGGACATAGGCCTGACTTAACCTCCACCACTGCGAGCGATTTTGTGCCACCTGCAACTGCAACAACAAGCTTACTCTGAATTTCGACATTCGACTTAGTTGGTTTTGATGTCGCTGTCAAATGTTTGAAAGTGACAGCGGCCATATCTTAATTTCCTTACATTTGACAGCGACATCAAAACAGACTAAGGCCTTTACTAGGTTACAAAATGTAGTTTTGAGTAAATAAAAACAAATTTATACACAAAATATATTGCAAGCTATTCCAATACAATGTTTTAAAGAAAAACAAACTTTACTGTACATACATCGTTTAATTCGTTAAATAAAAATAAAGTTTTAAAATAAACCTATGTTTCTGTATTGAAAATCCAGGTTTAGTGTGTCTAAATCGTATAACTCTTTTCATTAACATTACGTATGCAGTGCAAACAGTCAAGGATTGGACGCGGTGGTCGGCACCAAATGAAAATTTAATATTTGATCATCTTAATTCCATTACGCCAACCTATGGTGAACATTATTCACTAGGTATTGGACGAAGGTATTTTATTTTGTTATTCATTCTTGTTTGAAATCAAGTAAAATGAATAATAATATCGTGATGGCTAATTTTACCTGTTTGTGTCTTATAAAGTTGCCTTAAGAATCTAAGAGATGGTAGTAGGTAGGGCTGAGATTTATTTTTGTGAAAAATCGCGATAATTAAGTCCTATTTTATTTACAGATAGTATTAAAACGTAATACTTTATTAAAATACCAACTTTTATTTACATCACTAGAGCCGTGTTGGAGATTCGAGTGAATAAAAATATCTCGTACAAGGAAATCTAATTTCATAAATCTATAATAATATTATAAAACTGTACAGTTTCTTTTCCAAATTCTCTTCATAAGAACCTTCTTCAGTCTACTAAAAATACCCGAATTAATACAGACGTTCTCGAGTTGTCTGTTTAGCAAAAATGAAAATAATATATAATAATATAATATTTCACACAGCGCCATCTAGTCCCAAATTAAGCAATTATATTTACTTGTGTTATAGGTAGTAAACAAATGATATACTACTTAATTTTTTTTTTGAATATATATACATATTATTATAGATAAATTACATCCAGACACAAAACAATCATGCTCATCACTTAAAGATTTGTTCTCGGTGGGAATCGAACCCACGACCTCCGGTTTAGCAGTCAGTCACTAACCACTAGGCCAATAGGCCAGTCAAAATCAAAATAAGATTCTTTCATTTTTAATTATACAGATACATAGATTAATAAATGAGTTCTATTTCTGCTCACTTTTGTCCAATCAACTCTAAATACAACAACAATATTCAAACACCATTATGCGAACCAATACATCTATTTACCAAGACAATAAGTTCACAAAAAGCAAACCGTAATCGTCATGTCTCAAAGCTGACACACTCTAATGAACGTATAGACAGAACCTTCTGAACTAATCCTCTATCGCTCTAGCGATTACAAATTGACATTTTGTAAAATGCCATCAAAATGTCGGACACTAATTGAATTTCTGATTGGTTGTAATGCACTGTTTGGTGTACGTAACAGGTGTCAATTTCTATTGACATATTAGCGACCGTTTCGACGAAACACGTTCACATTGTGTTGAGGTTTTCAAGTAGCATTGATTTGTTCAGGTGAATGGAATTTCTGTTCGGTTCAAAGCTTATTGGCTTCAAATTGTTTGAATGCCACTGGGAAACCTAGCTGTAAGTATTCTCGGGATTTTCAGACAAAACTTTTGTGGTGGCTTTTCTCGGTGATTGTAAGGTGTAGGTTGTGTAACGATAAACACGGGATAATTATTGTTTTAAAATTAATGTTATTTCCTGACAAAACAGTTCTCTTTAAATTTTTGCGTGGTGGTAGCATTAAAGCATAGAGTCTCGAGAACAAGTAATATTATCATTTATAAACATTAAGTAGTTAAGCATGCACCAATAAATAATAAAAGTTAGATGTCAGCTTAAGTCTTATTTCAACTCAACATAATATTTGTTCTAATTGAAGGTATGGTAATATAGGATATTACCTGAATGAATAATAATTGGCAAATGCAAAATTATATAGCCTCTAAGCATTTATTGATACCTAATATTGTATTTAAACTTTGGACTATTTACTTACTAAAATTGTGTTGAAAATGTTACTAAAAAGTGTCCGTATAGTGACGCTTAAGCATAAATATTGTCACTACCCTATCTAAAATCTAAATATCTTGTCTGCGCAAGATAAGAGACAACGTTCTAATTTCGAAAATTTAGTGGCTAGATGCGACTAAATTCTGATCGTGTACATGATGAAATTGGTTTCGTATATAGTAGAATACATAATGTCACTACCCAATCTCAACCCGTAGGTGTCGTTTGACAAAATAGTCCACCTGGAAGAACGGGTAAAAGGCGACTAAGGGAGAAACCTTAAACAGACAAGAGCACTGGGAGAAACGAAAAATTCAAAACCAAACCCTTTACCAACCCGTCCCGGTCAGCGTGGTATAGTAGGCTAAATTCCTTGCAAAATATTTGGAGGAAACCCTTGATCAGCAATGGAAAATTTCTAGGTTGTAGTGACGACAAAAAATAAGCTTACAATAACGAAATCAAAACAATACACTGCTCAATTTAGTTCATGAACCATTGAAACCGGACTATTAAGAGTACAAGACCAGTCCTCATAAGAATACTTCAATTAGACAAGGTTAATATTTAAGTAGACAAAATGGATGGAAGGTAATACTGTTGTCGAAGTCTCAAGGGCCGGATGTGTACCAAGGGAATCAAACAAAGATCGTAATAGGCTATTATAGGACAATAGAAGGATTAGTATTCTGTGATCTTCCCTTTGAGAAATTTGTTGTGTAAGGTCCGTGTTAATTGGTTTCGTGGTTTTAATTTGTTAGTGCTATTATATTCGTGCATTGATTTATTTTACTTTGAGCTAAGCTTTCTATCTTGGACCTAAATTTTAATAGATATTAAACATTTATACAAAATTGGAGTTGCATTAGTTTGTAAATTTTCAATAGGTACTAAAAAAATTATACGCGTGCTGCATACACTTCCATTTTAAACTAAACAACATAAACTTTTGCTTGAAAAAATATTATAATAGTTTTACTATTCTTTGGCATGGTAACAATAAGAGAAGAAATAAGAATAATAAGAGATTTTAGTGATTAATACTTGTTTTCCCTATTACAAGCAGTATAGATTAAAATAAAACTGATCTTGGACTATGACAAAAAAACAAAATTGTCACATTAACTTGAGGTTCTGGCTAGATAAGTTGATCAAAGTAATCTTGATGGTAAGGATGGTTATAATCTACAGGCATGTCTGAATGGATCATGTTATGAATTGGTAAAATATTATACAAATACTTTCGCCTCTTTTTCATTTCAAAGACAAAAGCAATATAATTTCAATTCTATTGCTTCTTTAACAATAAATTCTTCCACAACTACTTCTTTAACATTGTAAAACCTACGATGAAGTTTTGCAATTGTCTCATCTCCACGATCCCCTACAATTTCATTCCCCGACACGATTATGCCTAAATAGTTCGCAAAATGTACTTATTCAAACTGTTTATTATATTCTCTCGTATGTGTTATATTAAAGAGTATTATACTTTTATTTCCTGTCGCCAGTCCGAACGTTAGATCGTGCTAAGCTCATATGGCTCCAACTTTCGACTTTGGGACATAGAAAAACTAGGGTTGGTACTAACCTTGCAGATATTTATTTTGTAACCTTTGCTGTTTTATTCAAAGCTTATCTATTATTTCAGACAAAATATTTAGCATCAATAAATTGTATTATTCATCTGACGTAAAGATTGACAATTTTTTCTTTTTTCCTACGTTTGGTTTTTAATGAGTATAAAAATATTATAATCAAAGGTATTTTAAATAAGTCAGTTGAATATACATAATAGCATTTAAACTTTCAAAAAAAGCTTTAGTATAAGTTTTTTAAATATTTATGCGAATTAATACTTTTTCATTTAGAAAGAAAGCCGTTGGGGAGATTTAACATGAATTTAATTAATGTCAGTTGAGAACTTTTTACGTAAACAAGTGGGCCTGAGTGTTACTTCTTGCCAAATTTTAACTAAATTTAAGTCTTACCGAAAAACCATTAAAAGCTGTGCACTTTTAGTTCTTTTAATAAAATAAAGAGGATTATAAAAGGCCGTTTAAATGATTATGGATTTTATTTTGTTACACGTTAAACTATTGATTATGAATAAAGTTATTTCAAATATACAAATACATCAAAATCAATTGCCACATTTTTTATAAAAAAAAGAAGAAAAAGGGTCGACCAATTCGGCTCACTTATCTTAACTTTGTTCGTAATTTTCGGAAACATATATTTTCACATGACAAAGTTACCAATTTGTGTGATAAAACATTTTATTTTTAGCATTATATTGACGTTATGAATGTTTGTATGGTAAGATGTCATTTTCAGACTACTATTAGACACGTACGGTTTGATCATTACTAAAACAAAACTACTTGAACCAAAAATAACAGTGCCATAAACATTGAATCGCACCACAATCAAAACCACTAATTAACTATCAGATCACACTACTGTATCAAAACAAACAAGAAACAATACACTAAAGTACTATTACAATACTTTTAACAACGTGTTAATGAAAAACCACAACAATAATAAACTGCACACGTGTCGAGTGGCAACCCTAGGATGGCGGCCATTACATAAATAATGACGCCATGTTTATTGCCGCCATTTTGAAGACAAATGGTTAGTTATTACAGCGCACTCGGTTTTACATTCGCTAGTCGAGTTGGTAAAATTAAAATATTGTGTATTACTTATTTTTATACCAAGTTTAACTGCGCTCGAGTCGATTTACTGGCAGTTTCGGATGTTGGACTATGTTTATGCGCTACTGAGTGCACTACGTTGTTTCATGTTTTTTTTATTCCCGTGCACTCGTTAGGCCGTCCTTGTAACGTGTTTTATATGCCGTTGTAAATTTTCACATATCACTTAACATATACAAATGCGTTTTGTTTTTATAGCCCTTGGTTATTTATTTTAACTAACTGCAATATTAATGGACTCGAGTTTGTATTGTTATGTGCCACCGTTTTAAAAGGCATCTTATCTGTTTTTATTTTCAAAGTAATGAATTCTATTCATGTTTAGGTACTGTTGTTAATGGTAGACGCTGATTAGGATATTACTGGAGTGACTTTATGTGTTCTTCTATGTTCCAACATAAACATTTTTAAATTTTAATTAATTATGAAATTATTCTAATTGTAAATTTAAAGTTGTATTCTATTTTTTTTAATGTAAATATTATCTCTTTGTATGTTGGGCAAATGTGGATGTAGAGAGAAACTTAAATATAATAAATAAACTTATACTTAGTTAAATATTGTTAAACACCTTTTAATGATATACTACTTACAATACACATGACATACGAGTACATTGCATTTTTTTTTTCCAAATCCAAATCTTTATTTTGTTTTTTTTTTTCATTTATTGCACTCCACATGATAAAAAGATGTTATATGGGATGGGAAAGGTTTTAGGCATATAGAAACGTGTGGAGTTGTGGACCCGGTAAGACACGGCAAAAGATAGGAGAGAGGAGTAATTAATTTAATCTGTATAATTTCTAGAATTTTTTTTTATAAATTCAATCATAAAACCTAGTTTAAAATTATTTCACTTTACTAAAAGTTATGCATTTTAAGCCCTTTCGGTATCCCACTGCTGACCTTTACTCGGAAACTGATGTTTTAACGGTTAGACAGTTATTCATTAAAGAAACAATAATGTCTCATCAAAAACCACATGAGACCAAAAGCATAACATCTAGACGTATGGGTCGGGTATATGAAACCACTTCATTCAAAACTGCATTTATTGACAAATTTCAATGCTATCTTGGACCATTCCTATATAATAAAATAAATAAAATCATAAATATTCATACACTAAATCAACACACATGCAAAACAAAATTAATATACTGGCTTAAATCTAAAAATTATGAAGAAATAGAAAACTTGTTTATTACCGTCAAATAATCAAAATAATTTTAAATAATTAAAATAAATACTAAATTTTCATAAAATAAAATAAAATTATACCCTAATATAACGAACTTGTAATTCAAACAAAACATACTACTTTACTTTACACACTTGCTCAATACAAATTCAATAAAATAAAAATTCTAAAATTGCCTAAGTTCAAACACATTGTAGTCTTAAGTTATATCTATTACTTTTTGTCATTCTAATAGTTGTACTTATATAAATGTTTGTTATCTACCTACATTAATAAGTTATACTTATCGACAATGTATTAACTAGTTATAGTATTATGTTTATAGTACACGTTGTCTTACGTTTTATTTAATTAATTTAATGGAAAGTACTAACGTCTAAGAAACAGGCTCGGCCTGGTTTAGACGTCGGGGCTCATTGTCTACTACGTATATACGAGTACCTACATCCAGATAATATTGTATAGGTTAAGAAATATGTACTATCCTGTCTTATATCACAATAAAACTTATTATTATTATTATTTCACTTTCGAAGAATTTACATGCTTCTATGCTCTTTGCTCAACAATGTCCATCCATGACATCTTCTTTTAAAATAAATTAAATTTTGATACAACTTTTATTTTCATTTGATGAATATAATCAGTATCTATATAACTCATTTGTAATTAAATCTGCATACATTAGTGTCACAACTTGAATTATGTGTAATGTTTTAACCTGATCACTCGTTGATAAAATTTTAATTAAAATTCACATTCAAGACTAACATTAGTTTATGATAATTTTAAAATTATACAGATCTGAATGGTATTCATTTATAGGCTTAGGCTCGGCTCGCCCCCGGAATCTCGCCCCGTGTGATAAAATGCTCCACTCGCCCCCTTTTTTATTATTTTGGTGTAGTGACTCATCCCTTGCCACGGGGCGAGTTAAAAATCTACATTTAAATAATTATTTTGGTGGATTGAATCGCCCCTTGAGGTATTTCTTTTGAAATTTAACCTGAAATGGTACAGTTAGACAGAAAAATGTTCACATATGAAAATTACCATGTTTGATGTCTGTAATCTCACCAATTAGTGACACTAAGTTTTTGCTACCTGGTTCACCTATTATAACAAAAGGAACCGTTTCAAGGGTCTAATAAACAAAAGCTTTGTTAAAATATGTCACCGTCGGAAGAGTCGTATATATAATGCTTTCTCTTTCTAAGTTCGTATTATAATGTGGAAGGGATGTGTTTTGCAATATTTGCTTAAAGGTTTAGTAGTGCCTAGTGACATCGAAGTGCAACGGAATACGCACGACATTGAGATTCTGTAGGTATAGTTTTGGATAGAAAGTCAAGATAAGTTTGTATTACAATCGTATTTTAATATTTAATTCAAATTAAATTTGCAAAACAGTTATTAATTACGTCTATACTTTTTGTTTGACTTTTACTTGTTACTAGCTTTTGTCCGCGCGTCCGCGTAGATTTCGATATTACATAGATCTTTGTTTTAAGTGCAATTCATGAATTCCACAACACCCCACTACAGGAGTTGAATTTCTTTATACGTCAATATAGATAACATTTTCGTAATCAGTGTCCCTGAAAACCTTGAAAACGACATCCATATCAATTTCTACAAATTTTCACACCTATTTCATCCCTTAGTGTAAGTTTTTCAAACACCAAAAATAACCCATCAACTCACTTCTTAACTGAAGTTCTAATCGCGTATTATCCGTCCATAAAAGCCTAAAAAATAACGACTTAGTACTTAGTTTTCAAACGTCTTTATCACAATTTCCTCCCCTTTCTTAAAAATTTCACCCCCTGAGGTCCCATCCCTATCAAAAATATTAAAAAAAAACCTCTTAAGTTCCTATCCCTATACTAATTTGCAAAACGTTAACTTCAAAACAAAGATCTTTTCATACAACGTTTCATCCCCAATTTCACTCTCCCAAATTTTGTCAAAAATATTGATGAGGGTATTTTTTATTTTGATAGTAAGTAGTACCCTAAAACAATTTTTTAAATCTATAAGTTAACAAACAAAGAAGTTTCATACAATCGTTTTTATCCCTTTTCACCCCTTAGAGGTTTTTTTTTACACCTCTAGACATTAGGACAAACACCCCCTACAAATTTCAAGTCGCTACGACCAGCGGTTTAGGCTGTGTGTTGTCTGTCAGTCAATCAATCAGTCAGGACAAAGCCTTTTATAATATTTATGGATTAATTGGATTATAAGCTAAACCATAGTCTGTCATAGGATTACAACCTTTGAAAATATAAATAGAGAAATAATGACACTCATGTCGCCGCCATTTCGTTTACTTGTTAGTAACTACTGACCATTCAATACTTCTTCTACTTCTTCAGTAGTGATTATGTTTTATTATAATAAAATTATTGCCTTTTAATAAATTTAACATAAGGTAATAATTTTGTAAATTTAACAACACATGCATAGCTATTTCAAAGATAATAAATAATATTTTTTAATAACTAAAAACAATAAATAAGTCGTGGTCCAAACATGACTTTTGTTAAGTCGCAAAGAGGAGGTACTATATTGCTGAGAGCTGGACACATATACCACAAAAAAGAAATTTAACTTCATGTGTCCTTTTATTCCGATCTTCACCATCCAAATCCATGGAATGCTCTACTGAAGTTTTAATAAAAATATTTAAAAGTCTTTATTGCTGACAGTACTTTTAACTTACTAAACAATCGGGGGCGATTTGGGGTATCTAACATGCAAGGGGGCGAGTTACAACATTAAAGTAATCAGGGGCAAGATCCACGGGGCGAGCCGAGCCTAAGCCCATTTATAACTTATTATAACTATATTTATAACTTTTATCACTAAGTAGTAGTACTAGTAATTGTAAACACCAGTAGGTGTTTACAATTAAAAGACAGCGCTGGATAAGCTTCCACAGACATATCATTTTTAATTCAGCGGCAGATTAAGCTATCAAATAAAAAGAGTAGGGAGGAGGTAGCCATTTATTCGAAGCACTAGGAGAGGGGTCACTTGATAGGAGATCTAATGATAAATGATGGCACTAAAATTATGTTGAAAGTTAAATGACTGCAGTCTTAAAATAGGTAGATTATATAATTTTCATTTCAACAATATTCATTTTGACCAAAAAGTTAACCTATTGCTGTTTCCTATTATTTAGAATTAAATGTATCTGGTAGATTACAATCTACATACCAACATTAACAATTAATAATACTTTGAATTTCGGATTTTATTCATTCCCACATTACTAGGCCGCCATTAAATTAGTCACTAAAATATACTGACCAAAAGAAATATAGTCTTTTTTTAAATATAGACAAAATTCATAAATTAATTTGATGGCGTCCTCAACCTTATAGTAATAGACGTAGAATAATAAATCCAACAGACTTTATTGCATACAGTCTTACCTTTCATTCAGAACAAATTTCGCGGGTTACAGAACCCCGACATCGTGCTGGTGCACTACCTGAATGTCCCATACCCTGATGACAACAAGCTGGCGACGGTGGCGCCGAGCCTGGCGCTGTGGGCGGACAAGAAGGAGTGGACGAAAGATGAACTCGTCAGCCAACTGAAGCCTATGTGTAAGTCTAAGCATTATTATATTATCTAACTGCCTCGATGGCGCAGTGTACAGTTGCGGTTATTGAGGTCTCGGGTTCGATCCCCCGTTCGGAACAAATATTTGTATGACCTGCATATGTTTGTTTCGTAGTTTAGTTATTTTTTAAGTAAAATATATGTATTTAGATATGACAAAAAATTGTTCCATATATATTTATCATTTGCCGAGATCCCATAACACAAGCTGAAGTTAGCTTAATTTGAGCTAGATGGTGTTTTGTTTTGTCATTATTGGTATAATAAACTGTTACGCGTTCTATTATTACTATGTTATATGTAATTTAATAGTTTATGCGAAATAAACTTATGTTTACAAATAAATGGACTAGACTAAACAATAACTTCATCATTTCAACAAAGTCTATCGAAGTATAAAATAGCTCATATCGTTGTATCCAAATGGACACCTTATGAATAAAATTATAACATCCGTAAATGAGAAAGATGCCGGCGCCTTCGTCTTCACTGTGGAGCAACATAAATTTGAATAACTCTACAGATAAGAATGTAATCAAAGGCATTTGCGTAAAATTTTAAAAATATGAAAGATTTAGTCGAGTCCCTTGTTTGTAAAATGACAAAAGAGTACTTATATTTGGAAATCAATAAAAACACAATTTTTTAAAGGTTGTTTAATAAGAATCTACTACCCAAAACTCGATTGTTAGACTCTATTTATAAATCATTATAATCAGTAATCAAATACCCTTATAAAGAGAATCACTTTGTGTTTCCCTTTTTCTAAGTTTTTTAATACCTATTCTGAATCTTCAAAATACATAAACGTTTCTTAACTTCGGCTAAATATTAGTTTGTATATAGATAAATATTTGTTAATCAGTTGGTTTGTAAATGATGTAACAAATTGGACAATTTGTTAGTCATATATTTTTCACCCCAATTAACGAATTGTGAAAATGAAATTGTCATTCTAACAGAATTCGAGAATTTAAAACATTGAAATCAAATTGAAATGCTGAAAGTTTCTGTTCCGATGTTGAATATTTATGAAAACGGTGGCAAATATCAATTATGCACTGCGGTTATTAATCCTATCTGATCGGAATAACGATGCTGCTGTTAATTTAGGTGCTCCCTGTTATTGATTTTGGACTGAAAATTAATATTACAGGCGTTATTGCAAAATGTATTTCCCATTCCGTTTGGAAAGACCGAACAAAAGGTTAATAGGTCATACAGAATAATAAAGTAAATAAAAATTTGTAGTCTCATTAAAGAGAGATGTAATGTTTTTCCTATTTAAATTATTAGTTTAAAATCTAATGTGGGATTTATTTCTTTTACAGTCTTTAGTGAAGATGATGCGGACGTCAACAGTGATCTCGAGATATCTGTAAGTATAAAACGATTATCAACTAGGCTTTACAGATTATACTTATAATAAAATATCAGGGAAAAATGTTTCAGACGACGGAAACAGTGGAGGCTATTGTCGGGCAGCTCATGGAGAAACAACGTGCGGCTAGGGCTGCAGCATTGGCTAGGCAACTTGAGTGTGGATGTCCAGATTCTACCTGTCAAGATTCAAGAACTTGCGCCCACCCATTACGCCGGATTCAAGCTGCAAAACCGCCGCCTTCCGATCATCAAGTTTCATCAACAACTGGCCCTTCACCACGACCCATGTCTCACCCACCAAGACAATACACTAGAGATCATAGACCTGCACCACAACCTGCATCCCCGTTACTTTTATCTTTAGGCCAAATTCAAGGGGGTGGTGGACTTTTAATATTAAACGGAACAAGCAATGGTACTCAGCAGAGTTCATCCTTATCCTTATCTTCTCCTTTGTCAGTTACATCGTTTGTCTGCGAAGAACCCAGGGATAGGTATAGGCAACAGTACAAACCAACTTTTGTGTTAAAACGAGAGATTCCAGATAGCCAACCCTCATCATGTATCCAGAATTCGGATTCCACCTTCGAAATTGAGACTCAAGAAGAAAAGATAGATGTTGATTTTGATAGAAAAATTAAAATGGAGCCAAGAAGTAGAAACCAAGTAGTGGCAAGTGCACCAGCAACTCCATCGAGATACCCGGATTTAGTAGAAAGATTAGAAAGTAAAGTTTTGACGGATAACTGTGATGATACTTTAGTGTTACTTGGTACTGATGGCAGTTTAGCTGCTAGTGGCTTCTTCGATGAGACTCTTGAATTATCTCACGAAGATATACAGAAGACTTTATCAGCTAATATGCCGACTTGTGAGTTAGACAGAAATGGTGTGAGGTCCACTGATACTGCCAATGTAATGGTCTCAGGCATAGATACTATGGATTTTATTGAGAGTTGTGAAGCAGTAGCGTCACCTACGCATGGAGTGGATGATAATGTATTTGTTAATTTGGATGCTTTCGATATGTTAGGAGATTTTCCTGAATTGGAAGTTTTGGATCCCAGTACGATATCAACGAACCCTGTGGTGAGATTCTGTCGTAAATATGTTATTGAAATATAAAACTTAGAGTTATATTATTTAGTAAATAGAGTTTCTATTTTTCGAATTTTCAGACGATATGTGATAAATCTCCACCGGCAGCAGAAGACACAAGTGAAAAAATGCAAACAGAGTCTAATAGTGAGGGAACTTTAAGTATTACGGATTATTCTCCGGAGTGGGCGTACCCTGAAGGAGGCGCGAAGGTGCTTGTAGCTGGACCTTGGACGGATACATCAGATCAGTACACTGTTCTGTTCGACAATTTTCCAGTGCCATCAATATTAGTGCAGAATGGTCTCCTTAGGTGTTACTGTCCAGGTTAGTTCTAGAATTATTGTCCTTCTTAATAAGTTTAGGAATAAAAATAGTAATTTGGAAAATAATGTAAATTGTTACAATTACTTAGCTAGCAGTGCAGTAAATAATATGAAGTTGGTTCATGATTTTTTGGTTTTGTGTTTTACATGTAATGGCAAGTAAATTTCTATTATATAAATTTTGGCAAAAGTTTGACTTAATTAAATCATTAGGTTATCATATGTACCTTTTTTTTACTTGGGGAAATGCCTGACGCATACCCCTCGGTCTTGGGGAAAGAACCGAGGGGTTATGTGGGACTCGCACCCACTAAAACACCAAGGTGTTCCTCTCGTCGCGCTCTGCTGTGGTCACGGGAGCGCAGGAACATTCGTCCGCGACCACAGTGACTTACTATATGTACCTGGCTTAATTTCTGAAGTTACGCACATAGACGGATGATAATGATGTATTATTATGATTTCAGCCCACGAGGCCGGTCTAGCTGCTTTACAAGTGGCTCGAGGTGGTCGTGTTGTATCAGACACGGTAGTATTTGAGTACAAAGCGGGTCCGGCACCTACTCCGTCATCACCTGCATCTGCTCCGCTTCCATCGCTGGATTATAGACGGTTTTCGCTCCTGCAGCGCTTGCAGCGTCTGCAGGGGCGCTTGCAAATGAAGATTGAACCTACTGATGATAATAACCAGGTAAGAATACCTACTATAAGCTTTTTTGTAACATTTTTTATACCTTGACGATGGCAAGCAACGTATAGCTCGCCTGATGGTAAATGCTTACTGTAGCCTACAGACACCTGCAACGGAGACTTTTAAAAGAAAGTTATTGTTGATTGAGATTGTTTATTTAATTTAACTTTTGAAATCTAATTAACACTGTTTGCCTAATTCCAAATATAACCCATACTATATTTCAATTCCAGATCGAAGATGTGCAGCTTTATTCCAATCCAAAATTTGAAGAGCGCTTGGTTTCTTTTTGCCGCACTATGAGCTCTAGGTCTAAGGGTATGTCTGAAGGCTTCACTACAGAGCCAGGAGAAGACGGTTCCACAGTTCTGCACCTAGCCGCAGCCTTGGGATACACAAGGCTTACCACGGTTCTCCTGAGATGGAGGCAAGATGACAGCAGTTTGGCTCTAGAGAAAGAAGTCAATTTAGGAGCGAGAGACAGTGACAATTGCACGCCATTGGTTAGTATCATTTAAATTATTATTTTAAAAGTAGTTAAATAAAAATATTTAATAAACGAGTCTATAAAATAAATTCTCTATAGATTTTTTTTCGGCTTAACCACGGTAATTAGATGCTTCTAACTACAATAGTAAATAAATGTAATAAAAGAAAACTAAAAGAATCTCGCAATTCGTAACTTAACCAATGTAAAAGAAATGTTTGTGTCTAGCTTCCCTAATGAAAGTCAAGTGTGATGTAATGTGTACGTAATAAGAGTTAAAATCTATTTACAGATGGTTGCAAGTGCAGCTGGCCACGTGGAGACAGCAGTGGTTCTTGCTCGCTGGAGCGCTGGCACTCGCTGCGAGGCAGGAGCTCGTGCAGCAGCAGCAGCTGCGCGTCGTGCTGGACACTCACATCTCGCCGCCATACTAGACCGCATACATCCACCACCCGCCACCGATACTGGCATCTTCCGAGCACCTGTTTCACACAGGTATATAAATTGATTACAAAACATATCGGACTGTATAAGTGTATATTCAGACTCTAATTGGTCTAGCCTTCATTTTTGTTTTCATTAAAGACACAGGGATATCCCTGTATCTTTAAGTTCCTGTTAGCTTTATAGGAATGGTCAAGGGCATTCTATGGGTGTATTAGAGATTTCTTACGTGAGTAAATCAGAATCAAAGAGGTTTAAATGAGCATCTCAAAAACCACAGGATCTTTAGGAATCAATAACTTCACCTAACATTAAATTACTGTGAAATCTTTTTTTTTTTCAGTCTATCCCAAAAGAGTCGTGCAGGCAGTTTGGAGAGTAACCTAGTGAAGAGGCCCTCGATTGACTCCGGTATCAATATGGCTGATGCTTTTAGATCCAGTTCTGCTATTGATAAGTCAGAAAGTAGCTCGTCTGCTAGGTAAGTAGCCATTTTGACATACTTATGCGTACATTTATTTTAAATTAATCTGTTCTATTTTGGTGGAACTGGTGAACTGGCTGTCCAAGCTGGTGAAAGATTTTACTATTAATCACAAAAGCAGATAATTTTTGGCGTGGCGTAACATTAGTAAATTGATTAAAACTTAGTCACAAATTCTGTTTGGATTTATAATTCGATCTCATTGACGATATACATTTTTTCCTAGATAGAAACTGGTGATTTTGTATAATTCTAATAATTATGTTTAAAATCATAAACGTCACCGCTTGTGTAGTGATGTCATTTTTCTAATAAACAATGCCTATATTTCCAGGTGGGAACGAAGTATGTCGTTACCATTAGACTCTGACACTTCAGAGGATAGTCTTGGTGATTCTAAGATTGGGAGGCGCATGGACCTGGCTCTCTGTAAGTCTTCATAAGTTTAATTTCATTCATAGTCGATTCAATTTTCATTTGCTGGTTATTTTATATCGGCACGGCTGCTGATGACATTCGGAAGGTCCTAACCTTGGTTTGGTTAGATTTGTGCATTGTTTAAAATGGTGACGGTTTTGTTCGGCAATTTGACTGGTCAAACGTGTTAGTTTATATCGCAGTACTGTAAATGATGATTTTTATTTTTGATATTCCGATTCCTTTAAATTTTTTCAAAATAGATTTGAACAAAATTTTTTAATCACTCTCAAGGACAATCACCTATTCTTGTAAGCAAATAAATGTGATATAATCTAGACATACAAACCTAAATCATTCAGTGAAAATGGATTTTTCTATGTAACTTTCCACTGATGGTTTTACCCAAAAACTGCTTTTTATTTTTACTTTATGCAATACATAAGCTGAGCATTATTAGTTAGTCTCAAGATTCTTATTCGCATTTGAGAATCTACTCCCGATAGTTGCGAAGTAGGCTCACCCGTTTGACCAGTTCCGTTATGTCGTCGCGGAGTAGTAGAGCGGGTGTTCCGCAGGCGAGACGGCGGCGCGGCGCGCGGCGAGCCCGCTCATAGACGTGGAGGCCCTCTCCGACCACACGCCGCCGCTCTCGCCCACCAACAATGCAGGTCAGTCACTCCGCCCCGAGCACGCTCGAACGGTATAGACATCATTTCACACTAAATTTATTTCCTAAGACAAAAAGACAATCCAATTTTATCAGTAAAAGCTGAAAAAAATTGAATATCCCAGCTTTTACTAAACGCATTCAACCGCGAGAAAATTATAAAGAGATTTATCTTGCAAAATGATTTTATCATCTGAAATTTTTATTGAACACAAAATTGGCGAATCGTAATAATGAATTGAATTGAAAACTGATCTAAACGATATTCTTCATATTTTGTCTTCCTATTGGCATATAATTTTTATTCTTAAACGTTCTATACCATTTCGAGTCGTATCGAGCTCCGCTCGCCCTATCTATCGATGTTGTGTACGTAGTAGTTGCATTGCCTCCCTCTTCTTCTAACAAATGTTATCTATATATCTTAATCTCCCTTTTTGTCGCCAGTCTGTATTAGCCCTTATATCACTGTATGTCGGTAGACCACTTGTAGTTTCTTCTGTACTTTGTGTTCCAACATGAGCGGAGTTTCCCCTGAGTGTTTGATGTCTGTAGTATCCTTAACTAAGCCGAAATTTATTTAAATTACATTTTTTTTACTGAATTTAAATATAAACTTAAGTGCTTTAAGATAAAATTCGGTTTAGTTTATTCGATGTTGTCTCTCGATGTCGCTTTCAATGGTTCGTATTGGTCTATCCACTATCACTGTATCACAACCAAATCGATTGGCTTCCTACTTCCAATTTCAACACAAGACTACGTTGTTCAGTCAGTACACTTGTTTCAAACAATATTACGTGACAATTTAACACTGCATGACCGCTATTATGCTTGCATGATTATCTAGAAGCTTTTTATGTGTAGAAAACTGTTTACTATTGCCAATGTTCAAGGTAATGCTTTGGCACAAGTTATTCTGAGCACACTGTTTTTGTTTCAAGTTAATACAGAATTATTTAGTCATTCCACATCATATTCTGATAACAAAATTATCTTTACGTTTCGAACAATATGATGGATTTAGGAAAAGTTTTACTGTTCAGTTTTTATTACTTTTATTTGTGAAACCACAAATATGTTGACATGAAAGGTATTTACTACAAAACAAACACTATCTTCATTACGGAATTAAACAAATGACTCATCCAACATAGTTTGCTTTAGTCTCATGGCGATATGTATGAATGTATGTTATCTATATAGATGATATTTTCATTTATGAAATTGCCAGGAGTTTAAGGTTTGTTTCTTACAGGGCTGCTATTTACCTTGAAAACTGTATGTATTGTAATTAAATGTCATCTATGTATTTATTGTAATCGATGTGCTACTTTTTATAGAAGGCTGTGCTACAGACACACAATATTACAAAAAGATAGAAGCGAACAAAATATTTGCTTCAAGTAAAGTTCAAGTTTAATAATGATTTTATCATTGTCATTAGAAGAAAATAATGAGTGTTTGTGTATCTGTAGATACAGTAAATGCTGATACCTATTTATTAATGTTATGAGGTCCCACTTCACAAAAATGTTTCAGGGGAGCAGGATGACCGGGTATTCACGCTGGCAGAGCAAATAATTGCTGCAATGCCAGAAAGAATAAAGGTACGCAAACATTTATGCCAGAAATAATTATGAAAAGTGAAGGCACAAATTAAATACGTGTCTTCATCACCTATGAATACAACAGCTATGATATATTATGAGATTTGTTCAAATGTTAAGTAGTTTGTTCTTATAATTATGTTGAGGATTCTCGTATCTATGTAAACCTAATAAATTGGTAAAAATGATCAGAATTATAACTATTTTTCATTGTTAGAATGATTATTTTTGGCAAATATAAATGAACTGATTTTTTAGATTTGCACTGAAATAACTTCGATTATATTAGATGATAATTATTAATTATTTTTGTAGAACGAGAGTTCTTCATTACTGTCCGGTTGCGGCCTGGACAGCGGCAACGGAGAGGACACCCTTATGGCCCCGCTGTTAGACGACACCAACACTTTCACCACTGAGTTTAGTTTCGAACTCTGCGATAATACTTATAGGTGAGATTATCATATTGAAGACATTTGTGGAAGTTTGATGTGCTCCATGCTGATTTCGGCTTCGGTGACTGCTATTGCGTATTGTCAATTGAGCGTGACACTGCAGTAACAATCAGATGCGCGTGATATATTTTAGTGCATAAGCTATTGCGCCAAAACAGATGCACTTATACCACTGTAACTTCTGTACAATTGACAGCGTAATAATAGTAACACTCGATTTTTTACACTCGGGAGTACCAGAGAATACTTAACTTATTCTTGAAACCCCATATGAAATTAATTGGAATTATTCATGAGCAACCCATTAAGTCCCACTGCTGGGCTCGTGTCTCCTCTCCTCTAACTAGAGAGCTGAGAGGGTTTTGGCCATAATTTAGTCACGCTGGCCTAGTGCGGGTTGGTAGATCAGACATACTTATAGAATTTCTACTAGGGTATGTGAGTTTCCTCACGATGTTTTCCTTCACCGCTAGCAGATGGTAAGTCACTTGATTAGTACATATAAATTCCATAAAGTGGAATCCACATTGGTACTGCCGGTCGGGATCGAACTCGGACCGCGTGATTTGCACGACACAGATCAAACCGTTATGCTCATCACACAAAGATTTATCCTGAGTGAGGATCGAACCCACGACCTCCGACTTAGCAGTCAGGGTTACTAACCACTAGCCCAACGGGCCAGTCAACTAAAATATACTATAGTAGGCAAATGTCTATAATCCTTCGGAAAGATGTGCAGTGGGACGTTATATGTTATTGATGATACAGCAAATGGTGGTGTTAGTTAGAACGCGTGCTACTTGAACAATATATATTAAACCTCGTAAAGGCTTACGTATGTTCCCAGATACTGTGGAGGCTCTACTCCTTGCTCATCGGGCTCGGTATCGCCCGGTTCTTCGGCATTGTCTCCACCGCCGGCTTCACCTCACTGCGCTACTCCATCTGCTACGTTACAAGAGTTTCTCAATGCTACTACGCATTTCTCTAACTTAACTCTTAATGGTAAGTGGAATTACAAATTTTGCAGATCTTGCATGTTTTAAAAATTATAAGTTAATGTTTGGAACCGACTTTAGCACGCAGTTTTGTCCAAAATATCATAGATTTTGTTTTGTTTATTGTGTTATTGTGATTTACTGATAGAAAGTTCTGAATTTGTTTCGTGGTTTATCAAATTATCATGAAATTTGGCTTTAAATGGGCCTCAGAGTAAACTTTATAGCCTTACTGATGTTCTAGTTGTACTATGTTCAAAAATCCGTTTATAAATGGCTAGGTTTTTTTATAAAATATATTGTTATAAAAGTATTTCTGAAAACTTTCTGAGTACGCAGTACTTCATGATGTAATTTCCATTAAATTTTGTTGTGTCAACTAACCAATAAACACTTTAACAGATCGCGAGCAACGTGAACTGTATTCGGCAGCCATCACTATACAGAAGGCATATCGTCAGTACCGTGGTCGACAGCTACAACGACGTGCTGCAGCCGCCGCCATTACTATACAGAACTGCTATCGACGATACAAACAGGTCGGTTTGCTCTGCTTTTTATAAAAAAATAAAATTAAAACAACCTTTAGTACAGTCTCTTAAAGTGCCACGGAGCCCTAAGATGTATTTTTTCCGGGGGTCCGTAGCAACACAGTGAGCTTTAACATTTACATGACCGGTCGATCTTGCTAAATTACCAAATACACACGTCGATAGCAGACCGATGGACTAATATCGACCAATCACAGGCCGACAATATGGTGCGATTGACATGGCGCGATTGACTTAGTAAGCCAATCACACCTGTCGAATGAGATCATCGGCTCGTCATTACGATTGTGTTAGCAATATCGGGCCACAGGTAGTTGGTATTGTTATTTAAAAGTCACAATTAGGATATGAATGAATGTACTATACTATACATTATCTAGGTTCACATGTGTTAAGTTGTTTAGCCGCACGTATGACGTATTGGCCAATCGTACAAGCCAATTTATGCGCGTCGCACATAAATACTCTTAGCTCGCCGTGCGCGCACAATCATGGTGTGAAACACCCATGATTGTGCGCGCTTTGTCTACTCCTTTAGGAAAAAGGCGGGATTCTTACCTATTAGTAAGATTACCTATTATTATTCAATTAATTTTATGGCTATTATATTTAAAAAAATTGTTTGTGCAGTTCGCATATTTGAAACAAATGCACGCAGCGGCTACAGTGATCCAGCGCGGATATCGCTCAATGCGAGCACGTAGAATGACTTCTACACCCATCAAGTGAGTAACTCAAAGATTTATTTTTAACATCTCTGTCTTTATCATATTAATGAAATGATTTTTATTAAATGTCATATGCTAGCCAATCCAATCTAATATTGGTGTAAAATTAAACGTGTACTTAATTATTGAAAATGAAAGGAAAGAGGGAAGTAATGGACCTATATTCAGCAGCAAGATTTTGTCCTAAAAGATGATGATGATTTAAAAAAAACATCTTTTTCACCAGCAATTTTGATTTCTAATTGGTCATTTCAATATTATAGTTACTGTCGTTTTCTTAAATATGACAATAAAATTCAGAAAGTCGAGATTCCAAAGAGGCCGTCAGTACCGTTTGTAATTGACCTAAATCTACTCTATCTCTTAGTGTTGCAATTTCCGACAAGAAAGTCCTTGACTTGCTAGCATAACATTCAAATCATATAATTTTGTACGTTACTCAAGTAGTGTTCCCCTTTATACTCTAAGTTAGACAGGTAACTCTTACATGTCTAACTTGAACTAAAAGAGGGTCCAGAAAATATAACAGACCTCTATGACCCGCTTAATTACTTTTTGAATGAAATAAAATGAAATCTCGTTTATTCATCTGGGTTAGGTAACACTTATGAAATTCACAAGATAAGAATGTAACAGGTTATCCGAAAAGTAGTGTCAGCAAATTTGCCTACTAATTAATCGATTTCTAAAGTCATCATCATCACATCAGCCATAGGACTTCAACTGTTGGACAAAGGCCTCCTCAATAGATTTTTAATTGAATTAATAAGAATTAAGTGTAAAATAAATTAAACTTTTACTTGTTTTTACTAGGCGAACATATTCACAAAGGCGTCAAAACCAAGCGGCGAGAAAGATTCAACAGTTTATGCGACAGTCTAAAATCAAGTAAGTTTATTATTATTTTTGCTTTAGAAACTGATTAACTCGGACTGTACAAAACGTCAGATCTGAAATCATGTACGCACTACGCCGTTTAAATTATTTTAGTAGTGCCGAAATATTTTCCATCCAGCTCTTCTTCCTCTTATCGAGTCGGTTAAAGGCTTCCAACATGACTTTAAGACTACCACATTAATCCATTACCACATGAAGTGGTAACCGAACCAACAGCTTTACGTGCCTACCGAAGCACAGAGACGCTTGAAAATGAAAATGACACAAATGGTCACCCATCTATGAACTGACCTAGTTGAACGTTGCTTAGCTTTAATGATCGTAACGAACATCTCAGTACTACAATATAATAATATAATAATCTACCACATTCACACAGCGCCATCTAGTCCCAAATTAAGCAATTATATTTGCTTGTGTTATGGGTACTAAACAACTGATATACTACTTAAATACATTTTTTTTTTGTAAATACATACATATTATAGATAAATTACACCCAGACACAGAACAAACCTTTATGCTCATCACACAAAGATTTGTCATGGGTGGGGATCGAACCCACGACCTCCGGCTTACCAGTCAGGGTCACTAACCACTAGACCAACAGGCCAGTCTGCTACAATGCTACAAGCGCCTCAATACAGCACTAGATTTGTAGCAACTAGATTGATTTTTATCCGTGTAGTGACGGATTAAGAACATATAATGTCACTACCCCATCACAACCCGTGGGTGTCGTAAGGCGACTAAAATAACCTTAAGTAAACAAGAGCACTGCGAGAAAGTGAAAATTCGATACAAAACCCTTTACCAACCCATCTGGCCAGCGTGTATAGTAGGTTAAATTCCCTCCACATTATTTGGAGGAGACTTGTGCCCAGCAGTGGGACGTTTATGGGTTGAAATGATGAGATTGATTTAACAGATGCTAATCAATACATCAATATTAGCATTAAAGATAACGTTATTGAAAGTTAAACAGTTTTAAAAGTGCCAGTTTTTAATTGGAACCTTAATGTGCCTCACAGATGTTAGTCGAAATCTATGAATTCATAAAGAAGGAATACCTATATATTTTTGTGGTACTCAATTTAATTTTGTATTATTATTATATTTCAGTCAGTCACAGTAAATAAAAAATTGTCTTTTATCATCTCAGGTTTTTTTTTTAAATCATTTATTCTCTTAAATTATTCACATTATAAAACAATGTAACAAAATCGCCAAACTGTTGCCAGTTTGTTGGCGATATTGGCACTCTTACATATAACTTTAATTATACACATATTATATACCTTTTTATTATATATTATTTTATTTTGTAGAAAGAGGAAAGAAGACAGGAGATTTATAGACTGTTAATGTTATTTATACAGTACAGATTATCTTCTACAATAAGAAATCGGTATAATATTAATTTATGTATAGAAGAAAAACGTACGATCGAACAAATCTTCAAATATTACAAAAATAACCAACTTTTATCCTGAAACTCAACTTTAATTAATTGCAATTTATGTCATCAGTACATCGTTTTTACATGTACTTAATTCAAACAACCAATAATACAGAAATATTTCATAACAAGGAAAACCTTTTCCGAAGAAAACGCATAATCCATTGTATCCCATTCCAACCGCATAGTATCATATTTATTTATTCGAGTAGTTCCAGAATAGATTCGCACAGACCTTTCAATTGTTTGTCCGGAACTGATGTAGCGACAGTATTGTAGTGACAGAAGGGGCTTCTAAATAATATCAAACAAAAATATAATACAATAGCAGGAAAATATACTTTTGTATTGAATAACACTGAAAGAGTCCAGAATAAGATAATAGTGTTTCAACTTGTATTATATTATTCTCATTTGTGGCGGTAAAATTGAAATATTTTTTTTTAAACTATACTAATAATATACATAACATTTAATATGATTTCAATATTGATAATAATAGATAATTATTTAACGTAATTTAACGCTTAGCCCACATCTATAAGTTTTTGTTAGTCATCAAAGCCATAATAGCCGTTCTACACGGTTATAAACTTGCCTCCCAACAGAGTGACCTTGGTGGGAGCTTGGTTGCCATCCGCGTAGTTTGTATGAAATTTGGTTTACAACAGCCGGCTACACGGTTGGAATAAAAAACCTATATCTGTTCTGTAGTTGGAATCCACCAAGGGCACCTCTGTGAAAGGCAAATTTATAACCATGTAGCACGGCTTTAAGAGTTACTTACCAAGATGAATACATGCTATTTGATTATATTTCGATACCATGGCGTAGTGGTTAAGGCGGTAAACTCACCACTAACATTGCCGAACCAAGTGAACGTGTGACTTCGATTTTCACACGAGACAAAATTAAATATTTGAGTGGTTCGTGCTGTAGTGCGAGTGCTGTTTTATAAAAAAAAATATTTCATCTCACCTCGTCCGCTTTTTCGTAGAGTACCTGCCGTACTTACAAAGCACTGTATCTTCAGATGCAGCGTTTTGTGGTAACAAGAATAAATAGTTCCACACACATGATTACATAGGATGGCATATATAAATTTGCATAATGTCTTAGAAACACTAGTCCTAAAAATAAAGAAAACCTCGACTTCTGAAAACTGATAATTTTTTAGATACAGTATTATCCCAGCACGGCAGGGTCCTTACAATAATATTTATGATCCTTATTTCCTTCCGTCAAGCAAATTTATACAAGAAGATTAAAATGAATATTTAAACAGAAAATATTAATCTTTCATTTGAAATTGAAAACCTACTTCCAAGTTGTCGATAGCCAAATATCTATATATAACGAACGAGATCGTTTTGAAGAATAAACTTTCGGGTTTCGAAGTCGTCGGCGATTTTAATAAGAAAGTTAAAGATTTATACAAAGTTTGTTTCAGTTTGGTAGTTATATACCGTGGTGTTGTTATTCAAAATATTTAGAATATCATGTTCAGAGTACCTTTTTTTTTAAATAATGTATCTCTAATATATGAAATGCAGTTTCACTCACTTAAAAAAAAAGCCGGTCAAGTGCGAGTTGGACTCACACGCCGATGATGAGATGATGGGTTCCTTGTATCAAAAATACGACCTTAGTGAAATTATATTTTAAAAATTACAAAACTTGGAAGGAACTTATTAAAAAATAATTCACTTATGAAACAAAAACAAACAATTATGTTAGTTTTCCAACAACAAAGTTTTTTTAGTTAATTAACTATAACAATATAATTGGGGAATAGTAGAGTGAAATTTCTTTGTGTTGTTTATGGTCCCATACTTTACGAGTAAAACTGATTTTAAAACAAGAACTTGAGGCTATGTCGTATAAACAAGTTTTTACAAATGATTTACCACCCATAATTTTTTATAATTGTTTTACTAAAAAAAAAAATACAGGATTATATTTTTATTTCCAATGCTTGGTCGAACATACCTACTCGTACATATAATATAATAATATGCTATGATATAACCCATTGAACCTCCCTTATTAGACATAAAAAACGATCCGTTTCAGTCGATTTGAATTCAAAAATATATTCAATTCTTTCCCGTTCCAATTTATTGAGCACAAAAGGGATATCCGAATATTCCAAAGAATTAACATCGTCCTTTATTCGTTGGCACAGTCCCTATCAATGCTAAATTAATTTCGGTGTTCTAAGTCGAAGCCGATCCCCTCCGAAGTAATCTAAGCCGCCATCAGTTCGTACTTTATGAATGAAACATTTCAGATTTTAGGGAAACTTTAGTATCTGTGGCGTATAGATAAATCAACTGTAGCGAAGTTTGCTTCGTGCCTTCGATAAGAGAATCTTTAGACCATGATTTCGTTAAACTTTTAGATTTGTTGTTTTATTAAATTAAGGGACGGTATTTGTTTGAGCTTGTTAATGTGAATTCAGATGTTTAAGGGCTTAGGTTATGAGCGTTGGGAACGTTGGAACTGAAGAGTAAATGCTACTTACAAAGATTTTTATCGTAGCTAATAATATAATTAGTTAAGATGTAGGTTCTTATAATTTTAGTTTCTATTAACCTTACTTTATAGCGTCTGGCCATTCTTTTCATGTAATTATCATTCCTTTTCACGCCTCACAGCACATGGGAGGAATTCACAACCAATGTAAGTTTATAGAATAAATACTCTTGATTTCCGTAAAGATGCCAAATACAAATATCATTGAACTTCCTGAGTAAAACGTTGAGAGATTGAATAATGTAATATTGAGCGCAGTGTCCACTTGTTTTTTAGATAAAAATCAAAGTTCACTGATAATGATGTTGTGCTACGAGTATACTTGATGTTTTTATTTCCTTTGTGTTAGGTTGCAGAGCGCACAAGCCGAAAACGTGAGGGTGGTCCGGCTATCGCCGGATGCCCGCCGAAGCTCATTGCAGCGCATCACCAATACACCACCCACGCCCAATAGGTAACTTACAACCTTTTGAGTCATTACACTATAGTTAATTTTTACTATTTTAGCCATTGTACCATAAAACAAATTCCGTAATTTTGTATAGTATTCATCGCTTTAAAATAATTTAGATGACAGCAGAAATGTATTTTACAAGACGAGTAATAATGCAATGTTTTGCAAAAACAGTAGAATGAAAAACAAAACACTTGATTATGCTTTTTTGGATCCGAAGTTACTGAAATTTCATGTTAAATTCGTTATTCTCAAAAGATAACCATGCATCAGAATAGTATTATTTACTTTTAGAATACTATAATTTATTTATCTAACTAACAAAAATTTTGCACAATTTAATCGAACTTGTCATTAATGTTGTTTTCGTTGTTCTAGGATCATTGATTACCTTGCACCAGAATCGCCAATGAACGTGGACGATGACCTTCTACTTGAACTTCTATTTAAAATATGACGGCAACTACACAGACACTAATCTTATCAACTATTGTATCACCTTTCATTCCTGTCTCCACATGAGAACCCTTTTTCCTTTCAATGAATTATGTTCATTCTTCAGTTTCACGTTAACTTTTGTTTTTACATCAAGTAGTTTAAATGCGTTAACACCAACTGCCTTTCACATTTTCAAATATACTGTCTGATATAACATAACTACTTTTACGAAACAGGTTTCTTATCGGAGTTGTGAACTATCTCAGGCCTTCTCTATTTGAAATGTTTTAACAGTTCTTTTTTATATTCGTGTTTCTAGGTGAAAATACGAAAAGTTTTGACTATCACGTTTCGCGGTGTTGATTCATTTCTTTATTGACCGCAATATTATTATTAATACTATTACAATTTGAAAATCCAACTAATCAGAGTTTGCTGAATCTTACATTCTTCTGTAAAATATCAAGTAAATCTGCGCTGATGAATCTTGATGATTTCTAGTAATGCGTGACTCTAGGAAGTTATCTTATTTTCCTTAGAAATGACTTGTTCAGAGTTTAGATTTCGATTTATTCTTTATTTTAAACTCTTCAGGTCATAGACAGGGTTATATTTAGTATAAATTTTATCGTATTTGTATTATATTTTCATAATGTATTTTTGAGATATTTGTTTAGAACATTTATTGGAATCATATTTTTGAAAACTCTAAATTGGATGTAAAGTAATTAAACCTAGATCATCAAACGTATTGGCTGATACCTACATTTTCGTGACGTCACGAAAATTTGGAAATTCATAAAAAATCTTTATAAAAGGATGCGTAATGTTTGGCTTTTGCAATCAAGTCAATTGCAAATGATTTGGTAATAAATTTTAATGTGAAACTTTCTGTTAATTTATTTGCTTCGAACTTTAGATCGAGTCAAAACTTAAATTCTATTCTATGAATAATTTCAGCGATGGAGTTTAAAATATGTAGGTTAAGTACAAATTCAAATTATTAAAAAGCCACTGTTCTTATAAAGTAGATGCACTTAGCGTATAATACAATAAACCCGACGAGCTGTGAGTATTTTGAGATTTTATCGTATTTAAGAGAAATAAAAGTAATAATGCAGTTAGTTTCTGTCGAAAGTTTACAATAGGTTTCATTCCAGCCTAAATAGTTTTAATTCTTTTAGTCTACGCAGTGAAGATGAAGCCTTAGACATCATCGAACATGATCTACGATTTTCGAGACTCCCTTTAGATTAGATCTAATCTTATGAAAATGACATTCGACCGTATTTACAAATATTTCAAGTCAACTTACTTTCATGCCGTCTTCTCTAGACTCTCTTTCTTCTTCTAGTTTCACAACTACGGCATTAAGTTTGTGTTCCTCCTCCCCTAGTTCCTATTCCAATAAGTACGGATCCTTAAATGAATTTTCATCGACTATCTACATCTACTATTAGTTCTCTAGATAGTGATTTTGTTTTAGATCCTCGTTAATGCTAACGCCATACTTACCCTAGCGTTCATGAAGAAATAAGGTTGTGCACCACTAGAAAATAAAAACCTAAATATTCCCTTTTTCTGAATTCTCTGATATTTTAATGTAGTAAACATAGTAAAGTTTTATAGTATAAGAAATAATAGAATAATCATAGCTTAACCTTAAGAAGACGTGCTACAGTCGAGATATTTTCGATTCGTATTTTTATAAAGCAAAAGTTTCGAACGATAAAGGACGCTTTGCTTGAGCAGGGCCCTGGTACTTGAGTTAACAACTTTTCTTCAACTATCTTGTTTAACTTCTTCGTTACTTGTTTTGTGATATTCTTAGTTCTATTTCAGATTGATTGATTACTTTCAAAATTCTAATATTATTCTCTAAATTTCATTTCAACTGTTCGTAACATTCCGATATATTCCTGTTTATTTAGATTTTGAGAGGCCCAGAGTCGAAAACTTGTAGGAAAAAAATTTGTTGATTCCCAGCAAAATTAATATTTTACCGTTCATTGTTGAACGGTGTTTTGTTGAGAATCTACCAGAGTTTTTTCGATTAGAGAAAAATAAATCACGCGACGAGGATTGAGAAAACCGTCCAGTTGTGGCGGCTTTTGCACCTCCCGGTGGCAGACGGCAAAAGTCGCAAAATATCGCGAGAACCGCCGCGCGGTGTGCGGGGCGGGGGACAGAGGCGCGGTGCGGGCGCGGCGAGCGGGCTCCGGGGGCGCACTAATACAACACGTATATTTCATATTTTTGGATCGCTAATTTTAAGATGTTATATTTATATATGTATATGTAGTATGGCGGGTACTTTACCAGTATTTCGAGATGTATTGCGCCAAAAGTTTTGATGTATTAATTTTCCATAAAAGTTATTCTATCATTTCCGTTTTTATTTTCGAACAAATAGTTCGTTTAGCTAGTGGTCATGCGTATACCTATATTTTTAGATAGCGTGCACGATTGCTTCAGGAGCGCTGACGATGTTATTAAAATTACGAGACGGTTGGAAAATAATATGATGAAAAAAAATATTAATTAAATAGTATTTTACCCAGTAACGCAGAACCTCTGAAAGCAATAATATTTTTGTGGTGATAAACTCCGAGTTGTAAAGAAAGAGTATTTTAATATCCACGCGATCGTCACAATACAATATTAATATAGACGCTTAATAGTGCCACCGATGACTGTGCCCCTTTTATTTTCTTATCCTATCATTAAGCACATAATATGTATATGTCGTTGAAAATGTCAACACTGTTAGTGTAATTAAGTACAATTTGTTATTATTTTAAAATGATGTTATTTTTCGTATACGATAACGTCAATTAAATAAAATAATAATAAAAATAAGCAATTAAAAAATTATGATCATATTTTTATTTTTCAAATATTTATTCTTTTATTGTTGACTGAGGAACGAAAGCAATAATATTTTATGGAAAATAAAAGCGGCATACTTTCGGTTGGGCTTAGTAATTGACCACAGCTAAAATATAGTGCACTAGAAGTAGATATAGTTAGATAAATTACTATTATTATATGAAATAATAAAAAAAAAACTTGAAATCTATACATAGAATTTAAAACTAAAAGTTTAACTAATACTTTTTATTATTATATTATAAGAAGCTTGTTCACACATTTTAACTTCATATTTAGTAAGTATTTCTAAGACTAAAAGATAGAAATTGTTACTAACTGGTACTGGAATGAGATATTAGTGAGACTATGATGGAATTTTTTTAATTTAGGGTGGGCCGTAAGTAGTGATGCTATATGAATTATTATGCCAAAGGCACGATTTTTTTTAATAATAATGTGATAAAAAGCAAAATGGCGTTGATTTTTAGCATCTATAATTTTAGTGTAATTTATAATAAGTTACGTCTGTTGTGTATGCGAATTTGATAGTGATTTAATTCGCGGTAGCTTGCTTATACTTTCATAGGACCGATTTATTAATTTTGGTCATTTTTAAATCTTTTTGTTGTAAAAATATTGATAACTGTAAAAATATTTTTCATTATTTTATTGTAAAAAAAAAGTTTTGATAAATTTATTATTTGAAAAATAAAAATGACTAAAGTTAATATTCAACGCGGCTCCGTGTATAAATGGTTATTTTAATCAAATGAGCCTGCCTAAAGTATATTGCATATCACTTAGATACTTAATTATAACTTTGAACGTTTTCAACACTCGCGTACAATATTGGTTTTTAAAGTTTGTTTTGTTTGTTTTATGAAATGCTAGATCACTAGAAGTTTGTTTATATAATATTCAATAGTTGCTAAATACTTTTCAATAGGATTGTAATAATTTTTCAGAAATATATTTTTAAATATTATTTTACTATTTTAACATAGTTATTTTATTTTAATATTAAATTAATGCAAATGCATAGTTCGGGATATTGTACATGTAAGTCATTATGCCATATTTTGTAGTCATATTTCCTAGTCATTTTACTGTACCTAGATTTTTTTTATTTTCATATTTTTATTTACAAAAATCATTACAATCCTATAACTTATAGCATAGCTACTAGAATTATTGCTTTATAAACAATTTTATATAGATTACGAGCGTTTGATAGCGAATTTTATGATGTTATTTAATTTTTTAAATTAATATAATAATTTATATGCAATCTTAAGCGTTATATGTAAGTTTTTCTTTATAATAGCGATTGTAAGAACTTGTTATGTACTGCCAGTTTCAAGGTTTCTAAAACACCAAATGAAGGGATGTGTGATTGTTGATTGTCCAGTTTAACAACTTAGAATCTCTTTATATCAGTTTAATGCTGTCTCCAAACTTTGTTTTAGCATACATTTTTTGTTGAAATATAAAAAAAATAATAAAAAAAGTCAGTGAATTTTTTTTCCATAATGTTGTTCATATTTTAATACATCTATTTCAGTTTTGGATTGAAAATAAATGATGTTATTCCTATTACTCTATGTTACATTATTTAGCATACTCTATAAAAATAATATTTATACTTAATTTGATAAATAGTTTTATATTTTTATTTTATTCAAAAGTAAAAGTGGTGTTCTTATTTATTTGAAAAGTATCATATTATTTTTATGTGTGTAATAATTCTGGGATGTTGGACATAAGAGTGTATGATGACGAACCGATGGATAAGTGTACTTTGAACAAAAAAATAATCTTCCTTTGTAATTATTATAATCTATAAACACTACAAATTGTGATTCAAAGCAATTTAAAATATTACTGCTGATTATATTTCGTGTTTTATTTATACAACCCTACGAACTCCTATATCAAAGTTTAGAATTGAGAATTTATTTAAATGTAAAATACATTTTATAAATTAAATACCCAAATATATTTTTTTCTCTCTGAAAGCATTTAATATTGGAAAGGAAATCAAATAAATATAAAAGGGACAGTCAAATTTTAAAATAAATAAAAATTTAAAGGGGCAGTATGGGGTTCAGACGTCAAAGTATTCATCAGCATCACTGTTAAACAGGAAAGTGCCCAGAAGGCTTGTGGCATTGGCACGCTGAATAGAAATGCTCTATACGAGAAAGGCCAGCCAACTGATCACGGAAATTGGTGAACCGCCACCCCGAGTCACCCATTCTTTATATAGACGGAGGGCATTCGTACCATTGACCTGATATTTCAACCTGAAATGGCTGGAATAAGTAATTATCAGTTATATTTGCGCCGTTTAAGGTTCTCTGCAACTACAGCAGCGGCATCAGCATAACTCGCTATACTCGGCAGGTGTGATGGATTCAGTTACAAGGCATATAACAAAATACATATTTTATTTAAGTTGTTTTTTATTGACTGACGTGGTAGACGAGCATGCGATATACCTGATGGTAAGTGGTGACCGCCACCCATGGGTATCATTGTGTTCTTTAGCATTGATTGTTAAAATTCTAGAGATTTGACCATAAATACGAAGTTAATGTGTTTTCAGACAATAACGCAGGTCACCTCTAATACCTTCTCAGCTATTTTATTAGAATTATTGTACAAGATTTCAAAGTCATGATAAAACTTATTACAGTTAATAAATTATCCTAGAGGGAATAATTCAAATTTTACTGGTGACAAAAGATAGAAGTTTAAAGTTTATTAAATAATTTATTCAAATAGCTAACTCAGCCTTTGTATCTATCGCAAAACTTAGATAAGCCTACGGATTAAAGTTTTATATTCGTAATAATAATGGTTTTAACAACGTCTTAACTTCTGAAGTAGTGTGCTATTATATTCAACATTTTGTTATAATTTTACAGTAAAAAAAAATTATAGGCTAAATGTTAGATCCAACTCGAGACAGATATCAATGAATTTTGAAATTTGACTGGCCTGTTGATCTAGTAATTAGTGACCCTGACTGATAAGCCGGAGGTCGTGGGTTCGATCCCCAACCAGGACAAATCTTTGTGTGATGAGCATAAAGGTTTGTTCTGTGTCTGGGTGTAATTTATTTATAATATTATGTATGTATTTACAAAAAAAAAATGTATTTAAGTAGTATATAAGTTGTTTAGTACCCATAACAGAAGCAAATATAATTGCTTACTTTGGGACTAGGTGGCGCTGTGTGAATGTGGTAGAATATTATTATTATTATTAATCACACAAATATTAGTCTCGTGTGGAAATCGACACGACATTCGGCACAGTGATGTCAATGGTAACCTTGAAATTGATACTACCAACTTTTACTATTGATGAAAACTCAATGAAACTTAGCCCCATTCAGCAACCTGACTTTTTACAGAACCCCTGTCATGCCACCGACGCAATATTTTACATGATTTGCCAATTAAAGTTAAAAAAAGTTACTAATGACCAAAAAAGTCCCGCATATAATATTTTAAGAAGCAAGCCCAACAAAATTTGATCGCGTATACACATCATAAGTTCCTCGCTGACGTCATATCCAAGAATAGAGCTTCGCAATCAATCATGAATATGATATATCAACTTGGAACGCAACTTGATTCTAATTATAACACATTAGGCTTAATATTATGTTGATATATTAGATGTATAACAATTTATATTCTGATATGGTTTCATATTATGTCATGACGTGTTTATGTTAAATACGTTCTTAATGCCTATTTTAGGGATCTGTGACGCAGAACGCGTTCATGCGTTCGTGCGTTCCGTGAATTGTGTTGTATTGGTTGATGGATGCGGTCATAATCAATACGCCTGTGTTACATACACAGGCGTTTTGATTATGACGTAATATCACAATGAGCGTTAAAACTGCTTCTTGATTACTCGACTGCGCGACGCTTGAATGATTTCTATGCGACATCATCATCATCAGCAACCCATTAAGTCTCACTGCTAGATTCGGGTCTTCTCTCCTGTACCTTGAGAGTTCAGATGGTGTAGGCCATAATCCACTCACGCTGGCCTAGTGCGGGTTGGTGGATCAGACATACTCATAGAATTTCTTCTAGGGTATGTGGGTTTCCTTACGATGTTTTCCTTCACCGTTAGCAGATGGTAAGTCAGTTGACTAGTACATATAAATTCCAAAGTGAAATCCACATTGGTACTGCCGGTCGGGATCGAACTCAGACCGCGTGATTTGCATGCCGGTCACTTATCCATTCAGCCACCATCACTTTTTGAAATATCCCTCAATTACTAAACCTAATTAAAAATGATAAAATATAATGTCAATTTAGAAAATAAAAATATATTAATAAAACATATAGGTATTCAATATAATTGACGTCCTACTTTGTTATTGTTAAAGTAGCCGTTGCCTGCGGTCCGCGCAAATTCCATATTCATGACCAGTTATTAAACGTTTTTCGAATGTCAACATAATATATTAAAAAAATATATCACATATTTTTCCTGTTTTTTTAGTTGTGGTATGACTACGGTAACTAGATAATCGTGTTCATTTTAATAGATACTGTATTTTAACACAAGTTCAACCCTTTTTCTAGCAACAATTAAATACAACACTACCGTTGTTAATCCCCAAATTCTAAAATCCAGCCGTTCACTAAACAGATTGGTCGTATAACTCTCTTTATGAGGCACGTAAAATTTTAATGGGCCCATATTTTATTGGGTTGGTACTCAGGGCTTTGATTAAAAACCTTTTGAGAATATCCAATCGTTAGTACGTGATCATCCTTTTGTTATCAGTGGATAGGCTTGTAATAGTTATCTTTATCGATGTGTGATCTTTATACAGTATCTTTAGTTTAAGTAACTTATCTACTTTAATACTTTATAAGGTGAATGTAATACAATCTGTAATACAATAGAGTCAGGGATTGAACATTATAGGTAGGTAGGTACTACAAAAATGTCAATAAATTTAATTTAGTTTGTAGCCGTGTTGTATAACTGATTTATTATATTATAAACACAAACAATGATTTTATTCTAGTACGGAAACACTACATTTTACAAAATGACAAAATATGGCGCACGCACACGCCCTGACGCGACGCCCCGAGAGAAGTTGAGTGGCGTCCGTCGACAGTAGCGCCAGCGTTAGCGTCGGGGTTCTCATCGCCCGAGAACGAGCCGTGATTGGTTGGCGCGCTACAAGTTTTTTTATTCTATTTAATTTTGACATATAAGTATAAAGTGTTTCAAACAGTACAAATATTCGTTTATTATTCGCTTTTATTCCCAAACAGGTAGGCAAGAGTACATTACATCCTCATTTTGCCAGCTAGTTATTTCGCCAGTAATAAGGAACGAAGTCTATTGCAAATAACCAGGTAGGTACATTTCCAAACTTTGGGCTACAGCTGAAATTAGAAAATTTAATAGCATTTTTCCGATCCGGGCATCGAACCCAGGTCTTATTGTGTAATATTATACACTTCCAATGCGCCACCTTGGTAGTTTGTTAGTATAAATTATAACAAGTTTTAATCCAAACTAACTTTAGATTCGGTACCCATCAAAACAAACCAAATGAGCCCAAACTCGATACGAATATGTCATTTTATTACGGAGATCCTATGGCCACCTCCCATTTTAATCATTAAAGACTGGTTACCATATAGGACAAAATTACTCTTAAATTCGAATCAAACGAGACCAAACTCGATGGAGTTGTGTCGTTCTATGACAAAGTTCCTATGGCCACTTTATATATTAATAATTAATATTGCATTGTCACGCGATATATAATGAATTGTGTGCAAAATTTTAGCGCAATCGGAAACAAGGAAGTATGCTAAATTTAACTTGCAAGATTTGATTATAAACATCGGGACAGGTGAAACTAAATAAAATCTTGTTTTTTTTTTTATAACACGACGGTGGCAAACAGACATACGGTCCGCCTGATGGTAAGCGGTTACCGTAGCCTATGGGCGCTTGCTACACCAGGGGCATCACGAGCGCGTTGCCGACCCTTAAGAAACCTATTCACTCCTTTTTTGAAGAACCCCATACTGTAGCCCCTGGGGAAAACCTCGTTAGGGAGTTCATTCCACAACCTGATGGTTCTTGTAAAAAGATCCTGTGATATTAGGCTAACCTCTCCACTGGTAAGAAGAGGACATTGTCTCATTATACAATATTTTCTCAAATTTAGGCAATCAAAAACAACACAACATATTTCCATCACATAAACATTCAACAGCTAAACGCGAGAAAAAGAAAATATTTACGACGTACATTGAACATAATCCTGATTTAGTCCCAAGCATCCGGCCTCACACGATTTTTACCCGGCCTGCAATTTATACCCAAGGGCCGGATTAATACGGTCACTTTTACCCGACACAAAATTATTCAAGGCCAGTTCTTTCCTATTTTATTTTCCTCTTCCATGTTGAAAGAATTCTAAAACTTTTGCGTTTGCAGACTAACATTTAGTTTTTTATTTACTTTGTAGGTCTAGAAATTCGGTCTAGTGGTTAGTGCACAACATCATCACACAACATCCATCCATCCTAAGTTTTGCATTTACAATATAAGTACGTTTGTACATAAATTAACAGAATTACATTTGTATCTACAGGGAATTATGTATTATGCAATAGCTACACCAAATAAAAACGAAAGCGTATATTCTTCCTAAAAAGAACAACGGAATATACCTAGTAGTAATTTTCCGGGTCACTGATATATACTCGTACACACCTATAACAAGATTATGTGTTAATTTGAGCAAAGACGAAGCCTTAGGGACGTGACAGAACAGAAAAGAGATAAATTAATCAGATGTTATACGAGTATATAGATGACTTACTCGCATTCTATTTAAGCCTAACTATTGGGTTTCCCCTGTGATAAAATGGTCACTATTATTGCGAAGTTTTGGCATATTTTTGGGTAAAGTTAATGACAATACACAACCAATATGACTATTCGCATTAATTCTTACTACTTCAACTTCTTATTAAATTCATTGAGGGTTCCAAGATGTCTGACTGGCCTGTTGGCCTAGTGGTTAGTAAGTGACCCTGATTGTTAAACCGGAGGTCGTGGGTTCGATTTCCACCCAGGAGGATTTTTAAATCTTTATGTGATCAGCATGATTGTTTGTTCTGTGTCTGGGTGTAATTTATCTGTTATATTTTGTAGGTATTAGTAGTTTAAAAGTTGTTTAGTACCCATAACTCATGCAAATGTAATGACTAAATTTGGGACTGTGTGAATGTGGTAAAAAAAAAGTTAGTTGGGTTTTCCTTGAAACTTCCGAGTGAGATAGCTCGGTGATTACAAGAGTACACCATTGTTAATCCTGGCATATAAGACTCACAGTGATGGGAATATGTGTGGGATTATGCCATTTATTGCCATTAATATTGAAATGTAAAAGCTATGTTCAAGTCGCTGAATTTTCAAATGTCAAACGTTTTTCAAATTATGACAGTTAACACTGAAAAGATTTTTATAAATTTCCCAAAAAAAAAACTTGGCGTAGAATAATAAAACTTAGCGGCAAGAATTCTTTATACAACTTTAGACACAGTTTATCTTGCTCTAACACACGTAATCAAACTAATATATACCAACTCGTAGTTAGCATTATCAGAAATCATGGCTTCTCCTTGGAAACACAAGGGCTGGCACTCAAGGGACGATAATCACATTAGACGCAATGCATCCCTTATCAATTATTAAGGGTCCTTAAGATAACAGGATGAATTGTTCGCCCTTCGATTGAGGCACTATTTGTGAACTATGATGGAAGTGTATTAATGTTAGAACGTGTGGTCAATTGTTTTAATGTGTTATGACTTTATGAATATTAATTGTTTTGTTGTAGTTTAAAGCCCTTTAAACGATATGCTAATTTAAATAAATGCTTAAAATGTTGTGTGAATGATGTTACTCCATGATGGTTTGTTATAAGAAGCATGTCAGAAACAAGAATGGTCTAATAAAGAAGTAATTTCTGAGTCAGATCTCGAAGAATATCGTAATTTAGTACACATAACAATATAATATAGGCTAACCACATTATACACAAATAAATTATTTTATATAAACGGGCACTTCAAAAAAATTATACTCGCCTAAAATTTGAAAACAAATAATGTTGGACTCTATTTAGTAGATACTTAACTAATAATTATATTATACAGGGTGTATACGACGATACGACATTAAATGACAAGGCAGCCAGTGTTAACCCTTATAAACATATTATAATATAAATTATTAAAAAAAAAGAAAAAAAAAAAAAGCTACTTACACATTATTTAAAGTCGAAAAATTTAAGAATATACAACCACACATTATTTTTCTATCATGACGTTTTCGACATGACGATGACAACAGTGCGGAACAGAGTAAGAGATAAGATAATATGAAAGAGTCAGAGATATTTAAATGAATTGAATGACGTAATAACAACTTACGATCAACGTAAATACCTACAGGTTGTTTAAAACTGTGAACAACTGTGACATAAAGAAAGTACATTTGCGTCTAAACTATTGCAAATTTCTGTTAAATTTTTTTGGTATAGTCTTCTAACATCACATGCTACACGTGGTTTCATTTAATGTCGTATCGTCGTATACACCCTGTATATAAAAAAAATCTTCTAGATTCTAAACATTTTTGTCGCCGATTTAAAATGCCAAAACCTTACAACTTACGCCGTCCTTAAAATCAACACACATGAATGTAAAATTTGTTCGTCTTCATGACTCCAATATTAGATTTTCACATTTAGTTTGTTGTCTTTGATATCCGAAATGTCCCGACGTAAAATTTACAGCATTCAGACAAAACGCAGACGGTTGTTAAATCTTATGAATGTATATCTTCTGTATATTTAAATGTTAGATCAGGTGCTAGAATTAATAATGTTAGTACAAAGACATGTTATATACTCGTAAAGCAATGAAATTTCGTTAGTCATTTTGCTTTTGAACAAGATTAAAACGGTTTTGTGCCTATATTCATTGCTGGTACATGTATTTGTTTGAATTTAAAATTGCCTTTACTTAGGATCTTATAGTTTCCAAGAGTCTGTTAGCCTTAAGGTGCAAACAAACTAGGCATAAGTGATGCCACATATTATTATGTGATGTTACGTTCGTCAAAGCTATTTTATTTAAGAGATTTAGAACTATATTCATCATATGTGACGTCATTGACGTGATAAAATTTCATTAGTGGTCCCAATGTGGCATGGCATCACATTAGCCCAGTTTTTTGTTTGCACGCGTTGTTGCAGTGCGTGTTAGGAGATTTTCCTGCAAATGCCCTCAGAAAAAAAAATGTAGTTCCCTCGTTTTGATATGCTTCGACAGTTTTATCATCTAGTTGGACCTATGTAGTTCTACAACAGATATATTCTTAATAAAAAAATCTTTAAAATTATCTACAACCTCAAATTAATTTATAATCTAATCAGCATTAATCAGTAAAATAGCAAATTACGATTTCTTTCATATACAATTATTATACCACATGATAATCAAGAACTCATGGATATGTTATATATATCTTAATATATAACTCATGTATGTAAGCTAAACTTGAATTGATTTTAGTAAGTATACCTACTTAAGAAGATTAAAACTAGTTTAGTAAATAATTAGTTAATGATCATTAATTTATAATGTGATCATTAACTAATAACTTCAAAACTACTTTTCAATCTTACGAGTAGCTAATTACCTTATTAAGAATCATTAACTAATAAATGAGAAAAAACTATAACTTTAATGATAATGTTCTTGGTTTATCAAGTTAAAAACTGGTGTAACGAAAGATTATTTTCATTCGCATTTAAAACATTGTTACCGACTCTATTAAAAAGAGCGATATTATTTTAGTCTTAACATGAATTCCCAAACTTGCCATCCACCATGTCGCTGTGACTATGTAAGTATATTTCATTTATTTTATTTTAAGGAGCCTCACGACTCACGTATTTATTAACATATTTCAGTGTATTTAAATACCATTGTGCGTACAGTTTTCAAATTTTTTTTAGATAAAGCTGATTTTTTCTGAATTGATCTAAAAAAACCGGCATTGCTTTTTGTGTTACGCTCTTAAAAGCATAAAATATAAAAAAAATGATAAAAAAAATATTTCTGTAGTTAGGTCTCGCTTGCCCATTACGTTGTTATCCAATGAGACCAAACCCTTTGCTGAGACAAAGCTTTAAGCTGGTGGCCATGCATATAGTTTATCGATAGTAATTGTAAATATAAGTACGGCTGTATTCTTACTACATGTATTGTATCTAAATGTGTAAAGATTTTTTGTTAAATACTATTTACAGGTAACTCGCTGGCTGGACGCTCACAAGAAGTACTTTTACCATACTTCCCGTATACCACAACCAACCAGCTTTTCCCAGTACGTGTATGGACAGCAAAATCATAATTATAAGGAGCTACCTCTGTACTACGCTAAAGTAATACCAGCGGTTAGCTCACAAGCGCTGAGACCGCAGTATCATTAGAAGTTATTAAAGCCTGGACTTCACTGGAACTGGGGATGTGAAGAAAAAATGAGCTGAAAAAACAATAGCGTCAAAATTTACGCCACTAGCTGCATATCAATAGCCTGTGCCTTATTGTGAACCGTCAGAAAGTACACCGGAATGTTTCTGAATCTAATAATGAGGTGCATATACGGCTTAAGTTGGTTATTGGTAGAAAATGAGTATTCATTTAAATAATTATAATAAATAGGACATCTTTTACTACAATCAATTTTCTACGAACTTTACTAGAAAATTGGCAAGGGCAAAGGGAAAGAATAAGGGGTGAAAGTTGTTACCAATCAATAGAATGTCAATATTTTAAACAAATTACAATTCCAATGCATGGCACGTTTTGTACTTGTTTACAATACATTTCTTCACATCTCATCTTGCTTAAGTGAAGGCCGGATCTTAGAATATTATTATGTTTTTAATTTATTATACAGCATCGCATTTAAGTTATGCTGTGGCATCATACTTGTATCTAAATGCTTGTAAGGATTTTGACTTGTGTATAAAGTGAATGTATAATTGTAATACGTATTTTCTTGTAAATTGAGATAACTTTGTGTTAGTTATTAATTATTTCAATCGTAATAAAGATTGTTAATAATGTGTGTGTTTTTTTCAAAAGGCAACAATCACCTTAGGGACCATGTTCAGTGTCACGGCACGGCGCATTTTAAAACTTACAGTTCAGTTCAAATTAAACTCAGACTCGAAACCAATCTATGAGTCACATAAATATTTGTCTCATGTGAGAATCGAACTCACGTCACTCGACAAAGCATGTTACGACATGTTAGTGACCAGACCACAATCTTAACTACTACATCACGGTGACAGTCAAAGTTTGCAATGAGTATAGATATTAATAATATAGGGCGAGCCTACTCTGACTTGACTTAATATATCGCAATCAAATTTAACTGAATTAAATTGTATAATTTCTTTGATCAAATGTACATTGGACAAAGATATTAGATAAGTGGAATACGACCCTAAGTTAATGTCTGTGTGACAATATTGGGAACACTTTTTACATTATTCTATAGTATAAGCAACCGTTTTGTAAATTTTCATCTAAATTTGTATTTTTTACGTTAAAGACAATAAACATTTTAACTTCCATACCTACATGCAAAAATGTTCAAATTTATAACAGTAGTAAAAAGTTTCTTAATAGACAAATGCATCTATCCTTTCCAACTTCTTCTATCTCATACCATACACTAAGAGCTATCTGCCGAAACATTTGACCGAACCCTTTTCAACAAAATCGGCTGTTAAAACACGAACTTTATGCATATGGGACCCTGATCTTTTTGACACAAAGAACGATATATTACACCGAAATATAAAGCCTTAGATAACTAGCCGCACAGATGGAACGTTCTTTAGTTGAGATTCAATTCTATTACTCTTGTAAAAAAGGATATTTTGATTTGCAGTCATATAAATGTATTCAAGAAGTAAAATAAACAAGATAATATGTTTTTAGGTAAAACTAGTTTGATAAATTTTGACTGGCTTGTTGGTCTAGTGGTTAGTGACCATGACTGCTAAGCCGGAGGTCGTGGGTTCGATCCCCACCCAGCACAAATCTTTGTGTGATGAGCATGAAGGTTTTTTCTGTGTCTGGGTGTAATTTATCTATAATATGTATATATTTACAAAAAAAAATGTATTTAAGTAGTATATCAGTTGTTTATTACCCATAACAAAAGCAAATATAATTGCTTACTTTGGGACTTGATGGCGCTGTGTGAATGTGGTAGAATATTATATTATAATAATTATATTAAAATAGATACTTACCTATTTCCTAGTGATGTACAGTGGAGTTTCACTAGGAAAGGCCTCTTCAAGTCTTGGTGAACCTCCATGCTGTCGCGCTATGACTTCGTTTTTTAAATTTTTGAATTCAGATCTGAAACAAAAAAAAACTCGGCTAAGAGAAGAGAGAAGAAAAATATTGACATTCTATTAGGAGACGGGCAGCGTTTCAGGTTGTTTTTGATGATCGTAACTATTATGTTTAGGAGTCTCGTACGGAAAATCATAAATCAGTGTTTAAAAGTAAAGAAATGAATATCAAAATTTAGTCTCAGTGTTTTATTTCTGAGTGTCAAATTCAACTACTTCTGAATGTGACTGTGGCTCCTTGGGTAACTTATTGTGCTGCTGCACACCTGCAAATGTTATTGATCTCTGTCCTTGGCTTGTTCGTACTCGTGGCAGTAAAATATGATCCTTTCTACGACTACTACGACTGTGTGACTTGATGTATTTTAGTAACCTTATGCTAAAAAGAGCACTGCGAGAAAAGGAAAATTCGAAACAAACCCTATACCAACCAATCTAGCCAGCGTGGTATAGTAGGCAAAATTCCCTCCACATTCTTTGGAGGAGACCCGTGCCCAGTAATGGGACGTTTATTGGTTGAAATAATGATGATGATGATATTATGACTAGTATTACTATTGTTGTCTATCCTTTAAATAAGTATTTTTTAAAAACTTATCACTATAAAATAACCAATATCATTAAAGAGGTTTTTGTTCACAAAGACTTAGGATACAATAAATTTGCGGCAAGTCTCGTCCAACATTATTTAGAGTAAACGCCTTTGCGAAGTGATTGCATTAAGGATATTAGATTAGATGCCTTACTGAATTCAGGCGAAATAATAAAAGATTTTAGAGCTACAAATTGTTTACTGTCACCATCTCTTTGTACTAGACAGTTTATAGCCTTAGAAATTTGAATAATAATGTACCACAATAGTAAAGCTACCGTGAAACATATACTGATTTTTTTTTTATAAAAGTTTCGACCTAGTAAGCCTGCCACACAACGTAATTCTGATGTTCTGAATGTGAAATTCATTAAATTCTATTAAATATATTCTTGCCGAAGCCTTAAAAAATAGCCACGTAATTATTCTTTTTATAGATATTTCAGACAATTTTTTTTACAGACCGCTTTCTAGCTTTAAAACTTGTGTTATAGGAGCTAGACAACTAATAAACCATACATATATATTGTTAAATACATACATATATATACACAAAACACCCAAACTCCAAAACAAACATTATTATAAATAAAACTTTAAATACAATTTGACAGCTTTTATTTACAAATATTGTACATGCAATTCGGCCCTAGTATAGTTGAATTTATTTTACCATAAAGAATAAAATAATATGCTAACAATGGGCAATATTGAATTCAAGTACATTAACGTAAATATGTTTGTATTCTCTGTAACGATTGGGAGGTTTAGCAGAGAAAATATAGCCAAACAGTTTGGACCACAAATTGATAAAGAAAACCTAATAAATTAACTTTACTGTGTGTTTATAGCTGGTACTAAAATATAAAAAGAACAAACAATTTTTAAATGAATAATATTCCAGTATTAAATTTACATATTATCGTTTTATTGAATACACAATTTTAATATAATAATATGTATTTTTAAATCAAAGTTTGTTTTGAAATTGTAAAGAAGAAATTCATTATTAAAATTTATCAAATAAATTATTTTTGTTTATTTATTATTATTTGAATAAATTATAATTTGCATATCATAACTCATTAGACTTAATAACTTAATAGATTGAGAAATTGAAGAGAGAAACAAAATCTGTTTGGCTCAACAGACTCAACAGACAGAACGACAACAGACAAGTTATTTATAAAAGACTTCAAATAGAAGGAGTCTGACTATATAATATAATATAATATAATATAATATATTGTTTCTTTATAATAGCCATAATATTTATACATTCATGTTTTTTACTGCTCTGCTTGAAGTCGGTGCCAAGGATGACAAAACTTATTAGGAAGGTTAGTAGTGTATTATTGGGGCTTCTGCATCACTACTACACTATACAGACGAATGGTAAGGTCGTAGTATAGCTCCCAATAAATAATAAAAATCGAAAACTACGAATATGACACTAAATTTTGCGATGTTGCCATTCCTCTGTAAAGTCTTAAGTTTCTCTCAACTTTTTAGTGTCGAACATAATAATGCTCGACTTTAAACTACTAGGTGCCAAATGGTTGGCTTGGCATCGAACTCAAACAGATTTGTAAAAGCTTATGTATTAATTTTTTTTTAGTTTTTTGAAGTCGGTTTATAATAAAAAATGTTTATTCTATAAAATTCATACAATGATTTTAGTAAACTTATGACTGCATTTCCCTTAGCTAAAATAAATAAAACAAAAACAACAAGTTTATCCTACTCAACAATAAAATTCAGCTCTTTATTATTAATTCACGGCCTCTTTTAATAAAAATAACGCTACCATAATATTTTGAAGCCCACCTTATTTGAGTTAGGCTTGAAAAATTAAAGTAAAAGAAAATGGGTTTGGAAAAAGTTGAGTACTTCTTAATTTTTCAGGATCACTCCTTAATTACAAGACGAGGAAGGCTCCGCTTAAAATCATCTGTTTAAATAAAAATTGGGAAATGAAGTTGTTGTTATAAGTTGCTTTCATTTAAGTGAGTACCTTACCCAGGTATCATAATAATATTCTACCACATTCACACAGCGCCATCTAGTCCCAAAGTAAGCAATTATATTTGCTTGTGTTATGGGTACTAAACAACTGATATACTACTTAAATATATTTTTTTTTATAAATACATACATATTATAGATAAATTACACCCAGACACAGAACAAACCATTATGCTCATCACACAAAGATTTGTCCTGGGTGGGGATCGAACCCACGACCTCCGGCTTAGCAGTCAGGGTCACTAACCACTAGACTAACAGGCCAGCCTAAGTAAAATAAGTAGGATCCTACTTAAACAAACTGACTTGATAGCAATTTTATTTATCTGTTTGTCTTCTATGATGTCATGCGAAAAATATCGACCACGTAATCGATGATATCAATATTTAATAATTATATCGCATAGAACAAATATTGAATTATAGTAATTTGAAAATTATTAACTGCTTAATGGATTAGCAATGGTGGCCGAAACTTTGTGAAATTTATACTAGTTAAGTGACTTACCATCGGCTGGCGGTGCAGGTAAACGTATGTAGATTATGGCTTAAACCCTCTCAGCTTTTTAGATAGGGGAGAGGAGACCCGAGCCCAGCAGTGGGACATTAATGGATTGCTGATGATACGCACCAGGATATTCATAGATACCGTTTACAAAATTAGTAAGGAATCAATTATAATTAATTTTATGAAACATTCTTCAGCAGCCAACAACAGCCTATCGACAGCACCATCACTGCTGTTATTATTATCTCCCTTATAATTTTTTTTTTTATTTATGGTCGTTATATGGTACGTAATCATCTGAGTTAGGTAATTGAACAACGTCCCACAAACTCCACAGTTTGACTGTGCGATTAACAATTGAATATAATTTTTTTTAAGCTTTCGTGACTAGTACACATTGTCATATTGAAGTATGGAATAATAGAAGTATTGTTGTATCATTTATTTGCCTGACGTTTCAATCAAATTGCGCCGATCTAATCACGGCCTGACGTCGGAAACAAATAAATAAGGTATTTTCGATTCTATGGTTAAAATGTAATACGTGACGTACATCCGTTTTATAACATTTCAAAATAAATATTTCTATTTTAATTATAATTTTATACTATTGTTGCATGTCTGTATTTCAGACGTCAGCTTAACTAGGATGTAGTTGGGTACTAATAGTTCCATTTCTATTTCACCATCGAGGCTGTGCGAAAACAATTTTTAGCTTTCACTGTGTTGAAAAAAAGCGTGGCAAGTGATTTTCTTTTTATTTAGAATGGGTTCTGTAGGTATTTCTTTAGTGTTCATTTATGATCAATATTATGTTTCTGGCTGCTAGTTAAATTTTATTTTGCAAATAGTTCGTGTTAAGATAATGATAAATAATATAAACAGAAGTGACGTATTCGTATATGGCGGATTTTATTGATTTTACAATTTCTCGGAAACCATTTATGTTTACAATAACGGTTTCGGTTTTATTAAATCTATTAATCATTTTACTGTTTCGAAAGCCAGACAAAATATTAATATTTAATCGGATCCATTTATGTTTTTTATGTTTATCTGTAATTAATTTTTACTTATATGTAATTATTATCTTATGTAAATGTTTAACTTAAATTAATTTATTATATTTTTAATTTTGAATAATTTAACTACTAACTCATAAAATATAACTGAGATATTTGTAGCCATATAAAATACAATGGCGTCCCTTCTGTGTTCTATGGAAAATAAGGTCTTACATAATCTCACCGTCTTCACTAATAATATAAAAATTTGCATAATATTCAGATTACTAAGGGCTGCTGAACCCTTCAACCAAATCCGCTGCCATTCCGCCAAAACCATTTCAAAATTGGAATTGGCGCACCTCCTAAGCGGATTTTTATACTGACCAACCTGGTTATACGTTCAACAGCAATTTTATTCCCTGCAAATAAGACTTATTTTGCCCTGAAGGTCTGTATTAATAAAATAGTTATTTTCAAGCCCGTGCATAGAGAACACAGATTTGAAATAAGGAACTCTCGGCTTATCCTATTGGATGTTGGATATAGTTGACTTTGACCTCTGTGCCACACCTGGTTCTCACATGTAGGGAAAGATGTACATTTCATTCGGTTCAGAGCACATATTTACGTTTTTGTAGCAGGTGTCTCTCTGTGCGGTAATATGTTTTTGTGAGCTGAAAGGCTTCCAATTTTGCGTTATATTATGAAGAACTGTTTCATGTTCATAGATTTTATTATTTTGCAGGATATGTGTGACGAAGAAGAAATACAAATTGGAATTATGCCACCATATCAGGGGTAACTCTGGAAAGAAATCACATAACACATGTATGTGCGAGAAAGGGAAAATTCGAAATAATATCTTAAAGGCTGGCTTTAGATTTTGTTTATTTTTGACTAAGTATTTGTAATTTAACTACAATAATTGTGTGACTGCCTCGGTGGGGCAGGTGCAGTTTAGACGATCATAGTTTTTGACGTCTTGGTTTCGATCCCCGGGTCGGAAAAATATTTGTATGAGCTGAAAAATATGTTTATTTCGCAGGTTTGATGTTTTTCTCTGTATATTAAAAATGTATTTAGAAATATATAGCAATATGGTAGCCAGCTTGTTCTTATATTATAATGCCCATGTTCAACAATGGTTGGATCAGCTGATATTGTGATGGCCATGCTTAACGTTTATATTCCGAAATTCAATAACTTTAGTATTATTTCAAGTCGGAGTAACTAAAAGCATCGCAACTTAAATTTATCATGATTCAGGGTTTTAAATTCAAGATTTATCTCTCCAACGACACGACACCCACTAAATCATTAGGTATTAAATCTGATACTAAATCTTAAATCTAATAGTTTTACAACTGAAATATTTTACTTTAAAAACCTATTTTATAGATATAGGAACTTCGTGACTAGACTGAACTATGTGGAGACTCCCGCTCCTGGTCTTTCTTGGTGGAAAGGTTTGCTATTAGGACACATCACGGCAAGTGTTATGGGCACCTTTTGTGCCAGGAGAACTAGGGGGTTATTTGATTAATTTATGTTTTAGAACTGATGGCCGATGGGGCAAAATGGTTTTCGAGTAACGGCCACGTATTGGAAAGCGCAGCGTGGGGCGGCCCCCCGCCAAAAAGACCGACGACCTTGTAAAGGTTGCGAGTGGCCGTTAGTTGCAGGTGGCACAAATCGATCGCAGTGGCGGAAATTAGGTGAGGCTTATATCCAGCAGGCTAATATGATGATGATGATGTTTTAATTTAATTTACCTTAAAAAATGAAATTTATTTTTACTTTTAGTTATAGATTTAATTACTTAAAAAGGTAATTAATGTTACGTTTGTAACATTTTGTCACAGATAAGTGTAGCGTCAGCAAAAAAGATTATCGTCATTAATCCCTTTATTAATGGGCCGTGAGTTACCCTTGTTTTTCTGACCCTACTATTTGAGAAACGTCGTGTACCGTAGACAATGTTACATGTTTGTCGTTTTTATGTTAAATATTTTATAATGACACTTTATAAAAGGAGTAAGGATACCTCGCGGAACCTGGGATTAGTGTTAGTGATTTTTAAACGACTTCAAAAAAGGAGGAGGTTATATGTTCGACTGTATGTATTTTTTTTTTTTTTATGTATGTTCATCGATTACTCGGAGATGCCTGAACCGATTTAAAAAATTATTTTTTTGTTTGAAAGGGTATACTTCCGAATTGGTCCCCTATTCATCACGTCAAGTTCTGATGATGGAATCTCAGGGAAATCGAAGGCAACCCTCAAATTTTATAGGCACATGTTACGTGTTTCATATATTTTTTAAAGTTATTCAAGTATTTACGTCTGATAGTCAACATCTCATGTTGATGAGCTGGTGATGGAAGGTATAACTCCTTAACTGTTAGGAGTTGGAGGATAATTCTTTCGACATTATAGGTTCTTATAAACCAATAGTTGTATTCTTGTAGGTTATTCAGGTTAGCTGTCAGTGGAAGGTATAACTCCTTGACTCTTAGGAGTTGGAGGATAATTCTTTCGACATTATAGGTACTTATAAACCTATAGTTGTATTCTTGTAGGTTATTCAGGTGAGCTGTCAGTGGAAGGTATAACTCCTTGACTCTTAGGAGTTGGTGGATAATTCTTTCGACATTATAGGTACTTATAAACCTATAGTTGTATTCTTGTACGTTATTCAGGTGAGCTGTCACTGGAAGGGAAACTTCTTAATGGTTAGGAGTAAGAAGATGTTTTCTTTAAATATCACATCCATGTATAAACCTTAAGTTGTGTTATTTCAAGTGTCTGAGGTGAGAGCTCTTGATGGAAGATAAAGTTGTATAATTCAAAGGAATTCTTAGATGATATTTTAAGTTTTCGATATAGTATCTAACCTGCATTATATACCTATACTTGTTACCTGTCGCATTTTATAGGAAAAAAAAAAGACATAAAAAGCTGAGAGTTTTGAGATTCCTCTATTCTACAATCAGGTTGTGTTGTTAGAATGTTTAAATAAACGTTCCCTTCTATCGAAGATTCTTTATTTCGGTTTTCCTTCTTAGTTTGCCAGCCAGTATTATTAAATCTGCTAGATAAAAAGTACACTAAAAATGGAAACGTACATCTGTTACCGCTCGCTACTTCACACCACCTCGCACTTGCGTGTGATCGTACCTAGTGGACAGCTCAAACTGAGTGATACAACCTCATTAGGCTGGCACCGACTTCAAACAGATTAGTAATAGGGTATTATACATTAAACAGGTAGGTAGGTATTTTTTAGCTTGGAATTAAATATCTAATTCAGTTTATTTTTCGCTTTTTAGTACTGATTTGAAGTCGTTTTAATATTTTTTTGTTAAAAATAGTTTATTAATACAATGGTTGAGGTCACTAGCCCCTAAATTGCATACCTACAAAGTTAAAAGCGCAGTAAATTCGGTTCAATGAACTTCAATGAACTCACAAACCAGCTGGTTGCTTTTCTTTAGATTTCCCTCTGCTGATGTAAGGAAGAAAACATCTGCATTAATTTTAATTTTTTCCTATCGCAGAAAGTTGAGTATGTAATCAATTAATATTTATTACTCAGATATCTACGCAATATTTCTTCAAGACAGAAATTAATCCTTCTATCCATAACGAATGAAATTAATTAGAAAGATCACTGATAATATTGATCCTAAGGCAACTTTGTCGTCGTATCTTGCTTTATTACAACGCTGAAGATCTTTTATATCTTCTACGCTTTACGTAGATAAACTCAGAAATTGTGATTGATATATTGAAGTTAAGATTGATTAGGAATTTAAAAAAATAATGAGGCTCTATTAAATAATACATTTCATAATAAATAAAAAAGTGCATGTGTTTTTCATAGCTTAGAAGATGTAATGAAAAACCAGAAAAATAAAATGCTGAAATGTACCATTAACTATGAAACAAACTTGTTTAAACCAACTTCCTTAATCTCTTCACATAAAATGATTTAAGCACGTAAATAAATGCGAGGAAAGTTTCAGCTTACAGTAATAAATAAATAAAAACCAGCGGTTAGTTACTCGTCGGGTGAAATATAGCGAGAACATGTTGAAACTTACAATTTTTAACTTTATATCTGAGCTCACTTATTAAAGACAACATACATCGTACGGCAATTTTAGCAGATTTTAATAGGCAAAATTTTCGTATAGTGATGGATTAAAAACACATAATGTCATTAACCCATTTCAACCCGTGGGTGTCGTAAATGGCGACTAAGAGAAAAGCCTCTACCTTGTGCAGAAAAGAGCACTGCACGAAAAGGAAAATTCGAAACAAAACCTATACCAATCCGTTTGACCAGCATAGTATAGTAGGCTAGGCTTCCTCCACATTATTTAGATGAGACCCGTGCCCTGCAGTGGGACATTTATGGGTTGACATGATGATGATGAATAGGCGAAGGGAACAGCCAAAAATTATGATGAAATAAGTTTTAATGAGACAAAGATTTATTTTTCAACAAACTTTTAGATTCATTTATAAAGATCTCCTGAAGACAAATTAAATGAGCCCAAACTCAATAGTATGCCGTCGTTTTTTAAAAGAGTTCCTATTTCCACCTTCCAGCTCCATCATCAGATCTGCTCCATTTCATTAAAATATTGTATTATCATCAATATATGCATGCACAATTTCATGTCAATCGGTTGAGGATAATTGATTTAAAATTTAGTTTCAAGATTTGACCCGAACGAAGAAAATTTAATATTATGTAAGAGCCTCTGCTGCTCTGACCTACTAAAACACTTTCAATCAATATGTCAAATGCCAGAAAATACGAAGACAAACAAAATATAAGATTAGTACGAATAAGTCGACATATTGACGAGTTCGCACACGACGTTGATAGGGAAAATCTCTGGTGTAATCAGGGATTGGCATGCCAATGAATTGATGTTAATGAATATTTATGATGAGATAAAAACCAATTCGGTATAACCAGATGATGGTAATATTATCGCAAAATATTTATCGCATTGAGTAAATAAGCTAACTCACTGCGTCCTCGTCCATGTAGAGATGAATTAAAAGAAGAATACATAATGTCACTATCCCATTTCAACCCGTAGGTGTCGTACAAGGCAACTATGGGAGTAACCTTATGCAGACAACAGTACTGCAAGAAAAGTTGCAGTTTATCACGAACTAACCACAGTAAGAATGTATTTATAAAAAGACCGTGTTATTTATATAATGATTTGATTACTTCCAACTCGAATGTGGATTTGGATATATTTCACCTTTCTCTCTCTAAATTTAAGAGTAGTTTAAAAACAACTTTGTCCCTTAAAAAACTTGTCTAAAAAATATTATGTTTGTGTGTGTATTTTGTGTAAGTTTATATTTGTCTAAAGTAATTTGAGGAAACTGTGTTGGATTCAGTTAATTTTAAGTGTCATATTTAATAACCACTAATGTATCTGTTTGTTTCCCAAATAAAGTAAAATAAAAATAAAAATAAAAGGAAAATTCGAATCAAACCTTTTACCAACCCGTCTGACCAGCGTGTTATAGTAGGCTAAATTAGCTCCACATTCTTTGCAGGAGACCCGTGTCCAGTGGGACGTTATTGGACTAAAAATTAAATAATGATGATGATACTCACTGCGATAAATTATATTTATTTGGTATTTTGTTGATATATTTCACAAAGAAGTTATTGTAGAGATTGAAGTGCGTATAAGTTGTACTATCTATTACATAACTCATTTAAAAATGAAAGTTGCACAAGATTTAATCATAAACAAAGTCTAGCACCAATATCACCCAATATAAAAAAGACTGGCGTGAGTTTCTTGCCAGTTCTTCTCATAGCTCCACCCCGTCAGCTAACTGGCCGTAGGCAAATTTGCTGACACTACTTTTCGGATAACCTGTTACATTCTTATCTTGTGACTTTTATAAGTGTTACCTTGTAACCTAGATGAATAAACGAGATTTCATTTCATTTCAGTTCACGATGAAGGAAATCTCTGAAAGAACCCAAAGTAACAACTTCAATGAGTTTTGTTTGAATGTTAAAATAGTTTTTGACACTAATGTGGTTCTGTTGGCAAGACAACGTCCATTAGTTTCCTTTTATTATTTATACCACGCTAAGAGTTCTCTTTTTTTCCTTTTTATATTAAAAATGCATCATAAAATTTTTTGCATAAAATTCTAGAGCTGCAGTTTCCTATGAAGGTAGGATGGCATTTTAAATATGGCTCGGGTGAAATCTTGAAGACGACGGTGACTGCCTGGATGTTTAATTAGTTTGGTCCTGATAGGTATTTAGAAATTAATTAAAATATTGATGAGCTAAAAATATTATTTTGTCTAAAACGGCACGATATATATTATTATTATAATTATATATAAACACAGCTTAAAGCTAAACTTGATCTTCCAGAAATTAGTAATTGTCTGTGGAATTTGTTTAGTTAGTACACGTATAGAACAAAACTTTCTTCTAGGTAATAGGTTCATACATAAAACAATACCTTTTCTATTAAAAACAAAATGAAATTTGAAATCGTTTCCTCTTTATGTGGAGTTAACGATGCACAAAGCAGTAAGAGAAAATTTATGACAGCCCGAAATCTTGCCGCTTTAATATTTTGAGGCAAAAAAATTAAAATTGCTTAGTATTCATCATGTCTTCTCATAATTTCTTCAAGTCTTGTTTACTTTGTATGAAAAATATTCAAGAGATTTCGTCCAAGCGTACGTTGATTTATTTAGTTTTGTCTCTTGTCGACTTGCTTGAACTGTATAAATATTTTACATGTTAACTTCGTAAAGAATATTTCATCCACTGATTTAATTATCCAAGAAAAACTATTTTGTATACTACATTATAACCTAATATTCTTTAGTAACAAGTAATACAAAGCTGGGAAGTGTGTTTATTCGATTGAACGCTAGGATCTCAGGATCTACTGATACGATTTAAAAAAATATTTTAGTGTTGAATAACCCATTTATCTAGAAACGTTATAGGCTATATAACATCACGCTACGGCCAATAGGAGCTGAACAGTGGCCAAAAGGAGCAAAGCCCCGCTCTACTTCTAATATTATTATAAAATATTTCCATTATATAGTCAGCTAAGCAGATAAGTATGCAGGGCTACCCTATAAGGATTGATGCATCATCATCAACCCAACGACGCCCACTGCTGGACATAAGCCTCACTTAATTACCGCCATAGCGAGCGATTTTGTGCCAGTGGCAATCAACACCTTGACCAAGGATTGATTCTTTTCAGAAAACACTGTATTATTTTATGAAATTTGCTGTGTGAGTGTAGTTATTTAACTGTACAAAATCTCATCAAAGTAATTGTATTTACTTTCTATTGACTCACAATTTTAGAGTTTTAGCTGTTTTTGTTAAAGCTATATGTTTAATGATTTAGATTGATATTTCCTACAACATAATAATATATGACTGGCCTGTTGGTCTAGTGGTTAGTGACCCTGACTGCTAAGCCGGAGGTCGTGGGTTCGATCCCTACCCAGGACAAATCTTTGTGTGATGAGCATAAAGGTTTGTTCTGTGTCTGGGTGTAATTTCTCTATAATATTATGTATGTATTTACAAACAAAAAAAAAGTATTTAAGTAGTGTATCAGTTGTTTAGTCCCATAACACAAGCAAATATAATTGCTTACTTTGGGACTAGATGGCGCTGTGTGAATGTGGTAGAATATTATAATAATAAGCTACCACTAAATTCGTAAGTAAATAGAAAACCAATCCGTATTTTTCTAAATATAACTCAATAATTTTAATCTTTACTTTCCCGATATAAAAAGAATACCTTAAAGAAATCCTCAGAGAGTTGACTGTCTGAAAATATGTTTATTTTCCGAAATTGGAAGGACTTAGGGAGCAAATATTTGTTTTATGAAAATTAATGCTCCGTTTACGCGAACCTTTTTATATAAATATAACGTAATATGTATAATTAATTGCTTTTAAAGTATATAACTATTACTGATATTTCATTAACTTGCTAGAAATTTGTTAATGATTATAACCATTATTTTAAAACCACTAGAAGTTGCGTCGAATGAAAATGAAATCTTGCATTTAGAATTATACCTAGAAATCATAATATCAAGATAACTGCGTTTCGTAGCTCGTGCCGCAGTTCGTTTGGTCCTTAGTAGGTATACCTAGTTAATACAAACTATAAGAGTTTTTCTTCAAGTATTTTTCTTATGAAACGAGTACGTAGTACGTAAGCTGTGGTTAGCTGAGCATGCATAGTACACTAAACATCAACAAGGTCGGCAACGCGCTCGTGATGCCCCTGGTGTTGCAGGCGCCCATAGGCTACGGTAACCGCTTACCATCAGGCGGACCGTACGTCTGTTTGCCACCGTCGTGGTATAAAAAAAAAAAAAAAAAAAGTACGTCTTAAACATAGATTTGAAAACTGAATTTTGAAGTTAAATTGTGTTGTATTTTTGTGTGTGTAAATGTATTAATTTATTATAACATTCGACTTTTTGACTGGCCTGTTGGTCTAGTGGTTAGTGACCCTGACTGCTAAGCCGGAGATTCTGGGTTCGATCCCCACCCAGGACAAATCTTTGTGTGATGTGCATGAGTGTTTGTTCTGTTTCTGGGTGTAATTTATCTATATTATAAAACTAACATAATTATATCTATATTATAAAATATATTATAAGCCAACAAAAAAAAAGGATTTAAGTAGTATATCAGTTGTTTAGTAGGTACCCATAACACAAGCAAATATAATTGCTTACTTTGGGACTAGATGGCGCTGTGTGAATGTGGTAGAATATTATTATTATTATTTATTTTTGGATTTTCTGGGTTTTCTGGGACTCTACTCAGAATTGACATTCAACATAATTAATCGATTTATAATTTGTAGAAGAAATTGGTAAAAATGAAATTTTGTTCTTTTTTTTAATGGAAACCAAGTGAATGATTATGGCTATAACTTAATATTCCTAAATATTACCATTAATTTTATTAAGTACTTGTAGTTTGTTATTGTATATTTTCTATTTCGAGTAAGCAAATTGAACACCAACTTAAAAGTTCAATCAAAAGTTCGCGTTTTTACATTGAAAAAAAAATGAGCACCAATAAATATACAAACGCCTTTAACTTGGTACGAGACGTTTAATTAACTTGAGAGTTTTACTGTAAATTGAAAAAATGTAACAACATTTCTATAGTTAGAGGTCATTGTCAAAGCAAAGACAGTCGTATCTCAAAGGAAATTAAATTTTAATACAAAGATTTTTGAAGATATTTTACGACAAATTAACCTTTGGATCTTGACAGAAATGAGTAATGGTCTAAGGCTATCTAAATTATATCTGTCCAAATTTGATACCTTCGTTATATAAGTTTAGTTTGTTAAAAGGGCGAGGAGTTTCGAAGAAAATCTAATTTTGAGTGAAAGTACGGTCAAATAACAAAGAAGGAAGTGACTATAGGTATTATCTAGTAGTTTTGGGTCCGAATGTTCTTTGTGCCCATTAATTATTTCCTGTGGACACGACACAAATCGTATTCTTAATCGGTATTCATTTGAAACCATGACTAGAACATTTATGTACATTATTATATAAAATTACGGATAATAATAGTAAGTATTTAAGATTTTTTTTTGCTTCGACCTTCCATAGTTCATAAAACTAATTCTTATGTAAAACTTATAAATTAATTCATTCATTATAATTATTGGTCTTTTTTAATTACTTTGAAATTAAAGAATCGATTTCACTAGGACGAATCGTATGAAATGTATTTTGTGATAAGCTTATCCAGCTTTGTGTATTATAATAGATACTCGTAACTTATTTTTTTCTACTTAATCTATTTTTCATACTTTTACCTACTGATGATCGAAGTAGTTATCTGATAGAAAATGTATGTGGCATTAAATCCGCCATTATACAAATTATGTCCATTAGGTTTTAAATAATTAAATAGTAACTTATCCGTCACTGATACCCAGGAGATGTATGTAAGTAATGTATATGTGCAGATAAAATCTTTTATTAAAATCTTTTGAAGTCACTTGCAGCTGTAGTACCGTTTTGTAGGATAAAGCGACCCATTCAAGATTGGTTTATACGGATAACGAAACATTTTTATTTAGTTATAATTATAAAACAATTCACTTTATTATAATGTCTAGTCTAGAATTGAAAAATGAAAAAAAAAATTATATAACTACCCTTTAGAGTGACATAAGATATAATTCCGATGGTCATCACCATCCAGTGGTAGTATGAACGGATCCAGTGTACTGCTGAGGCAGCACTGCTGCGTGCTACCGACATCAGAATCATAAAATTCGATAATCTTAAAATTCGATAATCCAGAAACTTATTATTTTGAAAAGTTTTGGATCATGTGGATTGATGGAACGGGAAAGTAAAACTTCTTTTGCGAAAAAATAATACAGCCTGTTTGTCAAAAAATTGTGGGGAAATAAATTAACATGAATAAAAAAAATTCTCAGTATCTGTATGGAATTGGAAAATATGTCCTTTTTTGACTTTCTGTTAATGGCAATAAGCTTACCCCTTATCACATGACACCATTTCCGATTTTTTTTTGCTAGTGTAGTGCCTGATAGTGACATTCGCGTAATGAATGCCAAGCTTTAAATGAAGTATGCACTTGACAATGCTGATAATTTTAGATTCGGTGAAGATATTTTGGAATGAATCCAAAAGTGGGCGCTGCTTGAATTTTTTTAAGCACCATATAATAATATCATTTTTGATTTCACTCTTCTTTTAAAGTAAAATATTTTTTTGACTGCTTATGTAGCTTACACATTATAACATTATAAAATCGATGGTTAGAATGGATGTATTTATGGATGTTCGTTGCTCAATCACTCTAAATCGTCTTTATGAAACACACAGAGAGATGATTAACATGAATAGCACGTGGGTTACTATTTATCGACATACCACGCGAATGAAGCCGCCGGGGGAAGCTAGTACTTATAATAAATATTAATATTTCACCACATTCACACAGCGCCATCTAGTCCCAAATTAAGCTATTATATTTGCTTGTGTTATGGGTAGGTACTAAACAACTGATATACTACTTATATACATTTTATAAATAAATTCAACCCAGACACAGAACAAATAATCATGATCATCACACAAATATTTGTCCTGGGTGGGGATCGAACCCCCGACCTCTGGCCTAGCAGTCAGGAGTCAGGCCAGTCAAAGTAGTATAATATGTATATAACTGTCTTTTGCTAGAGCTCTTTGATGATGTTGGTCAAAAATTAATTATTATTTTTGGAGTCTTTTCAGCATACTAATGTACACGAACATAAAACGAAAAACGGTCAAACAGGATCTTGAACCATACAGCAAAAACTACGAAAATATACTCCATATTCACAGGAACGCGAGTGTGTGAAGTGTCATCCGAGTAAGTTTAAAATACCAATCTTGTATAAAATATTATCTCTAATAACATTTAAGTGTCTGTTTGTAATATCAATTAATAAAAATTGTCTCTCTCTTCGTCTGTCTGTCAGTCTGCTTGATTATATCCGGTTCCTTATATCCCATGAATTGTAACATAATATTATACATTGGGCCCGATTTTGTTTCTCTTCAACCTTAAATAAAGATGAACTTAAATTTGTAAAATAAGGACACATTCTTAAATTTATGCGATTGCGTTAGTACTTAATTAAGGATACGTTCTTAAAAAACTACCAAATGCTAAAAACCTTATTTAAGGACACTACCATAGATTATAATCGGAAAAAGTGTCATAAACGTCATGTTGTTTATTTACTTTTAGAAGTTTTAGATGTTAAAGTCAAAGTCAAAGTATCAGTTTGTAGATTCACAAGTTATATTTATATAGTCTACATAAATCTAATATGCCGATACATAAGCCTTCTTTTTAATCTAAAAAATAAAAAGGACCAAAATCAGAACTCGGCAAAAGTGAGGTTAGGTCATTAATAAAACAAGTTAAAACAAAGTAATACTTGCCGTCGAAGATCTTCATTATACCTTCTTTGTAAAATAACAGCATGAAAAGGGAACCTTTTAAATAATAAGTGTTTAATTTAGCCAAGAAATATGAGTGAAATATTTAGTACACGCAAATTAGGTGCGACTTAAATTAAGGTTGCACTAAGATCACAGAACTGTCAAATAAGTCGAAAGACAATACCAATTAAGAAACTACCATCTCTAATTAAGTCAAACCGTACTTATTTAAGGTCACGTCCTTAAATAACACAAACGCAAATACCAATAAGGGCTTAAAATTTTAGATCAAGTTTTACACTTATTTAAGTGCATTTTTTGCACTTATTTAAGATCGGATAAGAAACGCGATCGGCCCCATTATGTTACAATTCAATATGCTTCAGTCGGCTTCATATACATTTTGAAAAATGAGGTATTACCGTTACAGATGAATTTAATATCATATTACCGAATGTACGCTCGCAGAATATCAAATAAATACGCGTTACTTTGCGTAGTTTGGTAAAATTACATTAGACTGTCAATATCGAGTGAAAATTCACATGCAGCGCTCGTTCACAAAACACCGTGCGAATTTTTATTTAAAAAAAAACCATTTCTGCGCGACGTAACTTTGACACTGTGTCCAATTTTTATCACACGCTCGCCGCACCAACAAATTTATGTCTCAATTTCCTAAAGCTTATAAATCGTCGTCATTTCAAAGATACTGCTTTTGGTTTGTTGAAAGTTGTTTGTGAATAATGTTTAAACATATTTTAGCTAGTTAAATTTTACGTCTACCTTCAAATACCTTCTCTTTTTACAACTTGTTTTTATGTGATAAGTTTGGAAGGAATTCAACTGTTTTTATCTCAAAGTTATCTGGCAGATAAATCGCATGCTGATTTTCTTTTTGGTATATAAAAATGAAAATTCTTTTTGTGTAATGGTATGATTAACTATGTTTTTTCTAACATCATTTGACATTAAATTGACTGTAAAACACGCCGAAACAGCCTAGTCTCCTCTTCAAAATAATCTAGGATAGAATCTTATCCCAACCACTGTTCGATAATTAAATTAGTTATTCGGATTAGGGCCTGACTGATAAAATCAGCGTTGCAGCATACTAAACTTGCAGCAATATACTGAGAAGTACTTCTTGCAGGTGACCAAAAATAGAAAGGAACTATTTTGGGACTTTTTTTCTATATTTTTTGGCAGTTACTAATAATGAATTATGTAAATGTATATTCTATTTTCCTGTAGCAGAAAAATAACCATTTTTTCTTATTCGTAATTATAATAATAATAATATAATATTCTACCACATTTACACAGCGCCATCTAGTCCCAAAGTAAGCAATTACATTTGCTTGTGTTATGGGTACTAAACAACTGATATACTACTTAAATACATTTTTTTTTGTTAATACATACATATTATAGATAAATTACACCCAGACACAGAACAAACCTTTATGCTCATCACACAAAGATTTGTCCTGGGTGGGGATCGAACCCACGACCTCCGGTTTAGCAGTCAGGGTCACTAACCACTAGACCAACAGGCCAGTCGAATAATGATTAACTTTTTTTGTAATCATATATGAGCAACCTATTAATGTCCCACTGCTGGGCTCGGGTCTCCTCTCCTCTATCTAGAGCTGAGTTAGAGGAGGATTAACTTTGATGAAACTTAACTTTTTTTAGCTTTCTAGAATCTGAAGATTACATTGACCGAATTTTTATACCTTAATAATAAAATTACTTAACTGGGAATCAGATTTTTTCACAGCATTCATTAATATATTGCTCCCATTGCAGCTAACATGTGGCAAAGCTATAGTTTATTCCAATTTCAACATTACAAAAGATTTTCTAAGCCTTATCTATTCAGACTTCTAAATTTTAACAAAAATTTGAAACATTCACCGACTCAGGCAGAGATCATTGTAACCAAGCCACACTGTCCTCAGGGACATTCCATATCAATAAAAAACAGCGGCAAGTACTAAAAGTCACTTACGCATTGTAAATTTGTTTCAATTGCTACGAAAGTATATAAATATGGGTGGAGCGGCACCAGGGTCCCTCGACGAGGTCGAATAACCCACTTCTGATAGATTTATGGTCACCCTGTCACCGATAGGATGCGTAATTTCACGCGTTTCAACGGACATTGTATAGTGATATATTTATTTCAGATTGGGGAGAAAGATGTTTCGCTTTTTTTTGGTTATGTAAATCAAAAATTTCATTTCATTTTGAAACCAGAATTAGTTTTTTTTTTATCTTAAATTGAACTGCCTGACCGAATACATTGCATGAAATGTGCTTAAAGACTTAAAGACCATTTGAGAGTAAATATTTTTGTAAACTAAAAAAGTTTGTGTGATGGAATCTAATCAAATTAAAATTTATGATAATATTATTTCTAAATACCAACCCTAAACTCCGTAACAAACATTTGCAGATTATACAAATATTTCTTTTGACCCGGGGATCGAACTTGGTACCTCAATAACTGTATGCACTGGTACCAAGGCTGTTCTTCTACGTCTTCCTAATATTCTTTCTTTACTTTTGAGGAACTAAAAATCTATACTAACATTATAAAGCTGAAGAGTTTGATTGTTTGGTAAAACACGCAAATCTCAGAAACTTCTGGTCCGATTTGAAAAAGGCTATAGTCTAACAACATCACGCTACGGCCTATAGGAGTTGAACAGTGGGCAAATAAAGAACGACGGGCAACATTAATCATAATAAATTTGTGCCGCTAACGTCACTATTAGTGATATTTGGAAATGCATTCTTATTATTTAAACAACATGGTGTATTTTCAATTCTCAGCTATATTTTTAGCAGTCAAAAGGTCATGTTAAACCCTGGATATGTCTTTGTAGGACAATGTTTGAAAATCAGAGTAATACTGACCATAGTCAAAAACCAAAGCTCAAAGTTCACGACGATACCTCACAATGAGATTCGCGGATTAATCGACTACGAATGGACGAGATTATACAAAATCTATTCAATTTAAATTTGCGGCGTAACTAATAATTAAATTCACAGCGATTCGAATTCGCCGGCTTTACATAGTTACTATTCTGATCGAAAAAAAAATTGGAATAGATTTTTATTTTTTACTAGACATTTCGAGGAGTGGAACTAATTTTGTTATTACGCCAACTTGGATTTAATTATTTTAGGGTTGAGTTAGTTTGGATTTAGAAAAATAGATTTTATTTTAGTATTATTATTCTTATTGTAAGTCTTAGATGTGCACATAATTGTTATTTTTATAAATATACAAAATTCAGTATTAAAAAATCTACATAAAATGATTTAAATTTAAAAACGATTCAAACGATTTGGATGAAAAATTGTACTATCTTAAAGTGGTTTTAAAAAAAAGGCAATGGTGGCCGAATGTATAAGTGATTGGCATGCAAAACATGCGGCCCGTTCAATTCCGATTTCACTTTGTGGAATTTAAATATTTAATATACTAATCATATGACTTACCATCTGCTAACGGTGAAAGATAACCTCGTGAGGAAACCCACATATGCCAGCGTGGTATCGTTCTCTCTCGTTAAGGTATCTTTATGTAGTTGCCATAAATACTGCATTCATTTATACCTTTGATATTTACCTCAATTCAATGTTAAACTTTAACAAAGCATAAACCGATTCGTATTGTAACTACCACTTCAATACCCAAAGCAATTTTTCAACCATTATTATTTGCGGTCAATCTATATAAATTCCGGTTTATTCATCGCAGCGGTAGGGTTAAACGATAAACATAAAATTAATTACATGGATATACGTTCACCGTACACCGCATGAACCGGTTTTATTACAAAATTAATTTTATTTTAAAATAATGTATATTTTTCGGTTATTTGCTGTTATTTCGTTGTGGGAAACAGGATGAACGGGAAAGTGATTTTGCGTTTGTGGTTCATTTAACCAAGTTTTTTTTATATACCACGACGGTGGCAAACAGATGAACGGTCCGCCTAATGGTAAGCGGGTATCGTAGCCTATGAGCGACTGCAACACCAGGGGCATCACGAGCGCGTTGCCATCCCATAAAAAGCCTATAATATTCACTCCTTTAACTGACTACTTAACCATGTTTTTTGTTATTTTTTCTTATTGCCTTTAAAAGGTTTTGTCAACAGCTCCACATGCGTGACCCCCAGAAACGAATTATCGTGATCAATTGTAAACTACATCACTTTCCGGCTCTCTAAACAAGTCCATCTCAAACACGATGATCCGTTATTTTGTTTAAAATCTGATAATCATACTAATATTAGTAAAGATTGAGTTAAGCTGAGCACGATGATCTAATTTGTTTTAAAAATTTCTTAAAGTTGTAAATCTAAATTTAAACTCAACAGCAAACAAAATGTATCTGTGTGCAAACTTACTTGATCCTAACAATACCAAATGATCTCAATAATTAAAGTAATCATAAGACATGCAAATCTTAGAAGAACACCAAATCTCTAACCTAAACTTCTCGGCTTCAGTTCCATCAATAAATTAACCTCAAATACGAAAGAGTAACAAAACCATCTTGTGGATGAGCAAGGCAAATAAAACGGCTTACGATATACTTACTGAGTATCGTGAAATTGACTGAAGCTTGAAGGAACTTGGAAACAAATTGTTCGCGATAACTTTGCGTACAGCCACATTTACCCTCTGTGATACAGTTTTACTCCTTGAGGGGAAAGAACCAAATATGATATTATAGTAAACTTTGCTTGTTCATTTATGTTCTATTCGTAATTATTGTAAATTTTAGTGATGCACAGAGTTCACGTAATTTAATGTTGGTTTAAAGTAGCAAATTATCTGTTCCGTATTGATTTACATATTTCTTCCTTCCATTACTCTATTCTACTTTTAAGTTTTTCTCTTTAGATGTTTAGTTGTCCACTTCTTTTATACTGCTGATAATATGATGATGAAAGTATGGGAATTTTAAATTTACTTTATATTATTATTTACTCTATATAAGTGATCTTGAAGAAAAATGACAAGATTAAATTTTAATTTAAACATTTGACCACCATATCGAATCCAAAATCTAGATTGCGAGTAGAAACTCAGTTTTTAAATCACAATTGATATTCAAATATTTCATACCAATATCCAATACATTAATAATAATAATAATATTCTACCACATTCACACAGCGCCATCTAGTCCCAAAGTAAGCAATTATATTTGCTTGTGTTATGGGTACTAAACAACTGATATACTACTTAGATACTTTTTTTTTGTAAATACATACATATTATAGATAAATTACACCCAGACACAAAACAAACCTTTATGCTCATCACACAAAGATTTGTCCTGGGTGGGGATCGAACCCACGACCTCCGGCTTAGCAGTCAGGGTCATTAACCACTAGACCAACAGGCCAATCAAAACATTAAATTTAAACTCATAGACATTGTCGACACGTTACATACGCCCAACTTCGAAGGTAATGTTGCAAGTGAACTTTGACCCAAGTATCGAGTGCAGTCGATCGTTTGAGTGGTCGAGTTTGAAGCTCGCATCAAGGTTAGTACAGACTGACAGGCTTTTAACTACTGACCTTTATCAAGCGTCAGTTTACTACACTTGATGTTTCGTTGGGATATTAAGAGTTATTTCTGGATTTCCTTGTCATAAACAGTATGTCGGTTTATTGTTGAAACTTCTTTGGGTTATTTTTTCCTAATTTTGTGGTCAATGTGTTATATTATTTTGTTAACTCTAAATAATTATGTTTGTAATAGGAGAAAATTAGTATTGCAATATTAAAACCATAAGTTCTGAAGTCAACTTGTATACTTCTTGTGGTACTTATAGGTTTGGTTTAGATTAGTTTAGGGGATCGAATCTTCGTTTGACACAAACTTGTACAATTATGTCGTTTATTGACAGAAATAAGATGTAGTAGAAAAAATTATGTATGTATATAAATATGTAGATAAGTTCTATTGCGAAAATTATTATGATATTCTTGCTAAATAAGAGTAATCATTTGCATCAACAACAGAAGGTGCATATCTGATAACGGTACATAAACTCTTAATAAAAAAATTTATTGTAATTCTCGATATAGTAATCGAATCAAAACATAAAACCTTACACATTTGTATGTGTATCGCAGCAAAAGCAACACCATGAAAACTGACACATTCTTATACTATACTATGCAAATGCAAATCCTTGTACACAAAACCCGTAGCTGCACACAGAATCACCATTACTTCTTATTTCCCTTAGCGCTTGCGACTCCATCATTCTTCAAAAGACATTACCCTTATTTTTATGCAAGAATTATCCGTAGCTCCAATATCCCAACGGTCACGTATAAGGGATCGTGTAGGAAGTTATCATTTCACCACATTGTTGAGCACGTGACTGGAATGCCACAGGGTCTGGTTATGGGACCTTACATTATATGCAATATTTTTTGACGTTTACAACTGGATATAAACGAGATTTAATATTAGGCATGTAAATCTGGAAGTTATTGGTGTGAATAAAATCTTATCTGCAGATGTCACGAATTTAGATGTCTAGTCAGGCGTCAAGGGAGACAATGTATCTTTTATAACACAGTAGCAATTTAAATGTATGATGAAGAATGGTTAAGTGTTGAAACGATTTATATAAAACATTTTTTTATATTACATAAATCTTCAAAAATATTTATGTAGTGGTACTTTTACTAAAATATAAGTAAAATAAAATTTATTTTATTATCTGAACACTCGTTGTACCTTATCCATTGGTCAAGATTATCCAAAAGGCGTTGAAATACAGGAAAGACCGTTTTTTTTTCAAAGGTACCTATTTATTTACTTCATTAATAAAATATAGATAAATTAAATTATTGTCTATTAGATTCATTACTAGGAATAAAGAAAAGCTAAGAATTGTTTTTGAGATATTGTCAATACAAATTTGTAATTGAACTAAATACGAATTAATTTCAAACGAGTGTGGCCAAGCAATCTGTTCCGAGGAAAACTAATTTGTCGTCAATGTCTATCATAAGTAACTATTTTCTTTGCTCTTCAAAAACTTCCCAAAAGTTATAACAATTTTTACGGATATTTTAAGGGAAAAATTCAAAAGGAAAGGATAACAAAGGCATTAAGTTTACTACAAAAAGTTGAAGAAAGCTTGGCGCTTTTGTTACCCATGCCTATAATATTTTTTGGTCTATAAAAAAAATAGACAATAAGGCTCAGTCCGGAGAAACATTTTAGATATATTTTTTTTTATAACAAGACGGGGGCAAACAGACTTACGGCCCGCCTGATGGTAACCAGTTACCGTAGCCTATGGTCGTCTGCAACACTAGGGGCATCACGAGCTGTTTGTCGACCCTTAAGAAACCTATTCACTCTTTTTTTGAAGAACCCCATGCTGTAGTTCCTGGGAAAAAACTTGCCAGGGAGTTAATTCCACAGCCTGGTAGTTCTTGGGAGGAAATTAGAAATTATTTGATGGATTAAGTTATTACTCACACGATGTTTTTTGTCCATCTGGCAGAGAAACATCCAATACTATGTTTTTAATTCATGGTAGCCACTTAAAGAACCTTTTTCCTCGTTGACTGTTAGATCTGTGACCTATGACATGTGTCCTGTTCATTCACAATTCACCCTCACGAGTCGGTTGGTTATCATCATCATATCAGCATATTGCAGTCTATTGCTACTATTTTACATTGCAGTATATTAAGAATACATAATGTCACTATCCTTTTTTTTACCCGTGGGTGTCGTAAAAGGCGACTAAGGGAGTAACCTTATACAGACAAGAGCACTGCAAGAAAAGGAAAATTTGAAACAAACCCTATACCAAGCCGTCTGGCACGTCTGGTACAGCGTGGTATAGTAGGCTAAATTCCCTCCACATTCTTTTTAGTAGACCTGTGCCCAGTAGTAGGACGTTTATGGATTGAGATGATGATGATATGTTATTTTACATAGGTCTCTCCTAACACGCCATAATACTCGGTCCTTCACCTCCCACATCCAGTCAGACCAGCGTTTTTTAGGTCATCGGTCCATCTAGCTGGAGGGTGCATCGGTCTTTCTGCAGATATGAACGGTTGGTTATATCAATGACTAATTGTCTATCTAATTTCTTATTTATAGATAAGCGACGAATATTTTCAATTGTCTGCTCAAATGACAAATTATTTTTATTGCCTTTAAACCTATCATCTATTTAAGCTCAAAAACACCCTCTTTTTTCCAATCCAAAATAAACACGCTCTTGTTTGGTCTTTGAGGTAACACAGACTAACAAACTTCTAATAACTGCTTAAACCTAAAAAGCTTATAAATAATTCAAGTTCATAGTCAACTATAAACATTAACAAGCAACGACTATTATATTTGAGGGTCCTAACTTCGCATCGTGAATTAATTCAGCCGGCTCCACCGTTAGATTACGTAGGATTGTTTAATATGTTTCTAAATTAACTTTTTGACTAGTTTCGGCAATGTTAAAGTTTGTTGGGTTATTTTTCGGGTGTCAGGTTACTCTGATGGAAAACTGCTTAAATAATGAGCGAGTAATTTGTGGTAAGTCATTTAAAATAGATGTGACATTTGGAATTTGACCGTAAAATTTACTTTTATTTGAACATAATTATTTAATCACTAACCCTCTCACGCACGGGTCACACCATACGGCTAATAGGAGCTGAGCAGTGGCCACATAAAGAACGAAAGGAGCAAAGCCCCTCGCGACTTCTAGTTGAAAATTTGTAATGGCACCTGGAGGGAAAGTACTCTTAATACTAGAGATAGATAGTTTTACTAAAATGAAAAAAAACATTGCATGATTTTATTATAATGTATTGTGTTTTTAAAGAATATTTGCATCTTCAAACCTGGATAAAATATGTGTTCTATTTTTATTATTTTAACAGCTTTTGTACCACATTTTAAGGAAATAAACTGATTGATTGACATTTGCACAGAAGTATTCCTTTTTTTTTAAATAACCAAAATTGCATTCTACATTTTTCGGAAATTCGCTTTCTACCATGATCTGCTAATCATGCAAGGATCCATATTCAAGCCAATTATCCGAAGACTTATAAAATTAGATTTATACATCTTTACACGCAGCCTTATTCACAGAATCCAACTTTTGATAAAATTATTAATCCGTTGAGACGCGGATTAAATTATATCTTCAAGTAACAAAGTTACCTCTTTGTCTCTTGAGTGATGAAAGAAATTATATTTCATCCTGTATGCCAAGGGAACCCTCTATTTAATTTAGTTTATTAAAAATTCAATAAGCTTATACACTATAAAATTTATTCGTATGCAGTTTTATTAAGTTCAAAAATATAAATTCTTTTTGACAGCCCCACGTGATCAGATTATTGGTATGTTAAATTTATGGCAGCTGTAACTATACAGAGTATTGACATTCTTCAAAAAAAAATGGTTTAAATGTAGGGATTTCTTTAGATAGCAAAAATATGGTGCGTTTTTTATAATGTCTTTATTATAGCAGTTACTTTAGATACCTATAAATCCATTTTTATATTGTAAACATACTATTTATAGTTTTATGAAACAAGGAATATATTAAAAAAAAATATAATTATCTATAGTGTTTATGTATTTACAAAAAATAATATTTAAGTAGTATATCAGTATAATACCCATAACACAAGCAAATATAATTGGTTAATTTGGGACTAGATGGCGCTGTGTGAATGCGGAAAATATTATTATTATTTATTATCTTATCTTATAGTTATCATCTCCTCTGGGGACCACGACACTGTCTTGCAAAGATCATATAAAAGCGGAAATATTCGAATGAAAAAATAAACTTAGGTGAAACTTGCTGGTCCAAAGATGGCGGGCCATTTTTCAATTATTTCACTCTAACCCTAATAACAAATCTCTAGTCTAATCATTCTAGACTAAATAGAAAATCTAGTAGGTTTGCATTGAGACATTTGATACTACTATAATGTACGCGGAAAAGTTTGTGGTCATGGGAACCAAAAAACACGCGAGCAGAGTCGCGGGTAGTGGCTAGTAATTATATTATAGTCTTCATGTATTATCTCGTTACATATGAGTCTACCTTTACTGGCGCAGATGGCCGTAATGCCCTGAAAGCCTTCCAATTTGAATTCTTAATTGAAACCATTGTATATTTCAATACGTGAAAATTTTAATTATTGAAATACGAATCATTATTGTCCGATTGAAATTGGCTATTATATTGATTCTATAAAATATTTTTATTGGGAAGCGAAATACGTTGCAATAATATGTATTAACTAATTAATTTTCCATGAATTAATAAAAAGACTAAAGACCTACATTTATTAATAAAATATCACACTTGATGTATTGAAATAAAATTCGGTTTTAAATGTCAAAATAACAAAGTTAAACAAAAGGAAATAAATTTCCTACATTTTATAGTTTCACTATTTAACTTAGTATAGTAATCTAAAGCACAAAATACGCAGTAATCCACACGTAGGACGCGTAATCCCCGGATAATACCCAAGGATATATGAGTCGAGTACAAAGGGTATAAACCAGTTAAATTGGAGATGCATTTAATACTGCTTACAGTCGAAATGGGTGACGAGTTTACATCGTTGCGTTTTAAATTAATAATATACTACTTACCTACTTCTAAAGGTACCAGTTTGTAGCTAACTTCACGTAATAGCTGTAGATCACGTGTCGCTTTGTTATGTCACAGTAACATGTTGTGACGTCATGTCACTACAGATATGATTCCTATCCCGACTGCAGACGACAACTATTCAAAAAATGTACGACACCACAATTAGAAATAGATTAATAATGTTAATTAATTTACTTTTAAATGAAATTTAAGTATTAAAACATATGCCAAGATTGTTTATAAGACATAGTAATGAGCAAATCTAAACCTTACAAGGAAACAAATAACATTCGCAGAGAATCTAATACAGTTACATGTTTTTCTACTGACTCAAAACGTGAACCTAAAATTCTATTGGGAATACCACAATGTTTATAACAGAACAAAACGTTCTACTTTCTTTTTAACTAGTTCATAAGTCCCTAACTACTTAACATGATACTCAGGGGAACAGTGTGAGGATCGTCCAATGACGCTGAATAACAAGCTAATGGAGTGGAAGACGGATTCACACCCTGAAGGTTCCTTACATTTAGTTTTGCGCATGGTTTGTAAAGCCATGTATGAGGAAAATTCTCTTTGGATTTTCCAGAATATTCGAAAAGTTTTATGATGCCGTGACTTGACGTGAGTTTGAAAGGTACTGTTTACGAGTTTATAAGGAAGTGACTTTGTAACGCACGTTAATAAGTCTTTATTATGAATGTTCACTTAATTAAGGATTGTGGATAAACTTTTAAATTAAACATTTTGTTGAATTTTATATTTTTATATAAATTGTGAAGCCACCGTGCAGGGTAAAATTGATTAAAATTAAATTAACTAATATCAAATATAATATAATATTAGAGTGCCGGCACTCTTAGGGATACAATTCCTCTCCTCAATCGTTTTCTTTTTCTCCCTTTTTCCCCTTTTCCTTTTCGAAAGAAAGAGGCTTGGTTGTGTCCTCTTTACATTGTTTCATCAGCAACCCATTAAGTTCCACTGCTGGGCTCGGGTCTCCTCTCCTCTATCTAGAGAGCTGAGAGGGTTTAGGCCATAATCCACACACGCTGGCCTAGTGCGGGTTGGTGGATCAGACATACCCATAGAATTTCTTCTAGACTATGTGGGTTTCCTCATGTTTTCCTTCACCGTTAGCAGATGATAAGTCACATGACTAGTACACATAAAATCCACATTGGTACTGCTGGTCGGAATCGAACTCGGTCCGCGTGATTTGCACGCCGGTCCCTTATCCATTCAGCGACCATCGCTTATTTTTTAATACATTGTTTAGTCAATATTAAAAGAACACAGTCAATTCCATGACTGGCGGTTACCACCAACTAACAAGATGGCCGCTCTTCTGCCACTTCATGCAATACTTAGATATTATAAAGCTGTAGAGTCTGTTTGTTTGTTTGGTTGAATGCTAGGATCTCAGGAACTACGGGCTCGATTTAGTTTAGTGTTGGATAGATTTATCGAGAAAGTTATAGGGTATATAAAATCAGGTTACGGCTGATTCCTAAATTTAATTTGCAACTAAGCAGTGGCAAAATAAAGAATACGGTAGCGAAGCCCCACGTTATTTCTAGTTAAAAATAAAACACATAATTTTGCTCACATATAAAACATTCGATTAGATTAAATTGATACATTATTTTAGTACTATCATCATAATATCAGATTATATAATATATACTATTATCATGATAATATAAGATTAAGTAAAGCACAAAAAAATTCTAACATATTTTGCAGATTGGATCTATTTGCGACAAGTAGATATTTCCATTCCTTTTGCATTACCAAGAAACTGACACCTTTTATCGCTACAAAGAACCATAAACCTTACACCACTTACTTTAGAATCCAACTTCATTTGCATTGCAATCGCATCTTAAGTTACTCCCCAGTCTTTCAAATTGCAACTTTAAACATCAAAGCATAAAGTCGATATTTGAAAATTGTATGGCTTAAAAAGAGTATTTCTTGATGTAACGTGATGTGTATAACGCAAAGAGTATTATTCAGTGAAGGTTTCAGTGGAATCCATTTCCTGGCGTCTCGTGTAAGGCTGGTGAACGGATGTCAGCTGACAGATGTTCTACTTGGCTTAGTATGGATTTATGATTGATGTAGGCTTTTATTAGACAAAAATAAAGGAGCTAATGAGACATTTATATTTGAATGCACAACATTTAAATGTAGTTGACTGAATTAAATATATTATAAGGGTACAAAAAAAATCATTAAAATTATGGATTTTCGACACTACAATACAGACAGTACGTACGCTGAATCTTTAGATAAATACAACCTCCTTTCCTTGGAATACCGCCGTAAGCAGTTCGATGTCGCTTTATAAAAATCTCAATAACCAAATAGATTCAGATATCAGACATTACTATTCAAAATTAACTTCATAACCCATGCTCCTCTTTCTTTTCTTAAAGGTACTTACCCTTTAGTAGTAGTTTCTTATTATTATTTTTTCAATGTTGTGACGGATTTATAATACATAATGTCACAAACCTATTTCAACCCGTGTAAGTTGTAAAAGGCGACTATGGGACCCAACCTTTAGCAGATACAGCACTACAAGAAAAGGAAAATTCGAAACAAAATCCTGTACGACCCCGTCTGGCCAGAGTGGTATAGTAGGCTAAATTCCCTTCAAAATCTATGGAGGAGAACCGTGCCCAGCAGTGGGAAGTTTATGGATTGAAAAATGATGATGATGATGATAAAAACAATACATGCTAGTTAACTAATTTCACACATTCATAGATAGATCATAATGGGTAAATTTTTGCAGTATCTGTTTGCATAGACAAAGCAAGGAGTCTGGCCGTGGTCACTGACGGATATAAAACGATACGCTTCAATGAACGAGCTCTTTAAGCTAAATTCTTGAGCAAAGAGAGAAAAGCGTCAAATAGGTGGATACGGCAATGTGAATCGTGTTTTTTGAGACGCATTTGGAAATAATTAGGTTATGCTCATAAACTACTAAATGTCACGCGGGGCTTCGCTCCCGTCGATCTTTATTTGGCCACTACTCAGCTCTTATTGGCCGCAGCGTGGTGTTATAAAGCCTATGTTACTCAGTGATAATGTAGCTTTTTAACGGCAAAAGAATTTTTGAAATCGGTCCAGTAGTTTTTAAGTTGATTCGTTACATACAAAAATACAAATCTTTCCTCTTAATAATATTAATAAAGATAGATAAACTTTCTCTCAGTAACATAAAAAGCTCATTTTGAAGCATCAAACTTGAAAAGGTTTTCGATATCCATATCGTAAACACAAAGCACATCCAGATTTGGGACAAAAATTTAAAATAAATCATAAAAAATAGACTATTCCAAATATAATATTAAAAACGTTATCAATACTATATACCAAAAGGCACTGTCGAAAATTATTTTCAACATGATCAGTTGGAGCGTTTTGAGTAATTGATGAACAACTGCGCCTCTCAATAAAAGGACGTAAGTGTGCGCATCGTAAGTACATTACCACATAGATACGCTCTTTTGCTGCGAAACCCTACATTGAGCCTTGAGATGGTCCTACGTGGTCTTAACCTGTTTTTTTTCCCTACAATTAATGTTATTAAAAGTAACATGAATAAGATGAACTTATAGCTTACTGTAATGTATACTGTAACGTGTAGCTATAAATTCTTTTTACTCTCGAGTTCATGTTTCAAATGATAAATTTAAGTCCATTAAGTCTTTCCAAAGGCACATTGAAGTTCATTTTGAGTACAACTGTTGATATAAAACTTAATAGCACACTTAGTTCTGGAGCACTACAATAATTACATTCGGTATTGCACGTCATTTGTTTCTTGATTTGTTAAATTGTTTATACGGCAATTTTAGTTGGGCCAGTAATTGATTTAACTTATTATTTGGCGTAATTTATTTTCGTAAACCAACGTAATTTGTGATTTATTAACTAAAATCATAGCAATATACGAGTACATGGTTGCAAGTGGTACAAAAGGCTCGCTGTGGTGGAAATTAGGTGAGGTCTATAACCAGCAGTGGACGTCATTAGGTTGTTATGATGATGATATTATAAATGTGGACGTCAGCATGAATGGATGGACGGATGTTTGTAACTCAATAACTCCAAAACGGCTGAAAGAATTTGTATTCTAATGTATTTTTCTAATACTAGAGTCTGCCATATACAATGAGAAGAAGATGATTTCAATATGAGACGAGATCTTTGAACCCGCAACATAGGTAAGATAAAATTGAGGAGTAGGGATTAAATTATCCACTTCATAAAATAAATTCAAACATCTTTAAATATTTTTCAAAATTCAGTTTCAGTAAAAAAACTAGTTTATAATAAGTATTTGCCACATCCTTCGCAACAGAGAACACAATTCCGATGACATTGTACGACACCGTCGCTTGCATCGAGCGGTGGCTATCAGGAACTTGGAGCGGAGCTCAATTCACAGACGACCAGATATTCATAATAACGAACTTCTGAATAGACAACTTTGTTATTGCTACAACTTCTGTTGAAGTTATTGTAGGTCTTCTGCGAAGTGTTTCCCGACAATTCTCATTTAAACTACATATTTTTTTAGTTTTAGACTACTTCCGCCTGCGGCTTCGGTAAAAAGTTGTCATATTCTCTATCCCAAAAAAAAACAAAAAAGGGTTAGCATTCCAAATTTGAAGACATAAAATTTTAAACTTTTTATTGGTTACGGCATTGAACCACTTCATAGGAAAAATATATTATTCCTGTTCATTCTCTCTAACGACGGAATTTCGAAAACGTCTTTTTACTCTGTCTAAGGTATATGTGTACGAAATGAAGATTGAAGACCCAACGGTTAGGGTTGTGCGTTGATATTTATCAGTCAGTTTCTTCTTCAATTCCTAAATTTCATACATTTCCGGTAACATATATATATAGATATGAATAAATAAGTAACATTCTTCGGAATAAACCTCGGTAGTAAATTATGTACCTAATAACTATCTTATGATGCATATGAAAATTAGTTCTAAACATCATACTTTTTTCACCAACCGACACTAGGCCAGTGTGTACCTCTCAACTCTCTAGATAGAGGAGAAAAGACCTGAGCCCAGCAGTGGGACATTAATGGGTTGCTTACGATCATACTTTTATTGTTTGATTGTAAATGCAATACTCTTCGAAATTTTACAATTCGTAAGGAAGGTCTATTTGGAATCTTTGTTATATTGTTTTCGGCAAAATCACCAAACCAAGCCACCAAACAGTACGTTAAAATAGGTATACAACGATTTTTGGTGAATTTAATGTTAATAAATTAATAAGAAATAATAAAATTGTCATTTGTCACATGATAGCTGACAGTTTTGACGCATAACCACATCCACGAAAAGGCGCATATAAACACAGGTCTTTTAAGTTTTTAAACTGTTTTTTTATTTTTATGAAATATTTGTTGAACGTATAATTGATCTAATTCCTCATTATTATGTATAATTGTTTTATATACTTTAGCATGTAAGTTGTACTCCTGTGATTTTTGTGTTGTTATTTTAATAGTTATGTTTATTAATTTAGTGGCATGCTCCGGCTCTGTCTGAAAACCAGCGCTACAACATTTATGTTGTAGCATTATGCTGAGACAGGGCCGTTTTTCAGACTTTTTTTTTATGTCTTATAGTTTATGTTTGTGCTGTAATATGTACATTTAGTCTGGGAATAAATAGATTTTCTTTCTTTCTTTCTTTCTAAATACCTAACGAGCGGGTAGAAATTATAAATAACCTATTATTCTTGTGAATTATTTATGAATAATTTCGCAAAATCTGACTGTGGTAATGGAATTACGTATTTTGTAGACAAAACAGTCAACGTTTGGGGAACTTATTGTAAATAGGCTTTGTTTTGATTGTTTTAGTAGATTGATGTTTAAATGCCGAAATACTTATTCGAAGAATTAATTCGTTATTAATAGCTAACGAGCAATGATATTGTATGTTAAAAAATACAATATCATTCCTAACGAGGTATTTTTTCATGTTTAAAATGACAGTGACTGTATATACAGTACGTACATACGTATACATAGCATCACGCCTAGAGTGTGGAGGGAATTTACGCTACTATACGCCTGGCCTTGGTATAGGGTGTGTTTTGAATTTTCATTTTCTCGAATAAATAGTTTTCAGCTTGTAACTTGGACCATAAATTAGATTTTTACGCTTACAAAGCTTACTCGCATAGTTTAATATAATAGTATTGCAAGAATATCAACGTTGCACAGGTTTTATATTTATTTGACAGCACAGAAAATAGAATGAACACAGAACATGTTTAAAACATTATTCGAAACAAAAGTTACTGTTGTTTTATTAATTTGCATTTTTTTAGTTTGTATAAATTCGACTGGCCTGTTGGTCTAGTGATTAGTGACCCTGACTGCTAAACCGGAGGTCGTGGGTTCGATCCCCACCCAGGACAAATCTTTGTGTGGTGAGCATAAAGGTTTGTTCTGTGTCTGGGTGTAATTTATCTATAATATGTATGTATTTAAAAAAAAAAAAGTATTTAAGTAGTATATCAGTTGTTTAGTACCCATAACACAAGCAAATATAATTGTTTACTTTGGGACTAGATGGCGCTGTGTGAATGTGGTAGAATATTATTATTATATTATATAATTTGCGTGGAATTTAATTAGTCATTCCGTGCAAACATATTGTAAAAATGTTAATGTTATCACGGTATGACTATTGTTTTCAATGTATAGTCTCCGTTTATTTTGAGGTTAGAATGTGTTAAATGTAAAACAATAAAGTTTTATTGGAGAATTTCCTTCACGGCAGTAACTTTTTCTCAACAGAATCAGTGAGTCCAAATATATTGCGCGATTTTCGTAGGTCATATCAATGCAAAAGATGGCAGCAGGTAAATAAAAATTTCTTAAAAGAAACAAAATTTCTAATTTACTGTAATTTAAAGTACACAACTCAAAATTTGTTTTAAAGCAGACCTGTTCTTTGTAAACTTCTCATTTAAAGAAGGAAATGTCGTAAAGCTTCAATAAAAACAGTGATAGTCAATAAAAACTTCTGTCACTTAAAAGGGACATCAAAAACTAAAACAATTTAAAACGAGGATATTCCTCCGCTTAGACTTGAGGCTATCCGCTTAGATTTATAACGGTTGCAATGTTTGTTAGTTTATTATGTAAGTATGTCTTTGTATGTATTCATTATAATTATTTTGTGGTCTTTTTTAATCTTCTTTGTGTTTATTATTGTTAATAACTTTTAAAGACACTTATTATTTGAAGGTTTATAAGCTGTTTTTTTATGATAAAGTGAATATTTTCAAAAATAATTGCTCCGAAAGTAGCATAATATGTGTCTATCTAACTTTTAACCAGTAAAGCCAAAAAAAAAATGAAACAATTCACGAAAATGACTTAAAAATGTAAGTATTTTTACGTCATTTTCGTAAAAATATTATATTACAGGATTTTTGCTAAAAAAAAACTGCGTTTCTCAACAATAAGACGTAAACGCCATGAAGATACGCTTCTTATTATTGAACATGGCCCGACATGCTCATAACTGGTTTTCTATTATTTTATTGACAGAGTTTGTAATTCTTTTTAGTTGCAGATAAAGAACCAACTACTTTGTGGTAGCTTATAACGGCTTATTCGGTATAGGGGTATAGGCAGACACCATCACTCTCCCTGACATTATTAAGCTGCTATCTACCTTAAAACTTAAGAAATAAAGTATCTCTTTATGTATACCACTTTGTGGCTGATAGTTCCAACTCCAACATTCAATACCTATTGCTGTCCCACTCACATTTAACATCTGCTTTTATTGCTAGAAAGAGACGACAATACATAGAAGTTAAGGGTATTTGAAACAATTTTATTAGGACCCAAATTGTAAGGGTAAACCTAATACGTTAATAGTACAAGTTAAACCTTCAAAGGGATCAGTAGGTGAATACCAAGTACAGTTAAAGCTTGATCTAAGTTTAAGTGTAGTTAAGGATAGTTAGCAAGTGTAATTGGCTTAGTTAATTTACTTAGATTGGAAGATTAGGGTAGGTCATTGATCTATACCAATAGGTTTTCCGGAACTTATGGCTATTGTAAGCCCCTGGCGTCACCTCAGTGTTGGCCGAACCTTAATATTTTTTTTCTATTTATGCTCCTATTAATTACTCGTCTATGACGTTATCTATATTAATATTATAAAGTTAAAGAGTTTGTTTGTTTGAACGCGATAATCTCAAGAAATACTGAACCGATTTTGAATAAAATATGTATGTATGTATGGATAATCTATTTATTTCGGCCCCATCGGCCGTTAGTTCTGCGTGATATGTGCCCTGCCCACGCCATTTCAACAAGTGACAGTGGTCATATCTGTAGAAGGGCCGATTTACGGTGGAGCAAGCGTTTCCTGGAGTGGAGACCGCCATTCGGGAAGTGTAGAGTAGGATGCCCTCCAGCTAGATGGACCAACGGTGACGACCTAAAACACATCACTGGGTCTGACTGGATTCGGAAGGTGGAGGACAGAGTGACCGGCGTGCAAATCACGCGGTCCGAGTTAGATCCCGACCGGCAGTACCAATATGGATTCCACTTTGTGGAATTTATATGTACTAGTCAAGTGACTTACCATCTGCTAACGGTGAAAGAAAACATCGTGAGGAAACCCACATACCCTAGAAGAAATTCTATAAGTATGTCTGATCCACCAACCCACACTAGGCCAGCGTGAGTGGATTATGGCCTAAACCCTCTCAGCTCTCTAGTTAGAGGAGAGGAGACCCGAGCGCTGCAGTGGGACTTAATGGGTTGCTGATGATGAAAATGATGCACAATGTCAACGTGTTCTTTACAAAAGACAAATTTAGGTGACCGTGGCCCTATGTGAAATGGCTACACCTTTCCGCTTCAAAACTAATCTAGTTACTGTAGTACCGTTATATATCGAGGGAAGTCGAGTGACAGTTTGTTAAATCGTTACCTATTTCACTTTACCTCAACGGTTGTCTAGGTCTCTAGAGAAGTGGTTAAGATTGTACAATTGATCACCCAATGTATGGGATTGATTTAAGCCATCAAATGGAGTGGTCCGAATTTCTAGGCAATTGTTTTTGGCACAAAAGAGTTTGAATTATTTTAAATTTGTTACATTTGAAGTCAGTCCTTGACGCCTAATCATTTGAAAAGATTTTAAGGAAACAGCACATAAAATAATTATACAATATTCAGTTTATAATATTTTAAATACATACCTGACTCCTAAGCCAGCAAAATTACTATATTTACACTGCATTGTTACTCACAAAATTATTATTAATAGGTACTATGCACATTTTGGACTGGCTCAGGTTAAAATATACATGAATTTTAACCTGAGCCAGTCCAAAATGTGCAGATTCTGAAAACAGTCAGGGGAGACTGCAATGTATGTCCTCTGCTCATTTGGGTCACTCATGCACAAGAGAAGCATCCATTTAGGACAGCACCAGGTGCAACCTGATGAGATATAGTCTCTCTCTGATCAGACAATCTGGAAGTTCCTAGATTATACTATTACTAGAAGTATTGCTTGTAGAGGGTTACAATAGATCAATTCTGGTCGAAGTAGCAGAGGCAGCTGATGGCTTCTAGCCCAAAAAAAAAAGTGTATTTATTCGCGGCTCAACCCACGTGGTATATTGGTGAAAAGTAGCCTCTATACATATCCAGACTTTATAGTCTAGATTGTTCTTAAGTCCATAATTTTATACAGATCCTTTCAGCTGTTCTAGCATCATTGAGTAACGAACGTCCATCCATAAATACATCCATCCCACCTTTCACGTTTTTAATATTAGTAATATTAACCAAAAAATCACATCAATTCAAATATTTCCCGTTTATTAATAACCTTTCACTTTCATTCTGTAAACTCACATCCATAATAACAAAATAAAGAGTAAAATACAAAAACAATGAACTGTCAAAAAGATCGGTCACCCTGTCATAAGCGCTGATATAATTCATTTCGACAGCTAAGGTCAAGGACACTCAAACGCGAGCCATTACCAATGTCCTTTCAAAGGTCAATACTCCATAATCAAAAGTATACAAGGTATAAATTATGATTTATATCAATAGTTCATATTACCTTTCAAAAGTATTATTGAATTACGATGGTTGGTAAATTGATGGCTATTTATTGCGGCTTATTTGTTGGAAAATATATTAAAATATCGGTATTAAAGAGGTTTTCGACTGTCATGTCGGAATTTCAGGTCTTTTATTAGTTGCTGTGTTTATTAAATTAAGTAAACTAGACCAGGATATAAAAAAATTAGTATCTACACGAAGCATGAAAATCAAAATCTACTATTTTGTGGATAAAACAATAAATCTTGTATAAAAACCTCGTGTTCATCATCATCATCATCATCATATCATTCCAACGACGTCCACTGTTGAACATAGGCCTCACCTAATTTCCGCCACAACGAGCGATTTTGTGCCACCCGCAACCTTTACTAGGTCATCGGTCCATCTAGCGTGGGGCCGCCCCACGCTGCGCTTTCCAATAAGAGGCCGCCACTCGAGAACTTTTAAACCTTGTGTTCATCATCATCATCATCAGCAACCCATTAAGTACCACTGCTGGGCTCGGGTCTCCTCTTCTCTAACTAGAGAGAAACATCGTATTGACAATTAATAATTAACATAAAAAATTCATGTCGATCATACCTTTATCAAGTCTTCAATAACTGTCTGTGACTGAATGTGTATATAATCTTTCAAAATTATACGACAGTTGACTTTTATTTATGTTTGTAGGATCAGGAAAATAAATTTTGTTACATTGAGACTAAAATTCGACAGTATATTCAATATAGCGCACCTTCGGTGCAACAAAGGCACAAATAGCCTAAACTGCAAATCAAGTTGAGTATGCCAAATTGTCTTGGAACCATGCCTCTATTTGGGGCAACAAAAACATCCGCGAAATTATCTCAAAATTCTACTAGATGGCGCAAGTGCTTTTGTGGTTAAGCCAGTACCGTAAAACCTTACAAGATTGCCCTTTGAATCTAAATTTGCCCAGCTCATCACTTTTAACAAATATTTAAAAAAAATGGTAAAATATTTTTCTTTCGTTCATTTTTTAATCTATGGAAGAAATTTCATTATATTTCTGGCAACACTGCATATGTGCTTCTCAGTAATGTCAATTCAGTTGGCGGTAAGACCGTGTCAAAGTTAGTAGTGTAATTTGCGGGCCAAAAACAGGACAAAAAACTTTCCTGAGAACTCAATTTCTACTGACTGCAGTTAAGTAAGTTTTTAACCACTATTAGATTATATAAAATAAACATCAAATATCGAAGATTCAACGCGAAAACCCTCTCAGATTAGGTAATAAGTTCGTGGGCAATGTTAAATTAGTTGTTCTGAACTATTAATTACTACTTTGCCCACCAAACTAATACCGTTAGGGTTGTCAACTTATTGTAAATTTTGGACTGAGATCAGTACCTAGGTAGATACATAAATACTTAGGTACTTTGTTTTCCGTTGCACCGTTGATACAAGTGATAGTTTAAAATTAAATTTAAATTTACAAATATAGTTGTAAACCTTTTTCTAGTGACCTGATCCTCCGTTTCTAGTAAAAACATGAACTTTGAGGTCAATTAACTACGTAAAATGTGTTGATCAGGTATTTTATAGACATTGTAATTGTATAGGTAAATAGATGTTTGTGCAGTAAGTAGCTATTTTTACTACAGATAATCGGTTTGTACAATAGTAAAACATACCTAGTCATTAGACTCTGAGATATAAAGTACAATAACTAAAAAATGAGAATTTCCTTAGCTAATGTACCTTTTTCTCGTGGGTATGACTAAAATCAACAGAATTCATTTATATTGTTAATTAGTCAATTTGTTTGTGCAAGTTATTTCGATCATAGTCGTTGATATTTGCTGAGGTTATTTTTTCTCCTTTTCAGATTTTAGTATGAATAAGAAAAAAAGAAGAATGTTAGGATCGAGGGCATATCGAGATTATTCAGAGGATATGTTAGAATTAGCAGTTGATATGGTAGAAAATAAGAGAATGTCAAGTAGGGAAGCAGAAAAAAGATTTGGAATTCCTCGACGAACTATATTAAATAAAATAAATAAAAAACATACGAAAACGGTTGGAAGGCAAATTAAACTAACTAAGGAAGAAGAAGAAAAACTGGCAAATGTCTTAGTAGTTTCAGCAGATTACGGCAGTCCTATGACAAAATTGGATATAAAAGTGCTAGTTTATAAATATGTAGAAAAAAATTCTAGAACAAATTTGTTTGACGGAAAATTACCCAGTAACACGTGGGTTGAAGGATTTTTAAACAGACATCGTACAAAGTTGAGTACAAGGACAACCCAAAATATAAAAAAGGTGCGAGCTGAAAAGGGGTTAGAAGAAATAGAAAACTATTTTACCAACTTAAATATGACCCTAAAAGATATACCCCTAACAAATATATTAAACTATGACGAAACAAATTTGTCAGACAATCCCGGCAACATAAAGTGTGTATTTAGAAGGGGGGTCAAACATCCTGAAAGGATCTTAAATAGCACGAAGAGTTGTGTTTCTATTATGTTCACAGTAAGCGCAGCTGGATCATGCCTACCGACATATGTAGTTTATAAATCCACAAATTTATATTCTGAGTGGCTAGAAGGAGGTCCAGATGGAACTAGGTACAATTGTTCAAAATCCGGTTGGTTTGATACGGCCACATTTGAAGACTATTTTAAGAGCATAGTTGTTGAGTGGGCTAAGCATCTTCCCGGGCCAAAAGTAGTAATTGGTGATAATTTGTCTTCTCACATAAACATAGAAGTTGTGGAGTTGTGTCAAAAACATAACATAAAATTTGTATTTTTACCTCCAAACTCCACTCATCTAACGCAGCCACTCGACGTAGCTTACTTTGGTCCACTAAAAAGGGAATGGAAGAAGATTCTGCTAGATTATAAAATAAAGAATCCAGGCCAAACCACTTTGAATAAGAAACATTTTCCAAAACTTTTGTCTCAATTGCTAGAAAATATGAAACACAAGGAAAGTAATAACATAAAAAGCGGTTTCAGAGCCACAGGAATATGGCCTCTAAACCCACGAATGGTTTATAAGAGAATTCCTGAGTTTTTCGATCATTCAGAATATGAGATAGATACGGTTTTGTTAGATTATCTTAAAGAAACCAGAACGCCCAGCCCAATGCAAGTAAAAAGAAATAAGAAATTACACACAGAGCCTGGAAAGTCCGTATGTGTTGAAGATATTTTAACAAAAACCAAAATGCCACAGAAATCACGAAAAAAAGTATCTGTAAGAAATAATTTGGCTGAATATGATATGCCGTTGAGCTCAATTGGAATCGTCAGATGCGAAACACCAGCCATAATGTCTCAATTTTCACCAGTGATCTATAATCCAAGCAGACTTAGTACACTTAGTATCAAAATTATCAACATGCATATCTGTTCACCAATGCGTGATACAAACTCTCTGCTATCCGACGTTTGTTCATTAAATAAAAATTTGATAAATGACAACCAAAGTCGGCCTTTTATAGCTTTTGATGAAAGTGATTTGCCAAGATGTTTAAGACCAAATACGAACATATCTCAATCTAAAGTGATAATAACCTCAGACGTTGTACTAAGTTCTAAGGAATTGAATAAGATCAGGAAATCCGTTAAGTTAAGCACTGAAGTGACCGGAACATCAGCTTTGCAGATGATAATTAAAGCACATAATGACACCGTGAATGAGTCTGATGAAAAAAATGAGAGAAAATCCAAACCTGTGACCACTGGCATAAAGAAAAAGAGTATGAAACGGAAGAAATTGAGGCGTAGATGTTATGAGACGAGCTCCGAATCGGATACTTTTAGTATTGCAGACACGGATAATTCTGAATTCGAAACATTTGATGAATTTGTATCAACATGCTTGCAAGAAATAGATAACAAGGAAAACTGGGAGCCAGAAAACTTAACTGCACCATTTGGCTTAAGTGACATCAGCTATTTTTCAAATGATATAATTTTAAAAGTAGATGACTGGGTTGTTGTGAAATTTGCAACAAAAAAAAGCTTAAAACACTTTGTCGGTCGTGTTTTGAAGGTGGAAAAAAGTATTCCAATTGTAAAATTTGCAAGAAAAGTTAAAAACACTAAATATGGTAAAGTGATGTTTACATATCCGAACGTGGAAGACGTGAGTGCAGTGATACGTGACGATATAGAAATGGTGCTGCCTTCACCAAATATTTCTAGACGAGGCCAAATAATGTTTGATATTACTTTTAATCCGTCCTTTAATATTCAATAAGAAAATATTGTGATTACAAAATGTATGTTCCTATAATTCGTCCCATTAGTAGAATAATGTTTTATCATCACATGTGACAAAAATGATATTATGGTAAATTCGTTATCACAATGATGTAAGCTATCGATTGATATATTTTTTATAATTTTTTATCCAGTATTTTAAAAGTTATAACGTTCGAATAAAGTTTCTTTCGCGCTGAGTACGTAGAATAATGTCGCTCGATCACATAACGCAATGTTCTCTGTCCTGCTCTGGCGCACACGGCACCGGACGATGCGACGCTTCAATACAAGGCACATTGTTCAGCGTAGTGGTCGCGAGTGGTGTTTGTGGCAATGGATACCGATATTGGCGATCAAAATGGTAAGAAATCGTTTATTTTTTGTTATTATTAGTAACAATTGACGAAATACTTTACTTACTTTAACTCTACCACAAATACACAAAGAATTGAACAGATAAATTCGTCGTAAGAAAATTATCTCCGTTATGGAATATACGTTTATTATACCTTTTTTTATGTTATCCTCACTTCTTACGACAGCCATTAGTTTTATAGAAAATTGTTTATTTAGTAGTCTGTTAATTACAATATTTTGGATCAATTGCACTAAGTTTTTGTAATTTCCCATAAAGACAGTATTTATAATCACATAAAACATTATTCTATGAAGTTGTAGAGCCTTTTTTAATTTAAGTATAACCCGAAATAAATAATTTACTGATAATCTTTATAACATAATAGTATACAATATAACTTGTCTTATTTGTTTCCCAAATTTTGTGGTTTCTTGTGCAAATAGTGCATTTTACTACACATAATTTCATCTTTTTTGCGTCGGCATGTACATATAAAACATTATTCTACCAAATTATTTTTTAAAGTGAGCGTCACAAGTGCAAGTGATACGTTTTTCTGCTAGTTAGTTTAATATAAAACATTATTCGAAATCTAAAAGTGCTATAAAATGATTAAATATTGTTTAAATTAGGCACAGCTATTTTTTATAATAAATTTTCGGGTAAATGTACAGTTTACAAAATTAGTAAATTCGAATTTCATAAAAAAAACTGTAGGTGATTGAATTTCTAGTAGGTACACCAGCTGTTGCTGAGGCTCCGCCCGCGTAAGGTTACAATAAATAGCCTATGTGTTATTGGACAACTTGGGCTAGCTATATTCTAAATTTCACCAAAATTGGATCAGTAGTTACACACACACACACACACACACATTCACACACACACACACACACTTTCGCATTTATACTATTAGTAGTTTATAGAACGAGTACATTTGTATGCTTTAATTTCCAGTTCCAAAGAAAAATGATGTACAAGCCTTTTGGGATTACGACAACTCATCAAACGATGTCCCCTCCAGTAACGTATCTATTCGTCATGATGACGTACCAGCGGAACAAACGGCCCTTGCTGAACTGCGGCCGGTAACTCCATTCCAACTAGAATCAGCATCCAGTTATGAAGTATCACCTGCCATCAGTACTTCAATTATGTCAAGTATAGTATCTAATATTTGTATACCTACGCCTATGCCATCACCGCCGCCCTATCACACAAAGTGTTGTAGTGATTTTTGCCCGATACATTCAGAACATTCGATTGAATCTGACACGAGCTGTGACGAAATATTCCCTAGCAGTCGACTGGAAAAGCGCCGCCTCCAATTCGTACATGCCAGGAAAAGATATTTAAATAATATCGGCAGAAAGTATCGGATGAAACTGCAAGCTATCGAAGAAAATCCTTTACAATAAGATTCTGATCCGCCCAATTCCGTACCACAACAGAATGCTCTCATTGCTAACTCTTGTCCAGCTCAGTCCGATACTGAGAGTACTGTGGTGGCATCACCCGCTCCATCTGATCAAAATCAATCATTCTATGGTACAGACAACTCTGTTTCTGATATAATCACACCACGCCAGTCAAAAAAACGTTCAAAATGTCGAGATAATTGGGCCGATACAAGAAGAAAACGACAAAAAAACTTTGGACAAGAGTACTCTACTAAAACTGGTAAAATATGTAGTGCTAAACAAATGGGTCCAGCATGTTCCTGTAAATTTAAGTGCTTCGAAAAAATTAGTTACGTACAGCGGTTAGATATATTCAAAAAGTTTTGGGAGTTGGGAGACAGAAAAAAACAATGGGAATATGTATTAAAGTACACCACCAAAGCGAAAAAGAACAGATGTTTAAACCGGGATACACCTAATAAACGGAATTTTACATATAAATATTCTCTTCCTTCATCATTAGATAAAAGTAAAGAGCTAGCGTCTGCTATAAATGTTTGCAAGAAAATGTTCTTAAATACTATTAGCTTAAGCGATAGAGTAGTTAAAACAGCCTGGGATAAATACGACAATAGCACTATTGTAGAAGATGATTACAGAGGCCGCCACAAAAATCATAGGAAGGTTATCGTAGAAGACATGATTACCAGCGTGTGTGACCACGTGAACTCGTTTGTGCCCATTGAATCGCACTATTTAAGAAAAAAGTCGACGAAATTATACCTAGACGGTAGTCTTAATATTGCCCGAATGTACAAATTGTACAACGAATGGTTCGATACCAACAAATATACGTCTAAGGCTGATACTGAGAGACAGTACCGAGAGATAGTTAAGAAAAACTTTAATTTAAGTTTCTTTATACCCAAAAAGGACCAATGTGATATTTGCCATGCCCATCGCAACTTACAGAATCCTTCCACCGAACAAATAGAGGAATATCAAAAACATCAAACAGCTAAAACAGTTGCTCGTAGTCTAAAAGGTGAAGATAAAAAGGAAGCTATATTGTCTGAGGGTAAAATTCTTTCTGCCGTGTTCGATTTTGAGAAAGTTTTGACTTGTCCTCATGGTCAGGTGAGCATCTTTTATTATAAAAGAAAGCTATCGTGTCTAAATTTCACAGTGTACGACATGGCATCAAAACAAGCAACGTGTTATATGTGGAATGAGACAGTGGCGAAAAGAGGTGCAAACGAAGTGAGCAGTTGTCTTTTTGATTATGTAGACGTCAATTCGACAAAGGGTGTTCAAGAATTTAGGTTCTGGTCCGACAACTGCGCTGGACAAAATAGAAATCGAATAAATTTCTTTTTTTATATGTACGCTGGACAAAAGTATAAAATCAATATTAAACACTCATTTTTAGAAAAAGGACATACTCAAAATGAAGGCGACAGCGTCCATTCGGTGATAGAAAACGCCTCATCAAATAAAACTATATACACTCCAGAAGAGTGGACCTTGCTTGTACGATGGTCTAAAAGTAATGGCCCCCCATATGAAGTCAAGAATATGACTAGTAATGACTTTTATGATTTTAAAAGTCATATCAAAAACAGTGCTTGGAACAAAAATAGTCGCGGTCAGAAGATAGAGTGGAACCGTATTAAAGAGGTTTTCGTGCAAAGGGATGAACCACACAAACTGAAGTACAAATACAACCTGACTGAAGAATACGAAACCTTAATTATAAAGCCCACAACTAGACAATCTCAAGGACTTCCTGTAATCTTAAAGGCTTATAATGCACCGATTCCTTTGAATACTGATAAGTACAAGGATATTGTAAGTTTATGTAACTCAGGTATTATTCCCGCACAGTATAAAGATTATTTTATTTCTTTACCCCATGTAGACAACGACACTACTCATAACAATAATGACAATACTGATAGTGAATAATCTGACTGAGTAGTGGTGATAGAATTACTATTATCCTTAAAAAGAAAAAAAACGACGATTCCTGATATTATTTTTAATGAATAAGTATATTAGCAATGTTCCAATCATTGTTGTTTGCAGAACTTTTAGTATATAAGACAGATTTTAGATTTAATCAGCATACCCTAGGTGTGACAATAATTATGTACCCTCTTATAGTCCCATAGTTATTCATAATTACATTTTAAAGTAGTATATTTTAATTTTCGATCTAACTTTATATTTGACTGAATTATAATTAAAATAAATATTGTTACATTATCTGTGACTGAATTATAATTAAAATAAATATTGTTAAGTGTATGAGACATTTTAAAGCTGTGATTATTAAGGCTAGTACAATGAAAATAAATATTATGTTAAGATTATTAAACTTTTTAAGGCTGTGATTTTTTACTGATTTTTTAATTGTTAATTAGTACATTCCTTAATTTGTATGATTCAAGTTACTGGTTTATTTGTTCGATTTTATACTGATTTTATTAAAGTTGTAAAACTCGTCAGCGTTTTTTATTTCGTTTCTTATTTACATAAGGTACCTACCTACCTATATCCATAATAATGTGTAGAGCATTCCATACGTGTTAAATTACACGTCGTTACTAAAGCAATAAGGTATAAAACAGAGACAATTACCTACATTAAATACAAAAACTTCATATAAAACATTAAAATAATTGTAGAATTCCATAAAATATTGTTTCATACTCAGATATAACGTGATTATTTTCGTCAAATAACGATCCATGTGATCTTAAGACAACTCTTCCGCTGTTCTCGTTGGCAGTACAACGTTGTATATGCACATGCGACACACTATCTATGCACAGGCATAGTTTTTAGTATAAATAATGATATACACATAATCTGTATTGATTTATATTTACACTGTAAAAATATTAAATGGCTAGTGTCTTTCATAAAGGAGTAATAAGCAAATATGTGCGCGCAAAACTTCAAAACGCTCTACTGAAAAGTTAACATTTTGCAGATGAAACTTTATTCTTCTAATGGGACGAATTATATAATATTATGCTGTCAACTGATACTTGTCGATCTTTAATAAGAATTACTTAAATTGTTTTGTTTGATAGAAAATGTTTAATTTTTGTTTTTATTTTTTTACATTAATGCTAAAGACTGATTTCTGTGATTATGATGTGATTTTGATATGATGATTATATGTTTCGATACTTTAATAGGTACACCTACCTAACAATAAAAAAGTGACAACCCTAACTCAGTATTTTATTTGTATGAAAAATTACAAAAAATCTTTTTTATCTTTGCCCATTCAGTTTTAACCGGTAATGTGAACGTTCAAACGTTTAGTTCCGAGACCATTTTATAGATTGATAATTTTCCTATAATAGGCTCTAAATGTAATAATCATAAGATAGAAAATACCGAAGCCACGAATGTTTCCGCAAAATGGGCAAACTTGTAAAAAGTGCTAGTTATTTGGCCCGCTGCACAAATTTAGATATTTCTCATATAATTATACACTTTCTTAATATTATTGGTCATTCTACGTAAAGAATTAACTATTTGACAATGATGTAGCGTAAGCCCAACTTATAAGTAATAATATTATTAAAAATATTTCAAATTGAATAAGCAAATTCAATAAATTTGGGCAAAGTTGCAAGGTTTTACGGTAATAGAGCAATAAGTGCGAAAAAAAAAATTAAAAGTCCTCTCCTGTAAAATTTAAAAATGAGCTGTTGTGCCTTATAATAGGAATAGGAGTAATTTTAAATATTTGAATGCATAAAAATGCAGAATATTTATAAAAATATCTAATTATTCCAACCCTGCAAATTCAGGGCAGGTCAATATTGATTAATAGTTTTTGGGCATTTCGATTACTTTGTGTAAGTACAAGTTGTTTAGTTGAATGTACAACAAAATCGCCACTATTGTGTCGAAAGGCTTTTCCTTTTTGCTCCATATTGGAGACACGATAATTTATAGTTATTAGGGGCATGGGACGAAAAAGGGACACGCCAATAGTCATTGGCTTGATTCGGGAAGTTTGGACAAAACGGGTGGGAACACCGTACTCTGTTGATGGTTCTTTCACATGGTCGATATATTTTATGATATCGTACGAAAGTTTGGTATTGCAATAGCTCTACGTAAGGCAAAAGGGGAAACAAGAACTTGAAGCGATGCTATTCGTTTTTGACATTCCTCAAGGGTAGTAGATTATAATAATAATATTCTACCACATTCACACAGCGCCATCTAGTCCCAAAGAAAGCAATTATATTTGCTTGTATTATGGGTACTAAACAACTGATATATACTATCTACTTAAATCCATTTTTTTTTGTAAATACATGCATATTATAGATAAATTACACCCAGACACAGAACAAACCTTTATGCTCATCACACAAAGATTTGTCCTGGGTGGGGATCGAACCCACGACCTCCGGCTTAGCAGTCAGGGTCACTAACCACTAGACCAACAGGCCAGCCAAGATTAGGGCAGGTTTATGGATGAAAATTTTTTATAATTGTTTTTCGACATTCACACATCGCTATCTAGTACCAAACTGAGCTAATACTTGTAATATGGATACTAGACAACTGATATAATACTTAAATGACTTTTTTTTTGTAAATACACACATTACACCCAGAAACAGAACAAATAATTGTGCTCATCACAAAAAAAAAATCCTAGGTGGGAATCGAACCCACGACCTCTGTCTCAGCAATCAGGGTCATTAACCACTGAGCCTCCGTGGCTCAAATTCAAATTAAACAACTCAACTAAAAAAGTTCGTTCACCCTACAAAGCACGCAATGATAAAAATATTAACAAAAAATATCATAATCATTATTCACAAGCAGTCCACATTGATATGGACAATTAATTCCAGATCATTTCATTAATGACTTCCTTATGCTCTTCAGTTAAAGACGATGTTTGCAGATTTTGACATTACACTTCTAAAATGTCTCTAGGTGAGCAATAAAAGTGTCTTCACAAAAGAGTCGTGTCTTAAAGACGTGACGTCACTAGGTCCCTAAATGTCCTATCATTATGAAGGTCCCTTATGCTACCAGATTGGGTCCAATCTTTGACATCGTAACTTATGAGGTTTATGAGCCTTTACGTTCCCTTAGCATAGACAAGGTCTAACTGCTAAAGGAATGCAAAATCAAAATCTAAAATAGCTGGTTAACTCTTAAGACGTATTTACAACATTAAACAATTTTTTACGTCTTACAAATTATGATTTTGATGGAAATATTAAGACTTTTATTAATTTTGTTGGTTCATGTTTAATTTTATGTTTTAGTTCAGATCCATAGTCTTACAGTTTATTGTTCATAATTTAAATTCCAAAAATAAGAATCTTAAACATTATTTTTTTTAATTAATTGTCATTCAATGAATTGTTTTTTTAGTAATTTCATATTTAATATTTTTTTAGAATTGATTTGTAAACATTGTTTGATCCTCAACTCTAACAGTGCTAATTCGTTAATTTTTTTTTTTAAATATCAAGAAAAGGCCAAACCTTAATCGTAAACTTTGCTTGCAACATCAGCTTGTTAAATCAACCCATCAAAAATAAAATTGTTTGTAAAGAAAAAAATAACCAAAAGTTTTCTCCCCAAATTTCCCCAGTTTTCTCACCAAAACGATCTTCTAAAGTACTTTTACTAACTTAAACCAACTTTATCTAGCGTTCATTTACCCGCCAATTTTCATAATTACTTAGGCAAAGGTGACTGAAGGGTCTTCCGCATAATCAGCCTCTTAATTACGAGGGCCTAGTCTGGGAGGCTTTAAATCACAATCAGGATAACTCGATAGCGCGACACACAAAATAGGGCAGTGGAAGGCTAAAATTGGGTAAAACTTAGGCCTTTGTGTAAGCTATGGAGATAAGTCGATGATCCGTAAATAGTATTTTCCTGCAAAGGGATCTGCATTATTTAATTTGGTTTTCTTGATGTTTCGATAAGATATTACATTACTAGCTATGGTCGCAAATTGCATGATCACGATATTATTCGTTGTGTGTTATTCAAATAGATACCATTTAACGCAAAATGAGGATAAAAGGTCATAGTTATTAGGAGGGTTCATACAAAGAAGTGACATCGTCGCAATTTAGTATCATATTTCGTACATCATTCACTGTACCCATATTCGCAAATAAAATTTGATTTGATTTATTATTTAATAAGAGCTTTTTTTTTAATGTTTTCAATACACTTTTTAGAGCACACTACTAACTAACAATAGTAGAACAAATAGGATGAATAGCGAATAATAAAAATCTAAGAATAATTTTTTTATTAAAAAAAGATACATACATACATATAGATCACGCCTCTTTCCCAATAGAGGGGTAGGCAGGGACCATTTCCTTCCACTTGCTACGATTCTGACATACATCTTTGGCTTCTTCAACATTCATCAGTCTTTTCATGCATTCTCGCCGGTTGAGGGTACTCCTGATCTGTCCCTTCTTTAGAACGTCATCTATTTGGTCATGGTACGTTCTTCTAGGTCTTCCCCTTCCAACGTTTCCTTTCACTTTCGCCTCATATATTTGTTTTGTCACTCTTCCTTCATTCATTCTCTCTACATGTCCAAACCAGCTTATTAAAAAAGAAACTCAAAATAAGCCAAACAAACCTGAAATCATATTAAACCAGATTAAATAACGAATATGCGTACTAATGCAGCATTAACACGTAGCATTCGTAATTCTTGTAATATAATTACATGTCGGGTGTAAGGGATGGACATAAATCCTCATCTCACCTGTTGCCACGAACCATGTCATGCGCAATCATATTTATGAAATGTTAAATGGAAAGCTTTTGAAATTAAAATGGGGATGCGAATAATAAATGTTGTTATTTTTGTATACAAAAAGTGTGTGCAAAAGAGACTTTGTCTCCAACGTTCCAATGTTTTTGTACCGATATCACAGTTTGTGAAGGAAATTGGTTAAGATAGTCTAACTTGTTGCCAATTACATTATATATCTATCTAGATTTGTCTATCAGTCATGACGTTGTAACCTACTTCGCAACTGCCTTCACATTTGCCATGCAACGAATTGATGTATCATCATCATCATCATCTCAGCCTATTGCAGGCCACTGCTGGATATAGGCCTCTCCTAACTTGTGCCATAACACTTGATGTGTACTTGATAAATATTTAATGGACACACTTAATTATTTTTATCTACACTCAAATCAAAAAATTCGAATTACTAATTCAAAGACGGTTCTATACAGAGGCACTTTATAAACGCAATAGGTATATAATTTTTTTTAAAAACTCATTATTTAAAAAAAATATATATATTAAAAAAAAGATAGCGGTACCTATCTTTTTTTTTATTAATTCATTAAACTATGGTTTTAGGCTGAAAATGAAAAAAAAGGCGCACGCATGCGCAGTTCGAACTGTGAAAAAAAAGGCGCACGCATGCGTACAAATAAATTACTTCCTTGTAACCTACCTACTTTGTTTAATTTCAATTTTTCCTATGAGTAAAGATAAAGTAGTGTATGAAACTGCATATAACTTAGGTATTAAAACACTCGAGTCAACCTATTATCGCATTCGGCTTTGCCTCATATAAACAGACTCTCGTGTTTTAATACCCCTTCTTATATGACAGTTGCATAAACTACTATTATTTAAAATCTTTATTGCACAAAATACAAAGTAAATGTACAAATGGGCTTAATGCTAAAAGCATTCTCTACCAGCCAACCTTTGGGTGATGAGAACAGGTAGGTGTAATTAAATATGCGTCATCATCATCATCATCATTTCAGCCTATTGCAGTCCACTGCTGGACGTAGGTCTCTCCTAACACGCGCCATAGCACTCTGTCCTCCGCCTTCCGCATCCAGTCAGACCCAGCGACCTTTTTTAAATAATAATATTATGCGTATTAAATACATTTTGAATTTTTTTTCCATATATATTTGCTTGTGTTATGGGTACCTATGATAGACTACTTGAATACATTATAGATATATTATTATTTTATTAGGTAGGTTTTCACTTACTTCGTTCATACTAAGTAAAAGCTTAAAAACATTCGTGCCTTTTAGGCATTCGCTAACAATTTTTCCTACTTTATAAGAAAACACAACAAAAGTCAAAAGTATGAAATATTTTTACACATACATACGCCATTTACAGAAAACAATGAGTTCTTTCAAGACCATTTTCCCCAAAAATATTCTTGAAAATTCTTTTATCTGCCAAACTGTTGTCTTCGAGTTTTTCAGTAAACTTTTCACAAAAATGTAAGGTATATTTTCAGTAGCATAAGAATGCCTTTAAGTTATATAAGGCTTGTGAAACTTTTTTCACTTCACGACACATTTAGCAAAGAAAAATGGTTAATTTGAACGAAGGTCGTAATTGAACCTTCTGTAGACATAGTTAAGGTAATGCACGTTTTGTCACGTTTCGTATAGTCGAGGATACAGATTTTTTTCCAGAAGAACTTACAGAAAATATATCATTTTCTCTCAAATTTACGTAAGCAAAAAAATCTATAATACAATAATAATAAATTAGGATATTTCAGATTACTATCCATAGTTATTACAATTCTAATTATTTAAAATGAGACATCAATATTAACTTACTAATATTAATAGTATTAAAATATTTAAAATAATAATTATAATAAATATAAAATCAAATAATAACAAACTAAAAATTAAATTAAGTTATTATTAATACATACAATATGATCTATATATGAGACAAAATCGCTCGCTGTGGCGGAAATTAGGTGAGGCCTATGTTCAGCAGTGGACGTCGTTCGGCTGATATGATGATGATGATTATTACGTACAAAATTAAATTAAATTATTATTTTATTAAATTAAATCATGGATCAGAATATAATTTTTCGTATGAAATACAGCTAGTAGCTAAGCAAATTTGTAATTTGTATTGACAAATTTGGACTCAACACATGAGTAAATAGAATTAGGCTTCGTATAAGTAGGATGTTCACCGGATACACATTTGGCTTACATCCGTTTCTGTCCATCCATGTACATAATTTATTGCCACGTCAAAGAGCTCGTCCATCACCAGTGACGTATCAATGTTTGACTAGGATATCATGACGTCATGCGTGCAGTAAATTAAACATGATATTGATGGATAGAGCAATAGTTGTATTGTGAGGCGCAATAGTTGACTCTTAGGATCATATTGGCATAATAACGTGCCGGCATAATATGTCTTATTTGGCGGAACATAATGATCTATAATATTGATACAACACCCAGCAAGGTATATCTAAAACCTACCAACAAAATATTCAGAAAATTTTGTTTTTGCCTTCTGTTAAATTATTTTTGTTTTGTCATGCGTGTGTGGGTGTCGTAATAGGTGACTATAGGAGTAACTCTAAGCAGACAGGAGCATTACAAGAAGAGGTAAATTCGAAACAAACTCTATACCAACCAGTCTGACCAGCTTAGTGTAGTAGGCTAAATTCCTTTCACATTCTTTGAAGGAGACCTCTTCCCAGCAGTGGGACGTTTATGTGTTGAAATGATGATGACTCTAAAACAGGTTTCAACCCCTTTCTTTTTCGCCCAGGCTCTTCGACTAACTTGACCTTTGTATTCAAGGCGTATGAGGAAAGGTAATATTAGTACGCCTGAAGTGCCTACGTTCAAAAGTATTCGTTGAGTTGTTTAGATTAAAACGGTCCCAGTAATAAGCCCTGTAGGACCCCATTTAAAATATTTGAAATTGTTTGAGATTTCTGTTTGAAGCTGAAGTTTTTTTTTTTAAATCTTTTACTGTTAAAATACCAACAATGGATGCGTATATTCTTTATATATTTATTTATATACACCTATTTTTACTGGCGTAACTTAAAACATTGGGATATCTTTCACCTTACAGTTAACATTATTTATTTATGTCATTATTTATTTGTGAAACACAGTCAAACGCTTAGTTAAAAGCAACTGCATCTACAAAGCGAGATTGCACCTAACTTTAAGCCGCTCGAAATAACTTAATACATCTTCCAAAATGAATCCCTCTTAGACGTGTAACATCCCTATAACCTCAAAATTACCAACACATACAGAATCAAATAGTTTGCGTAGACATTTACATACAAATTAACTAAAACAGTAATTAACACACTCAAGTACTACAGTAGCAAGTCACCATGTGCTTTATTTCTCAAAGGAACCCTAATATTGAATTTCAATGTTGATGAATAAATAACAGAGGATAGGAGTTAAGGAAGTATGTAAATCAATATAGGGTTTGCTAAAGATGTTGGTTAAGAGGGAACTGCGAGGAATTTGAAAGATAGGTATTCAGAGAAACTATTGCCGTAGCAATTCGCCCTTACCTCAAAGTTTGCAACCATAGAGTATAATAGAGACAACCGTAGCTCAGACAGATTATAAGTTAAAAAAATTGTCGAGATCGACGTTTCATATTCCCCCTTTTCCTCCTCGAAAACTGAGGTGATTAAATAATTGTTACATAAAATTTGGTTTGGTTCCTATTTTTTTTTATGTGGTTTTTTTTTATGGTTTAGTTCTTCGAATTTGTCTCGTAGGTAATTTTTGCGTGTGAGTCATATTTTCTGTACCTATTTGTATTGGGAAAGCACACTCAACTCTATCTAGAGAGCTAAAAGGGATTTTAGGCCATAATCCACACACGCGGGCCTATTGCGGGTTGGTGAATCAGAAATACACATACAATTTCTTCTAGGGTATGTAGATTTCGTTAAGATGTATTCCTTCACCACACCGTTAGCAGATGGTAAGTTACATGACCAGTAACTATATATAAATTCCACAAAGCGAAATCCACATTAGTACTGTTGGTTGGAATCGAACTTAGACCGCGTGTACTGCTGCTGTTAAGTTTCGTATACACTAATGTTTATTTCAACTAATGACAGAACGTCTGTTTGTCACTTAATCATGTCTCGAGCTCGATCCATCCTCGTCTCTAACTAATTACTACTATTCACTTTATGTAAACTATCTTTATGTATCTGTGTCTGTCTGTGTTAAGACTGTAGTTTAAAATGTATGTGGTTGGTTTGAATGTGGTATTGTAAAACTTAACTTTGACTTTATTTTATAATTAACTGTTGCCTGGAGCTCCGTTTCCATGAATTTTTATTTGGCCACTACTCAGCTCTTAACCATTAGTCTTAGCGTGATGTTATATAACCTATAGCTTTCATCGATAAATAGGGTATCCAACAATAAAAAAATTTTTCAATTTAGATCTGTAGTTTCTGAGATTATCGCGTTTAACAAAATAAACTCTATAGCTAAATAATATTAATTTAGACTAGAAGTCTTTATTTGGCCACTGCTCAACTCCTATTGGCCATAGCGTGATGTTATATAGTCTATAACCTTCCTCGATAAATGGGCTTTCCAACACTAAAATGTTTCAAATCGGACCGGTAGTTCCTGAGATCCTAGCGTTCAAACAAACAAAATCTACAGCTTTATAATAATATATAGTATAGATATAGTAATTTATCATATTAAATATCAGTCCTATAACTCCATATTACTATAACTGTAAGCAATTAATCTTACAGCACGATTTTAACTAACCGACGCGGCGACGTGTCAAAAACTGGGGTGCGGATGTCAATATACCCTGCTTAGTGGCCGAGCGTGCCGCTTATAGCAAAAGGCGGATTAATTTATGAATACTACTTAAATCAGTTCTTCAAACTGAATACTGTCGTCTAATATTAGATTCAGTTCGTATAGGAATTTGAGTGGAAATCGTGTGAGTTGAGGGAGTCAAAAGAATTATATAATAAATAATTTGTTGGAATTTTATCACTATATAGGGTGTGACATTTAGATCGGTCAGTATGGGCAATTCTGAAATTTTCTTAGGAACCATGTCATCGAATTTAGAGACAAAAAACTGTATTTATAGATTTTAAAAAAAAAACACATGTACTCAGTTCGGGAATCGAACCCAGACTATTTAAAAAAAACACTTACTTCATTTCTAATTCGTTGTAGATTGTGTAGGACTATGAAACTTGATATTTAAAAGGAATTGTTTTTCATATAATTTACACATAAATACATACACATAGACTGTCGAAAACATAACCCTCCTTTTCCGTAGTCAGGTAAAAATGAAGAAACATTTTATTTTTACTCTGACATCATTAATATGAAACCTAATTGCAACTAATTACATCTTTTAAAAGCTTAGGAAACTTATAACGCGCACAAAACAAAATGAAAGTTAGTTCAACGTTCATAAATATATTGTTAATAAATAACCTTGTTGGAAGCGTCCACCGCATCATTAGTGCCTCTTAAAAGTGGTTTCAGTTTATACATTCAAAATTACTTCATAAGTTCTGCAAAATTTAACTCAAAAGTAACGGCTTAAAGTTTGTTTTAGATTATCAGCGTGTGTAATTTAAGATGTTTTAGTTTCGTGATTCTGTTAAACTTTCAAATTGGTGTGTGTGAAATGTTTTGAAGGAAAGTGAATTAGAGGTTGAATGATGTTTACTTCTTAACATTTGTAGCGAGAATTTTTACTACGGATTCTAGTGTGTTAGCTATTCGTTACTTTGCTACTTCAAGAAGTTTCTTTACTTCTTAAATATGTATTGCTGGCTTTTTCTCAGCGAATTTAAATGAAAAGTATGTTATTACAAAATTTCATTCCACGTTTTTCTTTTTTTTAGATATTCCTGAAATAGCTGCAATTTACTAATGAGGTTGATGTATATTTTTAATTTTTAGTTCATTATAAAGATAGTTAATAAGTTATGATATTATACGTAATACTTGATTGGAGACCCTGTGTTAATTCAGCAGACAATTATTATTGTGCGCTGTTCCTGTAATGAAAAAAAGGTGACTAGGGAATAACCTTAAGCAGACAAGAGCATTGTGAAAAAAAAAGGGAAAATTCGAATAAAAACCTATACCAACCGGTCTGACCAGCGTGGTATATTATGCTAAATTCCCTCCAAAACCTTTGGAGGAGACCCGTGCTCAGTAGAAGAACTTTTATCAGTTGAAATGATGATGATAATTGTGGGGTTTACACCTATGTTTTCCCAGCTATGTTAGGTCCCACGTTATTGGAGCCGAGCCCTATTATGTTATTAACTGAAACCTATTCCTAATTTTGGAATAAATGGTACTAAGAATTGCCTAACCGGGAAATCGAAACCAAGATCTCTTGATTAGCAATTTAATACATTATCGTTGCACCGCCGAAATAAAAAACACTATTTTTAAGGTGGCAATAAAAAACTCTAAAAGTCCAAATCTGTTTCATCGTTGCCTCGGTTTTGGTTAGTCCTGGTTAAAGTCTGACTCATTACCTCGGCTGGTCAAAGCGAGACTCTCTAATCAACTGTCTCGACCTCCACGTCTGATTAAAAGGATTTTTACATTCCACGACGCCTAGAATACCTTGAATTTTCACTAAGAATTTTAAATTTTCCCCTCAAAGTAAAAGGAACTAAAGTAATCTATTTAGCATTTTCTTCTATTTCTATTACATTTAAATAAATTCGCCGTAAAAGTTTTTGTAGGTATATCTATTTTTGCATTGAATCTTGATGGTTAATTTTAATAATGTAGGTTTTCCCGAGTTGAAGTTTATGAAGAAAGATAACTTTCCTGGTAGGTATAATGTTAATGATACACATATAGATAGCAAAAACATATGACAATTACAAGCACTTTCCCTGTGGTGTAGCACATGGCCGTCTCCGTTACAAATGTGTAGGTAAAAAAGAAAGAAAAATAATTAATAGCCCGCGCGTTTGGTCTCTAGTATGTCTAAAAGGAACAAACATACATAATATATAGATTGATGAACACATTACCTTCCTTTGCGTTGCGCAGTCGGGTCAAAAGAGCGAAATATTTTTTTCTTCTATAAAATTACTATGCAGTATTGATCCCCTAAAAACTATACGCATAGTACACCTTTGAAGCCTACCAAAGCACTATGAAGCCTGAGAAATAGCCATACACTATACAGACAGCAGCTCGTTTCTCCAAGCGTTGTGTACAAATTGCTGTCTCGCAAATTAATTGGTCGCAGTGGTCACTGCGATATTAACTTGTTTCTATATAGTTTAGTTGCTTTGTAAGCGTAACTATTCAGGACAGATTGAGATAACTGTTAGATAATACAGTTGTTATGAAACTGGACGGTATAGTAACGAGGGAAGTGTGACTTGTTATTGCTAGAAATTTAAAAAATAAGTGGTACATAAGTGTCTCGCAAAGAATCTCACACTAAAGTGGAAGATACCATAAGTAGTTAGGTTGTACCAGTTCTAGCTCACTATCCAGAATCCGTCTGGCCCACTAGCTCACTATTCTCGAGTCGACAAAAACTAAAAAAAAAAAAAAAAAAAAAAAAAAAAAAAAAAAAAAAAGGTTTTGCCATGCTCTGATCACGAATCTGCGGTCCGTTTTTGTCTAGGATGTGTGGTTTCAGAGATGTGGAAATCAATTAAGAAGAGTATCTAATCGATATCTAATCCCGCACCCTCATTAACGTTTCTTTTGTTCTCCTATTTCCTATTATCTACTGTTTCTGGTAGACCCTCATTAGCATTCTTATCTATTACTCATTGTAAGCTCTTATTATCACTGCTATTGTTTAAGAACTTCCATGCTATTCTGAATCATCAATAAAACACATTCCTTCATTTCTACATTTTTATTGCTTATTAAAATATGAATGAAACATCTGATTCACTAAAATATCATTGTATACTGTGTTCTCTGTAAATATGTTCGTAAAACTAGGATGTGTGGTTTCAGAGATGTGGAAATCAATTAAGAAGAGTATCTAATCGATATCTAATCCCGCACCCTCATTAACGTTTCTTTTGTTCTCCTATTTCCTATTATCTATTGTTTCTGGTAGACCCTCATTAGCATTCTTATCTATTACTCATTGTAAGCCCTTATTATCACTGCTATTGTTTAAGAACTTCCATGCTATTCTGAATCATCAATAAAACACATTCCTTCATTTCTACATTTTTATTGCTTATTAAAATATGAATGAAACATCTGATCCACTAAAATATCATTGTATACTGTGTTCTCTGTAAATATGTTCGTAAAACTACGCATTGAACACCCCTGAAACTTATATAGCAAATACATTAAGCAATATTCGCCGCAAACTGATGTCCACTCATTCTGAATTCTATCCACATTCCAGTCCCATCTTTTACAATTCCTTCTTAAAAAGTCGAGATGATATCGTGTAGGTGCACGCCCATATGAATCAAAATATTGACCAATACCATTCGTATCGACATGTAAAGCTATCCAATGTGAGCCTGGTTTATCATCCGTATCCAAATTGCATATTGTGTACATAGGTACATGAGTGTAAATGGGTAGTCTATTAGCAGCATACACATTATATTCTAGACTGGGGTGAATCTTTTTCAGATGTTGTTGTACATCTAGTGTATCCATGATATTACCAATCTATTCAATGGCTAACATAGGAATGATCAATTATAGTCACTTGTTACGACTTGTATTAAATGTCATTCGCTTGTGGAGATTTTGTATGATTTATCTGTGCAATGCACTACGCATTACGAAAGAATGCGAGATAAGTTTGTTAGTTCAAATTTACTATCGGTTGCACTGAGGAAATGCTTTAGATAAGATAGAACTATATAAGACCGAGTGGAGGCAGAGCCATCAGTCATTCTATGGTCTCGTTTGACCGCAGTGAATCGATATATCAATACTAAGTGTGTGCTACTTCAACGCAACAATAGTCATGGACGTAAGTGTTATAATATTTTATTGAAAAACTTACTTTTCTTTATGTTGTTGATTCCTTACGTGTGTGTGATTAAGTGTAATTATGTGATTGATATTAACATGATAACTGTGTTGTTGCAGAAAACATTCAGCTTCATAGACAATGAAGAAAATACCTATAAACAGTATTACTACCCGCCACTCTCCCCTAATCACGAAGAAGAGAGTGATGACATCGTTATTAATAACACAGGCGATGGGGGAAAAAGGAAATCGCAGTCGATTGACCATTTTTTTGAAGTGGAACCTAAAATAAAGAGGAAGAAGCTGTTGTCGTCAACCGTGGCACGAGCCGCTAGAGGTGGTGTATCATACATTTCTACTAATTCTGACGACGGAGACCAAGCGACGCATCTCATAAAAATAGAAGTGTACGATGTGAAAAAGCTATGCAAGGTTCCAACTACTGATCATTGGAAACATGCTACCACGAGGATTAAATATTATGTTGGGAATAATAGGGATAGCATCTACGACAACACAAACGCCCTCGTATACAATATTACAAAGACAATAGCAGAAAGTGAAAAAGTGAAAAAATACTTTTTCAACAATGACAGTCATTAGCTGATCATTACTGAATGTGATTCTGATAACATAAATTACTTTTGTGTACTCATTAGATTCAAGGATTGCATCTTGCGATACTGGGAGAAACACGAGACCAGAAGGAAGAGATGAGTGTGGTATACGTGAACAGAACTTGTCATTGAATAGCAAAACTACAACACTGAGTGGAGAAGAAAAAGAGAAGAATATGCAGTATCCAAGAGCTGAATATCCATTCTTCAGTTCAAAAGCTAGACGGTTGCTCAGTTTCGAACACTGGCCTCTCCTTTTGCGACAGAAGCCTGAAGATCTCGCAGAAGCTGGTTTCTTTTATACCGGCCATGGAGACAGGACCAAGTGTTTCCATTGTGGTGGTGGTTTAAAAAATTGGGAAGATGATGATGATCCTTGGCAGCAACATATTCAGTGGTTTAGTCAGTGCGCTTATGTAAAGTTTAAATTTCAACAGCGTTTTGTGTAAGATGAAAGGTGTATAAAGAAATAAAAAATAGTATATTTGATACAATTTGTTTTATTTAATTTAATAATGTTTTCCCATAGTTACATAGGTACACATTTAAACATGCATTACACATAAATCTAATACACAACACACATTATAACCTTAACTACTGTAATCTACAGTAATATTTCTGTTTTTATCTATTTCAATAATATTATCAAACTCAGCATAAACTATACAGTTAATTGTTTGTATAAGTGAGGATTCAAATCGTATTTCTAATCTTACACTACCATGCTTTATGAGATTCCAATGAGCTGATGAGTTAGCTGATAAATCAGGAGTTAAATCAAATGCTAATAGGCAGTAACCTTTGGGATACTGCTCACGAGAAATTGCATTTCCTTCATTAAGAAAGTGAATACCAGTCCCCGAGAATAGAGTATGATATGCTGATGTAAATATACTATTATTAAAAGAGGGTTGCAAAGCTTTTGAGGGTATTTGTTGACCATCAATATATAAGCAGAAAGAATTAATACCATAGTTTTCAAAGTTAAATGGATTTTTAGTAATAGAGCCATTAAATGCAGAATTGTTTACAAATCCAACTATACATCTTTTTGGTATCTGTCCTAGGAATATATTATCAAGAGTTTTGCCTTGAACACCCGATGGAATTGTTAAAACTTTGACTTCAGCCCGAGTAATAGGATATTTAGCAGTAGTAGAAGCTAAAACTTTTTGATGTGCGAGTAATACACTTGGATTAATTCGTGCTCGTCGGACAATAAGAGTTGCATCCGTAATGCTAACTTTAAACTTTACATCGTTTGATCCAGCAATTAAATTAAAACTCTCTCTCGATCGAACTAACTTTACACTCATTTCAACACCATTAATTAAAAATTTATCTTGATTGAAAATGTCACCATGGAGATGTCCAATCATTTCTATTTCTTTACTTTCATTAATTAACTCCTGTCTTTTAACAAATCCTATGTTTTTCTCATCTGTAGAATCCATTTTTCCTGCTGTATCCTCATACCAAAGGCTACAAGTAAGATGAGATTGTTTAGCAGCAGGAGCATAGTTTAAAAGGGTTTCCATATATGCTCGATAGGCATAGGTATTATTCGGTGGTGACACAAGTTTTTGGTTTAAATAAACATCAAGTTGACTAAAAAGTGAATGCAACCAATTATTTACAGGTGCTACTACTGAGGTCGATATCAAGTTACTTGAATCTTGATTTAATACTTTTGCCTTTATGTTGAGTAATGTATGAGACAAATCTATGTAGTCATCGCCTGCCCCAGGAACTTGAAACTCAATAGGTCCATCATCAGCAAGAGATGAAATTGGTTTATAGTGAATCCACAATCCATTTTCAATGCTCGTTTGTGTAGATGGTAGTGCAAATAAATCCAATTCTGACTTAGCGCACTCACAAGAATGATTATGAAGGAAAGACATATCTAGTTTGAAAATATATCTAGTTTGAAAATATATCTAGTTTGAAAATATATCTTTAATATTTTTTGTTTTTAGACTAGGTTTTTTCGTAGCTCTCACTCTAACAGTTAATGGTGGAATGAATGAGGCCAATCGTTTTCTTTTAGTTATATATCCAGATCCTGTCATGTTAAATCGATCAATTTTATCATCAGCTTTTCGTTTTAAGTTGGTACTAACTTGCTTTAGACGATCTTTTATTGAGTTTTCCATAGGACGCGCTTGTACCATATCCGATAAAAGTCCTACTCCAGCGTTTAATGCCTCTTTACCAATCACTCGAGCGCCACTTGAAAGTAAAGGTAAAACTGATCTAAATAACCCCCCTAAGAAGCTCCCAATACCATGACCACGTTGATATGATGAACCCTTATAAATTACTCCAACTCCTGATCCAGCTTGGTGTGTATAATAATTTTCATATGGACATTTATGATGATGATCACGAAGAGAATTCATTATTATAATTTTCGGAAATGTAGTTTAATACACACGGTTCCAAACTGGAATGGTATTTTGTGTCCTGTGTTCGATCTTATATCTATTTCCAGCGTATCGAACTCTCTTCGCATAACAGGTAAGTAGTGAGGTGGAGAGAAAACGTGCATTTTATTTGCACCATAAATGTATTTTGAAGGATCTAATGAAATGACTCTTAATAAAGGAGTCATAACATCACCCACAATCTGAGGATCGATAATGTCGCAATACACAAGTAGTTGAGATGGTAATCCTAAGTGTAAATTAGCAGGACACTTCCCAAAATTTCTCTCTAGGAGATTTTTATTTGGCTCATAACCTAGTTGTAAACTTAATTTCGGTGATAATGTTACGGATTTAATATTTTTATCCAAAACAGAAACAGACACAAATTTTGTTATTTCATCATAGCGAAATTTCAAGTTCTCTCTGATACCATTTAACGCCCCTAAAATATGCTCAACGTTATCATAGTTGGTAGCTGGAATATGTTTTTTGTAGTAAACTGTTGATGGTTTACCTTCATTAGGTATTAACATGGTTTTTGTAATGTATACAACATTTTCATGATCTTGAACAGTAAACATGGTACATGGATATTGAAATTCGGCAACTCCAACCGACCATTCACCTTCTAGTTTAATAGGTTTTGGTAATTTTGTTGAAAAATTTGTGGTCTTGTTATCTGGAAAGTACTCCATTGAACTATTGCTGAGCAAAGTTAAATAAAAACTTTCTTTATTCATAATTCTTATAAGCTGGAAGCTAAAATCCAACTGTTAAATTTATCTGGATAACCTTTCCACTTCACTAATACTTCTTTTCTGTTACCCGAATAACGATTGTCAATTATTTTATCTATTTTATATTGTGAGGTGGGGTTGTAAGTGACCTTCTGTAATTCTCTTTCATAAAAAGTACCTACTATGGGGTCATTTTGTAAATCTGTTATTGTATAAACAACCCATGGAGATCTATCAATTATTGAAGATATAATAAATATTTCATCACTCCAATTTGATTCATATCCTTTTTGGAAAACGTGTTTATATTTGGTTATTCGAACATAGTCTCCTACATTGAAATTTGGTTTTTGATTCTCTAAAGAAAGTTTGTTTGACTTCCCATAATAAAGATTAGTCCAAACTGTCATAATATTGTTGGAATTTACATCACATGGACACATCTTAATACTAGAGTGAATGCTGTGATTATAAGAGTATATTAAATCTTGTAAAACATCTATATATCTATAAGTATTACTATGAGTGAAATAACGCCACATTTTCATTTTTAGAGTTCTTTGAAATCGTTCAACAATACTGGCCTTAATGTCAGGATTGTTAGTGGTATAGTAATTAATCTTTTTGGATTTAAAGTATTTTTGTACATCTTTTGAAACGAATTCTGTACCTTTATCAGATTGTATGTGAGTAGGTGTTGTATTACTTTCAGTAAATATACTTTCGAAACATTCTTTAGTTGTTTCTGAGTTTTTCTTTTTCATTGGTCTTGCAAAAGCATATTTACTGAATACATCAATAACACAAAGTATGTAGTTGAAACCATCATTATATTGAGAATAAGTTCGCATATCACTTAAATCAGCTTGCCACAGTTCATTAATATTTGATAGAATGTACCTATTACGTGGGAATTTTTTCTGAATGGGTTTATGTAGTGTATATGTTTCTTGTGATTGTAACCACTCTTTTACTTGTTTTTTATCCATTTTACCATTCATGGCTTTTGATAGTTTATCAATACTACCAAAACCAGCGGGATTAGATGGATCATAATAAATCCTGTTAATTTCTTCTAGTACGGCGTCCATTTTTCCCAATCGATCTTTTTATGTATTTTCGTTATAGATTTTTTACCTACACTTCTTGGCGTAGAAAACTCTTGATCTTCAATCTCAGAGGTTTTGTTCAGATTAGGGCATCGGAACCGGTTTTTCCCGGAACCGAAAGAACCGGGAATTCCCGGTTCTAGGGGCTACAAAAAGAACCGGTTCTCAAAATATGAAGAACCGGGTTTTCGGTTCTTTCGGTTCTTCTACAAATTGGTGATTAACGCCGATCAACTTCGATCAAATAAGCACTAGATACACGCTCGCATACAAAACCAACGCCAAATTTAATAATGGCACTCGACAGTACTACATACTTATTAGATGTAAGTATTTATTATACAATAATTCTGTAAATTTTATTAAATAAAATATTCAATTTTTTTCATTCAAAATATATCGTAATAGATTATAGATTTGATCAAAAGGGTTTATTCCCATCAAGTCACACCCAAACCTGTAAGTTGTAACACTGTTACTCGTTGGGAAAAAATTCTCATCATGTCACACTGTTACTTGATGCAACTGCTTGGAATTATTTTCTCCCAACCAGTAACACTGCCAAATATTGGTGTTACTGGATGGGATAAAAAGTTACATCGAATCACACTGTGTCTTGTTGGGAAAAGTAAACATTTTATATTCCCATCGAGTCACACTTTTTTTTATTATATTAGTGATTGATATTTTTATTATATCGAGAGTTGCTACTAATCATTAGACAGTTTCTATCCCCGACATTTTTTAAAATAAATTACTTTCTGAGGTGATGTATCATTCCATCAGGTTGGCTGGTCACCTATCCAGTGAGAACAAACTGCGTAAATGAAAACGATCATGCCATTCATCGACTTAAAATGTCGCTTTTCCAGAATGTCCCTATTCATAGGTTTATTTAAAAAATGTCGATGTCGATGAATGGCAACTGTCTAACGATTAGTAGCAACTAGCAACGCTCTATATAATAAAAATATCAATCACTAATATAATAATAAGAAAATAAAAAGTGTGACTCCATGAGAATATAAAATGTTTACTTTTCCTAACAAGACACAGTGTGACTTGATGCAACTTTTTTCCCCATCCAGTAACACCAATATTTGGCAGTGTTACTGGTTGGGAGAAAAAATTGCAAGCAGTTGCATCGAGTAACAGTGTGACATGATGGGAATTTTTTTTTCAACAAGTAACAGTGTTACAGGTTTGGGTGTGGACTTTACGAACAAAATTCTAATAAATTAGCAAAAGAACCGAAAAGAACCGAAAGAACCGGGTACCCGGTTCTGTGTTGTCACTGGAACCGAAAGAACCGGTTCTTAAAATATGGCCGGTTCTCGATGCCCTAGTTCAGATCTTTTGCTTGGAGTTGACTAATAAACTCACATCTCTTTGGATTTCCGATGTAAGAAAGTGGTACTTTGATATCTTTTAATGCTTTAGCAAATCTATCCCACCCTATTGGATCACTTCTTTTTAGGGGTCTGAGTGAATCATTTACTAAATCAACAATATTACTTCCAGGAATCTTTTCATTATCAATTATGACTGTGCCTTCATTATCCCAATGTATTTTACTTTTACTTGTTCCAACTAAATTTAATAATAACTGACCTTTTTTATTATAAGTTTTCGGTATTAAACTGAGGATTTGAGTTGGTGAGTAAAGTGGATTTGCATCATTCTCCTCCAACAAAGATTCAACATCAACTGAACTGTTTAGATCTCTATCTTTATTTTTAAAATCAATTTTAGACTTATTTGAATCTTCATTAGATGTATCAGAATAAATTGGTAATCTGAGTGGTTGACGACCCTCCTCGGTAAAGTGAAGGTATCTTTGTAGTGTTTGTAAATATAACATCCACTTCTTTCGATCTTCCGTCTTACTATTCATAATATTTTGCATTTCAATATCTAATCGAGACAAATTACTATCAACTTTATTATCTTGTTTTAATTTTTCAATCAATCCAGGTTCGATAAGTATCATTTTCTTTGCGTTTTCCATGTTAACTGGCTAGTCCACTTACTAATCCACTCAATATTGCACCTAATATTATTGGTAAGAAAGCTCCTCCTTTTTGTATAATTATATTTTTTCTTAGTTTATGTTTACACTTTTGCATCAGTTTACGTAGTATGTTTTTGTGTTTATTTAATTTTTGTTTATCTTGATCTTTAAGAGCTACCTTTCCTTGTAGAACGTTATGAATACATTCACAAATGCAATTTATTTCTTCTTCATCACACGTTTTAAGTAATGCTCTCTGATATTTTGGTTTAAGCGTATGCAGAGCGTTTAGCAAATGTTTATGCGTTGTGAGTCGACGATGCATCATTTACAAATGATTTGAATTGTTTGATTCTTGGTGTATTTAAACTCTTTTGTTGGAACGTAGACAGTACAGTAACCATTAAATGGAAAGACATTTGTCTTGATACGACAAAAATCATTGGTATTCTGTTTTAAATCTACCATTAAATATCCATGTGCTGCTAAAGTTGCATCTTTGTATGCATCTTCAATGAATTTCGGATTATCTGGTGACACTTGCCGTGCTAAATATCTTATTTGAGTTTTATCTCGAGGGTTTTTAAAATATATTATATAACTTGAGTTTAGAGAAATGTCTCTTTGACCTTTACCCTGATGAAATAAATTTTGTGTTAAATAAAATACACTAAGATTCCTGTGATGACTACCTTTTGTAAATACATCCACAATTCTTCCATCAGTCTCTCTCATTAGATCATCAATTATGATGAGATGTGGGCTTTCACCATCAAACATATTAAGATTTGGAATTCCTTGATGATAGTTAACATTTGACAAATTATATAAAGGTTGCATTTCATCAAAGCACCATGTGATCTGATTAAAATTACAATTACATATTTCTGTAACTGATTTTATGAAATTTGTTACAAAGTTTGACTTCCCACATCCACTTGGTCCTGCCACAATAGCAGTAAACGGATGAATAAAGTGAAACATTACACACGTCTAAAGTTTAAAGGAATGAAATAAAAAATGAAAGTGTTGTTGTAAAAAATTATATTTATATAAATTGCCGCTTCTCTACTTCATCACAAACTTTAGACAGCTCAAGATTTAATTCACTGTTGAATAGTTCAATATTCTCTTCCATGGGTGTGGAAAAGAAAGCACTGGTATCACCACTAGCGCAATTTATAATGCCCCCAAGCTAATGTTTCAATATTATTATCTAAAATATGTCTCTTTGTGTCATTATACGATAAACCAATCTTATTTAATTTTTGTGTGTTTAATTGATTTAAATCTTAGCATACTATAATATTGCACTTCTTTATTAAATAGAGCAGACTTATAGCTATTCATTGTCATCTTTTTAGTGGTATTTTTATTTACCCCTTTTGCCTTGGCTATAGTTTTATTTTCTAAGTTAAAAGCGTACATTTTAGATCGTAAACCTACAAATTCTTTCATGATTTTACCATTATTTTCATCTTTGAAGAAACCTAATTTCTTTTTATTTAATTTTGGATATTCAAAAACATTATTTGTATCATAATCTGAGGTATCAAAGTATGAGCAAAGGTCAGGTTTTATATCAGTGTAAAAATCATATGTAAATATATGATATATTAAACTGTCTGTATCTGTATACAATAATTTGATTTTACTAAATTTTTTAACCATATAATTATAATGAAAGTCATACATTAAGGTTTTTGAAATATCTAAAATACAAAACCCTAAATAAATTGGTTTGTTATATATTAACTTAGTCTTTCGCAACTGAACCGCAACTAGGTCTTCCGAAAATATTGAAATACTATGAAATTGTGGTTTAGCGACTAGATCTTGAACACCTAAAGCTTTACCCTGGTTCTCCCAGTGTGTAACTAATTTTACGTTAACCCTTTTTTCAATATTCTCCATAGTCTTTCCGAAGACTGAATTATTCATTAATTTATAAAAATCTTTTTCAAAGTCTGATTTTGCTAACATTCTTAATTTTGTATTTAGATCTATGTACATTTTTAACCAAGGAGACTGTATAAATTTTAAAATTCTATGAATTTTAGTTAATTTAACCCCCATTTCTATGCACTGCTTTAAATTTCTGTAATGAATAACATATTTATCTTTATTATTTAAATTTGGAACTAGTTTATTCTCATTAGTATTGCCTACACAAATGTTTTCTGGACATAAAGGAAAGTCCGAATGCAAATCATGAAGTTCATCTGGATATTTCAAATCAACTTCTAAAATGAAACCTACGTCCGATGTCTCAGACACATTAAAATCTGAATTCGGATTAATCCATTCAAATCCACCAGTAGGAAGATATTGAGACATAGCCCAACCATATAAATTGTTGGCATCAAAATAAGTGATATATGAATTTGGTTTCTCTGCATCATAATCCTCCATGTATTTGTTATTAGCTCTAGCATAGCGATTACTACATTGAGATACACCACCCCTGATGCCTGATCTAATAAATGCGATTTTTTCATAATCTGTTAAAAGTTCTAATTCTATTTTTGTATATTTTAGCATTGCATCCCAACTTAAACCGGGAGCTGTGTAATAATGAGCAGGATCTAAATCATACGTATTAATACATAGCTTTCTAAAGTTTTCAAACACATCGGTCAACAGTAGAACATCTGTTTTTAAATACAAGTTTGAGTAATCTAACATATTACAACAACCAAAGTGTTCCCAAACATCTTTAGCATGACTGTAATCATCATTTGAAATATGGGAATCTGTGAGCGAATTATAAAAAAAATTTTGTTCAGGGAGCGATGTTATGTTTAAACTATCAAAACTAGTCATAAATTCATATGGATAAACCCCTTTGCGTTTTAATCGAAGGAAATCTTCATCATTAGGGAAATTTCTATGTAATTCTTGAAATTGATCATTACTGAGATTTTTGGCTAATTGTTCTAATTTACAAGATAAAAACTTAAATGAATCTACGAATCTCAATGTAACTTCATTGTTATTTATTTTTATTTTTTTGGAAAACGATACATATTTTTCTTTATTTTGAGGGATGACTTCGATTTCACCTTTACAGAAGTTTAATGCGTGAACAATAAAATGAGCATCGTAGTGACTAAGGTTGTGTAAAAATATTGGAATATGACGTGGTGTTCTGAACTTCGAGCTACATGATTCATGAGCAACACCTATAAAACCACCAGTGTACCAATCAAAATCATAAAAAGGTTCTGCTAACTCTGTTTCACAGATATGACAACAGGTTGCATCTGAAATTTGATTTTTGTCTTCATTTGTTAGTGGACCTGGACATTTTTGAAGATTAGTTTTTTGATTTATTTCTTTTAAATGGTTAAATAAACTTTCCATAAACACTTGTACACAGTTTGGTCCGCAATATGTCACATATTTTGATAATTTATCATCATATGAACATTTTATATAATAACCAAAACTATACACTTCATGTTTCTGAATATTGTGTGTGAAAGGTTTAGATGGATCGTTAGAACATGATTCTATTGGTTTTAAAAATGCCTCAAAATCAGCATAAACTACGAATGGTATCTTTAACTTTTTTTCAAAATTATCAAATTTAATTTTATCATTTGAAATTGGTTGATCAAACTATTCTTTTTTGAAGTTTCACCGTTTGGTAGTTCTGTACAAATGTGCATACAATCGTATTGTTCATGGTTATTTAACCTTTCCTGGGATGGAAAACGAAGTAGACATGCTTGGCAAATGTACATAGCGTGACCATCTTTTGAAATTTGATTACTAACTAACCGCGATAAATTTTTTATGTAACAATAATGATTTTTCGTATCCTTAGAAAAAAATAATAAATTGATGTGTCTAGCTTTACGACATTTTGTTAAAAATAATGGACCTACAATAGAATTACATCGTTTTTCTTTATTATATTCTAATCCAAATACATTAATACTAATATCATTTAATTTCTCTACTTTTGCGATATCACAAATTTTTACCGGAAAGGAAATACCATCAAATTTAAGTTTATTTGCATGTATAGCGTACGATGATACCCGATCTGCGTTTTTGTTTATGGGAAATAACGCTGAGAGTAACGCCCATTTAAAACAAAAATAATCTTTGTTTTTTACATTTATAACAGCCTTTTTTAATTTTATGTCACGGGGTAGATCTATGTATGAGGTGCCACGTAGGGGGTTAAATTTATTAACATTCATGTCTATAGATTTTATGTTTTTTAGACTCCATCCACTATCTTTTTTTTCAAATGCACTAATTTTACTAGTAATTGTATCATTTAAAGATGAAAAAAATAAATTTAAGTTATCTCCTTGAGAAATAATATAGTTAAATGTTTGAAAATCGAATGTATTATGAATATCTTTAGTTTGTTGAACAAAATCAGCATGTAATATAAAATTTACTTTAAAAATTATATGTTGAGCAATACTCTCTTGTATTAAATATAAAATATCATCTTTAATAGAATTTAAAAACAGCTCAGGAGTTTCAAAATTTATCAGTGTCGAACTATCTACTCTACTTTTGATTTTATAAGTTAAAATTCTATTTCCAAAGGCAGACTCAATAACACTAACGTTTGGTAAAGAATTATGTGAATTTAAAAGATTATTTTTGTGGATATTACTTTTAAAATGATTAGCTAGATACCTTTTCTTGATAAATACATGACACGTTAGACATTCCACTTGATCATTGTTATCAACACTGGTCCCTACCCCCGCAGAGGTAGACGTTTCTTCTTCCATTCTTAGTTGTTTTTTGATGATTTCGGGTTCTTTGCTGCTAGTTCGCTTCTTTCCTCTTCCAAGTTGTAGTGGTTGACTGTTAAAACGATAAAAAAATAAAAAAAATTATATTTATAAAACAATGTGCAAATTATAATCTAAATTTATAATTATTTTACTTACTTAAACTGTTTTTCAACCGTCGCACAGTGATTATACAGCTCATCATCATATGATGGATCGAACATTTCACGCTTCTCTCCTTCATCGCAAACTTTAGACAGCTCAAGATTTAATTCACTGTTGAATAGTTCCATATTCTCTTCCATGGGTGTGGAAAAGAAAGCACTGGTGCACACTTCACTGAAGTTTTCCATTGTAAAGAATAAAATAGGGAATAGAGTACATAACAGCCCTGTGTTGACAAATGAAGTGATGACCAATTTCAAATAATGTTCAATATTTATAGTTTAGCAAAAAATTAGAAAGTCCGTTAGAATTTAAAGAATTTATGTTATCAGTAATGATCAGCTAATGACTGTCATTGTTGAAAAAGTATTTTTTCACTTTTTCACTTTCTGCTATTGTCTTTGTAATATTGTATACGAGGGCGTTTGTGTTGTCGTAGATGCTATCCCTATTATTCCCAACATAATATTTAATCCTCGTGGTAGCATGTTTCCAATGATCAGTAGTTGGAACCTTGCATAGCTTTTTCACATCGTACACTTCTATTTTTATGAGATGCGTCGCTTGGTCTCCGTCGTCAGAATTAGTAGAAATGTATGATACACCACCTCTAGCGGCTCGTGCCACGGTTGACGACAACAGCTTCTTCCTCTTTATTTTAGGTTCCACTTCAAAAAAATGGTCAATCGACTGCGATTTCCTTTTTCCCCCATCGCCTGTGTTATTAATAACGATGTCATCACTCTCTTCTTCGTGATTAGGGGAGAGTGGCGGGTAGTAATACTGTTTATAGGTATTTTCTTCATTGTCTATGAAGCTGAATGTTTTCTGCAACAACACAGTTATCATGTTAATATCAATCACATAATTACACTTAATCACACACACGTAAGGAATCAACAACATAAAGAAAAGTAAGTTTTTCAATAAAATATTATAACACTTACGTCCATGACTATTGTTGCGTTGAAGTAGCACACACTTAGTATTGATATATCGATTCACTGCGGTCAAACGAGACCATAGAATGACTGATGGCTCTGCCTCCACTCGGTCTTATATAGTTCTATCTTATCTAAAGCATTTCCTCAGTGCAACCGATAGTAAATTTGAACTAACAAACTTATCTCGCATTCTTTCGTAATGCGTAGTGCATTGCACAGATAAATCATACAAAATCTCCACAAGCGAATGACATTTAATACAAGTCGTAACAAGTGACTATAATTGATCATTCCTATGTTAGCCATTGAATAGATTGGTAATATCATGGATACACTAGATGTACAACAACATCTGAAAAAGATTCACCCCAGTCTAGAATATAATGTGTATGCTGCTAATAGACTACCCATTTACACTCATGTACCTATGTACACAATATGCAATTTGGATACGGATGATAAACCAGGCTCACATTGGATAGCTTTACATGTCGATACGAATGGTATTGGTCAATATTTTGATTCATATGGGCGTGCACCTACACGATATCATCTCGACTTTTTAAGAAGGAATTGTAAAAGATGGGACTGGAATGTGGATAGAATTCAGAATGAGTGGACATCAGTTTGCGGCGAATATTGCTTAATGTATTTGCTATATAAGTTTCAGGGGTGTTCAATGCGTAGTTTTACGAACATATTTACAGAGAACACAGTATACAATGATATTTTAGTGGATCAGATGTTTCATTCATATTTTAATAAGCAATAAAAATGTAGAAATGAAGGAATGTGTTTTATTGATGATTCAGAATAGCATGGAAGTTCTTAAACAATAGCAGTGATAATAAGGGCTTACAATGAGTAATAGATAAGAATGCTAATGAGGGTCTACCAGAAACAATAGATAATAGGAAATAGGAGAACAAAAGAAACGTTAATGAGGGTGCGGGATTAGATATCGATTAGATACTCTTCTTAATTGATTTCCACATCTCTGAAACCACACATCCTAGACAAAAACGGACCGCAGATTCGTGATCAGAGCATGGCAAAAACTTTTTTTTTTTTTTTTTTTTTTTTTTTTTAGTTTTTGTCGACTCGAGAATAGTGAGCTAGTGGGCCAGACGGATTCTGGATAGTGAGCTAGAACTGGTACAACCTAACTACTACCATATGAAAATATCTCAAACATTCGTATTGTGCTCTTAAATCAGTTTTTCAAACCTGATAAATTGAATCTTTATTTACTGGATTATTTATTTAATTGACCTTTAGAGAGTCTATCTGTAGCTCGAAATTTTGTGATTGTGCGGCAGTAGATTCACTATCGACTAGAATTTCTACCAACTGAGCTTCTATAATCATCTAGATACTGCTTCCAGGAACGACTAAACAAGCTTTTATACTGTACGACTTCTCATGATCGGGCAGTCTGTAGCTCAATACTTGGTCTATAATTTTTTCTTTTCTTTTTTAAAAAGACAACGCCCGCACTAGGGAACAAGTCCTGTGTCGCGGGGAGCTTTACAAACATGAAACTAACGGACATAAAGTACACCCAGACTAGAAACAAATATCTATGAATCACACAAATATTTGTCTCGTGTGGGAATCGAACCCACGTCACCCAGCACGGCGATGTAGTGGGGAGGCGACCACCTTAACCACTGCGCCACGGTGACAGTCGAATTAATTAAAGGTTAAATTATTATACCGATTGGTGAGTCAAAACAGTTGAAGAGTGAAATCATCATTCCGCTTGAGAACTTTAAAAAAGTAAGATAATTTCGATAATCGGTTCGATAGATCGATTGAACTTATCGAATGCTTCAACTTCGTCAACGAATATTACAATTTTCAAACATTTATTTATTATTATGCATGCCACACAATTCCAAATTCATATTATTATGCAACTCTTAAGCAGTACATCATATAAAAACATTTGTGATAATTACACGTATACTTCGGAATTTATTTCAAGCGAATCGTGATCATGTACTCGTATATTTACATAAAATTAAAAAATTTAGAATATAGTATCGTATTATGAAGGTTATAAGTATAGTATACAAAAAAGCTCGCAAAGCAAAACTCTCTTACGCTTGAGAAATTTCTGCACACTATATCGGTATAGAGTCCATCAATTTCTTAATAGCTTGCTTCTTTATTCTTATAACGCATTTACGAAACGATCCATAATTTACGAAAGGTTAAAAGTCGTAATATCTAAATCGGCTCAACGAAAACCCCTCTGGTTTAATCGAAGTTTATCTAGGAGTTTGAAATACGATGTCCAGAAGGCTTTGTCACATAGATATCCATAAATACGTTGCCAGCTAAATTATTACAAATGATTGGTATTGGTGTTGAGGTTTAATAATAATAATATTCTAACACATTCACACAGCGCCATCTAGTCCCAAATTAAGCAATTATATTTGCTTGTGTTATGGTTACTAAACAACTGATATACTACTTAAATATTTTTTCTACATATTATAGATAAATTACACCCAGACACAGAACAAACCTTTATGTATATCACACAAAGATTTGTCCTGGGTGGGGATCGAACACACGACCTCCGGCTTAGCAGTCAGGGTCACTAACCACTAGACCAACAGGCCAGTCAGAGAGTTTATGTAAAGTAAACTGTAAGTATTTAGTGGTCAAATTTTATAAGGATTCTATTGTTTCATTCACAAAAGAATTAAACAAAAATAATTCACTGTATTGCAGCTGTATTATTAGAAGCAAACGATTAACGTAAATTTATATATTGCACGTTATTATTTATGACCTTTTTAAAGTAACAACAATAAAATTAAGCGCTTTCCTCAAAAGTTGTGTTTCATCGTATCATTACTACCAATGCAATAAGACGAATTAATGCATTTTGTAATATCAGAATAATACACGTATAAATATTAAAGAGACTTTAAGTTTTTTATTTGAAGAAAATTGGTTTAAAATAATATGTTATAATACATGTTAAGCATGTCGATAAAAAGTATAAAAGAATATATAAAAATAAAATACTACAAGCCTAAGTGATTCTCCAAGTCAGTTCTACAGTTTTGAAGATTACAACATACATAAAAAGTCACAAACTCACAAAAAATGACTCTATATAATGGTAGTGTAGACGATGAGAAAGTCTATGACCAGCAGTTGACTTCATGCGGCTGATATGATAGACGATGACTGCAATTTTGACAAAATTCACCTTTAATAAATTAAAAATAATACTTTCTCGTAAAAATTATTAAGACCTTATACGAAATCAACCCCTATTGTTTTATAACTGTGACATCAAAAACATTTACTAACACGATCAAAGAACTTCTCACAATATTTATGTACAATTTCGAATATCGCATAATACATTTCAAAAGAAATTACGCTTTAAAGAAACAACACAGTTTTGTATACCTTCGCTTTTCACTTCAAAGCTAACAGTAAAAAGCAAACCTCACATATAAGCCTATAACCATTAATTCAAACATGTATTTGTGTTTAAAATTTAATAATATTATGCTGAAATTCTCTTCCATTTCTACCAACTACAGAGTGTTTCAAAACGGAATTTTGCTAGCAATTAGTTCGAAGTAAACGCTCACTCGACTCGGCAAGCAAGTGGAGGGTTAAAGCTATGCATAAAACTGTATTTTCGCTGCCTACACCTTAATGGAGCAAAGCATGAATATGTTGAGCCAAAACAAATTGAGGTCGGAATTTTACGCCACTGAGTTTACAAGAAAGCTAATCTTTTGTAAGTACATGGTTTAAAGAAATAAGCTTATTTTGAGAGAGATTGTTGTAAAAACTGTTAAATAATAATGAAAAATTTAATCCTAAAGAGTAGTTTTTGAAAACTGGATTCGTAAATTGCATGTTTAAAAATTATATCGTAATAGGTCTTGTTTCTAGGGAGCATTAAATTTCAATGCCACTTGGCAGCTTTTAAAAAAATACTTTAAAAGGCAAAGAATTACCTTGATCCGTTTTTCCGTTGGAACGTGAAGGAAGGAAAAACTAACAGAATACTTTACAAAAATTGTAAAAGTAACCAGACTCCATCCGTGTGATAATAATATAATATATCGGTAAAAAGTAACCTATGTGAATTTCATACACATCTTTTTAGCTTTTCTTGGATGATTGAGTGACAAACAGCCATCCATGTATATACATATCCATCCAGCTATCCATGCTTTCGCATTTAAGAGGATTATCTGTGTAATTAATATATATAACAGGTTACTGTCAACAAGTCATTCATACAAAATTGACAATTTAAAACGTACTACGTATTCTAGTGAAATACGTATCGATGGTAATTTATTTCATTTAGCAAAGTGAAGACCGGGCATCATTGAATAATGCAACGAATTTCTTATCGGGCCTTTTCTTCGGCCACTTGTTTTATTGACTCCTCAGTACCACTGTTTGTTAAGGTTCTATGTAAAAAATCTATGGACTGAAAGAACTGTTTGACATTTCGGCGAAGGAAAATTCGGGTAATGGAATGAAATGAGAAAATATTTGTCTCAACTTTGTTGTACGAATAGTTCTCTAATTTTTTTGTATAAACTTGATTCTTCGTTTCTAATTATGCGTTATACGCAAATATCTATGATGACGTAATTTGATAGAAGGGAGAAGGTAACATTTTTCAACGATGACAAGATTTATCAATTAGACTTTTATGCTAAAATGAAACGAAACACTCAGTTTTGCTATTGCGCTCTAAATGCCAGTAATACCTTTTTTTAACTTCTTCGACTAATGCCTGCATTGAATTATCATCTTAAATTCAATTCTGGCACTATTAAGTAGTTTATGTATGCTACGGTATACCTGCATGCGTTTTGAAATTTCGTAGATTACGTCCTTTAGACAAATTCACAAACTCACAAACATTATCTCGTTATAATATTAGTATATATGACAATAATCGCTTATAACTTATTATGAGTTTCTCAAAGTTATATAGTTCCATAATAATACAAACTGAAATAGATTTCAGCGTCCTATAATACAATGTCAAAATGTAAATATTTATCAATTCATTTTATATTCAATTCATGTCGAATCGAAAGTGTTATCGGCATTTGTATGCAGATTCAGACGACTTGTTTTGGTTAAAGGTTAATTCGGTAAGGAATATTGGATGACAAGGAAAATATTATTTGTTTGGTAGAAATATCATTAAATCGTTCATTTAAATTCTTGATAGGGAACTTTAATAATAATAATAAACACATGTTTCACGGTACAAATACAACTTATACACTAATACAAGTATAGAGACATCGTGAAAACATTGTGATTAAACAAGTATAGGAACTTAGAGGGTGGACTGGAGCCTAAACTGGGGCAAGCCCTGTATTTCAGGTCTCCAGGACACTCGCTTGATGTTGGAAGATTCTGTTTAGGTTAACAAATACATTTGTTGTAGGAGGTATTTAGTGGAAGAAAAGGAGCTTACTGATGTGTGTGTGTGAAATTATTACAATTTAATAACTTGAAATAAGTGCATTACCTAAACTTCTCAAAATATGACGTATGATCTCAAAGCTATTTTTACTGAATTTAAATAATATTACAGGCTTTGAATTTAATAAATCATAGATTTCGACTGGCCTGTTGGTCTAGTGGTTAGTGACCCTGACTGCTAAGCCGGAGGTCGTGTGTTCGATCCCCACCCAGGACAAATCTTTGTGTGATGAGCATAAAGGTTTGTTCTGTGTCTGGGTGTAAATTATCTATAATATGTATGTATTTACAAAAAAAAATGTATTTAAGTAGTATATCAGTTGTTTAGTACCCATAACACAAGCAAATATAATTGTTTACTTTGGGACTAGATGGTGCTGTGTGAATCTGGTAGAATATTATTATATTATTATTATTTTATCATAAACCAATTTAGATGCCACTGATTCTCAAACTAATATTCATGGCTAATAATACAAGGTATACAACTTCAGAACTTATGTAACAACACGTGTAACAAGAGATGGCTATTTGTACCTGTAAGATTTGCCAATATTATTTTGTCTTATAATGACTAAGTATGTATGTTAGATCTTATATTTTAATATTTCTTAAATATAACCAAAACATCTTGTTTCGAGTATACCTATTTATAACTTCTTTTCTTTTTAAAAGACAATGCTCGCATTAGGGAGCAAGTCATGTGTCGCGGGGGACTTATGGCGCGGAGGACAACTATGTATAGATATATCGTCTATGTATTTTTATTATTTACCAAAAATTTAATCGTGTATAGTGACGGATTAGGAATACATAATGTCCCCATTTCAATCAAATCAAAGCAACAAGAGTACCGTGGAAAAGGAAAATTCGAAAGAAACCCTACACCAACCCGTCTAGCCAGCGTGGTATAATAGGCTACTTTCCCTCCAAAATGTTTGGAGTTTCGCGTGCCCAGCAGTGCGACATTAATTTATGAGTTGCAATGATGACCAAAAATTTAAGCCATGAAATTTATGGGGCCTTTGAACAAAAAGTTTGAGAAACAATGACCTATACCAAACAATACATAATTTACCATTATTACGCTACATGACACATTGGCAACACCAGTTATCGTCTTTTTATCTCGCTGCCAAAACGCGCACAGATGACCTATTATTATGCCAATGTAAATATTATTTACTTATTTGTTGATTTTAGCTCGACTATTTGGTTTGGGGGAAGAAAATATAATGGAATGTATGGTTATATTGAAATAAGTACCTACTTTGTACATATCTGTGTATGAATAGTGTTATTAAATAAAATGGTTTGCATTCCATAATGGAAAATATGTTTATTTTGTGCCATAGTAAAAAGCTAAAGCTCTAAGCTTTAGTAATAGCGGTTTGAAGCCCATTTTGCCGAAAAGTTGCGTGTTCAGATTCCATTTTAACTTTTTTTTAGCTTTGCTAATTGTAAGATTATAATATATACAAAGAAAATTAGTTTAGAAGGTTTACTCTAAATTTCGACATTCGAATGTTCAGATTTGATGTCACTGTCAAATGTAAAAAAAATTAGATATGGTCGCTGTCACTTTCATATTATTATATCACCAATAACACAATCACAAATGCGCTACGTTCTGAAACCATTGCAAATCCAGTCATGTAATCTGTTCGGTTTAAGAACGAAGAAAGGTGTTCGATATTCCTAGCCTCCCTGTTTCAAAGATTTTTTTAGAATATTACGCCTCCTCACTTAACATTTCATAAAAATATATTATACTACACAAAAATAACAAAAAAGCTCTCCTTTACTCGTGTTTCGGCTTACCAAAAACCCAAGTCATTACACAAAACCTCTTTTTTCAATACATATTTAAATTACTATGCCTCCATTATTGAAATTCGGTCCCTAAACTGATATTGTATTCACAGAATGAACCCAAAGATTACTGATAGACCGTTCGCTATACATTTGCATAATATCATTGTGTTGCATCTGGGAATAATAGCATAAGTCCGAAATTTCAACGTTTCATGCATACAAAAGTTAATTTAATTCAGTTATTAATAACTTTATTTTAACTAGAGCTATGGTGGCTGAATGGATGAGGGACCGGCATGCAAATCACGCGGTCCGAGTTCGATCCCCACCAGCAGTAAGTACCAATGTGGATTCCACTTTGTAGAATTTATATGTACTAATCAAGTGACTTACCATCAACTAACGGTGAAGGAAAACATCGTGAGGAAACCCACATACCCTAGAAGAAATTTTATGAGTATGTCTGATCCACCAACCCGCACTAGGCCAGCGTGAGTGGATTATGCCCTAAACCCTCTCAGCTTTCTAGTTAGAGGAGAGGAGACCCGAGCCCAGCAGTTGGACTTAATGGGTTGCTGATGATTAATAACTTTATAGGTTAAAAACATGGTTCAAGCACATCTGTGGCATGTCTGACGAGCTGTAGTTCGACATAACTATTTTATAGTACCTTGTGTTAACATCAGTCTCGCGGTAGACATCGGAAAGCCCATCTTTTCCCATGGGAACTCATGAACTCATGTCAGCACCGGCCTTGAGGTAGACATGTCTACCTCAAGGCCGGTGCTGACATGAGTTGGACAAATCCTCCAAAGACTAGTCCGCATTGCGTAGCGTATGAAGTTCATGGAAGGAGGCTTTTGCCCAACTGTCCAGCAGTGGGATGACGTCCTTACGTCATCCCACTGCTGGACAGTTGGGCAAAACAACTTAAACATCCTCTCAAGGTACAATGTTACAAATAAATAAACATTTTTTTATTGCCTGAAGTGGCATACGAGCAGGTAGCTTACCTGATTGGAAGCCATTACCGCCACTCATGGGCGTTGGCAAGGTTAGGGGCATAGGAAAGCCGTTGCCTACGACAGAATAAAGCAAAAATAATATGAATATGTAAAAGATTGTTTGATTTTAATATAGATATTTAAAGTTATAATAAAGTTATAATAAACGCAATATTAATTCGTTTCAGGTTATGTTCTTTTCTTTGGGAGAGAATCGCTATATCCGGAACTATAACATTAGGGAATTTGAATAGTTTGCAATGATAACAGACATCTTGAATTACCACTGATATCATGATTGTATTCATGCAGAGATTATGACGAAAAATCTTAATGAGTTACTAATAGATTAAATTATGCTAAAGATAAGTTATTTCTTGGATACAAATAAAGACTATTATAACCTGTATCACTCATCCATTGCTCTATTGATTATATTGTGATATTTTAAGTGAAAAACTATTGAATAAATTTTCGTTTTTATAATTTTTTTTTTAATCTCAAATAAAACAATTTTACGAACTATTCCACCTGCCAAGTTTACAGAAACAAAATTTAAATCGGTTGAGAAGTTTCGGAGGAGTATGACCACAAACATTGAGATACGAGATTTTGTGTATAGAAAAACGATGAAGAAAGGATACCATTTTATAAACAGAGAAAAAAGTAAACTATGCTAATCCGTTCAGAAAAATGAGACGGCTGTGTAATGAATATGGCAGAATGCCAGGGGCTTACTCTGAATTTCGACATTTAAATGTTCGGTTTTGATGTCGCTGTCAAATGTAAGGAAATTCAGATAATTATGGTCGCTGTCACTTTCGAACATTTGACAGTGACATCAAAACCGAACATTGGAATGTCGAAATTCAGAGTAAGCCTCTTGAATACACACTATTGCTCACCCAGCGAGAGCCCATAGTAGGGTACCAACACAAGGTGAAAAATAATGAAATGGGGGATGAAAACCTAACCTACCCCAAAAGAGCAGAGAAAAGACTTTCCTTCCCGGGCCACTCCGCTACCTCCTTCTACGAGATAACGTCCTCGCAGAAAGATACGAGCACAGTTCAATTCCTTCCTGTCGTTGTCAGCCATCATTAATTTCATTCGATAATGAAATAGTCTGTACACGAAGTAATTGTATTGTGATATATATTTTTTACTGGTTTTCTTTTATAACATTTTACACTGAGTGAAAAAAGAAATCTAAATATTGGTTAAGTATTAATTAATTTCATTATCGAATGAAATTAATGATGCCTGACAGCGATGACTGCGATAAGGACGTGGATGGCGGTGGAAGTAAGGTTATCTTACAAAACAATTATTTCTCATATTCTAAGTTACAAATACAATTCGCAAGGTTCTCCATACAATAATGTATCCAAGATTGGCTCATAACACGATCGTTTGCTTCCAACGTTGTCATAAACTCGTGAGAAATGAGAAGATAACTGTATAACGTGTAATAAGATGTGGCCATGCGATTACACTCGTGTAAGTTGAAAATTGCCATGCGTCTTGCTCATTCAATTACGTGGATACCGTCGTGGGGTGGTTTATGTGGATTGCAATGTACTGGTAATTTTAAGACTTGAAATATGAGAGGGTTATTATTTTTTTCAAGATTTATAAAATTATAATTTGAAGTTTCCGTGTAGTGACGGATTAAGAATACATAATGTCACTACCTCATCTCAACCCGTGGGTGTCGTAAAAGGCGACTAAGGGAAGAAACTTTATGCAGACAAGAACAGTGCGAGAAAAGGGAAATTCGAAACAAACCCTATACTAACCCGTTTGCATGTAAAGTAGGCTAAATTTCCTCCACATTCTTTGGAGGAGATCCTTGAATTGAAATTATGATGAATGATGATGAATTTGAAGTTTATTGAGTCTTTGGGGAAGGTCAATTGAACGGGTACGAGCTCAATTTATTTTTTGTTTATAATATATTATGTGTGTTAAGGAAAACTTTGACTTATGAACAAAATTTTAGGAATTCAGGTTTTATAAATAAAGTGATTTTTTTTGTATTATGTTAAATATTTATATTATAAGGTTTTTAGGGGTTCTACTCGTAGTAGTGTGTTAACTCGTGGGAGCCTTCTGAAAATATTATGTAATTATTTATGAATCAAATAGTTTACCAAGTATATATCTATCACAAATAAAATGTTGTGGAGGATTATACACATTTCTTAAAACTAGATAGATACTAGAGCATAAAATGTTTGGAATGCTGAATAATAGAAGACCTCTGTCCGCGGTCCCTTTAACAGGTAAAGCGAAGACGCTACTGAAGTATTTAATAACGCACATGAGAGTGCGAAACTAGACAGAGAAAGGCCAAGCAATTAAGTTAGAAGTGTGTCGCAGACCTAAGGATTTGTCTTTATTGAGCGTATAGCATTTATATTTTTATGAACTGTCTAGAAGACACAGTGGGAAAAATGACTACTCTGCAAGAAGATCGGGTTTCGGGTTCAATTTAAAGTCAGACAAAAATTTTATTGAAAATTTCGAGAATAGAATCTAATCTTTATAGTGATTACAAATAATTTTATATTGAAATAGAGAGAAAAACATTTTGGTCATTTTAGTGAAATGCAAATAATAAATAGACAAAATCCTATTACCTAGTTTATACATTTTGTAATCAAATTCTCAGTAACTATTGGCCAAATATTATAAATTGTTCTCAATAAATAGCATATGGAACTATCATTCGTATATGCCATAGAATAAGAACAACACATTGTGGAGCTCACATAAATTCGTTCAATACTTAAAACATCATAAGCAGCAGGTATATAAATTATGTAATATCTAAACCAAAAAGGCGTGAAATTTAATTGAAAAATTATCTAAAAGCTAAAAAAACTAGACAATAAAGTTGATAAGCACATAGCAAAGAATTAGTATTTAGTAGTATCCGTGTAGTGACGGATTAAGAATACATTATGTCACTACCCAAACCCGTCTTTGCAGCGTGATATAGTAGGCTAAATTTCCTCCACATTCTTTGAAGAAGACCCCTGCCGACCAGTGGGACGTTTATAGGTTGAAATAATGATGATGAATGCAACAAAATATAATAGTTATAGTATAAGGTAAATATAAACAATTTATAAGACCTTCTGTGAGATAATATTGTGAAGCTATACAGCCTTTTGTGGAGCGACGTTGTTTGTGTTGGATTGTACAAACACTTGTGTGTATTGTGAGAAAGTAATGGTATGGGAGGTCAACAAGCTCCTTTATTGAGACCAGTAAATATTTATATTGATAGATGATGTATTGAGTAAATTATGGAATTTTTATTAATGGAGGGTTATTCAGAAAAATAAAGAGCACTAAAAGTCACGCGGGGTTCGCTTCCATCGTTCTTTATTTAGCCACTGTTTAGCTCCACCGTAACGTGATGTAATAGCCTTTCTCGATAAATGGGAAATCCAACACAAAAAGAATTTTTCAAATCGGTTGACAAACTCACAAACTTTACCTCGTTATAATATTAGTATAGAAGTATAGATAAGTTAGCTTCACGCTTTTTTCTCCAAAGGAGTAGACAGAGATGTAATATTCCATATGATAAGGGGCAAGCCTACTGCAGCTAACCGAGCACATTTCTGAACTTCGGCTTGATATTAACAATATATTTCGTGACAGTAAGACTTAACCCCTAGCTATTGTGATGAAAAAAAAATATTAAAGGAAGCTACTGTATTCAAAGAAGTTCTATATTTAAGTGATCTGCTTCACAATTACACTATACACCCGGACGAATCCGGGGCGACTTGTTAGTAAAATATAACTTAAATTTAGCAGCAATATTAAACTATTTTATTTAACTAATGTTTCCAAAGCAAAGCAACTATAGTTCAAAATATTTCAAGTGTTCTTTGCAAGTAATTCACGAACTCAGTGGAGAATTTTAATAAATTCAATTGCCTTCCAATAGTACAAGCAATTACCTACACCTGTTCGACTTCAAGCTTTAATTTGGAAAATTCTAGAACAATCGATGTATTAGCACCATTGCTTTGCTTCAAACCTGTTGGAACGATTTTAACAAAATTAAATGAGGTGTATCGACGCGTCTCGGTGCTCTCTGCAGTCGCTCCAGTGGTTTAAATATTGAGAGAACTTTATTAAACACACGTATTTGAATAAACAGACAGGAACAGTTTATTTAGACTTACATTAACTTTATTTTATCTGAATACTGTACTGTTATTTTCAAATAGTCATACTTAGTGTAAATACTTAATCTTTTTTTTTTTTTTATACCACGACGGTGGCAAACAGACGTACGGTCCGCCTGATGGTAAGCGGTTACCGTAGCCTATGGAAGAATCTCTCTCTAATTTAAGAGCTTTGCTCTTGTCGGTGAGGCAATCACCATTCTTCTCTATTTTCTGCTTTTTTTTTCACTTCTTAATACGACACAACTCCCACTTTTTCCTTCACTTGTAGGATGAAACTTCTCCTAGGTCTACCCCTACCTCTCCTTCCATCTATTTTTCCTTCAGTTATTGTTTTAAAGAAGTCGTCGTGTCGTATCAAGTGACCAATTAACTTTTGTCTTCTTATCTCTATTGATAAATACCTAATAACCTTTGAATAATTTACTAACAATTTAATCTTAAGATGATGATCTAGGATTGAGAATACAAAATGTCACTACCCCATTTCAACCTGTGGGTGGCGTAATAGGCGATAAAAGGAAGTAACCTTAAACAGACTAGAGCACAGCGAGAAAAGTAAAATTTTAAATAAAACCCTATCGCAACACATCTGGCCAGCGTGGTATAGTAGGCTAAATTCCCTCCACAATCTTTGGAGGAGACCCGTGCCCAGCAGTGGGACATTTATCGGTTGTACTGATGAATAATGATGAATATAGTGAAAGGAATTCAAATACATATAATACCGCTAAACCTGTTTTAAAAAAAAAAGTAAAGCTCAATTTATTTCAGACGGCCGCGGCTGTGGCGATGCGGCGTTGTCATATATTTTATTCATGCTCACGTCTGGTATGCAGTAAAAATCCTTTAATTGATTGCTATGGACATGTTGGGTTCTCTATTTTAACATCGCTTTTTGATGCTGTAGCTTTTCACATGTATATTTGAGGCACACTAGTTTGACAGATGTAAATAACATTGTGGTGTCGAATTTTACGCATAATTTAGCTTAAAACTGATTTCTGAGGTCTGCTTGAAAGTATAATCCTAAAATCGTGAAATAACAAAAACTAAGTTATAATATTTCGACCTAAAAGTGAGTGCAAAGAAATGCTTAGTACGTGTAATGTTTCAAAAGACGCTCTTTATTGCAAATGAAATGAAGAAATATTGGGTGACGTAATGAAAATGTATAGTTCTTTGCCAGAATTTAAAAGTAGTAGTGGACTTAGTAAATAAAAAAATCTTGCGTATAGTGATAAAAAACCCATGATTAGAAAGCTTAGAAACCTATATCTAAAATACGAACCCAATATTTATAACAACAATTACATAGGACTGGTGTCTAGTATAAAACATATTCGTGCAGAAATCGATCTCAAATACTGCACCAATTAGAAAACGGTCCGTATTTCTAAACTTCCAAATGTATTTCATTGTACGACTACAATAAACCATAACTTAGTATCACGAAACAGAAACGCTCAGTCTGCATATGTACTGGAATATTATCGACGTTGCCATAAAATCGAGTTTGCTGCACAAGATTTAGTTTTCACATTGTTAACACCGGCTGCTTTGTTACGACCTTTTGATGGCAGCTCGCAAGTTAATATTAATATTGTGTGACGAAGTGATATAAATATATCAACATCAAATTTATGTTTGGAGTTTATTGAAAAGAGAAAATGTCTACAACAAGATTTCTGATATAATCACTATCGAAATGAAATGAAATATCGTTCTTCTTCTTCTTATCGTGTTGACCCTAGTGTTGGAATTTATCAAGTCGCCTAGAAGGCTTCCAACTTGACTTAACGACCACCACATTAAGTGATAGCCGGGGCCAACGCCTTTACGTGCCTTCCGAAGCACGGAGACGCTTGAAAATGAAATTGCCACAAACGGTCACCCATCATGGACTGACCTTACCGAACTTGCTTAACCTCGATGATCGTAACGAACATCTCAGTACCACAATGTTACGAGGGCCTCTTAATATCGTTTATTCATCTTGGTCACGAAGTAACTCTTATGAAAGTCACACGTTAAGAATGTAACAGGTTTTCCGAAAAATAGTGTCAGCAAATTGTAGTCTACGATCAGTTCGTTGACAGGGTGGAGCAATGATTGAAGCTATCAATCCACTATGTGTTAGAGCTTAATTAGGTTTTCATTTCATAAAAGACGATTTATTATAATAAAAAACTGAATTTCATAAAACTAGATTACGTATCTTAATAATTATAGTTATCTTTCTTAATTGTCCATAAATAAGAATTTAAAAAATGAGTATGTAATTTAAAAATACACGATTATATAGGTATTGGTGCCATAGACTAGAAGCACAATAAAGATAGGCTGAGGATTTTTAAGCGATCTCTAGCAGTCAATCTAACTATGTAGCCAGTATAATCCCAAACAAACTCGATTTATAAGTCAATACTTGCAGTTACTGGTACAGAATTCGACAAAAAAATGATTAAAAACTAACGCAGCTGAAGAAATTCACAGCCGGCTTTGAATTTGTATTACTTTTATTTTAAAAGGTATCTTTTGTAAAGTGACAAAGGATTAACAGTAATGAAAACTTAAAACAACAAGATGACTCTTGCTGGTTTTTTACTTAATAATAATTTCAGTTCTCATTTATATTATAATTTAAATTTTGGAAAGAAGATAAAAATGATGGATGAAATTAATGGTTTTGAGAAAACTGCGGTTTATTAAAGAACTTTTCCACTTGGATAAAGATGCTCCGTTAAAATATATTTATTGGTTGAGTTTACTTTCTTTTACGACTGGTGATGAAGAAAGTTGTCTTGTATGTTGTAAAATCATACTTTTATATCTATATTTACTTTTATATCTTATCAAAACTAGACAAAAATAAGGACTAAGAAAGAATATTTCAGTAATATAACGTTGTTTTGGTGGTTGACCATTGGCACCATTAATTGAAATTTTTGTTATATTTTTTATAATTATAACGCGGCAACACTTCTTGGACTGCAATAGGCTGAAATGATGATGATGATGATGATGAACACTTCTTCTATTTTTGTCATAAAAGGCAGATCATAATGACATAATTATGTTCACGTTCACGCTTCAATAAGATAATCCATCAGACACAGAGGATCGCTCGCAAATTAGGCGTAAATTAGGTGATGCCTATGTTCAGCGGTGGACGTTGTTGGGCTGATACACAACAACAACTCCACAATAAAACACGAAGGCATTCCTGTTCAGTGGTAATGGGAAGCAAATTAAAAAAGCAGCAAACAAGAGCATAAGAAAGTGGCACTAGTGTGTGTAATGATCAAATTTCACCACAAAATGATATGTGCAACATGGAGTTTGGCCAAAAGTTGGTTCATGTTTCAATTTAACGGTCTAAGGCAAAGCACTACTATGTGCCAACGGGTGATACTCGTAAATTACTTCAGTTACTATAGATGTCGTTATTAGTATTGAGGAAAACTTATATGACCACGCAATGACACAGACATACTCATACATACACTTACACAAACAGACACATACACATACACATTACGAAAACTCACCCTAGCTTGACTCTATTTTTTACTCTATTTTAATTTTTTTATTTATGTTTTAGTTATATAATATTACTGTTTCTTTTTTCTTAGATGGTTTTTATTTTCTGTGTATGTAAGTTTATTAGACTGCTACTTTTTTATGTACATGTACTATAGCTGCAGAAGAGTCTTGGTGACCTCTAATACAGGTTTTAACAAACCTACTTCAGGCACCAATATCTCACAATGTTAGGTCATGTATAGAATTAAGACTTAAGCGATATTTATCTATTGTAACTTCTGGAAAGGAAAATAAATATATTTTTACTATTTATTATTATTGGGTAAGGACAGAAACGTATTGATTTTTGGTGCCGGCATGCATTTATAAACCGAACTCCATCATTAAAGTAAAGAAATTATACTATCTATGCTATCGCAATACCACGAACGTCTCATGGCAACCAGTGCATGTTGAGAAAACATTTATTTTCATACACAGGTGATGCGCAAAATGCGCATATTCTAAAATAGATTTCTAGTTGTAAATAGAATTCTAAAATCTGTGTGCACATACTTGTGTATTCCATAAAGTAGTGAAATGTAAATTTGTTCTAACAGAAAACGGTTCTTTGTTTGAGGAAGAATTTCATGTGACAATAGATTCTGGGGCGTCAATGTTGATACAGTGGCATACATTCGATATTCTAACTGCGAAGTTAAATTATGTTTTCTGAAAATGGTGTTGTCATTTTCTTTATCTTTCTTTCTCTAAGTTAGAGCTATCTTCTTGTCATGCAGGCAGCATTACCAATATATGCAATACCATTAAAACAGAATGTAGTACATAATACTACATTCTGTTTTATTTTTATGTAAGTATTTTATTATAAACATGACCATTTTTTTTCTCATGGATATTTAGTGTAAGCCGTCTGCGTTTTTCAAGGTTATAATTTGCTATTAATAAGTCGAAAATCTTAAATTAATCCTATAATCTTAAATGGTCTATATTTATAATATTTTTCACACATTCACACAGCGCCACCTAGTTCTAAATTAAGCAATTATATAATTGCTTCTTGATGATGATAAAATGACTTTTTTACTGTCTGAAGTGGCAGACAGGCAGACGGCCCACCTGATAGTAAGTGGTTACCGCCGCTCATGGACGTTGGCAATGTTAGGGGCACAAACAAGCCGCTGTCTACCTTGATAGAATAGCTCTACTATTTATTAAACTAAAATATTTTCTCTAGCTATCCCTAAATAACCTCTACAAAATAAATGCCCAATTTGCTTACAATATACTAAATACAAACGTCACAAATAACGATCACTTAGTTTAAATTATGTGTAATGAAGCTATACATATTTAATAGCAACTAAAATTTACGGCAACCTATAAATTATTATTAATTCAATGTAATATTGTTGATTATTAGTTAAGAGAATGTGACTTCGGTGAATCGGTTTGCTTAAATTGCGAGCAATTGGAGTAATAATTATTAATTTAGAATATTAACTGGCAATACGTGTGGTAATATTTGTTGGTAAATTGTGTTAGATATTATTCTTAATTGCTTATAGACTAAATAAAGTGTGTGCCATTTCTAAGTCTCCTTGATTAAACATATAATTTATAAAACAAAATACTATCAAGATGTTTTAATAATAATTAAAGGTTACGTATTTATTATTCACAGTTAGGCAACTTTAATTGCCACTTGTGTTTTTGTGATTAACTTGTTTTAAAGAAAGTTTATTTTTAGCATTTTATTTCAATCATATCAAGTATTAAAGCTATACAATACCTAATACACTACTAACCTTACCTGAATGTACCTTTGCCCTAACCTTCCAAAAAATATTTGATATCATGCGCTATGCGTGTCAAATAAGTTTTTAAAAATTATCTCTTCAATTTTGTATACTCTAGTACAAAAACCAGACAAAAAAATTATAATTACATCGTTCATATATAAAAGTAATTCCATATATTTTACCTGTCTACTTACTTAGCCACGATTTTACACCTTGTTAGCTTTCACAACCTAAGAACAGGCAATATTTCAACTAGGTAATAATGTAGGAACTATGTAACAGTAGCTTGTTTGTTTTTGCTAAAAGTCTTCTTCTTTCTTCTTCAACCTTCTTCTACGAATTGTTTGGTGTAAGCCCCCTTTAATTCCTTTCATTTTCCCTGATTCTTGGCAGTTTAGTTGCTGACCACTATTTTTTTATGTCTTACATCTTCGTTTCATCAAAATTGTGGTCCACGTACTCCAGCATAAATTTTTACCACGAGCCATGCCAAACTGATATATTGATCACCATCGTCTTCATATAATTTATAAGTCATAAGACGTCCATTGCTGGGCGTAGGCCTCTCCAAGAGATTTCTAATATGACCGATTGTCTCACATCCAGCGCGATCTTAATCCGAGATATTATTGGTGTATTATTAGCGAGGAGCCTTGTCTCTTTAGCCGTTAGCACAATTACTAATAAGCCAAGAATAGCCAATGATAAGCACCACTATTTACTATCAGGTGATCGACTATCTTGTCTGAGAGCCCCAGTAAATAAAGTGTTTATCTCTTCTTCACAAAGCCCATCATAAAAACAAACAAGTTCAAACTATTGTACTTCAAGCCGTCTTTTGTGAAAGTATTGAACAAATAACTACATTTCCTCTATAATTTCCGAGATCAACTTGAAATTAAATTCAAATTGAAACACTGGCTCTCAACGGCAGGAAGTAATTAGTACCACTGTCAATGATTTCGAAGACAATAGATAATTAGCAGCCGATTCAGCTCTGGTTTTCGAATCCTTTTCGAACTTTGTTTCTTTCTGTCAAGCGAAGACAAATTGAAGGGAACATTTATAAATGACTCAATGAATTTGTTGTTTTATTCGTGAATAAATTTTGTGGCAGAGTTTTAGCTTTTTAGACTCGTTAGAGGTTTTGATCAAGTCCTAATTTTATCATAAATTGATTTCGAGTGGTATTGACTAAAGTCAATTGATTTCATGATTTATTGATGGCTTCCAGCTTGATTCAATGGATATTATTGACAACTATAATTATATTGTCATGGCATGTGTGCAAAATTGGTAGAATAAAATAAATCCATGTCACCAAAAATAGGTACTACTTCCTTTTTTGTTACCTAATAATTCCAATTCAGCTAATATCCAAATATATTCGTAACTAATATTAATTATAATAATATCGCACGATGTATAACTTTACTAAATTATTACACTAAAGCATTTACCAAGATAATTATTGTTTGCACTCAACGTAAGCCAACGCGTATCATTATACGAATTAATCAGTCAATATTGAACCTCCTCATTTCGGCTTCCATATTTGATTCTGCAAAACAAACATGTGATAAGCGAAGCAAACTCGAATACATTATCCCATCTCCTTGTATGTTACAATGATATTACGACGAAATGAAAATTATAATTTGAAACTTTACTGTAGAAGTTAACGCGACAATTTTGCCGACTCGCGTCACCTAATCCCGGCAAAATGGCGTCGAAATTGTATCCGGCAGTCGGCACAGTCCGGTATTTACCGGATAGACTCTGTTTTAAATCGCACAAATCCGGTTCTAGTTCGAATAGCTAGGGCTTCGAGGATTTTGCATTTGCACCATTTCATTCTATGTTTCAGACTGAAATGTAGACAAATATTCACGTATTTTATTTATTTTATCAGATGGCACTTTATATAGATTTGAATCAACACAATGTTACTTATATTAAATGTTTTACTACTGACAGATTAAGTAAAGCCTACTTTGTTCCCACATATAATAATAATAGAATTATATTTTCACACATTTAGACAGCGCTAAATAGTCCCAAATTAAGCAATTATATTTGCTTGTATTATGTGTGCTCTGATATATAGGTAGGTATTACTTAAAAACAATTTTTTTTTGGAAATAAATACACACTAAACATAAATTACACCCAGACACAGAACAAACAATCATGCTCTATGTGTTTTCAGTTGAAATTATAATTATTTGGCATTTAAAAACAGTGATCTATGTTTCTTGTCAGCTCTTCTTTTGTTGTTAAGTAGGTAGTAACATCTTGATGATCTTATTATATATAAATTGAATTGTTCCATTGAATATTTTGGCCAATTTCTATCATCGCCCCGCTCCCCATCGGCACGGAGTTCATTCCCACACCTTAGAACCTAAATGGTTTCACATCGCGTGATTTCAGAGGAATTTCCGCCCAAGACCTATTAGGATGTAGCCAGAATGGGCTTATTCCCACCCGCTCCACGATTTTGTTCCCAAGCGCTCCATAACTAAAATTAAATATTATTACTATTTTATAAAATGTTCTCAAGGGCTCCAAAAACTTATGCAAATTTATTTCTTCTAAACTTCTGATTTCCATACATTTATTTCCAAGAGCTCCAAATGATAGTACACTATCAAATAAAGACCTACTTACTAGTATGTTCCCGACAGCTCCAAAACAGTCTGAACGGTTAGCAGAATTAAAACATGTTTGTATTATAATATTTTTGAACTCCCTAACGAGGTTTGCCGGGACATTTTAAAGACTAGTATGGGGTTCTTCAAAAAATAAGTCAATAGGTGTCTTAATGGTCGACAACCCGCTTGCAAGCGTTGATAGATTAAGGTAACCGCTTTCCATCAGGCGGACCGTACGCGGCCTCTTTGCTATTAGTCTTTTGCTTTATATAGTCGTGGTATAAATTAATAAGAATATTAAATCCCAAAAACATGTTTTCTGTACCTTAAATCAAATACAATAAACTCCAAAATAGGCTATCCATATTCAACAATCTGACTTCACAGTACAACTATCATTCAGAGTTCATTAACATTTAGAACGTTCTTATTGAATGGACTCTGTTTAAGCGAAGACTCTAAACGAATCTATTTGAATCCTAAACTCTTCGATCCAGCTTATCTCCACTTCTTAACAACGTGAAAACTCTTAACTAGAAGTTTGAATAAGATCTAGTTTGTGCTATCTTCATTTAAAACTTCATACTAAGACGGAGCACGCTAAATTAATGGTCTATTTTAAAAGAAAACAAGCAAGTACTTCAGTCTGCATGCATTGGTTCCGACTTTTTATACTTACCTTTCTAGAAAGTTCAATAAAATCTAACTTCAGAGCTAAAAGGAACGGAGCTCGAAGAAGCTGAATTTGAACAACTGTGACTGTGAACATATTACTTTTTATAGAGATTTAGGGTATTGATTGATACCCGAGCAATATTATAGGTATAAGAAGAATCAATTGAACTATATAACAAAGAATACTTTATCCTATGTAAATGAAGTTAGTATAACCACTACCAGGGTTCGTGCAGAGGCATCTTTCTCTGAATATTACTGAACTTTGCTTTGCTAATATTTTACTTTGAAAGACTTCTTACTCAAATGCAACTTTATTGTGTTTTTCTTTTTTCAAGTGATGCGAATTCGCAACGCAAAAAAATTGCTGCAATACAATTTCGTGCGACAAGGCGTCTCCCTTTAACATAATTATTATTATAACGATTCTTTCGAGTACCATGAATACATAACATCGCAGGAATGTGTTCAACCCCTTAAGAAACATTTATAAAATAGTGCATTTTTTAATATTAATTCAAATTATGTGTCCGGTGTAGAAACCGGTGTAGATGTCTCAATTATTATTATTATAATAATATAATAATAATATTCTACCACATTCACACCATCATATCGCCATCTAGTCCCAAAGTAAGCAATTATATTTGCATGTGTTATGGGTACTAAACAACTGATATACTACTTAAATACATTGTCAGACTAAAAACATGTTTAAAAATAAAGTAAAGCACACATTATTGCAAGAATTTGATAAAAACATTGTTACTTAGTAGAATAATATTAAATTCATCAATTTATTTTTGTAAGGTTAATAGTTAAGTATATAAATTAATGTTTCTAGTAATTAAGTGAGTGCACATTTCGCCAACAAACTGTTATGCAGTTTGGCGATATATATAAGTTGTAATACCAATTGTAAACCAAATTATGAAATAAACTTATAAAAAAAAAAAAAAAAATATTTTTTGTAAATATATACGTATTATAGATAAATTACACCCAGACACAGAACAAAATAATCTTTATGCTCATCACACAAAGATTTGTCCTGGGTGGGGATCGAACCCACGACCTCCGGCTTAGCAGTCAGGGTCACTAACCACTAGACCAACAGGTCAGTCTAAATGAATACATAAGTCTCTTTCTATCATGTAATTCTCATTATCAGCCTGTTTGGAAACAATTGTGCCTTGTGAGCAAAGCAAAGCAGAAGTGCCTATTGCCTTTGTGTAAGGCTTGGCGCTATTTCATATTTATTTTATGTATATATATGACTGGCCTGTTGGTCTAGTGGTTAGTGACCCTGACTGCTAAGCTGGAGGTCGTGGGTTCGATCCCCACCCAGGACAAATCTTTGTGTGATGAGCATAAAGGTTTGTTCTGTGTCTGGGTGTAATTTATCTATAATATGTAAGTATTTACAAAAAAAAAAAAATATTTAAGTAATACTACTTAAATATTATTTTTTTTGTAAATATCAGTTGTTTAGTACCCATAACACAAGCAAATATAATTGCTTACTGTGGGACTAGATGGCGCTGTGTGAATGTGGTAGAATATTATTATTATTATTATTATTTTATGATATTAATAAAAGCAAAATTGAGCAAATTTCTATACAAAGCTTAAAAATCAAAAGTCCAAAGTGTATATACACTAACTTTGATCTCAAAGCGTCTTTATAAAGAGCGCAGTGGAATTTCAAACGGAAGTGGACTGCTTGAACATTCGTGTGTCCACACTACCCATTGTTTGTGTTAGACAAACTTTCTGTTGCATTCACATTCTATACAAACAGAAAGAGATAGGAATAAGGAAGGACATTGTTTCAATGTTAGCTTAGTAACTTTAATGTTTAGTCGTTCCTTTTTAATTAAGTATCTAATTTGTTCAAGAAACAGCTGATTGGGAAGACGTAAAAGACTGTATATTGATCTAGTGATTAATTAACCTACCTGCAATGAAGGAATATTGTCCGTAGGTTTCTGTAACGAGCCACGGTGATAAGTAGAAAAACGTTGTCATGACGTCATCATGTTAACAGGTAATGGATAAATTCGATCTCAGGGACGTCCACCCGCGTAGCTCAGATGGAAGAGCACTGCACACGGAATGGCAGGGTCGCGGGTTCAAGTCCCGTCGTGGGTTTGAATTTTTCCATTACTTGTTTAGCATTTATATAAAATGTTAAACAAAAGCGATGGAAATTGCTTAATATTTAATGTAATTAATATGACACTAGGTTTTGGTTCCATTCCCTGATAAGACAGAAAGTACGAATCACCAATATTGTTTTGAGCGTGGCTCTGTGTGTCCGTTCTACTACTGGTTTTTAAAGACAGAGATATTGTTTCGTTTTGGTCTTGGTCTTCACATAATAAAACGACAACTTAATTCTTTTAAAATAAAATCAATTTCATTCAAATTTTCTGTACGGTCCGTACAACCTGGGAAGAGCATAGTTCAGTAAGGATACTCAGATTAACATAACATAACATAGCATCACGCCTTTTTCCCCGAAGGGGTAGGCAGAGGTGTTTCACACCCACATTTCACCAGCTATGTTTGGTCCCATGAAATAGGGGGCGAGCCTATTGTCATCTACCGGGAACATTTGTTAACCAAACTCTGGGAAAATCTTAATAATGGAATTTCATGATAGAAAAACCCAATATCATTTTCACCCGACCCGGGAATCGAACCCGGGACCTCTTACACAGCAGTCGTATACACTTCCCGCTGCGTCACCGAGGCAGTCTCAGATTAACAGAATCAAAATATTAGCAGAATGACATTGGCAGTAAATTACGTTAGTTTGTAAGCACTTGTAGGGTCAGGCTAAGTACGATAAGATCTAAGATTAGGTCCTACTTTGTGAAACTATTATGGTTAACCCACTTGCAGCCTCTTAGTAGTACGTACGTACCTCACCTTGAGTGGCTATCGAGAATATTAGTTAGGTTTCCCACATAGTACCTAACCCGAGGAACCGTTCTTTTACGTACATTTTTTAAATGTAGGCATTAGTGTGAATAGTATATACTATTCACACTATGCCTATTAGGGGATATATCCTACACTAGAAGTCTAGTGGGGCCTTGCTCACATCGTATTATATAGCTTACTAATAGTATATATACTATTCACACTAATGCCTATTAGGGGATATATCCTACACTAGAAGTCTAGTGGGGCTTTGCTCACATCGTATTATATAGCTTACTAGCTGTGCCCGCGATTTCGTCCACGTGAAATTTAAAAAAAGCGACATTACTTTTTTCAAAGTAGCCTAAGCTACTCCTTATTACATCAGCTATCTACTAGTGAAAGTCCCGTCAAAATCCGTCCAGCCATTCCAGAGATAAGCCGAAACAAACAGGCCGACAGATAGACAGACAGACAAAAATTGGAAAAAAAAAATTGTTTTATGTCGAAGCGATGGTGGCTGAATGGATAAGAGACCGGCGTGTTAAACACGCGGTCCGAGTTCGATTCCGACCAGCAGTACCAATGTGGATTTCACTTTGTGGAATTTACCATCTGCAAACGGTGAAGGAAAACATCGTGAGGAAACCCACATACTCTAGAAGAAATTCTATGGGTATGTCTGATCCACCAACCCGCACTAGGCCAGCGTGTATGGATTATGGCCTAATCCCTCTCAGCTCTCTAGATAGAGGAGAGAAGACCCGAGCCCAACAGTGGGACATTAATGGGTTGCTGGTGAATGATGAATGAAAAAAAAGCAGTTATTTTAATATTACAAACAGACACTCCAATTTTATTTATTTGTATAGATAACCTCACTCAATAAATGGACTATCTAAAACTAGAAGAATTTTTCAAATAAGACCACTAGTTCCTGAGATCCTAGCGTTCAACCAAACAAACAAACTATACAGCTTTAAAATATTAGTACGAGTATAGACTAGAAGTCTCGTGGGACTTCGCTTCTGTCGTTTTTTATTCCTCCACTACTCAGCTCCTATAGGCTGTAGCGTGATGATATATTATATAGCCTAAAAAGTGTTGTAAACATAATATTTTTAAATAGATTCGATTATATAGAATATAATATTCTACCACATTTACACAGCACCACCTAGTCCCAAAGTAAGCAATTATATTTGCTTGTGTTATGGGTACTAAGCAACTGATATACTACTTAAATACATTTTTTTTTGTAAATACATACGTACATATTATAGATTAATTACACCCAAACACAGAACAAACCTTTATGCTCATCACACAAAGATTAGTCCTGGGTGGGAATCGAACCCACGACCTTCGGTTTAGCAGTCAGGGTCACTAACCACTAGACCAACAGGCCAGTCAAAATATATATATATATATATATAATAATAAAAATTGAAAACCACGAAATATTTCACTAAAATGCGACGATGCCACTTTGTATGTAAATACGCTCTTAATATATATCCCAAAAATAGGATGTCGTAGGTCTTGAACTAACGGTTCTAAAGTATATACTTCGGATCATTAAAAAGACGAAATCAAATAACTTTGTGAGTTTCTTTTTTGAACCAATAACGTCAAAGGAAAGTTTAGAACCTGATCTTTGACTTTGACATCAACACCCCATTATTACTTCAACTTACAACAGGATATTAAAGTTCAAATATAAAGGATGTTTGAGTTTTAGTCCAGAGTTCACACGGCTTTGTAAATGGTTCGCTATTAGATATTTTTGAACGGACAATACAATGTACGAGTATAATAATAATAGCCTTTATTAACAATCTTTACATAGTTTAAAAAATAATTATGTACTTAAATATTAATTATGACACCGGCACAGATTGTTTTGCTTTCGCATAGGCCCCCCCCAGGCTCTTCCAAAGACCGCGGTCTTGGCAAATTCTGCCCCACAGTACACCTGCGTTCTCTTTTAAGTCATCGCTCCATCTGCGATAGGGTCTTCCTCTCTTTCTTTTTCCTTCTCTGGGATACCACTCGGTTACTATTTTGGCCCATTTCTCCTGTTTGCTTCGCATTAAATGTCCTGCCCATTGCCATGTACGAGTATACATTGTAGAATATAAATTTGTCTACTGGTAACTGGGTGCTTCTGATGTTTTAAAACTTACTTTTGTAGGTACTTAAAATATCAAACTATTATTTACGTAACAAATAAAATTGAATTTTAAAAGGAGCTGTAAAAACTTGAATTGTGTTTTAGATCTTATTATAATACACTAGAAGTCAGGCCACTGCTCAGCTCCTATTGGCCGTAGCGTGATGTTATATAGCCTATAACCTTTCTCGATAAATGGGCTATCTGACACTAAAATATTTTTTCAAATCGGATCAGTAGTTCCTGAGATCCTAGCGTTCAAACAAACAAACTCTTTAGCTTTCTAATATTAGTATAGATACATACATTCATAGCAAATAAGGATGTTATTTTGTATTCCATTCTATTATACTTATTGATACTGCTTCACTTCGATGATCGTAGCAAACATCTCAGAACCACAGTGCTATGAGCGTCTCGTTTCGTTCGTTCGTTGACTTATTTCTATAAATATTTCCCTTGACATTCTAAATTGATTTTGATATTATTACTTACAATAGAGGCATTGTTATCACGCATCTTTGTATAAGTAATTGGTAAGAAACCCTTTGTGTGACTTAAAACGATTACATTTCAGGGTACATTAATTAATTAAGCCCCTTGAACTTGTTAATCAGTAACACAATATTTTGTGGCGTGTATGAAATCAATCTTACACTATTAAGGTTATCAATAATATTATTAATTAATTTGACAGTTTCTTTATTGAAAATTGATTTTCTAATTCAATTAGGAACAATAATTTTGTGCCTACATTTGTTAAAATGATTTCTTTAACTATCTTTTAAAACAGTCGTCTTTTATTCGTTATTCAAAAAGTTACAATTACCTAGACTATACAATGGCATGTCATCACTATAGACTATCAAATATATGACTAATACCTTAATTAAGAATTGAAAATTAAAAAAAATACTCTGTATTAGTAATCTTTAAAATAGAATCACAGAATCGCTCGCTGTGGCGGAAATTAGGTGAGGCCAATGTTCAGCAGTGGGCGTCATTGGGCTGATATGACGAAAGTAGTAATCCATAATCATCTATTGTATCAATTTAAAACGTGTATTAATATTATTTCTATTTCACTCATTATGTTAACCCAATCATAATGCATGTGATTATGCTAAAATTAGTTCTGCATTAGCCCAATTATCTTGATATGTTTTATCTAAGTGTAAATGTAACAACTGTATGCAAACAATAAATAAATAAATATAAACAACATGTGAAACCTTCCGTATAATGAAATATGTTCGACAGTCATGTTATAAATAATAATACATGAAGGGAAATGGAATCGATTCCAAGTTCCAAACAGATTTACAATGCAAAATCGGAAAGGGATCGAGTCCTTCCGTATCACAATCGAATAACGTATTTATATCTTTTTAATAATATTCTACCACATTCACACAGCGCCATCTAGTCCCAAAGTAAGCAATTATATTTGCTTGTGTTATGGTTACTAAACAACATATACTACTTAAATAATTTTTTTTTTTTTTTTTTGTAAATACATACATATTATAGATAAATTACACCCAGACACAGAACAAACCTTTATGCTCATCACACAAAGATTTGTCCTGGGTGGGGATCGAAGCCACGACCTCCGGCTTAGCAGTCAGGGTCACTAACCACTAGACCAACAGGCCAGTCAAATATGAATGGAAGTTTAAGTTTCCGAGAGATTTACTTTATAAATAGTATTGAAAAGTTGTATAAAATATAAAATATTATATTGATAAAAAGAAACTAAATAAAAATACGCACACTAAGTATAGTTAAAAATAAATATAACGTGTAAATTTGTATATAGACTATAAAACTATGTTATGTTAAAATCATTTCAATCTATTGCTCTGTTAAAGTTTGAAAGAAAAATAAATCATTTGGTATTTAAAACACTAAGTTAAGATTTTATCTTGTTTATAATATCTTAAGCCATATTAATATTAATTAAAGACAGTAATAACATTAAAGTTTTAGAATGCATACAAATTCAGATATTTTTCTGGTTGGATTTACTAAGAATAATGTCGAAACCCACCCAAACAAACCATAAAATGGAATTTGTTTGCATTTTTACATAAAAGTTTAATATTGTAAGTGTTAATAAATGAAATATTCAATGGATTTCGTCGGTGGCTTTTGTTGTGGTAAAGTTTTAGCATTTCTACGTTTTGTGGCGAAGCATGCAGTTTATGCGACTGTGTAGTTTGAATAATTTAAAATAGCATACATGTGATATAGATATCTTTTTGAATTAATTTACTTTAATGTTGCGAAATAGTTTTTTTGCACTTTAACTGCTATGTTTCATGTTTGTGTACTAAGTACACATTTTTTTTACTGATTTGGTTGACGTTTTGCCGTGATATGAGCTATTTTGACGCAGACTCTTTGTTTATTAATAAAAGACGTGTACAATATCACGAAAGACTGTCACCGTGGCGCAGTGGTTAAGGTGGTCGCCTCGCCACTACATCGCCGTGCTGGGTGACGTGGGTTCGATTCCCACACGAGACAAATATTTGTGTAACTCATAGATATTTGTTTCGAGTCTGGGTGTACTTTGTGTCCGTTAGTTGCATGTTTGTAAAACTCCCCGTGACACAGGGCTTGTTCCCTAGTGCGGGCGTTGTCTTTTTATAAAAAAAAAAGTATAAAAATTCCAATGTTTTTGTGAATGATACCGCTACTCTCAAGGTGAGAACTAATAAATCACGTGTTAAAATACCTAACAAAACAGCGTCAGCCAATTTTATCTGACCTCCGATGACCGCATGCTTATAATTCTTTTTATATAAGCTAAAGAGATCATAAATTGTAAACAATTTCAAAAATAGCAGGTTCAGATTTAGAAATCGTTTTATGAAAGATGTTGCGACTGTTAGGTGTACGAGTATATGGTAAATTTGGTAAGTATATTGTTTTTTCGTCATCCGAAACATAGAAGTACTACTAAATAAAAACATAGTAAATACTAGCGAAGGGTACAAAGTAAAACCTAAAACATTTGACTATGCGTTGATTTCAAAGTCAAATAAAAAAAAAATCTAATATTTCTGTTAGTCCAAACGTGGAGCAGGAAAATGTAGCGAAAAAACAAACAGTGCCTCCCATTGTGTATGAAACGGGAATTGAATACTTAAACCGTTCATGAACCGATGGTTTCGCTTTTATTCAGATTCCCAAATTTTCAGATTCAAATAACCATAGGAAAAACTAAGTGCATTTTTATTAAAATTACTGGCTTTGCGACTTAGTATAATTCTGAATTCATTGGTTTTTTTTTTCAAGGTCATAGTCCCATTGAATTAGGTTGAGTCATTTCAGAGTCTCAAGCAAACAGATAAAAAAGACAAATATTTTGAAGTGTGTTTTTGTTAAAAGTACTCTAACAATTTGTTATTTTGATATTACAGAAAGATACTTAAATTTTATTTATATAGATTGAGGCTTCTTTTGCATACTTAGAAACAACTGTTTTAAAATAATCCTACTATTTCTAAATATCTATTTCACCATTATAACCCATAAACGTCCCACTGCTGGGCACGAGTCTCCTCCAAACATTGTGGCGGAAATTTAGCCTGCTATACTTAATTTGTATAGGATATTGTTTCGAATTTTCGTTTTCTCGTAGTGTTCTTGTCTGCTTATGGTTCCTTTGTTAGACAGACACGCACGGGTTGAAACGGGGTGGTGACATTACGCATACTTAATCCGTCACTACACGGTAAATATATAACTATTTACTTCGATACTAAAGCCAGCTTACAAAGGCATCCATGCCAAAAATTTGCCAAAAAAACAAAACTGTAAAAATAAACATTGATATAAAAAAATAGAAAGCTATTTGAGAAATATAATGAATTAACCATAGTTGGATGTTCTTGCTACAGAGATTAGTGGATGTCAATCACTGTCCTTGCTCATTAAGGAGCTTGTTCCAAGAAAAAGATTAAGATTGCGATGAGGAAAACTATTCCTTTTAGTTGAACGCTCCGTAATTGGCTGATTAATTCTGCAATGAAATTGGAATTTTCTTTCTTCAGTTTTGATAAAGAAAGAAAAGAAATTCTTTCCATCTTTATCAAAACAGAAGAAAGAAAATTCCAATGTTTCGATTCCGATGTTTCGATTGGTAATATAAATATTTTAGGCATAGGACATTTATTATATACCAACCAAAAAGCAATAACCCATGCATGCATATGAAGACATTCCGTTTCAAGGTCGCTTAACATCAATTATGCCAAATCTTCTTCTTATCTTATCGTGTGGGTTTCAGGCAGACCCTGGTGTTGGAATTTATTAAGTCACCCATAAGGCTTCCAAGTTGACTTAACGACTACCACATTGAGTGATGACCAGGGCCAGGAGTTATTACTCCTTTCCATGCTTTACGTGCCTTCCGAAGCACGGAGACGCTTGAGAATGAAAATGCCACAAAGTAAATGGACCCTCAATATGCTGCTCCTCAAAGAGTACCTATAGCGAATATCTCAGTACCATATCATATGAGCAAGTCATAACTATTTCACAGTAGGCCTACAGTACTGCAATGCCTCAAATACGGGTAATATAATATCAGAAAACCGCAAAAAACCTAGACGATCCACACATGATCGTATGCTCAAACATCGTTTTATTTCCGTAATACCAATAGAATATGCTAATTTCATTCATAGCCCTATTTGTACAATTCCCAACAAAAGTAATTTTGCGTTAATTCACCGCGTTCAAACATAAAAGTGCGCTCGTGTGTTTGTTCAGAAAATATTAATTCTACAGCGAATGTGTGGAGGTCTAAATATGCGAAAGTAAATTCGCGTTGCTCGTTGCACCGGGAATTTCCTTTGTAAATTCGCTGACTTAGTGTAATGGGGTGTTTACACTGTTGCTTAGTAATATTTTGGTACTTATAACTTTACTTTGGAGATGTAGTGTCATTGTTAAAGTTTGTTGGTAGTGTTTAAGATATTTGACTGGCCTGTTGGTCTAGTGGTTAGTGACCCTGACTGCTAAGCCGGAGGTTCGATCCCCACCCAGGACTAATCTTTGTGTGATGAGCATAAAGGTTTGTTCCGTGTCTGGGTGTAATTTATCTAGGTATAATATGTATGTATTTACAAAAAAAAATGTATTTAAGTAGTATATCAGTTGTTTAGTACCCATAACACACGCAAATATAATTGCTTACTGTGGGACTAGATGGCGCTGTGTGAATGTGGTAGAATATTATATTATTATTATTATTATTTTAACCCTTGAGCCTTGATCAGGTTTGGTGGTTTTCTTTATTTACTGCAACTTATGTAATAAAATAAAGTAAAGAATTCTGAATATAGAGTTATTTATTTGTGCTGAATGTAAGATAAAGTCCACGGCAATTTTTTTTTTGTATCGTCATGCTTAAGGCCTGTATACCACCAAAGCAACAGAGAGTAGATAATAACGATAACACATACTTTTAAGTTTGTACACTCGAAAAAAGTAACGATAAAGTGTAATTTATCGTATGAACGTATCGTTTCAGACAGTCATAATTTTTTAAGTATTCGTTCCGACGTCATTGTATTTTTTAAATATTACAAAGAATCTAGCTAAACAGCATATAAGCTAAGTAAGGCCATTTTTGTTTCCACTAAAATTAATTTTAAGTGTTACCTAGTTTTTAAGTTATATTATACACCTATTTATTTTTTATGTAGTATAGTCTATTTTTTTATACCACGACAGTGGCAAACAGACGTACGGTCCGCCTGATGGTAAGCGGTTACCGTAGCATATGGACGCCTGCAACACCAAGAGTATCACGAGCTCGTTGCCGACCCTTAAGAAACTTATTCAAAGTCTATTTGTTTAAATTTTGTGGAGGAAAAAATAAAAGTATTTTCTTTCTTTCTTTCATTCTTTGTCAGCTGATGTCTGTAAATAGGTAAGTGTATAAGCTTCTTAAGAGTTCCTATTTTCCGTAAGCACGTCGAATATTCGTTTGATTCTACCCGTAGGTACCTGAATATCTATGTAGAGTAATACTTTGTGATTTTCAACAAATTACCATTTTAATATGAACGTGTCAGACATAAAATAAATATGGAAAGCATTTCTAAATCACATTGCAAATTTTATTATATCAAATGAAATGTTGACAGGTTTCATATTATTATTTTAATACATGTTTTTTTCCATGAATTTTTAGTTGTTTGGTTGGACTTTTATTAGGAATTATGTTACATTAAATAGATAATTAATTTCTAAGCTATTATAATAATATTAAATAGAGCGCTGTGCAGGGAAAATAATACAAGATTTAATAATATTATAATTTTCGGGATATTTTTTTTTTTATACCACGACGGTGGCAAACAGACGTACGGTCCGCCTGATGGTAAGCGGTTATATTTACCATGACGTCCTTTATTTATTTGGAGTTTCCAATATTTCGGCGCTGATAATATTATTAAGTTAAATGACCATGACGAGTTTAAAAACTACATAATAGAAGATGTATATAATTTAAAAAATTACGCAATCAATCGCTCTTTGAGTCGTAAATTAGGTGAGGCCTATGTCCAACAGTGAACGTCGTTGGCCTGATATGATGATGATGATGAGGCAACCGCCAACTCACTTTTCCTTTCCACCCAAATACTTTATATTTTCACCCATTCACATTAAACGTCGACGATAAAATATTTTTCATCCAAAGTGGTTCTATCTAAACTAAACTTTTCAAGTATTATAAACCATTACTACCTCAAACAGACTAGTAGAGTTCTATCGACATTTCGATAGTCAATTCACATTGGAAGAGCCATGTAAACACATTACACTCTGTCGTCTATGTTGGCACAAATATTGGATCCAATATGGAAATTGGGCTTAAAAGTACTTTCCCAACTGCTGTAAAAGTTGGACGTTTTACAGACAGTTTTTATTGAGAATTTCCTGGTGTGACACTGTTTTAGCGACTCCGTAAAGGATAGTTAGACTAAGTTATAGTGACTTAAAGAACTTAGTTATCTTTGAAACTTTCAGGTCGACACATAAAATTGAATTAGGATTTATTAGATGATATTTAGAAAATATATCTTTCAGTAAATGCTGAAAGATAAATTTCCTTCTTTAACCGTCATGATTCGTTAATCTATTTGGGTTATTAGTAAATATTATTTATTAAGATATATTATCACCATTAAAAATACTTAGATAAATTTAATAGTTTTTTCATTTATTTGTTTTCATTTGCCATTTCAGAGCCAATATATTGAAGCAACGTGTAGTACATCTACGAATCTTACTCAAGTTTTCTTTGACGACATTTATTATTTGTAATTCTGAATAGCGAATAATTATATACAATTAATTAGAATCTGCAATGGATAGAACATATTAAAAGAGCCTAAAGACATTTTCTTTGATGTCGTAATAAGTAACGTAATTTTATTCCACCATCCAATTTTAAATAAAAGCTCGTGCAAAAACCAATAAAAAAAGTGAAAAATAAACTAAACTTTTTTCTCAATGCGATTAGATTGTAAATTACAGACCATTTCTTCGAAAAAAAACTGAATTCAAAAAACAATCTAACCCTTTATCCAAAAATAACTTTTTCTCAATTCTTAAGCTATAGCTGTGGGCAAAATAAATTCACCACTTACCTAGAGTTAAACAGCTGCCTTTGAGAAAAACTACGGAAAAAGCAGTGGCTATGCATAAATTTGCCTTCATCAAACCCTTGAAATTTAATCCGAACGGTGACCTGGCCTTTTAATTCGACAACTTGAGAATGGTTGCGTATTTTTGGTCGCAAATACGGTCCCTTACAACCCTTCGTAAAAAGGTGTTGGGTCTTTTTGATCGCGGACGTCTTTATGCAAACTTTGTGACAAAATTGTCCCTTTTTACAAAAAATAATGTGATTATATCAGACAGAGATGTTGTGTGAAATTGCTTTAAATGATTGCTGACCGGAAAGTTTGTACGACCCGGTTTCTAAATTTTTACAAGATAGAAAAAGATTTATACTCTTCTGTTTTGCAGGCATATTGAACCATTGTTTTTATATAATTCACCAGCTATGTTTGCTGCCATTTATAAAAACTCTGTACTGATACCAAGAATTAAATGATAGAAAAACCTAAGGGCTTAAACACGAAACTCGATGCGAATTCGCAACGCAAAAAACTGCAATGCAAATTGCTGCGATGATTTTGTGCGGCAAGGCTTCTGCCTTTTACGGTTCGGGTAACTATTCATTTCGACGATCGTCAACACGTAACATTACAGGAATATACCGAATCCATTTGCAAGTTCTTGCGATGCGTTATGCCTGCTCGTAAATTTTAACGATGTGACGTCGCATCGCAGTTTGGAGTTCAAGTGAATGGGGAATAGAACCTTGGACTTCTTGCGCAGCAGTCATATCTCCCACGAACCCATCAAGAAAAAGAATGAATGAATTTAGACATAAGCGTGTTAAAATTCCTTTTATTTTTTTTGTCACGATTTTCGATTTACTTTTTCCATACCGCTTAAATTGTTCACTGGTATTACGCATGGAACATTAAACAACACGACCAAGTTTTGACGACGACGACTCGGTATCAATATGATGGATGGTTTTAGACAAGATCAATTGCGATTATGTTATTAAGAATGTTAGTACGCGGGTATTACAATATTAACGTAATGTGAATCTGTCGGTGTAATGGATGTTTTTGAAATGTTTTTATTATCAAATAGGTTCACAAAATACCTATTTTTTACTCTCTGATTGAAGTCATGCATTATTGCTTAAAATATATGTTTATTATAATATATTTTATTACTTATTACACACATTCATGATCATTTCAACCCGCAAACGTCCCACTGTTGGGCACGGGTCTCCTCCAAATAATGTGGAGGGAATTTAGCTTACCATGCTGGCTAGAAGGGTTGGTATATGGTTTGCTCTTCTCAGCATAAGAGTAAAGAAAATTACACACATTAAAGAATATTATTGATTAATCAAAAAATCTTAAATTCCCCTAGTCTATATTGAAACGAAAGTACATATAAAACTATTTTTGGTCACCAATTAAACTTCCTAATAATATCCAGTTGAAGTCATAATCACTTCGGTTTATGTGTGCGTGGGCGCAACAGAGGTAAACACGTGCAAATTTGATGGTATGTGCAGTGTGCAATGTCAATGATGCAGCGGTTTTGTATGGTTGATGAATGTGAATAAAACTGGAGTTTTAGAATTAAAAGTTATAATAAAACCAAAAGTAGATAAAATTTATTAAAATAAAAATATAATTCTTTGTAACGGAATGTGTGTGTGTTGTGTGATGAGCGCGTATGTGCGTGCCTGTGTGTGTATGTGCGTGTGTATGTGCGTGTTTGTGTGTGTGGGTGTATGTGTGGGTGAGTGTGTGTAGTGTGTGTTAAAATAATTAAAAAAAAAATTCTAATTTTTGTTCAGATAATAAAATCAACTAATTTAAATAAGGGGATAATTGGGAAAATTAAAGCGATTTCTACATCAAAAATTAAAAAAATAATTGTAATTAAAAAGAAATGAAGTGAAAATGGAATTCGGTGATGATTTTTCTCGATCTGAGAATGATTTTTTGATAGGACAATAGATAAAAATATTATTACATTAGAGGTGTGATGATGATGAAACAATTAGTTTTGATATGGATTTGTTACTTAGCCTATTTTGAATTTTATGATTTATACAAATATAATTCTGATGGAAGCTAACACATAACATAATAACATGTTACGTGGCGTAGGAATATAGCAAATTGACCACTTTATTTACTATGATTTATTAACGGTAATTTATTTGCTAAATCTGAATTGATTACGAAAAAATATACAAAGTAAGATATTTCGGACATAACAATTTATACGCGTTCAAATAGAACACGTACGACTTTCTTGCTATTTTATGGAGATGACGGTTGTCGGCATCCAAGATGACTTTACAAACATCGCCCTTAACCCGCTGAGCTACAAATAGCGCTGGAAAACATCACTTGCCAAACAGCGTGTTTGACATTTTTGCCAGTTAACGCCCGAACTATAGAGCAGTGACAAATATTGTGACAACAGAAATTGATGTTTATCGTATATATATCGGAACGTCTTCTTATTGTGGGTTTATAATAGTAGTTTATGCAACTGTCATATAAGAAGGGGTATTAAAACACGAGAGTCTGTTTATAGCAGTTTCATACACTACTTTATCTTCACTCATAGGAAAAATTTAAATTAAACAAAGTAGGTAGGTTACAAGGAAGTAATTTATTTGTACGCATGCGTGCGCCATTTTTTTCACTGTTCGAATTGTGCATACGTGCGCCATTTTTTTCAAATTCAGTCTAAAACCATAGTTTAATGAATTATTTAAAAAAATTATAGTACTATAATGAGTCTGATGATACAGTTGGCGGTACTATAATGAGTTTTATTTTTAATTTTATGTTTATGCGTTTTAAAAGTGCGTCTGTATAGAACCTGTTTTTGAATTCGTAATTCGAATTTTACGACTTAAGTGTAGATAAAAGATTATTATAGAATGATATCCGTGTAGTGACGGAGTAGGAATACATAATGTCACTACCCCATTTCAACTCGTGGGTGTCGTAAGGGAGCAACCTTATGCAGACGCAGTGCTCTGGGCACTGCAAGAAAAGGAAAATTCAATACCATTACAGCCTAACCCGAGGATCGTATCCAGTACCTCTTTCGCTACAGACGTATACGCTCTATTAAATTATACCTGTCCATCTAGTTATATTCACGTTGAAAATTACATTAAAAACAAATTTTCTATAAGTTCTACATAGGTATGCAAAAATTTAAAAAAAAATCTGCGTTTTCCAACTCAGACCGTAATTTTCCACTGTTTGAACAGAGAAATATGAATTATTTTGATTTTTTACCAAAAAATATTATAGTTTGTTGTTAACCTGTTCCATTTAGCGTATTTTATTTCTTCCTAATTAAAGTATAAATAATAAAAACGTAAAAATACGTAAGTAAGCTAATGAGGGCCATTATTATACAAAAATTTTACACCTATCGTAATCGCGTCACTAAGTACTAAATTAGATCCATTTATCCAATTATAAAACGATTCAAACTGTTTCTAAAGCGTTTTTATTATTTATAACATAAAACAAGAAGTTTCTAGAATTATTTCATGAACATTTTGTGAAAAACGAAATAATAAAAGAAAACCATATATTATCAAATACACAAACGATGATTAGAACTCACTTACATTCTAATAAAATAGAACATAATAATATTATAATTAAAAAACTACATAATTAATTTGCTGGCTGGATACACAATATTAAATTGAAATAGTTTTTATTACGTGTTGACAAAAAAATTGCACCAATAACCTATTTTCAATGGCACAATATAATATCATAGTTCGAATTCTGTATTCTAAATTCGAAACTAGACGTACTGACACCAACGTAAAAAAACTACAATGACGTCCCGATATGTAGTCCCGCTCTCCACGCAAATGAGTGGTCTATCTTTTTTTAGAATTTAGCGAACGAAACACGGGTTGAATAGAAGCAGTATCTTTGCGTTAGGCGCGCGCACTAGAGTAAGTTACCAATTAAAAAGTTCTTTTATAAATCTATCGATTCAATCTCCCGCCAAAAGTTACCTGTCAAAATATTTTTTTAATTTTATTTTTTATGCTTTAGTATGGTTTGTGCGACTTTGAATAAAATTTTAAAATAAATTTCTAGTGCGTTATGGTTATAATTATGTGTTAGTGACATAGTGACGATTAGTGACAATAATTAAATGTGACAAGTTGTCTTTTTTTGTTGTGTGTGAAATTGGAGAGTGCCCAGGCGCGACATATCTATTTTAAGATTGTTCTTTCTAACATTTTATTTATAAATATTTAACTAACACTCGGTTACATGCATATTACTACATTTAACACTCTTATCAATTTTATGAAATTTGGTTTATACGTAATTTATTTACTATAACATTTGTTGACGAAATTAATTTATTCATATATTTTAAAAGTCCTTACCTATTCGAATTCTTACATTTGGTTACATTGCTCGCACTATACTATCTTCCAAACTTTTACTCTTATCTACCAAATTAGATACTTACATAATTATGAAAATACTTTTAATTTAATCAATTTATTTAAAAAAAATATATTTCAAATTAATCTATTTTAATATATTTAACTTGATAATTTTACTCCTAAAATGTACAACTTTTGTTTTAAGGTATTGTGGATTAAAATTCTCAATTTGTCCTTTTTTCACATAAGACCTAAATCGCCTGAAATATGAGTGTAATGCACATCTGCCTACCCTTTCGGGAAATATTGTGATGCTATGTTATTGTTGTTTATTTAAGCGTCTCAAAAAACCCTTAAAGTTAGTTTGTTTTGTAGTGTTTGTTATTTAGTGAAGTGTTTCTTTTTATATCTCGACTGGCCTGTTGGTCTAGTGGTTAGTGACCCTGACTGCTAAGCCGGAGATCGTGGGTTCGATCCCCACCCAGGACAAATCTTTGTGATGAGCATGAAGGTTTGTTCTGTGTCTGGGTGTAATTTATCTATTATATGTATGTATTTACAAAAAAAAATGTAAATAAGTAGTATATCAGTTGTTTAGTACCCATAACACAAGCAAATTAATTGCTTACTTTGGGGACTAGATGGCGCTGTGTGAATGTGGTAGAATATTATTATTATTATATTATAAAAAAAATAGTTTAAATAACAAAATAATTCTAACTCAGCAAAATCATGAAAATACTTTCGAGTTAACGAAGTACATTTTCATTAACACACTTTCTGTAGGTACGTAAGATGTTTGCGTCATAGAAACTATCCGCGTTACTAGGTCAAGGGATTCAGACTAAGATCACTAAGAGTTGGTGATTCAATGTCAGAGAATTTTAACGAAATTATTCATTCTTGAGGAATTGAAGTCGGTTTTAATAACAAGAGATGAAAAGCGAATTTACGAAAATATAATCTACAGCCATATACGACGAGACTGTAGGTCCAGACTTAAACAAAACGGAGAGGAAAGTGTTTTAGACCACCTATTCTGTTAATTTTATAACATAAAACTATCACGCCTTTTTTCCGAACAGGTAAGCAAAAGGTCATCACACCCAAATTGCGCCAGCTGTTTAGTCCCATATAATAGGGAAAAAACATGTTACCCTTATCCAGTGCATTTCCAGACTCCGGGACAATTCCCGATGCAGAAAAAGCGCTGGATTAAGGCTGAAATTGTGTTAATATTGACAATATTGAGACAAACAAACCCAATATAATTTTTTGTCCGACCCGGGACATCCTTCGCAACAAGTCATACATTATTTCCAATGTAGTTGTTAATCCATATGTGAAGAATTCAGGTAGATTAGCCGAGAATTTAATCCGCAGACATATTCTCATGTCACCAAAGGGTTTACAAACTAGATAAATGAGTCCAAGTTCGATTCCGACCAGGTGACCTATAAACAATAGATTTCTAAAGCTTGATGTTTAAAGTGTTAAACTAGCGAAACAAAGAGTATATCAAAAACTTTATATTAATTCTACGCTATATTTTTTATATCACAATAGTGACAAACACACTTACGATTCGCCTGATGCCTGATGGTAAGCGATTACCGTGGTCTATGGATACCTACAACACGAATAGCATCAAATGCGCATTGATGACCCTTTAAAAACCCCTCTCTCCCCATTAAGCTCTGGACTACACTACTGAGCAGCAGCTTGTGTGCCACAATAATGATAATAATAATATGGTTACAGTTTTCAGCTCAATTTGAGCGGGGATTAACCATTGTGCCCTATCTCCCCTAATGTATATAATTATGTCCTATTACCAAAACCTATAGTATGGAATAAACCTATCATCAATCAATCTAATTTCTGTTCGCAGATTAGCGTATCTAAGTCAATTAGACGTTCATAACCTAGTTAAAGCATTAAGTAGTCTAGACGTCTAGAAACTACTAGTGGACCTTCGTTGATTAATAGGAAAATTATATCATTCCTTGTAATCTAAGTAATTGATTAATGACTTGTGTTATTATAAACACAATACTTGCCAGTAATAATTGCAAACGACACATAGACGAGAACTAACATATACTGTGTGGTGTAATTTGTAACGTTTGAATCCATTATAGCTTTTGACTTAGGAACATAATTATTTAGTTATTTATCTTTATTTTAGTGTGTCACAAACACTGTTTATAACGTCTGTTAAAGATGAGATGAAGATATTTGTTTTATAAAATAAATTATACCTGGATAAAAGCCACCTGGAGGGAAATTATTCTAAATACTGGAGATAGATAATTTTACTCGAACAAAATATTCCTTTATTTTTAAAAAGAAACCAAACTGCTTTCTACGATTTTCAGAAATTCGTTTGCCACATGCGAGAATTGAACCAGCTAAAATATAGTGATAATCATATGGATCGAATCCCTATTACAAACGTGGTTAATTAATTATGAATAAAACTATAAAATCTAGTAGAAGAGAAAATAACAGACATATTTACTTATGATTTTTCTTAGACTAGAAAAATTTACAGAGAAAAAATTACGAATAGTAAAATAAAAAAGTTTATTATATATTATCCACTAGTATCTTTCTTTTATTTGCTAAAAGTTTCAACTTAAAATAAATGTCATTCATGTTAGACAAAGCTTAGTTCAACACAGCTTTGAGTGAGTTTCAGTTTTAGAGGAAACTGACTGAAACTTTGAGTGTATCAACTGAGCGTCATGGCACCCAATTTGAAATTCAATTAATAAAAGTGGGTCAGATTGATGGATTAGCTCTTTTGTCTGTGGTTAAACGGAGATTAATATATAATTGTTATTCAAAATATTACTGCAAACTACATTTAGTAATGTTACAGAAGCGATTTAAAAAAAATTGATACCAATAACATAGGTATTTACTACAAATTATGTTACTATTTCTGTAATATATCTTCTTCTAAATTTGGTGTTATGTAAATCGGTAGACTTAGCAAACAATCTAAAAGTTTTGTTTAATATATCGGACTTACAATTAAATACGCGTACCTACCTACTGAAAAATACTACATATTTCAATGTTTTGGAACCACACAAAATTCGTAACATCTGTTAAAAAAAGTATTACCCAAATCTAAGTCTTCTATCTATACTTTAAAATAAAAAGCTATTTTCTTGCAAAACGAAAACGTACAATGTTCTCTTATATAGCAAGTATCACATTATATAAGTATGATCCCTAAACATTTGAGAAATTTATTGCTCGAGTTGTTTTCATATAAACTTAAGTGAAGATTTATTACAGTCATTCTATTAGAAAACAAACTAATAAAATAATTCATCAATTACTTGTTTAACATAAACTACTATAAACATCTTATTAAATTCTTATTAAGAGTAAATACCCTTTAGATACGTACGGAGTAATAAATTATAAAGTATTTGAACTCATATACGATGCGATAAATCACCTGTCCGTCTAAAGGTGTTAATAGACTTGAACGTAACATCGAACATTACAGAGAGCTACGAGCCCTCTAGCGAACGCTTTAGAGTTAGAATAATGTTACAATGTTCGTGGTATTTACTATGTTATTTATTTTAATTTTTATGTTACCAATATTTTGGTGCTGTTGCAAGCACCATGATCATTAAAGAACTATAGTATTTGCGGGAGTTTTTGAAATTTCTCCAATTTTGTTTAGTTGAACGCTAGTATCTCAGGAAGTACTGGTCCGATTTTAAAGTTTTTTTTAGTGTCGGATAGTCAATTTATCAAGGAAGGCTATAAGTTATATAATATCACGTTACGACGAATAGGAGCTGAGCAGTGGCCAAATAAAATACAATTATTATTAGTATCAATCAAATCGACTTCTAGTATAAAAGTTAACCGCATTTCATTTTATTTTGCCATATAAAGTTGCAAGATATATTTTTTTTTATAAACCAAAGCAAAGGAAATTGCATAATATAAAATTTATTTTATATTTGTTAGGTACATACTATTACGTGTCTAAAGTCCAAAGTCTTAGTAGCTCCTCCCTTATTAAGCGATTTCCCTTAATCTACGCACTACATACAGTATTAGAAGGTAGTTAAAATTACAACAACACACACCTACCTTATGTACACAAATTAAATTATACATTCAAGCAACTTTGAATCAAAAGGGAAGATTAATTATACACGTACGCTTTCGTGTTAATATTTAAGATTTTCTTCATTGGAAATTAATATTGTGAGGTAATTTCCGAAGCAACTTTAGATAATTAAGGGGAGAATAGGCAAATTAGTACTTGTTACCAATAAAACCAATAATAATTATAAATTACTAACTTAATTCATGGTTAACTATAATTGGCCAAATATGTATGTAACATTGTGTAAATATACTTACTATTAAATGTGGCTGTGGTTAACCTGAAAAATAACAAATAAAATATGTGAAAAAAGGCTGGAAGGCTAATAATGATGATGAATATGTGAATTTAATTCGTAAATGAAAATATTGTTAATTTATTAGCTTTTCAATGTTTAGTGTTCAACTGGGTAATGATGTTAAATTTTAATAAATAATTTCTCGTACTAACGTTTAAATTAATTTATTTTTTTCTGCTTATTAATATAGTAAACGTATATTATTGGTATAGATCTAAAAAAAGTATAAAAAGGAAATTATTTTTGGCAAAGTAACAACAATTATTGACTGCAATTTATAGAATTTAAATCATTAGACATTTATTCTTACAATATAGATTATAGATCTTTGTTAATTTATTATCAGTTGGTATGCATGTTTACTAATTGTCCTTTACTCGTGGTATTACAGCTAAGTAAGGAACATAACCAACGCTAGAATAGCATAACTGCGCTACAATTACTAAACATTAAAATATTTTTACATTTCTGCATAATTATATTAACTTGTAAAAATGATCTTAGATCCTCTCTCTCTCTCCCTCGCAGTACTACTTTAAATCCCAGGAGCTCCAAAGAGTTTTATATTAACATAAAGAAACAATTTAAAAAAATAATAATAGCTAAAGATTGCGTGGGGCTTCGATCGCATCGTTCTTTATTTGGCCATTGCTCAGCTCCTATTAGCCATAGCGTGATGTTAAACAGTATATAATCTTCTTTAATAAATGAGCTATCCAACGTTATAAGAATTTTTCTATAGGACTAGTAATTGCTGAAATCCTAGCGTAACCAAGTAAATAAACAACTATTCAGCTTTATAATATTAAGTAAAGATTTTAGTTTTAGAACGCTAGGGAGCAAAATCGTGGAGCGAGCAGGAATCAGAATCGACTAAGTTGATTGTCGAAATTCAAAAAGGGCCTCCATAAATTTAATAGCTTATCAAAGACAACATCATTTCACCCACTGCTGGGCACAGGTACCTCCTCCAAAGCATGTGGAGGGAATTTAGCCTACTATAAAACGCTGGCCAGACGGGTTGGTATAGGGTTTGTTTCGAATTTTCCTTTTCTCGCAGTGCTCGTATCTGCATAAGGTTACTTTCTTAGTCGCCTTGTACGACACCCACGGGCTGAGATGGGGTAGTGACATTATGTATTCTTAATCCGTCACTACACGGATGAAAGACAACATAAAACATTCAAAATATTAATAGAATTATAAAATACGTAGGTACTATAATCATACTACAAATTATATTAGGTATACCAATTACCTTATATGCATGTTGAAAAGGTGACCCCCATCATAGTTGTATAAAAAGTGTTCTAGACTAAGGTTGAAAACAAAGAATTTCTCGTACCTACCCACGCACAATATGGAGAACAAATTGCCGTCCTCACAGTTTATCCTAAATAAATACTGCAAGACAAACATCAAAAAGTTTCTTTGACATCGTCATTAATGTTTTCAACAAGTTTTTATGGATGAATGTTTTTTTTTTACAGGTGCGCCGCCAAAGTGTTGCAAAAATAGCTGTGGACGTGAGAATAGACAACATGTCGCTACTTTTTCGGTCCGGAGGTAAGATTTATTGCATTTTTTGTTCTTTTTCCCTTTATCTTTGAGTTTTCCTCACATTAGAAGTTTTTGGTGCCAAATTTAGATTTTATGTAGCGGAATATTCGCATGATCACTTCTTGAATACATGTTGAATTATTGAAACTCTCTAGCTTGAATTTCGTTAAAATATTCTTGATTTATTTATGTTTTTTTTTCCATGGTTTTGTAATTTTACACTATAGTGTTTCTTAATTTCAATAATGTCGTTATCCATTATACATTATTTCAACCCATAAACGTCCTATTGCTAGGTACAGGTCTACTCCAAAGAATTTGGAGGGAATTTAGCCTACTATGGTATACAACGCTGGCCAGACGGGTTATTATAGGGTTTGTTTTGAATTTTCCTTTCTCGCAGTGCTCTTGTCTGCATATGGTTCAATTCAATTTCAATCATAAGGTTAGTCTTAATCCACATGGATTATCCATTATAAATTATCTATTAATTAGCAGCAACTTTTCGAAATATATGGAAGCTACGTAAATGATAAAAATATTTACGATTTACGATTTTCGAATTTCTCTTACCGTAGTGGTATATTATAATGATTAATAAACAGTATTTCTTATTAATCATGTTAAGTTATATGTTTCATGTCATTGAACAAACGTTTAGTTCTGCAATTAAAATTTATGTAACAAAAAGTAATCAAGTCTCTGTAACATTTCAAAACGAATTGGTCACAAAACTGGCGAATGTTTTAAAACTGTTTGGCGTTACATTGTACTGGTATAGTGTGCCTCGTGTGGTATAATTCAAAAACAAATTCGACAGTTGCCGATTTCGTGTGGTTTGATTAGTTTTCTGTTATTGCGAAAAATTGAAACGCAGGCCGCGTTTTTTTTATTTTGTTTTTCAACCTTTTTTATCGGCCTTTTTATTTGATAAGTCCTTAATTATGTCTATTTGTGTCATCATTTGTGGTATAGGCATATTTGCATTACATTACATGAAATCCCACTGCTGGGCTCGGGTCTCCTCTCCTCTAACTAGAGAGTTGATAGGGTTTAGGCCATAATCCACTCACGCTGGCCTAGTGCGGCTTGGTGGATTAGACATATTCATAGAATTTCTTCTATGGTATGTGGGTATAGTCAGCAGTGGACTACAATAGGCTGAAATGATGATGATGATGATGTGTGTTTCCTTACGATGTTTTCCTTCATCGTTAGTAGATGGTAAGTCACTTGACTAGTACATATAAATTCTACAAAGTGGAATCCACATTGGCACTGCCGGTCGGGATCGAACTCGGACCGCGTGATTTACCCATCGCACCGGTTTCTTATTCATTCAGCCACCATCGCTTGATGTTCTTTCAATATGTTATATTATTTTATAACAAACTCATTTCCTAGTAGTAGAATGTTATTCACTCTATGTTTTTCATCATTTAATACATCAAACGCATCACAGAAATCGTTAGCGAGTGAACTCTGTACTTCAGGTGTGCTAATGACTCAGAAAGTATCTAGAGCTGGCACAACCCACTTCCGAGTCTCACCTGCGCACTATGTGTCGGTGTCATCAGCTCTATATCAATACATGCTATTTTTAGTTCTTGTATTTATAGATTTCGTACGTTGAAGATGTTAATAATTTTATAGTAGTTACAATGTGATATTAAAATGATTTATTCAGTACTTTCTGTAAATTGGAAACATATAATGTTGCTGCTCAAATTTTGAGGTAGTAAAATAATTTTAAATCAGCAAAGATATAGCCAAGTAAACAAGGATAATTGATGGAAAGACATTTGTTAGAAGCAGACACAAGTTTTTATTTTATCGTACACAAGAATTGTGTTAGTATTCAGTTATGACGTTATAACACCGTACATACAAACGACTACAAATTTTGAAATAAAATAAATATTCCAAACATTAAATACTTTTGGCCACTTGAATAGTGAGCTACTCGTAGCACACCCATCTGAAATCATATTTAAATCAAATCAAATCATTATTATTTTATAACATCGAAAACATGTATATTAACAAATTTCAGTCATGTATTATCATACGTTTCAAAACATGATCCTACCACGTAAAAACGTCTCACAAAAAAGTCAAATTAATACTTATTACAATCTCTTCCTTGTTTTTGAACGACATAATAATGTTAGTTGAATTACCACAGTATTACCAGAATTACTCTTTAGTTACTAGATTATTTGTTTCTGGGAGTTTGCCAAGCGATTATATCCATTGACATAGCGCCAGCCTTCCCGTTTGTGACACTTCGTAAAAATTAAACTGTATAATGGAATGTTGGCATACTTTTAGTCATAAATATTGTTGGTTATTGTGGGTTTGTCTGTGATTTTCCAATGAATGGATTGCACAACGTGTATCGGAAACAATCAGAAAAAATAAAAATGTCTGTACATTTATATAATAGCATAATTCAAATAAAAGTTAAGCATTTAAAGAAAAAATCTGCGATAATCTGTTGCGTCTTGTTGCAATATCATTTATAATTCAAATAAAGAAAAGCTTGTTCAATCAAATTTAATGAATAATTACCAAAAGTGATTGCCAACAATATTTGGCATCGGATATCTAGTTGCAGTCAACGATGTCAGTTAAAGTGACTGTACAAGACATCTGTTAATTAATTATAAGCACCGACAAATTAATAACACCTGCAACTGAGACGTTAATTTACTATTTTTGATCACTTATTTATTTAAGACAAATTCAATTTAGGTTTTTTAGTAAAAATATTTTCCATAAATAGATTTGCAAATAAGTCATTGCAAAGTAAACAAACCAATAAATGCAGATACAACCACAAGAATTTACACTAGGTATTGACAACACAACAACTCTAAGACGTAGTGACTTAACTTTGTATGCATCTTTTTTTTTAATTCCAAGACGGTGGCAATCAGATGTACAGCCTGCCCGATGGTAAGCGGTTACTGCATAATATGCCTATGGACGTCTGCAACACCAGGGTAATGAGGAATGTGTTGCCAACCCAGATATTCAGGTTTATTTATCAAATTTACTCACAGTAGCTGGCTGATATTCTTGTTTAAATACAATGTTCTAATCGATATTATACAGGTTCTATTTAATTACCACAAAATTGTGAAAATCGCAATATTCCTGGCTTACTTTATTATGGCTACAAATACGTGTTGTGAGCTGTTTTTTTTCACTCATATAGTGTGTTGGGTCTAACATTATAATGCCTATCTATCAAGAAGAAGAAAAAACAATTACATAAAAGTTTTGCCACCCATATTTTTTTCTTTAAGCATTTCATATTCATAAAACTGCTTCAATAAAACCCGCAATTACTTTTTCCAAAGTTTCTTAAACACCCCTCAGTACCTAACATTTAATAAAAACTTTGTTACCGTGTTAGCCAAGTTTTCTAGAAAAAACATTATATCGCTCCCCAGCCTAAAAGGCCTCAACCGGGACTCGAATTAAGTGAAACGTATCTAGCATCGAGTTACCATCTGCCGCCTTTGAGCATTTAACTTACAACTAAGTTCGTGCGAGGTAATTGTATTATTGTCTGTATGTAGAGTGACAGTTATATTTCTGGTAAACTGAGACAGTCTCGCTTTTTATTTATGATTTATTTTTTTAATAATAGCTAATTTTAATGTTAGGGCTGTATTTAGATCACAATATCTAATCTCTAAAAAATCTAAGGGAGTATAACCATGCAAATAAGATCACTGCAAGAAAAGGAAAATTCGAAACAAACCCTGTACCAACCCGTCTGGCCAGCGTGGTATAGTAGGCTAAATTCCCTTCACATCCCTCTTTGGAGGAGACCCCTGCCCAGCAGTGGAACATTTATGGGTTGAAATGATGATGATGATCAACGGAAACTAAAGAACTGCGTAAGAGATTAAAAAGTGCATAAGCATGTACACTGAAATACAAATACGCTCTCTATTTCTTAATCATTATAGGTTAAAAGACAGAACATAAAACACGACCGAAGAGAGATCAAGTAGGAAAACGTCATTGGATTTTTCTGTAACAAATTTTTCAGTATCAGAGGTTAGAAATGTGTCTAGTCAATGGCAATAAGCTCGCTATCTTTACACTTTACTTATTGCAAAACACTCACATTTCGTCAGCTGTGCTAAAATGAATGTGTTGCATTATGCGATAATGACTTACAATTTTCGATGTTACCATCAACATCGGCACCCTATTTTCAACAATCTCTTTTCTTATGAAAACTTTGGGTGACTTGCAAAACTGTTGCGTAAATTTTGTAATACCGAATCCTTAAAGGTTTTAGTTTAACACAGTCACCCTACCCTCAAGTACGTGAAAGCAATAGTTCCCTCCTTGGTTCGTATTTCACATCATATATGGTTCACTTCTCCTTAACAAGTTTCTTACACTATACAAACTTGAGTGGTTGTAACATACAAATTGTTTTGCTCAACTTGTGTTAATAATATTTTTGCTGGTCCGTTAAAATGGTAGTCTTGGGAGTGATTTGCTTTTTGCTTGTTTTTGTACGACATTGTTGAAGATGAAGACTGTCTAGTAAAGTAGTTCTAAGATAAATAAGTTCCCAGTAAAATGGGTGGGTACTGGATATAGACATATAGATAATGTGAAAAATCCAAACAAATGATCGATTTATTTTATCAACTATTTTCCATGTAGTGACGGATTAAGAATACATATTGTCACTACCCCATTTCAACCCGAGAGTGACGTAAGGGAGAAATCTTAAACAGACAAGAGCACTGAGAGAAAAGGAAAATTCGAAATAAAACCCTGGACCAAACCGTCTGGCCAGCAGCGTGGTATAGTTGGCTAAATTCCCTCCAAAATCTTTGGAGGTTCCGGTTTCCGTTCTCAGCAGTTGGATGTTTCTGAGTTGTAGTGAATTTATTTTGTATTATATAACAAGTTCTTGTATACCACTCCGTTCACATTGGAATGTAATTTAATTCTCAAGTAATACTACGATGAGGGACGGTGGCAAACAGACGTACGGCGTTACCGTATGACCTGGTGGTAAGTGGATACCGTACCGTAGCCAGGGGCATCACGAGCGTGTTTCCAACTCTTCAAACCTAACTAAATGAATATTAAAAATATCTCGAATTCGTCTAGCCGTTTTTTAATTATGCGCTTATCAACATATTCGCTAGATGTTCTAGCCGAGCCTGTGACTCCGTAAGCGTAACAAGAGATCTGCGTCTTTTTAGCAAGGTTTAAAAAGAAGGTTTTTATTTATATATTGTATAGACAAGATATAAAACTTTAGCAGAATAAACGAATATGTTTAAAAAGTGCCAAGTTCATATAACGCGGTGACACAATTTTCAGAACAACGATATATAAAAATATATTATATAGATAAAGGATAAAAATAGTTTTAAAAATATCATGCTTCGCAACAATTTCATGCATCTATACATCTGGTTGCGTTCCGGGATATTGTTTATTTTTTAAAATATTTATTCAGCTGATAAAGTTCGTTTTTTGGCCGAATCCAATTAATTCTAAAGAAGATTAACATTAATACTTATAGTCTAGTTTTTTAACAACCACAGAACCTTACGAAATATTTATTATCAAGTTCCCACAAACTTTTCAACAACAGTCAAACAAGCTCCCGTAACATCACCTAGCAAGTCTAAAATTACAAAGTTACGAGAATATGAATACAGGCAACTGTTCGCAATTTGATTAGAAACAGCTTGCATTTCCATCTATCAGAACTTCTCACATTTATCTCACGTAACCTTATTCACACCGAAAACAATGGTGCTTCTACCTAACTCAAACTAAACCGAGTTGCAAATGCTCAGCAGAGATCTAACTGTCTAATGAAAGCAGCGTGTATTTCAGCAATCAAAATATCGCTCCTAAGTCTATCTCTTTGCTAGCTGAAACGTGCGAACTTTGGTACCCTGCGGCATCTGTGTATGAACAGAGTCGTATTATGTGTTTTTATAGTATTTAATTAAATATACCTAATAAAAAAATAAAGGAGAAATTTATAATTTTAATCTTTACATATGATGGAAATTCTTGTGATTTCACTTTATTAAGCCCGTATACAAAATGTAAGATTGCATGAATAATTTTACAAATATGCTTGGGTAATTCATCCTTTGAACCATTATAATGTGCTAATTTTTATAGTATTAATATCGATACTAACCTAACAAGTTAAGAAACCAAAAGAAAATATAAGGTATTTGAAACTGCTAATCTAAAAAATCTATTATTACAAAATTTTAACTTTACATTACGAAAATTAGTCTAGTTTTACTTATTTTTTAAGTTTATAAACTTAAAGTATAAAACATTAAGCTTATTCACCCATTTTTCTGTAAACTCCTTCATTGTTTCTTTTACTTTAAAAACAGAAACTAAGTTACTCTTTTGGCAACGTTTTCGCTGAACGTTGGTAACCGTAGCCAACATAATTTTGCCAAAAGCCAAGTCCAACCCTGGCGCTACTGTTTAAAGTAAAGTAAACGTTGTGTTTCATGCCAATTTTCAATGGGAATAATGAACTTCGCGATTCGCGGCACGGGCGCGGGGCGTCTACAATCAAATACTACGTTACCTGATTGTTGATGTGGTATTTGTGTACGGTTCGCTAATTTTAGTGTCTTGATGACCTGTAGTCATATTGTTTTAGATAATCTTACAGTATGTGTTAATGATAATGACTGCCTCAGTACTGAAACGAGTGTCTGTACCCTTGCGTATAAATAGTATTGGATTTTTCAGTCTTTCAGGTGCATGTTCCGATACCGATATATGTATAGAGGAAGCTCTATACATTTTACTGGCGCTATTGTCTCTGAGATACGATGGTGGCTAAATGGATAAAGGATCGGCGTGCAAATCACGCGGTCCGAGTTCGATCCTAACCGGCGGCAGTACCAATGTGGATTCCACTTCGTGGAATTTATATGTACTAGTCAAGTGACTTACCAAGGAAAACATCGTGAGGAAACACATATACCAGAGATAGAAGATATTCTATGATCGTGTCTGATCCACTAACCCGCACTAGGCCAACGTGAGGGGATTATGACCTAAACCCTCTCAGCTCTTTAGTCAGAGGAGAGAGACCCGAGCCCAACAATCGGACTTAATGGGTTGCTGATGATTGCCTCTGAACATAGACATTTTTTACATAGAACAACATTTTATCATTTTTATACAATAAATAATCCCGTCTATGTTTCATCTAGTCTAGTGGTACGTGGTGTCGGCCATATTATTATATTTATAAACAAATAATTTCTCCAAAATATGAATAACGATTTTGTGTCGCCCGCATCCAACGGCCACCCGCAACCTTTACTAGGTCGTCGGTCCATCTGTCCATCATTCCGCTGTGGCGGAAATTAGGTGGGGCCTATGTTCAGCGGTGGACGTCATTGGGCTGATATGATGATGAATAACGAATTTGCCGTTTGATTCCCTTATATAATAATATGTTACAGTCAAAACTCTTAACCAGTCAAAAGTAATTTTGACAGGCTATATTAGTCAAAAATCTTTAGAAAGTAAGGAGGTTGGATCTAACTATTTAGGTTAGGTTAATTTTTATAATAATTATAAAAACTAACCTAAACCTTTTTTTTTTTTACTTGGGTAAATGCCTGACGCATACCCCTCGGTCTTGGGGAAGAATCGAGGGATTATGTGGGGCTCGCACCCACTAAAACCTCGAGGTGTTCCTCTCGTCGCGCTCTGCTGTGGTCACGGAAGCGCAGGAACATTCGTCCGCGACAAAAAAAATAACCTAACCTAACACAACCAGTTTTGAAAACTCGTTTAGTACCGACCTCTTTATGTTTTTAAGGGTTTTGACTGATAAAGTCAGTCAAAACTACTTAAACATAAAGGTTAAGGTAAGCTTACGAAAGCTTATAAAAGACAGGAAATTTAAAATTTCTTTATTTGCAATGTGAAGAGTCGTGTACCGAAATTAAATTATTTAGTTAAAGTCAAACTCTCTAATATTATTATGTGAACAAGACTTGAAGACGCCAACGACAAACTTGGTTATTCATAAGATACCAATAAAATAACTGAATTTCGCCTTTGAAACGGATACGAATGAAGATATGAAACAGGACAGCATGTTACAAATGGCAAAAATTACTTGAGTTTTTATTAAATTGCTAGTTTTGAGTGGTTCGGGTTCGTGTCTTTTTATTGGTGGTTCCACTTTCTTATATTTTATTTTTGATTCTTCATGAAATATTTGTCATTTTATAAATTACTGGACTGCAATAGGCTTAGAGACGATGATGATTAAATTAGAATGACATTATAATAGGTAGGAAACGTTGATTGTTCAAGAAGTGATGATGAGTTATAAGAATAATTATGTTTCATGAATGGCAAAGAGTCTCAACATTATAAGTAAAAGATATAAGTCTATTCTTATCATAATGAGCAGGCAGATGGTACAAAGTTCTTTTTAATTGTATTACTTCATAGGTTCTTATGGCTTTGTACGTTCATAAGAATGTTATGGAGAAAGATTATTTGTTTGTTTTTAAAAATAACTCTCAAACTAGGAAATAAGCCCAGAATAGCGGGGGACTTTATTAACGGACACAATGTACACCCAAACTCAAAAGAAATAACTATGTTTCACACTATTATTTGTCTCGTATGAAGATTGAACCGAGATTGAAAAGTGATGCGTATTATTTGGAGAGAAAACGTTTTTTATCCACAACCAACAGTCTAACAAAATATTTGACTGGCCTGTTGGTCTAGTGGTTAGTGACCCTGACTGCTAAACCGGAGGTCGTGGGTTCGATTCCCACCCAGGACAAATCTTTGTATGATGAGCATAATTGTTTGTTCTGTGTCTGGGTGTAATTTATCTATAATATGTATGTATTTACAAAAAAAAAATATTTAAGTAGTATATCAGTTGTTTAGTACCCATAACACAAGCAAATATAATTGCTTAATTTGGGACTAAATGGCGCTGTGTAAATGTGGTAGATTATTATTATTATTATTTGAATAAATCTATTCCATAATATTTCCACACAATGCTAATCCAAATTACTTCAACTAAAACTAAAATGTGAAAAAAGGTTGGCTCGAAAATCCTTATAAGAAAACGTCTAAACAAACCGAACCCTCAAAATCGGTCTAACAAATAGCTAAGGAGGGTAAAACCAAATCGATACGAAATAAAAGTCGATTACAACAACCACTTAATATTTTATGATGTTTGTGGATTTTTTACGATCAACTTCAGAACCGACCTTTCTAATTTACGCCCTGATTATTAATCAGGGCGTAAATATTAAATACACAATGCTGAATTATAAATATCTAATTGTCGTTTGGTCAGCGTATTATGAAGAATCTATGTGTTGTCTAATTTATTAGTAACTAGAAGTCGCGCGGGGATTCGCTCGGCCACTGCTCAGCTCCAATTGATTTAAGCTTGGTGTTATATAGACTATGTTACTCAGTCATAGCTTTCTAACGGCAAAATATTTATTTGAATCGGTCCAGTAGTTTTTACTTAAGATACATCAGCAGATCTTAAAGAAACTGCATAATATGCATTTTCAACGTCTGCAGTTATGTACTACTCCGTTAGATGACCTCCTACATTGAATCAGAAAACACCAACACCCTGTTTTCATTAAATAGTTTTTCTCTTAGCCAAGAAAGATTGAACGAAAAAGCACAGCGCAAAGTATATATCACTTTTAAATACATTCCTAAGTTTTTAATATTATGTAGGTAGGTAAGCGGCAGCGGCGGCGGTCACCGATGTGCGCCCGTCAATGCTTGTGTATTATGTTCATATACCCTCTCAGTGTGATTTTTGTTACTTTTACACGACTGCCCAAATAAGGAGTGTTAAACTGTTAAGACTTGTTATAAAATTGTATTACTTATTTTAGGTAAGTTTTAGATTAGCTTATGTTTGTGTCGATGAGTATGATGCACGGTAAAACTCTAATGAGTTTATGATTTGCATCATCTTTTATGTATTACTCTTGTAAAATTAAGTATGAATAAATAAAAAAAAAAAAAAAAAAAAAAAATATACCTACGACTGCTGTGCAAGAAGTCGCCGGTTAAATTCTCGGGTCGGTAAATTATATTGAATATTTCCGTCATGAAATTCCAGTATTGACGTCTGCCAGACCATTCGGTGAAATAGGCGTGACGCTATGTAATCTCTCTCTCTCTCTCTCTCTCTTATTTAAGAGCTTTGCTCTTGTCAGTGAAGCCATCGCCATTCTTCTCTATTTTCTGCTATTTTTTTCACTTCTTGATACGACGCAACTTCTACTTTCTCCTTCACTTGCTGGATGAAACTTCTCCTAGGTCTACCCCTGCCTCTCCTTTCTGCTATGTAATGTTTATATTAAATCAATATTCATATATTTCTGGAACTAAACTCACCATAGGTTAAATGGAACAATTTAATGGTCTCGTACCGCGCGGTTATTCCAACCTCCCAAGAAGTATCAGGTTGTGGAATAAACTCTCTAACGAGGTTTTCCAAAGGGACTACAGTATGGGGTTCTTCATAGGTTTCTTAAGGATCGGCAAAGCGCTCGTATAGGCTACGGTAACCGCTTACCATCAGGCGTACCGTACGTCTGTTTGCCAACGCCGTGGTATAAAAAAATCCAACTGATAAAAAAGGACAAACAACTAAGATAGCAATACAAATGTCCCTACTATCACCACTCGATCTATCAACAATTTCCCACAATAAGCCTCCATAGCAGGCTGTATTTTATGACCAGTTTTACAACCACCACACTTAAAACTTGTATCCGACGATAAGGAATTATTGCCCGGCCATTATTTTATTTTCCTTTTTGCGATACAAGGGCTACTCACATTTTGTAGGGTATAAAGCTTAAGTAATGATGGTTGATTTATGATTTATAACGTTTTCCGGATGGACTCAACTCGGTTGTATGAGAGGAACATTTAGGAACGAGGCTTTTTTTGGATACAGCGCTAGGGTTGTCACTTCGAGAAATATTTTATAATAATGTTTGGACATTCACACACAACACCATTTAGTCTCAAACTAAGCTAACGCTTGTAATAGACAACTGATACCATATTTAAATAACTTTTTTTTTGTACAAACCACCAATGGTGGGACCAATCTTTGTTTGATCATCCAATACTAAAAGAATTTTGAATCGAAATCGGTTACTTGAACAATGCAGTGTATATTTTCATATATAAAATTAAATAATACATTTTATTACACAAAAGCTTTACTTCTAACAAATTATTACAGCGTCAATTATTGCATATACTATAGACGCCATTTTTAGGTATCTGTGTTTAGAGTTCAAAGCAATAGTTTCAGTTAAGCGGACGTGACGAACACCTTGCTCGTTAGAAACATCTAGTTCAGCTGTTTAGTACGTCATATAGGCGAGAACCCTCTTCTATATTTCGACATTCGATTGCAATGTCGTTGTCAAATATTCGAATAGTGATATTAATCAAAAACGAGAACACATTTGGTTTTCATCAGGAAACTTACTCTACTACATGCGACTTAGTCAATCGAATATTGTTGTCATTAGTTCAATAATTACAGTGATGACAAACGATCACTTTCAAACATTTGACAATAATACTGAAATTGATAAAACGAATGTTGAAAATGTAAGTAGGCCGATATGTCAGCATCGATATCATTGGCAGTTAGGTATTTACAAATATGGTTGTTGTCATTTTCAAACACAAAAAATGGGTAAGTATAGTTTCATTTTTTGGATCACCATTATGAGCTTGGAAAGCATGTAATTTGCGAACAGGTCGCGAACACAATCGCGAACGAAATGAATTTTAAATTTTAATTTAGAGTCCAAGTGGTCTCGCTATCGTAAAGTACACAACGATATAGAGTAGCGCAATTAAGGCAGTGATGCGTTGACCGCTACTACGAGGCGTCGCCGGATGTCCGCACGCCTCCAATTCACACCACAGAACATGTGAGAAATGTAGAAGTTTTCATATAGATATTTTCTTTTTGAAGTATACTTTTATGAAGATCGTGTCAGTCTCTATCATGTATATGAGAGTACTACAAGTGCTTAAGTTATTAGTAAATACTCTTTAAAAAATATGAAATTTGCTTAAAGTTTATTATATTAGGTACTTTAAATACCAAAGAGATGTCCTACTTTTACGTTGATAGAGCTGCGAGTAACAATTATTTCAGCCGATACTAACATACAAGTTCGCTTTAATTTCTGGGTCCATCATGTTAGTTAAAATGGAACGCAATCATTTTAATTACCTGTAACGGGCGATGTGGCGCCTCTGTCTATGTGTCACTTCCCTTTTTCTGTTGCCTGGCCTGTTAGTCTAGTGGTTAGTGACCCTGACTGCTACGCCGAGGTCGTGGGTTCAATCACCACCCAGGACAATTCTTTGTGTGATGAGCATAAAGGTTTGTTCTGTATCTGGGTGTAATTTATCTATAATATGTATGTATTGACAAAAAAAAAATGTATTTAAGTAGTATACCTATCAGTTGTTTAGTACCCATAACACAAGCAAATATAATTGCTTAATTTGGGACTAGATGGCGCCGTCTGAATGTGGTAGAATAAAAAAAAAAAAAAAATATATTTAAGTAGTATATCAGTTGTTTTGTACCCATAACACAAGCAAATATAATTGCTTAATTTGGGACTAGGTGGCGCTGTGTGAATGTGGTATAATATTTATTTATATTTATTTATACAAATGCGGATGGCAACCAAGCTCCCACTAAGGTCACTCTGTTGGAACGCAAGTTTATAACCGTGTAGAACACCTATAATTTTTTTCAAAACTTACCTAACATGTGATGACTATAATAAACTTATCATACCAAACATCTATAATAATTTAGTGCCTACTCAATAATACATAGGTACCTACGACATACGACAGCAACAATTGAACAAACACAGAATACATTATCTTGTGTGGGACGCGACTCTTATCGTCAATGAAGTTAGTCGTCGTGTGTACGTATTGTCAATCAATGCGATAGTGGCTCCAATAGATACATGCCTCGTTATTTGGTTGTATTGAGGTACTGGCGTGTAGAATAGTCCTTAGTAGTATTATGTTATATGTTACATAAACCTTTTTAGAATGTGTAAATATTACTCCATAAGTAAAGTAAAAGAAACGTCGGTCTTTAGTCTTATTTGATGAGAATTAATATCCTGGTTCCTTTTTACCCGACTGTCAGGACGGGTATTGTTTTTCGCGCGTATCTTGTATGTTTGTAAATTTCTTTATTCCCACGAATCTTCCAAACGGCTGGATGGATTTTGACAATTAGGGTATCGTTAGATTCGTCTAGAAAACCCAAGTGTAATTAGATAGGTTTTAAGAATAAAAAGACATAAACGGCGGGCTTTTGACGCCAAATTAGAAGAAGTTCAATTTTTTGTTTTAACCAAACCTATCTTATTGGGTATCAAAATAAAGAGTCAAAAGGTTACATATATTCAAAAAGAGATTATACATAATTGAATGGTTCCAAATTGTAAGTAGTTATATTTTTTTACCCAAACCTATCGAGTAGAGTTTCAAAATAAAGGGAATCAAATGGAGATTACAAATATATACATATGTTATGTATTTAAATCAGGAATAATAATAATTTACAATAATTGTACGGTCTTTTAGTGCTTTGTTCTCTGTTGATATTTTGCAGTCGGGTAATTAAATTTTTTTAATTATATTTACTTGTTTGATTTTTCATGTATTTTTGCTTTAAAGTTATGTAACTTTTACGCTAATGATTTAAACTGAGGTTACAGTTACACTATGAAATCATAATCTTCATCATCTATTCTAATATTATAAAAAGCTAAACTTTGTTCCCCTTATTACAAAATATGGACTAAGTATTAAACCAGGTTTAAATTGACATAAGCCATTGTTTTAGTGTGAAAGTTGTCAATTTAAACCTGGTTTAATGCTTAGTCCGTATTTTGTAATAAGGGGGTGTGAGTTTGTGACGTTGTAGGGGGTAATCGCGGGATCTACTGAACCGATTTTCAAAATTATTTTAGTGCTGGATAGCCCATTTATCGAAGAAGGTTATAGGCTATATAACATTATGCTATGGCTAATAGGAGCTGAAAATTTGCCAATTAAAAAACGACGTGAGCCGCAATTAAAGCCGTAAAACGTCCTCTGACATATTATTTTTTTTTCTCAAGATTTGGTCTCAAGAGATTTTCATTAAGGCCGGTTGTAGGCGGCCTGCTTCCAGCGCGATCCTGCTGTTCGGATCAAATCATTTAATTTTATCCACCATGTGGCCCCCACATGGTGGACACAATGTCACATCTTATTTTCCGAAATTAAAGACAAAGACATGTTAAACCTTAAATTCCTATAGGTAACATGCAATAGGCAGTGAATTTAATTAAGTATTTCATGATCATTTATCAGGCAGCATTCAGAAAAAAAACTACCCTCTGCCCTTAAGTCAAACAGAAAAAGATGGAAGGATTTAAAGGAGGCTTACACCAAGCAATTGGTTTAAAACGACTAAGAAGAAGAGAAAAAACCCTTAAGTATTTACGATAAAAGTAAGCAAATTCAGATGTCAATAATAAAGTGAAGGAAATAGTCTCTGCCTACCCCTCTTTTAGTAAAGAGGCATGATCTATATGTATGTATGTATATAGGTAAATTGCATAAACATTTGCCAACCGTTTTCATTTCAACTGTACCTATCAGAAACGAACTACAACGAATCAATATTCAATGAACGTCATACCCCTTTCACAATCAGAACCAATTCTGCTCTAGTCTTTTGTACAATAATGTACAATGTACTGTTTAGTATTGTAAATGTCATCTCCGTACTTTATAAAGATAGTTGCAGCTTTATATGCAGTTGATGAAACAAAGAAGTCTATATAAGGGAGTATAAATAGTTAGAGTTTATTGCTTTCGCGGTAATAAATTAAAGACATAAAATATTCGACCCGAGCCCAGCAGTGGGACAATAAGGGGTTGCTGATGATAAAATATTCATGTATGTTTATTTGAGGCTGATATGAAGACTGATTATTACGTTAAGTATTAATAATATATATTCATTATTTTTATTTTTAACCAGAGTGGTACAAAGTCTTTAGACAAGTCTCGTGCGAGTAATATGTAATATATATTTTTTTATCAGTTCTCATAATATATCTTAATATTAAAATTAAAAAAAAATCACTTAAATAATGATAATAATAATATTCTACCACATTCACACAGCGCCATCTAGTCCCAAAGTAAGCAATTATATTTGCTTGTGTTATGGGTACTAAACAACTGATATACTACTTAAATACATTTTTTTTTTGTAAATACATACATATTATTGATAAATTACACCCAGACACAGAACAAAACTTTATGCTCATCACGCAAAGATTTGTCCTGGGTGGGGATCGAACCCACGACCTCCGGTTTAGCAGTCAGGGTCACTAACCACTAGACCAACAGGCCAGTCAAATATATAATTATATAAATAATGATTATAAAATATATAAACATAATATAATTATCTCATTGGTCAATTAGTGGTCGTATTAAACGACTGCTAAACACGTGCAAAGGTTTGATCTTTACAAAGCCTTAATAAATTAATTTTACGAAATCTTCTAAAATATTAATCTAAAACATTGTACATAAATACACACATCTGTAGATCGTTCGCATAAAAAGTTAAACCTCTATTATCCGATTATGGTACGGTTATTGTTTAATATTTCAAGCTAGTACCATTGTGTTTCCAACTCATACTAATGTACCTTCTTGTAATAAAGCCACGCGAAACGCTCGAAACAGAGAAATAAAATGTAAAAATTGCCGTTTAGCTTACAATGTATAAGATGTCATTAGGTTAGTCAGAACTGTAACATTCACACAGCGCCATCTAGTCCCAAAGTAAGCAATTATATTTGCTTGTGTTATGGGTACTAAACAACTGATATACTACTTAAATACATTGTTTTTTTTGTAAATACATACATATTATAGATAAATTACACCCAGACACAGAACAAACCTTTATGCTCATCACACTAAGATTTTTCCTGGGTGGGGATCGAACCCACGACTTCCGGCTTAGCAGTCAGGGTCACTAAGCACTAAACCAACAGGCCAGTCAATTATCAAAAAAAAAAAAAATCTGTAGTTCAATTTGCAGTTTTAGAAATATATTATTTTTAGGTTTAGGTTTAACGACTTTATTACTTATTAGAAACATATCGCATGCTTAATGGAATAATCTAACTAAAAATAAGCATTTTTTGGGAAATCGCAAAAGAAGATCTTGCTTGAGGACTCATCCTACTTAATGAAGCACACAATTAGCACTGATATAATTAATCATTTGATGTTTGTGATTTTTAACGTATGGTACGTATAGGTACGATGGTAGATGGTGCTAACAGAAGCCTGTTTCTGTATATATCTTAATTCTAACCTATCTACCCATGGGTCAATTCTCCATTATGCATGCGATATACATAACAATCTCCCACCCCCCCCCCCTACGTAGACTAAATAGCGTTAACAGTTTTCGGAAATGCCTCCGAAAGTATTTAATAGAAACTCAACGTCAATTAGGTAACACAATTGCAAATCTGTCTTTCATTTAGCTGTCGCATGGAAATAATATTATCTACATAGAAATTTAATGAACATATAATTATATTATTCTTTTATCTATTTATTTATTCTATTATTATATTTTTTTATTCTATTATTACTTACTTACACTTGCACAATGTTATAAACACTACACACCAGTTCAACTTTAACTATTTCTATTTTTCTTTATTATTATGACGTCGTTATCAAGCTTGTTTTGTGTAATCTAATTTGTACCTACCTACTGTATAGTTTATTATAATTATTTTCCTTTGCATTTCATCTAATCGGCACGGAACGACGGTTCCAGATGAAAATCAGCGTCAAGCACATTATATTAATTATATTATGTGTTTGACAAATATTATTATTACCTTAACATGTAATTTTGTTGTTATTTGTATGTATTTCTATGTAATGTTTTTCTAATATTATATGTTTGTATTTGTGTACTGTATTTTGGGTCTTGCGTGTTCAAATAAACGTTTTTTCTTTCTTTCTTTCTTTGACATAGTTTACTTAAAATGAGTTTACATAATAGTGTTTCTTATAACTAGAAGTTATGTATTTCAATTATTTGCTACAGAGATTTGATTTATAAAATGTATATCAAATAACTAGAAATTATTACTTTCATATTTTTTTTTAAATATGTAACTTTTTTGGAGTCCTTAATAAAGTTTTACTATCATTATCATTTCAACCAATAAATGTCCCACAGCTAGGCACGGGTCTCCTCCAAAGAATGTGGAGGGAATTTAGCCTACTATACCACGCAGGCCAGAAAGGTTGGTATAGGAGTTTGTTTCAAATTTTCCTTTTCTCGCAGTGCTCTTGTCTGCATAAGGTAACTCCCATAGTCGCTTTGACGGCATCCACGGGTTGAGATAGGGTAGTGACATTATGTATTCTTAATCCGTCACTACATGGACTCATCAATAAATTATAATATACTAACGTTAAATTGTGCGGACAAACAAAATGGCTCCATAGTTTATAACGAGTACTCATTTTTTTCTCAATAAACTTATTTTTTTCGCAACTTAAGTTTAATGGCGTATGACATTTTTCGTTTGAAAACCGTTCGTAGAAAATTTCATATCTGCGGATAATATTATAATCTCTTTCATGCCTCCGTCCGAAGGCTTTATCTCGTTTATAAAACGGCATAAACCCGAAATAATGCCGAGACCTCTCTTCGTTCGGAAATATAGGGTAAAGTATTTTGCACGGCTACTAATAGTTCATGGTCATTATATCATGTAATGAAATAGTGCTAACAAAAGGTTTTCTCTTGAGTTATTTTTGTTATTTTATTAAAAAAATAATTACGATACATATCAATTGGTAATGTAACATAACCTAACATAACATAGCATCACACATTTCTCCCCGAAGGGGTAGGCAGAGGTGTTTCACACCCACATTTCGCCAGCTATATATGGTCCCATGAAATAGGGGGCGAGCCTATTGTCATCAACCGGGAACATTTGTTTACCAAACTCCGGGAAAATCTCAATACTGGAATTTCATGATACGAAAGCCCAATACCATTTTTCACCCGACCCGGGAATCGAACCCGGGACCTCTTGCACAGCAGTCGTATACACTTGCCGCTGCGCCACCGAGGCAGTTATGTTCATTGGTAATGTGTTGTATAAAACCTTAAATTTGAAATGAAATCTTGTTTATTCATCTAGGTTACAAGGTAACACTTACGAAAGTCACAAGAATGTAACAGGTTATCCGAAAAGTAGTGTCAGCAAATTTGCCTACGACTATTATTTACTACGATTTATTATTAGTAATCATTTATTTTAATTTACAATTTTATGCAGACTCATATTTTACCCGTGCCCAGCAGTGGGACGTTTATGGGTTGAAATGATGATGATGATATTTTATACCAATGCCATTATACTCGTACATTTGACCAAGTTTTTCGCCGCACCACAAATTGCTGCTGCATAAAGTCACACTGCAATTTTGTAACAAGCAGTTGTAGTATATATATATAGGTATAGTTGTGAAGTAGTTTTATATTTATATGTATGTTAGTTGGTAAGGTAGGTATTTATCTATGGGAAATTGTTATCCTGATAATAAAAATTATTATTATAAACTGTACTGAGTGCACTTATTGAAAAAAAAAAAATTGTTTTTTTTAACATTATAATATTCTACCACATTCACACAGCGCCATCTCGTCCCAAAGTAAGCATTATATTTGCTTGTTGTATGGGTACTAAAAAACTGATAAGTATACTACTTAAATAAATTTTTTTTTGGACTGGGTGGGGATCGAACCCACGACTTCCAGCTTAGCAGTCAGGGTCACTAACCACTAGACCAATAGGCTAGACAAATTATTTATATAATTATGTTTGGGTGTATTTTGTGTCCATTAATCATATGTTTGTCAAGTCCACCGCAATATAGTGCTGTTACGTAGCGTGTGCGTTACCATTTTTTTAAATAAAGAAGAAAGAAAAATATTTTATTTGGTGACCAAAAAACACAATACACAAACAGAACACAGATTAACATATTTATATTAAAGTCACCAAAATAGGCTCCAGTTCAGCTTAAAATACATGGCACAAAAGTGCCATGTGCTGATTTGATGAAATAAATAAAGAAAATTAGAATCTGCGTGACCGTACAAAATGTACATCCGTACATGATGAGATATTTGCAAGTTACGTAGGTACCGTGTCAGCGTATTGTGTAGATTTGCGTGCGTGGCCCCTGGGACTTTTTGTGATATAAGTATGCCTAGAGGATATTGTCGATACCTTTTGTTGGTGTTCATTCACATGGGGGTATAGTGGCTCGTTTTATTGGTTTCACGATTGAATATTCCTAGCTGTATGTCGCCCGGGGCTTCGCTCTCGTAGATCTTTGTTTGGTCATTATTCAGCTCTTATTGGTCGTAGCGTGATGTTATATAGCATTTTTTTTTTACTACATTCACACAGCGCCATCTAGTCCCAAAGTAAGCAATTATATTTGCTTGTGTTATGGTTACTAAACAACGGATATACTACTTAAATTTTTTTTTTTGTAAATACATACATATTATAGATAAATTACACCCAGACACAGAACAAACCTTTATGCTCATCACACAAAGATTTGTCCTGGGTGGGGATCGAACCCACAACCTCCGGCTTAGCAGTCAGGGTCACTAACCACTAGACCAACAGGCCAGTCAAAGCATTCGTCAATTAATGGGCTTTCCACTATAAAAATATTTTTCAATTTGGTTCAGTAGTTCCTGATATTGAAGGAACATAAACATAAAACATCGTGAACCCACATACTGTAGAAGAAAATCTATGGATATTATCTGGACTATCAACCCGCACTAGGCTAGCGTGTGTAGATTCCGTCAGCTTATTCAGAAAATGGATGGCAAATAAAAATATATAGCTATATAATAATATATAGCTATATAATAATATAATAATATTCTACCACATTCACACAGCGCCATCTAGTCCCAAAGTAAGCAATTATATTTGCTTATGTTATGGGTACTAAACAACGGATATACTACTTAATTTTTTTTTTTTGTAAATACATACATATTATAAATAAATTACACCCAGACACAGAACAAACCGTTATGCTCATCACACAAAGATTTGTCCTGGGTGGGGATCGAACCCACGACCTCCGGCTTAGCAGTCAGGGTCACTAACCACTAGACCAACAGGCCAGTCAGACAGTAGCTAATAGTAAACTCCTTGCATTGGGGCTATAATTATGATTTTTTTTATTAAGCTTTTAGTAGAACCTTGTTTCACTCATATATTATAAGAACTTTTTATAGTACATCATCTGATTCTGTCAAATGACGTTAAGAATAATTCATCAAATATTTCATAAATTTTCAACCGTATTCCATTTCAATTTCTCCGTAATCTATGTCAAACAGATTTGGAATTTATTTTAATTGATTCAAAACGTTAGAGAGACATTATAAATATCAAAGAGTCAGGAGGTACAGTAAATACTACGATATCGCGTTCAACAGACTTTGAGATTACCGTCCGAGTTGCTTAAATTCTTGCTTTAGGGGTGGCCTGAGAAATAAAAATAGATAATTACACCTGCACAAATACAAAATATTTTATTTCGTTACCAAAAATATGTATTACAATGTTCGTGATTGGAACTTCCTCTTTCACAGCATGCTTGTAACATAGTTAAATAAACAGTACAAAATTAATATAGAATAAAAAATAATGTAATAAATACAGCGTACAATAAGATATTAATAGTTTTTTAACAACATATATATAGCTTACAAAACGTATAAAGATTTAGTTTCTCTTTTTTTTTGTTTTGCTGCAGTCACAAGTTAAATTGTATTAGTATAAAATTAATATTTCTAACTAAAACAAAATAAAGTGCATGAAAGATTGTTGCCGAAAATTATTTTGTCACTTATTTCAAGATAGAGATTATCAGTTTTCATCAACCCTAGTACGATCCAAATTTATTTACAATTTTCCTTATGAAATACTTTGAAGCGTTTCGACAAAATTTATAGCGGGACTTTCACAAGTAATTCTGAGTTTTAACTTAGAGTTTGAACTCTTCGCGTTTGCTTCAGAAGGGATTTTGATACGATCTGGTGCGATATTTAAACTCCTTTAAGTGGCTGTTTGCCCTTGAATCTCCATGCAAATATTTGAAATAAAATTTTACGGACTTTTTATTGTTCAGTCACAAGGTGCAGTATCTCAGTTTTGAGATTTTCTACTAATGCAACAAAGAATTTTTTTTACATAAAAATATTTCTAAAATACAACATTGATAATTAAAAATATATCACTATGAAATTTTAAATCACTATACCTATTTAAATAGGTATCTATGAAAATTAACAAAAACTTTACCAATATAGTTAGTGAAAAAACTTCATTTATGTATGTAGAAATCAGAGTTATTTTACAGCCAAAGTACAATCTCAATCATCATCATCATATCAGTCCAACGACGTCCACTGCTGAACATAGGCCTCATCTAATTTACGCCACTGCGAACGGTCCTGTGCCGCCTGCAACCAACGGCCGAAAAAAAATGGAAAACGATAGTCGTCAAAATGAGAACTGTTATTCTGGTATGTGATGATTCTACTATTGACGCAGTAGACAGTATTAAAATGACGTTAAAATTGTCTACTCGTTTTGTTCACAAGTCAGACATTCGACGTGATTTCCGACGACTTGCCCAGTTTCAGTTGCAGGTATTTATAATGAAAACAATCAACTAAATGAAACCGTATTTTAGTAAGTTTTCCACCGCGAAATGCTTAATTAAGTTAATGTTCGACAAAAATTACCTAAACTATATTTTCTATTATGAATAATTTACCATAAACAACATCGTTCAAAACGAATTCCTTATCAACTTAATTGCTCAAGTAGTAATCAAAAATATTCATCCAAATATTCCAAGCAGCTAAATAACCCAACGACATAATTGAGCTAATCATAAAATTTAGGGAATTGCGGCCATTTGTATAAACGGGGTTTTCGTGAAGAAAGTTATTCCAATAATCTGTGAATGAATCCAACACATTCGTTTTATTGGAAGGAAAAACCGATATCTAGCGCCTATTACATCCTATAAAAATACCATTGGACCACTTTTGTTATCAAAATACTGCGGCGAGATATCCGAAGTGAAATTTCGTGTTGAAATTTTTTACGCAAAAATGGGGATGTGGGATGTAGGTTTACGGCTTCGTTTTATTTTATACTATCTTTTCTAGTATCTAGTATGAGTATGTTATGAGTTCGTATGTTCATTGTTCTATTTGTTAGCTGAACAATTTGATCGATATTTTGAATGGTTGGTAATATTGTCTTATAAAAATCCCAAGACACACCCAGCGATCAAGAAATGGCGCTCAAAATAGAGCTCAAAAGTCACATAATTGTTTCGTCAAACAGTTTTATTTAAGTAATTTTTTAAAAAGAATTGTATAACTTTAATTATACAAAAACATATAAATGTAATTATAATTTTACAATCGGTATATCGATGACTACTTTCAGCGTGAAGTTAGTACGTGTTTGTGCGTCTAGTAGGCAGACTACGATTTTTTGTATTATGAATGGTAGGTAATCTTTCAAACCAGCATGACATTAGAATTTTATTTTAAATATTGGCTATTACAATTAAAATTTGCAGTCAAAAACAAGTGAAGATTATTACTCATCAGCAACCCATTAAGTCCCACTGCTGGGATCGGATCTCCTCTCCTCTAACTAGAGAGCTGAGAGAGTTTTAGGCCATAATCCACTCACGCTGGCCTAGTGCGGGTCGGTGGATCAGACATACTCATAGAATTTCTTCTAGGGTATGTGGGTTTCCTCACGATGTTTTCATTCACCGTTAGCAGATGGTAAGTCACTTGACTAGTACATATAAATTCCACAAAGTGGAATCCACATTGGTACTGCCGGTGGGGATCGAACTCGGACCGCGTGATTTGCACGCCGGTCCCTTATCCATTCAGCCACCATCGCATCGCAGATTATTACTACATCTCAATATACATACATTCAGTCTAATGATTTTGTTTGTTATAAAATTTGTCCTCCAACAATCGTCTGTAAGCGTTTACCAAATATCTACTGTATCGCAAAGTCGTCAACTTTTCTTTCTCTGATGTTTACTCAGGGATCATTAGAGCAGACGTTTTTGCACAATGTACTTAAAACAAAAACACATACAAGTGTTGAAGTTCCAACCTACTAACGAGTTTGTAATGTTGCCCTAAATATCTTAAGTCGCTAATGTGAGCAAAGAAAAAAATAAGACTCCTTAAATTATACTGTTAAAGGAATTTTTACTATCTTGATTGTATCTATGTTAACAGTCATTTGGATTCACAGTTAAGATGTAAGAGAATACGATTTAATCGAAGTACCTATTTGATTCTTCATCATCATCATATCAGCCCAACGACATTCTTCATATTATTATTATATTCAAAAACAATATAGTGATTTTAAATTCAAACATTTTTCGATTGTTAAATTGGAAACAATACATTTGCAAATCGTTACAAATGTTACTTTAAAAAAATTTATAAAAATATTCGGGCCACAGCATTTGCAAAATGATTTGCTATTTTGCAAATGCTGTGGCCCGAATAATGGTGAACAAACAGTATTCTTGACTTTTTTGACATCACACATGTTGTTATTTTTAGGGTTCTGTGAATCAAAAGTAACAAAAACAGAACCCTTATAGAATCACTCCGTTTTGTCCGAATATTAGTACTATATTGGAAGCGGTATACAATAATAAGCTTAAAAAAATAGAGTAAGAGTGAGAATTTATTCCGGACCGACGTAACATAAAGAGAGTGCACCTAAGTATCTTTACGTGAATATCTATTCTAACTTATATTATATACGTTTCAATTACAAAGAAAATATATAAAAATTGCATAAAGTACAGAACCCTCGATGCGCGAGTCCGACTCGCACATGGCCCGTTTTTTTATTTTCAGTATAGGATGACTACCTAGTCATAATGAAAACAGATAAACGTACCTACATTTATCTACAGATACGTGATTATCCAGGCGTGCCGTATCAGACAAAAAAAAATCATCTATACAATTTGTATTAACCCATTTATTACCCACGACGGAACGGAGACGGTATATGCGTTTGGGGTGAGAGGCTGTGTGTTTGTGAGTTTGTGTGTTTGTGTGTTTGTGTGTTTGTGTGTTCCAACATAATGCCTTATATCACGGAAACGGTTTGACCGATTTAGATGCGGTTTTCTGTATAGTGTGTGCGGCTCTTGGGGACAGGTTATAAGATAGGTGTTATGTTAATAGCTCGCCAGGGGGCGCTACAATACACTGATTTCGTTGAATCCTTTGTGCCCTCCTATCTTTAAAACGATTAGACTGATTTCGATACGGTTTTCTGTAATGTATTTGTGATATATCGAGGATTGTTTTTGGATTCAAGATTTTGTATTTTTTTGCCAGGGGGCGCTGCAATAGACTAGGCAAACCTTTGTTGATTTCGTTGAAACCTTTGTGCCCTCCTATCTTTAAAACGATTAAACCGATTTCGATACGGTTTTCTGTAATGTATTTGTGATTTATCGAGGATGACTTTTGGATACACGATATTGTATTTTTTCGCCAGGGGGCGCTGCAATAGACTAAGCAAACTTATATTTACAGTTATCTGTAAAGTAATTAGACCTGTTACTGTATAGGGACATGTAGCATTGTAGTACTGAGATATTGATTACACTCATGAGGTTAAGCAACTTCGGATAAGGTCAGTTCATAGATGGGTGACCGTTTATGCAATTTTAGGGTTCTGTACCTCAAAAGAAAAAAACGGAACCCTTATAGGATCACTCCGTTGTATGTCTGTCTGTCTGTCTGTCTGTCCGTCTGTCTAGAATATTTTTCTCAAGAACGCATAGAGGTATAAAGCTGAAATTAATATAATTTACTTGGGTCTGCAAACCCTCGGCGTAAAATCAAAATCAAAATTCTAAGTTAACACAATCAAAAGATACAGCTGTTTATGCTCCATTTTTGACGATTTATCTTGACGATCATAATATATAGGGGACTCACCGTTGACCTAGAATCATGAAATTTGGCCAGAAGCTGCAAGTTGCACAAGTAAAGGAAAAAATCCGAAAACCGATCTTGTGTTGTTATATCACTGAATATTAGTACTGAGGTATACAATGATAAGCCTAAAAAAAATTAGTAAGAGTGAGAGTTTATTCCAGACTGACGTTATATAAACACCTACCTACCTTATTTATTCTAACTTATAGGTATCCCGTGCCCGGGGTGTAACCAAATTTTCATCATTTTTGCGATAGCACGCACCGTTTTCGAGATACAAACTATTATAGGTGGAAATCTGCGCTAACGCCGAAGGCAGTCCGGCTACGGCAATCAATGTGCGATAGCTAAACTTAACACCCCCCGATTCAGAGCAATCCGAATCGGACTGATTAGGTTAGGGTTATTTTTTTTTTCAAACCACCCAGAAGTAGGAGCCCCGCGAAGCGGGGCTCCGGCGACCTTTGTGCGACGGATGAGCACACAAGTCAACAAAAAATAAAATATATATAATATTATAGTCGAAGCTCCATGCAAATTCCATTCATTCTAGAGCTTACGGATGATATGCTTACTTATAAGGCGCTCCTTAAAAAGTTTAAAATAAGAAAATTAAAATGATAATTTCAAGTTATAAGACTTACTGCAACAGTAAATTTAAAAAAAATGTGTTTGTTCTATAACTTAGTATAAAACTTTTATTTATCTGTCAAGGTTCTTAAAATTTTATACGAGTTACTTACAGTTAGTAAGATAGGGCGCTCTTTGAAAATAATTAAAATAAAAAACAAAATTAAAAATTTTGAAAAAACCCACGACGATAACATCTATACAAAATAAGAAACTTAACATATAAAAAGGTTTAAATAACTTTATTTTAAATCCCCGACGAAAAGATAATAAGTAGCGTAAAAACAATCCCAAGAAAAATCGTCGGGGGCTGCCAATATCATTACTGTTTCTAGTATTAAATATATATTGTAAACTAAATATTGTTAATAATTAGGCAGGTATCAAATACATAAAACTGCAATACTTTCGTTCATTTCAAGTCAGGGTATGGCAGCCCCCGACGGATTTTCTTGGGATTGTTTTTACGCTACTTATTATCTTTTCGTCGGGGATTTAAAATAAAGTTATTTAAACCTTTTTATATGTTAAGTTTCTTATTTTGTATAGATGTTATCGTCGTGGGTTTTTTCAAAATTTTTAATTTTGTTTTTTATAAATCGCAACGTGGTTGCACAAGCAGGGACTAACAAGAGCTGGCAAAATCAATAAAAAAAAAAATATATGATTGGTTTGAAATAGCACGTTCCATGTTTAAAACACCATTCTCCAGTCCGTTTCATGAGAGTTACCAAAATATAGGTCAGTAACCTCAAGGGTCATAAGTTGTTATTACGCTTGACTAAATTTGTGTTGACTCCGATATATTCAACCTTCAAGGGTAACAAAAATAATCTATGTCCAAAATGAGACACATTCCATTTAATTTTAATATACGAACCGTTTCATTTCCTTTCCTTTCAAATACACGAGAATTCAACAAAACATTTCGGAAACTTTACCGACTACGTTATATTTGAAAAGCAGTTAAGTTTTACTATAACAACGGAACGGTTCGTCGTAAAGGAGGGCTTCACGGACCATTTGCATCGGGCCTGACAGAGAAGGTTCACCAAGTTATTGTTGGCATTCGTTTTTTGTTACATCAGGGAATAATGTACGTTTGGAGGAGTTTTGTGTCATATTTATGATCTTTAAATATCGGTTAGGCTTGAGATAAGACAGGAATATTGGTTCTTAAAAATAATTTTCCGTAGTCTTATTTTACAGACTACTGGCCTGTTGGTCTAGTGGTTAGTGACCCTGACTACTAAGCCGGAGGTCGTGGGTTCGATCCCCACTCAGGACAAATCTTTATGTGATGAGCGTAATTGTTTGTTCTGTGTCTGGGTGTAATTTATCTATAATATGTATGTATTTACAAAAAAAAAAAATGTATTTAAGTAGTATATCAGTTGTTTTTAGTACCCATAACACAAGCAAATATAATTGCTTACTTTGGGACTATTATTATTATTTTCCAACATTTCTTAGGTTTAGGCGCATTAGGGCTAATTCTCATTATGGCAACCGACTCGCTAATGGACTACTTCTCATTATGGCTACTTCTCATTTGGGCTACTTCTGATTAGGGCTACTTCTCCCTTGGACTACTTCTCACTTGGGCTACTTCTCATCAGGGCTACTTCTCAATATTTGGTAATGCTTATTGAAATAAGTACTGTCTTTATGTAAAATTATAAACATGTTTATTCATTCAAATGAGATCAATGACATTATTTTAAAAATAAATCAACATTTAAGTTAATTTTGAAAAAAATTCGGTTGACAAACATCAGATAGTCAGGTTTGCTCGTCCGTGAACGTTGATTTTATAATTGGAACTGACGGTCCCCTTGATGCTTTATGCACCTACTTCAACTAACTCTCTGCATCACCCAAATGGTTGACTGGCAGAGAAAGCCAAATGGCATTAAGTCCACCTGTGTACATATTTTGTATGAAGTATTAAATAAATAAATAACGAGGTAGGAGCTTCTCTAAGATCGATAATTATTAAAAATTACAAGAAACGACGCGAGGGAAAAGTAAAAATTTTTGCTAATGGATACTAAACAGGTATTGGAATTTTATTGACAATAATGATATACAATTTTTTTAAATTCAAACGTCAAAGGGATGAAATTATGATAAAATCGCTAAAAAACTCGGTCGTTACTTAATAGGTTTGATCAACGTTTAATATGATTTCGCAAATAGTAAATGGGTTCTTCTTGGTGTTTGAAAAACCAACCCTAACGAATAGAAAATTTAGTCCTTGTAGTGGGAGATACCTGGAATTTCAAGTTTTGCACCTAAAACAAAGTTCTTATAAATTTCTGTGTAAATATTGAAATCTACGCTAACAAAGTCGCGGGTATAAGCTAGTTCAAACTAGACTAAAGTAAAAATTACACCAACTTATAATATTGTATACTTACCTATTACATTGATTTATTCTTAAAATAATGTCATTGATCTCATGTGAATGATTAAACATGTTTATATACATAAAGACAGTACTTATTTCGATAAGCATTCCCAAATATTGAGAAGTAGCCCTGATGAGAAGTAGCCCTAATGAGAAGTAGCCCAAATGAGAAGTAGCCCAAATGAGAAGTAGTCCAAGGGAGAAGTAGCCCTAATCAGAAGTAGCCAAAATGAGAAGTGCCCATAATGAGAAGTAGTCCATTAGCGAGTCGGTTGCCATAATGAGAATTAGCCCTAATGCGCCTAAACCTTACTATTCCTTATAATATAATACGTGATGTAGACCCGTTTTATAATAATTTAATATGTGGACAAGTCGCGAAAGTTGAAAAGTTTTTGGTATAGGGTTTGTTCCGAATTTTCCTTTCCTCGCAGTGCTCTTGTCTGTGTAAGGTTACTCCCTTAGCTACGATTCAGACCAACCGGCTCGCATCGGCCCGCGCCGGGCGGCATTTTACAATGCGTTAAAGAACATTGAAATGTATCAACAGTAATTACAGTTCATATTTGCATGCAACTTACGGTCGGAGCCGGTCGGCCGTCGCGACGCGTCGCGGAATGCCGACGGAGGTAACTATGCGTAAGTTGCATGCAAATATGAACTGTAATTACTGTTGATACATTTCAATGTTCTTTAACGCATTGTAAAATGCCGCCCGGCGCGGGCCGATGCGAGCCGGTTGGTCTGAATCGTAGCTTAATCGCCTTTTACGACACCCACGGTTTATAGTCACATTATGTATTCTTAATCCGTTACTACAATGAGAATGACGTGATAAAATGTTTTGCATGCCAATCACTTATCCATTCGACCACAATCGCTTCACCTTATAGTATTAATTTAAATGACCAGAATAGTGTGCACTGCACTAGAAATTAAAATTGTAATGAGCCTCAAGTCTTCGACGGATGCTCCGACGAAGACTCGGTTCGAATATGAATTAATTTAGGATTTTGAATTTTAAATTATTAAAAGTAAATTAAAAAGAAATCAAAAGAGATCCAAAAGGACCACCTTTTGGATCTCTTTTGATTTCTTTTTAATTTTTTTTTTTTTTCGGTTATTTACACAAAAGAGGTGCATTCGTGCAGGACGTAGCCTGCAACGGGTGCAACCGTTACAACCTTGCATAAAGCTTGTATGTTATACCATCTCTCCTCTCCTCTTTAATCCTAAAGTTATTTTCGATGTGAACATCAATACAAGATTCTCGACACAATAATATATCTTTTTGTGTCAAATACTCGCTTGTACAACTTTAATAATAATAAAATTTTAACCTGTTCATAGTAACAAACCAACCGTAGCGGTTTTTATTTTGCGAAACAAAATTTATTAAGTACTCGTTTCTTTTTATTTATCTTCTTTGTACCTTGTAGTTACGGTTGGGTTTTGAACAAATACGAACTTTTCATGGTGTAGACAATGGACTTATTCTTGGCCGGCCAATTGTTGTAAAGTTATTATGAATTTTAAATCTGCTATTTATTTTTCTGTCTTCGAAGGGTTGAGAATGAATTGCGATTTATTTTTTCTCTCGGATCTTTGAATTCGTCAGTATATTTTATTTATTAAATCGTCATTTTTACTTACAAAATTTAATAAAATAACCTAATCATTCCTATCCACTATAGACCACAATGGCCCATTACAAGCTGTGTCATTACCATATTCTTCAATACAACAGTGACAATTCTCGATCATTACTACATTACAGTTTATAACCTACCACTTTATTATGTATAAATCGCGTGTGATAGCCTATCATGGCCCATTTAGTAGAGAAGCCATAATCTGAAACAAATGCGCTACATTGGCGTGTGAATTTAAAATCCATTTTAGATAAAAGATGAAATCGCTTTTCAAGTCCTTAACTGCTACTTAAAGTGTACTTTATCTCAACAGCCATTTTGTTCTTATTCAAATTGTGTAAATCGAATGGTACTACATAAAACTTATCAGAAAAAATATTTGTCTAACTTAGCCAATATAATTTTAACCTTATTTTTAATTCAGAGAGTTGAGTTTCCTTTATTCTATTGATACAGAGGTTTCCATTATTATTATTACCATCAACCTTATAACCTAATGGTTCCAATCTAATGATGGCACGCATTTCTTCACTCCCATCGTTATTTATATATTTATTATTCCTCTTTATTAAAATTATTCACAAAAAGTTACATTTTCAAATATATATATAAAAATACATTTAAAAATATAAAAATTTGGAGACCCACCGGTATCGGGTACAGGGACCAAGCTACCGGTAGTTAGGGCTCCAGAGAGAGGAACCTCCTCACAATGCGTGACGTGTCCAGAAGTAATGCCTTCTGCATCTATTATTATTATTATAAATGGTATTATAATATACAATTGAAACCAGTTGCTGAGATCCTAGCATTTAACCAAACAAACAAACAAATTCTTCAGCTTTATAATATTACTAGTCGTCGCGCGGGATTTCGTTCCCATCGTTCTTTATTTGGCCACTGATCAGCTCCTATTGGTCTTAGTGTGATATTATATGGCCTATAACTTTCCTTGATAAATGGGCTATCCAACACTAAAATAATTTTGAAAATTGGTTCAATAGATCCCGAGATTACCTTCTACAACTTTTAAAAAGATAGCGGGGGAGAGGCTCTCACCTTACCTCAGAGAATAAAATGCTAAAAACAATATTTAGTATACATACAATCCTGTTACATATAAAACGTCAAAAACCCGTCTGGAGGCTTAAACCCCATTTTTCAAGTGCCTGCGGAACTTGACCGGCTGACGATTTGTCTTCTTCTCATATTTCCCAAGGGAAAAGGGCCTTTATGCGAATTTTTTTCAACAAGATAAATTTAGAACCGTCTCGTTGCGACTGTTATTGCAAAATATAATGCTTTGTATACCCCTCACTCCATCACGCTTGCTTATAATATTCTTATATATAAAAGGTTTTGTTTCGTAACGAAATAACTTCAATATAAAAGATATAAAAGTTGCCTGTTGTGTGAAAGTTTCAGCCATTGCCTGTCGAATATTGGTTGAACTTGGATCACGTTCAGTTTTTTTCGATGCCGAGATCTTGGAACTTTGGTTTTTTGGTGCATTTGGTGGTTCCGTTATGTATATCGTAATATGTTACAGTTAAGAATGTTATAACATTTTTTTTTTTAAACTCAACGCCCGCACTAGGGAACAAGCCCTGTGTCGCGGGGAGCTTTACAAACATGAAACTAACGAACACAAAGTACACCCAGACTAGAAACAAATATCTATGAATCACACAAATATTTGTCTCGTGTGGGAATCGAACCCACGTCACCCAGCACGGCGATGTAGTGGCGAGGCGACCACCTTAACCACTGCGCCACGGTGACAGTCATCTGGTCATTACTTTGGAACATTAAGTTTTATGAGACTTTAAATTTTTGTTTTAATAGCTAGATTTAATCAAATAAAGTCACAATCTTTCTTATTTAAAAGAAGAAAACAGTAACAAACTACAAGAACACAACTTTGGAATTGTATGGATTTTTGATTCTTCAATCTGTCTGATTAACTTTATATTTCTTATGAAAATTTGTGAACAATAGTGTGGGTTATATGTTTGCTAATACTTGTAGAAAATTTTGATTTTGTACCATTATAGCATGTAACTGTTTTTTGTTCCTAATAAATAAAATAAAATAAAATAGAACAGTTTTTAAAAGACGATGCAAAGAAAACTATGTTTTTATTGATATTTTGAAAGCACGCTATGTACTATATTTATTTCTCTATACCACCAAACATTATATATATTATCACAATTTATTCCAATCACCTATCCACCCAGAAAAGTTAAGTCAAAATAAGTTTAGCAGCTTTAAATCAAATACCGTCGCCCCTGAAAGTAGCGTAAAGGCATTACCGAGTAAAGCCGGGCATAAAACTTAGTTATCCGCCACCACTAGTGACTGCCAAGCCGATTGTACGTGACCAGCATCAAACTCCTGAGCCTATCCGGTTGATTTTCGATTCGTTACGACATTTTCGATAACCTAATTATCAGGTAAAGTAAAAAAAAAACACATGGACAGAATATCCTTAGTGGAAGTATCATGGTTATGCTCTTTGGTTCCTATGTTTTAATAATGTTTTTTTTTTTTATTGTAACCATGTTAGTATATACCAAAGTAGAAGTCGCACGTAGCTTCGCTCCCGTCGTTCTTTATTTGGCCACTGCTCAACTCTTTTGTTCGTAGCGTGCATATAACTTTACCCGATAAATGGGCTATCCAAAACTTAAAGAATTTTGAAAATCGGTTCAGTAGATCTCGAGCCCCTGCAACTTCATAGACTCACAAACTTTAACTCTTTATAATATTAGTATAGTTAACGAAAGTTATACAGAAACTTTTTTTAGATCAAAACAAAATTCAATATCATAAAGTTATTGTATCCAAACATATTTGTTTCATTAATAACTAATGATAACAGGCACTTACATTGCGTAAAAGATCAAAACAAACTGTTTTGTTATTCAATCGTACTTTTATATCTAAAAAAAGATTCTTTACCCAACGACGACATTCAAAAAGTAATACTCGACAATGATCATTATTTTAGTTCAAACAAAATGTATTGACGTAAATCATTTCAATTATCGCTTCGATATTCGCTTGGTTGCCTTCTAAGTCACCTCATTAGGCCCGCTACACAATGCAGTATTGCTGATGCGAAATTAGTGAATTTGATTTAGCGAATGAGCTTTGTTGGCAACATTAACTTTGTTGAGTTCACGTTAACGTATTATGATTGTAGTAAGTATGAACAATATTTGAGTTTAAAAAATAAATGTCTCAATGCTTGTTTAAATTAGTGGTATCACATTATGTTTTATCCAATCATCAGCAACCCATTATTGTCCCGCTGCTGGGCTCAGATCTCCTCTCCTCTATTCTGAGAGCTGAGAGGGTTTTAGGCCGTAATCCACACACGCTGGCCTAATGCGGGTTGGTGGATCAGACATACACTTAGAATTTCTTCTACGGTATGTGGGTTTCCTCACGATGTTTTCCGTCACCGTTAGCAGATGGTCAGTCACATGATTAGTACATATAAATTTCACAAAGTGTAATCCACATTGGTACTGCTGGTCGGAATCGAACTCGGACCGCTTGTTTAGCACGCCGTTTCTTATCCATTCAGCCACCATCGCTTTTTCAGCCACCATTGCTTTTTTTTTATCCAATAGCATGCCCGTAATAGGCAAAATCCAACACTTTAAAATGATTAACACTAAAGAGAAGAAATAAAAGAAAGATGATAAAATTATAATTATAATATTAAACTAAATAATGTAGGCAGAGAATAGAGTGTTATGGCGCGTGTTAGGAGAGGTCTACGTCCAGCAGTGGACTCCAAAGGAAATGATGATGATGATAAAATAATAATGTTTTACAGAAATTTTGCTGTAAAAATATAACTCTTCTGTTGTTCACAAATTGAGTGTGAATAACAAGTAAATATAATTAACAAGTAAATAATAATATAATCAAAAAAATTATATAAACCGACTGCAAAAAATCAACAGATCAACAGAACGCACTAAAAAGACCGAAAAATTGTTGTAATTATTATTGATTAAATTTTAATATTTTTTATTTGATTTGATTTCCATTTGATTCCCTTTATCTTGATACTCTACTCGATAGGTTTGGTTAAAAAAATAAAATTAATTACTTACAGTTTGGCACCATTAAATTATAAATAATCTCTTTTTGAATATATGCAATCTCCATTTGGTTCCCTTTATTTTGATATTCAAGTCAATAGGTTTGGTTAAAAAAAAAAAATTCTTACAATTTGGCGCCAAAAGTCCGCCGTTTTGTCTTTTTGTTTTATAATACATATCTAAAGATACTTGGATTTTTGAGAAGAATCTAACAATACCTTAACTATCGAAATCCGTCCAGCCGTTTGGAAGAAAAGTAAGTGGGAATAAAGAAATTTAGAAACATACACGATACTCGCGAAAAACAATACCCTTTCTGTCAGTCGGGTAAAAATAAGAGCAAATTTAAATAGGTACATAAGTATTTCACCCTCTTGGGGAGGCTTATCAGCCTCTGGTATTTCCACACCCCAAAGAGAGCCTATTAAACGTCAATGCTTGTGAATATACTTAATGTCGAAAATGTCCTTAATTGAAAATTCTTGAAATTTTTTATCCAACGATTGTGTATGTTAAATCTTGTAGAAATAATGAAGTAAAAAAAAAAGAAGGAATGTATTTAATTACCTTCTTTTGAAGTTGAAGTAATTTTGTTGTATACAGATAATATAACTGGGCAATGTCTTCTTTTCATTTCATTCTTTTTCATTTCATTCTAGTAAAAGTTTATTCGATTTTATTTGATTTTATAATAATTTTAAACGTCCATGTAGTGACAAATTAAGAATACAAAATGTCACTACCCCATTTCTACCGTGGGTGTCTTAAAAGACGACTAAGCGAGTCAAGACCTTAAGCAGACAAGAGTACTGTGAGAAAAGGAAAATTTTAAACAAACCCTTTACCAACCCGTCTGGCCAGCGTGGTATAGTAGGCTTAATTACCTTTAAAATCTTTGGAGAAGACCTGTGCCTAGCAAAGTGACGTTTGTGGGTTGAAATTATGAATAACCTTAACTTTAAAAAAGCAATGTTAATGCAACACTGAAATTGGGATAGGTAGATCACATTTTTTTAACATTTGAACGCCCACGTCGGCTATACTCGACAACCGCAAGGGTGCCGTGTGAGCCGATGTCGGCTATAGAATATGACAAAATATAGATCCATAAAAAAAGATAACGGCAGTAATCATGACTTTGATGTGTATTATCGCTACATCTTAAAAACTAATATTAAAAACTTAGATGTGCTATGATAAAATTTTAATTTCATTACTACAATAATCAAAGTTCTAAGAATATACGTTATCATCTTTATTGCTTTTGCAGCTTATAATCTTGTTATAATAAAGGTATACAGTATGCAGGTAGTAACTACTTTTCTGATTTAATAAAACTGTGAGATTTAATGAATAAGGTTTAGTTTTCTTTAATCAACTGAGTATCATAGTATACTACTATATCGTAGTGGTCGCAAGTTCCATCGGTGTTAATATTGATTTATTATTCATCCGTGTAATGACAGATTAAGATTACTAAATTTCACTACCCCATCTCAACCCGTGGGTGTCGTAAAAGACGGCTAAGGGAAATTTGAAACAAAGCCTATATCCAACCCGTCTGGCCACCGTGGTATAGTAGGCTAAATTCCCTCCTCAATTTTTGGAGGAGATCCGTGCCCAGCAGTGAGCCGTTTATGTGTTGTAATTATGAATGAACTGATGATTTCTTATGTCATCCTTCCTACATTCATTCCCTCGACATGTTCAAAACAACTTCGTGAGGAATACAAAATTTGTTGAAGAATATCCTATAAATAAATGACATGACTAGCCTACTACGTAAGGTATTACCAGAGGCGGACCTGTATAAGAGCTATAGGGGTTGCAGCCCGAGGCCCCGGGGATAAAAGGGCCTCAGAACGAATAGAAGACAGAGGCAATATTGTGAATGCAACCTCGTCAGAGGCTAACGTGCTTTCCCCTCGAACATTCCTCTTCGTGCGCCGCCTATATTTGAGATCTATTCATAATTAGTAATACCCCTATATTAATGTTCTAGACTACTTCAAGTATTACCAGCTAGTAGTTATTCAGTGCAGTACCTATGATAATGAAATTGGAAAAGCATTGATTATACAAATCACAGACTGAAAGCTCGCAAACCAAAATGAAGAAAAACACTAAAACACTGAACCCTCGGTGCGCTAGTCCAACTCGCGCTTGACCAGTTTTGTTTTAAATGGCAGAAAATTGATAATTTAGTCAGGCCCCCTAGTACTATCAGCCCAAGGCCCCACAAACTCACCGTCCACCCCTGAGTATTACGGTACATAGAAGCAATAATGGCGGTACAGGCGGAGATGTTTTACCCTGTTGTGGTCGGCGGCATTAAATGTTTCATTAATTTACAGGCTCAAATAGTTGGCTAAGCAGGAAGTCGTTTAGAAGAGATATTGTGTGTTGATTTATGTAAATAGTTCTATGGGACGTGTGTAGTTTGAATGGCAACGAATTATGAAGAAATAGATATTGTAACTAAAATTGGTGTTTATGTAATAAAGAGACTGTAACTTTGTACTGAAATGGAAAAAAAAAGATGTATTTATATAGATATTGTTGTTGAGATTGTACTCATGAAAATATAACATGATGCTTTAATTATAACTTTGTTTTATCACAAAAGTTTTTGTTACATGTCACAACTAATGCCGAAAACTTCCAGAGAGTTGGTAAAAATAAACAAATAGAAAAGTTTTCAATTTCTATAAATTTGGTTTGACGTTTTAGGATTCTATTGACACGTGACAATGAATTACTAGTCACGTATTATAATGTCATAAGTAGTCATCATATGAAAATAATCATGAAGAGTTACGTTTATTTTATTTTTTTACACCACGACGGTGGCAAACAGACGTACGGTCCGCCTGATGGTAAGCGGTTACCGTAGCCTATGGGCGCCTGCAACACCAAGGGTATCACGAGTGCGTTGCCGACCCTTAAGAAACCTATTCACTCCTTTTTTGAAGAACCCCATACTGTAGTCCCTTGGGAAAACCTCGTTGGGTAACCTCGTTATTATTTACTAGAAGTCCTATTAGCTCCTTTTGGCAGTAGCGTAATATTACATATCCTACTATAACCTTTCTTGATAAATGGGCTATCCAACACTAAAATAATTTTTCAAATCGGACCAGAAGTTTCTGAGATCTAAGCGTTCAACCAAACAAAAAACTCTTCAGCTATTAGTATAGATTCTAGAAAACTAAACAAGGGTACTACTACAAGAGGTCAACATTATATTATAGCAAAAGGCTTCAGCTTGGAACGAAGCCAGACCAGACTGTTGTGTGCTTGTGTTAAAACTTTTATTATTGTTAGCTTCACCAACTTTTTAGTTTAGGCTTTTACAAAATTTTGTTGTTGTTTTTACTTTCAGTGACTACTTTTTGAGCTAACGAAAACTATGATTATCCTTTTTTGGATCGATATCTCAAAATAACAGCAATTTTATACATGTTTATATATACAAAGTCTTACTAATACCATAAATGCCAATATTACAAAAAAAAATATTATATGTGTATGTGGTGTACATAATTGTCAGAAAAGGCCAGCCCGCCGGTAGGTCATGTTTGTGACGTTTCGGTCAAACGTTTGAAGCTCTTTAAAAAGAGCTCTTGTACCTATAACCCCAGCGTTTCGACTGCAAAACACATAAGTAATTACTGATGTGGATTTACAAAAAATTTGTTTAAATACTTGCTTCAGTATATTCAGCAATTAAAAATCAATTTATCACGCAGATGTTCTTTTAAATGTCCATTAATGAAAGCATAAAATAAATGGTTATGCATAGAGAGCCACCATTTCATACTCAAAGCATAATTCATACGCGAACTAATTTAACACGATTATATTAACTTAAAATGAATATGGATTCGCAAGTGAATGAGAGGTAGCGATAGACAATAAAAAAATATTTACTCATTTTAATGGACTCTCTTAATCTGTTTATAAATTACAACACTTGTATGATTTATCAGTTATACTTGAATAGTAATAATAGCAACTTTAGTTGTTTTGGTACTAATAAAACATACAGTCAGCCATTATAAGTAATTATATAGCCCAAAAATTGTCCAGATGTATCTCTTTGTACAAAAGTATTATTTAGAGAAAAAATAAATTTTATTTATAAATAAGTAGTCAAACTATAACAGATAGGAATTATAGCTATTCGTTATCTAAATACTAAAATCGAATCGATTAGTATTTTTTTTTCCAAAAAAATTGAAATGTGTAAAAATGTTCTGTATTTAGAGAATAAAAAGCACGGAAGAAAAGTGCTTTTTAGACACACCAGAACATAATCTAATCAACATAAAACTGGAGTCTTAATCCTTTTACCAAACCTCCCGGAAACCAGCCAAAGTGGATTTTAAAAACCGAATTTCGCTCCAAAACTATCGTTTTAACTCCAAGCAAAGTTTTCTTTTTAAAACTGGCCAATGCCAGATGTCGTGAGCCAACTATAATTAGCTTAGCGAATTCGCTTGAGCCTACAACTTGAGCCGTAACATTTAGTTGGCAGAATGCCAGTTGCCACAGCCTGCGGAAGCTGAGATAGACGACAAAAGAAATAAAGCAACCCATTCACAACTAGGGTGGATAGGTGAATGGTATTTTCAGAGATATTTATTGACATTTAGGCTGTTTAACATAGTAATTTGTTTGAAGGGAAAGAATATTGCATTGTTTTTTTTGGTTACTCTATTTGGTGATGTTGAATGGCTGTTGAGCAAGCTTTGTTTTAAGTGGGCGTGACCGATGCGTACATTAATAAATAATTCTTTTAAATAGTTTAGATCCATCTAAAACAATTTGCTTAGAATCTTTACAATATTTTTAAATATTACCACGCATTCATCTTGTACATAGTCTTCGTAAAGAAATAGAAAAACTAATTCCAAAGGGCTCACAATTTGGACTTTTAAATCTGAATTTATAATTATATCCCTAGTTAAGTTTAAAATCTTTGGCTACATTACTACACACAAAACTAGCCATTCACGAACGTTACACAATTCTAAAATGTTTGTTTTAGATAATTTAGTTTGTTTCTTTTGTTTTTTTTTGCTGTCCGTATTTACTTGCTTGGAACCGTAAATATTTTTACTGGCATTTTAAGTTTATCTTTCAGCTTCATGTTTGAAAAGTATTATTTTTTCTGACATTTTTATTCGCAAATATAAAAAAAAATGTTAAAATTTGACTCTCTCTTCATTTTTATCATTCTTCATCGTTAGCCCATATTAAATATAGCACTGCTGGATTTGTTTTCCATCTTATCCTCAGCTGTGACTGCCCTGCTTTTATTCGTAGTCTTTCTAGGTTTTCATTTGACTCGACAAAAGGAATGATGTTTTATACCAATTATATATTTCTCCCTCATTTATAAAATTTCTACACAAAGTTAGTTTTATTATTAATGTGGCTATTCATGTTAAACTTGTCTCAATTCCAGGTGCCGTAATCATCTTCTAGTAGGGAGTCCCACAGGGAGCCCGGGCGGGCCCGCCAGCAGGCAGGGCCCGCCAGTACAACAGGTTTACAGTTACTGTAAGTTTTATCTATAAAATTAATACACATTACACTAAACTTTTTTGTCTATACATATTTGAAATCTGCGTACATGTGAAAAAGTCTACGAATGAGTTAATCAGTGCACGGGATAATTCGATCATAGGCAAAAGAGATCCCACTAGGTTATAACCTAGTGGGATCTCTTTTGCCTATGATCTATAATAATTATTAATGACCGCCTGTCGATCAACATTATGCCTAAACCACTGTCATTTTATGTACATTAACGTATTTAATAAGGTACCCAAAAACATTTGAGAATTACCACTTGTACAACACCTTAACACGTACCACATTTCAAGCAAATAAAATGATTTTGATTTTAAATTACAAATTAAAGTAAAAGCCTCCTACAAACATTGAAGTTTGTCAAAAATCTATATCACCCTTTTAAGATAATACATATATGCATTTAAATTCTTAACTGCATAAAAAAAAGAGGAACACTATGTTTCTGTTTCTCTTCTTGTAGCAATACATTATTTAATTTAAATATTTTATCAGTAACTTAAGACTTACCTTTTCACGCACTATACTTTAAAACATTGTTTTCAAAGAGCACTAATGTCGGGTGAAATAATTCGTTAAATTTTATTTATGTATTTATTTATTTATTCAAACTTACAATTATCCTTACAGAATATTCTAATACGATAGTAAAGCCATCTCAACCAGCAAACTATAATGAAATTAGTCTTAAAAACTAGTTACCACTCTATAAATTAAACTTATTTGTAACAAATAACAATTAACGCTATTCTGTTAAATTCACTCAGAGTACATGCAAACAGATCACATTTCACGTGGATAGTATTGAGTGTGTGAAATGCTCGCGTTACTGGTGCTTCTTTTAATAAATTTGTTCTAGCGTTGGGTACTACCAACAGTGGCGGCCTACGCCTGCGCGAGATGTATCTGTCGGGAACGCTCTGCCGTTAATTGTAACAAAAATAATTGTAGCAAACTAGCATTTTCCAATTTCTACATATAATAAATATTATTTATTATAAAATGGAAGTTAAAACAAAATAAAGCCAAAGCAAACTGTCCACTTGTCAGCCAGTTTACCTGAGATAAATCTACTGAACAAGTAGAAATACTAAATATTTTTATACACAATTTTAACATACATTTTAGTTGCACCATTTGATATCATTTTGTCAAAATTCTAAGAATCAGTCCTATAATTCGTCATCATAATACCCAATGACGTCGAGGCATAGGCTGGACATAGGCCTTACTGAATTTCATCGAGCGATTTGCAGGCGCCATAATATTATTTCATAATTATTTTGTAGAAGTCTACAAGAGTTAATTATGTTATTCGATTTTGTTATTGCCAATGATGGATTAGGAGTTAGCGGCCCATACCATTTGGTTGTCGCCATTTACATGGACACAACTGCTGTTTTTTTTTAATAAAGTGCTTTTTAAAATGTAAAGTCTTACGAGAATATTTATTTATTCTAATCTTTTGCGTAAAGCTTAATACATTTTAAACGTTGCGTTGGCTGGATTATTTTTGTTTCTTTCATCAGATTTATTTGATAAGACTAAGTATTGTGAATTTTAAGTGGGATTCAAATATTTACTTTAATCTATGTTTTGTAAAATGTCAATGTATTTTTAATACACGTGCCTCAAAAGAGAGTTATCTGTCAATATTTACAGCATAGTAAAAATAGACAAAAAAAGTGAAGAGAAAGAGAGATAAAATGTAATTTCAATTTAAAAAAATTAGAGATTCATTTATATTCAACTGATGGGCTAGCTAACCATGTATTGACGGATTAAGAATACTGGTAATGTCACTACCCTATCTCAACCCGTGAGTGTCGTAAAAGGCAACTAAGGGAACCTTATGCAGACAAGAGCATAGCAAGAAAAAGAAAATTCGGAACAAACCCTATACCAACCCGTCTGGCCAGGATGGTATAGAAGGCTAAATTCCCTCTACATTCAATCACGCCAGAATGGTTGAAAATACTTGTATAAAAGACACGCAGATAGAATAAAATCTAGAATAGTACATAGACTACTTTTTACCGACACCCCACGTGGGAGGCCGAGGGTGGAATCTAGTCTATACTAATATTATAAAGAGAAAATTGAAAAAAATTGAATTTTTGTATGTAAAGAATTAACATAAAGGAGTGAATAGGTTTCTTAAGGGTCGGCAACGCGCTCGTGATGCCCCGGTGTTGCAGGCGCCCATAGGCTACGGTAACCGCTTACCATCAGGTGGACCCTACGTCTGTTTGCCACCGTCGTGGTATAAAAAAAACTTAAAACAACAGGACCGATTTCAAAAATTCTTTTGCCGTTAGAAAGCTTCATTATCACTGAGTAACATAGGCTATATAATACCACGCTACGGCCAATAGGAGCTGAGCAGTGGTCAAATAAAGAACGACGGGAGCGAAGCCCCACTTCTAGTAAAAAATAATTTACTTACTACTCCCACTAAAAAATAATTTTAAATATTTAACGACTTCGATAACAAGTACCTAATTGAACCACATAAATAACAAACACAGTAGTAAAACGTTATTTGAGAATGCAAACTTTTATCACCTGTAGTATTACACTGTTTTCACTGGAAAACATGTTTTCGTTCCGTCAGCTCTACTTGTAATACTATACTGTAAACGTTAGGATGTGAACAGGTTGTTTAGCATATAAAATAGTTTCCTTTAGGTAAATAACCCAATTTTACTTGTATATAAAATGTATGTCAGGTATTGAACAAAATACAGTACGTATGATTTTCATTGTTTTGTGTGTTCATGGTCTGTGATAAATAAATGTGTTTTCTTTCTTACTACGTTATATTTAGAAGTTAGGCTTAAAAATAATCATGTAAGTAATAATTTAACGTTTGTATGAGAATGTCGTATAATCATGGTACTATTCTTTTTTTTTTTTTACCACATTCACACAGCGCCATCTAGTCCCACAGTAAGCAATTATATTTGCTTGTGTTATGGGTACTAAACAACTGATATACTACTTAAATACAGTTTTTTTTTTGTAAATACATAATATATTATAGATAAATTACACCCAGACACAGAACAAACCTTTATGCTCATTACACAAAGACTTGTCCTGGGTGGGGATCGAACCCACGACCTCCAGCTTAGCAGTCAGGGTCACTAACCACTAGACCAACAGGCCAGTCAGAAATAATATTATATAGAAACTTGCTCTAATTTTAACACATACGTGTATTTTGTTTTGTAGTAATTGAAATATACAATCTATATGTCTACAAGCTTGTTTCTTGATTCTATAAGTATCTACAAAACATGGAATCGTTAATAAAAGTATATTTGTTTTCATTTGAGTGTAAATTAGATTTTACCTCATTATCTGACTGAAATAAGTAATTTTTTAATTATATTTGTAAAAAAAATACAAATAAATTCGACATGTACCTAAAGTGAGTACACAGCCTTATTTCACCTCTTTATTAAGCAAATTGATAGTGTTTGCTGAGTCACGCTTTGCCACACAGAGCCTATAAAAAACCTCTGTAACTACTCAATTCAAAGGCTTTTTGTCTCAAACAAAATGTTTCGAACTCAAGACTGTATTCGATTTGTTTCCGCTTATCGACGATATAATTTTCTTTGAAGCTACCGTCTTTTTTGCTGCTTCATAAAAAAGTTATACATACTGAATAGAAAGTTCTAGTATAATACGACAAGATATTATTTTCTTGGTGCGATTATTAAAGTGTGTGTTTGTAACTCTGCTATAAATTTTGAGTTTGACCTAATCGAAGTCAATTTTTTTTAAATTATTTATTTTCAATTAAGTTTAGGGGTTGCTTCTTGGTTAACGGTTAATGCACCGTAACTCAATCGAGGCTGTGTTATTCTGTAGAACTGAGCCACACACTAGAGAAAAGCCTTAGGGGGCAGGTGGCTGATACACACGAAGCTCTCATCAGCATCATCATGATCAGCCTGTATTAGTCCACTGCTGGACATAGGCCTCCGAACTCACTAGGCCCTACCTCCCTTAAAAAATAATAAAAAATCTGTTACACTTTTCTAATAGAATGCTTTAAATTCAAACACTTGAATGATTTGACAAAGAAATAAAATACTCATGTGTAATACAACAATATTATTGTTAACAACATTCATTATTCATAGCCACGCACACAAAAGACATAACCTAAGCCAACACTTTGTTTCAATTCAAACTAATTTACGCTCCATTCCTGGCCATTATACAATAATAGCTGTCCTATATTCTAATTAATAACTTCACAACAAGTTTGGAAAGGATTGATGGTTATTGTCCAAAGTTTATATTGTCGCCTGACGTCTTCTCGTTGTGCAAGGCCATTAGCTTCAGCTAACTGACAAGATACTTTTTGTTGCTCTGTTGATAAATTTGTTATAGAATTGCTGTTGCCTAAATTACTACTTCAAAACTTATTTTTTTTACACGGTGCAAGAATGTCATTCTACATTTCATACTCTCTTTTTCTCGCCAAGAATAAGAATTAAGGCAAGAGGATTGCCTTGCAAGACTTCTAGGTATGTTAAATAACTTATAAGTTTCCTTCAGGAAAAAAGACACTTGTAGTCAATATGTTTATAAATAATTTTTATATTTTAGTGATTCTTTATAATAAAGAATCACTTATAAGCAATAATTGCTATTATCATTCTGTTAGTTACGAGTTACGAGTTTTTATTCAATTACAAAACTATAGTTCCTTATTTGAAGCCTACAGGTAAAAGAATAGATAAATGTCCAGTTCCCTGAGTTAAAAGCAAAATTGCCCAACAACATTATAGTCACATAGCACCTAGACTGTACAACAAACTTAACCTAATTTACAAAACTAGAAAACTTTCAAACTCCCAAATCAAATCTAAAATCAAAATGTGGCTTGGGTCTTTAGACTACGACGACACAGAAAAACTACTGATACTGGTGAAATAGAAACACACACACACACACACACAATTCTCAAAAGTTATTATTATTGTTTAAATTTTATTATTCTACGTGCTTACTAAATAGACTGTACTATTAAACTACACTATTTCTTGGGAAGGAACTGACTCCCAATATACAGCTCACGCTAGTTTGGGATTCAGAGCCTACAAACTATTTATGTAAACCTTTCTATGCAATAAAGATTTATTATTATTATTATATTATTAAATTAGCTGATTATTGCACAACTAAAAGTGGCCTTATCTACTCAAATGTTGCGGTATTCCTGTAATAACCAAGCGGGAAATATTGTCGCGGGAATAAAATTATTAATGGGTGGTTTTCATGTCTTGCAATAACTCGGTTGCAAAACATATTTTATAACTCGCAACTTGTCATTCTAATATGTTTTAGACACATTGTTAGGGATACAAACGTGTTATAATATTTTATTAGCCAACTTTTTATAACCCTAATAATATGAATATCGTAAAAGATTATTCTTATATTTGCAAACTGAATTAATATCACTTATTTTTATATCCTGCTTCAGTTTGTGTAATCTAGATTTCTTATTCAGGTCCAAGACTATCTATGTCAAAATTTACGAAGATTCAACTACTATACGATTTTATACATAGAACGTCCTTGGAAGTACTACCTTCCCACAGATTATCAACGCCAAGTAGCGGTATAATAAGCTGTTATGTTTCGTCTGGTCAGAAGAAGAGCCAGAAGTCCAATCTCTATCCCGATGCCCATCATTTTTATCCCTTTCCTACCAGTATATGCATTACGCACCAGATACAGTGCGTTATCTCACACATGCAGGCTGGTTGGGTAATAACATGACAGATGACAGAGGCATCAGACATAGAGAAATACAAGCAGTAGTTGTCAGTGTACACTCCCGGTGCTTGGTATGTAGGTGAGCTAGTGATGGTATTATCTATACATCTATACAAATAAATAAAATTTGTGTGTCTGTTTGTAATAATAAGATAACCAGTTTTTACTACATGCATTTGAATGTGTTTACGGTAGCTACATATACCAAAATAATATTTTTTTCAATTTTTGCCGGTCTGTCTTTCTGTCTGTCTGATTGTTCCAGCTAATCTTTGGAACGGCTGGACCGATTTCGATGGGACTTTCACTGGCGGATAGCTAAAATCACAAGAAGTAACTTAAACAACTTTGGTTTTGAAAAAAATATCAGGGTTCCGTAAAAAAAAATTAAAACGCCATGAATGCGGGATAAGTTGTCCACGCGAACGAAGTCGCGGGCACAGCTTGTAATTAATAAACGCGGACACTACACTACCTATTTTCCTTCTTCTTACAGATACTACATTATACCTTTGTTTTTACTGGACTCCATTAATGAGTACCATCTGTAGAGGTTTTACAGTAAACATACCACTTCTAGGCCGTTGCTTGTATTTATTTTATTTTACTCGTCCACAGGTTACGGTAACCGTTTACTGTCCGACGGGCAGTTTACCAGTTTACCAACGTCATGGTATAAAAAAAAATTATATCTGTTCATGTCAGAATGATCGTTTATTTCCATATTTTCAACATTAAGGTAATTGTATCGTATTTTATAAAGTTTTTTAACAAAAAAATAAAGAATGCCCCTAAGAACCGTAATCGCGGACCTCTATTACGTTTAACGAGCACTCTTAACTGTTTAGTATTACCCTCGATATTAGATTTTTAGCAAAATATGTATAAATTTTCTGTTGCTAGGGTATTTAGGATACAATTTTAAGTTAGGTTAGGTTACTATTAAGATTGGACGTTTAAGGGAACAAGCGAGAACGAGAGCGAGAGTGCGACCGGACGCAGTGGAATTGACGATGCACTCGGCTCTGTCTAACTCGCTCTAGTAAATGACAGTTCTAAATGACAGAATGGTAAAGAATCATAGGAAAGTGCGATTTAATGCGGCTAAATGTGGTGTAACTCTTATATTTTACTATAAGTTGCTAACACACAAAAGTAAGACTATGTAGATCTAAGCTGTGATCTAAAAAGCGTAAACGGTTTGAAATTGTCTTGAAATTTCGACATTGAATGCAGTCAATTTCGATATCGGTGCTGTTGCATAAAACTGTAAATTTAGTCACATAACAGTCTTATAGCAGTCATCACATTTTTGCCGCGTTGACAAAACAGTTTGATAACACAATTTACATTCTACTCACGCTAAAACACTTCCAACAAGAAAAAAATCCTAAAAATACACAGTCGAAAGTCAGTGAACATCTAAACATAATTAACTTTGATGGAATTACGTTGTCTAGGTGTTACCTCGGGGTCCACCTGAGTGGCTTGCTTTGTAATTAAAATTTACATAATAACATACATTAAAATCAGGACAAAGTGCCTCAGCTAAGTGAAATGATACTTAACGTTAGCAGAGTGGACAGCTACGAAATTAATATGATATGAAGTTTAAATTGTTTTACGTGTTATTTGCAACTTATTATGACGTGTGAGTTATTAATTATGATTAAATATAGGTACTATCGGAAACTAGGTGAAGCCTATGTTCAATAGTGGACGTCACTGGGTTGATATGATGATGATAGATAGTATATGATGATGGTAGATAGTATACGTGTAGAGACTGATTAGGAATACGTCATTACCCCATTTCAACGTGTCGTAAGAGCACTAAAAGGAAAATTCGAAATAAACCCTATATCAACCCGTCTGGCCAGCTTGGTAGTAAGGATAAATTCCCTCCAAAATCTGTGGAGGAGACCCATACCCAGCAGTGGGACGTTTATTGGTTGAAATGATGGTACTATATTTATGATTATTACAAAATCAATTAAACGAGATTTTTTGTTAGCCTGAGGGTAAACGGTTACTGAAGCCTATGAACGCTTGCAACAACAGGGCATCAAATTAAAGCCCGTTCCAATATACGTATAGGACGTAGACATTATTCCTGCATGATATTTTTTTTTTAATAAATTTCTAACCGTATTACTTTTGAATAAAAATAGCCACAGTACGGCTAGCCAATAATAGTCACACTTTTGTTTTTACAAACTATAGGGACACGACTACTAGGCCCCAATAAATATTATTTCAGTGTTTAACACTCGAATTTAAAGAAAGAAAACATTTACTACCTACTTGATTTCTGGCAGCAACAAAAATTGTTAATATTTTTCTAATGGCAATTCTGTAATGTATCCATACTGAAAAGATTTTCTATTCAAGTCGCCATCGAAATAACTTTTTGTCAAATATTAATTAATTTGTAAAAGAGAACTTACAATAGAGCGTCGGTATTTTTAGATATTTCCATTACTTGATTTGATATTATAATAAAGGTCATTGTCAACTTATACGGCCGCGGCTTTATCTAATTTTATCTCCAAAAAGCGTGGGGAGATGTTTGCCCTAATTGAACAAGATTAGGTGGGATAAAAAAATCTTAGTTTAAGAACTCAGAACAATAAAATTAAATACTTAGGAATTATACGATTTTAATGAACTTAACATTTCGAGTAGAATTAGTTAATTTAGTACACGCGATAAAAAGTCTTTATTTTAATTTTTTTTAAACAAACTTTAGTAGCATTACACTCTAGTGGACGCGGAGCTTAAGTACGCAGATAATATAACTGTATTGTAATAAAAATAGCACTAAATAATAAACGTAAGTACTAACTGTGGCGTAATCCTTTGTTATAATTAGATAATGTTCCAACAATTAGGAATTATAGTCACTGAAAGTTTATTTTTAGCAAGACTAAAGTTTTGGTATCATTTTGTATTTTATTTATGAATTCGTCATATCTGCAGATGAACCGATGTCAGATGGAGAAAACGTGTCCTGGGAGACTACGACTCGGCAAGCGTAAAATAGGACGGCTCCAAGCTAGGTAGACCTACGAGCTGAAAAGGATCGCTGGGTCGGTCTGAATAGGGTGGCTGAGGACTGAGTGTCATGGGGCGTATTAGGTGAGGCCTATGTAAAGCACAGAACTGCAATCATTTAGGCTGAAATTTCTTCATTTCTGTATATTTAAACTCATTTCCTAAGATAAATTAATTATCTACGGTTACTTTATAAAAACATCTAAAGGACATAATCGTTTATCCAATATAAACTATTTCCATCACGTACGAAACAACTTTCTAAACAAACAAACAGTTAACTCAAAACAATATTAAATAAAAATCGGGACACGTACTGCATCGAGTTGATTGGCAGGTATTATGCAGTAAATACAAGCAATAATAGTAAAAATATACTGTTATTATGTAAGCGCAATATCAATTTTGGTAACATCTTGTATGATGCGGTCTTCGTGAGATAATTGAATCTTCTCGTGAGATAAACAGTCACGTCTGGTTCTTGAAAAGGTAAATAGAATTACATGGTGCAAGAAAAAGCCTTTTGTATTTACTATTTTGGTTAATCTAAAAAGAGAGCTACATATCTATGTCTAAAATTATATAAAGGTTAGTATCATATTATTAATATAAAAAGGTAAAATAATGACTACAAGGATTATTATCTTTGTAGACCATTTTATGCCACCCGCATCCAACGGCCACCCGCAACATTTACAAGGTCGTTGGTCCATCTGGCGGTAGCCCGCCCCACACTGCGCTTTCCAATTATACGTGGCCGACACTCGAGAACCTTTTTGCTCCATCGGACATCAGTAATATCTTTATTACTCGTCAATATTTTTCTTACATTTGTGTAATATTTTTGTTAACATTTTCTTGAAATTTGTTTTCCAAACCTTTGATCGCTTCCTCAAAAGTTGAATTCTACCAACCGTTATGGCTTATCCCTGGATGGAATAAAATCCTTTGCTAGTACGTATAGCAACAAACATGAGTTATCCTATAAACCGTTAGGTTTGACTGAGATAGATTAGGTTTTTACATTGTTGGCATATTCCGGGTACCGAATAGAATTGAAGGATTGATATTGGATGAAGGTATTTTTCTACTATTTGAATTTCTGTTCAAAAATGTTTGTTAAAAGGTTCGAAATAAGGTTTAAATTAATACTGTACATTAATTTATATAACATGAATGACAAACATCCTTTTAATTTGAAAGCTACTACATAAAACAGGGATATTTGTAATAATTATGTATCATGTCCCGGCCTTTACCAATTTAGAGGCGAGACGAAAAAATATTTTATTTGTTTTTTCATATCATAATAATCAATCATAATTATTTTGTTTGTTAGAATTAAAAAGTCACGAACCTATACATGCAGTCATTTGTTATTTGCATGCAATACGTGTCATTTTTACCCTGACTTTAGTTTTTTTTTCATTACTCCTACTAATTGAATAACTTTCATATATAGATATATACATTCTCTTAACTCCTCCTGTTTCACGAAAACAAAAGTCTCTTAAAGTATTTTCATTCTCGTATTGTTGGAGTAATTTCACTGCCTATTCGAAGCACAACACAGATAAAAGCCTGTATACTGACGCAATGAAAACTAATCGTTATTGCTGTTTGCATATTTGTCTAAATGTATGGCTGAAGATCTGAGTACAAATGTATGTTCACATTTTGGGCCATATCCAAAAGTATGATTATAATTTTCAGTTATGTTACGTAGAAATTAGATAGCTTGATGTATATTATTTTATGTATATTATAGTAAATAAAAGCATTCCTTACTTTTTAGGATTATTTTTGCAATAAATTGCAGTTTTAGATTTAATTGCCTTAACTAATATTATATAACTAAATTTAAAATAAAAGATCGGGCAAGTGAAATTAAAAATAATGGCCAGTAAGCAACAACATCAAGATAAAGCCAATATTGTTTATTAATATGTAAATAGACCCAGCCAACAAGGATTTTGGTGAAAATAGAATAAGACGAATAAGAAAATGCTATGCACTGGAGGTCCAACGGCTGATAATATATGATGATTTTCCCATCTGAATTAATTTTCTTCATCATCATGATGAAGACATCATGATGATGAAGAAAATTAATTCAGATGGGAAAATAATTAGAGTTTGCTACTTATTATATTTAACACATAATGGTACTAGTCTATTCAGTTTTTATACTAACCCTTATCTAAAGTAAAAAGCAATACTTGAAAGAAAGAAAGAAAATCAATTTATTTTCAGACTTTAATTTACTGGTAGAGTAAGAATGTCTCATTTGGACATAAATCAGACACTCATTATTATTATTGAAATAAACTATTATTATTCTCTAGGACAGTTTCAAATTCAATTACGTATATAATATTTGACAAACATTACCAAATATTGACCCATGTTGGGTGCCAATAAACAGATCACACCATAATAATATATTTCAAAGAAATGTTTTTATTTTACTTTAATTCTAATAAATATAGACTACGAGACGTATATATTACAAATTACTATCACTTCATCAAACATTTCTAACTTCTTTGAAGGTTCTTATTGGCGCCTCAACGTGGGACTTCAATATCAAACTAATAAATGTAATTTATAAAACTTTAGATTCAAGTTGCTTCTTTTCCAAAGTATGTTAAAAGTTTGTGAATACTGAAGATACGGGCTTGTTTTATTTACGTTCTATATATATTACGATAAATTGGATATTGAGCTTTTATAATGACTTAAAAATAACAAAAGCTTAACTTAAATCCTAACACTAAATATGTACTATATTTTTCATCCTACAGACAAAGTTAAATGTAGAATTTCAGGCAATTTTTCAAAATGATTTCATCCTGTTTAGAATATCTAAAAAGTAAAATTTAAATTGATGGCATCAATTGATATAATAATTACCAGCCCATCTTCTACTGGAACAAAAATCTTTAGCATAATCTTTTTTATTATTGAATAAGTACATTTAGGCAGTTTAACTTTAGCCAGGAGTAACATTACAGGGACAATCATTTTCTTTTCTGGACAAGTCATTCACGCAGAAGACGACATGTCCAACGTATACTAACGTCTTTTGGATTTTGGAAGCATTTGAGACACACATAACTTATTTTATTTTTTTATATTATAATATATCATTGTTTATTGACTTTATAATATCTAATATACATATCATTTCAGTTCTAATAAAATTTTTATTTGATAGCAAAGATATAAATATTTTTTCATAATCCAAATATAAGAGTCAGTATAATAAATGCTACGATCTAAAATAAAAACTATATTTCTAAACTGTTCAGGTTGTCTGCTCGTATTATAACATACTATGTTTGCTCTGGGTAACGAACAAACACGCGTTTTGTTAGTGCTCAATTTAGAACAAATATTTGTTCTGTAGCGTAGCAGTATTGGTGGCTTGAATTAGATTTGCAGTAATCTGATTAATTTCAAGAGCAATGAAAATATTCGATACGTTCAGTTTATCGGAAATGTGTTACATTTAGATGAAGTTATTGTACCTGAATTTGATAGAATATCTCCTCTATGGAACAATATAACTTTTTGACTACATACATAAGTGTTCGTATGTTTTATGAGCAGGTAGTTTTTTTCTGGTACAAAGTAGATTCAAGTACAGAAAGAACAAAGGCCTTAGCATTAAATTTTAAACATAGGTCACTCCCAGACCTTCCAAAGCGCCTGACTAAGCAATCTGCATTCAATGCCTTCCTACGACTTATACGCATTAAAAAGGGGTGCATCTTTTTAAAAAAATATGGTTATATTCATAATTAAATACTTTTTTGATATCACGGGGTGGCAAACAAGACCGCCTGATGGTAAGCGGTTACCATAACCTATAGATGCCTGTAACACCAGGTGCATTACATGCGCGTTACCTATACTTTAGAATCCCATTCTATTCAGTGATCTATGGAAACCACCAGCAGAAGCACAAAACTAATGTTACAGTTAATGTTAAGGTAAAGGCACCTAATTCCGCGGTGTTTTCACTAGGTACTACTCAAAAGAACATTAAAAAATAAGCATTTATTATGCTTTTGTATAGAATTGGTTATTTTTATCAGAAGTGTTAGACATCGTATTTTTGAAAAATACTCACAGTTTGACAGTAAAAGTTAGTTAAATATGATAAATGGTGAAAAAATATTAATAAGTCCAAGGCACCTAATTCCGACTTAAAAATCCTAATTCCGATGTAATTGGTTCCTAATTCCGAGTGCAAAAAATACAATGGAAAGGCTATCTGTTCATATAAATATGAACAGATAAATTATTAATTGATTAATGTATTTTTCAGACAAAAATAACTCGTCAATTACTTGAAAAAGCCATTAATCTAAATACATCGGAATTAGGTGCCATTTTTAGAACCCCTCGGAAATAGGTGCAAATATACAAATTGGAATCACAAGAATTTCTAAGCTACTCTGACATTATTAAACTTTAAGGTTAATAAACGATGTATATGTATAAAAAGTATATTATATTATTGCTCTGTTTGCTATTTTCTTTCGCAGAATTTTTGAGATATTACTAAAGTTTGAACTTTAATACAAGTTGTCAATTTCTTATAAAATTGTCCTTGAAAGATTTAGACTATCTTGCCAAATTGAACTTTATGTGATTTGTTTTAAGTGTGAAAATTCACTAATAGATATAGGAAACTGGTTATCCACGATTTATTCAGTCAAAAAAATCTTAATAGTGCCTCTAACATCTAGAACTGGCTTTTAGTAACAACAACACATCTTTTAGTATGTATGTTATTTGTAACAACAATGCCATGTATTGCTGACAACATTTCCATGTGAATTTGGCATCTGTATAAATTACAGACAAATTTGAATGTGTGAATTTCTGTTTTGTGTTGAAATTGTCGCATAATATGATTTTGTTACATAGACGGTATTTGGAGAATGCCATATACTGTCATGCCATGTAATTAATGTCTATGTATATTTTATGGTAGTCGGTGCTGAAAATTAGCTTTAATGTTTAGTGAAGATAGAGCACAACCAATTATATTAATATTATAATGTGAAAAGAGGCATGAAACCGTGTCATAAGGTTTAAATTCCAACATCAAATACTTGTTTATACTAATATTTACTATAACGCCACCTAGCGTTATGAACTTGTATATAATGTAAAATCTCATTATTTCAAGTTATTAAAGCACTTACATACGTTTTATGGCGCTATAAAATCGCTTCATCGCTTTTATTACTAGCTGGTAATTGTTAAAGTCGTTTAACGTGCGGATAAAGTCACCGGCTCGATTATGATTAAATCGAAAGGTTTATCGATTTATAGGCGTAAGGAGATTTTGATTGTTGATAATATAATGAAGTTGAGCGTTTTGGATTTGAATGAAAACATTTTTCTTTTTTATTGTTTAAGAGTGACGTTATTTCTTATTCAAATAATTATGAGTATCTATTACTATGATGATGATGATGAATATCTCCATTAATCTTTTTTCGTGTAATTTAAGAGGAAAAATAACTCTAATTAAATAGTACACCTTCCAATCTGGTCAGCTTGACAACAATGTTATTATTTTCACCCTTTGAGCTGAAACCATTTCCTAATGTCCGAAGTAGGACATATTGGATTAATGAGGAGGATGTATACTGAAATTTGTATGCCATAGTCTGCAGATGGTAAATGTGCTGGATGTATTTTTATTTAACAACAATTCAACTATATTTATACAAATAAATTATTTTATTGGCATTGTTGAGGGCCAGTAACGATATTTACAACTCATTTGAAGATAAACAAATTAAGCGGAATATTGGGATATCAAAAAAAACATTTATTTTAAAAGCTTTTAACATTATTTAGGTTTTCGAGTATAATTATAAATAGTTGTATTCATAATAAAATCTAAACTGAAATTGCAAAACACACATAATTTATAAAAAAAATATTTCATTCTAAATAAAATTCAATAAGATTCCAAATTAAAATTATAACATCTTAAAACTTAATTAAACCTATATGTAATAGACGAAATTTTACAAACAGATATGAAAGAAAAACTTTATAAAACTTAATGAAACATGTCAAAAGGTATCATGGTGTCGATGAGAATTTAATTAAATATTAACAAACTTGAACAAGATGTCAAACATTATTAATACGTATTTTCGTAAAGACTTATCAGTTACAAGAACATCTCAAAGATGAGCTTATGAAATTTACAATTATTTTTGAAGTGCGTAATTTTTGATGCGTTATTAATTTGAGTTAATCATAAAAGTCGACGGGTTGAAAATATTATTCTAAAAACTAAATATTTGATATCTAAATTTTACAGAATCCAACTTATTTGAAGTTCTATGCTTGAAGTCAAGAGTCTGATTAGCCTCCCAGAGAAGTTTCAGGTTAGATACAGTTTGGGACTTAAAACCTCTGTACCTAAATATTTCGTTTTTAATATCATCAAATTTAAAACTTAGAATTACTGTTCTAGAAAGTCATTCTCGTGATGTGAACTTTTTTTTTATACCACGACAGTGGCAAACAGTGGTACCTACACGCCTGATGGTTAGCCGTTACTGTAGCCTATAGGCGCCTGCAACACCAGGGGCATCAGGATAGTTGCCGACCCATAAAAAATTATAGATTTAGTGGTACTCTATAATGTAACAATTAAATCTATACTTAATATTATAAAGCTGAAGTGTTAGTTTGTTTGGTTGAACGCTAGGATCTCAGGAACTATTGGTCCGATTGGAAAAAATATTTTAGTGTTTGATAGCCCATTTATTGACTAAGATTATAGGCTTCATCATCATCAGCCCATCAATGTCCAATGCTGGACATAGGTTCAGTAGTAGACATCGTTGGGTCTCACCTAATTTCCGCTACAGCAAGCAGCAACCTTGACCAGGTCGTCGGACCATCCGTCCTACACTGTGTTACCAATACGTACGAGGGTTACCCACTCTAAAAACTTATGGCACTGGGGAAACAACATACATTTAATTTTTAATTAAAAGTATTTTTCTTATCTCAGACATCACAAAATGTCTATTATTTTAAATTCAGAAGAAATCTTCTGTAATATCTGCACAATGAATAGGGATTTTTACAACGTATAAAGTTAAACATTTTTTCTTCGTCATTTCTCTGTCATAAAAACTTTATCAGAATAAAGCATTTTTTTTTATATTAGACCCTATAAAGTTACATATACGATCGTATGAAGATATATGAACATTCGTCTTTCATGGTCCACAATCGAGAGAAATGCAAGAAAATAATTGAATTGTCTATCTAAAGGCCCTCATATTTTTTGCAGCTTCAAGAAATTGACGTCATATTTTATAGTAAACAAATGTGATCTGTGTAGAGACGGATTAAGAATACATAGTGTAACTACCCCATCTCAACCCGTGGGTGTCGTACAAGGTGACTAAGGGAGTAAGCAAACAAGAGCATTGCAAGAAAAGGAAAATTCGAAACAAACCCTATACCAATACTAACCCGTCTAGCCAGCGTGGTATAGTTAGGCCAAATTTCTTGTTCATTCGTTTATGGATCGAAATGATGACCTCTACTGTTCTTGAGAAAAATATTTTTGAAAGACGGGCAGACAGACGTCAGTCAACGGAGTGTTCCTCTAAGGATTCCATTTATTCCTTTTGATGTACAGAACGCTAAAAAAGAGATAGAAAACAATTATCAACATCATAGACAGCGATAGAGATCACCAACATATAAGCTCCTATTGGCCGAAGTGTGATGTTATATAGCCTATAATCTACCTATCGAGGTAGGCCTCGATAAATGAGCTATCCAACACTAAAAAAAATTCAAATCGGAAGCGTAATTCCTTAGATCCAAACGTTCGACAAACAAACTCCTCGTTACCATATCATTTGTGATATATATCATCATCATAATTTATGTATAAAAATATGAACACCTATGTAGCAGGTTTAGTACTCAATCAGGCATTTTGAATTTTACTATTTGATCCAAGATTCTAAATAACAAATCCTTTTTTCCTGTAGCGTAATCATTTATCTTGGTCACAACTTAATTAAACGATGGAAGGAATAATCTCTGGAGGTTTCGTCGACTTTTCAAAGGAATTAAATTACCTTAGATTTTTTTTTGTCAACAGAAAGAACAAACTCGAATACTAAATCAATTAACACCTAGATATTAATCGATTCAGTATACAGTCTAGACTTACTATAAACACAAAGAGTATTTAAACTGAGCAAAAGATTATTCTATTCACGTTTTATTTTATTCTGTAAAGACACTATCCTTTTGATATTAGTTCGTTATCACGCACGAAAAGTGTCTCATCAAATTATATTAATAACATCAAAGTTTTGTGCTTCGAATTATTATTATTATTAATATTATATTTTATGTCATACTAATATAAGAGGATCACGTTTAAGAAATGATGAAAGTTACGTACTTAATACGTTTTAGATATTTCTAAAAGTCAAAAGCATAAAAATTTAAATAGCTTGAAAACAAAATACTTATTATTTGAGGAGTTTATGGAGCTGAAGGGCGAGCCTATTGCTATTAACTGCAAGATTTCCAACCTCCGAGATGATAGGTACTGCAATTTTCATGAAAGAAAAATTCAATACCGATTTTATCTTATCTGGTAATTGAGCCTATAATTAATTCTTTCCCAGCTCTTCTAATATGAATTCTCAAAGTATGACTTACTATTTTACCTGTAACATTCAGGTTTATGTAGTCGTCACATGTTACGACATGACTCCTAAAATTGGATAGGGGATAGATCTCAAATATTGTGAAACGTAGCGATAAGTGAAAACCTTTTTACGCGCAGTGGGCAATGAAAGTAAAAATTCTGCGTATTATATTACATTTTCTTGAAAACTATACAGTAGTTTAGGTTTAGGTTAGTTTTAGGTATAAAATAAAAGTATAATAAATTTACTATTAATGTTTAACTGCAATTTCGTTTACATAAAAAAAAATATTAATTTTGTTATACTGGTCGGCTTTCCATTTAAATAATTAGCTAAAAAGGATACAGATTTCCTTGATTCGATAATTGTGAAAGTAATTGGAGACGGCATAATTATGTTCAACAGTCAACATCTACAGGCTAATGATGATGATAAAATGATTATCGTGTTCAACACCAGACAAGCGAAGAGGCACTGGTAGTATCATGGTACTGAGAAAAGCGCTCGTAAAATTTCGTTACTGATATTTATAATATTATATTATTATGATCATATAAATTTTGTTATATGAGAATGACTATTTGAGGCTTTTTAAATCTCGGGTGATTTTTTTTTGGTTAAAAAGGCACATAAAAGCCGGCGATCCTGGTTGCCTATTAAGTGGCCGTTAAGCCAAGTTAAAAGATTCATGGACAACTTGATCAATCGTAATACTAAAGCCAGTAGAAAAAAAAAACACCAGTCGATTTTCATGTCTACATAATAACGACTGCACAAAACCAACTTGAAAACACTAACACTATCAAATATTCGTATCTACTAATTCACTTGGTACGACTTATAACGTAACATCTAATTCGACTTCAAGATTTAGTTATTAGTTCAAAGAGTAAGTTAGTAAGCGTTTGGCATTTAGGGCATTGCGAGTTCTACATGTAATTGGAAATTACCTAATCCGTATTGGTGTAATGGAATTATAAATTGTGTGTTCAAACTATTAACGTATCTGCAAATTGAAAGTAGTTCTTGTATATTATGATAGTCAATAGCAACCCTTTCATATTTAACTTTGTCTAGGGAGTTATCTATGTAGTTAGCTAGTTATAAATTAATCATTGAATTTGCCATCCAGCGTGGCAATGCTGCTAGCCTTTTGGGCACTTTTCCGTGTTACAGTGATGCCGACGAATACTATGACGCCTAGCTCATAATTATTACCATTTCTATTATTATTTATTTATTTATTTAAACTTTATGCAAAATATAGGACAAAGGAAGGCTTAATGCCAAAGTCATTGTCTACCAGCCAACCTTAGGGTGATGCAGAGTAAAGCATGGTAGGTGCAAGTAGAAGAGAATAATTTAAAGAAGCTAGGTTGAATTTATATAGTAAATACCTATCATATATATACTATAACAACATAAGTATGTTAATAAAAATAAATATCTATATAAAAATTAGATATATATTTATAAAATTTAAATATAATATAGGAATAGATGATATATAAATATATACATAAATACGAATAAGTCACTGATGTGCTGATGCTGCCAGCCTATCGAAAAGAATGCTACGTACTTTCATTTTAAACGTATACCGATTTGTAGCCATCCTGACTTCAAGAGAGAGCCCGTTCCAGAGGAGAATAGATTGTATAAAAAGGAAGAGTGGACAAAATCAGTGGTATGAGCAGGACAGGCAAGAAGAAGGTTATTAGAAGAGCAAAGGTATCTGTTGTGAGTAGAGGATAAAGGTAGAAAGTAGGGAATTAAGTAACTAGGTGGAGTGGGGGAGTGAAGGATTGAGAAAAGAGTCGTAAGAGCTCGCATATTACGACGTTGCCGTATAGGCAGCCATTTCAACTCCAAACGACAAGAAGAGACGTGCAATTTATAGTATTGTAAATCGTTAAGTAGATAGTAGACTTGCAGATATGTAAGTAGATAGTTTTTATTTAGTTTTAAATATATTGTAATAACATTATTCTTATAAATTTATAATACATAATCATTGAATAAGTGATATATATAATAGTAATTAATACAATTATTGCTGGACAAGAATCTCTTCTATCTAGAAAACTGAGAGTGATCCACACACTTAGGTTGTACGCAAGTTGGTGGAACAGATAGACACTGAAAAATTCTTTTAATTAAAATATGCGGCTATTTTCCTTTCAATATTTTTATAAAAAATCTAAAAACAAAATAAAAGTTGCAATATTTTGAAAATCAGACTGCTACAATGTAGGTACCTATTTTGAAGGTATAAAGCCCAAATAATTTGAACAAAAAGTAAACATAAACCGAGTCTGTATCGAATGTATCGATACAATTACATTCACGACATGAAGTTAATCGTAATATACAACCAGAAAGCGCCTCGCAAACAAATTCTATTAGCTCCAAGGTCTCTGAATGAAAGTATTGACAACAACAGTTCCTTCTTTACGACTCATGTTATGTGCAATAGGGTGAACATGTTGAATGTGCTTTGTTATCAAGAGATCCAACGTATTTCAGCTTTTTCATATTCATGTACATAGACCGGAGTCGTGGCGACTTGGAAACTTCCGTGGCAATGACTACAGGATTCGGGTCTATCGTTTTTTCATGGAAAATTTGAAGAATAGTAAGGTTCTTTTATTTCGTTTTCTGCTAAGTTTAATGTCATATTTATGTGGCATAATAACATCTCAAATCAAGATACAATTTCTTATATTTTAGCATAGCTTTGTTTCGAATTTTCCTTTTCTCGCAGTGTTCTTGTCTGCATAAAGTTACTCTCATAGTTGCCTCTTACGATACCCACGAGTTGAGATGGGGTAGTGACATATACATACATGACATAATATTATATATTTTCAATACATTCCTACACGGAATATTCTATATTCTAGTTAAAAAGTCATAAATTTGATTTGAAATTTTTTTTTCTGCAAATAGTTTCGGTTAAATTGTCACGTAAATATTCAACTGAATAAATTTTGACACTAAACATTAACATCGTATTGGTTTTGCTGAAACTTTCAGTACCTACTAAGACAAACTACAAAAAGCTAATTTGTCCTACGTCAACGGTCTGTGTAGATGAAGGGTCACAGGCTTGTCATGTTTATATAGATTTACCTCAGTTTTGAATCGACATGTACAATACTTATTATACCATGTAAGCATCTTATCGATACCTGAGCCTATATTGTAAAAAAATATCTATATTTTTTGTTGAACAGAAATTGATGACGGAAATAAATATCAGTATATATTTCGCTCAATATAAAAGGAGCGTACGTGAAGATAAGATATGTTACTGTGGCGGAAAAATTCGATGGTTACGGTGTATGCACAATTGGAGTTTTTATTATTGTGAACTTTAGTGTGATCTGAATAGGGATAATATTCAATTCACATATAGAGAAAGTTAAGTTGATGGAAAGCATAGAAATTTGGAGAAATAAAGAAACACATACAATAACCATGGAAATAAAACTAGAGATGTAATTAAATCAAATTGCGGATAATCCTCCGACAGACATTCCCAGATTCTGTTAATTATTTCGATAACAAAGGTGAGAACTTATGAACCAATAAGACATTTTATAATTTTGTAGCAATTACAGAAATTGGTAGAAAAGTACCTACCTTGAAAAAACGAACGTCTCTTGACTGTTGATGATGATATAGATAATGATCTTTATGACGATCTTACAATACTATTGGAACTAAATAAAGCAAACGACTTTCAACTTTAAATTCTGTTGAATCTGAACATAATTTAAGAGCTACGCTTTAGAATTTAAACCCACCCAATCCCATACAAAACAGGATTAGCACTAGTATCCTCGAAAAGATTTACTGCACAGTATACTGCATAATATATCGTGTGTATATCAGATGGGTTGTCCCACAAAATGTGCTTTGTAATTAAGTGTTCACAAGAGGAATGACGTGGCTGGTAATTAATTATGAGTACGACGGTGACAAACTTGCGGTTCGGATATGCTCTAAAAGTTAATGTAATGGTTCCTTGGTGTTTTGTGTGATATGAGAGGCGCCATGTTGTTTAGGTCAAAAAATTACTGTTAGATTTATAGAAGACCGCATATTTAATTATTATAAAACGGGTCTACGTCAAGTATTATATTATAAGGTATAGTAAATAGCTTATTTTTGACGTTTTGATCGAATTGCACCAATCGTGGTCACGTGCTCACTGAGGTGCCTGCCGAACGTTGTCCTTTTGTTAAAAGACCGCAGTATTGTGTTCCTGCTGAAAAGTAGTAGTGTCCAGAACTCATTAGGGGAGAAGAGTTTAAAAAGGGTCATAGGTTGTAACTGAATTTGTGATAATCTCGTATAAAATACTTAGTATAAAACAGTAATTTTTTTAGCTTTATTAATAATAAATCATTGATGATTTAAGAAGAGAAAATTAAGAAATTTTTTTTAAATGTTAATTGATCCCACGTGTAAATCTTTTTAACGAGAAACTTACTGCTAATACAGGATATGAATAGTTTGAGTTAAACATAGTTATTTTACTGATTTTAAAATAAACTAGGGTCGGCCTTTATTGCACATAAAGTTCGGCCTTAATAACGAAGGAAAGACAAAATTTCAAATTCTTATTACAGATTCAATGTCAAAATTTAACTGCCCGTAACACTAATGGCCGGTCCATTAGTGTGCCTGTATGTAATGGATACTTAAGACGTGATCTCTTGTATAGTAAGAGCAGCAGTCTGCCCTACTGATGTAGGATGAATGAAGAACAGTTCAACTGCATGCCCAAGTTTAGATAAAAATGTGTCTAAAATCACCATCTTAGTAACCATTTTTACAAAACTTATGCAATGCAATTATTTCGTTCTGGACCGTGCTGGTAGAGCTGTCGCCAAATAATACATATCAAGCATAGGGCACATCATTAAGCATTCAAGAAAATTGTATCTTATCTGTGCCTCTAAACAAATAAAAAAAATTTATGTGGCTGTTTATAATAACAGTTTTTTACACTAGGGATATAAAAGTACGTGCATTACTTATAACAAATGGTATGTCTATTTCCTCACGACGTTTTATTTCGCGAGCGATGGTAGCTGAATGGATAAGGGACCGGCGTGCAAATCACGCGGTCCGAGTTCGATCCCGACCGGCAGTACCAATGTGGATTCCACTTTGTGGAATTAATATGTTCTAGTCAAGTGACTTACCATCTGCTAATGGTGGAGGAAAACATCGTGAGGAAACCCACATACCCTAGAAGAAATTCTATGAGTAGATATGTCTGATCCTTGGTGGATTAGCTAATTAGATCCGCACTAGGCCAGCGTGAGTGGGTTATGGCCCAAACCCTCTTAGCTCTCTAGTTAGAGGAGAGGAGACCCAAGCCCAGCAGCGGGACTAAAATGGGTTGCTGATGATGATGATGATGATGTTTTACTTCACCGTTAGCAGATGGTAAGTCACATGACTAGTAGGTACACATAAATTGCACAAAGTGAAATCTACATTGGCACGCCAGTTGGAATCGAACTTGGACACCTGATTTGGATGTCGGTTACTTAGTCTTATCCGTTCGGCGACCATCACTTTCTCATCTTATGATTCTTTTTTTTCATTTTTTATTTATTTACTAAAAAAAAATTTATCTATTTTTCTCTTCAGATTCACAGTTATCCGTTTTCGCACAGTAAGCACCTAAGTAATTATGTTCACCTGTGTCAGCAATAATATTTTTGTAACAACGCATGACTTACCTCGTAACATATGTTTATGGCATGTGTGTCTCATATATCTTCATACAAATGTAACTTAGTACCTACCTGATATAAAATAAATTTTAACAGTTATGTTTTTATTTTCATACATAATATATAATACCCACAGAACAGAGATAGGTTTTTTAGTTCATTGTTCTGTGATAATACCTAATATGTTTTTTTAGTCTGAATAAAAAACATTAAAATTTATTTTTCCAAGACATGAATGTGTTTTCATTTATTTTCTTTAAAATAATTGGTGGAATTAAGATATTTTATGTTTTTCACTGTATTATATCGACTATGAATCAAGTTTTACACAAAAATGCTAAGGTTTTCCCAAGGAAACATTATTATGGTACATAATGAGGCTCTTCAAAACGAGTAAATAGGTTTTAAAGGGTTGGGATCGTACATGTGTAAATGAAGTGATGATTCTGGTGTTGCAGGCGTCCACAGGCTAGGGTACCCGCTTACCATCTGGTCGGCCGTGAGATTATTTGTCACTATAGTATTAAAAAAAAAAAAATTATACAAACTTTTCTACACATTTTACACGTGTATTTGGCATACAACGGTATTCAAGTGCTGCTCTAAATCCGAATTCACTTAAACGACCATGTTGGTTTAATTAAATAAAAAATAAAAGGTACCAGGTGAAAATTTTAAGAAATTGCTACTTTTATACACCTTACAAATTTATATGGATTATTCATTAGTTTAAACATAAATCATTACTTTATACATAAAATAATATTATGTGTCTACAAAACGCTAATTGAGATTGCAAAAACTCGTTTTCTAAGCAAGCTGCAAACGTTCCGGTATCATTACATTCTATATACCTATAAAAGTTGCAAAAGTTGCTTATAATACCATGAAATGAAATGAAATGAAATGAAATGAAATGAAATCTCGTTTATTCATCTAGGTTACAAGGTAACACTTATGAAAGTCACAAGAATGTAACAGGTTATCCGAAAAGTAGTGTCAGCAAATTTGCCTACGACCAGTTCGCTGACGGGGTGGAGCTATGAGAAGAACTGGCAAGAAACTCACGCCACTCTTTTTAAAAAAAATGGATAGTTACAATCTTTTGTAATTTACAATTTGAGTAGCGTGTAAAGTGATGCAGCAGAGCACCACACCGTTAGATTAAAGAGTTAAAATGAATGTTTACAAAATAAATAATAAACAAAAAATAAAAAATTAGGCTATGCGGTTGCATCACTTTACACATTGCTAAGCAGCCGTTAGGGGCAGTCTGTGAATAAAAATATAGTTTTAATTTTGTAAAATTTTTTTTTTTTTTTTCACACCATTCCTTGTATGCCATATCTTATACGGTACTTCTCTAATATACTCGTGCCTTATAACATATTGTCATAAGAACTACAATTAATTAAAGAGACAGCCTCATGTGAATATTGCCAATATAAACTTGAACAACTTCCGTACTTGCAAGAACACCTCTTGTTAAAAGTACTACATTAATTTATGAGTTGATTTAAAGCTCCCATGAACTTTATTTAACTTCCCCTTGGAAACTGTTTCATTAAGTAGAGTATGTGAAATTTGCGTTACTTGCCGACTATACAAGGAGTTTTATTTTAACGAGATAAATTAAAATGTTCAGTGTTTTATGCACTTAATACTGCATCAACGGAGCATACCTTAAGCAGACAAGAGATCTGCAAGAAAAGTAAAATTCAAAACAAACCCTATACCAACCCGTCTGGTCAGCGTAGTATCATCATCGTCATTTCAACCAACAAATATCCCACTGCTGGGCACTGGTGTCTTCCAAAGAATGTGAAGGGAATTAATCCTATTATACCACGCTGCCAGCCAGACCGGTGGTATAGAAGGATAAATTTCCTCGATGTTGAAGGAGACCCGTGTCCAGCTGTGAGACGTTTATGGATTAAAATGATGATGATGATGAATTTCCTTCATCTACAACGTAATATCCATAGCCTTATAAACAAACTAGATACTGTCACATATACATATTAATGATTATAAAACCCAAATTCATTTGGTGAGATGGTCTAATGTTGTTAAATCTTCGTTTAAGCTTAGTGGCGGACCCGGCTCGAGGTAACTCTGATACTTGGAGCTTCAAACTTTGTGCTAGAACGTTCTAATAGTAGACGTAAGTAATAAGTGATGGGAGAAGCTTACGCGATTTTGAATCTTCTTGCTACTTTATTATAACTATTTTGTTATATTAATAAGTAATATCATTTATAACATATTTGCTCGTAAAGGGTCTCTTATTTCACCAATTTCAGTGTCGTAATGTATCTCATTACGCACTAGTGCGGTAAGGTAAAGTAAAATGCACGGCTTCTCATGTTCACATACTAATAATCAAGGGGCTCCATCTAAAACGAACGGTACCTACTTTTTTAAATCTTAGCAAAGAGTTTTTATGTGGAAGAAAAGGCAGAAAAGTGGTCAACATTTTATGAATAAAATTAACTTTGGGAGATAAAATAATTATGATATAATTATATAAAATAAACATTTAATTCTTTTTTTTTTTCTTTAAGACCATAAATTACAACCATTTATCTGTACTAAAACACAAAAATATTAATTTACTTTATTAGTAATACTGGCTGCTTTTTGTTTTTGCCTTAAAAAAAAAGCGCTTATGCGCGCGCATCGATAATTTATGACAAGTAAAAATTATTCCGCACGCTATTTCTTTTCGCTGTATTTGTTTTTTTCTAAGAAAGTCCGAATTTTTATTTCCTCGCAAATATGTTATAAAACGTCGTATGACATTCGTGCGCTTTGATAATTACAGCTTCTGCTTCCTTGTAGCCCGAGCCGCAGGCGAGGGCTAGCAATATGGCCTCGGCTGTAATTATCAACTTACCGCACTTATATCATAATGTACTATTAATCAAATATAAAACAACAGGATCACATGGTACCGTTTTTTTGAAAGACAAACCCCGAACAACGTTGTAGATTCTGTCGTAAGGAAAACAACTAACGCACCTAAAATACGTACACCCAGCCTCAAAAGAACTATTTGAGATCTTAAAATACCAAGTAATTTATTGGAGTGATTTTCAGAGTATAGAACAGTAGAGTGATTTTCTTAAATCGATGACTACATTCAAATTATGTCATAAAATAGTAATACTAACTAGTATCATTATTGATAGATAACTTCAGAAGATTTTAGTTCATGTGGTCTTTTTCTGCTATCTCTATCAATGGGTAGAGATAGCAGAGAAAGACCACATGGACTATTAATCGTGATATTTATTAACTTATACCACAAAAGCTTTAACGCTACATTCAAGTAACATCAGAACTCGTGTCCTTCTAACGTTGAAACGCTATCAAATTGACACTTCAATCTGATCGCACGCTCAGTTTTACGATTAAACTGATAAGACAGATTGTATAAGGAAACTTTTTTAGTTGTTTGTTGACGTAGTTGTAGATTAAGTAGGTGTTAAATATTGATACCTAGATAATTGTAATGTTAAACTTGAACTGCGTACTGGCGTTGCCCTGGATGCAGGAAAAGTCTTGGTTACGAAACATACGATAAATGACAATTATTAAAAGGGTAGAAAAACGGTTTCGCTTGGCAAGACAGGAACAAGTTCACTGAGCTGATAGCCAACCTTCAGTAGTGGGAGGCACCTATAGAAGAAGATATTATCTAAAAAAAAAAAGTTAGTCGAGTATTATATCAGTTGTCTAGTATCCATAATTATATCATTAGCTTAGTTTGGGATTACACGGTGCGGTGTGTAAATGTTCAAACATTAATGTTATAATTAGTTTGAAAACTCAACATGGGACTTCCAACGCAACAAATATTAATCAAACTATCAAACAACCATTTTCAGTACAATTTAAAAAGTAAATACACCAAAAAATTACACATACGTAAACACAATTTCTGCCTCAATCTACTTCTAACATATCTATCAACAAAACCAATTTATCATAACACGAGAGGGGATGATACCGTTGAAAATATCCCCCTTAGAGTTCACGTATCATGAACCGTCAAACGTACCGTGCAATGCTTCAACATTATGGTTAAGTGGCGTTTCACAGTCTTCAAACTGTGTATACCCTTTATATAACCGAATATACTGGTATACTAATGTTCAAACACAAACTGTTATCCGTAGGTTCGCCCATGTCAAACTTAACGGCTCTTACTTGTCACGACACAAATGTGAGCAATAAGAAAAAGACCGCATGCTTAGTATTGCAGGTTCGTATAAAATTTTAAATGATTTTTAAAGTCTTAAGAAGTCTTGTACGACACCCACAGGTTGGAAATGGGGTAGTAATATTATGTATTCTTAATCTGTTACTACACGCCATACTAATACTCATTTATTATGAAACTGAAGAATTTCTTCATCATCATATCAACCCATCGACGACATCCACTGCTGGAAAAAGACCTCACCTAATCTACGCTACCGCGAGCGGTTGCAAGTTGCAGGTGGCACAGAAAGAATTTCTTGAACCCATCTAATCTCAACCCGACTAGATTTATCTACAACTAAAAAAATTGTTGTGTTTGTGTAATTATCTGATATCTCTATAAAAACAAAATACGCAGTTGTAACGGTTTCTACGGTCGAAAACACAGGTTATATACTTCAACATTTATTGTGTCGGAAAATAGAAGAGAGACTTTTTCTACGCCTCAAATCCGTTAAAGAATTGCCTAAAAAGGGTTAGAGAGAATCCTAGTCTTATTATTTTTTCCAAGTACTTAATAAATTGCTTCATTTTCAGAGTAATACCATTAGGCTGTATGTTTTTTATTTGAACGACATCCTGTTTTTCTATTGTTGTTTTACGAATACATTTTCGGCACCGGATTTCGTTGATACTAAATGGTAGTCATATTTTATTATAATACGAGTCTGCTAAAATATTAACATTGGATTTTAACAGCATGACATAAACATCACACAGCCTACATTTTCAAATATTGAAAATAACTAAGTCCAATGTGGAAATTTGGAATAGACCCTCAAAACTACTTCTGTTTGATCATGAGTTACAATAACACTTTTAATGTCCAATTCCTCCTCTCAATCCCGATCGTTTTTCATTTCCTCTATTTTCATTTTTCTTCGATACCAGCATGGTTGTGTTATCTTTGCAACACATGCTTCAAGAACACACCATGTACCATCATGTGGGCGACATCCTTGTATGCCTCGTCGCGTCGGGCAATAAAAAAAATCTACAATACAAACAGATTTTAATAAAATCTTTCACATTTAATTTCATAGTATTTAGTAGTTCTTAGTTTATAAATCGTAAAATGTAATAAGATCTTGAGACGGTGCTTAACGTCAACCCCAGCTATATAGTTTTAAACCAAGATTAAGGAGCGTCAGGGACGCGATTTTGTCACTACACATTTAGTCTGTGCCTCCTTTTGTGTAATTTACGGAATAGCCTAGCATCCATTTGAATAAAATAAGACTTTCAACACAATACAAGTATATTTAAAGTAATCACATTGAAATAATTAAGAAAAATTCACACTGCGACTGGGTCTTTGTGAATTAGAATGCTAACGATGTTACAATGGAAGCATAAGTAAGAAAAATCATATTATTTTACTGATTTTCAATTACCATAGACTACAGCTTCGGTCGTCTGTAAAGTCAGATTTACAATCTTGTCAAACTAATTTTTACTTCTTATAAGGCAAGATTATTTCTTGGAAAATAAATTTAGGTCAATAAATTGCATTCGATATTTTTAAAATATACCATTCCAATTTAAGTATAATTCAACGGCAGAAATTAAAAAAAAATACCAACCGGGTATAATGTACTAGCATTATCTTTTAGCACATTATCATCTAGTTATTAATCAAAAATTCAAAAAACAAGTGAAAATATTTGACGTCTAGTTATGCTACACCTACAGAAGCAACTTTCACGTTTCCATCACGTTTTTGGCATCGTTGTAAGATGTTCTAAATTCAAATGTTTACATTTTATTGCTTACAATATTAATACTCTTCTACATTAACATTGACTAAAATACATTGGACAAAAGAGGACGCATGCACAGAAATTTGTACACGTGTTTATTAAAATTGTGTCTTGTCCGAATTTTATAGTCACACGTCCTATATGTTTGCGTATGTGTGTGTCGGTAAAAAGTAGTGTATTTGCTTTTCCAGACTATAATCTATCTGTGTGCCAAATTTCACACTACTCCACATCAGTTAACCAAACTGCAAGATCCAACTTTTTATTTTATCAGAAAGTGTGATTGCTATATTTTTGTTTACTTATGTAATTATATAAACCTATAAAATTATATTAGACGTAGTCACTAACTATCGGGCTCATTAGAAAGTTCACTATTAGAAGTTTCCCCTACGTGTTTTAATCAGAAATAAGGAGAGTCGCAGGAGAACTAAAGTTGCCGACATAGCTTACCGAATAGCATCGCTAAAGTGCAGCAGAGTGTGTTGCAGTGATTTCTCAAATCCCCGATCAGTAAGAAAAAGTTCGCATAAATACTTTTAATCTGTTGTATCGCTTGATTTGGGTACAACCTATTTTATAGGATGAATTGTATGAAATCGACCACAATATTTTGATTCAAAATATCGAAATACATAGTATATTATGGTAGGCTTAATGTAGATTTGAAATTCCATCTATTTTTGGAATTTCTTTTATGGTAGGCCTCCAGTTCACGCATAACCACATAAGTACCATTCAATAGGAGAAAAAGCTTCCTTATGAAAAAAAAAATCTTTAATAGTCAACCTACTTGATATGCCAATACCTATAATCGCTATAAAAAGTTCCATAACAATCGACAAAGTCATGTTCCCTACTAGAAAATTGGAATTTAATCTCAGTAGGTGGCAAGCTGTAACGGCTATGAGAAAGTCAATTTAGTCACTATAAATCTTTTCTCCTGTTCATGTAGTTTGTTCGGCAATCTTATTTTGTAAATATAACACAGGCGAAATTTCTGGAAATATTTATTTTGCTGTTGATAGGAATATTTTGGCAATATATCAAGTAAAAAGTTCATGTGTGTGTGTTCATTAAGCAACCCTTCTATTCTAACTATATTCAAATTTACTTTTGTGTTACTAAAAATCCCTTCTGACTGACTTGGTTTCGGTAGATTTGGAGAAACAGATGATCTTATGATTTTTAGAAGGTAGGGTTTTTTGAAACCTACGTCATTCGGCAAGACAACTTTAGGGACGAGTTAGATCAAATTTATATAATAATTTCAATCCATAAACGTCCCACTGCTGGGCCCGGGTCTCCTCCAAAGAGTGTGGGGAGAATTTGGCCTACTATACCAAGCTAGCCAGACGGACTAGTAAAGGGTTTGTTTCGAATTTTCCGTTTCTTGCAATGCTCTTGTCTACATAAGGTTAAGGCTCCCTTAGTCGCCTTTTGCGCCCATGAGCTGAAATGGTTTAGTGACAATATGCATTCTTAATCCGTTCTACAATGATCCCTCTCACATAACATTCACATTTCAAACATTGTAAAATAACCGGAAGAGCGGAGTTTCCTCTCACAAGCATAATTTGGCCTTAATGGAAACTTCAAGTGTAATAACTATACCAATTGTTGAAAACGAAATAAAACATTTATTATTATTATAACTATTGGTATTACATAACAGAGATAGGTTTTGGTTTTCTCGACAATTCTTCTTCTTTTCATTTCAAAACGTTAACCGATTAGACAGTACTACTGATCATTATCTCCTTTAATAGAGACAGCCTGCTTTAGATTTACAATTCATATTTGTCCTCAGCACAAAGAGAAAATAGCTCCATGATAAATTCATGCATAATTATGGAACTGGGATTTAGGTCTTGAAATAATTTGTGTTAATAAATGCAAGGCATGGTTTGTTGCAGAGCTTGGCTCTACTGTCGCGAGCTTAGATTTCATTAGCGATTAATTAGTGTTAGTAACACTGTGAAGTATTTTATAGTATCAAATGCAATTAGCAGTTTATTTTCATGATTTAGTAGCAATAATACTAGCCTTCGTCTGCACATAAAATCGTGATATTTAAAGACTAATAAGTTTAAGAATACGGCTCGTCTAATCTTATTATATTTTTTACGTTACTTACCTTATTATATTGCGAAAATGAGCATTCACACATGTGAATGCTCATTTTAGTATTAATTCAAATATAATCAACATCATTTACTGCTACGCTTATATAAGCCTACCCTAACTACCCGTGTGACGGATTATGAATACATAATTTCACTACCCCATCTCAACCCGTGGGTGTCGTAATAGGCGACTAAGGGAGAGAAGAGACCTTATGCAGAGAACAGCACTGCTAGAAAAAGAAAATTCGAAACAAACCTATACCAACCTGTGTGGCCAGCGTGGTATAGCCTAAATTCCCTCTACATTCTTTGGAAGAGACCGGTGCTCAACAGTGGGACGTTTATAGGTTGAAATAATGATGACCAGGTCTATCCTAATCTGTGCTGATGATTTATTATTACACAAAAGCAGAAAATTGTGATTACCTACCTCCGATTTTAATGTAGAAAAGTTACCTATATTTTTCCACTATAACATAAAAAACTGGACTTTATAATAGCCTTTTTTCAGCGCTTATTTCACAAAACTAAAATTTACATTCTCATAAAGACTTAATTCTCAATCAATAACCAATTCCATCAACTTTAACACAAAATTTTTACCTAACTTAAAATGACATGAAACAAATTAGGGTTTGTCTAAAAAAGACAGATTACTGTAACTTTATTATCAATATTTTGGAAAATAAATTACTTTTGTTAAGAAAAACACTTAAGAAGACATTTTTTTATTCGTCGTGGGATCTACTTCTGGGAGTTTGTTTTGAATCTTGCCTTGTTTGTCTGTTGCTTAGCGGTCCGTGTATCTATTCATGTTCTTGTGATTAGCAGATCAGAGAATAATCTAAGAGACACAAACAAGAATTAGTTTGAATTTGATTTTTGCGGAAAAATATTTTCTTCGAATCTAAGTAATGGAAGGATAAACATGGCTCCAAGAAAATAACAGACTTTTCTATATATGAATTCACATCACGGTTTATTTATGTATAATATAATATTACTATTTTGTATTCTGGGACAAAAGCGAGCGAAAAGATTGAGTAAGTTAGAAAAACACTCGGCAATCTTTTGCGGGGCATGTTATGCAAATACAAACTACATCGCGAGCGCAAGAAGTGATGAAGTAAACCCCCACTATACAAACCTCTGACCCCGAGGGAAATAACAGTAATACACGAACAAACGCCAGAACAAATCAAGGCTTAACAACAAAGCACGATTTCTGAATGAATAATTCGCATTTTCTTTCTTCAGACAACTTATTACAGAACGAAAAGTTCGTTCGGAAATTCGCCTTCGAAGCTTCGTTCACAAAGCGCCACAATGTATGGTAATTACCAAACGCACGTAACTACCAACAAATTTAATTCGGACCTCAAAAAATATTCGGTCTACCTTCAGATATTCTTATTTTAATAGCCATTGGGGTCAATTTGGTTGAAAGATATTTTATTTCACGTAAAGAAAGTTTGTCGAAGTAAAATAACGTAATTACTTTTTAATTTGCGCGTAACGAATTCGTACTATGAATGTTAATTTGTGGGTTAAATAAAAACGTTCAAACCAACGATTATTCTTTTGAGCTAATTAAATAGTTTAATTAGTACCTTTAATCTTTGGAGTAGTTATTAATAAATAAATAAATAAATAATACAAAAGACTGTTAAAAAAACCTAGTTCTCCTGCAATAATTTTGTAATTATTATAATATTTGTTACATCCTCATTTGTTTTATGAGACAGCGTCTATTTTAGATAAATAAAACCATGTCCACGAGGGACAAAATACAATGAACGGGCACAAAATTCACGCAGATTAAGAACAACTGTTTGTGAATCATTCAATATTTAAAAAAAAAATGTGAAATCGAAACTACCACTTTCTCAGCAGTCACATACCAAGACTAATGCAAGCTCACTTATTCCTCCCCAAGGAGGGAAGGGGTTGAAGGGTCAGCAACGCACTTGTGATACCTCTGGTTTCACAGATGTCCATAAGTATCGACGGTACAGTAGCCTTAGCATAGTGAAAACAAACTTAACTAAGTAAGCAGACAGACTTACGGCACCGTGAGCCTTTTTGCCAACGTCGCGTCGCGTCGTGGTATAAAAAATGCTATAGGTATGTACCTATTATATTATATGAATATAAATAGGTATATTTTATACCACGACGGTGGCAAACAGATGTACGGTCCGCCTGATGGTAAGCGGTTACCGTAGCCTATGGGCGCCTGCAACACCAGGGGCATCACGAGCGCGTTGCCGACCCTTAAGAAACCTATTCACTCCTTTTTTAAAGAACCCCATACTGTAGTCCCTTGGGAAAACCTCGTTAGGGAGTTCATTCCACAACCTGATAGTTCTTGGTATTAGTATTTCGTGTAGTGACGGATTAAGAATACATAATGTCACTACCCCATCTCAGCCCGTGGGTGTCTTAAATGCGACTAAGGAAGTAATCTTATGCAGACAAGAGCACTGCGAGAAAAGGAAAATTCGAAACAAACCGTCTGGCCAACGTGGTATAGTAGGCTTAATTCCCTCCACAATGTTTGGAGGAGACCCGTGCCCAGCAGTGGGATGTTTATGGGTTGTAGTGATATGGTATAAAAGCTTACTTGACTTGACTCCCTTTTTCATCACAAATTAAACGCACCTTTTGTTTTCCTGAAGCGCCGCTACTTTCTCAGATAATCTTAGAATCTCACCGAGGTAAGATACAAGCTAGTATTCAAGGTAGTGTTCTTAAATGTAAATCTTTCTATTTCGTATACATTTATGTGTACATTCATTACATTTGTCTCACTGTTTATTCACTTCCTACATATTCATTCGCTACTGTTACTTTTAAAGATAAAATTTCTCTTTTGTTAGAAAAGTTTTGTACGAGAAACAGCTGTAGGTTTTTTATATACTTTTTCTAGAAGTTGATGTTCGGGTTATTATGTGCGGCAAATAAATAATAGGTATATATTTTTTTTGACTTTTTTTGACCGGCCTGTTGGTCTAGTGGTTAGTGACCCTGACTGCTAAACCGGAGGTCGTGGGTTCGATCCCCACCCAGGATAAATCTTTGTGTGATGAGCATAAAGGTTTGTTCTGTGTCTGGGTGTAATTTATCTATAATATGTATGTATTTACAAAAAAAAATGTATTTAAGTAGTATATCAGTTGTTTAGTACCCATAACATAAGCAAATATAATTGCTTAATTTGGGACTAGATGGAGCTGTGTAAATGTGGTAGAATATTATATTATTATTATATATTCGTCATAATGACGTTTATATTTCCGAAATATTCCCAAATCAGTCATTTATCAGTAGTTATATTTGTACAACGCTTAACAGCGGCTGAATAATGTTCGGAAGGCCGTGTACAATGAAACGCTGCATTACACAGTACTAGCATTGCCATTAAAACCATAAACGAAGCCATATTTATAGTCGCAATGAAATTGCAGATAACGTTTTTTCTGTCATTGTTTTACGGGGCAATCTCACTGTCTCACCACTGCAACTTCTAAATAATTAAAATTTCTACACCTAAATTATTAATAAATCATGTGCTGTACTCGTATGTAACTTACAAAAAGATAATATCTATACTAATAATAAAAAGAGGAAAGATATTTTCTATTGTTGTATGTATCGAATAAACTTAAAAACTGCTGGACTGATTTCAAAAATTATTTTGCCGTTAGAAAGCTACATTATCACTGAGTAACATAGGCTATATAACATCACGCTATGGCAAATAGGAGCTGCCAAATAAAGAAAGACAAGAGCGAAGCTCCGCACTGTAGTGTTCTAAATACAGCGGTGTATCCTGAGCGCTATGACATGTCCTTCTTCAAACGAGGTTTAAAGAGAGCTATCCTCTCAAGGTAGGCAGCGGCCTGGCTGTGCCCCTAGCATTGCCAACGTCCATGAGCGGCGGTAACCATTTACCATCAGGTGGGCCGTCTGCTCGTCTGCCACTTTACGCAATAAAAAACAAAAATTACTTAATAAAACTATTATTATATACAAACATTATTAATATATTTCCTATACATTTTGTTTATTTCCTGTATATTAACTTTGTGAGTATCGGTATTCAAACGCAAGGCACGCACCGTCCCTAGCAACAACTTTGCAGAGTTATTTGTGATTAATTACTTATGTATTATTAATAATCTATATATATAAAATAACTAGTGACGAAACTAGTGATACGTGAACTAGTGATAAATAGTGACGGATTAAGAATAGATAATGTCACTAAACCATCAGTAACCTTATGCAACAAGAGCACTGCGAGAAAAGGAATCCCTCCATATTCTTTGGAGGAGACCCGTGCTCAGCAGTAAGATATTTTGTGGGTTGAAATGATGATCTCATTGACAAACTTTGTATGTTTTACGAAACATACAAAGTTTGTCAAACGTAGGATGATAAGGCATTTCTGTATAAAAAAATTAAAATATCGATTTTCATTCAAATATTGTTTTTGATAAATAATATCACAGTTTGTCTAACAAGAGATTAACAGAAGTAATTGTACATTTTTTTTCAATTTTTTCATAAAATAATTGCTTTTTTAAAAGTATTACATACCCACAGAATAGATTTAATATTATTCCTGTACTAAGTTTTCCTTTTACTATCTAATAAACATCCCTGCTTACCACAAGTTATCCCTAGATTTTGTGCGGTCAAAACATAAACTTACGAATTTTCCCAAACAACCGCGAGATTAAAATCTCAAGAGGCCATTATTTATACATAAATAGCCCCTCGCGGACCACAATCTTTGAAAAAGAAAATAAGAGATAATAAATTCGGAAAATACTTTATTAACTTTACTTCCACCTAAAGAGCTTTCGACCGTCCAATTCTATCATGATTCATATTTTGAGACGAGGAGTATCAAGTTCTTTACGTTAATAATACGAAATGTATCTTACAAACGATTTGAAGTACCTGTACTTTCTTATCAAGGTTCTATTTTATTTTAATCACAACATTTTTTCAATTGTTTTTCTTAATTTAAATAAAAAAATCAGGGTTTCTATAAATCTTTTGTTTCGTAAGAGGTAACTAAGCATAACCAACGCGATAAAATTTGAATAATATTTTCTTAAGGTTTAAACTTACAAGTTAAAATACATTATAAGAAATAATTCTCATGATTACTAGAGCACTATTTTATTCACATTCAATACTTTTTTGTGACAAAATAAAAGTGCGTTCAAATTGTGCAGATTCTGGAAAAGCACTGTTACTCAAAAACCACATTATACCTATAATTTTATTCTTGAGAAATGTAGTGACATCACTCCATCTATCAAACCAATTCATTACCCGCGTCTAATTGTACTGAACCAGCTTTAATTTGACCCTTTTGCCGTACTTTTTGTACTGTAAGAGGTTCAAATTTACGGCGGTTAATCTATGTCCCCAATATTACATTATGTACAATTAATCAATTTTAATAACGACCAATACATTATAACCCTTAACGTGGCTATTAATCTCGGTATTAACTTTAAGACTAACATAACACGCAATACGTGTAAGAATTTCTTATCGCATGCAATGCGTGCGAACAAACTTATATAACGCGGAACGTATTTGAAGAATCTACGTCAACATTAATTGGATTTTTCTTTCCTGTTTCCATAGTTTCGGTAAAAGAAGTTTATTCCGGATAAAGGATAAAAGACAATTATTGCACCACATTTCATCATAGTGTTGTATATATACATCTTATGTTATGTAGAAAAAAGGAATGGATTTCAGCAATTTCAACCATATACCAATAAAAGCAAGATACAAATTGAAGGTTCATATTCATATTATATCTGAGAGTTTTTGGTGGTGAGACGTAATTTCCAAATTAGTCAGTATGAATAATAAACTTGGAAAAATGAAAATAATAAAATAAAGCAATAAAATAAAGCGATGATTTGGCCAAAAAATAGCCATAATTCAATCAAAATAAAGAAGGCATTGTACTGACAATAATAAATTCGTTTGACATAAGACTACGGAATACTTTTTTAATTTAAGAACGGAGTAAAATAGTCGTGGGTTGAAAATGTGGGTAAAGAACGGAAACACCCAAAAATAGATACGCCATAGACGTACAACATCGCCGATTTAGTTGACAAAAATTAGCCTACGTCTTTTAAAGTTTCTTTGTGTCGCAGTTCATAAACATTTAGTTAAGTCATAAGTCATTTATTTCGATACAATATACTTTGTGTTGAAAATACATTTAAGCAAAAATTAAAATACAAAAAAAAATATAATAATATATTGCACATTTTTTAAATAATAATTCAATAATAATAAATAGGTAGGTACAATGTATAAATTATATTAAATCTGGCTTTTGTCATTTATGAACTCATCGACACTATAGTAACCTTTCTCCTCTAAATATGTTTTCAGCTTGTTTTTGAATATATCTGTACTGTGTATTATTTTATATTCTACAGATAACTTATTATATAATACAACTGATTGCACAATAGGACTATGTTGTACAACATTCAATTTTGGTTGTAGTATGGAAGGTATATCTTTTCTTCGAGTACTATGTCGAGTTTAATAATAATAACATAATTATGATAAAAATAATAAGTTTTTAATATTAGTATTATTTGGATGAAACGAGCTAGCTGTAATTTCAAAAGCTGTGTTGTCACTCCCGTGATAAATGCGTGCAAACTCAAGAATAACACACCATGCCTTCGTGAAACGCGTGCGAAGTCAAGGTCACGCAATAAATATTTGAGGACTAAGGGTTCCTTCCCGTCGACTTTTGTTTATTTTTTATTTGCACCTTGTTTGTTTTTTATTAGGATACTGATTCACCTGGCGTCGGCTGTTAATTTAGATTACGGTATTTTTATATGCTAGGGTATATTTTTTTGTTATGACTTTGAATATTATGTTTGCTGAATAATTTGGACTGAAAATCTCCATCTTATAAACTTATGAAGGGCTGGTTTGGTGTTTGACAACGACAAAAAAAGAATTTGGATATTTAGTTGTTGAGCAATATTTGGCATTTAACAAACCTTTAACCAACTATGGAAAGAGTGCTATGGCGCGTGTTAGGAGAGGCCTACGTCCAGCAGTGGACTGCAATAGGCTGAAATGATGATGAAACCTTTCGAGTTTAACGTTATAAATAGTATCCCACAATTTATGGTAACTTAACCTTTCAGACTATTATTTACTAAATATATACTTAATTGAAACATTTTGCAACTACCCTTGTTAAATAAAATCTCATTAACTGATCGTAGGCAAATAAGCTGACACTTATATTTCCTGATTATAATTTTGTTGCATTCTTATTTTTTACTTTTATAAGAGTTACTTTGTAACCTAAATTAAGAAAAGAGATTTCTTACTTTCAGTTTAGAAAAAAAAAAATTGAACCTATTTGTTTCAATAAATATACTTATTTCTTGATAGTTTTATTCTATGATTAGGTAAGTATACTAAACATAATACCTACCACAAAAATATCTCCCATAAAAACAAAACCAGCTGAAACATTTACTTAACCAAAAATAACCTTACAAAAACACCTGAAAACGTAGAACTCACATAAAGAACGAAGAATTACTTAGTACGACAATATCGCAATGAACTTTGCCATTCTACTTCACCCCGTTTTTTCACTGATAGATGGCAAAGGCTTGCTTCAAACACATTTCATGCGAACCTTATGCTACGTTCATATGAAACGTGTTTGTTGGACGATATTGCATGCACGTTTAAATTGGCTGCGAATTTTGGTGCGTACAGGATTTATATGGCTGTTTGTGTTAGGGGAGATGAGGTATTCTGTTGGTTCTAATTTTTTTTGTTATATAAGCTCTTTTTTTTAATTAAAAGCGGTTTATATTACTAATGTGATGACTCAATAGTTTTCTTGAGAATATTACTTTTAAAAAAACAAGGACGACAAACCAATATAATATTGATGATAATAATAATTATTATTGGTTTTGTGTTATCGAATGACATATTTAATTTTTGGGTTAAATTATGGCTAAGTACAGCTGTAATATAATATTAATTTGTATTTACTGCTAGCAAAAATTAGAGTCGAGGAAAAGTATCTAAAAAAATATAAATCTATGCCACTGCGGCTGCGAAATGACTTTTACATTGAAAATATTATAAGTAGTTAATTAATTTCAAAATCATTTTTATATCTTTAAAGTTCATTAAATTGCCCTTCTTTTTGTACCAAACACTGTACTTGTACTTTAATTATAAGAATAAGTATTTAGTAAGTCGACAAAAAAATTATAATTTCTATGGCGACCTACGGCCAAGAGAGAGGTTATGTATTTTTGTGTTGTATGTTATTTAGTAAGAAAATTCACGTGATATGTGTAATTTTAATTATATAAAATTTTTAATCACAACATATTAAAATATTCAAAATCAACAACTAAACTTACCAAAATATGATGCCGTAATTTCATTGGCGTATTTTCAAAAAAAGAACACACACGTTTGGAATGGAACTCGTGAACCACTCAATGGAACAGTAATAATAACACTTAAATACACTTAATTAAATGTCTTTGTCACTATTACTGTCCGTAAAAACTAATCACAATAAAACACAAAAACAGTTCACTTCAAGTTCAAATTTTGTTTTCAGCACAGATAATAAGGGACGCCTTAGGTACGTAAGACGTAAGTTTTTACTTTCAACAACAATATAGATTTTTTTTTTTAAATTTATTTAACGGCCAATATAGAATATTTATAATGTCTGTGTTGTCAGTATTATGCCTTTATTTAAGGCCTCTGTTCATTACGATTCTACTGACCTCTAAAATAATTATGTCGATACGTTGAAAATTGATTGATTTTTTTTTAATGTTTATGGTGTCAAATTTCACCACCTGGTAACGGACGCGAAGGAAATAAATTCACAACCGGGAGGCAGATTGTAAAATCTCGTATATAGATGTTTTAGCTCAAATTTTAAAATGTTACCCGTCTTCATAAAAACAATATTACATATTTGAAATCTCAATAGCATAAAATCTACAATTACCGGTTGCCGTAATTGTCTACTGCAAAACATTTCAGATGTATTGAGTAAACATTTTTTACGATTTGTGACATACCACATAAATTTTAAAGACTTACCTTATTTAAAACAATCTGAAATTTCATCAAAGCTTCTACATTTATATTTAGTAGTTCCACTAGTATTACGGCTGGCTTTATTTATCTCAAGGTCCTGAAAATTTAGTGTCTCGTCCCTTCGTTTTTTTCTCGTGCCTTAGATAAATTTGTTCCTTTACTATCTTGTGCCTACAAAACGACCTATGTGCAGACCGCCTAACATTTTATTCAGCAGAAGGATTCATCTTCGTGTTTTTCACACACGCCTATAGTTGAATAAAGAACAGATAGGTATAATATAGTGAATATTTTGGAATACGTTACGTGCGTAAAAATATTTTTCAGTGATCTTTCTTAGGGAAGAATAAAAGGCTGTGTTTTTTACTCAATTCAAGGTTGTGATATTATATGACTATAATTATTATTTAGATTTTTACTGATCTCCAGGGGGGCTAAACATGGGGCTTTTTATTCGATCTATATATTCTAACGTCGATAGCTTATGTCAGAGATGTGTCAAATGAGTTTATTAAAGTGACAATTAAATATTTCGAATAGAATCAGTGATTTGCCTCTTGTCTAGGGATGCAGGACATTAAATTGAATCTAATATACCAACGATCAACCTGAAAGGGGAGAAAAATAATAAGCTAAGTTGTCAAATTATAAGAAGCCAGTTAAGTTTACATTTGGGTTACTCTTTAATTATATTCTGAAATTGTAATAAACAAACGATGACACGAATAATCTCCATCAATATAGTTTAATTTTTTTTTTTTTTTTGTTTAGGTCTATGGGTCGGGGTGTCATGTCGCAAAGAGGGTCCCATGAAAAATAAAAAAAAATTGTTCCACGCATGGTCGACGGGGCTCCTACTTCTGGGTGGTTTAAAAAAAATAACCTTGAAGTCAAAGGCCTTTAGCCTTCTGACTTAATCTATCCAAGTCGAGATGAACTAAAAAGTAAATTCGTCATATCTCAGAAACGGTGCATCTGAGCGTAAAAATAATCGAAAATTTTGTAAGTTCAGTTTCCATACAATTATTCTAAGCCTCAACTCTATATAAATAGCGACAAAATTTTTCTAAGTTTTGGGACCCATTTTGCGACACCCTAACCGGTCTGTGTAAGCACCATGCACTTTGGTCTTCTTAAATACCTATAATAGTCACAAAAAAAACAAAATTAAAATTGGAAAGAATTTTTTGAACATTTTTTTTTGTGTTAATATGGCTATTTGTATATATGAAAACTTTTGTAAGACGACTAAAAATGTATGGTGTATACAATAATTTAGTAGACGCAAAACGTCTAACGTAATTACCGGACCAAAGGTCTCTTTATCATACACTGAAGATAAAATCAATCTAACATAGTTTGGTCCTTCAAAGTGGTCTGAAACCTCAGTGAGAGCGTCATTCATACCCTCATCGGTAGACTGCAGACAACTCAGGCCGCCTCATTTACAAACCTTAGCGGCAATTCCATTTTCTCGCAAGAATTGAACAAAGACTCCGGGTCTGTTTCCAATTCGCAATTTACCATTTGCGCTTTTTTTCTAATAAAGAAAAATCCCAAACGCTTCTGTTAAATTGAAAGATGTCAATGCATAAGAATGGGAGGTTTTATTTTTTCTCTGTTTTGTTTCAAAGCTTGGTAAACGTTTCAATGGAAAGTAAAATGGAAGTCATAAAGTAAAATGTTGCAATAAGGCAATCAATTTCGTTTGAGTATTCCCCGTATTTCTGGACGAGTACAGATTTTGTTTTATAATAAAGAATGACAGATCGTCACAAATGAATCTACTTGTTTTAAAATAATTAAGATCATTAAAAATATTGTTACCATGTTATTTAATATTAGTAAGTTTTTATTTCTCTTATTTCAATCCATAAATGTCCTACTGCTGGGCACAAATCTCCTACAAAGAAGATGGAGGGAATTTAGTCTACTATACCACGCTGGCCTGACGGGTATAGGGTTTGTTTTGTATTTTCCTTTTCTTCCAGTGCTCTTGTCTGCATAAGGTTGATCCCTTAGTCGCCTTTTATGACACCCACAGATTGAGATGGGGTAAGGATATTATATTTATATTCTTAATCCATCACCACACGGATAATTAATTTCAATGTGATAAGTATACTACATAGCTTAGATAAAATAAAATAGTATTATAATGTTGCAATGCCTGACTAATGGTGGTCGAAACATCTTCTTATTTTGTTCTTGGCAATTTTATACTTTCTGAAAAAAAAAATACAATAGGTATTTGAAATTACAATTAGAATTTGACTAATTATACACCAAACGATAAAGAGAGCAATTAAAAACAGACTACACCTTAACATCAGGGGCGGCCGTTTGTAGTTAAAAAATAATTCCTCCAGTGCCCCATTCGACCATTGTTTATGAAAATCACTTGGTTTCTTAAAATCGGAACGTTTTCCGTATTCTGGCTTTTCATAATAACCGTTATAATGTTTTTTTGTCCACTAATTAACATAATTTGCTGCCATTAGTATAAAGTGTTTTAAGTATTCGCACTTTTGTGTGCTTACCTTGTTTCTTTCCCTTTTCGTTTGACCTTCAAGAGCTTAAATATTAAACTGTTATTTTGTTATGAAAACACTTCAAGTTATTATGAGTATTTTCAAATATTTGACATAACGATATTGATATCGATCCGTGCCCAAGAGTGGGAGATTTATGGGTTGAAATGATGATGATGATTGATATCGACCAATTGAATATCGAGTTTACGAGTCGGGTCCCAAAACACAAAATTCAAATCTCTTTACCAATAATGTTCTGCTTTATAACATCATGTCAATCCATAAACGTCCCAATCCTGGGCACGAGTCTCCTCCAAAGAATGTGGAGGGAATTTAGCCTACTATACCACGCTGGCCAGACGGGTTGGTATAGGGTTTGTTTCGAGTTTCCCTTTTCTCGCAGTACTCTTGCCTGCATAAGGTTACTCTCTTAGTCGCCTTTACGACACACACGGGATGAAAAAGGGTAGTGACATTATGTATTCTTAATCCTTCACTTTATAACGTTTTCTTTAAATTCTTTTCTTTGCTTCTGACTTCTTAGAACTTTAAAATATCACCATTCGTACGAATTTTATAACCGTGCATTTACAGCTGAAATTTAGTGCTCAGCGATTACGTGTAACAAAATCTTCGATTTTCGTTGCCACAAATGTTTATACCATACATTGTTGATGGAAATCATAGGCCGTCTAAGCGTGCGTAATCGATCAAAAATTTACGAGGAAGTGCGTCAGTATCGATTAAAATTTTACATTGATTATGAAGATGAATGACTGCTAAATGTTGAGCACTCCTGTTACAGTTAATACACAGGCTGTTGAAAATACACATGTAATTGACTTGCACTTGAAAAAAAAACTTAAAATGTCTAAATGGGCCTCAATGATTTCATTCCATATAAAGTTTTCATGTTATAAAGCTTGTTAATAAATAGGACGATAAGTTGAAAATTTTAAATAGCTTTCAAAGTCAAACTGTCTCGAATCTTGCTCAAATCACAAATGAATTACTGAAGACACAATCTGTAATTTATCTGACAAAGTCTGCTGATGAATAATGTGGTCTTATTTTAAACGACACTGAGAAATCCTCTCGTGCCGAGAGAGTTCATAAACATACAATTCACGGACACAAAGTGAACTCAAGCTCTAGGTCACACAAATATTTGTCCCGAATATGCACCTACACCTAGAGGTATTTGATCCGTGCAGTTTCAATGACAAAGTGAATTAGAAAATAAATGCTTGCATGAAATAAAACATAAATATTGCATGCTGCAGAGTACAGCTGCTTTTTAAAAATGTATGTACCAATCCGTTTTAAAAAAATGAGACGCTCAAAAACTTTTTTAATCTACAACATTGACAAAACAATTTTTTTTATTAATTGTAATGTTAATACATTTTCTCTAATTTAAAACGAATTATTATATTAGTATCTGATAGTTATGTTTTAGAAAGAAAAATGTTTTTTTTTCGATTTCTTTAGTCTCTGACTTAAATTTAACGTTTATTTCGGACTAAACTATAAATATATTTAGAATGAGTTAAGTTGATGAATATCAACAGTTTGGTATTTAAATTTTTATCCTATGATCATCATTGTCATCTCAGCAACATAAGTTCACTGTGTATTCTTTAAAAAAATTTAATTTAACGAATTTATAATATTCATTAATATAATATAACAAAGAAGATTACTTATAACGGTACACTGACATATCAGACAGCTAAAAAATACAACATTAAACATAAATGTAGGTCAAAGCTGCAAAATAAAATAAAAAATAAACTGAAGAACATCCTTAGTCCGTCAAACAGAGATCAAAGCTCTCCTGTTGCAGTATTTTGGCATCACATGCATCTATTTATATCGAAGTCATTGGCATTTGTAGTGAAAAGGACAGATAGACCGATCAATATATTTTTAGTAGTGAAAGTTATTCGGTACACTTCGATTGAAGTTTTTTATTTTGAGTCATCTTGATATAAAAATAAATGTTTAGTGTCAATCTACTGCTTAATGGCAATGCACTGTTGTTGCGTGAATAGTTTCTTAAGCCAAAAATATAGATAGATAATGTGAATGCAAGTGCATTTTTTTCTCTCGAAAGAAGAGACTCTGAATTTCGACACTCGACTATGTCGCTGTCAAATGTAAGGAAATTTAAATATTGTCGCTGTCACTTTCAAACATTTAACAGCGACATCAAAACCGACTAAGTCGAACGTCGAAATTCAGAGTAAGGTGCTGAACATTAAGTCTTTGTAGAGTGCATTACAATACTGCATGAAAAAAAAGGTTTACAATAAAATATCTAAAGATAAAGTTATTATATTAGGTAGGTATGGTATTGCTCTTAGCTTCAATTATACCACGGTTACGGTACGTCAAATCCTCTAACCTATGAGTAATTGTCCACATTTTCTTTCTGTTGTTTATTCTCAGTAAAATTTGACTACTTTACTTCACCATTTTTTTTTGTAGTATGTTACAGCATAGAAAATTATACTATTCAAATATAACCAAATAATAATTTAATCTACTTAACTACAAAGCCAAATAACTGCTACTTATTCAATAAAGCAAATTTTATGATGTAAGTATTAATAGATTATAAAGAGAAACCTCTCTATAATTTCAGATGGTCTATTTCGTAAAATATAAATTTTAATTAAATTTAAGATCAGATTTAAATTTATCAAACGACGTCTTTCAAGTGCCTTGACTAAAAGTATATTTTTCAATAAACTATAGTCATAAAAATAATATTCTGGTGGTAGGTATGATATTCTAACTAGCTGATCCGGCGAACTTCGTACCGCCATATTTTATTATCGTGATAATGTTCCATTTTCAAATGTTTTTATGGAGATTGTAAAACCTAAAATTTTAAATTTTTCACTCAATTTTGTTTTATAATTTCTTACATACATGCCTTGCCTCGACAAGAGCAAATATAACAAAAAAGAATTAGCCAAATCGGTCGAGCCGTTCTCACGTGAATCCATCACAAACTTTTCGGCGGTCCACTTTTATTTTTAAGATTTATGATTCATCATCATCATCATCATTTCAGCCTATTGCAGTCCACTGCTGTAGGCCTCTCCTAACACGTGCCATAGCACTCTGTCCTCCGCCTTCCGCATCCAGTCAGACCCAGCGACCTTTTTAATGATTAATGATTGCTATAGTATAATTTAAAGTTGCAGTTGTATAATTAGGCATGAAACAATATGTTTGCCATGTTTATTTTAACATGTTATATATTTTATCGTTTACATTCAAAGCAGCTTGTCTGGTTACGAGAAGAGTTCATCGATCTTTAGCGGTCATTGTCAATTTGTCTTCTTAAAGTCACGATAGTAATTGTTGACTCATCATTTCTCTCATATTTCTTATTCAAATAGTAAACAAACCTTAAACGTGAACAATTATTTAAACGAATATTAAAAAACGGTGGTTCTGAATAATGGGATAAAATTTTGAGTTGATAAAGAGAAAATTGATTCTGTTTTGTTAAAATTTAAAATTATTTAAAGCATTAATCAAATTGTGTAATATAGTTATTCGAATAATGTATTTGTTGCAATCAGTCAATGTATTTTATAACATATTTAAACCATGATTATAACAATTTTGTTTATTACATACGGACATTGCGATTGCTTCAATCCGATTTAAAAAAAAACATTATTTTGATTTTTTTCAGCAGAATATCTACTTATACTTTTCTTGGAATCTAAATCCAGTAGGTTAAATTAAAACAAATACATTCTCATAGTCTGTGCAATTAGATTGAGCTTTTGAATGGTATTTAGTATTTTTCTTAGCCTTTTTATTTTCAACCTCAATCAAATATTTTTGCCAAAGTAATTTTATTAATACTAAGAGCATTGTTGTTTTAACTACGACCTTCTTTTACCCAATTACACAGTATTTCAATAGCACAATCTCGTTTTTACGGACTGACTACGAAAATTGCTCTTTATGTTCTTAGCAATAAAGTTCAAGTTCATACGTAATTTAATTATAGCAACAAATGCGTGAAACAATGAAGGACGTTTCTTCAATGTTTCGTGAATGAGCCAGACACTATATCGTATGTAGTCAGTATGTGATGATTTTCTTGCTTTAAGGGTAACAAAATGCAAAGCTTTTAAACCTTCATCATCATCATTATCAGTCCAATGACGTCTACTTCTGGAAATAATTTTCACCTAACTACCGCCACAGCGAGCGATCCGTGAGTGACTTTGCGACATTCAACAAGTTGAAATCGATATCTTTGTCAAATATTTGAAAATAACATCGACCAACGACGACTATTGAAATTCAAAGATTTGACAACGATAATTTTCTACTTCGACCAAATGTCTCGATTGCAAGTGAGATCGCTTCTGATTTCACGTCTCTCCATTGTGTCACCGCTTTAATTCACTTCACTAGTACAAAAACAAAAAATCTATAAATATTTTCATTTTATTTCGAAATAAATTAACTGATGAAAAGACAGTAAAACCACCCAATGTTAATCTTTACCCTAAAGAAGGTCGACCGCAATCCGATCACATTTCAGTCGAACAATAGTACTGTGTACTGCGCCTTGTTTACGCGAATAAAACACTTGTATCTTAAAATAACCGTGTGTAAATACGGCGGAGAAGGGTAGAATTAAATCACCCACGTTTTGGTGCATGCGCTTTCTTTATGACGTTTCAGGAGAAAACTTCAACAGGTGATGACATACCGTGCGCGTTTTTGACATTGATTTCCTTGTTGATGGATGAAGAAATATTTTGCTCAAAGATGATTGCTACGTTCAATCTTTGTGTTTCAGATAATTCTATAAACATAATATAAATATATTATCATCATCATCATCAGCAACACATTAAGTCCCACTGTTGGGCTCGGGTCTCCTCTCCTCTAACTAGAGAACTAAGAGGGTTTAGGCCATAATCCAGTCAAGCTAGCCTACTGCAGGTTGGTGGATCAGACATACTCATAGAATTTCTTCTAGGGTATGTGGGTTTCCTCACGATGTTTTCCTTCACCGTCAGCAGATGGTAAGTCACTGGTGGCTAATGGTGGCTGAAAATATAGTATAATAATAAATGATTTATTGTCTTTTCACAATGATTACCTTATATCTAGGCATATCTAAGTAAATACAAATGAGGTGAACGAAACATTGTGAGAGACTGGTGCCTGAGATAGGTTTAAGAAAACCTGTATTACAGGTCATTTAGACATAAAGTGAATCCACTCTCAGAATTGCACTAATATCATCATTTGGGCATCTCTCCTTCGGATCTCAGTCAGTTATTCTATATCATCATAATCATCAACATGACAACCCATAACCGTCCCACTGCTGGGCGCGGTTCCCCTCCATACAATGTGCAGGGAATTTAGCCTACTATACCACGCTGGTCAGATGGGCTGGTATAGGGTTTGTTTCGAATTTCCCTCTTCTTGCAGTGCTCTTGCCTGCAAATGGTTTTTTAACCGATATTTGTCTAGACCATGTGATAATATTGAACATATTTTGTTGAGTATATTAGGTACACTTACAAATTTTGGTTAGTCAATATTATGAAGAAGTGATTCTTCAGTCTCAGGAGATTAATAAAATATTATAATGAATAAAAGAACATTTAGACACAGAGATAATAAATAACTTGCAAAACATAATAATATAGAGATCTACTACTAAAGAACATTACATATATGAAATATTAAAGTACATCATACTTCATAAGTTTATGTTACACGCTGGAATCTCGTAACTTTTCAGTTTAGTCGATAGATGGCGTTGACACGTACAAAAATCCCGATAATAGTCATCACCAAAATAACACCACAACATTCACAAATTCAATTATTAATATTCAAAAGTAGCATTAAAAATAAAGATAAAAAGAGAAAACACAATAATTTATATATTATGTCTACTTAAACTACAAAAACATTAAATGCTAAAAAACACTTAAAAACGATTTAACTAAATTACGTCTAACACTACTTAATAGTTTACTAATCCTAATTAACTACCTATCATTAACTAAGTGATTATTTAAACAAGTGAAAACAATCAAACCCAACCTGTCCAATGACCTTTCCACGTCCAAAAGTAAACCGTGACGGGGGGAAAATAAATCTCGTATGCGCACGCGTCGACCAACATCCCAAAATAAAGTCCCGCGCACGAGGTATCGAGTTCCCGTCAGTATCTACCAAAGTGTGCAACGAAGCACACCTATCCTGTGATATAACTCTAGTCTATAGTACCACAAGCCGCAACAATAATGACAAGTAATATAGTGTTCTAATACCCCACTGACAGCTATTCCCCCATAACCCTTCTTGTGTGATTGGATTACCCTCAAGTGTGTTTTATGTGGCTATAATTACGCTGTAAGTACCAGCTTTGTTTTTTAATTTAATGCTCAAGCTTGACTCACTTGACAAAGGAATGACAGTAACAAAGAATGGACCAATCACTGTTAATTTTAACGCGACGCAACCGTTGAGTTTAAATTTAAACAGCTGACACAAAGAAAATTAAATTTTAAAATGAAATTTCTAATTTCTTTTAACCAATACTTTTTACACAGTATGTCTGTCATGAAACAAATTTCAAAGTTTCTGGAAAAAAAAAGTTTACAGTTAATAAATGTAAAGCATGTTTTTGATGAAAATTTCATACGATTCATCTTATAAATGCTAAAATGGTTACCATTTTTAAAACGATTCATAGTAACGAAAGGTTTTGGAATTTATTTCATAGTAGTCCTACTAAATTTTCTGGAAATGTCTGTATAGCCCCATCCCTTTGTACCATTCTTACTTTCTTAACCATTAAATCATTGTCCAAAATACATGAATTTCCTGCATGACGCAAATGTGCGCAGGGCAATAAAATTTCAGCACGTGCTAAATAACGCCACGACGGATTATGTTTAGCAAACTATGGCTATCTTAGAATTCAAATATAAGATAGTTTGTTTATAGTTATAGTACTTGAACAATTGAAGGCGGTGATATGTAAATGTATATTAACTCCCGCTCAAACTGAGCCATTAGAAGTACTGCCACCTTACAGAAGACCGCTGTCATCATAACTAGTGTTGTGTTCCTGCTGAGAAGTAGTATACATACTTCATTAGGGAGGGAAAGGGTTTCTAAGGCAACGCGCTAGTGATGCCCCTGGTGTTCCAGGTGTCCATAGGCTACGGTAAACGCTTACCATCAGGCCCACCGTCAGTTTATTTGCCACTTGTGGTTATAAAAAATAAAGTTAGGTTAGTATGATCTGAATAGCGGGAGGCTCACTTTCTGTTGAATGAGACATCTGGCAAATTATACAAGACTATCATAAAGTTCTACATTGTAATGTTTATATTCAGTCGTAAATTATGTATGTTTGTCTATTCTGCTTTATTAGTCCACCATGGATCACAAGGAATTTTTGGCACAATTCCTCTCTTTTTATACGCGATTCATTCAGAAATCAAAAAACTAATAGACGATGAGCTTTGAACTTTTGTTTTTAACTACAAACTTTATGTTGAAAACAATCTAGCTATTAAATGCTTTTATTTAGTCAACTCAGTAATTGCAATAGACTACTTAAATTTTTTTTATATAATATAATATACTAACTCGAGGCTTCACTCCAATCGTTCTTTATTTGGCCACTGCTCAGCACCTATTGGCTGTGGCGTGATGTTAAATAGCTCATAACCTGCCTCGATAAATGGACTATATAACACTAAAGAATTATTCAATTTAGTTCTGTAGTTCTTGAGATTAGCGCGCACAACCAAACAAACAAACTCTTTAGCTTTATAATATTAGTATATAGATTTATTTGGATTAAGACTTATAACCTAACACGCAAACTTATTATTTATATAAACAAATAGATAAAACGTGAAGAAGTTTTGTATAAACAAGTTCCTTGAAATCGTTAAGAAGCGAGCAGGAAATCTATTATGAAAACTTTGTTATTTTTACCATTTTAACTGGAACCGGTTCACCTCGTTTTGTTATTTCGCAAGCAGTATCATGGGGGGACAATAAAATAATCATCTGTGGAACCATGAACATAAATAAACAAACACTCTAATAAATCAAAGAGAGAACACAACATTTGACGTTAAATTTTCTTCAAAATAACTAAAATGTTTAGTTTTTCGATTCATCTGTATTAAAATCTCTTCAAAATTTCAGTTTATAAACATTTTTGATTAAGTCGTTAGTTCGACTCAAAAAGTCAACATTCACGGAGAATTTATAACAACTAATAATTACGAAATATTCGCATCTAATTAAGCGAAAATTCAATAACAAATATTCCTTTCTATATCACTAACCCTAGCGAAATATTTAAATGACTCATTTAGAACACTATAAAACTACAAGCTAAATAAAAAAATATCAATAATATCTACTTTGTTAAATAAGTTAAATTCTTCACTTAATATTAAGCTTTTCAAACTCTCTATCAACTACATTACATTTTATAATATTTCAAACTTCAACAGTAAGGTATCTTACAAAGCATCAAAAGCAATATTTCAAAACTTCAACAGAAAATTATTAAATATTTCATAATTTACCTTTCTTAGTACTTGACTAACATTAGTTAGATTTACTATCAACATGATATGATAGATTTCTACAAGATATTGTATTATTTAAATCCAAAAGCAGGTATTTTTTATGTTTCTTTTGTAGGTATTTTCACAAGAGCTTTCATGTAATCTGCCGTCATCAAATATTGAAGTTCAACACGTCTGAAAAAGATTTTCTAAATGATGTACAATGTAATGGTTTTTATTAATATTAAACTTGAATGGTTGAGCTTCTTGAATTTATACATTCGATACGCCTGATATTTCTTATTTACGACCTTAACGTAAGAAATGTAGATCTATAATCAATTGATTTATATATGTATATAATATGGTACCAATTTTATCATCAAATTATATTAATGATGTAGTTTATGTATATAAATAAAAAAAAATATTCTATTAAGTATTTTCACCAATTTTATGACTATTCATTATACAAGTTAAAATTGATTTTATAATTTTCAAACTTATTTATACAAGTCATGCTACCTTTTCTTTAAACTACTTTTTTGGTTAATCATTTTAATTTGGAGCTAAGGTAGATCTCCAGTTAAGACTTACTTTAAACCAATTCCTTACAAAAATAGGAAATTGGAGAACAACAGTTTTCATTGTTTAAATTTGGTTATTTGTATAATTTCTAAGCTTTTTGATCAAACCTAAGACTGTTCAAAATATTACGCAAATGATTTGTTCCGCATTCGCCTCGCGAAGATTCGCCCCACGTTAAAAAACAATGTATAACCTTGATAACACAAAATAAAACAAGAATTAATTATAAAATAACAATAAACAAAACACAAACTCTCATGTTTACATTTTGCAAACGACAAAATAATGTGTTCTCCCTTAAATCACTGAATTCTTCGAGGAAGTTAAACAGCGTCTTACCTTGAGCGACTTTAATAAACCAGGAACAAGACAAAGTCAGAGTTCCAAAGAAACACGTAATACATATAGACAAAAGCTTTGTATAAGCCAAATACGTAGAAAAGTGACTCAAACTGAAAACTAAAAAATTAGTTGTCTGCCAAAATGACTAAAATATATATGACGTTTACATTACGTGCCTACAAGGCAGCCAGGAAAACGTATTTAAAGCATCCCACGCAATGAAAATATATATATTTTTGCTAGAACTAACACCTGGAATGCTATAACTGGATGATTGGTTCAGAGATCGAAATAAAATGCGAGTCAAAATAAAATAGAATATTTGATATTTAAAGCAACTAAACAGCGCTATAAATATACCTACCGCTTGAATTATCTTACCTACGATCGCTACAGTAATAACTAGAGCTAACATTGTTGAACTAGGCTCTGAACAAACATACGAGTACTTATCTAAATTTAAGATAATCCACTTGACATTAAACAAATATTAGTCTTGAGTAGGACAAGTTTAGCAGCAATTGAGTTAACTTAATTTAGGTTTTGACATATGTATATAAGTTACTTTGCTTGTAAAATATTCTTATATTATACTAATATTTTAAAGAGGAAAGACTTGTATTTTGTATGTAACGAGTAAACTTAAAAACTACTGGACCGATTTCAAAATTCTTTTGCCGTTAGAAAGCTGCATTATCACTGAGTAACATTAGCTATATAACACCAGGCTACGGCTAATAGGAGCTGAGCCTTGGCCAAATAAAGAACGATGGGAGCGAAACCTCCCGTGCGACTTCTGGTATTTAATAAATTAATCTTGAAATTTATATCATCCTTGAACTTACTTATCCTAAATGTGAAAGCATCATTACTTTGCACTAGAGCAAAGGCCTATCATCATCATTACAACCAATAAACGTCCCACTGCTGGGCACGGGTCTCCTCTCTAAACATTGCGGAGGGAGTTTAACTTTATCCACCACGCTGGCCAGATGGGTTGGTATAGGGTTTTGTTTTGATTTTTTCTTTTCTAGCAGTGCTCTTGTTTGCCTGCATAATGTTACTTACATTACCTTAATTGCCTTTTACGACACCTACGGGTTGAGATGAGGTAGTGAGATTTTGTATTCTTAATCCGTCACTACACGGAAATGCAAAGGATCAACGTAATTTAAAATAGTTCCTACTTTGGAGAGTGATAAAGGTCATGTTGTCTTTTCCAATAATGCGTTCCTCTAGGTCACACCCGCGAAGCTGAGAAATGTGCCTAGTTAATTAATACAATAAAAAGTAATTGCATTCCATCTTTTTTATTCAAAAAAATAATAATTAAAAACACTCAAAATAGAATTGTTGAAAATAAATTAAATTCGTTTGTCGGTAAATACAGTGACAGTGGTCTTAAATCTGTTACTGTTACCGTTGTCACTGCAAATCCAATTAAATAATGCATCAATCAACAATTTTAGACGTCCTCTGAACTCAAAATATTTTAAGACCCTTTTATCTTAATGATTCATCTATCAATCAAATCTGAAATATTAAAAGCAAGGGATGAAGAAGCTAAAATATTACTGCAGAATAACTACTAAGAGATTTAAAAGCAAAAATAACAAGTCTACATAGTTACGTAAAAATATTATACGGTACTACTGAAATTTTAAACGAAACCAATATGAAGTGTGTTTTCAATGTCCAAATTTAATTATCAACGTTTGTTGCATATTTTTATCATCATCACGCCTTTTTGTCGTCAAGAAGATTTATTAATTTTTATATTATAAGTGGTAACTGTGTTCTGCTGGTTTACACCTATCTTTCACTCGAATTATTTTTGCGTAGGTACTATCGCGAGAAATTACAAAATTTGATCGTTTTGAAATCGTAAAGAAATTAATCAAATAATATTTTTTTATCCAGTTCCAGCATAAAACATCAACTCTCACAACTATAGTTAATACACTATTAAAACTAAAGGTAAAGATATAAAGTATAATCACAGAAGATGAGGTGAGAGATATAATCTCTCACAAACTGAGCTCATTCACTAATACGTCAACAAGCTAGTAAGTCTGGAAACCAATGACGTAGATAATGACGTGGTTTACCCGTAACCTCTAAATATAACTCCTGTCATAGCTGAAACAGGATTTGTTTGGAGAGATAACGATGCTGAATTAATTTGGTCTAAGATCGTAAGATTAGAAAATGTTGTGCAATGAAATATTAGTAAATATATCTGAGTCTGTTTTTTTTCTACAAAATTACAAGTTGTTCATTTTGTATAAACAAAATAATGATGTTTTTATGATAACACTATTCAAGTCTACTTCAAACTGAATTATGGAGATGCAAATGTGTTTTCTTTAATTTACATTTATCTTGAAGTTTCAAATTGTAACAAATACAACTGTCAGTATTGCTAAGTAAGTCTGAGAACTGTAGATGTGTAGGTGTTACCGAACAATATTTGTAATTATATACAAATATTGTTCGGTCTAAGCAACAGAACACCTGCTAACACAGCATTGCATTACCAGATCTCGAACGGACTGGGTGCATTTATCAAACGTTTAACATTAATTTTATAACTTTTAGTTTAAGAACTCTTAATAAACTCTTTTACTCCAAAATCCAATCAGTGATTTAATATTAACGACGACCTTGCACCCCGCACAAATATCCTGAAAAGAAAAACATATTTTGAATAACAATTTAAGCATTTGTAACAGCTAGAAGTTCTACTCCAGCGTCGTTTACTTTTTCAACATCTTCAGTCTAATGTACTGTAAATACTAAAGCTCCATCATGCCATTGTTCACAAATAGCCCAGTTCCCTACTGTAGTGCATTAGTGACTCAGGACGGCATTAGCCAAGACCAACTCACCTATCGACACTACATCATTATCTAATCCTCCAACGTTAATTTTGCTCTTAGAAACTGTTATTATTTTTAATACTCCCCTGTTTTTATTTTCCATGTCATTGTGTTGTTAGAAATTGGCGTGGAACGTAGTATTATAGAGACTGCTAGTAGTGTGCCCATCGTGAGTATAGAAAATATTTTTTTATTTGTGAAAGACCCGTGTCCTCATTTTACTTGATTGGCATTTTATATATTTGTTTGAAAAAAAAAAGTAATAGTAACATTTCCTGTGAAATAATTCCATTGTTTTGTGGAAAATGCCCTGTCAACATCTATAAATACTAGTAAAATGGTCATTTACATAAATTGAATTATGGCATATTAAAATTTGTAGAGCATTATCCAAATTCCGCAAACAAGTTGTTTTAAAATTCTGTAAATGCTTAACTTTTACCATTTACGCAAACTAATTTTAATTAACGCAAGGCAAAGTTTATCTTAACGTGTTTGTCAAAACGGTTCAAAGTTGCTTGTTATTTCAGACGAAGAAACTTTTTAGTCAACTTTGAATGCGTTAACCAAGTAAATACGACTTTATGAATAGTGCCATAAGGACGGTTATAGTTTTTTATCTTTTAAAGTGAAAAACAGAAAACATGATATTTTATTTTAGTTATTACTTCTAAATTTAACTTTTTAAGTAGTTCATGCTAACATTAAATTTAATTTAATTTAGCTCAATACTTAGACAACATTTGAAACTCAAATTTTGATTCTACTCTTCTCGTAATAAGATTCAAAACTGTTTCGTAAAATTTCAGTTCAGGCGTTCAGTCAAATAGGTGCGTGAAATACCAAACGTTTCTATTTATATAATCAACCGGTCTTAGAGGATGCGAACACCAAATTAAACTTCACGTTCGTTCATAACTAAAACAAGGTGTTTGCAGTCATAAAATTCTATATTAGTGAAGGTCGTTGAATATCAAAAGGTTATTTAGGATACAAATATCGACAGAAAGGTGTATTCAATGATTTTGATAACAACTATTTATATCAAATTCCTCTTTAATAAAGTTGTCCTTATCGCCTTTGCATATTTCAAGAACTGTGTATCAAATGTCTCTCTTAAATTGAATTTTAAATGAGAATAAGATCTTCCGAGGGAATCTCCGATCGATATTGCATCCCAGTATTTGTCGTCCAGCAATATTAATGTAAATCTCATTGACTTCTTTCCAACTTCAAATATCAGCTTTAGGTTATAGTCCAGATTTAGAAATGATATTTAATAAAATAATAGAAAAAATAAAAGAAATTATAATTAATATGTTACTAAACTGGTTTAGCCTTACAATGTTTTATCTATTTTAGTACGATCTACCATTTTTAACGTAAAAGAAAATAAATCTAAAAGTTACAAACAACAGAATACTATTGAGTAACCAAGAATAGTAAAATAAAGTAGGAAATTTAGATTTGAAAAGTATGTTTATTCTGTTCATCATTGTTTTCCTAAACAAAAACCAGGAAAACGTTTAAATGAAATTGACTTTGAAATCCATTAAAATGTTTTTTTTTATTCATCAGGTACGTAAAAGACGCTGAGCAACAATGGAGCAGTTTGAGTCGTTGTTGACGTGCTGCGTCTGTCTTGACCGGTACAGGAACCCGAAGCTTCTACCATGCCAGCACAGCTTTTGTATGGAGCCGTGCATGGACGGCCTGGTTGACTATGTCAGGAGACAGGTAAAATCAATATGCAATTAATTGGAAAAAAAGAAAAATATTTAGATTTATTGATAATATGATTTAAAAAAATTGCTTTATAATATTGCATATTTTTTGCAGGTCAAATGTCCAGAATGCCGAGCTGAACATCGAATCCCGTACCAGGGTGTACAGGGATTCCCAACAAATGTCACTCTTCAGCGATTTTTGGAGCTTCATCAGCAAATAGCTGGAGAGCTCCCAGACCCCACAGCTGGGCAAGTCATGGAAAGATGCAATGTATGTTCAGAAAAGGCATATTGTGCACCATGCGCTCACTGCGATAAAAAAGTCTGTGAAGAGTGTAAATCAGCACACATGGAGGTATTACGTAGGGAAATTTCAAGAATTAATAATCAAGTGCGCCGTGGTCTTAACAGGCTTCAAGATATTCTTGGAGTTGTTGAACGTAATACCACAAATCTTCAAACAAATTGTGCTTCAGTAGCTGGAGAAGTTGATGAAATACACAAAAGACTAGCAAAAGCATTGAAAGATAGAACCGATTTCTTGAGAAACGAAGTAGATCGTTACCTAGCAACTGAACTTAGAAACCTCACTCACTTGAAAGATAATCTAGAGTTAGAGTTAAGTAATATACAAAGCAATTGTGATCTCGCCGATAAATATATGAACGACGATGTGGAATGGGAAGACACGGAGTTAGTAGACACTAAAGAAATTTTCCTAAAAACGGTTGAGTTCCTCAGAAACTTTGATTATGAAGCAGGTGATTACAACCGAAGAATACGGTTTATTATGACTCATGATCCTAACCAACTGGTTATGCATGTTGCAAGTTATGGTGAGCTAAATATTACTCAACCAAACGCATACTCTGGAGGAATGCAGCAAAATCAAGGTCTTACAAGGTCTAAGAGTGACCACCGTTTAGCGACACAGTTCCGTCAACAAGAAGAAGCAAAGGGCTGGCAGGAAAATGATGAGCCAATATTAGGAGGACGTAAATTTGGTGAACGTAGACCACCCCCACCTGAAAGGCACACGACAAGAGACCCATATGGTGCCACTGACGATTATAGTGGTTATGAATCTGAACACAGGCCAGCACGGTCTAGGTTCCGTTCACGATTTGTCAAGAGTCACTTAGATAATGACTCGGACTCAGAGCAAACCAGTCGCTCAGTAAAAGCTGAACAGAAAGAAAAAGAAAAAGAGAAGGTCACCGATACTGAAGATGCTACACGTGGTCCTCTTAGTGGAATATTCCGATTAAGTGACTGTCCTCGTGTAATGCAGAGGATGTTAGATGTAGATAGCGGCAAGAAGAAAGAAAAAAAAGAACCTCCACCACCTCCTAAGCCAGTTCAACCAGCACCTCAACCCCGTTCACGCCCTCCACCAGCACAAAGGCAAGAAAGTGAAGATGAGATTTCTCGTCTGAAAAGACAAAATAAAGGAGCAGCTTCATCTCAAGAACCTGAACGGGCACCTGTACGTCCAGCTGAAGAAGAACGTAGTTCTATAAACCGTAAACCACCTACACCAGCTCGGGAGGTGAGTTGGGAAGAAGATGGAGAGTGAAAATTTTGCCGGCAGTACAACGTAGAATTTAGACAAAATCATCGATACTAACAAGATAAACGCAAAAAAAACTAACGGCATTCCATAAAATACACTCCACGTTTAACTCATTCATGCATACACACAAACACAACACAACAAAAAAGAACAATGTACCTACCATTTTGGTGTCCATACCGATTTCCGTGTAATTTCTCAGGCGTCCAGTGATGGTGAATCCGATGATGAATCTGTCGGATCTCTGCAGCGAAATCAGCGTAAAACTGCCCCTGTAGTAGCAAAAACAACAGCGGCTCCTAGAAGACCTTCAGCGACTGAGGTCCCGGCGCCACACCGTCCCGCTGCTCGCGCGCCTAGCACGGAATCAAGCGCATCAACAGAAAGTTCCGGCTCGGCGGTGAAACACACAGGTGCCATTCTTACCATCGCAGAATTAAAAGCGAAGTATAGCAATGGTGCGCCTCCATCAAAATCTGGATCTCGTTTCTCTTCCACAGGAAACGAGAGAACAACGCCGGCGGCTACGAACGGCACAGCTGGTGGAGCGCAACGAGTCCAGAGCCGTTTTGTCGGCTCCCAGCGACCCACACCCGCGCCCGCACCCGCCGAGCCGGCGCACGAAGACTCCGATACAAGTTCCGAAGAGGAAACCGACTCGTCAGAGGAGAGCGATGAGGAGCCTGTTACGCAAAGAAAGCCCGAGAGCCAGACGATGGCTCGAAGTGACATTGGTCCACTTCTTGCACGTAGTACAAATGCACGTAATGATGCCGTTGACAGCAAAACTAAAGAAACGCCCACACCGTCACGTTATCGCACGAGGCAGACGTCACAAACTGAAGAAGAACCAGCACCTAGATATGGTACATCTTCCAGTGGGTCTTCATACAGCAATAGATATGGAAGCAAGCCAAGAGAGCCTGAACGAGAACTTGAGACTCAATCTTCAATAGATGATGAGTCGAAGTATCCTACGGCTAGATCGAGGTACCTCGCCCTGAAAGAACGCCGAAATCGTCTCGCCAGAAGTAAGAGCAGCCACACCGGCTTTGGTGTAGGAGATGACGACGATCAGGACGATCCGGTATCGCCAACAACAGCGTCACCTTCTGCGTATCTTGCAGCTCGATACGGCTCCGGCACTGGTGGTTCGGAGTTGTCTCGTAGCCGTTCGTCGCATGCATTAAAATCTAGAGAAAGCTCACCTGAGCGGCCAACTACCGGTGAAAAAGACGGAGCAGCCCTCAGCTCTTGGGCGAGGTATTTGAAGAATAAATATGGAACGCGAGGCAAGGACCGCGATCCTACTAGTACATCGTCGAGTACATCCCGTCGCCTGTCTCTCGGGCTTCCTTTACGCTCGGCAAACGAGCTTGCCAGTTCTGATGACGATTCAAAAAACGCGGCAGGCTCCCCCATCTCCCCTACGGCGGCTACAGCAGCGGTAGCAGGTTAGAACCAGGAGTGGCGTGTATATAGAGTTATGCTTAGGTTTGGCAGATTAAATTTTTGTTTGTATATGATTGTTGTATTCTAATATTTTTTTTTGATAATAGGTTTCGCAGCAGCCGGTTCCTCCCCTAGGAGCCAGTATATGCAGAAACGCCGTTTACAATTCAGCGTGGGGAGTCGGGGGAGCGAACCCGGATGCTTTACATGGCCTCGTGGTATCGCTGTAGGCCCTGACAACACAATGGTCGTGGCCGATTCTTCTAACCACAGAGTGCAGGTACACATTTATTTATCATTTTTCCCATTATTTTTCATAGTATTCTAAAATGTTATCTTAATGGTACATACAATAAAATGTAGAGACTGCATTCCCTCTTACGAACGTAGTGGCTATAAGCTTTAAGTGCAACTTTAGTGGAAGTGAATGCTGTACTCATGTTAGACTTAAACAAAGTCTACACAATAATAAATGTTTTTAATTCAGAAAAATAATTCCATCAATAGTGTTAGTAAAATTTAGGCTTACATGCTAGTGTTAGTATTTATTAACCTACGAACAAACTTAATTATAATAGGAGATCTGTAACTCTCCGCCACGGTTCTCAGAAATCTCTCAATAGCAGTTGCTAGAAGTTAATAATATTATAATAATTAATAATATTTAAAATTAAAAAATACATTGAAAAAAATTTTGAAATTGATAACATTTCATTGCGGTCTTACGTCGTCAGCATTATTTTTCAGTTCCTCAATTTCCAACGAAGTAAATTGTTGAATGCAAATTTAATGCAGCAAAGAAAATATTTCATCATTTCTGTTTATAAACGAGAAATGCTGGTCCAAATTTAAATGACGAAGTGATTCTGAATGCCGATGTTTGCAATTTTGGCACAAGGTCAAAACAAAAATTTCGAACTAAACCAATTTAATGGGAGTAAACATTGCCTGGCTAATTGCAATCTTGTTTTGGCTTACAAGAGTTCCGTAATTCAAAAGACTGAAGTATATCCAATAAATTGCACACGCTGCATGTACCCAATTGGCTAAGCCAAGATTATTTTGAGGCTAAAATATTTATGACTAAGTTGTACCTAAAGTACCTTTTCTCTTTTCTCACATTTTATTTTAAACCCCCGACGAAAAAAGAGAGGTGTTATAATTTTAATGTGTCTGTGTATCTGTGTGTGTATCTCTTAAACGATTTTTTCTTAAACTGATATGATCGTGATTGTTTTTAGACATATTTTATATTGGTGCAGCCGTTTCAAGGTCTAAAGGGTGCCTTTAAATTTTCAATATCAGTAGCCACTTTTTCGCATTGCTATTTTTACACTTGCCTACCAACTTCGTTCAGAGTTGGTTAATTTTTTTTTTTTTATTTAATTTAAATTTTTCTTAAAACTAAATTTCTTAAAATAGAGCTGTCAATGCCAGAAACCGATGCTAATATTTATTTTACCCTCAGGTGTTCGACTCCAATGGTATATTCGTGAAAGAATTCGGTCAGTACGGCAGTGGTGAAGGCGAGTTTGACTGCCTCGCTGGAGTTGCTGTCAACCGCATTGGACAATACATCATAGCAGATAGATACAATCATCGTATACAAGTGAGTTGATCTATTTTACTTACTTTTATTTTATAAAAAAATATTGCATAATAGTGAGTATAGCATTTGAGGAGTTAAAATGTGAAAAATAAATACCTTGATAAAGAATCAGTTACGCTATAGCCAAAACAGTGAAAAGACGATTATTTAAAAAGAATCGTCTTTTCACTCACACAAATAATATTTTAATCGGCCACCGGTGTAACGTGCAAACAGCTTAGGTATTTTTGCGTCATTTTGTCTGTGAAGTCATGATTATTTTTAAAATCTACGTCAGTAGTAGATATTTTTAATGATCATAATCGTAATTTTATGTTCAACATGCTAGTTAGATGCTACAATTTCTATTTATTTTGATGCATATTCATTATAATAGCTATTACAAAACAAATTTATAATATTTACTTTGTAAATTACCATTAAAACATATATATATAGCTAAATATTATTTATAAATGCACCAACACTATCAAACACCGTCCCAATAGCGTCCGTTAATAACAATGATTAAATATCAGCTACAACTATACGCTATCACACGCTAAAAGCTTGCACTGAAGCCAAAATGTACGTCCATAAAATATATTAGTTTGATAATATTCGCAATGTCAGCGCGTCACTGTAAAATAACTGTTATTTTTCACTGTGAAATATTATTGAATGTCTGCAATAACTCTACTCGTTTGATTTATGCAGCTCTTGAATAGTGAATCGTTGAAAATATACAATCTCCGTTGGACTATTTGTTAGCGTGAAACTGAAAAATATTTTGTTTTTGTCTTGTTGTGATATTGTTAAAATTATTTGTGAATTTACCATCCATTAAGGAGCGAATAGTATCACTTGTTTGATTTATTATTATTATTCAATGAAATAAGTGAATTTACATAAAATTTAAGTAGTGGAGGGGACGGTGGAGACGCTAGAGTTGTTTCTTAAATTTAAATATAGCTAAAATATATCTGGATTATTCAAATAAGTAACAGACAGATAAGTAAATTCAAACTTCAGAACAATGTCTCTGATAGTAAATTTGATACTCATAATATACTAAAACTGCCTAATACGTATTCCTGGATAAAATATATAAAAACTAGATGTCACCCTGAGTTATAAATAAGAAGTACTTATCTTTACTTTCTATTGTTAACCTTAGATCTTGAATTCTCTTGACAAAAATGCAAGATAGGCAATACAAAAGAGAATGAAGAAACAGCAACGAAAGCTTTGCAAATACAAATAAACTTGCCCTTTAAAATTCAAAGAGCCTGATTATAAATTCACAATACAAAGATGGAAGCTTCTTGAAATTAACATTGTAAAATTATTGCTGTTCAAGACCAGTTTATGACCAAAATATGGTTTCACTTTTAAGCTCAAATTAGAAATAACAAATTTGTAAATTTGCATAGCGTTATCATAAAATAATATTAATTAATTTAGATATTTGTCAAACCTTTTCATATTGTAAATTTCGCCTTTAAAACGAAACAATTTTTTTTAATCAAGTAATTAGATGGGAATGTAAAAGAAAGGTTGACAATATTCCAATGATCGCTGGCTTGTGAACGCCATAAAAATACTATCAAAAAGAACAAATTTAGCATAACTAAATGTGTAAAACTTAAAAAAGGAATGCACTTGAGCTACAAATTAGTTGGCAGCCAGTGCGAATGTAAAGAACTCATTTTAAAATAAAAGAAAATATTATACCTAGTTGTTCAAACAAATTTGAAAATACGAACGTATTTTACAATTAGAGTAGAGACGTGAGATGGAGAAATTGGTTTTGTAAACACTAAATAGATCACATACAACCTTTTTCGACCTCACAACTGGATGTTTTATCATTTACTTAACTTCTATTTTAAAATCCATTATGATGGAATTTTGATCATAACCCCGAATGCAATAATATTTAAATAATTTACTCTTATTAGGTTTCTATTTTCATTTTGTAACCAGATGTTATTTGACATTTATCTAGAATAAAAAGCATTACTTTAATATGTTAAAATTCTATGTAGTAAGAGATTTATTGTATTGTATATTTCGTCTTTGTTACCAAGATGGTCGCTTAATTTTTCGTCTCAAAACTAAAACAGATTTTCACTCTGAAATTGTGTTTCGCAAAGTTACTTCCACTGGTACACGTTTCTGACTAAAATTTAAATTTTACCTGTCTTGTTATTTTCACTTTTTGGTGTTATTGTCAACATAATGTATTTTGCTTGAGAAATTAAATTATATATTCAATTTGGTTTGTTTTTCTAATCTTCAGAGTACCTACGTTTTTGGATGTGATTCACTTTTTCTTAATGTTGCACGATACCTCGATAATCTTAAGAACATACAATGCTACTCGTGTGACTCCTAATTTAAAACATATCCCTTGGTTTTACATTATTAAATATATTATACCTTCTTATGCCCACTACGTAATCTCAGATTGGACCCTTGATTGAGACCCAGTGAATGATCGAAGTTCATTCAAATATAATCTCTAGAAAAATGAGGTTAAAACTAATACAACAACAGCACTTCATTATTTAATGTTGTTGCGTTAAAAATAGGTCAAAACATCTGTTGACAATAAACATATTTGTCTCGTTCAACGAACACTTTCATGACGTAAAAATAGTTGTACCATGAATCATTGTCATTGTTAAAAAACATAAAAGCTATAAACGCCTAGAGAATTCTCATAGAATAAACTAACATTAATGGATCCAAACACTCACTATAACGGTATTGTATGAAGCCACTCAATGAAATTACCTCTGAACTTAAACAGTGAAAACAGGCTTCGAAGGCGAAACAACTCAGCTAGTGATCCCATCTCAGTTTATTTCCCGTGAGACCTGAATTTGTATTCCATTCGTCTATTTGTCCTGGCAGTAATTCATTAGTGTCAGTCAGCCTACTGACCGACTCACGGGACCTAGCGGTTGAAACGTGAGCTTGCGGAAATGGGAACTGGAGACAAATGGTACTTTTTTCGCTATCATCCATTCTACTTTATTTAGCGCTGTATATAGAGATAATTGACACGTTTTTTTGACTTAGTCGTATTACTCGTATTTACGTTACATTAGAAGCGTTGCAGATTCTGTGTAATAATAGGTTCATGCAACATTTAAGATATTTGATTTATCTCTGCTATTCTTGCCAGACAAATAGAATGTATATAATTATATTGGTAAATTTTATTTGGCTGGTGTAGCTTAAAATCATTAGTTTTTCTATTTAGTTATGTGTCAAGAAAATAAATCGTTGTATATAAAATAGTTTACTCCATTAAATTAATAAGTGATTCGTTATAGGAATTATTGAAATATAATAAAGCTACCATAAAATTCAAAAACATTACGAAATTTGACTATTAAAGTCAAATTTCAATAAACTATTTTAAAATTTAGTACTCAACTATTAATTTGATAAAACCACGAATGCAATATCGAATTTAAACGGCTGAAATAACTCGCTTAAAATATGAATTCAACCTCAACTTATATGAAATTTGTCGAAATGGACCTATTCAAATTATTTCAACTACTTAACATGAAAAACTAGTTATTGCATTCAAAGCAATATTTTATGCAGTAAGTAAGGAAAGTTTTATGCAGTATTTGAGAACTTGGTTGGTTTAATAAATCTAGAAACCTCTTTAAAAAGGCCAAGACTTCATTTAATGTTAATATATATAGTCTAGAATTGTATTACAATTCTAGACTTATTCCGCTTTGCGCAGATGATTTCTTTTTCAACGCAAATGAATCAAATCATCCTTTTTATACAAAAATGTCCGAGAGCTGGGAATGAGCTTTTTTGAGTGCCCGTGGATACTTTTCCAACTTGGCAAATTCAATAAAGAGTGATTTAACTTCAGATTTTACTGTTGAAATGTTATGCATAGCTTTCAGCCATTACATATTTTCAACATTTGAAAAATTCAATGTTGGAAATTACTAGATACCAAACGTTTGCCCAGTGGTTATTTTAGACTAGTACAGTAGAGATATGAACTTTTATCTATGTATTAAAACAAAGGTTTTGTCAATTAAGACATGGCTCAATCCTTCTCCTAGGGGCTCACTCTGAGTTTCGATATTCGAATGTTCGGTTTTCATATCCCTGTCAAATGTTTGGAAGTATTACCGACCATATCTAAATTTCCCTACATTTAACAACGACATTAAAACCGAACATTTCAATGTCAAAATTCAGGGTAAGTCCCATGATCACCATTGTTTTCTTTTCCTCCATGTAGGATCCTAGTTTATACTAGCTAATACTATCACTGGCTCACCCACACACCAAGCTCCGGGAATGCACACTGACAATGATGCCCCTGCCATCTGTCATGTCATTACCCGACCAACTTGTATGCATGAGACAATGTACTGCATCTACTAAGTAGGTACATACACTTCACTCCCCTTTGTACTTTACCTATATATTTACCTTTTCCTCCCTATTTCACATTTCCTTTTCGGTAAGCAGCGGCTTGGTTGTGTTTTTTTCGCACAGCTATATCCATAGACGGTGGCTACCACTTACCTTAAGGTGGACCAAAAGCTGGTCTACCACATTGGATAATAGATGTAAAATCTAAAGTTCTGATTTCCTCTTCAGGTATTTGACCCTCAGGGACGTTTCCTGAGAGCCTTCGGTAGCCAGGGTACTGGCGATGGCAAGTTCAACTACCCATGGGGTATCACAACAGACGCCCTCGGATTTATATATGTCTGTGACAAGGAGAACCACAGAGTACAGGTATGTATATTATACGAAGTTCTTTACTGTTTAAAAAATTCAAAGGTACAAAATTGATAGCGAATAACATACAAATTACATCTATAAATAAATAATATTTTTTTCACACAGCGCCATCAATTAACCAATTATATTTGCTTGTGTTATGATTAAATTAATATATAAGATATGTACATTACACCCGGACACAGAACAAACAATCATGCTCATTACACAAAGATTTGTCCTGGGTCCATCGAACCCACGACCTCCAGCTCAGCAGTCAGGGTCACTAACCACTACGCCAACAGGCCAGTCAATTCTATGCTTTGAAAACTACTACTTATTTGTTTGGCTATAGAAGAAAAAGAATATATACGTATAAAGAGCAGTCTCGTCCAAATAAAATACTCTTGAACGACTACCAATCATATTTTATTACTGACATACATTTTTAGATAGCACAAATAGCAAAAAAGTGACTCACCAAATAATATATTTGCTATTACATACTTGATTGTTTGTCCCAAAACAGGTATTCCAATCCGACGGTACGTTTGTTGGCAAGTTTGGTTCTTTCGGCTCAAAATTAGGCCAGTTGGAACACCCCCACTACATTGCCGTCTCCAGTACCAACAGAGTTCTGGTGTCCGACTCCAACAATCATAGGATCCAAGTCTTCGATGTCAATGGAAGAGTTCTCTCGTCCTTCGGCGAAGAGGGTTCTGAGGATGGACAATTTAAGTTCCCAAGGTAAACAATTTTTTACTTCTTACTGCAAGACTAAAAGGTTAGTGCTAAGTAAAAACTCTACAACTACATGTTAAATTAAGGAAAATATGCGTCTTAAGTGTCACAATTTAAGTGCATTTATCCCGTGACAAGTTTAATGTGATTGCGTTGTTTCTTAGCAAGGCAGAGTTAATTACAGGGATTAACAGTTGCATCAACTATCGGCAGATATTAGTAAAATAATTAATAGTAGGCAGTTTAGTCAATACAATTTATTTTATTATTAATTATATCCTACTCAGAAAATTTATAATGTGTCCTAAAAATTATATGTTTGTAAGCTAAACTTCAAAAAAATACTGCAACAAGGGTACCAAATTTCAAGGCAACTATCTCAAAAACAAAATTTGTATGCATTAAGCCTGTACACAAATACTCACAGTAACAATAGTGTAACTACCTTGTATACACCGATACAGTCTGCAACTACAACGTGACAAGAGCCATTATAACAACAATGCTGCAATAATATTGATATGTCATAACAGTGATGAACCTCAACAAGGAACACAGACCCACTAACAATTCATTATATACCAAAAATAAACAATTGAAATATTCTATACATAATCTGGAATTTGAGTACCAAAACTTTTAGCTTTTTTAGCTACTTTTAGGATAGACCTCTCAACAATAACTTAAAATGTTTACATCAAAATAAATAAAATAGCTACATAGACAGCATTATTTGTCTATTCATCATAATCATCATCATTTCATCCCATAACCGTCCCATTGCTGGGCACGGGTCTCCTCCAAAGAATGTGGAGGGAATTTAGCCTACTATACCACGCTGGCCAGACAGGTTGGTATAGGGTTTGTTTTGAATTTTTCTTTTCTCGCAGTGCTCTTGTCTGCATAAAGTACTCCTTTAGTCGCTTACGACACCCACGGGTTTGGGATGGGGTAGTGACAGTATTTATTCTTAATCCGTCACTACACTGGTTTTTATTTTGCCTATAACATAAAACCTAATAATATAGCTGGAGAAAAGTGAGTGTGAAGCACCTTTGCCTTCCCTTCCGGGGCAAAAGGCATGACGCAATACTATATTTGCATCTATGATTGTGGACAGAAGTATTTAGATGAAAGATAAACCCATCAAAGCAATTTACTACCTAAAAAAACTCATTTTAAATCCACAATTGCTTAGCACTATGATTCTGGATAGAAGAAATTTGGTAAAAAATAGTTGAACAATTTTTTTTTATTTCTGACCAAAATAATTTGAAAATCTTTCACTTAGTTACAAATAAAAGTTGGGATTTTATAGATCAATGAGATCTCTTACAAAGTATGTTTTCCTCAAGTCTTCCTAGAATTAACTAATAAACTTTGCTTCCTTTATAACCGCTGAAACTGAAGCCGATTTGGTCTTAACGTGTGGCTCCAATGGCTCAATAAAGTGCGGTTCGCTGATCTTCTAATTTAGCTTTACGGGCGCTTAAATTCTCAACTTACAGCAAAATATTTACTGTGATAGATTCTAAGTCCATAAGTGCTATATTGCTTTTGCATAGTTCAATTCTTTTAGGGTCATTGTTGACGTAAATCGATTCTGCTTTGTTTTACTTCCAATATTCCGGAGTGAACTGAGTTTTTGATTGAATATAATTACTGCAAGTATTCCATGTCTTGTTTCTATAACTGTTATATTGTTTCAGTTATATTTATTTAACTTTAAGTATATATTTGTTTGACTTTTGAAATTAAACGTTGTTATTCCATTCAATATTGTTAACAATCGTGAAATATTATGATAATAATAATAATATAATAATATTTTACCATATTCACACAGCGCCATCTAGTCCCACAGTAAGCAATTATATTTGCTTGTGTTATAGGTACTAAACAACTGATATAATACTTAAATACAGTTTTTTTTTTGTAAATACATACATGTTATAGATAAATTACACCCAGACACAGAACAAATCTTTATGCTCATCACACAAAGATTTGTCCTGGGTGGGGATCGAACCCACGACCTCCGGCTTAGCAGTCAGTGTCACTAACCACTAGACCAACAGGCCAGTCTGATGATCTCTTAAGATATTTTATTTTTAACATCGTGACTATTTGAAAACATACCCAATATAAATGATTTGGATCAAAATTGTTTATTTCAACAAGACAAAACACAAAAGTTGTTTTTTGCATAATTAGCAAAAACATTATTAGAACAAGGTCAGAAATGTAACCAAAAACAAACCCTGACAGGCAATATCCAGGTCAAAATCACTTCATCTAGACATGTCCCTCTCAAACATTTTTCTTCTTAGACGACAGATAATAAAACTAGTGACCTTCATTACACGATGCCAATATTTCAACCTGCTCAGACGTACCTTGACCGAAATCTGCGTCTAATAAAATATGACCTGAATACGTGGTTTGTTTCCCGACAGTTTTACAACTTTCAAGAGCAGGGAGACTTACATTTCGGGAGCCTGTTCAGAATACACTTTCAATTCTATCCGGCGCCGGATAGAAATCAACTAACTGAACTTGTATGATTTGTGTGAGTTCAGGATTAGTTTTACTATTCCAATAAGTTTCAAACGGATGTGTCTTGGTGAAAAGCTTTATCTTTTTTGTTATAACATCTTTGGCGCTATTACTGTAACAAGTTTATATGAATGTACTTTTGAATAAAGTTTTTATCATAATAATAGTCTGACTGTCAGCGTAATAAAACATGTTGTGACATACAACATGTTTTATTACGTTGACAGTCAGACTATTATAAAAAAATATAAAAAAAAACAAAAAAAAAATTAAAAAAAATACAAATAGACATTATTTGTATTTTTTTTATTTTTTTATTTTGTAAATTTGCAAAACATGTGATACAATAATAATACATTTGGATGCTTATTATTAGATGTAGGGTTGTTATAAAACTTTTTGGAACAACATGTTTGACCAAATGGTGTACAAATATTAAATACATATTTATTACTACATATATACATATTTATTCCGTGTAGTGATGGATTAAGAATACATAATGTTACTACCCCATCTCATCCCGTGGGTGTTGTAAAAGGTGACTAAGTGACCTTATGCAGACAAGAGCACTATGAGAAAAGGAAAATTCGAAACAAACCCTATAATAACCTGTCTGGCCAGCGTGGTATAGTAGGCTAAATTCCCTCCACATTATCTGGAAGAGACCCGTGCCGTGATGAATGATAATGTCATAAATAGAAATTGTTGTCTAGTCATAATAATTATAACTCTATAATGATATTGGACACATACCTCTGAGTTAAATCATCGCATGAATAAGGGACTTTACAACTGTTTTTATGACTGACCGCGTTATAAGTAAAGATTTTATTGGTGGAAAAATTGTGTAGGTGATTCTGAAATGAATACCGAGAACATACGTATGAAATGGAATTTTTCCGACATTATGTATTATAGTTCAATCTAGGAACTTTAGTTCTTACAAAAATAGTTACAACAAAACAATCTTTATAAGTCAAATTGATTTTCATAGTTATACAATTACTGAGCTGTCAAATATGAATAAAATATAAAACTATAGTTATTATAAAATAAATGATATTGAATTTGGACGACAAAAATAATAGTCAAAACTTTGGATAGCCAATTGCTTATTATGTAATTAGAGTATCATACAGGCAATTTTGTTTACGAGTCATTACTTTTTAGGATTCCGTCGTCAACTACTTACTAACAAAATTATTATAACGGGTAGCTACTAGCTACAGACCTATACATAGCTCTTAGCCTGACACACCTTTGGTCGAATTTATTAAGTTGGAATTCTAAAAAAATATTTTTAAAATTTTAAGCTTTCTTATTTCTGAAAAATGTATTAAATAACATAGCATCACGCCTTTTTCCCCGAAGGGGTAGGCAGAGGTATTTCACACCCACATTTCGCCAGCTATGTTTGGTCCCATGAAATAGAGGGCGAGCCTATTGTCATCAACCGGGAACATTTGTTTACCAAACTCCGGGAAAATCTTAATACTGGAATTTCATGATAGAAAAACCCAATACCATTTTCACCCGACCCAGGAATCGAACCCAGGACCTCTTGCACAGCAGTCGTATACACTTCCCGCTGCGCCACCGAGGCAGTTGAAAATGTATTAAAGGCACTTACTTACCTATATCATTATCTTTGCAGGGGTGTAGCAGTAGACGACCAAGGCTACATTGTAGTAGCTGACTCTGGCAACAACCGTATCCAGATCTTCCATCCAGATGGAAACTTCCTCAGAGCTTTCGGCTCTTGGGGTTCTGGCGATGGCGAGTTCAAGGGACTTGAAGGAATCGCTGTCATGTCTGGAGGCAATATCATTGTATGCGACCGAGAAAACCACAGAGTACAGGTGTTTTAAGGTACGTCAATAAAAGTAGTATGTATAACTGCTTCAATCACGTAGCAGGAGTGTATAAGACATTTGCAATCGATGTCCGAGGTGCAATCCTTCGGACGGACAAAAACATTTGGGTTTTTTCTGTCTTGATATTCAATGTTATGGCTCCCGCTGAAAATCAGCGCTGTATCACTGCCAATAGCAACCTGCTACTGGTACGTCAGCATTAATGCTGAGCGGTGGCAAAATTCATTCTTGTCGGATGTGGCAAGGGTTTAAAAAGAAGAGATATATTACAAAAAAAATTACAAGCATTTTTAACATTTTCATTTATTTTTCAGATAACCCACATCATCAAGGAATATCAGATACGATGATTCTTTGTATCTTTTTTAAACATGACACGAAATCTTCACGAATTATTTTATATTTATGTAATATCATACCTTTTTATTTATAAATAAACAAGCTTTTTTTCCAAATTGTAAGTTTCAATTAGCAGAAAATAAATTAAATCTACTAATAAATAAAATTATTTATTTATTTCATCGAATGAATCGAAATAAACTTTCTAATTCATTTTTATACCAAAAACATTGAGTGATTGAGAGCAGAGAACAACAAATGGATAGATTGAATCGTTTTCTTTTGTATTCGTTAGATAAATCTTCAATATCTAAAGGTTTCATTCAATCATTGTCCTCAGTGTTATCGCTTAAAGACAGATGACCTACGGATGGATGCACTGATTTCCCATAGGCCCGGCTCGTGCTTTCAATTGGCGAAGTCGCTACATATTGTTCATCGACAGGGGTAATTGAATTTATGAGTGATATAAAACGAAGTTCCATCAGAAGCAATGTCCATAAAATATCGAAGGTTTTTCTTCTTCACAATGCTACGAAACAGTTTATTCCTGGTTTATTAAATATTTTATAAGCAAGCCGGTTTCACATAAGTGTATTTATTAATGCAGAAAATGAATAATTTCGTTTATTTGATCTTCAATTCATCTGATCGGTTGGTGTAATTTAAAAAAGAAAATTATGCAAAGAACGTAAATATTTTAATAAATACACTGTGAATTTTGATTGTAGTAAGTGATGAGTCGATTCTTTGTAGTTTTATTGTTTTCGTTCACTAAAAATGTATTTATATGAAAAACTAAAAAATAATAAAATCTAAGGTATTTGACATAAATTCTCTTGCTAAAATAATTGAATTTAAACTTAATGTAACTGTAAATTTAAATTAAATAAGCTCAATTGTCTTACTTAAATGAACGGCTAAAAGCATTTAAATAAATTAATGGAATCTAATTTATAATAAATGAACACTAAAAGCATTTATATAATCGAGTGCAAATAATATTTTAATCAATTTAGTTGATAAAGTCACATTATTGCGATGTTTTTATAGATAATGTAACTTTAATTACCTATTTCAAACCAAAGAAGTGAGGTGCAAAAATACCAAAAATGTTGTGTCCATATTCATTTAGATTAGTCTAGGTATATATTTTATTTTCCTTTTTAGTTTTATTAGTCGATTTCAAAGTATATCTATTGTAACTGTCGTAATAAATAATTTATAGGTATTGTATCGTTATTTATATGACTGAAAGTCATAATAATATTTATACCTAAAGATAAAATATTTAATTAGTTCATTATGTTTTATAAATAAATTAACCTCAATTAATAGTAAAATAAACCATTTTAATGAAACCAATAATAAATGTTTAATAATTGCTGGAGCATATATTTCTGAAGATAATCCTTATCTTATTATTTTAAAAAAATACTCAAAAGGTACGTCTAGTCGACGCCGTAAATAATTTTCTGAACAAAATGTAATGCTTACGAAATAAGGTATCCAAATATATTTATGCCAGAAAAGAAGTGTTTTATGAAGCAGACATTTGGATAGCGGGAGCGATTTCGTACCAGCTTTACTGAATATTGAAGTTAGTCACGCGATTGTTCTCAGAAAAGTTGAATCTATAATATTAGACCGTTATAAATATCTCAAATTATGATTCAGTAGGCAATCATTTCACCTTACTATGGGTTCTTTCTGACAAAACATTCATATGAAAACATATGTCATACTTTGTAATTTAATAATTATAGAAAGTCACAAGTTTTTAAGGTAATACACATCTTGACTTTCAAAGTGTCTCTAAATAAAATTAAAACACAGTTTAATGTATAGTTTTAGTTTTGAAGGTTTTGTTAGTGCAGTTATACGATATGAATAAATACATGAATAGGCCTATACTGATCGTAAGTAATTGTATTTTTCTTTGTACTTCATTTGTTAATAATCATAGCAACGTTTTTTATCTCATAGCAATTGATTTGTTCCCGCTTTCATTATCATCAACCATATTATTTCTTGATGTAAAAATGTAACGGTATTGAAAAATGTATGTAAAATACTATCTACATTATTTTAGGTGCTAAAGCTAAGATATTTTCTAGCCACTTTGTTGGATTTATATAATTATTAGTTTTATTTCGAATGAATAAATACAATTTTTTTTTAGATTATCTATACCTAATCGAATCATTTTTGAAATTGGAAATTAACTGTTAGAAATGTTTCAATAAAAAAAAAATTATTACACAAATAAATATTAATTTATAAAATTTATACTTTTTGTTTCTTTTTATAATCATTTTATTTTTAATTCTAAAATTGTAATTAACACACAGCTTTGCTTCTGATGTTTTAATATAATATGAATAATTCGTGTACATAACTTTACACTTATGTACTTTGTAGTTTTAAGAACAGCATACTGGGTGCCTAGTGCGAGTTTTTTTACGAATTCACGGCGTAAAAGTAAACGCAGATTTGTATGGTATTGAAATCACTCCATCTGGTGGTTACTTTAGGAAACATTTGTTCTGAGTGTGAGTTTTTCCTCTATGTAGTGTATTTTTTACGTGCCGAAACCGTTTTTGCACGTTTATCGTTGGTGCACGTGATTGGTTAACTCCAAACTGCGTCAACAATTGTGCGAGTGCGAGTTACATATTTTGACAGTTTATGAAGTAAAGTAAGCAAACGTGAGAAATACGCGATCGAAAAGTTTTCACCTTGATTTTTATAGTGACAAGTGACATATTGAAAAAAAGTAAATAATATTAATATTGTAATTATTGTCGTAATTATATTATAAACATTGTATTAGTTGCCTAGGCACATATAAAATATATCTACCTGATTTTAGTATAATATAATATAATATATTCTACCACATTCACACAGCGCCATCTAGTCCCAAAGTAAGCAATTATATTTGCTTGTGTTATGGGTACTAAACAACTGATATACTACTTAAATGCATTTTTTTTTTGTAAATACATACATATTATAGATAAATTACACCCAGACACAGAACAAACCTTGATGCTCATCACACAAAGATTTGTCCTGGGTGCGGATCTAACCCACGACCTCCAGCTTAGCAGTCAGGGTCCACTAGACCAACAGGCCAGTCTATATTTATTGTTTAAGTTAATATGGGAAATAAAAACCAATAAGGAACTCATTTTGAACCAGCCTTTTATTTTAATCAGATCTAATACATTATTATGTCTACATTGCTTGAAACTATTATAATCTGTCAGTACTTCCATCATCCACAGCCTATTTTGCTCTCTACGCTGCTGCAGTTAGATATTTCTCCAATAATCTTCAGCTTCATCTGTAACAAATATACATATGGATTGTGTTTAAATTGTTAGACATTTCAAACACGTTGGAAACTGAGACCCCCATAGATTTACCTTTTTACCCGACTGCAAAAAAGGAGGGTAATGTTTTTATCTACTGTGATTGCACGTCTACAACAATTCTATAAAATATTGCTGACTGGCAGACGAATTATTGCTTAGCATTCTAATAGACTTTATTTGATATGAGTAAATGCATGATTGCATATTTCGGCAAAAAAATGTGAGCATTAAGTATAACATCAATACATACCTTGTCATATTCATTTCGAAGTTCCATCATGATTTTTTCATATATTAAGTGTGGCTCTCTTCACAGTCAATGATGTTGGACCACCTACTATTTGCATTGTAGACTGGTTTACTGATATTTCCATGTGAAAGAAGTAATTTTACAAAATAATATAACTTTCACAAAACAAAAATTCATAAGTAACACTAGTAACTTGTTTACTACAAGTGTTCCATAAATTATATTAGGTACTTTTCTTCCTTTCTTATAAGTTTGTATAAATTAAAATACAATGAAATATAAAGCAAGAGGTTGTTAGGACACGACATGTGTCAAAATATAAACAAACACGATATAACTACGATAAATTCGAGTGACAAGTTATTCTATTAAACCGCCTTATAAAATATCATTTTAGATTTGTTTGGGTAATCTCAAGACGTAAATGTCGTACCAACGCTACAAAAATAACATACCGTTGTCACGGTGAATAAACGGGGTTCGGAAAGTTAGGTTCGGTAAAACCCACACTCGCTTATTGTCGAAGCTCGAAGCGTTTATTGTTTGCTCGGTTTTCACGATAGTAAAAGTCATTCGATTTATATAATAAAACTCGCACTAGGCACCCTGTTGACTTGGAAGAAATATTGTACGGTTTTGAAGTTGAAATAAACATGATTTGTTACATAATTATGTGTCATTTTATTTTAAACTAGTTTCTTAGAAACTAATGTCCCACTGCTGGGCTCGGATCTCCTCTCCTCTATCTAGAGAGCTGAGAGGGTTTAGGAAATAAACCACATACGCTGGTCTAGTGCGGGTTGGTGGATCAGACATCATCATCATTTCGAAGAGGTGAAAACATAGTTTAGACTTGCCCCCTGTTAAATTTCTTGGCTACCACTGAAACTAAATCCATAAATTTGTTTTAGATCGACGACTTTTATAAATACATACGAACGAATATAGGATCTCCTTATTCGAAGTCGTTCAAGAATAATCAGCTTAGTTGGTATTATTAATTCGAAGATATCATCAGATTGTGTAGATACAGTATATACTTAAATATGACCTTTATGCCAAATTTGCATAAATAACTTTTAATTTGCCACTTCAGCTGAAACACGAAACTCTGTCCAGATTAGTAACATTCACCCATAAATAGTTTCCTCGAAGTTAAACCGCAAGTCGAACTATAGCCAGTAAATTTGTTAAAATATCCAATATAATACGAGTGAATGGCTCCTTAGTATCATGCACGAAACATAAAGTATGAAATATAATGGCTATGTGATGTATTAATATATATTGTTATATATATTAGCATCACGCCCTTTTCCCCGAAGTGGTAGGCAGAGGTGTTTTACACCCACATTTCGCCAGCTACGTTTGGTCCCATGAAATAGGCGAGCCTATTGTCATCAACCGGGAACATTTGTTTACCAAACTCCGGGAAAATCTTAATACTGGAATTTCATGATAGTAAAGCCCAATACCATTTTCACCCGACCCGGAAATCGAACCCGGGTCATCTTGCAAAGCAGTCGTACACTTCCCGCTGCGCCACCGAGGCAGTTTCGTACGACGTGTGACGATGTATTAATAAAATTTAAATTGCCTAATAAAGGTAGGTATAACGACCCGGTAAAGATTGCGGGAGGCCTTTCGAAAGGTTGGTCTATAACTGAGGCCTATCATCAGCAGTGGACGTCATTGGGTTGATAATGATGCAAAGCAAGAATAGGATTTGAATTCACAAAGGTGTTATAATAATATCGAAAACATACACGTAAGGGTAGGTACGTATAAGCGGGGGATACATCACATCACTTTATTTGCGCCCGCGCCTCTGTTGACTATGTACGTGAATTTTTGCTTCATGCTTTGTCATGCCGCGACATTCCGTGGGATGCCTTGGCAAATTGCTGGAATTTGCCACGGTAAAACCAAACCGCAGTATTTAAACAGCTAGTGTCCGCTGACTGACTTTAAAATCCTTTGCCATCCCATCCTGCGGCCTGCGTTGATCTTGAAGGAGCCGGTTCGAGGCCGACTGCACGTGACAGCAGCAGTCACAGAACAGACAGGCTTTTTAGAGGCAGCAGTCGACCTGTAGTCGCGACACTACTGGTTTCTATATACTCGTATGAAATACCCTCCGTAGTCGCGTCATCGAGCGGCAGGTGACACTGTCGACTGCAGATCTGTAGCAGTGTGGAGCTACGACACGTCAAGCGAGTTTGAACTTACTGGAAAGGGTGTTGCTATCTGCTGTTGTCGCCTGTAGTCAGGTACTGATAATTTCACTGCGACATGACGTCACGACATACGCTACGTGAAGTCGGCTACAAACCACACCGGCACCTTTAAAGAGGGATTGTGCCGTAACCACAAAAGAAAATAACATTATTATATTTTACCAAAAGGAAACGAACAATTTGAAAATATGATATTGATCATTAATCACAATGCAACATGGTCGGTTTGTTTTTGTGGACAACGGTTGTGTTTCATGCTTGATGGCGCGTAACATCGCGTTAATGATCTACATGAGAAATAGCTTAGTTGTTTGTATATTCGTCATATTCATGTTGCTTTTACTGAAACTATTAATAATAATAATAATCGTTTATTTCCACGAACAACCAGAATTACAAATATTTTAAACACTTGTTCTTATGCTAAAGTGTACAATATCTGATTGTGGATTCCTGGTGCCTGTGGTAGCTAGTATAACACCTGTACTACAGGTAACCAGGATTCCACTCGGACCGTTTACAGGCTCAATAGCAATACGTAGTGTAGGTACATTAGTAATTGTTTGTTGTAGGAAAACAAAAAGAAAAAACTGGCCAAGTGCTTATCGGGCCACGCACAGTGTAGGGTTCCGTAGTAGCCCGTTATCACAATATAGTACAATTCTGTTGTTCTTTATTCTGAATATAAGTTATTATTCCATCGGTAATGTAAAGGTTTAGTTAATACAGCGTCGCGTATAATAAAAATATACAGATTTAAATCAAAACTTTTTTATGACTGCATGACAATTGTTTTTACTGAGTAAAACTAATCGCAGTCATAAGTAAAAATAGTGGAGACTGAAAAATTATGGTTGCATCGGCAGAGTTTTTGTAGTCATTGCTTAAGATTATTAATTGTAGATATAATATAATTGTATGTTTGTATGTCATAATCACCACCTTTATACATTAGTTGTAATCAAATAAGTAAGCTGTTACATATTTATACTTGAATTCTTTAAAAAAATATATATTTTACTTTAAACAAATAAAGAATTTGAGTTTGAGACTCGAAGATTGAAGATCTAAGTAAGTAAGTAAGTAATATATTTACCTGTGATGTGAGAGATTTTTGAAAGAAGAAAGAAAGAAAGAAAATCGATTTATTTTCAGACTTGATTTACATAGTACAGCACAAACATAAACTATAAGATCTTTGTGATTCTTTAGTGTGTGTGTGTTAGTGAGTAGTACTGTAAGTTTACTTATTTCTTATTGATGAAGAATTATGTCCTTTTGTTTATAAATCCTTATACAAGAAAATTCCATAAAACAAAAAGTACTCTAGTTATTAAATAAAATTAAACAACATAGACTTTATGACGACAATTCCATTTCATTTGCAAATATAAAATAATAATTTAAGCCTTGTTTTAATGTTATCTTACTAAGTTTACGAGCAGTTCTTGAGTTCAAAAGCAGATCTTAATGCTCCTTTTAACATTCCTGCTGATTTAAGATTCTGATTAGTGTTTGGTTAGCTTTTTTTTAACATAATATAGAGTGTTTTTTTAAACGTTTCTAAGTCAACATTTTTTTTTTTAACCTAAGCGTTTAAACTGAATCTTTTTCACTTACAGTTACACTTAGCCCGTATCATCCCAAGCTCCGAACTACGAAAAATTATAAAATACAAATTATAATATAATATTGATACAAAGAATACCCAGATTTGAGGATCTATGGATCACATAAAAATTTTGTTTTACGCCACGTAAAACTTATAAAATTCAAGAATCAAAAAAGTGTGGTGATAATGTTGTCTTCTTACTTATAACATCATCACCAATACAACCCTTTTAATGTCCCACTGCTGGGCACGGCTCTTCTCCAAACATTTTGGAGAGAATTTAGCCTATTTTAAACAGTCACAGGACAGACGGGTGCTAAGGCTTTTGTTTCGAATTTTCTTTTTCTCGCAGTGTCGCCTTGTACGACACCCATGGGCTAAAATGTGTTGAAATTTAGTCACGGATTAAGAATACATAATGCCATTATTTATAACAATACTTTGTTAATTAACCTAAAAATAAACCAACTAACGAAGTGAAATGGAGCTAAAACAAGATAATACAACATCAGTGACAAACAACGTAATAATAAGGTTAGTTATAGACAAACAAGAATAATGTTGTTGATCTAATGTTCCATTGTCACGACTAATGGATGCAATATAGGTGCGCAACGTTAATGAAGTTTAAGGAGAAGTTAAAACCTTTGGGGACGAATCAACGGCTTAGTCTCGGCTGAAGCTCGGCCCCCTGGATCTCGCCCCTTGCGATTAAAATGCTCCACTCGCCCCTTTTTTTATTATTTTGGTGTAGTGACTCATCCCTTGCCACGGGGCGAGTTAAAAATCTATATTTAAATAATTAATTAAAAATTAAATAAATAATTAATTAAAAATTAAATAAATAATTAATTAAAATTGGAAAATAAAATAAAAATCTTAATTTGATTACTTCTTCGTCGCAAAACATCCGAAAAGTTATTATTTTACCTATAATACAAATTGTTAAATTAAAATATTTTTCAATAAAGAATTTGGACGAGAATTTTACCAAAAATTACTGAAGAAAGATGTATTAGGTTATGGAATGAACTCCCTAATGAGGTTTTCCCAAAAGACTACAGTATGAGGTTTTTCAAAAAAAGGAGTGAATATGTTTCTTAAGGGTCGGCAACGCGCTCGTGATTCCCCTGGTGTTGCAGGCGTTCATACGCTACGGTAATAGCTTATCATTAGACGAGCGGAACGTCTGTTTGTCACCGTCGTGGTGTTAAAAACGTCCTAAATTTTAATGATTCTGTGCATCAAAAGGTTACCTGCTTTTTAGATATCTGCATATCCAAGTTAATTTTGGTAATTAATTTATCGAGACAGCGATTATTACTGTTCTCTTAACTGTTTACTGTTTTTGCTTACTAAAAAAAAACACAAATTAACATCCGATCCCTTCATTTTTATTAAAATTTTATGCAAAAATATACGCAAATAAAACACCGAAAAGCGACAACACTCCAGAAATAAAACAAAATTTCCTTTCAAAGATAAAGCACAGTTTAGAGGAAGCCATAAATTTATGTCACCCGATACCAGGCACTGTGGAATTTGTTTCAATTTACAAGTAATTAAGAAAATTTTCCTCAGCTAGTTATCTGTGCTTCTGCTGATGCCCATAATTATTCGGATAGGAAATTAAATACGATGGTTTACTGCTTTAGTATAACTTTAAAGTATGCCTAACGTTTTGTCGTTGAAATTTATGAAATGAAAATTAAAGAGGTTGGTACGTTTTGTGAATGTAAATAAAATAGCTGTAAATGGATTAAATTTCTTGAAAAAAATGTATAATAATATAATTAAAAATATTTATTTTTATTTAGTCCTGACATGGGCTTTACCTAAACCAGACTGAGACCATATAGGTCTGACGTAGACGCGCCGTAGACAAGATGAAAATACCAAGAAGACGTGATTTAGACGTGACGTTTCCTAATAACAGCCCTATTGTAATTACTCAACTACTAGATTTATATTTATAAACCTTCTTCTATCTTCCCCTCATCTTGGTGGAAAGCAGGAGTCCAGTCATAAAGCTGAAGGTAATCCCTACCTGCAACTTACTTTTTACCAAGTGCAAATAAAATAAAAGTACCTAAAACAACAAACTTCTAAGCATGAAGTTTTCAAGACTCAACTCACCAGTTAAATAATGCATAAGTAAGAAAAACTTGTTTAAAGCTATATAGTAGCAGACACTACTTCAGACGTCTATTGAAAACTTTCGTCAAACTTTCAGATCTCTTAATTTAATTAACACGTAGTTTACGACGCCACTAATCTAAAGGTTTTATCCAGAACTTAACAGAAGTTATGCATCGTACTATAATATGCATAAATTACTTTAGAAAGGAAGTTTTAATTTAATCGTATTCACTGTTTATATTAATTTCGTGGTTTATCCTCCCCGTGGCGTTGGTAAACTACAACTTAAGTTACTTAAGGGTAAGTTCTTTGAATGAATTTGCTAAGATTTTAAAGTATGAGATGAATTTTCAAGCTCTTTTTACGATGCGGTGGCATGCTTTTGATTAAGGTGCAGAAATTGTTAATTTGCAACATTGTTTTAAGAATCCCTTCAAGTGTTGCTTGTTACTTTATTTGTAAAAACGTCGTCGTTTAAAAACGTGCATTTTTGCATTGCATTCAAGGTATTTCTTTCACAAAGGTTTTAGCCTTGATGAAAGGGAAAAATAACTGAAATTGCGACATTTATTTAGTTCAAAACATTCAAAGAAGTAATTTAAAAAAAAAGAAACCTCGACGACGACACTAAAAAAGTTTAATCTTATTGATTCAATGACCAAGAAATTTATATAGTACAGTAGGCAATTACAAGTTAACTTATTTCTGCTGAATTAACTATTAAAGTACTAAGATATAATGCTTCAGATTTCACAATTGTAATACATAAATTCTCACAGATTTAATTTAACACTAAGCTATCAACAAATAATTTAATCATGCCTTTAATAAATGTAGGGTACGAACTGTCTTGTCGCGTCACCGCACCTATAGTGCAAACGACAGTATAACTTGGTCTCCCCTGCCCCTTCCTGTCTAAATAAAATCTAACGTAAAAGGAGACAGCAGAGGCTTAAATGGGTCTCAGCAATTTGGTTGTACTGAATGAACTATTTCATGCGTGCCGAGAAATGTTATATTTGGTTCACCAAAGGAATTTCGGCTCAAGTAATGATAACATGGTGTGAGTGTTAAGCGAATGTGGTATGCGTTTTTTGCTTTTGAGTTAGCAAAAACATTTTAGGATGTTTTCCTTATTGATGAAGTAATAAAAATGATTTCTGCTGGAATCGTAGGCGTCACTATGTGCATAGAATGATCTTGCAATAGCATTCTCTACAAGACTCAAGATTATGATACAAAAGTACCTGGCTACCAAATAACACTTTATCAGGTAAAAAGGTTTATTTTAGATTTAATTTTCTTCTAATAATAATAAAATGAAGTTATCATTTATTAATTATTTGTGTTTGTTAGTTTGAACTCACATACTTCTATCTGTAAACAGCCAAAGTTCAATAGTTTTATTTACGGATAGACTGTATTTGATAAAATTTTGTTCATTTTATCAGAAATATGTAAAAATATTGGGTATCTGCTTATGAAAAAGCTAATTAATTAGATATTGAAACCGACCATAAGATTATTTTATTTTGGTTCAGATAAAAAAAAGTACTTTTTTAAACATAAACCGATACTTAGTAGTACGCGAACATTGATAATAAATTGTTGAGTCAGGTTAAACTAATTCCTAGCACACGAATCGTTTTATAAGCAGCAATATTATCGTTGAAGAACGACAGGTGGGTTTGAACTCACGTACTCATACAATAAATATTTATGTTGTCACCTCGACGCGATAAAAGGGAATATATTGAAATTTTTCACAAAAAAATATTTTCTTTTATTGCAAATAATAGCTTCTAAACGTTTATACGTACGAGAATGTCAACAGAGGGCGCCACTTGCCACGTGACTGTGAATATGAAAAACGTGTTTTCACAGTTATATTTAACTTGATAATATTCTGAGATGAAGACGGTAGAAAATTTGCATTTAGTTCTAAAGAAATAATGTTGGACGTTCTTGGAGCTGAATTTATATTAGTATGACAATAGGTATAATATCTGGTTTGATGGTACTAGAGTATAACTAGTTATTACAATTTTCACTATTCTTTTCGACATCTATTCCTCTAGTAAGTGACGACTAGAGGAATGAATACAAAATACTCGTGACCGAGAAATACACCAAAAAGTAAAGCCTAAATAAAACCCGTGTAATGACGGATTAAGAATACGTAGTGCCACTACCCCATTTCAACGCGTGGGTGTCGTTAAAAGGGACTAAGGGAACTAAGAGAAGACTAACCTTAAGCAGACAAGACCACTGCGACGAAAATTAGAAACAAAATCCTAAACCTACCAACCCGTCTGGCCAGCGTGGTATAATAGGCTAAAATCCTTCCAAAATATTTGAAGGAGACCCGTGCACAGCAGTCGGACGAGTATAGTGTAATAATAATGATGATGATGATTAACCCATCGAGTTTGGTTGCCTTGAAAAGGACTCCAGACTATAATAAGTACAGCATGTAGGGGCAACATGTTGGCCAGGCGTTTTAATCACTGTACAGACGAAGTGAAAGTGACTCTGTTCAAGGCTTACTGTCAGTCGTTCTACACTGGCCAACTTTTGGTACAGGTACACGAAGAGTGCATATAACACTCTCCGTGTACAATATAAAAACGCTTTTAGGGCATTGCTACGTTTGCCCGGGCGGTGTAGTGCGACTGGCATGTTCTTCGAGGACAGAGTTACTGATTTTCACGGGCTAATGCGGAGGCTCAGAGCTTCATTCCTGGCGCGATTGATAATAAATTAGTGTCTGCAGTTTTTTATCACATATACATAATACGATCGCCAGGTTAAATGTAAATTTATAAATTTAAATGTTTTATATTATATTATTATTCTATTATTTATTTAATGTGTAGTTTTTATGATTTTTTAATATTTTTTTGATGTCTATTTTTAATAATTAATATGTTAATGTTTGTAAAATATGAGCTAAATTGCCTGAAATAAACAATATTTAATTTTAATTTAAAATTTTAATTTATAATATATTATGTTGGGGAAATAGATTTGAGAGCGAAAGGGGTGGACTGTATTAAACCACTCACCGGAATCCGCAACTAATGGTCTTCAGGGGTACCCCAGCGGTGATCTCCATAGGTTTTGGTAGTCAGTATTCCTCGGGAATGCACTAACACATCGAAGATTCAGTCCAATATGATTATTAATATTTTATTCACAGCACCGTACTAAGAAGCGCGTACGCGGCGTGGCGCCATATTTGAGCAAGACCTTTTTTTAGATAAGGATGGCAGCACTGTCACTGTCATGGTTGCGTGCGCGCGGATTATGGTCTATACAGTCCATAGAGTAATTCAAAAAAGAGAATTTTGAAAAGGGAATGATTTGTGCTCACATTCATAATATGCAGAAATTAAAGTAAAAGTACGGAACAATATAACTGAACCAAAAAACTTTGTTTAAAAGAAGATTTTTACACTTAAAACTTATTTCATTAGCACCAAACGCCCCGCTTTTACCAAGACCACTCACAAGACACATATCACTAGGTTGTGTACTCTAACGAGACTATCTAACACTCTATCTTGAAATTGCTACTTGTATTGTCTTAAGTTATTACGTCGTAACTCTTAGCAGGTATTTTGAGTTGGTAGTCTTACCTATACATGCGTAGCGATTATATTATGATTAATAATGGAATGTGGTTCAACTGTTTAACTTTATTTAAAGGAGTAACAGACAATCTTTAACATGTATAACTATATATAGCCGTATGACGTCCACTGCGTGTATATCCAGCAAGAGATCTTCCGTTTTTCCAAGAAATGTTCAATGCGACAGATCCAATGCAACTTGCATCCGGCACGAGCCTACGGTTCGGAGCAGATAATATGTCCCCCTTGTGAGTGACTGACACTCGAGAACATTATAACATTTCAATTGAATTGTTTGTTCACACAAAAGCTATATGTACACAATGTGGAGTACCAGTCATAGAGCCACTGTCACCAATCTGCCTTTAAAGACTTTTTCCATAGCAAGGCAGATGCTCGAGTAACTTTTGCACAAAAGTTACCGAATTTAACTCCCTAGTCAGAAAAAAACGTAGAGTTTTTTATCAGAAAAATTTCAGCATGTCTAAAGTAAAATTGTGCCCTGCTAAAAGCAATGAGTGCGTCAATTACATGTATAGATAAATAATATAGATTCCAATATGTGAATGTGAAATACCTCTGCCTACTATTAGGTATCAATCGCGACACTGTGTTTAAATTTTATAAAAAATAAAATAAAGCTTGGAACTACAGCTCGTCTAATACAATTGAGAAACTAAACAAAAGTAGAACAGAAATCGAAACTTTATCTAACAGATCTTTAGGTTTCGATGAAGTACCTCAATAGCCAATACCTTTGATGAAACGATTATGACTATACCCTTGGATATAGAACTTTGGCACATTTGGCGTCCAATCGTTACATTATCCAACTTGAAGTGAAAGGGACAATATCAAGTATATTGCGTATGTGAAGGAGAAAAATATACCAATTTAGCTGATGTTTATCGACTAATCGTCTATATGTATTGCTAAAATGGCCTAGAGAGTCTATTGAAATTCTTTGGAGAAAATTTAAGTTTGGAAATAGAACTGAATGATCTAATTTGATATCAGCCCAACGACGACCACTGCTGAACATAGGCCTCACCTAATTAAAGACTCCTTCCATAGCAAGGTTCGTTATTCTATTGACTGTCTATGTCGTTTGGCTGATATGATGGTGATAATGATGATGATCTAGTTTCGGTTGAATATTGTTGAGGATGGTTTTAAATTCCTACGAGACCGTGTCACTTGAAGATCTGATAACGATTACCTGGTTATATTTTCAACATTGCGACAACATTGGTTTTTTGTAAATTTTTTTTTGCAATGCATTTGCATTAGGTAATCTTTACGATTCAGCTCAGTATTCTTTTGTTTTATTTCTTTGTGTATTACGATTATGTTTTGTGCATCTAAAATAAATTTAATTAAGCTTGATTGTGTTTTTTTTTATAAACATGCATGTTTTAACCATGTTTAACTTCATGATTTTTTCTAGATAAACAAGATATTTTGTACAAAACTAAAAACTTGTTATTGTATACATCGTGCATAATCGTTAATTCTGTAACTACGAACATAATTCCGCAATTTTGTATTCCATAGATCGTTTTTAAAGAAGACTTATGTTAAATCGTCTTCGTGATCACATTCAGACGAATGTATTTTACAGAATGAATTGTTTGAAATTAACAACTGCGGTGGCGTAAAGGGAGTTTGTATGTAAAATAAACCATAACAGGAATACTTCTTAAAACATCTAAGTATCAAATTAACTCACAACTTAATGATACCCAATTTGTCTAAAGTGGTTGGGAAGTTTGGTTGCAAACTATTAATTATAGCTACCCTCTTTTTGTTAGTTAACCCATGTCCCTTTACTTTAGTGTAACTAGCTACTGCGTGGTACGCTAAATGTTTCCTAACCTATCCAATATAAAGGCAAAAATATAGTGCCAAAAAGGAAATTTAATCACCGAAAAAAAAAAGGGTTATATATTCGTACAGAACCCCCAGTACGAGAATCCAACTCGCACTTGACTGGGTTATTTTTTATACCACAACGTGACGGCGGCAAATATGCGTACAGTCTTCCTGTTGTTAAGTGGTCAATGTATAATAATATAGAACACCTATAATTAACAGATCAACAAAGGCATCACGATCGCGTTGGACTTATACAATAATTTAAAGTGCATTATTGAAACTTGATAAAATTGTCATATTGAATTTTACAAGAATAACTTCATTGATAAGCACAAAGTAAACATGAATAAATTTAAGTCCAAAGATTTTAGTTTCCAATCCCCCGATATTACACAAATATTTTACCTTAAACGATAGCCCGTAACACTGTTTTCAATTAAGCGTTTATACAAGCTACAATATGAAGTTCTAAATCAACGCTTTTTAATATTTGAGTCTATTTTCAAACGCCGTTTTAGTATCTATCTCTATCTTTTGTATATTAGGCCAAGTAAAAGATGTGGGCGGGAAAATTATAATTTCTGAGAGAGAGAGCATTCTTGACAAAAGCAAATACAATGAATTGTTTTTTAAGAAGTCAATCGATAATGAATTTGGATATAAAGGTCTTCTTACTGTAAATACAAATTCATGAAGAATTAGACTTAAGAGGTTTATACAATAACTGAGTAAGAGGCCCTCAGTTTTTTTTATACCATTACGGTGGCAAACAGACGTGAGGTCCGTCTGATGGTAAGCGGTTACCGTAGTCTATGGGCGCCTGCAACACCAACGATATCACGAGCGCGTTGCCGACCCTTAAGAAACCTATTCACTCCTTTTTTAAAGAACCCCATTATGTAGTCCCTTGGGAAAACCTCGTTAGGGAGTTCATTCCACAACCAGCTCGGGTAAATTGTTTGTTTTTCTGTCGTGTAATGTTCGGTGCCCAAGGTGACAAGGTTGCCGGTGCCAGTCCCGGTATCAGAATGTAGTTTATGCCCGTAATAACAATACAAAGCCATTACAAAACTAGTGAAAAGTTTGCGATACATCAAAGTAAACTTTTTACCCAACTACGATAAGGGGAGTTATGTTTTCTCAAATAACATTAACACACACAACTTTTTATCTGAAGAAAATATTTACAGAACAAAATTTCAACAGAAATAAATTTGTCACGTAAAACATAATTATTTCAAAATTAACCGCCTTAATTACTTTAGAATGCTAATCGGGTGAAAAAGTTGAATATTTTTTACGAAATTGCCGCAAAGTATTAAGAGATTTTTGAATCCCATTCTGTTAAGTGCTCGGTTTGCGTAATGTTTAGGCAATATTTTTTATTTCAATTTACGTTTAATGGCACGCAATTTTCACTGTAACTGTATTAACACCTAAGCTTTTATTTTTGTAAATGACTCGTTTATTCTGAGGTGTGTGTGTATGGACGACTCAGGCATACTCCTTATTATAATGGTCGTATGTTTGTGAATAATTGCAGTACTTTCCATAAATTATTTCGTTAAGTTTGTTACTATGTGATGTAAATTTATATTTTTATAAATTCTAGGTTCTATTATGGATATCCTTGTGATCATAAAATTTTAGCCGTTCTTTGAAGATTAGAATTACGTTGAAGGATATTTCAACATAAAGTGTGTCTATCAATTGACCTCTTTAGGCCCAGAATCTAACATCATTGTTCGATTAAGAGACGAGAACGCCTCACGTTTCTACTTTAGTGATGTCCAGGCCAAAGTAATTTTACCTTTCGAGTGCCACGTCAAATGATGCTCTGATCGCGAAACCATAAAATTCAGTTTTGAAGATTAAATAATAAAAAACATAAAAGTAGTGATTTAAAATCTTTATCTTGTATTTTTATAGACCTGAGTTTGGTCGACTATAGCCGACATCGTCACTCAAGGCACGCTTGCGCTTGTTGTGTATAGCCAACATTGGCGTTCATAAGGTTAAGATTTGATTACGTAAAATAACTGGTAGATACCGAATTTATTTTTAATAAACTTTATCAATACAATCGGTGAAGATAAAGAAACATTTGAAGAAATAAAACCTTTTCTAACCCTAAAGATACCAAATTAAAATAGGAGAACAGATTTACTCGAGTACATGTACCGTCAATCTCGGTAAATAGGGATCCGCCCTGTCACACGTATCTTTTATAAGTACTGAAAACGTGACCGGGTTCCGTAATAGCGATGCTCAATTTCATTCCATCCGTTTCTGGGTTTGGTAAATCGTGATGGTGTGAACGAGATTTAAGGTTACAAACACATGCGACCTTATAAAAACACCATAAAATAATTCACATTCGATATAATATGGATGCAAATCTTTTGCATGTTTTCAATATTTTTGGGTGTATTATATTGTGGATGCCTACTTTTGCAGTTGTAGATTTTTTTTCGGAAAGTGATAGTTTCAAATCTTAAAAGAAATTTTACTGCTAAAATTAATAATAGTGAATGGCAAAAAGACAATTTGGCGAAAATAAATGAAACAATACAATACAATTTTAATATTTTATGCATGTAGTGACAGATTAAGAATACATAATGTCACTACCCCATCTCAACCCGTGGGTGTCGAAAAATGCGACTTAGGGAGTAACCTTACGCAGACACAAGAACAGTGCAAGAAAAAGAAAATTCGAAGTAAACCCTATACCAATCCTTCTGGCCAGCGTGGTATAGTAGACTAAATTCCCTCCACATTCTTTGGAGGAGACTCATGCCCAGCAGTGGAACGTTTATGGGTTTCTTAAACCTTTTTCTTAATCCGTCACTAAATGGACTTTTTTTTACTATTTGTCTTATATTGGAATCCAACTATGTAAATAAGAAAAGGCAACTAAAATATATTATGCTTACTTGTGTATGATTGACACCAAAATCAACATGAATGCTAAATTTCAAATATTGAACTCAAAGAGTAATTGAACAACCAATAAAGATACCTATTCTATATACACTAAAGACCCAAATTCAAATAAAATTAAATCACATAGGCACACAGTGCTAGATTCAGAACAAATATCTGTCAAGTGTGTGATCTAAACTAGGGACCCTTATCACACAATGCGAAGAATCTGTCACTATAGCATTTAAATCTTGTTCAATTGTTAATTTGTATTTGCTTTACTAGATGGCGTTTTATTGGTAGTTGTTTAAATAACTAGCAATGCTTGTTAACTTAGCTACTAAGATGTTTTTTACGATCTCTCTCTCTCTTTTATTTAAGAGCTTTGCTCTTGTCAGTGATGCAATCATCATTCTTTTTTCTGCTTTTTTTTCCACTTTTTGATACGACACAACTCCCACTTTTTCCTTCACTTGCAGGATGAAACTTCTCCTAGGTATTATTGTTTTAAGGAAGCCGTATCGTATCAAGTGACCAATTAACTTTCCTCTTCTATTCTCTATTAATCTTTATTTACGATCATCGATATTAAACGGCGCCGGCGTTTGGAAAGGTGAACTCATAATGTGAGTTTATGGCACTTTCATTATCCAACGTCTTCGTGTTTTGGAAGGCTCCGTTGGTCCCGGTACCGCTTAATGTTGTAGTCTTTAAGTCAAGGTAGAAGAAGTTTGAGTGACTTGATAAATTTCAAAACTAGGCTCTCCCTCAAGCCCCTACGACAACAATAAGTGTAAATATGAAATTTTATTGGTTATTTACAACACAATACATGGTTTGTCTTCTTCGCTTTGACATGCAACTAGAGGGCCTACTCGAAATATCGATATTCAATTTTGTACATTTTATGAAGACACCGAACATATTTCAATTTTAAAACCTTGACACCAATATTAAAATCGACTAGGTAAGTAAGTCAAAGTTAATGTTAACCTATACCAGAAAAAAAAATGGAATGAAAAAGCAACATTATTGGCGTTCACTCAGCTTAAATCGATATAAAATTGCAAAATTTGCAAGTTTTACTATTGTGTTTGAAAAATATATTTGTTCAAAACATTGGTGAGATATTACAGTAAGTAACCGGTTTTATATTATCCATAAACTATATATAACAAATTAAAAAAAAACCAAAAGAAGAAAAGAAAACATTTGTGGGTGTTTTTTCTTAAACAACATTTTAATAGTTTTGTGAATCAAATGTTTTAAACTTGGCTGTTCTAGATCAGACAAGTGACAAATTAACGGCGAATATCTATCCCCTGTCCGAACTAAATCTTCTAATTTAAAAATCAATTGGGATTTACGAGGGGCGAAGTGATTTTTTATACGAATTTCGCCAAATCTTCACTTTCGGTTTCTTTTTATTACCATTTTAAATTAAGGATAGATGTTTCACAGTTCGGGTGGACAACTTAAAATATTACTTTGGAAGAGTTTTACTATCTATTTTACTACCAATAAAGGCAATTTTTTGAGACCTATGTTCAACAGTGGACGTCATTGGGCTGATATGCTGAGGATGATGATGAAAGGCAGTTTATTTATTTCAAAAGCGAACCAGTTCCCGTTGTTCGGACAGCAACAGTATATTATGTACCAATGACTGACTGTCATCGTGGCGTAACGATGAAGGTGGTCGGCTCGCCGCTAACGACCAGGGTTCGATTCCCACCCGAGACAAATATATATTTGTGATATTTATCTCGAGTCTGGGTGTTACTTGTGTCCGTTATTTGCATATTTGTAAAGCCCCCCCGCGATGTAGACCTTGTTCCCTAACGCGGCGTTGTCTATATTATTCATATTATAAAGAGGAAAGATTTGTAGTTTTGTATGTAACGAATAAACTTAAAAACTACTGGACTGATTTAAAAAGTTCTTTTACCGTTAGAAAGTTGCATTATCATTGAGTAACATAGGCTATATAATACCACGCTATGGCCAATAGGAGCTGAGCAGTGGTCAAATAAAGAATGACGGGAGTGAAACTCTACGCGATTTCTAGTCTTTCATATGTATATAAAAGGAAGAATGCAAATAAATAGGTAATAAAATAAAAAATATATTATTTGTTTATATATTATATTGACACCCGAAGCAAAAATTTTAATTTACAAATTCACAAGCTTTCATCGCAACTAAACCTGCTGCCTACCCTTGAATAAGTATAAGCCCCGATACAGAGCGCGTATTCTTTAACACCCTCGTGCCCTTGGCTCCGTCCTATCGACCCGGCCTCGTCGATACTGGATTAATTCCAGCTAATCCGTTCGTATCTCAGTGATGCGTGCAGAGGATTCAAACGTTCAAGGCTCTATCCATGGTGTATTATAAGGTTAAGAAATCAATGAGTTTGTATTTTTACACGTCGTATTTTGATGGCATGACTTTCACGTTTAGAAATTCGTTGCTTTTAGGTGAACTTAATATATCGATGGTTTGCTCAACAAAGGGCGTATCTTTATTTTATACACCTTTGGCAAAGAGCAGAAAACTTTATTAAATTTGAAATATAATTGTTTTTTTTATCATTTAATTTTTTTTGTTTTATTTTTTTGAATTCCTCCTTTCACATTCTTTGAAGGAGAACCATGCCCAGCAGTGAAACGTTAATGGGTTGAATTGATGAAGTAAATTTGAATAACATACTGTGTATTTGTTGCTATGAAGTTTTAAGGCGGATAATTAGTTAATTATATTTTTCTTACACAAGCTTGATTGTGGGCCGTGCTTATAGGAGCCAGATAGATTTTTAAAGGCTGCTTTGGCATCTAGCAGGAAATTTAGCCATAGAATACACTTCATTTAATAGGATTTCAAAAAATTCAGCTGACAGACACAATATACTAAAAACAGGTTAAATTCAGCCTACAACACACAAACAACAAATCTAAACTGAAATAAATAACTAATAAAAATAATTGACAGCCCCAGCTTTGAATAAACGCGTCAAATACACAATTCAAAAAACACATAAAGCACACAATCGCTTGAAATCAGCCACAATGTGTACAAACAAACACAATTAACAATCAAATCGAGATACAAGCGAATTGCAATTTTTCTGCCACATTTTGTGTTCCGATAAAATGTGTACACTCGGTCAATAATAATTTTAGTCACAGCATTCGATATTAAATTCGATAATGGTCGATCAATTTTGTTTATGATTGAAACACATTTTTGCTATGACGTAAAAATTTAACGACCGTTAAAAATAAAACAAAATAATTGAATTTTTTTTGTATATCTAACTCTTATACATTGGAAGCTGACATTTAATAGAAGACTTATAAAACTTGTAATCTTTGCTTCAATGCACATTTAATTAGTTCTTTTAATTTTGCTATAAAATTTTATAAAACGAGTCTTTGCTTTTGAAAAGTAAAAGTGTCTATTGTATCTTAAGTACTTCTTGCGTTATGAAAGTCTTTGTGAAAGAATAACATTTAACAATCTCTAAGTACTTTCTATTGAACAGTAATCAAACAGCAATCTACCTATTTGCAGTCGATTGTGAAAATTTGACGATCCATAAACTGTTTAGTTTGGTTAAAGAACTAATGTGGGATCACTAACGGTATATATTTTTGCATCTGTATTGTCTTACTCGATAACTACAACCGCAAATTTAATTATATTGATATTTACGCGAACAGCATGAATGAACAGAACAATGTACACTAACCATGTCTGAACTAGGGTTTGAGTGAACTGAAAAGACTTTACAAACAGGTAGGCCTGTTTGTCCACTCATCTATTAATTTATTACTCTGTTTTTGTATATGAACATTAATTTCATTAAAAAAAACACTCAAAATGTCATCATCATCATCAGCATTAATGTCCCACTGCTGGGCTCGGGTCTCCTCTCCTCTATCTAGAGAGCTGAGAGGGTTTAGGCCATAATGCTACTCAAAATGTACAAATTTTAAATTACATTTATTATATCTGTGGTAAGCGTTGTGGATGTCACATTTACAAAAATCATTATATATCTTTTTACTAAACAACTATTGTGATATTGTTTGTTTACCCAATAAAGCAAAAAAAAATTGTTTATTTCTTGTGTATGTACTATCGCAAATCCAAGCCTCTCGATGCCATTTGTAAGAAGCATTTCTGTTCGTAACACTTCGCACCTTCGATATTGTAGTCCAAGGCAAAAGAAACCTATAAAATGCTATTATCGAGAATTTTTGAATGCAAAATTCAAACATTTGGTTCTCGGAAACTACTCAATCTGAGATGGAATATTGTACTATATTGCAAGGTTTTCCCTGGAAATACCAATTTTTTTACCAATGAAAAAGCAATCAGCTTTTTCGTATATTTTGGAATAGATGATCGCAGGAGTTAGTACTCATGTAATAACTGACCTCCGAACTCCGAGGTGGTTGGAATTAAAAAAAAAACATAGCATTACACCTTTTGCCCGAAAGAATAGGCAGAGATAAATCACACCTAAATTTCAGTATTGTCAATAAGGAAGTTACACAAACTTACTAGATCAATTTCAAAAATTCTTTTGCCGTTTGAAAGCCACATTATCATTTAATAACATAGGCTATTTAACACCACGGTACAGCCAATAGGAGCTGAGCAGTGGCCCAATATAATACGACAGGAGTGGAGCCCCGCGCGACTTCTAGTAATATTATAAGTATATAATAATAATATTCTACCACATTCACACAGCGCCATCTAGTCCCAAATTAAGCAATTATATTTGCTTGTGTTATGGGTACTAAAGAACTGATATACTACTAAATATTTTTTTTTGTTAATATTACATATTATAGATAAATTACACCCAGACAAAGAACAAACCTTTATGCTCATCACACAAAGATTTGTCCTGGGTGGGGATCGAAGCCACGACCTCCGGTTTAGCAGTCAGGGTCACTAACCACTAGCCAACAGGCCAGTCGATATATTATATAGGTAATAATTCCATGTTGTGGTTAAAGAGTAATTGATGATAATACAACCGATAATTAATTGCGTTCACTCGTGTAATCCGCTTGTTAGGTATTAAATGTCCCCCAAATTGTTTGATAAAACATAAATTGTTGGCATAAAGATACGAAAGTTCGTGAACTAATTGGGTTCGTAAATTAAGAGATATTTTTTAAGAGAGGTTTTTTTAACAATGTTTTTGGTTTTTTGATTGACCTGTCTTCTTTAGAGAGACAAATATGTTGATGGTGATTGGATTTGTATAACAGAGCCGTTATGGGCCGGGTATAAAATAATGGTGAGCTTTAGAGGTTTATGTCGCAGAAGAAGCCTCTGTGGCTCAGTGGTTAGTGACCCTGACTGCTGAGACAGGGGTCGTGGGTTCGATTCCAACCCGAAATAAATCTTTGTGTGATGAGCATGATTGTTTGTTCTGTATCTGGGTGTAATTTATCTATAATATGTAGGTATTGACAAAAAAAAGTATATTAGTTAATCAGTTGTTAAGTACCCAAAACAAATGCAAATACAATCTCTTAATTTGGGACTAGATGACTATTATTATCATTATATAAACTTTTTTTAACAAAAAAATATTAAAACGACTTCAAATCAGTACTAAAAAGCGAAAAATAAACTGAATTAGATATTTAATTCCAAGCTAAAAAATACCTACCTACCTGTTTAAAGTATAATACTCTATTACTAATCTGTTTGAAGTCGGTGCCAAGCCTAAAGAGTTTGTTAAGCTACGTACTACTTAGTACGTACATCTGTTACCGCTCGCTACTTCACACCACCTCGCACTTGCGTGTACCTAGTGGACGGCTCAAACTGAGTGATACAACCTCATTAGGCTGGCACCGACTTCAAACAGATTAGTAATAGAGTATTATACTTTAAACAGGTAGGTAGGTATTTTTTAGCTTGGAATTAAATATCTAATTCAGTTTATTTTTCGCTTTTTAGTACTGATTTGAAGTCGTTTTAATATTTTTTTGTTAAAAAAAGTTTATTTTTCCATTTTTAGTGTACTTTTTATCTAGCAGATTTAATAATACTGGCTGGCAAACTAAGACAAAAAACCGATATAAAGAATCTTCGATAGAAGGGAACGTCTATTTAAATATTTTAACAACACAACCTGATTGTAGAATAGAGAAGAATAGAGAATCTCAAAACTCTCAGCTTTTTATGTCATTCTTTTTTCCTATAAAATGCGACAGGTAACAAGTATAGGTATACAATGCAGGTTAGATTCTATATCGAAAACTTAAAATATCATCTAAGAATTCCTTTGAATTATACAACTTTTTCTTCCATCAAGAGCTCTCACCTCAGACACTTGAAATAACACAACTTAAGGTTTATACATGGATGTGATATTTAAAGAAATCATCTTCTTACTCCTAAACATTAAGAAGTTTCCCTTCCAGTGACAGCTCACCTGAATAACCTACAAGAATACAACTATAGGTTTATAAGTACCTATAATGTTGAAAGAATTATCCTCCAACTCTTAAAAGTTAAGGAGTTATACCTTCCAGTGACAGCTCACCTGAATAACCTACAAGAATACAACTATAGGTTTATAAGTACCTATAATGTCGAAAGAATTATCCTCCAACTCCTAAGAGTCAAGGAGTTATACCTTCCACTGACAGCTCACCTGAATAACCTACAAGAATACAACTATAGGTTTATAAGTACCTATAATATTGAAAGAATTATCCTCCAACTCCTAATAGTTAAGGAGTTATACCTTCCAGTATCAGCTCACCTAAATAACCTACAAGAATACAACTATTGGTTTATAAGAACCTATAATGTCGAAAGAATTATCCTCCAACTCCTAACAGCTAAGGAGTTATACCTTCCATCACCAGCTCATCAACACGAGATGTTGACTATCAGACGTAAATACTTGAATAACTTTAAAAAATATATGAAAAAAGTAACATGTGCCTATAAAATTTGAGGGTTGCCTTCGATTTCCCTGAGATTCCATCATCAGAACTTGACGTGATGAATAGGGGACCAATTCGGAAGTATACCCTTTCAAACAAAAAAAGATTTTTTTAAATCGGTTCAGGCATCTCCGAGTAATCGTTGAACATACATAAAAAAAAAAAAAAATACATACAGTCGAACATATAACCTCCTCCTTTTTTGAAGTCGTTTAAAAAGGGTTATACATGTGGACGTCCACAGCTGGACATAGGGCTATGCGGCCTGCACTGCATCCAGCTTCGGAAGTTAAAGAAGCAAAAATATGCTGGGTCATATACGTTATATTTTATATAAATACTAATAGTTTGGATGTAAGGGATAATCTTTGAGATTACTCAACCGATCTGAAATTTCAAAATTCAAAAACCTGGAGAAAGCCATAGGCTACTTTTTAGTGACTGATTACGAGGGTACCGCCGTGGATGAAAGCTAGTATTATTATACTCCTAGTAAACAGATATCGATAGAGTTTGAAAAAGTTTGAATTTATCCCCAAACAAACATTGCGTACGAGATCCGAAAGGCAAATGACTGATTCACTAACAGGATGGTTCTTTTATAATGTAGCTTGTTGACAAAAAATGTCAACTGTAATGGCGTCTATCCTATATATTATTTTAGTATAATTTAAAAACGTAACCTTTTATAACTTGTACCATTTAACGCCTTAGGGGAGTCATTCTTGAATCGTTTATTTTATCTCTAATACAAGCGTTTTATCTCCCACCAACCAGACTGACGAGAAGGCTTTATGATATATGTAGTACACACAGATTATCATAAACAATTTGAAATAACATAAAATATTCATTTTACACAGCGTTTGTTTGCTGAGCGTTTAGGATTTTGTTTGGTTTTGACGCCGAAATACGATTTGTTTTGATAAATTGTCTGTGAAGGACATGGAACTGATTCCGTCTAGCACGGTATAGTTTCAGCTTTCATTCCTCTCACGTTCGTGCCGGGTCTGGGGTGAACTTCCTGCAACGGTGTTTTCTGTGCGCTATGACATGTCATTCTTCAATAAGCAGTGGCTTGACTGTGCCCCTAACATTGCCAGCTTCAATGAACTGAACCACTTACCATCAGGCGGGCATCTTGCTCATCTGCCCCTTCAATATAAAAATATTATCATCATCATATCAGCCGTAGGACGTCCACTGCTGGACATATAAAAATATAAAGGCAATAAAAATAATTTATGTACAATAATGGTACCTTTCTAGCCAGCCTTACACAGAAAACTCTACCTTATTCATTTCGATCAATAAATGAAACTTATAGCCTGAATTTCAAAGTTCCTTTAGAATCATCAGTCAACAATGTAGAAACGATATCCAAACTTGGTTCGAGTTTTCTTGTTAAAACTTTACTCGGTATTGAATTGAATGCAGTGCACAAGATTCTACGGCTGGTAAGACATCTTCGCAGTTATTCAAGAAGAAAAATCACAAGATTTTTTTTTATTCTATATCCTAACTCGAAAAATATGTGCTGCTCTTGAATTCGAGTGTGTTTTGTCGAGTAACTGATAGGTGATTTCTATTCCAATTTAGCAAGCGGTGTGATACATTTTTGCCTTCTCATTCAGGTTGAGAGGCGTGATGCTAACTTATGAGAAATTAATGTAAAGAGTAAATCCACATGGAAGTTTGGATTCAATTTTTTTTCAAAAAATCATTTATTTTTCTACATTACTCAATGGTTGACTGGAAGAAAATGGCTAAAGGCACTAAGTCCGCCTGTAAAGTTTATTTTTTTTTTGTTTGAAGTTATAAATAAACAAATCTGCGAAGCTGTTGCGAAACGACCAAAACTATAACGACCCTAATAGTGTGAGCCACGCAGGTAACACCATGAACGGAAACTAATATCTTATGAAACTCGCGTGACACAAAAGGCTCTATAATAATAAAACAAAAATAACAAAATAACGCAAGACAATTTAATCATTACACCAACCAATTTCCCACAAACAAGGTGAGCCGTGAATAAATCAAAAGACGAAAATCAAGCCTCATTTTGTTATACAAAAGCATAATTGGCCAAATCAAGACCGTTACAAAAACAATAGGGTGTAGGCCCAAATCGCATTAATTCTTTTTTTACCGGAATCGAATTTCAAGATCCTTAGTCATTGGAGGCTGTTTGTTTGCTTATCTCGTCTTATTAACTCTTAATAGGACTCAGGCTTAATACTCCTGAGACAGGTTTTGTTTACATCGTACTAACTTCTGTATAAAGATAATTACGTACTTATCTGTGTTATAAAGATGTCTTGGAGAGAAAGGTGGCTTTTTGATTCGTTTTAAAATAATTGTTTTATTCTGTCTCTGAGGATTGGTATCATTACTTATAACATCATAGATGTAAGGATCCAAATATTTTGTTACATTTTTACCATAGACAGCTACAAAAATCCGTTGATCTAAAAACTTGCTACTAGAACAAGTCGGAAAGTTTCTTGAATAACAAATTAACGTAATTGTAAAGAGTTCAGTAATAAACTTAGAGCAATATTATTTTAAGAAACTTCATGATTTAAAGGATCGAGTTGATTTTCAATATCAAAATGATTATTTCCCGTTTTATTTCTAAAATTAGAATTTCTTAGAAATTTATAATGTTTTTGACTAAGAGTCTGTTTCCCCACCTTCAAATAAGTGTCTAATAAACTACTTGAGACTTTTTTGATATATTTTATATGAATAATACGTCAAAAATCTGTCAAGTAAGTTTCATGTAGGCTGTCTAGCACTTATTTACCAATGGTGAAATAGGCGCTAAGTGTTTATTTATTTATTTAATTAACGTTCACTAACAGTTGTTACAGATATTACAAAGCTAGAAACATACATGTATTTGTGTCTTAAGTCTAACTGCACAACCAATTATAGGAAAACACCACATGCAGAGTGTTTTTTGTACTAACATCTGTTGTATTACATAGTAAATAAGTTAAAAAAAAATAAAAATAAAACTGTTCCAGTACTTGAATTGTATGTAAGTGTTAATAAATTTCTAAGCAAAAGCTTGCCGTACTAAAAATAAGTATACAATAGACAAACTACTAAGGGCTGTTGAAAGTTTAGAAGTATCACAACATTAACTTGCTATTAGAGTTGACTTAGTTCATCATGACCTCTAACAAAACCACTTACTATTGAAAGAGCTCTTATTGTTAACAGTTGAAGAGTATTGTTAATCTTTATTTATATTAGCTAATAAGTGACTTTCTATGTAGTTCTCTTGCAATACACGTACAAGGTTAAATGGAATATCAAAGTCTTAAAGCGAGTATAAATACTATTAATGTAATTTGGTATAGATTAATAAAATCAGAGATAAATTAATTGTTTAAATTTTTTTACGTATCTGCATTAATTCAGAAGTTCATTGAAAAATATCATAAGCTACGATTCAGACCAACCGGCTCGCATCGGCCCGCGCCGGGCGGCATTTTACAATGCGTTAAAGAACATTGAAATGTATCAACAGTAATTACAGTTCATATTTGCATGCAACTTACGGTCGGAGCCGGTCGGCCGTCGCGACGCGTCGCGGGATGCCGACGGAGGTAACTATGCGTAAGTTGCATGCAAATATGAACTGTAATTACTGTTGATACATTTCAATGTTCTTTAACGCATTGTAAAATGCCGCCCGGCGCGGGCCGATGCGAGCCGGTTGGTCTGAATCGTAGCTAAATAGTATCAAGACTTGTCACATAATTAATTATTAATTATTGTTGTCTCCAGTTTTTTTGACACATATACATAATACGTTCGCCAGGTTAAATGTAAATTTATAAATTTAAATGTTTTATATTATATTATTATTCTATTATTTATTCTTTAGTATTGTTTTTATGATGTTTTAATATTTGTGGTGTCTATTTTTAATAATTGATATGAATTTGAATTTATTTATTAATTTATTTGTTTGTAAAATATGGGATAAATTGCCTGAAATAAACAATATTTATTTTATTTTTATTTATTTATTTTTATTAGCCTCATGCACAAAAATGTATAGGAAAGCCTTAGGCATTTTCTACGAGTCGACCATTGGGTGATGCAGAATATGATCATCGTCTTTTCAGTGTCCAAGTGAATAACACCTAAAAATATCTACATCAACACTATAATATTATAAAGAAGAAAGATTTAATTTTGTATTTTTGTATGTAACGAATAAACTTAAAAACTATTGAACCGCCTCCAAATTTTTTTTTGCAGTTATGAAGCTACATTATCTTTCAGTAACAAAAGCTATATAACACCACGCTATGGCCAACATGAGCTGAGCAGTGGCCAAGTAAAGAGCGAAGTCCCGCGCGGCATCTTTATGAAAATAAAAAAACGGTGTTACGTAAGAAATCCAGCTCTAACGAAAACTCAACTCTAGATACGCACCAACACTGCAAAGACACTGAGATGTCGAATAATGTCGATAGCTCAACAATACGACTAATGATGCCTACTCGTACCGACAGCAAAAAACTCCAAGATAATGATGTTGACATTTTATATGACGAGCCAAATCCGGATCACATAACTGTAACCGTTCTGTGTCTGCGAATAAGGGAAATGGGAGATTTTTTGGGACAAAGTGATATAATTTATTTGATTTCATTTTTCGTACCAAATAGTTTTTTATATTTACATTAAATATTAAGCAATTTCCATCGCTTTGGTTTAACATTTTATATAAATGCTAAACAAGTAATGGAAAAATTCAAACCCACGACAGGACTTGAACCCTGCCATTCCGTGTGCAGTGCTCTTCCATCTGAGCTACGCGGGTGGACGTCCCTGAGATCGAATTTATCCATTACCTGTTAACATGATGACGTCATGACAAATTAATTATTATATTATGTATACCTAATTGTTCTTGTTTCTGTAGTAAAAACATGGCAGATCGAAAAAAAATAAGAAAACTAAGTAGATACTTCTGTGGAAAGTACCAATAAATATCTTGAGTGAATAAAAAGCAATGATATCATCAGATATTGTTGGAAATGAGAAATATGTCAGTAATAGACACTTGAGAGTTTAGTATGAATCTCGACATTGACATAGACGAAATCGATATCGCTGTCAATATTGGAAAGTGACAACGAAAATACTGACAAAATTTTAATATGGTCGCTGTCATTTTTCAAATAAGCTTTCTGTTTACATTCACATAGTCATAATGTGCACAGTTAAATTTTCGTTTTGTTTACTTGGTCTTCAGTTCTAATAATTTAATCATTAATAATTGAAAAAAGGGAGGTGGACATTATTCAGTTTCTTAAAATCTTTTTTGTTATAAGAAAAATAATATTCTATTATGTGTAATCTCAAAAAACATCAATCATTTTGTTATAACTAGCTTAGCAAATATAAAATTATATTTCCATCCAGGTGCAAATAATTCTGTTAATGAAAGCTTCGCGGCTTACTTTAGTAACTTCAATTACTAGTAAAATTGTTTTTAGAAATATTTGGTATTGACATCTATGACGAGGGTTTTCTTCGAGCAGATCAATTTTACGAATAAAAATATAAACAAGTTCTTCTGAAGATTTGGTTAGTTATCAATTTCTGAACCTTTAAAACGTAAATTAGTATTTCTTACGAAAATACCAAACAATTTTTCTTTCTAGGGTTCCATTCCAAAAAGGTACAAAATGAACCCTTAATAAGGTCTTATGGATTAAAAAAATCGAAAAATGATTTTATTTCTTTGCAAAAGCTGCCCAAATGGGAGTTGAAGTTTAAAATGTATTTATTTATGTCTGTTCAGAAAGCTTACAGACTAATAGGATACATATGTGGTTGTAAATAAGTAACTTAAATTGAAGTGAACAACAAAAAAAAGTGAACTTAAAAGACTGTTACATCGAGTGCTTAACAGTATGGAGCTCAGTGCGCTAATCCGACTCACACTTGGCCATTTTTTTCAATGTCTGACATCTATCATCATTTAAAGAAATGAAGAATTTAAATTAATCATAGTCATAGATGAAATAAATACCGTAAAAAACAACGAACAAACCGAAAGTTTTTTTTTTTAAAGTGTTATGTCTATTATTACTAATAATAAAATAATATTGAAGTTTTGAATGATATCTTAAACTGTTCAAATTTATATCCTTTAGAGTTGAAAAATGATTTCATTTATACAAAAATCCATCTAAATCTTCAAGTTTCTGTTTTGACATTTATGACGCAACCAACAGAAATTTATTATCTGTCTCCGTTTCAACGAAGCATTTAAAATTCAATAAAATTGTGAGCTTGCTTAATAAATTCTAATACTTGACACTTGACCCAGACCTTCTGCTAAAAATTATAAAGTCATTCCTCCGGAAATTAAGTCTATCCCCACATTATTCATAAATGAACTTCATGATGGTGAAAGAATATTTTTAATTTATTTACTCTGGGATGCTATTAAAAGTCTAACGCTGGGCAAGGGTGGCCAGTCCTTTGAGGTCGATTTGTGTAAATTAAAACACATTTTACTTTGCTAACGGTCGTATAGATAGCTTCGTTGGAGAAAGTTTTTGGTCACATAGCACGCGTGGGACCGCCGATTGTTCGAGTTAATAATCACTGGCAGGACGGTAGGCTTAGTGTAATTTATATGAAAGGTCGGAAAACATTAACCATTGAGTGATGGTTGCCGCTAGTTCAGAAGTTTGAGGCTCTGAATACTAATACGGGGCTTGATGAGACGAGCCAGGGCCTTTTACGAGCGTGCGTTCGGCCAACACCTAGTCCTAATTAGCAATCACGCATTCTAATAGAAAAAGTTTTGGTAGCGATAATGAATAATGGAGTAGTTGAAAATTGGAACCAGTTGGAGGCAGTTGTATTTAAGGTGCTTCTGTAAATTTTAGAGGGCATAAATCAATTTTAATACAATAGTTTTTTTCTAATTTACAGAAGGTCAATAATATCAAAATATAACAGTGTACCACATTTTTTTCTATCTCGAATGACTAATATAATATTTAAGGACATACACTGCTCATTTCGGCGTTGTTTTTAAAAAAAAAAAAAAAAATAAAAAAAAAAAAAAAATAAAAAAAAAAAAAAAAAAATTTACCAAAGGCAATTTTTATTCGATACTGTGTTTTTTAAAAGAATTACACCAGGCTTACTTTCTATATTTTATAATTTCAATTAAAAGAGCAAAAATCTAAAGCAACAACTTTTTTTATATGCAGTACCCACTGCTAATGGAATCTGGTAGGGTTATTAACATTACAATATATTAGAATATATAGAAGAATATATAGAGATTTTTCTTTCACCTTACTTATAGCTGCTAATGACTCTTAAATGCTGTCTTCTAAAGTATGTAAAAGAATGACCAAAATTCTGATTGGCTCCTCTAAATTCTTGTCTTGAAGTGATCCAATCGAAATTTACCGTCCTTGTCTGTCAATGAGGCTATAAATTCTGATTGGTTCGCGTTTTTCGCTCCAAATAATGGATACAAGATTTTCAAGTTGTGTCAAAGTAAATATTTAAGCTTTAGTAAATAAACACGACAGAAATTCACATGATCATAATATATTGGATATTTAACTTATTAAGCTTAATATCGTTTCGAATAGAAAGTATATTTGGAACCTCGATATTTGACTTAGTGGATGATAATGGCAATTTTTAAATTTTGCTAAATAGATAGATATGTCGCTGTCATGTATAAAAAAAAATTTGTTTAGTATTCTATTTATTTAGTAACATAGGTTTTATTCCTCTTCCTTTTTTAAAGTCGCTCAGGTTTTTTGAAGTCGGTTACAAATGCGTTTATCACAATGGAGTTTTTATTATTATACAATGGAATTACAAATAAAAACTGACTGGTCAGATGATGCATTTGTTGCGTCCTTGAAGTCACCTCAAGTCTATATCTGAATTAAATCTACCCTCGTAATATTATATTTTTTCAGCTCGCATCTTAAGAAATTTTATTCACAATGTGTATTCTCGAGAAAAAATTAAACAAATATCTATGGTCACGTAATATGCATACAGAGTATAATCATTCACCACAATACTTTAAAAGTGAATATAGTATTATACGTCTATGCAAAGTTAGGTTGCTAAGATCTACACAATCTATGAAACATCATATTACTTGCCTCAACGTCAAAGTTTATAGTTTCTAGTAATTTTGACGAGTAATTACTGCTCTCATTAATTGCGGTGCCTAAATCTATAATGCTGTAATTGTTCTAACCCTAACAGTCTGAAGTTAAGTGATTATACCAGTTTGTATGTTCGTGTTAAACATTTAGGGTGATTTAGTAATCATCTAAGTTGGAACTCGTGTGTATGTTTGTCTTGTGAGGTTACATCAATCAAATATTTCTGTCTGAACATGATGTGATTCAAAGATTGTGGAAGGACTTTATCCACGCTGGCCAGTCGGGTTGGTATAGGATTTGTTTCGATTTTCTCTTAGCTTTCTTTCTTCAGTTTTTTTTATTAAATATTTATTAGTTCGTTAAACATTTATGCCAATGCTTAAAAAGTAGAGACAATATCCCGCAAAACTGCACAGGCAGTTTGTCTGTGGGATCGGAACATTAATAATAATAATAATAAACTTTATTGACATAAAGGTGGTACAAATTATAAAAGGATTCCCTGGTACCTACGGTAATATACAAGTATACTGAGGTGTAGGCACCAGTGCTTCCCCACAATAGTGATGACGCACACTTATACTAACAAGTTCTACTTATACTACCTATTATATGTATACTTAAATTAACTACTATATAATATGCAGTGCTTACATTATGAGATCAATAAATTAACAGTACATTGGACAAGAACTTGCCACAATACACTCAACTCTGTTAAAGTAGTGTGATACACCCTTTATTAATAAGTTAACTCTAGCTGACCCTTAACTAAACGACAGTAATTTCATCAACCGTGTCATGATCTATTTAAAGCCCACTTTAGTATGTAGAAGGGCTTTTATGGGCAATAAAATAATAATTGCATTTACAATTTTCATTAGGCGTGACATGAAACTGTGCTAATGTTATTCAGGTATATGGTTATAAGTTTGTAAAGTGACGTAGTTTGGGTACTTTGTTAGGGCGTGGAAGGGTATCGCTACCGAAAATTTAAATATAATTTTCGGTATAAATATTGATTTATCAGTGTCATTGTGTACTAAAGAAGGGACAGATCAGGAGTACCCTCAACCGGCGAGAATGCATGAAAAGACTGATGACTGTTGAGGAAGCCAAAGATGTATGTCAGAATCGTAGCAAGTGGAAGGAAATGGTCTCTGCCTACCCCTCTGTTGGGAAAGAGGCGTGATCTATATGTATTGTGTATTAAGGTTGTGTGTAGCAAAGATCTCCAGCATTTAGTGTCAAATCGTTGAACTAAAAAAAATAAAAAACAGCACACGCCAGATTTTTATCCTAGCATTTCTAGAACCACTGTGCTATCAACCAGTATCAATTGCGATTGTGAACTATTCATAGTATCATAGGTCATAGACCCACACAAACATACAAACATACAAAAAAAATATCAAAATTAGTGTGTTTCCTATTGAACTCTATCTCTCTATTTTGTCACAAACATAAAGTAAAACAGCATTGTTACTCGATAAAAGATCAAAAATCAATTTGAGAAACAAAATCCAAACAGAATTGTTATGCAATCCTTACTTTTGAGTAGCTCAGAGCTGCGACTAGCCAAACAGGCAGGTGTGACAAGCACTCGGCGGCTTTTAGTGTGATTGCTCATGTGACGTCACTTGTATACATCCGTGCACCCCATCGTGCCGAGAATATATCGTAGAACGTTGACTGAGATCTTCTCGGTAGGATAACGTAACTGAGAAGTTTTGAGTTTAAAGTTGAGTAATATTTGGTGTATAACAATTGTTTTTATTTTTTTAGATAATTTATTTCCGATAGATTTTTTTTTTCAACCCATAAACATCCCTTAGCCTACTATACCACGCTGACTAGACGTGTTGATATAGGGTTTGTTTCGAATTTTCCTTTTCTCGCAGTGCTCTTGCCTGTATAAGGTTACTCCCTTACGACCTCTTACGACACCCACGGGTTGAAAAATCTGTGTTAGTATAGTTTTAAAACAAAATCCTAAGTCATTAGAAATATTTAAACATATAATTTGATTGAAAAGGTCGCTGGGTCTGATTGGATGCGGAAGGCGGAGGACAGAGTGCTATGGCGCGTGTTAGGAGAGGCCTACGTCCAGCAGTGGACTGCAATAGGCTGAAATGATGATGATGATGATAATGATAATTTGATTAATAAGTATCTAAGTATATAAAATTAGTACCTAAATAAATATTTTTTTTTACTCTGCCTTCTCTATTCAATGCCCTATCTCTGAAATCAGGATATCCACAAACCGTCAAATTTAAAACTAAACTACAGATGGTAATCTCAATACAACAAAACATTCATTCTCTCACTTCTCGTGAATGTGACGTCATCACCAAATCTTAGCCTTTGACAGTTTGTAGGTCGCCCTCAAGGATCTCAGCTCGTTTGTATGTATTCAACTCAGCGTCAGTCTAAGCTACAAAGGATGGAGATAAGCCTACACTGTCATTGCAAGAAGAGGAAAAGAAATGATACATTGGTACCTTGGCAGGTATTCTAGAAAACAACTGAATCGTGGGGATAATCACGGAACAGAAAAAACAAGTGGAAGTGCGATAGGACAAAATTATTACTGGAGCCGGTGTCGCCAAACTCACACATACAAAAAGTGCACTACTACACTGCAAAATGGCACAATAAGGCATATTCGCGGTTAAATTACGTAAAACAAAGTAGAGCACAAGAAGACTGACTGAACGCGATGTAAAACACGACTGGAGACGATTTAAGGTACGTATGCGGAACTACGCTAGCCTGTGGTATGCGTGCCCCGCCCACTTTGGACTTCCACTTTTTTTTTCTGTTCCGTGGGGATAATCATGATAATCAATCATGATCATCAACATCATCATCAACAGCATCTTTATGAATATTGTGCAATACATAACAAAAATAACACACAGATACGAGTTTACTAGAGGTTGCTGATTGCTGCCTCGGTGGCGCAGTGGAAAGTGTATACGACTGCTGTGCAAGAGGTCCCGGGTTCGATTCCCGGGTCGGGTGAAAATTGTATTGGGCTTTTCTATCATGAAATTGAGTATTGAGATTTTCCCGGAGTTTGGTAAACAAATGTTCCCGGTAGATGACAATAGGCTCGCCCCTCTTTTTCATGGGACCAAACATAGCTGGCGAAATGTGGGTGTGAAACACCTCTACCTACCCCTTCGGGGAAAAAGGCGTGATGCTATGCTGATTTCTTTGGAATTTTTGTGTTGTTCGTGATTTATTTATTTAAGTGTCCCGTCGACACGACTTACTAATATGTCCCTAATTAAACCTCTATACGATTGTTTTTTATAAAAAATATTCGTCATAAACTTAAACTTCCTTACTGTCGTAGCTTGTAGCTTTTTTTGTCTCAATTCCCAATAATTTAGTATTCTAGTTAGCTCTCCAGATGAATGGCCATAATGATTTTATAGGCGGTGGGTATTTGATTTATTGTGATGATATTACGATCGGCTGGATGCGTGCCGAATTTAAGATTAACTGCCTGGTAATCTCGTAGGATTAGGAAAGGCTTGCAGGATTTTAGGATTCCCATTTTTCCTGGTATTAGCTTTGGTGTGATATAATATTTTATTAGAAATACTTCTTTCTTTTTTTTAGTGTTTGACCGATTTACGGAATTTAAATTTTTTTTTTTAAAGACAACGCCCGCACTAGGGAACAAGCCCTGTGTCGCGGGGAGCTTTACAAACATGAAACTAACGGACACAAAGTACACCCAGACTAGAAACAAATATCTATGAATCACACAAATATTTGTCTCGTGTGGGAATCGAACCCACGTCACCCAGCACGGCGATGTCGTGGCGAGGCGACCACCTTAACCACTGCGCCACGGTGACAGTCATTAAATGAAGCTATTTAATAATTTTCTTCGCGACAGGAACAGTTTTGCTATATTTTTAGTGATATGTTGCTAAAAGGAGTCCCGGTCAATGACTAAGGTCCTGTATTACGGCTGGAAAATACTTATTTACCACATTATCTGATAGCCTATTTAAACTAGTTTTAATTATGGTTTGAATTAGTATAAATAGGTAAATGAATATGATACTTAAAACCAAACACAGCCGCCATTTTAGTAATTTCGAGCTGTATCAAAGTAGAAAATAATTAATTTATAAGTAATTAATTAATTGCGCAACAATCGAATGAGCTATCCTATTCCAATTTGCCGGCTATTCACAAACAATAAATGCAAAATGACTAAATATTCAGCGTCACTCAAATTACTTTCACTGAGTTAATGTTTTGTCAGATCCACATTATTAGAATGAATTGATTTCAATGGTTGTTTAATACACAACATATTATAGTTACACATTTTTTAATAATTACGTTAATCAGTAAATTAATGTGATTTTAACATTTTAGAATTTGATTCAGGGATCATTCCCCACCATATGCCGCCCGCACCGCGCAGTTTCTAGGTCTAACCCCACAGATCTTCATTCTCAACAGATACTTATTTTATGTCATTTATCTAAAAGTGCTGATAAACTTGAGCATTCCTTTTTTAATTATCATTCTCGTGAATGTTACATAGGAATGCTTAAGTTTTCACAACGCGAACGTTATATAACAAAACTAAACTAATGAAAATATAAAAATCATGAAAAACACAAAATAAAATATCTACGCAAAGTAAAACAGTTCACTCAAAGACCTTTAGCGAAAATAGATCCAACGAATTTCGGATACAATAGATTTTGTAACTAAATAAGTATTGACACCTGATGCTGACAGGCGTTCAATGCTACTCGAATTGTTTGTAGAATTGTAAACGAAGGCGATACTTATATGTTTGTCTAGATCTCTTTGAAGTTAAATAATCAAAAGAATATACGTAAGCACATCAGATGTAATAAACACCAAGATAATATTGGTGACAAACCACACTTGAATGAAGAATTTCCTCCCACAATTATTTGGTTTACATTTAAACAGCTCGCATATTATTTATTTATTTTACTTTTTATAATAATTAATAAATAATTTTATTTTTAGGGTTACAAATAAAGAGATACGCAATACATACATAGCAAAAAAAAATCACGAACTTATAGCATGTCTCTCTCTCAATTATAGGCAACCACAGCTAACTATAATATATATATTTTCTTAATTATGAATATTTGCGTTGAAATAATATCTGAATTAAAATGGAATGGCATACAGCATACAGCAATGTATTTGGAGATTTCTGCAACTTTTCAACTTAGAATGAATCATTCATTTGAAGTTGAAAAGTTACAGAAATCTCAAGAAGAAATCAATAAGAAATTTTCATTACATTTTTTACTATACATACGTGTTTATATAAAAAAATGAGGACTAATATTCAACCAGCAGAAACACAACGACATTGGTGTCATTTGGGCATTAAATAACTATATAACTACTGTTATGATTTATAAGTAATAAAGTAAACCTATACATAAAGATTTATTCTGTCTATCCTGTTAGCTACTTATCTTATCTTAAATATAAAATTTAAAAAAAATGCATGTTCGCACGGAACCCTCAGTGCGCGAATCCAACTCGCACTTGACCTGTTCTTTATAAATACCAGTTATATTTAATAAACATACTAGTTGATACAAATAACCACAATTTTAGGTAAGTTTTAGATTAGCTTATGTTTGTGTCGATGAGTATGATGCACGGTAAAACTCTAATGAGTTTATGATTTGCATCATCTTTTGTGTATTACTCTTGTAAAATTAAGTATGAATAAATAAATAAAAAAAAAAAAAAAAAAAAAAAAGTACGCTACTACCCTGTCATTATTTCAACCCACAAATGTCCCACTACTGGGCATGGGTCTTCTCCAAAGAATGTGAAGGGAATTTAGCGTAATATACCACGCTGGCCAGATGGGTTGGTATATGGTTTGTTTCGAACTTTAATTTTCTTGCAGTCTCTTGTCTGCATAAGTAACCTTATGTAGACAAGAGACTTTTAGTCGCCACCCAATGGTTCAGATGGGGTAGTGACATTGTATTCTTAATCTGTCACTACACATATTACTACCCTGCGTGGGTGTACACTATGTACAGCTCAGGTTATCAGAAAATATTGTAAAATGATATGATGTCACCGACTATTATATTACAGAAGAAAAGTATAAATAAGTTCCCTATTTAAGTATAGTACTGAATGGGTGATGTTTATTCAGCAAAGAGCTCGCTTGGAATGAATTATTCACGGCCCTTAGGCGGATGTACAATGAAATCTGCCCTTAAGATTGTGTTTTGGCTTATAAGAGGAAGCGGAGAGCAATGTGTACTTTTTTAGTGTTGATCTTATTACTCTTAAAAAAATTGAAAATGTTAAGTCGCCTTGAAATGGTTGCACCGATTTTATTAAAACATATCTTAGTACCGTCACGATCATGGCAGCTTTTGAACGAACAAACCTGCATCAAAATCAGCCCAATCGTTTAGGAGCTACGATGCCACATACAGACAGACAAACACACTTAAAACTTATACTCTCTCTCTTTTTGCGTTGGGGCTTAGAAAGGAACATACTATGTTTGATCATTCTTCTTTATTATTGTATTATACTAGATGGCGCTGTGTGAATGCGGTAGAATATTATTATTATTAAATTATTTTTAAAGACAAGAGAGAAACATTAAAAAAGTAAAATTCTTGAGATATATACTTAAGTGTACATACACTTAATTATTGAATTCTCGCGATTATACATCAGTAAATCTAACTTACTTTGGTTGAAGTCGCAATTGGTCGAATTTAAATAATTATGAAACATCAAGTGAACAGCGGTATAGATTTTTCTTGCCACAAAGAGTATGCCATCCAACGTGGCAATGCTACCAATCTGCTGGGCACGATTCCGGCGGACAACAGCTGCAGTGATGCGGAGAAATTTTAGCCATTTAAAATTTGGTAGTTGTGTTTTATTTTTTCTCATTAATTATTTTATTTATAGCTTAACTTTAAGTTGTAAATATTTTATGCAAATAATTAAACGTAACATTTAAAAAATCTATAATACCTATAACATTTTATTAATGATTAACGGAAAATGGGATGTGCGTTCCGCAGTAGCTTTAAAGTTTGAAACATCACTATGCAAAATAATAAACAATCGCTTTTCTTAAACAACTAAACCATTGTGTTGTGGTCCTAAAATGAAATCTACCCTTAAAACCTTTACTCTGAACACACGTAAAACACATTCAGAGGTCCATATTTGTTTGTATGTTTGTATTATGAGAACATATTATGAGTCAAAGGCTTACGCTGAGGGTAAATTAAATACTTATCAAGCAGATAAAAGCCGGCTGTTTTTCGTATTCTTAGTTGTATTGTAGTAATGTTGATTTCTTTGGATTAGTTTCAGATGAACACGAACGTGTTTTAGAAAGTTTTCACTCTGTTTTCTCTGGCTGTGCCACTGAGGTAGTCATAGTCAGTATTACGCGTTCCCTGGCAGTCTAAAACCAATATTTATCATAAAAATATGACAAAGCTGAAGAGTTTGATTGTTTTGTTGAACGTGCTAATCGCAAGAACTACTGAACTGAATTGAAAAATTATTTTATTAGTGTAGAACAGAAGGAAATAGAAATAGGAGAAAGGAGAGGTAGGGGTAGACTTAGGAGAAGTTTCATCCAACAAGTGCAGGAAAAAGTGGGAGTTGTGTCTTATCAAAAAGTGAAAAAAAAAGGCAAAAAATAGAGAAGAATGGGTATTGCTTCACCGACAAGAGCAAAGCTCTTAAATAAGAAAGAGAGAGAGAATAAGAGTTTGTAGACAGCCTATTTATCGAGAAAGGTTATAGGCTATATAACATCACGCTACCACCAATAGAAGCTCAGTACTTGCCCAACAAAAATATCATCATCAGCAACCCATTAAGTCCCACTGCTGGGCTCGGGTCTCCTCTCCTCTAACTAGAGAGCTGAGAGGGTTTAGGCCATAATCCACACACGCCGGCCTAGTGCGGGTTGGTGTCAACAAAAATATACGGGAGCAAAATTCCGGTCAATAGCATAGCATAAAAAAAGAAACTTTGAAGCTTATCAGCTAACATTGTCAATAAAATCTAAGCTAATGATTAATCAAATCAACTACCAATCAAACACAAGAACGACACAGGCTCATAAAACTCTCATATAGTACAACAGAAAGGGACTGATACAGTTTTCCTTTTCCTTCTAATAAAGTTAATTGTAGTGTTCGTTCGATAGGACGGGTGTAGAGGGAACGTTTCCTCAACTGCTGCCACTTTCACAATGAAAGCAATGTTATATCCACTCATTAGTGAAAAGTATTTCCTCATTGCTCCACTAATGCTGTCCAGTAATAGCTTTCGGGATTTCAGTCAATGATGTTTGGTTACTTGCTAGCTGGATATTGTTTGGTAACGTACAAGTTGCGAAGCAAAGGGTGGCTCAATAGATGAGTGACGGGCGTGCTAAACACGCAGTCCGAGTTCAATTCAGTTTGTCGATGTATATTATTATTATATACCTACTAGCCAAGTGACTTACCATCTGCTAACGGTAAAGGAAAATATCGTGAGGTAACTTACATACCCTAGAAGAAATTCGATGTGTTTGTCTAATTCACCAACCCTTATTAGGCCAGCGTGTTTGGATTATGGCCTAAAACCCTCTCAGCTCTCTAGTTAGAGGAGAGGGGACCCGAGCCCAGCAGTGGGACTTAATAGGTTGCTGATGATGATGATGAAAGTGCAAGTTAAGGTCAAAATAAAATCAAGACATACTTATTATTTCAGCTTATTATACATTATTATTTCAGCGAAATAACCTTTGTTGGATTGAATCTGAAGATTTATAACAAAATTCAATTCAATGTTCCGATTGATTTCTTACGATTCGTTTATTCAGTATATAATAACAGAAGTCTCACGGGGCTTGTTCTAGTCTTTCTTTATTTGGCTTTGATGATGATGATGATTCCTTTCTCGATAAGTGAGCTATCCAACACTAAAAATTTTTTTCAAATCAGAACAGCAGTTCTTGAAATCCTAGCATTCAACCAAACACAAACATACTTGACAGCTTTATTATATATTAGAGATTATATTATAGATAAGCAAAAGTAATAAATATTGATTTTAAATTTAAGATGATTTTTGTTGCTCAATCTGACATCTACCAATAAATAAATTAACCCGTCATTTTCATTGAAAATTACAGATTGTGGCCTTGAATTTGTTTGCAGCCAATTATGTATAATGTTTTTTACCAATTTAACGCCACACTGCACTGCTGTGTTTGATTGACGAACAAAGCCACAGCTTTGAGCCTTTCAAAGGCAAATGTTGCTTTATATCGGTAGAACACGGACACATTGATTGCATTGTTGGAGGACATTTCAGAGTCGAGGCAATGCAAGTGTGAGCTCATGTAGGATTTGATTGCGTTACACCACACAAAGACGCGTGCTTCGTGTCGTGTGGCATATTGTACCTGTAGTGGTCTAGTTTGTTTGCTGAGTCTGCATTTGAAAGGACCATGTTTGTTTGAAAGAAAATTATTGGATGATGTTCTTCTGTCGCTTTCCTCTGCGTTCCAATTTTTATCTTATCTCTCTGTCACCAAGTTTTGTTTTATCCAAATAACAACACATAAAATAGGGAACTCTCCAATTTTCATAGTCAATATACTAAGATTATCAGTGAGGAAGTAATTAGAATAGTTAGTGGGGTATAATTATATTCGTTTCATTGTGTAAATGGTTGGGACTCCAAACGTCCTTGCCGATGAATGGGATTACGAAATTAGCTTTAATGGGACTTTATACGGGACGACTACGATACGACGTAACATGACTTTTAACTGTCTCATTCAATGATATTGATTGTTTAACATACAATATCATTGGTCTCATTGCAACTTAAAGAATAGTACATTATGTGATATTAAAAACTATAACCAATTGAAATTGTTACATAAACATAGCATCACGCTTTTTTCTCCGAAGGGGTAGGCAGAGGTGTTTCACACCCACATTTCGCCAGCTATGTTTGGTCCCATGAAATAGGGGGCGAGCCTATTGTCATCAACCGGGAACATTTGTTTACCAAACGCCGAGAAAATCTCAATACTGGAATTTCATGTTAGAAAAGCCCAATACCATTTTCACCCGATCCGGGAAACGAACCCGGGACCTCTTGCACAGCAGTTGTATACACTTCCCACTGCTGCGCCACGGAGGCAGTTTTACTTACTAGAAATTACTTACTTAGAAATTCTTACTACTTTGGTAATTAAAAAGGGTGGCCTGTGTTACTTGCCAAACTCTTCTCAGATCTCAACCTTGTCAGTGAACTCGCCTTAGCCTAATTTGCTGATTTGCCATGACGTTCATAAGTATCATAATAATATATTTGATCAAGTTATTGACTATTGACTATACATTAATGCTATCGGGCAAAAACGGTAGAATTTTTGTCCTGATATTCTCAATGTTTCGGAGTTCGCCCTAAGTAGGAGTACACTGCTGGACAAAAGTATCCCCCAAGCTCTCCCATATTTTTTTTACTCATCTAACCAACGTTTGTCAACCAGCCCTTGTGAAATGAGTCAGATCGTTTCGCCACATCCATCTTCCTGTAACTATTATGATTCATTTTCTACCCATAAACGTCCCACTGCTGGGCATGGGTCTCCTCAAAAGAATCTGGATTCCCTCCAGATTATTTTGAAATGAACTATTTTGATTCTTAATAGGTAATGCAGAATTGCTTGTTATTGCCTATCATGGCGCAATTTGTGATATAAGATATATTCCAAGTTTACTTATGCGTATCACATTGGCATTAAATCAATTATTAGATAGCAAATGTAACATAACTCTAACTTGACAAGTTTTTGAATTTAATAATATCTTCAATTTAGATTTGATTCATTTCATTCGATAGCATCGTCTGGTAACTATTAAAGGTGCATAAAAACATTAATACTGTATTAAAATTGATATCAGCTAAAACTTGTGATGTTTTAAAAAACTCAGTATAAAATATTACAGAAGTATTTAAGAAATATAGTTTATATAGCTTTTGGGAAAAAGAGAAATCTTTCATTGTTGTTTTAAGAATACTTTTATCTGGTTTGATATTATTTTTTATTATTTTCTATTACATTTTCACAAAAAAGACTAACTAAAAAGTTTTCTTTTTTCTTTTAAATCAGCAAATAAACCAGCTTAACTTCAAAAAATCTTAAACAAACAGCTGCCCTTCTGAGACACAAAGTCAATACTTAGGACAAAAACGAAACACGTTGAATGCGTTCGGGTCACGTGAAGCGTAACAATTAAATAGGGGTCAGATTGACCCGGCCTGAGTGCCTCGGTGTTGCGTGATTTGTTTGTGAAGTCTGAACTTGCAGGTCAAGTGGACTTTGGGTTCGCTTTGTATTGATATTGTTCGTTTTCTTCATGAGGACTCTAGGTCGAAGAGTAGACTTCATCATGCGACGCCTTTCGGCTTTGAAGTCCATACTTAGACCGCCTCAGACAAGTCGGTGATCACTTCCGGTATTAAACCTATTGATCACTGAGACGTCATTCATGATGAAGTCTATCTCGTTCCTCGTCACAGTATCGGGGCTTCGCTAGGTCCAGTTTCTATGAGGCTTTTTCTTAAAGAACGAATTCATTAAGAAGAGCCCCTGCGACTCCAGAAAGTTGACCAGCATCTGCCCCCTGTGATTTCGGCGCCCCACACCATGGGATCTGATTTTCGTTTCGCCGCGTTCTTGTACTCCCACTTTGGCATTGAAATCCCCCATATAATCCCCAAGTGTTATTGGAATATGGAAATGTTAATTTGTACCCCTTCCCCGAAACAAGGTGTAATAAGTTCCACGTGTCTGTGTATCTATGTGTCTGTCTGTAGCAACATAGCTGACAAACAAATGGGAAGATTTTATTTCTTATGTTTTCTTACAACGCCCGTACCTACTAGGAAACAAGCTCTGTGTCACGATGGACTTTACAATAAATACAAAACAAACTTGAAAAAATATCTATGAATGACACAAATATTGGTCTCGTGTGGACTGACGTCATAATTACTGGTGAAGTTAACATGATGACATCATGACAACGTTTTTCTAACTGAGAGAGTAACTAACTGAATAGCACTGCACACGGAATGGCAGGGTCGCGGGTTCAAGTCCCGTCGTAGGTTTGAATTTTTCCATTACTTGTTTAGCATTTATGATGGAAAATACTGGTGAAGTGACCACCTTAACTACTACGCCACGCTAATAGAAAGACTGCAGGTTGATCTATATACTGGTTGTATTCTAACGCTTATTTATTATATTAATCCATCGATTCAGTCCAACCTAACGTTATTCAGTGAATGCCGTATACATACTTACCATCATGCCCGGGTTATTCAGTGAGGTATACATACTTACCTCACTGAATAACCCGGGCATACCTCAGTGGAAGCTGTGACGTCACAATGCGAGAACCGCGATCCTCACGCCCACAGACAACGAAACTATTCAGAGGTTTACAGGAATGTTGATACATTACCAGTCTTAATGAGTTGGCAATCTTAACGTAGATATCCAGCTTAAGTCGTTTTAGGTCATTTGCATTTAAAGAATATTTGTAACTTAGGTTTGATGAAAGCATATAAAAATATATATAAAAACCGGTTAAGAACCAAATCGCAGAAAAAGAGCGTATTTCCGCAGTGCGTTTTTTGGCAATAGCTGAAAAACAGTACATCCAATCATCGTCAAAATAATCTTCGTTGTAAGTATTTATTAATATTTTAGAGATTTTTTCAGACTTTTTGGGTCTTACAGTTTAGAAAATAGGGGGAGGGAAAATTTATGCTACTCTCGGACCTTTTATTTCAAAAATATTCACATAATCAAAAAACTTTCTTAGAAACCTTAGTGTTCTTATATCGAAGTATGATAAAAGGTGGGCCATCATTTGAGCTCACCGACTAATACATAAGACCCAATATACCAAAATGTGCCTACCCTTTTGAGAAATAAAACATGGCGTGTAATGTTGTGCTTATGAATTCAATGCAATGAAATAAAATATCGTTTATTCATCTAGGTTACAAAGTAACACTTATGAAAGTCAAAAGTTAAGAACAACAAAGTTAACAGGTTATTCATAAATAGTGTCAGCAAGTTTTACTACGACCAGTTCGCTGACAGGGTGTAGCTATGAGAAGAACTGGCAAGAAACTCACGCCACTCTTTTAGAATCTACTTAACTACTATAAAAAAAAGTTAAATGTTTTTCTTTGAAGTAAATAACTGCCGCACTCAAAAACGTCAATTAGCAGTAATCTGTCATTAATTTTTTCATTGAATAATCATCTTTATGCGTATAGACTTAATAAACATTTTTACTAAATAAACTTTAAATTTAAATAACGTCTGTCATTTCTTTTACAACATAGAAACAAGAGTATTTTCATATCCAGCCATCATTAATTTTGCTTTTATTTTCTGTGCCGTCATTAATTTTCCTTTTATTTTCTTTACTATCACTGTGGTAAAAAAGCCGGCAACTAAAACGATACCCCATTACACCCTGTTGAACTCGGGCCTCCGATAAATCTCTATAATTAATGGGATCTCTATAATCTTGGGCGGATTTTGTCATATATCACTTTGGTAAGCAAATTGGCGATCTCAGTTAGATTAGTATAGATATTTTAACGCATAGATATGTACTTAAGGTAACATCACGCTTAAGTTCTCATTATAGGCAGAGATGTTCACATTCACTGATCACCAGCTATGTTATGTCCCTTATTATAATACGCCTATTATACCCTCCACAATCTTCGGAGACCCGTGCCCAGCATTGGGATGTTTATTGGTTGAAATGATGAAACGTGTGAAGGCGATATTTGTGAGTGTGAGAACAGAGTGCGAGTAACTCTCTCCATGTAAATGAGTTTTAACGATTCAGCGTTTATAAATTGAAAATTGAATTCACCTATGTTGTCCATATCCTTACTTCATCACTGCGGATACACTACCACCAATATAATCAACAACCGCTTGACCTTTACAAAGCTCTCTCTCGAGAGAGAAATACGTAAGTTACAAAGCTCAGTGAACTCAAATCGCATTTATTTTCCTTTCAGTTTCACTAATGGACAAAATAAATACCAGATTGTTAAGCTTGGCGCACACTTGAGCGTACCGGACCGCAGCGCATTGAACTACAATAAAATCTAGCCTTCAATAAGCGGGAAGTGTATACGACTGCTGTGCAAGCGGTCCCGGGTTCGATTCCCAGGTCGGGTGAAAATGGTATTGGGTTTTTCTATCATGAAATTCCTGTATTAAGATTTTCCCGGAGTTTGGTAAACAAATGTTCCCGGTTGATGACAATAGGCTCGCCCCCTATTTCATGGGACCAAACATAGCTGGCGATGTGGGTGTGAAACACCTCTGCCTACCCCTTCGGGGAAAAAGGCGTGATGCTATGTTATGTTATGTTCTGTTTTTTTTTGTTTTAATAGTCATGTTAACATCAATTTTATATAAATTTCCTACTTTTGCACTGTTAACTGATAAGACTTATTTCTAGACTTATTACTATAATAAAACAAACAAATTTTAATGTTATTCATAAGTTAGCTGTGGTTGCCTATAATTGAGACAGCATCAGGCACGCTTTGTATTTTTGATATTTCTTTGTTAAGTATGTGTATCTCTTGTTGGTAAATAAATTTAAAAAAAAAATCTTTTTTTCCACGATTCTATCTTTCCAAACGAGTCTCCGACAATTCTAACAATTTTTTCCTCATCATCGAGAAAGTCTCTTGAGGCCATTATTACTATTAAGACTATTTTTATCTCGCTCAAAGATAGTCGTAGATATTTCATAATACCCTAATGTCTCTATAACGGGTATACATGAAAAACGGCATCGATAACTGACTGAATAGACTAAGTTCTGTACCACTAATAAATTAATGCAGTATTTGGGCACCATCTGCAGTGATATAGGCGTTAATAACTCTTGTCTGTGAAATATATTTGATTTAGAGCACTATAGTTTCTAGGTCGTCGGTCCATCTGGCGGGGGGCCACGTCCCACGCTGCGCTTTCCAATACGTGGCCGCCACTCGAGAACTTTTTTGCCAAAATAAAATAATAATAAAATAATTATACTATATTTTAATTATAATATTTACGTTATACTCTCTTCCTTGTAGTGATGCATTAAGAATACAATAATGTTATTTACCCCATCTCAACCTGTATGTTATAAGGTTGCGGGTGGCCGTTGGATGCGGGCGGCACAAAATCGCTCGCTGTGGCGGAAATTAGGTGAGGCCTATGTTCAACAGTGGACGTCATTGGGCTGATATGATGATGATGATGATGACTATAGTTTCTACCAACGGATTTGGTCACGAATTTGAGAAAATGTAGCTCATGCTCTTCGAGGAAATCTCAAAAGCTCGTTGAGTGAACAACAACATTTTGATAATTAATTTGACAAACAACGAATGAAGAATCATAAATCCAATATTAATACAAACTTCCACAATAAGTCTGCTTAACAAAATAAATTCATTATATCAATTCTATCGTAACTTTGTTTAGGACAACAAAATATATTTTGACAATAGCACCTTTGAATTCACTCACGCTAAAATATTACCAACAAAAGCATGATTAGTAAAGCTTAAATTTCAAGTCCTGATTTTATAAGTACTCTTAACATATACAATGCAAATTGATACAATGGGAAACTAAATGGAAGCTAGGTAAAAGCGTTTGAAATAAGACAATACCCACTGAAGTATTAACTTCTACACAAATATGATTCGCTTTAAAAGTATTTAAAGAGAATCACATATTTTGTCTAGCTAGTTATAACTAATGCCCGGTTAAGTACTGAGCTATCAATCTCGGTCATTGATAGAATAAAATACAACTTAAACAACTTTTATTCAGTCAGGTTATACTGTAATTGATGAGTAATTTTAATCTGAAGGTTCAGAAATTACATCAGACGATTAAATTAAGTTCAAAATAGAGAGTATAATATAGTGCGTGATCAATGAGAAATGAGGAGACCCGCAGGAGAACTAAATTTGCCTACATAACTCACCGAATCGCATCGCTGAAGTGGCAGTGGGCAGGCCATATAGCTCGCAGAACTGATGGCCGATGGGTCAAAAAATCTCGAGTGGCGACCACGTATTGGAAAGCGCAGCGTGGGACGGCCCCCCACCAGATGGACCGACGACCTAGTAAAGGCCGTTGGATGCGGGTTATAAACAATAGGTAACTGTCACAATGCTATTTTGTATTTTAGGATTTCATTTATTATATTTTCCGATATCAGTGATTTTTTTTTACCTTAAACAAGCAAGAAAAAATTAACTTGTACATAGTTTTTACCCGACTGTCAGGACGGGTATTGTTTTTCGCGCGTATCTTGTATGTTTGTAAATTTCTTTATTTCCACGAATCTTCCAAACGGCTGGATGGATTTTGACAATTAGGATATCGTTAGATTCGTCTAGAAAACCCAAGTGTCCTTAAATAGGTTTAAAGAATAAAAAGACTTAAACGGTGGACTTTTGACGCCAAATTCTAAGAAGTTCAATTTTTTTTTAACCAAACCTATCGAATTTGGTATCAAAATAAAGAAAATCAAATGGAGATTACAAATATGTACATATATTATGTATTAAAATGTAATCAGGTAAAATAATATTACAATAATTTTACGGTATTTTTAGTGCGTTGCTCTCTGTTGATTTTTTGCAGTCGGCTTATTATTTTTTTAAATTATATTTACTTGTTTCTGTATATTATGCTCACATATACTTACTTTATAATATAAGCAATGAAAAGTCCAACAGTTGTTTTTATTGATTTGGTTTCACAAAAACGATAGACATTCAGAGATATTCATTGTTGCTTTTGTGTATTCTACATCCAATTGGGCCCCATTGGGACATAAAATATCATATTTTCCAAATTATAACCAAAAATATTTTCTTCCCACACGTCAATAAATTGGAAAGTAAAAAGGAAATATCCTCATACAAAAACTTTCTGACGTCGATCCCGAAGCATTGTATTAAAAAACAATTTTTATATCCCATATTGAGATTTCTCACAGGTGGCGTTGCAAACATTATTTCATTGAACCACGTAATATTTACCATCGAAATTCAGAAATTACAGCTTTATTTTATGCTACGTAAAGCTTAATATTTAGTAGCAAAAGGTAAACAATAAGTTTGCAAAAACAACAACGCCATTGAAATATAGAAACTTGACGAATGAAGAAAGTTCGGAACACAAATCGGGCCAGTATTGAGCCGAATCCGCATTCATAAAAAATTGCGTCGAATGATGTGTTTGGCGAAAAATAATGATATGAAGTTTATGTGAATGTTACTTTTATTACGGAGTTTGAAAGGGTCTTATCTGTGGGAATAAAGGCTACTATTACTTTGACATAAGGTTCATTTTTGTATAAGCATATTTTGTGTCATCTCTGTGAAACTTATTAATAAAAATAGATGTTATGAGGTATCATATAAAATTATTTGCATCGTAGAAAGAGAGTATTATTGTTTAGAAAGATCTAATTGAATCTCCTAAGGCAAGAATTAATTTTATGAAATAAAAGCTTGAGGCAATGTCCTCATGGCATTAGTTTGCCCCCTATTACAAGGAACTAAAGTTATGTCCCCCCCCCCCCCCCGCCAGATGGACCGACGATCTAGTAAAGGTGACACAAAATCGCTCGCTGTGGTATTTATAATTAGTTGAGGCTTATCTCCAGCAGTGGACGTCGTTGGGCTGATATGATGATGATTCTTATGAAGCTAGTGAAATGTGAATGTGATGAACCACTGCCTACCCATTCGGGGCAAAGGCGTGATGGTGATATTTTCAAATATTTACATTCTATTACATCTCCTCTTTTCACCTCACTAGATGGATATATAGATGGAGGCGTTGATCTCTGCTTATACCACTGAGGTGAAAACTTAATTTCTGTTATTTATTCGTTAAGAAATACCATTTTTTGGTCCTACATTACAAGTTCTTTACTTGATTTTAATACAATTTTCCACCGTTTCAGTTTTAATATACCTAGGGAATTGTGATGAATCTCTAGATTATAGTAATTTATAAATAAATAAAGCCAATAAACAAGCAATTATAGTTGAGACTTAACTTTCTCTGGGGAGCGCCTAATAAACTTGAGAAAGTAAAACCTTTTTTATTTTAGTTTAAAGTTTATGTATTTATTTTAAAGGTTAAATCTACGCATATTAAAATCACAGACGACGTTGTGAACTGGCTAGGTACTTAGTATTTAAGTATCTGTTCTTTTTATGGCAATCAAGACTGTCCTGTTGGTCTAGTGGTTAGTAAACCTGACTGCTAAGCCGGAGGTCGTGGGTTCGATCCCCACCCAGGACAAATCTTTGTGTAATGAGCATAAAGGTTTGTTCTGTGTCTGGGTGTAATTTATCTATAATATGTATGTATTTACAAAAAAAAATGTATTTAAGTAGTATATCAGTTGTTTAGTACCCATAACACAAGCAAATATAATTGCTTACTTTGGGAGTAGATGGCGCTGTGTGAATGTGGTAGAATGAAATTGCCACAAACGGTCACCCATCATGGACTGACCTTGCTGAGTATTGCTTAACCTCTATGATCGAACGAACATCTCATTACCACAATGCTACGAGCGTCATTGTTTTCTAGCTATCCTACCTACCTACCTTTATTACTGTTGCAGAGCCTTAATAGAGAGTAGATAATGGTATATTTTGTTATCGAACAAAACTAGCCTCTAGGGACCAACAGTGCTTATATCACTGGCTTTATATTATTTATTCTGTAAGATAACTCGAAAGCCTTCGACATTATCTCTAATAATGGCCGTTAAAAAGATTTAGTACGATATTTACACACTGGATTGTAAAAATTGTCTGAAAATAGACTAAAAATAATAAAATCGATGTTTAAGTATGAAATAAAGTGATAATAGGAGAAGCTTTTTAAACTTATTTATTTACTTTATGAAGATAAAAGCGTTTATAGCGTTTGCGTGAAATTATTTGTATTTTTTTTTACTTGCATATTTTTTTTAAATTAGAACACTAAACTCTGATTTTATATTTGTATGGAGCTATAATTCTATTGCCATGCAACTATTAAAATTATTAAATTAATTATAATTATTAATTAAATAATTTAATTATTACCATAAATAATTTAAAAGCTTGTGGAACACGTAACAAGGTTTTTGTGAGACAGCAGAAGTAACACTACAGCGGAAAGCCAGGACAATCTCGCACACACTAGGTACTTTTACTGTGTCGACTTACCTACTGTCTTAGATACCAAGACAGTGGTCTTGTAATCCAAGACAGTAAAGTAGGTTTATGCAACAAATCTGACTAGAAATAAGATCGAGGAGTTCTGTGTAGTGACGGATTAAGAATACATAATGTCACTACCCCATCTGAACCCGTGGGTGTCTTAAAAAGCGACTAAGGGCAATCCTTATGCAGACAAGAGCACTGCAAGAAAAGGAAAATTCGAAACCAACCCTATACCAACCTGTCTGGCCAGCGTCATAGAGTAAGGCTTAATTCCCTCCACAATCTTTGGAGGAGACCCGTGTCCAGCAGTAAGACGTGTAGTTGTATGGTGTGTGTATGGTGTGGTGTGTATGGTGATGAATATGCAGGAACAACATAATATTATTTTTAATAATCATCATCAGCAATTGTTAAACATCGAAATACAAAAAAAAACTTCCTTCGTTCCAGTTGAAAACCAGCGCCAGGTACCTATAACTAGTGACCTGGCATCAATGCTGAACTGGACGCCTTTTGGTTGCAGCCGCGAGACACATATTTACTGCAGATGTTGTTATAATTTGATTTTATATTTTATAGTATTTTGTTTTATTTATTTATTTTTATATATTGTTTGTACTTATTACTTTTTGTGTGTATCTTATACATCACTTCCTTGTATCTTTACTCTGTCTCTGTGCTTTACCAATAAATGTTTCTTTTCTTTTTTTCTTTTCTTTCTTAAATAAGCTACTCGTACTAAACTTAACAGGCTACAAATGATCCTCAAAACAATGCTAACTATATTTTTAGAAGAAAATAACAAATATAAGGACATCATCCAAAAATAAGTCTGTCAGTGTTATAAGTTTTTCAGAAGGTTTCCGTATTCGATTGTCGTTTACGCCTGTTAGTTGACAACGTTAACAAGAACGTATGTATCAGCCATTACTAAAAGTTTAGTTGAAGTTCACTTTATAAGTGTTTCGAAGTTTTGTTTGAAGTGAAAAAGTTTGTTTGTTGATAAAATTGATAACGAATACGTATTTTTCTTGGAATGGTTATATAGGAGTGTATCGCAAGCATATTTTGTTACTCTTTATTTATATTAAATTTTTTATTTAGCATAAATATTCGTTATGTTATTCTTTATTTATACTAAATCTGAAAAACACCAAACCTCTTTTATTAACAACAAAATTTACATTATAAACTAGAGATGTCGCACGGGGTTGTGCTTCCTATATTTTTTATTTAGCCACTACTATTAGCCGTTGCGTGATGTTAAATAAATGGCCTTCCTAAATAAATGGACTAACACTGAAAGAATTTTTCAAATCAAACCAGTAGTTCATGAGTATCTATTTAACAAACAACAAAAAACTCTTCAGCCTTATTTTATTAGTATAGATTTAATTTACATAGTCTACAAATGAATAATTAGGCATGTTGCTAGGCATACACCTCGAGAACAGCTGGACCAATTTGGATGCCGAGTTGTATGGACAAGATTCTTATGAAAGGAAATATTGTCAAAATTGTTTCAGAACTATTTCTGAATCTACAATCAAACTTAAGAACACTAATACCAACACAAAAGAACCCAAATTCCAATAGGGTGAAGCCACTGTCAACAGATAGTACTATATATAATTTTCTAATGAACTACAATTTATTAAAGAGTAAAAATATGCAGTAAAATTGACGTTAATTTTAAACACTATGGAGAATTCCCAATAAAATTAGGCGACGTAATTTTTGTTGAAAGTTACGATTCTCGAGGGAAATCAATGTAACGTTGGCGCCACTAAAACTGGCTGTAGTAAATATTTCATCAATAGTGACCGTACGAGCGTAAAATGTAAGTCGATTTTGTAACCGACGAGCTACGCACTAACATGAAATGAATAATGTGATCGAATCAGAAATGAAGAGATCCGCAGAAGAATTTGACTGGCCTGTTGGTCTAGTGGTTAGTGACCCTGACTGCTAAACCGGAGGTCGTGGGTTCGATCCCCACCCAGGACAGCTCGTTGTGTGATGAGCATAAAGGTTTGTTCTGTGTCTGGTTGTAATTTATCTATAATATGTATGTATTTACAAAAAAAAAAAAATTAAGTAGTATATCAGTTGTTTAGTACCCATAACACAAGCAAATATAATTGCTTACTTTGGGACTAGATGGCGCTGTGTAAATGTGGTAGAATATTATTATTAACTAAAGTTGCCGACATAGCTTACCGAATCTCATCGCTGAAGTGACAGTGGGCAGGCCACATAGCCCGCAGAACTGATGGCCGATGGGCAAAAAAATTCTCGAGCGGCGGCCACGTATTGGAAAGCGCAGTGTGGGGCGGCCCCCGCCAGATGGACCGACGACCTAGTAAAGGTTACGGGCGGCACAAAATCGCTCGCTGTGGCGGAAATTAGGTGAGGCCTATGTTCAACAGTGGACGTCATTGGGCTGATATGATGATGATGATGAAATGAATAACCCGCACACACAGTTGGAATGAGTTAAAGGCGCTGCAAAAAAAAGCGATAGTGGCTGAATGGATAAGAGACCGGCGTGCTAAACACGCGCTCCGAGTTCGATTCTTATCAGCAGTACCCATGTGGCTTTCACTTTGTGGAATTTATATGTACTAGTCATATGACTTACCATCTGCTAACGGTGAAGGAAAACATCGTGAAGAAACTCACATACCCTAGAAGAAATTCTATGGGTATGTCTGATCCACCAACGTGCGTGGATTAAGGTCTAAAACCCTCTCAGCTCTCAGAATTGACTGTCACCGTGGCGCAGTGGTTAAGGTGGTCGCCTCGCCACTACATCGCCGTGCTGGGTGACGTGGGTTCGATTCCCACAGGAGACAAATATTTGTGTGATTCATAGATATTTGTTTCTAGTCTGGGTGTACTTTGTGTCCGTTAGTTTCATGTTTGTAAAGCTCCCCGCGACACAGGGCTTGTTCCCTAGTGCGGGCGTTGTCTTTTTAAAAAAAGAAAAAAAAAAAAAAAAAAAAAAGAAAAGAATAGAGGAGAGGAGACCCGAGCCCAGCAGTGGGACAATAATGGGTTGCTGATGAAAGGCGCTGCTGGGTAATTTTGAACCCTATGCCAATTAATTAATAAATCATTTATTGCAAATATAAGTACAAACTATCACGCGGGGCTTTGTCATATTTGTGTTGGTTACTGCTCAGCTGCTTCTTCCTTCACCTTTTTTTTTTTTATTGCCTAAAGTGGCAGACGAACAGACGGCCCACTTGATGGTAAGTTGTAACCGCCGCTCATGGACGTTGGCAATGCCAGGGGCACAGCCAGGCCGCTGCCTACCTTGAGAAGATAGCTCTCTTTAAACCTCGTTTGAAGAAGGTCGAAGGAAATCTGTCTTAATACCTACAACCTTAAATGAATAAGATGTTAATATATTGAAAATTCATTCTTCTCATAGATCTTTCAACTAAGTTTTAATTAAAATACGAATATTATTGAGACTTCAGACACTTAGTTCATCAATTCTCACGAAAATTTCATTTTTAGCAAGGTGGAATATTTATATTATAATTTGACAGACAGACATTCTGTTTTTCATTATTTTTTTGTTACATGACTTATATATCTGCTTAATATTACATTTGAACGTAAGACATACACATCTATGCATAATAAAATTGTAACGAGTTGATATCTGTGCTTTATTATAATATATTAAATATTTTTTTGAAGAAAAATAATATATGGGGTATTTTTAGAGCTATAGAAACCAAAACAACAGTTTTTAGCATTTTCTTCTGTCTGTATGTCTATTTGTATGCGCATCATGCAAATATTAATGCATATAATTAAATGTAGTTTTCCCCAATGTATTCTTAGAGGCCTACTGCTACTTACTTATTATTATTAACACTAAAAATTAATATGTCAAAATAATTTTCTTTCTAAAAATAATTTATTGTCCAAATAATAAAAAAATAATTATCAAACTAACTAATCATTGTAATATTTTACAATACATAAACAAGGCAATTTTTGGTCCCATGACCATAAGAACCTATAGCTATTAGCCAGACATATTTTCAAATTCCGGACAACTACTAAAAAACACAATATTTATTTTTGCATTACTAGGGAACAGTACTATGGTCACTCCCGCTGCACCTAAAGACAAGTTGCCAATTGCTACTAAAGGCAATTATCTCAATTAGTACAAATCTAAAGTCATAGCTAGGAACTTTCTAGAAATCATGACCATTTCGAAGTAATAGTTCAAATGCGGGTCCTAATTGGCTATTTTCTTGATAGCTGCAATTAACCACCAAGTTCAATATCATCGCATGCAATTCAAGCTGTTGAGAGATCTGCAGTTTCAATACAAAATTGATATTCTCAACACAAGAACCACTTGAAGTTTTTTGTTTCAACTGCTCGCTACTTTCTCTAGGATAGAAGCTGTCGGTCTCGACTGTTCGAGGCAATACGGTTGCTGTTGAAAGTCAGTCACGACTGCACCTTTTTTTCTACATACCTAACAAAATATAACACGTAAAATGCAAGTTAGGGAAGATTTAGGAAGATTTTTTTTAGGGGTCTAGTGATTAGTGACCCTGACTGCTACGCCGGAGGTCGTGGGTTCGATCCCCACCCAGGGCAAATCTTTGTGTGATGAGCATAAAAGTTTGTTCTGTGTCTGGGTGTAATTTATCTATAACATGTATGTATTTACAAAAAAAAAATGTATTTAAGTAGTATATCAGTTGTTTAGTACCCATAACACAAGCAAATATAATTGCTTAATTTGGAACTAGATGGCGCTGTGTAAATGTGGGAGAATATTATATTATTATATATTTATACTAGATCGGGCCGTGCCCGAGGCTTGCAGTGTGCGTGGCCCGAAGGGAACTCGGATTTGAAACGTTAAATACATTTTGTAATACAGTTTATATTACACAGTACATGATCCGTGTCCCGTCCGGGCCCGTTTACTAACGTACGACGTTCGTCTATACCATGGTTCTGCAGGGCACGGATTCGGCCCGATCTAATATTTCTAATTCTATAATCTAATTTTATTTGTAGTACTTATGTAGTTTTATATCATTATATTAAACACTGCACTATCGCATTAGGTTAGCCTGTAAGTATAGCTGTAAGTTTCTAATAATAAATAAATAATATAAATCATACCTTATGATCTCTCTTTTAAATTTTCCTTACATTTTCTGAACTACATTCAAAATATTCAGTATTATAGTGTAATATAAAGTAAAACCTCGCAGGCGCCGCAGCCAAAACTTTGAAGACACGTGTAAACTTTAAATTGACTTGGAAATTCACATGCAAAACGACTTGGTGTGTGCAGGTGCTATGAGTCTTTAAACGTAACATAACACCGACAGTTTACTATTAGCATACTGGATACGATCTTTTGTTCTTCTTTAAAAGGCTTGCAGTAATGAAGTGGTATCTTTGAAGTGTAAACCGTGTGTTAGATTGGAGCAATTGCTACTTTGAGGTGTCTGCATACACCAACGAAATTATACAACTTTTATTTGTTTTCCACACGTTTTTATTTCAGATGTTTTTGTTTTTTTTAGATTGTACCTAAATTTGTTGTTAAGTTTTAAATATTAACATGATAAAAAGACAAGTTACGAACTAGTCCCCAATTTAATAAGTATTTACGAGTTTAAATATTTTATACTAAATAAGCTGAGACCTCATCTATTTCTATATCGCTACCATTCTTTTGACTATTCAAATTTTTTCATACTATTTTGAAACATTTGACAGTGATATCAAAATCGAGCAATTTAATATTGAGATTGCAAGTAGGCATTCAGAAAAAAGAACGTAGTTAAAAAAAAAACACACACGATGGAAAAAACTAATAGTACATTTTATAACAGACTGCCTCGGTGGCGCAGTGGAAAGTGTATACGACTGCTGTGCAAGAGGTCCCGGGTTCGATTCCCGGGTCGGGTGAAAATGGTATTTTCTATCATGAAATTCCAGTATTGAGATTTTCCCGGAGTTTGGTAAACAAATGATCCCGGTAGATGACAATAGGCTCGCCCCCTATTTCATGGGACCAAACATAGCTGGCGAAATGTAGGTGTGAAACACCTCTGCCTACCCCTTCGGTGAAAAAGGCGTGATGCTATGTTATAACAGTACCAAAAGTCTGCGATGTCTACCTAATCATAACATAATAGGTACAATATAAAACTTGAAATATTTCATTGCGAACAATCTCGAAATAATAGTTACCATTTTCAAAGCCGCCAAAGACCGACGTGATTCTTCACTTTCTTGAGTTTACCAAACATTCCACCAACTTGGACATCGTTCACTGACTTGCCGAAGTAATTACATGGTTCAATGACCAATGACGAGTACTAATATAGGCCTGTAACTTCAACACCTTGTTACAATGGCATAAGGTAGTATATTGAATGAAATAAATCGTAACATAAATGTAAAAAGTTGTATTGGCATAGTGATTAATTAAAGCTTTTGTAGTTTGACTGGTTTTGGTGCTAAAAATAAGGATTTAATAGGCTATATTATTCATATAGATATATTATGATTTAATAATCAACTGCTTTGGTGCATTGGTCTAGTAGATAAGATAAGTTAAAGAAGTAGTGATAGAATGGGACTGTTGAATATATTGAGATACAGCGATCCTATAAATCTTATGAATGCAGAAGTTTGAATGGATCAATGTTTGTTGCTCAATCACGCCAGAACGGATAAAACGATTTGTATGAAATTTAGCACATAGGTAGATTATAGTCTGGAATAGCACATAAGTTACTTTTCACCGATTTACCATACGGACAGAGACGCTAGTAATACAAATGTAAAACCGATTATGTTTGAACCACTTCTAATCCTTAACCACTCAATCAATCCTCATGAAATTTTACACATAGATAGTCTAGAACGCGGAGAAGAAGATATGCTTCTTTTACCGCAATACCATAGAGGCGAAATACATACCTAATAATATAGCAATAAGTTACACATAATTTTAAATTAAACATACTAAAAACTTTTAATTTGTTATGCAAAAACCAACTTTGAATTGAAACCTATAAGGTTCATATTCAATCGCTATCGATATACGAAATGAATAAATAACTGTTGGAATAAAAGTTGACGAAGTTTGAATACGAAGCCGTTCTATGAAGTCTATATTTTGCCCTGTTTGGCATACGGAGTTTCTGTTCGATGTATTTCTTAACAAAAATGTATTGAGTTCGTGTATAGAAAGTCATGTTCCGAAGAAATGAAACAAGAATTGCACAAAGTATTGCTACAGTATCCTTATTAGGTCCCATTGCAGAATACTACTAACTTTTGCATCGTATTTTATATATTGATAATATTTGACTGGCCTGTTGGTGTAGTGGTTTTTTTTGTTGTCCCCTTGGGGGTAATTCCGCCCCGAGAGGTAGATTATTACGACATGCTAAGATAAACATTAACTGTTATTTGATACAGTTTCTATAGATGGTTAGTGGCGTAGTGGTTAGTGACTCTGACTGCTAAGACCTCCGTTGTGGGTTCTATTCCCACCCAGGATAAATCTTTGTGTGATGAACATGATTATTTGGTTTTGTGTCTGGGTGTAATTAATTTATAATAATAATAATAATATTCTACTACATTCACACAGCGCTATCTAGTCCCAAAGTAAGCAATTATATTTGCTTGTGTTATGGGTACTGAACAACTGATATACTACTTAAATTCATTTTTTTTTGTAAATATATACCTACATATTATAGATAAATTACACCCAGACACAGAACAAACCATCATGCTCATCACACTAAGATTTGTCCTGGGTGGGGATCGAACCCACGACCTCCGGCTTAGCAGTCAGGGTCACTAACCACTAGACCATCAGGCAGTCTGTAATATTATGTATTTACAAAAATAAAAAATAAGTAGTATATCAATTGTTTGCTAATTGGTGGCAAAGTTTCGCTATGTAGACTAAGAGTTGCTGCATAATATTTTTTGCAAGTTGCTCAAAATTCCACCAGATGGTGAAGCCAATGGTTACCATTTTACTTACATTTTCTATTTGCAGAAATGTCATTTAGATAAATTCTACCCCTTTAAAAGCTGAACAATTACACAGAACTACCGATGCAGTACTTGCATAAAAAACGACTATCATCTAACATTCAATGGCCGTGAACAGCTGTAATTGTCGAAGTGCGATTACATTCGTTGCGATTAATCGCAGGTAATAGTCGCATTCAGGCTTTGAATGGGATTGAGTGGCATTCCATTAACGTATTGGCGCGCGATTCTAGTCAGTTGGCCTGTGGATGAGGTTTTTGGGCCAGGCATGCACTCTATATAGCTAAAATTGATTGAGTTTAAACCGTTGACGCCACAGTGATGGTCTTATTATTTGAGTATGACTAACGTGGTGTAGTGGTCGTAATATTGCTAAATCCGAGGTGGTTAATTAATATCTCATATATAATATAATATAATAATCCTTAAGTAAAAAATACATATTATTATTATATTTGTGTAACCTAATGGGGACATCTTCTGACCACCGACATAAAGGACAATGAAGATATTGAGAGAGAGCGGAGGGCACTGTCAGTTAGAGCGAATATGATAGCTCGCAGATTTGCACGTTGCTCGCAAGATGTAAAAAAAACACTATTTCGTGCATACTGCACTTCTTCTTACACGTGCAGTCTGTGGGCAGATTATTCGCTGAAATCGTACAGTCTCCTTCGTATTCAATATAATAACGAGTTCAGGATGCTGATGGGGTTGCCCTGTTTCTGTAGCGCGTCAGGGATGTTTGTCGAAGCTCGTGTCGATTGTTTTTATACAACAATGAGAAAACGATGCGCTTCCCTGGTGCGTCGGGTTCGGGCCAGCCCCAACAGTATTCTGCGCTGTATAGCGAGCAGACTCGATTGTTTGTGAGTCACTGCTGCAAGCTTTCCACCTAGGTGCCGAGCAAGTGGTAGTGGTTCACATACAAATTATCATTATTTGTATTGTATTTAGAATAGGTACTAACATAGGTTTAAGAAATATTGTTTACTAACACACTGAGTCTAGTTACTTGAAATAAATTATTATTATAATTAGTTGTTCTAACACTGGGTGAACTGACAGTAAATTGAAAAAAAAATTGAGTTTAAAGTGTAGTTTTACAAATTCATCATTTCAACATAACTAAACGTCCCACTGCTGGGCAAGAGTCGCTCTTAAAGAGTGTAGGGGAATTTAGTCCACTATACCACGCTGGCCAGACGGGTTGGTATAGGGTTTGTTTCGAATTTTCCTTTTCTCGCAGTGCTATTGTTTGCATAAGGTTACACCCTTTTTTTTTTCAATTCAATTTCAATTTATTTATTGTGATCATTGGTTCATAGGTACAAAAGTTATTAAAGATTATAAATAGTCCTCAATGTTCCACCTAAAAGGCATACAATAGGTTTTCATGCATAATAAGTATAAAATAATTTTACAATATTTTTTTTTCTTTTTTTTTTCCCTTCCAACCTCTGTGACATTATGTATTTTTAAACCGTCACTACACGGACTGACACTTTTACAACTTACGAATATAAATAAATTTTAATTGTTTTTATCACAAGTTAATGTGGCACTCGATGACTCAAGTTGAAAGCCTTCTGGACGACTTGATAAATTCCAAAACATTAATATAAAAAAAATGTTTTTTTTTTTCAACAAGAATAAAGTATAAACTCGCCAAATAAAATAATGATACACTCAACTGCTTAAAAACATCAGTATACACACATACATACGTACAACATAGCAAACATACCCGACACTTAACTAACATACCTACACAAAAGTATAGCGGCGACCATTTAGCAGGCTCAGCAGTATGAAGACAAAAGAACAGTTAAGTCGGTGATTACATTTCATTTGATAGCTTCAGTAATGGACCTAAATGGACCCTACACAAGATATAGATACGGTAAAGCCGACGTTTGTACGAACGTAAGTGTACTAAGATTTTGAGCTGAGATTGTTGTGTCGTAAGAATTTATGCCGTGGATTAAAAAAGTAAGTATAATTTGGCTTAAATTAAATATAATAACAATAATAATAATATTCTACCACACTCACACAGCGCCATCTAGTCCCAAATTAAGCAATTATATTTACTTGTGTTATGGGTACTAAACAACTGATATACTAATTATATAATTTTTTTTTTGTAAATACATACATATTATAGATAAATTAGACACAGAACAAACCTTCATGCTCATCACACAAAGATTTGTCCTGGGTGGGGATCGAATCCACGACCTCCGGCTTAGCAGTCATGGTCACTAACCACTAGACCAACAGGCCAGTCATAAAATAAATAATAAAAATAAAGAATAGAATTAAAAATGTTTTTATTAGTGTTTATTATTTCGTGTTTATTAGTTCGTGAATTAAGAATACATATTGTCACTACCCCATCTCAACCCATGGGTGTCTTAAAGCGACAGGGAGTAGCCTTATGCAGAAAAGAGCATTGCTAGAAAAGAAAAATTTGCAACAAACCCTATACCAACCTGTCTGGCTAGCGTGGTACAGTAGGCTAAATTCTCTTCACATCCTTTGGAGGACAGATGTGCCCAACAGTGGGACGTTTATGGGTTGAAATTATGATGATCATGATTTCACGTGAATCAAAGTACACACAGACTCAAAAAAAATATTTGTGGGTCAATTCAATGCATTTAATAATTTAATATTTTATCCAATTTATTATATTACAATTACACACTTCATGGCTTATAATATAATAATTAACAAACAACATCGTTTTAAATAATGATGTAAATTATACAAGACTGTTTTATACTCAAATTATAATGTACCCGCAGAGCAGTGCGTGCATAAACCGCAAAACCCCAAAATGTATCAAATTTAAATTGTTTATTTAATGTTTAGATAATTGAGCAGCCTGAAAACTTATTACAGCAAGTTATTTAATAAATGTAATTGGTGTTAAAGCTGTTTAAATTTATAGATATAACATTATTTCATTAATAAGTTAGTTAGAATAAATTTCTAGAACATCACGTCACAAACGCGTTACTTTGGCATCAAACAGAACTTATTTCGACTGCTGTCAAAAAGTAGTTTTAAAAATAATTTAAAACGACTTCAAAATGGTCAAAGTAAGTGAGGCATATGTTCAGCAGTGGACGTCGTTGGGCTGATGTGATGAAAATGATGATAAAGTAAAATTTTCCAAAGGTAACAAAATAATGGTATGTCAAAATATAGCGTCATAATCAATTTAGATGTTACAGTCACAACTCTTAACCAGTCAAAAGTAGTTTTAACCGGTTAACCAGTCAAAAGTAGTTTTGACTGGTTATTTTAGTCAAAACTCTTAAAAAGTAAAGAGGTTGACTGTCACCGTGGCGCAGTGGTTAAGGTGGTCGCCTCGCCACTACATCGCCGTGCTGGGTGACGTGGGTTCGATTCCCACACGAGACAAATATTTGTGTGATTCATAGATATTTGTTTCTAGTCTGGGTGTACTTTGTGTCCGTTAGTTTCATGTTTGTAAAGCTCCCCGCGACACAGGGCTCGTTCCCTAGTGCGGGCGTTGTCTTTTTAAAAGAAGAAGAAGAAGAAAGAAGGTTGGTACTAAATGAGTTTTCAAAACCGGTTGTGTTAAAGGCTTATTAGAGTACCCGATTTCTAGGGACCTGTAATATATTATATTAAGTGAAAGCTGGGTATGGCAGAAGAAACATGAAAGTAGAATAAATGCTGTGGAAATGAGAGCTTTAAAAAATATGATTGGGGTAAATTTGAGTAATAGAATAAGAAATAGTGTAATAAGGGAACGTTGGGGCTTAAAAATAGATGATGTGACACAAATAGAGAAATTAATGTTAAGCTGGTTTGGACATGTCGACAGAATGAATGAAATGAAGTGACAAAACAAATATATGAGGCGAATGTGAAAGGAAACGTTGGAAGGGTAAGACCTAGAAGAACGTACCATGACAAATAGGTGACGTTCAAAAGAAGGGACAGATCAGGAGTACCCTCAACCGGCGAGAATGCATGAAAAGACTGATAAATGTTGAAGAAGCCAAAGATGTATGTCAGAATCGTAGCAAGTGGAAGGAAATGGTCTCTGCCTACCCCTCCGTTGGGAAAGAGGCGTGATCTTTATGTATGTATGTATATGTATGGATCAATAGTATATTACATTACATAGTGTATGAAAGCGCCTTAAAGGGACCCCAGAACCCGGGTAGTCTAATAAGGACCTCCTTACTTTCCTAAGAGTTTTGACTGTAACATAGTTATGGAATATTTCTGAAATAAATGGTTAATTATATTATTATTATAATCAATGTGCCAAAATTAATAATGTAAAATTAAAAATAAAAGAAAAAGTATTACGCAAGCTCAGAATTCAAGTACCATAATTTTATTCATGATAATATATCTGCGAAAATGTCCAAGCTTGATTATGAGTAGTAATAATTACGAACATAATATGCAGTGGGGATCCTTGAATAAATTACTGCCAATGTTTAGGGTCCGTGGGACCCACCGTTTTGTCAATGTAATAATGTAAATAGGGACTCCTACAATGTTTAACCGTATTTGTATTAGGTAACGAGATATCTCACGGTGAATGGTTTACTTTGAGTGTAGGTAGAGATGTTTATATAGTGTAAACACTTTTAGTCAAGTTAGAAACTTTTACAGGATCATCGTAATCAGATAATTATATATATAATACTTTTTACCATCATTTCATATCATAATTGTCCCACTGCTGGGCACGGGTCTCCTCCAAAGAATGTGGAGGGAATTTAGCCTACTATACCACGCTGGCTAGACGGGTTGGTATAGGGTTTGTTTCGAATTTTTTTATTACTCGTAGTTGTTTAGACAACATTTAATTAGAATATTACTATTATGATTTTCCAAAGTATTTTTTTTATTGATTTAGATTAAAAAGTAAATCTTATAAAAGTAACAAGTTTTCAGAAACAAAAAATTTACAGTAAATTAACCTACTACTTACTAGTTCGCTGACAGGGTGAAGTTAAGAGAAAAATCTATTTTTTTTAAATAGATAGCTAAAATCTTTTGTGAGTTTAGCGTGTAAAACAACGCAGCAGAATACCACATCCTGTAGATTAAACTACTGTTCAAGCGACAAAGTTATTAAATTTATTTGACAATCACCTCACACTACAACTACGGAAATAAGATGAAAATAAAATCGTGCCTACTAACAAGACTATGTTTATTTATGTAACATACTAACTTAATAATAAAAGGTTCAATCCGCAAACCTCATAGACAAGCGGGGCCTAAGACAATTTACCCGAACAACATTCCCGAAATCCGAAGTAATGCCCGTAACCTAAAAATTTTCATCTTCTTAAATTTGCTGAGTAAATGAAAATTCTGCGTCCGGTCTCGGCCTCTCCAAATTGAAAGGAATTTTTGGATAAAGGAAATGAAGATTTAACCAGAGAATCTGAATGTACTTTTTTAAGACCGAAAATCTAGAATATTCTGTAACATTTTTTTCTGAAATTTATTACTTTGCCGAATATAAATTATAGGAATTTACTGTCTGACTGTATACGGTACGAATGGTCTTTTCATGTGTCTGTTAAATATTTTTAAAATATGTAAGAAAGTATATCTTTAGCTTAGAATATAGAAGCTCTTCTCATAATTTCGATATTCACGTGACGGATTTGGATATCGTTATAAAATGTTTAAAAAACTACACAGCAAAACTGAAATTATAAATATATGACAATGATTTTGTAATCAAGATTCTGAGTAAGTTGCCAGACACTTACGATAGAGCAATTCGTCATTTTTTTTCATTCAAATTTCATTTTAATGAAACATAATTTGCTACACAAAATTAATATTAATTTCTTTCTGCATAAAGCAAGTACAAAAGTGGACTTAATGCTTGATGCATTATCGGTAGATATTACACTATAAAGTTGACTGGTAAGTCAACTTTATAGTGATGTAGAGACAAAACTGAGGTCACTTTCAGTGGGTTAAAATATTATGAAAAATTATATTCTATTAACAATAAACTTTTACAAGTTCATAATATAATAAATTATAAGTCGTAGGGAAATGAGGATAACAGGGACTTCATGAAATCAGGAATATTCAGTAGTGTTTCATCAAAAACAACAAAAAACTGTCAACTCGTCATTTCAACTATTCTGATATCATTATATTCCTAACAAAAGCATTCGATTCAGTTTTCCAATCCCAGTGAAGTTATGTTACGCCCTCAGAACTCAATATACAACAATAATACTGAACTACTTATTCTAAGGTTTTGCGGCTAAATAAAAAAGCAGCCATCTTGGTTTATCCGTGACAATGGACCATCGCAACCGGGCTTCATTGTTCTATACTTAGAATTTTAGAACAGGATAAGGCTGTACATTAAATATTAAACAATTAAAACCTTTGCTTGTGTTAAATATTTTAAATTAATCCGAAACAATAATGGCAAAAATCAACCCTCCGACCTGTCATACCATTTCTAGCGCTTTTTCTACTGAATTACATATTATTATGTAGTAAGCTTTATTTAGATTTGTCTAATTTATTTTATTATATTCCTATATTAGATTTCTATTTTTCAAGCGCAGTAAAAGCAAGCACGAAAAACGACATAAAAAATCTGCACCGTCTAGGCCTTGATAGTCAGAACATAATTATTTCTATTTAAAATTCACACATATTTAAAATTCACGGAAAGCTCAGTGATTTGGATGGTATTTTTGTACAAAAATCGATGAATTTCTCGAAAAGCACCCAGTCGAATAGCACCTAACATATTCCTCGAATAGCACCTATCAATAGTTTTGCTAGGGTATTCGTAAAAAATGCACCTAGGTGCTATTCGAGGAATATGTTAGGTGCTATTCGCGTAGGTGCTATTCGACTGTTCAAGGAATTCATCCAAAAATCTACATAGCTGATATACAGTGCAGTGCGAAGCTGAGGCGGTTCGCTAGTCATTAATAAAAATAAAGCATTAATATCTATGAATGTCAAGACGATTATGTTAATAATATTCAGGGATCATAAAGATTAATAGTAAATTTATACAGGTCAATATAAAACTTATGTCCAGCAACAAAATTTATTATAGTCAAACTTCGTCTAATAAATTGTGATAATGTCTCGTGTCTTCTTCATTTGATATCACTTCTGTAGATTACACTGCACTGCGATTATTGTTCTCGCAGTTATTTCATGATATTGTGGTCATATAAGTAAAATAACTAAATAATTTGTTGATTATTGACTGGCCTGTAGATCTAGTGGTTAGTCACCCTGACTGCTAAGCTGGAGGTCGTGGGGTCGATCCCCACCCCGGATAAATCTTTATGTGATGAGCATGAAGGTTTGTTCTGTGTCTAGGTGTAATAATAGAATTTACAAAAAAAAGTATTTAAGTAGTATTCAGTTGTAAGTACCCAAACACAAGCAAATATAATTGCTTAATTTGGGACTAGATGGCGCTGTGTGAATGTGGTAGAATATTTATTTTTTTAATCTATTCATTCCATTTCAGCAATCTAGTACTATTGTGGCAAAAGTTTTAAGAATTAATGTTGGAATTATTTTTTTACTGTTTATGAATGTAATGAAATTATTTTAACAGTTCAAATTAATCAAAGTTTAAACAGTTAGTAAAATTATTTTTACGAAACCAACTTGTTTGGAAGACAAATTGACTGAAACATTTCTATGATTATTTTTACGTTATAAATATAAAAAGTCAATTCGTAACCTATATTATACATAAAAAGTTTATTTATGCAACCTAAATTAAGAAATGAACATTTAATTTCAGTTTATTTCATAAATTCTTATTGTTTTTTAATAGGAGTCACAAGTTTACATCGGTTGGAGTTTCAGAAAAAAAATCTCTACTAATTATACTTCTCTACTAGACGAAAAATATAATTTCAACTTCTGCAATTGTACTAATAAGACATTCGTACGAAAACTGTACCTTTTTTTTCTTTTCTAATTAAAATTGAATTTCAAATTTCAAATGATATTGGGTTTTTCTATCATGAAATTCCAGTATTAAGATTTTCCCGGAGTTTGGTAAACAAATGTTCCCAGTTGATGACAATAGGCTCGCCCCCTATTTCATGGGACCAAACATAGCTGGCGAAATGTGGGTGTGAAACATCTCTGCCTACCCTTTCGGGGAAAAAGGCGTGATACTATGTTGAATTTCAACCTTCCGAATAATTCATTGTAATTTCTCAGATATCGTCTTTGGGCCTGTATGCATTTTCTATTACGAAATAGTTCTAGTCTTGTTAGTTTTTATTAATTTTGATTTCTTATCCCGTCTTTGTTATAATCCAAGATTGTGTCCATACAAGTGTTTTTGTCAGATATTTTTTATCTATACCGACGGAATACTTTTATTTGGCGACGGGACTCGCGTCTTTTTCTGACTTAACTCGGCGTCTTTGAGATAAGCTCGCCTTTACATTATTGTTGTCCAATTTAAATTTGTACGAAGGCTCTGAATAAGGCATTAGAGTAATGGAGTTGATGGCACTTGTTCTGAAATGTGTCAGATGAATATTGTGGTGTATTTTGTTGGAGTAATTTTGGAGGTATTTTTGAGTTGACAAATGAATAGACAGAATACATTGTGAAGGGTGTTCTGGTAAACAATTTAATATTACAAAACATGAATACTGTTTTGACACTGTAGTGTCTCAACTCTTTAGATAGAGGAGAGGAGACTCTTGCCCATCCCAGAAGACGCGCGGGACCTTGCTCCCGTCGTTTTTAATTTGGCCAGCTCAGCTCCTATTGGCATAATGCAGCTTTCTAATGGCTAAAAAAATTTTTGAAATCGGTCTAATAGATTTTAAGTTTATTCGTTACATACAAAAATACATACTTTCTTCTTTGTAATATTAGTGTAGTTTAATAGTGTGTCTCAATATGTCACTGTAGTTAAGTATTTTTGTGCTGACGTGTCAAGATAAATACCAGATATCAATTTCATTGAGCTTTGAGACAAGTTCGAGTTGTGTTTTGGAAATCTCTTGAGAAATCTCTCTCTTGAGGCTTATGTCCAGCAGTGGACGTTCTACGGCTGATATGATGATGATGATGAGTGATTTTGTTTCGCGGTGGTAACTTTGTTTTGTTTTTTTTTTAAAAAAGAGAACGCCCACTCCATCTATCAAGGGTTGTGGTCGCGGGGAACTAATTAAAATTATGTCCATCATTAGTAAAACCTATTGCTATAAGCTTATTCCATAGCGTACCACTTTAAAATTGTATTATTTTACCCGCTGTACTTATTACATACATACATTATGTATTCTTGGTGCGCGATTATGCGATGGTGGCTGAATGGATAAAGGACCGGCGTGCAAATCACGCGGTTCGAGTTCGATCCCGAATAGCAATACCAATGTAGATTCCACTTTGTGGAATTTATATGTACTAGTCAAGTGACTTACCATCTGCTAAAGGTGAAGGAAAACATCGTGAGGAAACCCACATACCCTAGAAGAAATTCTATGAGTATGTCTGATCCACCAACCCGCACTAGGCCAGCGTGTGTGGATTATGGCCTAAACCCTCTCAGCTCACTAGTTAGAGGAGAGGAGACCCGAGCCCAGCAGTGGGACTAAATGGGTTGCTGATGATTATGTATTCTTACATAATGTCACTACCCCATCAGCCCGTGGGTGTCGTAAAAGGCGACTAAGGGAGTAAACTTATGCAGAAAAGAGCATTGCAAGAAATAAAAACCCTATACCAACCCGTCTGGCCAGCGTGGTATAGTAGGCTAAATTCCCTCCTTCTTTGGAGGAGACCCGAGCCCAGCAGTGGGACGTATATGGGTTGAAATGATGAAATGATGACCCGCTGTACCCCAAAATCAATAAAATTCAATTTGCTACAAAAACATTAGAACTCTCACATCACGTACATAATTACAAAAACATGGAAATCCAAAGCAACCTTCATTCGAGATGGTTAAACAAAAAATTCGCGAATAACTGGGATCGTTTAATATCCGGTATTGAAGCAAAAAAAAAAACACTCAAACAAATCACATCCGTGGGTTCCGATGTTCTTGACGGAAAATCAATCGGTGTGATTATGACTTTAAATTGAAAGCAATTTGCCACCATCCTGGTTCTAGAAAACATTTTAGTTGATTCCTATCGAGATGAAATAACGTATTATTTTAACCCCCGACGCCAAAAGAGAGGTGTTATTAGTTTAAAGTGTCTGTGGCATTATAACTCTTAAATAAATAGACCGATTATAATGGCCAATTTGACTGGCCTGTAAGTTGGTCGAGTGGTTGGTGACCCTGACTGCTAAGCTGGAGGTCGTGGGTTCGATCCCCACCCAGGACAAATATTTGTATGATAAGCATAAAGGTTTGTTTTGTGTCTGGAAGTAATTTATCTATAATATGTAAGTATTTACAAAAAAATAATATATTTAAGTAGTATATCAGTTGTTTAGTACCCATAACACAAGCAAATATAATTGCTTACTTTGGGACTAGATGGCGCTGTGTGAATGTGGTAGAATATTATTATAAAAAAAAAAATACAGTTTTGTTGTTAGAACTGACATGATGTTTTAGATTGTGATGGTTCCTTTTTTCCAAAGTAAGCTAATTTAATCTGTAGCTATATATCAATTTTTAGCACCTATAACACAAAAAAATATAATTGCTTAATTTGGGACTAGATGGCGTTGTGTAAATTATATTTTTTTTTTTTTTTTCGTAAATTTTCTTTTTTGGTCCAAGTACAAAACTTAATGCTTGAAGCATTAGATACTAACAAAATACATGTATTTAGCCATTAATCATCTACATACATCTTTTATTTACAAGTGGAATTTATATTTGAATATAACATAGTGTTACTTTATTCTATTTTTCAGGGTTATTTTTTTTCATATAGAAATCCGATTGAATTTGTAGGTGCTTCTCTTCACTATATACGCTACAAACTAACTTAGTAGGGTGTTGACTGGTCATTTTCTTTAATGGGAGTTAACTAAAATCGCTTACGGAACCCTCCGGATTTATTATCTGCGAACAAAGGGTGCGTATCGGGAGATTGCTTCCTAAATCAAAAGCCATTCATTAACTAGGTGAAGTTTTAATTGAGAAAAAAAATTATTAATCGGTTTTTACAATTTAACAAATTAATTTAATTATTCATTTTTATACCGTGCTGGCTAAGATATGAGACTGAGCTGAATACATGTATTACATGCTTCTTGAACTGTGTTGACCAAACAAATATCTATGAATAACACTAAATTTGTCTCGTATGGGAATCGAACCCACGGCATTCAGCACGGCAATTTTAGTAACGAAGCGACCACCTTATCTGCTACGGTACTGTGACTGTCATGTTAAACCTAAGAAGAATATAAATATATATATAATTATGACAACTTGTCTCTACTAGCCACACTGTCTCATTGGCGCATCTGGATCAATCATATGACTGATATACAAAAGGTACCCGGTTCGATTACCGGACCAGGTAAAAATAGTATTGGGTTTTTCTATCATAAATTTCCGGTATACCGATTTTCCCGAAGTTTCAAAATCCAATATTTCCGTTCATGGTCAACATTTCACCATAGATGGCTAAAATGTGGGTGTGTTACACTTCTGCCAACCCCTTCGAGAAAAGGCTTGATGATGATTGCTTGATGACTGTCACCGTGGCGCAGTGGTTAAGATGGTCGCCTCGCCACTACATCGCCGTGCTGGGTGACGTGGGTTCGATTCCCACACGAGACAAATATTTGTGTGATTCATAGATATTTGTTTCTAGTCTGGGTGTACTTTGTGTCCGTTAGTTTCATGTTTGTAAAGCTCCCCGCGACACAGGGCGTTTTCCCTAGTGCGGGCGTTGTCTTTTAAAAAAAAAAAAAAAAATTAATAAAAATTTATATTTCTCTACTAGTATTACTCTGAATGACAGAAAAACCTAAACCTCGTGCAGTATATTTCGATATAAGACAATAGATTCAGTGTCTACGAAATAACGCGAAGCTACGGCGTAGCGTGATGTAGCACTATTGATTGCACAATCATACGGTGAATCTCAGTTTTCTTTGTAAATACATCGAAGTATATTGTTTTGTACGTCTATTATAAAATACTAGCTTTTGCCCGCGACTTCGTTAGCGTAGATTTCGATATAACATCGGTCTTTGTTTTAAATGCAATTCATTATTTCCACAACACCCCACTACAGGAGTTGAATTTCATTTTACGTCATTAAAGATAACATTTATATAATCAGCGTCCTTGAAAACCTCGAAAATGACATCCATATAAATTTCTAATAATTGTCACAACTATTTCATCCCCCTATTTCATGGGACCAAACCTAACTGGCGAAATGTGGGTCCCAAACACCTCTGCAAATGGAAAAAAGGCGTAATGTTATGTATGTATTTCATCCCTTAGGGTAGTTTTTATTATTATATTTCACCCCCTGAATTGATAGGGATGGGCCCTATCAACTTGAAATGTTGTTTTTAATATTTAAAAACAACATTTCAAGTTCATATCCCAATACTAATTTGCAAAACGTTAACTTCAAAACAAAGATCTTTTCATACAACGTTTCATCCCCAATTTCACCCCTCCAAAGTTAACTTTGTCAAAAATATTGATGAGGCTATTTTTTATTTTGATAGTAGTACCCCAAAACAAATTTTTAAATCTAAAAGTTAAAAAACAAAGAAGTTTCATACAATTGTTTTTATCCCTTTTCACCCCCTTAGGGGTTGAATTTTAAAAAACCCTTTCTTAGTACACCTCTAGATATTAGGATAAACACACCCTCTAAATTTCAAGTCGCTACGACCAGCGGTTTAGGCTGTGCGTTGTCTGTCATTCAGTCAGTCAGTCAGTCAGTCAATCAGTCAGTCAGTCAGTAAGGACAAAGCCTTTTATAATATGTATGGATGGATATGGATATTTGATACACACTAATAATCACGTTTGATCACCGCATTCATGATAATGATTGAAAGCATTTCATATAAAAATCGTGATACCCCTGGTATGGACTATAGGCTACGGTAACCGCTTACCATCAGGCGGGCCGTATGTCTGTTTGCCAAAGGCGTGTCGTGTTGTCGTGGTATAAAAAAAATTAAGAATAACAAAATCATCATCATCATCTCAGCCAAATAAATAAATATAATAACTAAATAAATATTGTTAATTCTTATATGAACAAAAATGTTAAATCAAATTCTCTGAAACAACATTGACACTAATAATACAGAAAACAAATATCCGAAACGAGATTCTCTTGTGTAACTAAAATTAGATTTCGTAGTCGCTACGAATCGTAGCAAGTGCTACGAAAGCGTAGCAAAAGCCTAATTAGATTGGTTGGCTATGAAACGTGGATCAGACGAAGGCTAAGGAATAAAGCCTAGTCAATATGACTTTATGAGTCTTTTTAATTTCTTTTGAAGACAGCAGAAGAGGCTTTTTACTCTTTCTGGCTACAAAAGAATTTTATTTTATTTAAAAAAAAATATCGGGACTTTAAAATTGAATTGTGGTAATTTTATGACTGATATTTATAGTGGTCAATAAAACTACTAGATAAAATACAATATACCAAGTTTTGTAGAAAAATAAAGTTCGTTTTTAATTTAACCGACTTCAGAACAATACCGGCCCCATTGGAAATCTCTTTAGGAGACCTATCTCCAGCAGTAGACTACCTGCGATAGATTGATTTATTTTTCAGTATATAGAACAATACGATGTTAAAATTAATGACGTTTCTTTTATTTTACCATTTCTGGTGTAAATATATAATTTAAAAACTTCTTAACATCTATAGGTATACTTAATTATTAATTAAGTACTATGAATATGACAATTTAAAACAAAACCCTATAAGAACCCGTCTAGCCAGCGTAGTAAATTAGGCTAAATTTGAATATCCTCCTTCAATATCTTTTTTCAAAAATTAAATTTCTAAATATTATTAGAAAATGATGATTATTATTCAAAAAGCGTTTCTAATAAAGTAATTACTAACGAGAGCATTTACTTAATTGCTAACCAATTTTCTCTTTCAAGAATGAGGAGTAATGAAAGATCCCGGGACCTCATTGTGTTAGAAAAAGGACGCCTAATTCCGCCACTGAATATTTTGGTACTAATTCCTTTTACTTCGTAGTTCAGTGGCGTGAGAAATTTTAAATAGCTATAAATTATAATAATTATGATTATTCATAAATCATAGGCGCGCAAAAGAAATTATTTATTAATTATATAAACACACAACTTTATTAATATTATTTAAAAAAAAAATCTGGACTTTAAAATTGAACTGTAGTAGTTGTATCACTGATATTCATAGCGATCAATATAGGTACTAGATAAAACACAACAAACAAAGTTTTGTATAAAAATAAAGTTTTTAATTGTACCGACTTCAAAAAAATACCGGCCCTATTGGAAATCTCTTTAGAAGGCCTACGTCCAGCAGTGGACTGCAATAGGCTGATGATGATGATAAATGATATTACTTCTATACCTTACTACAGTCTTTGCGCTGTAGCATGGTGCGGGTGACAGTTAAATGAAATGAAATGAAATCTCGTTTATTCATCTAGGTTACAAGGTAACACTTATGAAAGTCACAAGAATGTAACAGGTTATCCGAAAAGTAGTGTCAGCAAATTTGCCTACGACCAGTTCGCTGACGGGGTGGAGCTATGAGAAGAACTGGCAAGAAACTCAAGCCACTCTTTTAAAAAAAATGGATAGTTACAATCTTTTGTAATTTACAATTTGAGTAGCGTGTAAAGTGATGCAGCAGAGCAGATTAAAGAGTTAAAATGAATGTTTACAAAATAAATAATAAACAAAAAATAAAAAGTTAGGCTATGCGGTTGCCTGTATGACTAGACTAGAACATTCTGGTTGGGTTTAAATTAATTTACTACAGTTATTAATGATTTAATATATTACGAATGTGGTACAGCTGAAATACTTAGTCATAATTTGTAAATCGCGGCTACTTTCATGAGTGAAACGAAATGTTAGTGAAACTGTCACCCGCACCATGCTACAGCGCAAAGAGTGTACCTAGTTATAAATAGTGAAAAATCATATTATAGCTGTATGCTTAAGTTTTTTCCATAATATAAATACTACTTGCTGTAATTCAGTTTGGCCTGTTGGTCTAGTGGTAAGTGACCCTGACTGCTTAACCGGAGGTTGTGGGTTCGATCCCCACCCAGGGCAAATCTTTGTGTGATGAGCATGAAGGTTTGTTCTGTGTCTGGGTGTATTTTGTCTATAATATGTATGTATGTAGCTTTATAATATTAGTATAGATAATAATAATTTTCATAATTATTTTTACACTTAAACTCCAGAAAGCTTCCCCTTATACCTTCCACACTGTGTATATGCAAATTCCATTCCTCAAAAAAACGTCACATCAGTATAATAAGAAAGTTTACCAGAGGGCGATAAATAATCAAAAATCAAAAAACTTAACCCTCCGAGTATTGCACATAAAATTCATAGCAAAGATACAGAAGCGAGCTTAAATATTCTAATACACAGTTAACTTGGTCAAATTCGGTTTCAACACTAATTTGTCATGCAATCCTGTGCAGACCACCGTGGGATTTACATTTAAATGAATACAATTATACAACTTTGCATAATATGATTATGTATCTCTGTATTTTGTTTCGTTGGTCATAACGCTTGGGATTTAGGGTTACTACACTATTTTTTTACTATATTATAACATCTATACTATAATATAGTATATCTATACTAAAATATTATGAAGCTTAGAGTTTGTCTGATTGAACGCTACGATCTCAGGAACTGTTTGAAAAATTATTTTAGTGTTGGATAGCCCATTTATCGAAGAAGGCTATAGGCTATATAATATCACGCTGCTGTTAATAGGAGCTGAGCAGTGGCCAAATAAAGAACGACGGGAGTTAAGCCTCAAGCGATTTCTAGTAATAGTAAAAAGCTGAAGAGTGTTTTGTTGACGCTGGGATCTCAAGAACTACGTCCAATTTGAAAAATTATTTTAGTGTGGATAGCCCGTTTATTAAGGAAGGTTATAAGCTAAGGTTATAAAATTTATAAAAATATGTAAACAAAAATTATAAAGATAACTATCAGTAGTAAGGTATTGTGAGGGGGGCGGGCATTTATGGGCCCAAAATAAGGAACAATCAGAAATTATAAAACTTGATAGAAATATTTACGCCCAGCAGTGGAAGTCTTTGAGCTGATATGATGATGATTATGAAAGCCTACGTTCACAAATGAACGCCAAATAATATAGTTAATACAAAAGTACGTGTTTTTGGTCATATGTTATCTTTAAATACAACAAATAACATTATCCGTAAGTATAATAATACATACATATAGATCACGCCTCTTTCCCAACAGAGGGGTAGGCAGAGACCATTTCCTTCCACTTGCTACCTGACACATCTTTGGCTTCTTCAACATTCATCACTCTTTTCATGCATTCTCGCCGGTTGAGGGTACTCCTGATCTGATCTGTCCCTTCTTTAGAACGTCACCTATTTGTTTTACCTTTTTTTTGTAAGTATAATAGATTACTGAAAACTAATTGAATCGATTTAGTATCAAATTATAATGTTATTAAACACATTAATGTTACAAGAAAAGGAAACGATTTATCAATGACTAGTTAATGGACTTATCACTAATACTGATCTATTGAATGAATAAAGTAATAAATTACCGTATTCATTTTGATTTTATTGAATGAATAGTCTTTTTTATTAACAATTGATTAGTGATTTCTATAAGTGACAATTAATTGTATTGACGAAACAACAACAAAATGTATTTATTATAAAAGAAAAGCGGGGCGGCGCTCCCGTCGTTCTTTATTTGTCCACCGCTCTGCTCCTATTAGATGTAGCGTAATGTTATATAGCCTATAACCTTCCCAATAACTGGACTATCCATAACTAAAATAATTTTTCAAATCGGATCAGTAGTTCCTGAGATCCTAGCAATCAAACAAACAAACTCTTTAGCTTTATATTATTAGTATAGATAACTAGAAATCGCGCGGGGCTTCGCTCCCATCCTTCTTTCTTTGGTCACTGCTCAGCTCTTATTGGTCGTAGCGTGATGTTATTTAGCCTTTAACCTTCCTCGATAAATGGGCTATCGAACACTATATAAATAATTTTTCAAATCGGACAACCAGACAAACAAACTCTACAAGTTTGTAATATTAGTAGAGATAAGAGTACCATTACTTTTCCATCTTATAGAATCTGTGTGTCATCCAAACGTTATTATATACGGGGTGTATAACACGGTACGACATTAAATGAAACCACGTGTAGCATGTGATGTTAGAAGGCTATACCAAAAAAATTAAACAGAAATTTGCAATAGTTTAGACGCAAATGTACTTTCTTTTTCTCTTTATATTATTTAATTTAAAAACTTTGTTTAACATGTCATATTATAATATTATCTCATCATTGTATGTGCTAGCCTAAGGGAAGTAGCGAGGTGGCTCCGACACAAGTGCTTCGGCAACTTAATGGAGCTGTCTCAATTTTTGTCATGTTAATGATGGTTGAGATAAATAAAGATTATTATTATTATTATTTATGTCACAGTTGTTCACAGTTATAAACAACCTGTAGATATTTACGTTGATCGTATGTTGTCATTCAATTCATTTAAATATCTCTGAATCTTATATTATCTTATCTCTTACTCTGTTACGCACTTTTGTCGTCGTCATGTCAAAAACGTCATGATAGAAATATAATGTGTAGTTTTATATTCTTAAATTTTTTGACTTTAAATAATATGTAGCTTTTATTTTTTCTTTTTTTTTTATTTGAATATGTTTATAAGGGTTAACACTGGCTGCTTTATAATTTAATGTCGTATCGTTGTATACATCCTGTATATAAAAAACAAAAATATGGCATACCCACAAACATAAAGAGTGCAAAGATCACAATGAATTAGTATTGAAGACGTTTTCATTATTCCACACTGTGTCACTTGATATATGAGTACGCACGCAACGCCGTACTCGGGCCTCATTGTAACTGCTCAGGCAAGTACTGGCGCGAGTTGAAATGATTTAATATTCTTGATTTTAACAGCACCTGTGGTTATTAGCTCACCATGAACAATCTGTATAATAATAATAATATAATAATAATATTCTACCACATTCACACAACACCATCTAGTCCCAAATTAAGCAATTATATTTGTTTGTGTTAAGGGCACTAAACAATACATTTTTTTTTTGTAAATATATACATATTATAGATAAATTACACCCAGACTCAGAACAAACCTTTATGCTCATCACACAAAGATTTGTCCTGGGTGGGGATCGAACCCACGACCTCCGGCTTAGCAGTCAGGGTCACTAACCACTAGACCAACAGGTCAGTCAGTGTCAGTCAGGGCAGTGTATGTTATGGATAGGCTATTTTCTTTTACTATTAAAGCTAGTATTTGGATTTCACACATTGACAATTTAGTCTTGATGTTTATGTCTGTGTAACTAACTTAGCTAACCCTACAATATATAAAAAACACTATTTTCGTCATGCCTTTTCATCAACGTTATTCTTCGAAACGCATTATCGCGAAAAAAACTATTTTTACTAAACTTTGTCGTCATCAGTAACCCATTATTATCATATATTTTATAGTTTATTTACTTCCATTTAAATTACTAATAAGTTTCATTATTCTTCACAATAAGACGATGTCGATCGAGCTTATAAATGTAACAGTAAATCGTAACAGGCACCCACAGGACAGGCTTGCCTAGTGTGGGGCCACTGGATAATGCACTAAATTGTAAAAAAAAATCTGGTAATAAACGATATTTTATTTTATTTATTTATTCTGTAACTTATTCTGTGTAAAAAATCTCTTTTTATTTATTTATTTAATACTTCATACAATATTGTACAGGCGGACTTAATGCCATTAGGCATTCTTCACTCTTTTATCCGTTGTTTCATTTTAATATACGTTTGAATTATTATTTAAATGTAGGTATATTAAAATAAACGCGAAGAAGTAAATATTATGTTCGGCTATCCATCGCCACGTGTTGTCCGTCTGACGGTCGGCCATTAACTGACTCTGATTACTGCCCACTCGTAATATCCTGTCATATCCTTCGAGACAAACTAACTATATCACAGTCACTACCTATAGGTATGCAAATATTTATTTTTATCTATTTATAAAACTTTATTGCACAAAATTTGTGTACAAAAGGCGGGCTTAATGCTAAAAGCATTCTCTACCAGCCAACCTTTGGGTGATGCAGAGATGAGAACAGGTAGGTGCCAAGTAAGAATATAAGATTGAAAATGATAAAAGAATACAAAATGATACTAATAAAATACTTAAACAAATTAATCAAATACCTGCATATATTAATACTAGATACATATTAATAATATACATAAATGAATAAATACATGCTATAAAATAATAACAAATATTATATATTATATCAAAAATTATACTAAAGGCGTTAAGATGATTCTGCTATACTGCTATAAATATGTATACGCATACTGGATGATTTTAATGTAGTAAAAGTAAAACCATTCATCATTCCATAATCATCAAAATGACATAATTATATTCGCAGTAAGTTACAACTTACTATCCCATCATTAACACGTTCAAACACTCCCTAGAACGAATGGCTCGAATAATTTAATAATTCAGAATACTCTGCCAGGAAAACGTTATAACAATAATATCATAAGCTTTATCACACTAAAAATAATGACTATTATCCTTTGCACACAGTGAGGCCACCGATTCGTTATATATTCATATGTATTATTTGACATAGCAATTACATAGCAACATATACATTATGTATGAGAAAACTGATTAATTTTGGTAGGATTGTGTTGATTTTGGGCATATTGTATGAGAATGTAACATTTTTGTGTTTTTTGAATTGAGAGTATTATCTGACGTTATATTTCGTCTGCAAATATATCTATACATCTATGCAAATAAATAAAATTGGTGTGTCTGTTTGTAATAATAAAATAACCGCTTTTTACTACATGCATTTGAATGTGTATACGGTACATATACCAAAATAACTTTTTTTTTAATTTTTGTCTTTCTGTTTGTTCCAGCTAATCTTTGGAACGGTTGGACTGATTTCGACGGGACCCTCACTGGCGGATAGCTAATGCCACAAAGAGTAATTTAGGCTACTACAGGCTAGGGTTTTGAAAAATATCAGGGTTCCGTAAAAAAAAATTAAAACTCCATGAATGCGGAATAAGTTGTCCGCGCGAACGAAGTCGCGGACATAGCTAGTAATATATAATATTAAAAGGCTGAAGAGTTTGTTTGTTTGGTTGGTTGCAAATTACGCTACGGCCAATAGAGGTAAGCAGTGGCTAAACAAAGAACGACGGGAGTGAAGCCCCGGGCAACAGCTAGTATTAGTATATTTGTATTGTTTTAGTTTATATTTGTAATAATAGCAATATAAACTGTCACGCAAATCTGTAATCCAAAAACACGGTATCGATTTATCAAAATCCGGAAGAATCGAATAGAGCAAGAATCGATTGTCGCCGCTGTTATCAATCGTGGTCTGGAATCCAATAAAGACGACCACCATTGTTTGCGTTAACTCAATTTATGAAAAGAAATGATATGAATTATTTATTGATTTCGATATTACTCGGTTCCATCACTCCTAAGTAATACAGGACCTTTCAGATTGTCACCCATTCGACAGCGCAGTGATTTACTAGTTACCAGTGCATCTCTATATTTATTTTTATTTTTATTGTGCCTTTTATTTTTGGAAGGGTAGGCAGAGCCGACATAACTAACCGAATCGAATCACTAAAGTAGCAGTGAGCAGGCCACATAGCTCGCAGAACTGATGGCCGATGGGGGAAAAGGATTCTTGAGTGGTCGAAATCGGTATAGGGTGACCCCCCACTTGATGGACCAAGAGCTTGGTAAGGGTTATGGGTGGTTACCAATCCAAATTCATAATGAATTCAAATTCAGGCGGCGCAAAGTCGCTCGCTGTGGCAGAAGTGAAGTGATGCCTATACTCGTATCATTGGGCTGATATGATGATGAGGCAGATCATCACACGCTCATTTTGCCAGCTATAGCAGATCCCATGTTTACCAGGTACATAATCAAACACCGAGCTGATACTGAGAATTATATAACAGAAAAACCTAATACTGTTTATGCTCGTCCCGGGAATCGAACCTGTGACCTGTCACACTGTCTGTGCACAGCAGTCGTACCTATACATTTCTGCTGCGGTACTATCCATCAACTATTGTATATTATAAATTTAAATCATTTAATAACAATATCTAAATTGACCAATGTCGAGATTACAACTGCCCTGAAACACGGAACGCTGCTCAAGCGCGCGACTGCATTCTGTAGATCTGAAACTCCCTTAGTAATAAATATACTTATTTCTTTGAGCTAAAAGGTTTTATTCAGATGACCGTCGTTAATGTTGGTACATGTTTAAAATATGAGAAGGGATATTGAGCTGTCATGTTTGGGCTGAACTCAGACGTCTGGAGTTTATCTCTGGTGATATTGTTATCTAATATTTATACCATAATAAACCTCTAGTATAGCATATATTATTTTGTGCTTAGATTGCCATATTATTTTCATAAGTGTAAATGTATATTCGTCAAAAAGAATTATAACATAACATAACATAGCATCACGCCTTTTTCCCAGAAGGGGTAGGCAGAGGTGTTTCACACCCACATTTCGCCAGCTATGTTTGGTCCCATGAAATAGGGGGCGAGCCTATTGTCATCTACCGGGAACATTTGTTTACCAAACTCCGGGAAAATCTCAACACTGGAATTTCATGATAGAAAAGCCCAATACTATTTTCATCCGACCCGGGAATCGAACCCGGGACCTCTTGCACAGCAGTCGTATACACTTTCCACTGCGCCACCGAGGCAGTCTTATATATATATATTATATATATCAGAATTATAACACAGAGAAGAATGCTACTGATGTCTCTTAAACAGTCAATAGTATTTAATTAAGCTTAGTAAAATTTCAAGTAATAAATCCGTGTAGCGACGGGTTAAGAATACATAATATCACTACCTCATTTCAACCCGTGGGTGTCATAAGAGGCGACTAAGAGAGCAAAATTATTTATGCAAATAAGAGCACTGTGAGAAAAGAAAAATTCGAAACAGAAACCCTATACCAACCCGTCTGGCCAGCGTGGTATAGTAGGCTAAATCCCTCAACATTATTTGGAGGAGACCCGTGCCTAGCAGTGGAACGTTTATGGGTTGAAATTATAATGATGATTAATTCATAATTAAAAAATAAAAAACCAACATGGCGTCACTTCTCTGAATAAGCTCTGAATTACTCTGAATTATTTTCTCAGTTTGTTTAATCTCAGATATCTCGCTAAATACCCCATTTATCACAACACACAACAAGAATATGACAGAGTTATTTGACAAATAACCCTGTCATAATCCCAACTATGGCAGTATAAACTTCATTATTCTAAGTGGCGATAGTCACGATAAATTAGTAAATAATATCCACGTGGCGCGGCAAGGCCTGTGGGAACACAACCATTTGTCGCACAATAAATAAATTAACACATAAATGCTTTGTGTTCAATACACAGTAATTAAATGAATAGTGCAGTGTTATTTTGCTTTTATTAACGAATCATAAAGTGATGTTGGCTGAATGGAAAAGTGATCGGTATTCAAGACATTGACCCGTGCCCAACAGTGAGACGATTAAGGGTGGAAATGAAGATGATGATTGAAATCATGGGGTTCGAGTTCGATTAATCGATTCCCGAAACTCGAGAGATTTGTATTTTTTATTTTACTTTAGTCAAATGTCTGACAGACATTTGCTGCAGCTAACAGTTAATAGATGACTAACTGTCACCCCTATAAGGGTATATCTGATCCACCAACCCGCATTAGATCAGCCTGAGTGAAATGTGGCCTAAAGGACCCCAGTTCACTGGTCGTCTAGATAAAAAGGCCGTTGCCCAACAATGGAACATGAATGCATCAAAAGTCAAAATTTCAAATCTTTTTATTTCATTTGGATCACATACATGATACTTATGAACGTCATACAAAGCCAAAAAAAGTGTCACTAAATTTGCTTACGGCCAGTTCACTGACAAGGTTGAGATCTAAAAAGAACTTGGCAAGAAACTCAGGCCACTCTTTTCAATCGCCATAGTTGTTACAATTTTAATTGGTAGCAGTTTGAAATAACACAGAAAGTACAGAATCAAAACACCATACTAAATCAAACTCAATAAAGTTGGATATGAGAGAATAATAATAATAATGAGCAATCAAACTTTAATTTGTTTTGTTGTAATTAATAAACCGATAATAATATCTTCCGTTTCTGCTTTGATTTTCCGGAGCTTAAACTGGAAATGTATACAGGGTGTATACGGCATTATATGATAAGGCAGCCAGTGTTAACCCTTAGAAACCTATTCTAATAAAAATTATAGAAAAAAAAAATTATATAAAGTTGAAAAATTTAAGAATATAAAACTACACATTATTTTTCTATCATGACGTTTTCGACATGACGACGACAAAAGTGCGGAACAGAGTAAGAGATAATATAATATGAAAGAGTCAGAGATATTTAAATCAATTGAATGACGTAATGACAACATAAGATTAACGTTAATACCTACAGGTTGTTTAAAACTGTGAAAAACTGTGCCATAAAGAAAATACATTTGCGTCTAAACTATTGCAAATTTCTGTTTAATTTTTTTGGTATAGCCTTCTAACATTACATGCTACACGTGGTTTCATTTAATGTCGTACCGTCGTATACACCCTTTATAACAAGACTTTTCTGAAATATACACGGCGTTCTCCTAAGCTACGACTATAATATAGATTGTATTGTGTAATAAGCGAGACAAATACGCGGACAGTAACAAAACAATACGATAAATTTAATGTCCGCTACAAGGGATAGACGTGTTTGCTGATTGGTGAACTCGCTGAAAGTACGGTATAATAGAAACTAAATATTATGTACTACAGCTGATGAAATGTTGATATAATATACCTCAACCTATCCCTTCGGTGAAATAGGCGTGATGTTTTCTATTATAATTATGTTTTTATTGGGAACGAAAAATCCTTTGCTGAATGTACGACTGGCCTGTTGGTCTAGTGGTTAGTGACCCTGACTGCTAAGCCAGAGGTCGTGAGTTCGATCCCCACCCATGACAAGTCTTTCTGTGATGAGCATAAAGGTTTGTTCTGTGTCTGGGTGTAATTTATCTATAATATGTATGTATTTACAAAAAAAATGTATTTAAGTAGTATATCAGTTGTTTAGTACCCATAACACAAGCAAACATAATTGCTTACTTCGGGACTAGATGGCGCTGTGTGTATGTGGTGAAATATTATTATTATGATACTATTATTTACCAAATATTTTGTTTTATTTTTGCTCTCTTTGGTTAGAAATCAATGTGAAAAATTTTACTATTATCTATTTTAGATTGTGCATGACAATAAATAGATCTTTAATCAGTCCTCACAAAACAAGTACACTATCGAAAACACTCTCGTTAACTAGACTAAAACGCAGACCACAGATTTATATGCACAGTTTGACTGATATGCCGTCGAGTGGTACAAATTCGGGCTGTCTATTGTTTAATACTACCGTTGAATTATCCACCTGCCTCTATTACTTAGCAGAAGTGTGTATTATTGTTACACGCGAGGTCCCAGGTTTGATTTACAATATTAACATACATAAAAAATACAAAAAATAATGTCTCAATATAATTATTTGTATACCAACGCTGTTTTTAATCAAATAATATCATATAGCATCATTTCCCTGAAGGGGTAGGCAGAAGTGTTTCACAGCCACATTTCGCCAGCTATGTTGGTCGAATGAAATAAGGGGCGAGCCTATTGTGATCAACCGGGAACGTTTGTTAACCAAACTCCGGCAAAATCTTAATACTGAAATTTCACGATAGAAAAACCCAATACAATTTTTACCCGACCCGGGAATCGAACCTGGGATCTCTTGCACAGCAGTCGTATACACTTCCCACAGCACCACCGAGGCTGTTTTTAAAAAAACACTAATTATAATTGTGGCAACATTGTGTTAGCATACATAAAATAATCTTAATAATTTATTTTTGAATAGCAGCACTGTTTTTCAAATACTACTAATATACGGACGTGACATTCCAAAAAAGGAAGCTATAATAATATCAAGTCAGATTATAACTATGTAAGCGAAAACGTATCATTTTATGGAAATCGTGATCGATATTTAAATAAATTCGCTGATCGGAGATAGGCACGAAATTTTACGAGATCGCAGCCGGATACCAGTTTTCTGTACATAAATTACGGTAAAATTCCGTTTTTTTAGGCGTTCCACGGATGACATTCAGGACATCCTACAAAAAACAAACCAATCTATTTTAAACCGTAAACATTTGATTTTAAAGTGCAGTATTGAATGGTATTTGTTGTTTAATAATGTAATTGTGGGAACTTTTAGCTTCCTCGTATGAATACTGTTTAATGCTGGCAAAGCTTTATGGAGGCAAAGTAATTAAATTGGGGTACTAATAGAACCGTATCTGCCACATTGATAATACGAAAAAAACCGTTCAATTTCAGACGTAGATCCTTTAGAGACGAAAATGTTCGTGGTTTTAATCAGGGCGTTTTCTAAAGGCAATTTAAAAATAACCTATAATTGCTTTTTTGGATGACTATTTTTAGATTTAGATATATTAAGGTATTGTGTTTTTTCTTTTAATGTGGCAAATAAGAAAGAAAGAAAGGAAATACATTTTATTTGGTGACCAAAAAACACAATACACAAACAGAACATACACAACACAAACATAACATATTTATATTAAAGTCACCAAAATAGGCTCCAGTTCAGCTTAAAATACATGGAACAAAAGTGCCATGTGCTGATTTTCAACTAGAGCCTTTTTGACAACGGTGTCGTAAGTAAGCGCTTATTTATTTTACTTGCATAGAATCTAGACAGAACTACCACTTATTTGTTTTATAGACACATTTTTTGGTACAAACATGAGACAATATACAAATAAATAGATGGCTCATGACTGTACTAAATAGGCACCGTTGCAGCATAATGCTGAGCAAGAGTACCCGGCGCTGATTTTCAAACGGGCCGATTTGGTGTGATGTCCGGATACCTAAACTATAATTTTTTTAAGAAAAAAGGAAATAAAATAAACATTGATAACACGTACCAAAAGCCCCTATTTATATAATCAGGCAAAATGACAGATTACGAAATGGAATTTATAATTCTTCATCTTTTCCAACATAACTACAATTTCAATCATCAACGATAAAATTGCACAAAACATAACAGCCAATAATATTTGTTAGCAAATAACATCATTGAGGCACTTTGAAATTTTAAGTGAAAAGTGGATCTATAAAACATCTCACAGAATAATAGAGTGAAAAAAATATGCAAGGATATTATAAATTTATTTCTTCACATCGTATTTTCTTCATATCGTTAGAAAATTAATAACAAGGAATATGAAGATCTTTGCTCCAATTTTCAATAAAAGCGGTTCCTCGGGCATACTCTAAATTATCTCTTGGCTCGTATTATTTCAATTACCCTCACTGTCACTCTTAATTAATTTGTTCATTAGAAATTTTCTCATAATTTTTTACGGGGAATGTTTTTTTTATCCATTTTAATAATCTTTGTTAGACTTGTCTTACATTGTAAGCGATATTCAAAAATGTTTGAGTGAGGCAGAAATATTAAATACGGTGACATTTGACAGGTGATTTTTTCGGTAATCCGTAAATAAAACAATCAATCAAAAGAAAAATCCGACCGTCTAATGAAAACTGAATGGAAATAAATAAGTATAGAAATTTAAAATTCCGTTGTTCTTATGCTGAACATTTTGTAAAATTGAATTGTGAAATTGCAAAATAAACGGATTTAGATTTTAATCGGTACGAAGTGACAGCTGTGACAGTTTTGATTTTAATCGATTAACTCAATCGATCATTAAATAGTAGATACTAATAGTAGAAACCTAAAATAGTATATTATAATGTATTTTGTTCTTTTGTTTTTCAATGTTTTTTTATTTCTTCTATCGTAAGCACAAATATTGTTTTATTTTTGTTATTTTTAATTTAAAAAAAAAGAGCATCCGTACGTCACCCAAAATAGGCCTATTTGAAAACCAGCGCCGGACACTTGTGCTCGGCATTATGCTGAAATGGAGCCTATTTGGTACAGACGCGAGACTGTTGTTTGTTTGTATTTGTTCTGTCTATGTATTTGTTATTCAGTATGTCTTGTGTTTGTACCAATAAATGTTTTCTATTTCTAACTTAATAAAATTTCGTACAATAATTCAAGGGCATTTAAATCCATGTTTTCATTGACTGGGATGGCTTTTGAAAGCTGCTACTAAAGCTAAGCTCGTACTTTGAAATGCTATTGTAATAAGTACAGAAAAATAAATTACCACTCCATTTTAAAATTCCAATTTGCCAACTCAATTCGTGACTATTGCTGGCGTTTCCGCTATCTCGGACGGTACCAAATTATGGTATGGTACAAGACATGAAAAAAATGCCATTTTGTCAAATTATAAATTCTATATTTTTTTTTTTTAACATTTTTATACCTTTTAAATATTTAGATAGTATTTTTTTTATTTATTGTTTTATTCTATATTTGAAAATTAAAATTCTATGGAAACATAATTAAATTATGAGAAAAATAATAACTAGATTTAAAAAAAAATATCACAAGCTAAAGCTACTAAACCAGCAATTGAAATTTAAACTCAAACGCATTTTACCCACTTTCTCACCTAATTTCCTTCTTAATAAATATTCTATTAGTGATCATAAATAAACGCCACACATTATTTCTCATATCATTATAATCTCATTAACCCATATCAGTAAAAAATCTTATGCGCAAACTTACTAATCACAGCCCAAACTAAAATCATTAATTAATCTATCCTCCATTCATATCTTGTTCCGCATTATTTTATGACGACCAGTTGCAATAGAACTACAGTTTTAGTTGCTCGTAACAGTTTTAAACAACTGGTAATTATAAGTAAAAACACTCATTTAGCACCTGGCTGTCATAAAACCGCCTTTTTTATCTTTCATAGATTTTTTTATACCACAATGGTGACAAATAGCCTTACGACCCTTCAATAGTAAGCAATTACCGTAGCCTATAGACGCCTGCAACATGAATAGCCTCACATGTATGTGGCCGACGGTCAAGCCCCCTTTCCTCCCGTAAATGTTTTACATAAGTTTGAGATAAACATAACATAACATAGCATCACGCCTTTTTCCTCGAAGGGGTAGGCAGAGGTGTTTTACACCCACATTTCGCCAGCTATGTTGGTCTCATGAAATAGGGGGCGAGCCTATTGTCATCAACCGGGAGCATTAAATTTGTTTACCAAACTCCGGGAAAATCTCAAAACTGGAATTTCATGATAGAAAAGACCAATACCATTTTCACCCGACTCGGGAATCGGACCCGGGATCTCTTGCACAGCAGTCGTATACACTTCCCGCTGCGCCACGGAGGCAGTTAAGTTAGTTTGAGATACATGTGTATGAATGATACCTTTGCGAAACATAATGAAAATTTGAATACGCTCTTTTAAATCGCTACGCTCATGTATCGTACCACACGTTGTGACATGTCGGAGCACTGGAACCAGCGGCCTTTGTCCGGTACAAACCAGTAATAGCCTGTAATAGCCAGTTATAATTACTCCGTAGTCGATGCACGGCTTTTGATCGAGAGGCGTGAAATGGTCTAGTGTACATATGGCCTTACAAGTTGTGAATAGTGGCCCTCTTAAGCATTACACACAACACTTGAATGTGATTATAGATGCAATATGGGATGAAGCATCTGAACAAATTAATCATAGACAATAAGAGTATGGTAGAAATGTGAGCCGCATTGCATTTTTATAGCTATTTCTAGTACGTATAATATTATTGTTCATCTTGTTTACCTTCCTGTTTTTAGAGCTATATATTTTAATGTGATGTTGATAATGGTTAATTTTTATTTTTGTAAAGCGATGGTGGCTGAATGGATAAGGGACCGGCCGTGCAAATCACGCGGTCCGAGTTCGATCCCGACCGGCAACACCAATGTGGATTCCACAGCAGAGCAGATGCTAAGTCACTTGACTAGTGTCAAGTGACTTACAATCTGCTAACGGTGAAGCGGTGAGCGTGAGTGGATTATGGCCTAAACCCTCTCAGTTTAAAGGAGAGGAGACCCGAGCCCAGTAGTGGGACTTAATGGGTTGCTGATGAATGGTTATTTTGACTAACGTGGTATAGAAGGCTAAATTCCTTCCACATTTTCTGGAGGAGACCCGTGCTCAGCAATGGGACGTTTATCAATCAACCAATCAAATCTTTTATGGGTAGAAATGATGATGAATTGTTATTTTTATTAAATATTTGGATATTAAGTTTATATAGCAAAAATAAAATAAAATAGCTTATTTATATAAAGCTAAAGAGTTTGTTGTTTGTTTCTTTGAACGTTAGGACCTCAGGAACTTCTGATCCAATTTGAAAAATTCTTTTAGTGTCAGATAGCCCAATTATCGAGGAAGGTTATAGGCTATATAACATTACGCTATGGCTAATAGGAGCTGAGCAGTGGCCAAACAAAAGTGACGGGAGCGAAGCCCCGCGCGACTTCAAGTTATCCAATAAAATGATTGAATCTAGAACAATATGACGCAATAGTAATAAAGATAGACTAATGCCGTTTATTCATATCCGCAATTATCGCTTTTATTATCAAATTAAATTGAATATTAGATCCAAACGTAAATACACCGAAGCAAAGAAAAGTAGGTAAAAAACAAAGTCCCTTGTATTATCGCGAAGACTTAACCACAATGAACGGGGTTCAGTCGCTATTAACATTATAATGCCTTTGTCCAACAACCGGCAAAAGCTTTTATTTTATTGTTCTGCTAATCCTCTTGATATGAATCCTTTATTCGTTATCAAAGTGTAAAGATATGAGATGCTGGAATGTATAATTAGTACCCTACGGATACGCTCTTGTCAAATTTTGTCGAGGCTTTTTATTGTTATAACGGTCAATGATATTATTCAACGGAAGATACGTTCATGCGAACAGTTTTGAGTTATTTATGAGATAACTACTAGGTTATCACTGACGTATTGTAATTTATTTATTAAATGGCATAAAAAAATGGATGAGAATTTGCGCTTTTGCTGTACGCTTTTGTAACTTGTGTCTTTGTTTAGCATTCATAGCGTCTATAAGTTCGCTCTTTCAAGCATAAAGACTCCCTTAGTAAACAAATTAAATAAAGCACAAGAACTTTTCTAAATTGGACTGAACAGTCCTGATATTATCAGTTTTAAAAAACATCACAATAAAATTTAATCTTATAATATTATATGTAGTATAATTAATATAGTAGGCATGTAGACTTTTGTGAGGAAAATAACATAATATATTATTAAGTGTGAAACTTGTGAACTTTTCATTAAGTTTACAATCCTTTGTTAACTGAAGTTTAATAATCTATAGAAGTTACTTGGAAAATTATTAGACAAATTTGATTCATATAGTAATATTGTTTTTCATTTGACGTTTTATATGTAGGCTTGATATCATATATTTATTTTTACAATACTAATCACACACTATTATACTTTATAAATTACGTATTTTTGAAATAAATCATACGTACGTAAACGAATTTGTCACATTGCTGCCTAATACAACCTGAAATGTAGACAAAAAATAAGACAAAATAAGATATTATTATAAGAAGAAATATTCTATTCCCAGTGAAATTGTAACGGGTCAATGTCTGTACATTATAAATAAGTATTGAAGAAAATATAAGAGGATCTTTTTAAGAGCAATAGAAGCCGAAACAACAAGTTTAATGTTTTTGTCCGTGTCTGTCTTTCTTTACGTTTGTAAGCGCATCAACCAAAAACTACTGCATAAAATTCAATGTTGCTTTCACCTATGTATTGCTAGAGAAGGGTGACGTCTAGTCGCTAATAAAATTAAGATATGCGCATATCAGAAACGCGCATCGCGGTAGTGAGCATATATAAAAGAACCGGTCGAACTCGAGTCGGACTCGCGGACCGGGAGACCCGGATGGATATTTTTTTTGTGTGTAAAATGTAAGAAATATGTAGGTAACGGGATAGGTCAAGGTGCCAAAGGGGGTGACAACGGATTTATCCTATAAGGGTTCCGTTTTAACCCTAAAAACGTCATGTTCATCCTAAAATAAATTCGACGGTCTATTCTAGACATCACTGTGTATTTTCATTAATAAAATAAAGGTATTTTGTTTTCAGACGACCACTTGTTTCCAACATAAACGTGAAATGATACGGTCCCGGGACCTTATTGTTAGGTATTGTTTCGTTTGATTGCACCCAGTGTGAAATTGAGAAGCAAATCAGATGATATGCTTCATTTGTTTGCGGTCCAAATTATATTTTGTTAAACAGAATGTTATTCAATTTTGTGAAGATATATGAAAAGTATTTATGTTCGCATTTTATTATATCATCATCATTATTATTTTTTTTTATACCACGAATATTATTATTATATTATATTATTATTATATTTAAAAGGAAATTTGTATTTTTATGTTTACGTATTTTTCAAAATCAAATTCAAAATCAAATATTTAATTTGCGAAATATGGGTGTACAGTAAATTGGTAGTTATTAGTTTTGTATTTAAGTTTCACCATATTCTACCGTCACAGCGGTATGCAAACAAAGAGAGCAGATGTGGAATACTGCATAAATACATTAATTAGGTATCTAGAATATGGATATAATTCAATAGGAGTCAAACAAAATAATAATAATACTAATTCATACACAGTGTCAGATTACAAATGTCAACAATTAAAATGTCAATCTAAATAACATAATCTTAATATTAAATTTGCCAATAGTTAAGTCATATCATAAAAATTTGTCATTCAAATATTCATTGACGGAATAATAACATTTTTGAATTAGCAAGGATTTAATTTCATTCTTAAATAATAATGTATTATGTATTGAGGTCTTGAGCACAGTTTTGGGTAAATGGTTATGGATTCGAATAGCCATGCATAACATACTTTTGTTTAGTTTTTGTCTTGACCGTTAACGCACCAGGGTATGGAGTACATACCAGACATACCAAAACTCAGTTTTGCAAATCGTAGTTGACTCCCCGACCTAGTAAAGGTTGCGGGTGGCCGTTGGATGCGGGCGACACAAGATGCAATTAGTTGCAATTAGTATAGAAAAATATTTAAACAATAAATCCAAGCAAAGGTTTAACGGGTCATGACGCAAATTAGTTAATAATAATAAAATGCCTATTTCCACAAATAACAATTTAGGCCTTACAATGTATAATATTGTCCATCTAAAATATAAATTTTTAATGGATACAATATATCATTGGTAGTTATTTGTAAAAAAAAATAATGTAAACAGATATAACCTAAGCCTATAACTACCCTTTTTTAAAATCGATCTCACGACCTTAGCATGTTTCAAAGGCAAAGTTCTTAGCGTCACGAATGCACCCTGTGCCATTCAATGAATACCAATCAAATGTCTAATAGACAATTTAAGTGCATAGTTTCAATAATGACTAGGCTTCAATCGTAATAGATGAAATTGAATGTAATTTTCATCGGACACATTTAAATAATCATTTTACATCGTATGCTAATGTTGAGTCATGAATTTAAATCGATATGTATATATAAGAGCGAGCCTATAGCCACAAATAAGACATTATTCCAGACTCCAACACCTTACCTAAAATATCGTTAAGAGCGTATTTACAAACAGAGTGGTACAGTTTTTACAATTAGGTGAAAAGTGTGTGCCTAAAAGGTAAGAAATTTAAAATTGCGTTTACAGTTCTATTTATATGATAAAAAAACTTGCAGGGCGTTATCTTCATTGTAAAATAACTGTAACCATTACAGATACTTACTTTTTAATTTATTTATTTAACAAGAAAATAAACATTATAAGCTTACAGTTCTCACCAAAGCGCTTACATGCTATGCTAAATTATATAAAAAGAAATCAGAATTGTTAACATTACATTAGAAAAAATAATACAATATAAAATTTATAATAGATTAATGTCAGTGCACATCATTAATAATAAATATTCTAATAATAAAATTAAATGAAAACAAAACAAATCAACTTATATTATTCAGGTACAATAATATTTTTTTCCTGATTTGGCCCAAGTTGTCAAAAAATATGTCTGCATCAAGACTTGTGCGTACCAAGCTGTTAATTAATGCAACAGTTCTTTCTGTAGGGCCACTAGAGACAGACACACGCCAAGACAGTGGGCAAGTTAAAAGACAATGTCGCCTTCGTCCTGTCCCACGCATATATTGATTGGGAACATACAACTACACACTATACACTTTTACGTAATTCTAAAAAGTGTGTTACTAAATTGCGACGTTGGCACTCTGTTTCTAAATACTCTCTTAAGGCAAAATGCAATATGTTTTTGCTTTCGACAAACTTGCTGCGTCCCTAAAGCCATATGCTAGAGGCAATACTATAAAAATTGTTAATGCAATAAGTAATTTAGACCTTCGAGATGATAATATTAAGTGAGATATTTAGCTATATTCTACCTTTCTGCTCGTATATGGAAGATTTCAAATATATATTACGATTAAGAGAGGAGGTTATAACAATGGCAAGTCGACCGCAGTTAATATAATTGGTGGCGTCGGTGCGTGCGGAGGAAATTACACCCAGCTTTGTTCATCCACGGACCCACGGCTGGACAAAATGATGAGCAACGAGTATAATTTAAATAAATAAAATAGATATGAATTAAGCAAACAATTCTACAGTATGGCGTTGTTCAAAAAACGAGTGAATAGATTTAAGGGTCGGTAAAGCGCTCGCGATGCCCCTGGCGTCCATACCATCAGGCCAGCCGAACGTCTGATTGCCACCATCGTGGTATAATTTTTTTTTTTAAATACGTCACGTGTTTTTCTTGAAAGGTGGTTTGGCCTACTGATACCACGCTGGTCAGATGGGTTGCAGAAGGAAAAAACCGCTCACAGTGGTGTGAATTAGGTGAGGCCTATGTTCAGCAGACAACGTCGTTGGGCTGATATGAAACCTCATATATAGCAAGAACCAAATTTAAACTAAACCCATTATACAGCACACCAACATGAATACTAAACCAATTTTCCACACAACAAAGAAAAATAAAGTCTACAAGACAACGGTAAAGCACACTTCAATAACTTTTCTCTGTAATTGTAAAAGGCGAGCTCATTTGGTGTGAACAAAAGTGGTGTGAGCAAACTTATTGTATGACCTCATATTGTCTACTGCAAGTGACGTCCAGGATAGTAGAGAGTAAAATTTAAAAGCCAGATAAGTACGCTATAAGAACTACTAGAAGAATGACCAGTAAAATGTCTTGGCTTTTTGTTATCAAGAAAATTCTCTGGGGGGTACAGCAGTGTATACATGCTGAACAAATGGTGCTAGGTTCGATTTCTGTATCGAACAAGAGCGGTATTAGGTCTTGTTTGTCTTTCTTGATATTCTCAGTATCCGCTCGCTGGTAATGTGTTGATGACAAAAAGTTCGCCCCCTATATAACATGAGACCAGCATAATATAGCTGGTGAAATATTGATGTGATGGGACAAGAGCTGATAACCTTCAAACGGCTATACCAATTTTGATGAAACATATTTAAAAAACCATCGCAATTATGTCAGCTCTCATTCAAAAAAGTCACATTGTAATCGGCCTATTAGCTTTAGAGCTATGATGCCAAACACAAACACTCAGATATACAGACACATCGATCTTATAACAACTTTTTGCGCCAGGGGTTAATAAATGGCAAGCAAAAAACAGTTTAACAATTGAACGTTGATTGCTACAGTAAAATAGAAACAGCATACTGTGATAATACATGTCTTAAGGAACCGAAAAGTACAACTTAAAGCATCCGCAACTATCGAGAACGTTAGTTAAAAATAATAATATAATAATAATAATAATATTCTACCACATTCACACAGCGCCATCTAGTCCCAAATTAAGCAATTATATTTGCTTGTGTTATGGGTACTAAACAACTGATATACTACTTACATTTTTTTTTTTTTTTGTAAATACATGCATATTATAAATAAATTACACCCAGACACAGAACAAACCTTTATGCTCATCACACTAAGTTTTGTCCTGGATGGGGATCGAACCCACGACCTCCGGCTTAGCAGTCAGAGTCACTAACCACTAGACCAACAGGCCAGTCAAAAATTGAAAAAAGCAAATAGACAGCAAGCTCTTCAAAAGAAAGAAAACACAAACAATCCTAACTTCCTTTCAATTAGATCCTTCATCCACCCAGACACTGTGTCTCAAACTTTTTCTATTCCATCAGAAACAAAAGCTCAGACATCGATACGCTTACACAATAGTTACGATGAGATAGAAAGAATTCATGTAATTGTTTTCTTAGAACACAGGTCGTTCATTGTGCGGACGTTTGAAAAAAATGCTATTGGGAAAAATTGTGATTGGTATTGCGGGGAATGAAAATCTTTGAGTAAGAGAGATCGTCGTATTTTCTGAGTTATCTATATCTATACTAATATTATTAAGCTGAATAGTTTGTTTGTTTGATTGAACGCTAAAATCTCAGAAACTGGTACGATTTGAAAAATTATTTTAGTGTTGGATAGCCTATTTATCAAGGAAGGTTATAGACTATATAATATCACGCTACGGCCAATAAGAGCTGAGCAGTGGCCAAATAAAAACGACGGGAGCGAAGGCCCGGGCGACTTCTATATGATCATTATTATATATTTATGTCACGTAACTCAGTTTCAGAGTCATATTGTGATTTTTTATAGTAAGACGTTGACGCTAAATATGAGCCTTATAAAAAATCTCAAGGTTGCTCAGCGATGGAGAGAGTTATGATCGGAGTTTCCGTGCGTGATCAAATTAGAAATGAGGAAATCCGTTGGAGAACCTAAGTCACCTACACGGCATCGGAAAATTGAAGTGAGAGTGGCCAAGACATCTGGCTTAACAAACCATGGCTGATGGGGGAAAAAGGGAGTGAAGAAGAATAACTATTCGTGAAGAACTATTCGAGCTCATACCACCTTCCCCTTTCCGTGGGAGAACCACGCGTGCTGGCTTGCGTTGCCATCCCTACACTGTGGAAAACATCTCCACACGTACAAAAAAGTTCGGCAATTCTTATCTATGCCGAACCATCAAAATGTGGAACGCACTGCCGGCTCATGTCTTTCCACCTTCCTACAATATGGGATCCTTCAAGCGAAGCGTGAAGAAGCACCTTGCGGGCCAGCATGGCGATGCCGGCTGACAGGACACTTGGGTCTCCTGTCAGCTGCCAAAGCAACTTGGGTTCCTCTTTCAGCTTTCCATCAGGCGAAAAGGAACCAATATGCTTGGCTACTATAAAAAAAAAAGTGGCTGCTACGAATCAGATACTTAATGGAAGAATGAGCCTGTAGTTATAGTCATAGTCATAATCTTTATTTCATATAGATCAAATACATGATACTTATGAACGTCATACAAAGCCAAAAAAAGTTGTCAACAAATTTGCCTACGGCCAGTTCACTGACAAGGTTGAGCTCTGAGAAGAACTTGGCAAGAAACTCAGGCCACTCTTTTTAATCATCATTAATAGTTACAATTTCAGTTGGCTACAGTTTGAAATAGCTCAGAATGGTACAGAACGAAAACACAATACTAAAAGAAATTCAATGAAATAAAGTTTACGGAGCGAAGTTAGTTGCAGGTGGTCAGGGTCGCAAGCTATAATAATAATAATAATAAAAATAAGCAAGTATGCAGAATTGAAAGAGGAAGTAGGAAGGATATGGAGACAGGATAAAGTATATGTTGTACCCATTGTACTTTCAACAACAGGTATCATCCCCAAACATCTCCATCACAGCCTAAAATTATTAGAATTACCAGACACTATTTATACCAAACTTCAGAAAGCCGCTATTTTAAATACATGTAGAATTGTTAGAAAATTTTTGCAAATAGATGAAAACGACATATCACAGCAGATACTTACAACCTAGACATCACACACTACACGCTGCATTTACTTGGTTAAAACCCGTAAATGTAGTAAATACCAGCCTAAAAGCTGAGAAAAAATAAAGTTTCCCAAAATAATAATAATAATATTCTACCACATTCACACAGCGCCATCTAGTCCCAAATCAAGCAATTATATTTGCTTGTGTTATGGGTACTAAACAACTGATATACTACTTAAATACATTTTTTTTTTGTAAATACATACATATTATAGATAAATTACACCCAGACACAGAACAAACAATTATGCTCATCACACAAAGATTTGTCCTGGGTGGCGATCGAACCCACGACCTCCGGTTTAGCAGTCAGGGTCACTAAACCACTAGAACAACAGGCTAGTCGTATAGCTATAGACTCGGCATAGCTATAGAGCATATTAGTTGAGGCCTTGTCTAGCAGAGGACAGAGAAACTGTGGCATGATGCTGGTGTTTTTTTTTACAATATCTAGAGCTAATCGGGAGAATAGGTGGTAGTAATGGACTCTGGTCTCTAAGGTTGCCAGAACATCAACTTTTATTTATGCTAGTTTATGTAAATTTCATTAATAAAAATCAAATTGCATTTCGTGAAATTTTACTGGAAAGAACATGAAAGTTAAAATTGGATAATAATATTTAACAACTTGTGATTTATTGTAAGTAGGCAAACTGACAATCATATCTACATATTACATTATGAGCATGGCCTTCGAAACGCGCTCAAAATATCTTTAACCACTGCAATTATATCGATCACTGCTGACCATAAGTTGTTAAGAAATAAAGGCGCAATCACATTACACATGCCAATGATGGCACATGACATGTAATGTTTAATTTAAAATGTAGTTTTCTCTGAACTTGACATGCAGTTACGTCATTCTTTACCAGAGAGTAGAATTCTTGTCTTTGTGAAGCATCTTTCGAAAATCGATTGCCGTATACACTCGTATAAAATCTGTAGTCGTATAAATCTAAATGTCTAACATTCAGCACTAACAATAAGAAGTTTATTTTTACAGAAAAAGCAATGGTGGCCCACAAAATGCAATTGTAGCCGAGTGGACAAATGACTGACATGAAAAACTGCGGCCCAAGTTCGAGTATTGCCTAAATAGTCTCCATTTTTATCAGCTCTCTACATAAAGAAGGGGAAACACTTTCCCAGTAGTAGGACATGCATGGGTTGCCAAACTTCTTTTTCTTTTTTTTTTTTTTTTTTTCTAACAACGCCCGCACTAGGGAACAAGCCCTGTGTCGCGGGGAGCTTTACAAACATGAAACTAACGGACACAAAGTACACCCAGACTAGAAACAAATATCTATGAATCACACAAATATTTGTCTCGTGTGGGAATCGAACCCACGTCACCCAGCACGGCGATGTAGTGGCGAGGCAACCACCTTAACCACTGCGCCACGGTGACAGTCGAAACTTGCCAATAATGCAGAAACCGTTTAGTCTAAAATTTAGTAGTCACAGTTAAATAAATAACACTATTACTGACCCAGATTAACACGACCTTTAGACACACCCTCTTCCTAAATTCCAAAAGATATTTTCCCTGTATTTTTGCCTATCCCATTGATAATAAAAAGCGTAGTGATACAAACGTGTCGTGTCGAAGATTACGGCTCTAACTCTGTTCTATAACTAGTCAAATCAAATCCTGGCACGAACTAAAATTGCTGCAACGTTCAGTTTCGCTTACACTTGTACTGATATTCGTTTTATATTTCTAAACGCGTTCCAGTTCTGTTAAAATTTTGATATTTTAATGAGAGGGATACCCTTATTTTAGTTTTTGTACGAGTTTTGAATTAATAAGTGCATTGTGTACTGGGGGCTCACTCTGAATTTCGACATTCGAATGTTCGGTTTTGATGTCACTGTCAAATGTAACGAAATTTAGTAATGGTCGCTGTCACTTTCATACGTTTGATAGCGACATCAAAACCGAACATTCGAATGATGAAATTCAAAGTAAACCCCCTGGTAAGTTTTGAACATCGATAGGAAACCCCCATTCCCTAGAAGAAATTCTCAGGGTATGTCTGATCCACCAACCCGCATTAGGCCAGCGTGTGTGGATTATGGCCTAAACCCTCTCAACTCTCTAGATAGAGGAGAATAGACTCAAACCCAGCAGTGAGACATTAATGGGTTGTTGATGAATGAATGAATGATGATGAAAGAGTGCTAAACAACTATTTTTGATCAGCTCCTTTAGACAAGTGACAATCGCTTCAATCTATCTATTCGACATGTCAAATTAATACATCGATCACTTGATATGTCGATAGCTTATGTCAGAGATGTGTTCAAATGTATTGAAGTGACATTTAAATATTTAGAATAGAATCAGCAATTTGCCAATTGTCTATGGGGGCAGAACTCATTGGTTATGTTTGACTTAACCCAAGAATCAAATCGCATAACGAAATATTGTTTCATTAAACCATATATTTTATTATTAATAGATAAGTTCTTGACAACAGGCATCGTTATTTACCGTGTGAGTATAAGTGATTAGAACATTTGCCCCTGATCGAGGTCAATGTCAAACCATGGGCAGTTATTTTCTCATAAATATTAAATTAACGGTTTATGTATCACATTGATAAGGTGAAATAGAAGGTAGGGCTATTGGTATTCCGTATAAATTAATATTATTAGCGTATGGGCTTAATGCAAACACTAATTGGAATTTTCCATAGTTAATGTTAGATTTAATTGTGAATTCTTCATTTATCGATAAAGATTATAAGCTATATATAACATCATGCTATGGCCAATATGAGCAGTGACCAAATAAAGAATGACGGGAGTGAAGCTCCGTGCGACTTCTAGTATGGTGTCCAATAATTTGACAAAAAACAAATGACAAATTTTCATTTATAAAACAACGTTTGACAAAATTATACTTGATAAATTTATCATTTTACAAAGTATTGTTTAACAAACTACTCATTTGACAAATTATTTACCAGACAAAATTTTGTCATGTCAAAACTTCATTTCATATTTGTTGGCAAAACAACGCATAGCAAAAATAACATTTGACAAAATGGCTAGGTTAGGTTAGGTTAGGTTCCAGGGCCCACCCATTACGGCGAAGCGACGGTGCACAGAGGGGTTTTAGTGGGTATTCCGGTCCTTTTAAGACCGGCGAGTCCCACATAACCGTCCCGTGTCCCCGCACGGGGCGGTATGCGTAATGCATTTCCCCTCTTAAAAAAAAAAATAAAAATAAAGGTTAGAACTGCGACCACAACGCCAGATCCGAATTCTACTTATTTCACTTAGTTAAAGCAGTGTGTATTTTTTTAAATTGACGTACTTCAATAAAATTTTCCAAATTACCTCCTTTTGTAACATACAAAAGGCGTTTGTTTTCTGTCATTTTAAAAAAATACCAATTATACAAACGAATTATTTAGTCAAATGAACATTTTTAAAATAATATTTTAACGTGGAATATTTGCGAAGTAAAAAATTTGCGAAACCTGTATTTTGTCAAACGATTTTTTTAAAGTAATATGTTTTAGAAATGAAAGTTTGTCAAATGATTCGTTTTTCTAACGTTGTTTTTAAAATGATAATTTGTCAAACAATAGTAAACCATATAGAACGTGTGTAGATTATGATGATGTGTGTTTATATGGGCATTATGTAATCTACAGCTCCTCCTCCTTTTTTTAAAGTCGGTTAAAAATTATGGATCATCGTTTTGGTGGTTTTTGCACTCGATAAATTTACTTTTTATTTTCATTTACGACTGGCCTGCTGGTCTAGTGGTTAGTGACCCTGACTGCTAAACCGGAGGTCGTGGGTTCGATCCCCACCCAGGACAAATATTTGTATGATGAGCATAAAGGTTTGTTCTGTGTCTGGGTGTAATTTATCTATAATATGTAAGTATTTACAAAAAAATATATATTTAAGTAGTATATCAGTTGTTTAGTACCCATAACACAAGCAAATATAATTGCTTACTTTGGGACTAGATGGTGCTGTGTGAATGTGGCAGAATATTATTATATTATTTAATGAGAAAGACCCGCTCGCCGCAAGTATGTACCCATCTTTATAAAGGCAGCTACACAATAATAAGTTTCCGCAGGCTAGTAGTAGTTCAGTGTTCAGATTAATAGTTCAAGTTTACTCAGCAAAAATTCTCATAGATTCAAGCCTTAAATTGTGAAAAGGGTTCAACAACCCCAATATACCGTAATCAGTCTAAACTTCAAAAAGTTTCAACCATTTATCATGTCATTTTATACTTAAAATTTAATCAAATGTAAGTATTCAAAAAATATTATTATATTACAATATTCTCTTTTGAAGTACACCAAAACATTTTATTCAAATAAATTTTAATTGTAGTACTTAGTCAATTTATTTGTGAATAGTAAAATGGTTTTGCCGTTTCAAAAGCTATTTTAAAATTACTTTTATAAAAAATATGAAAACTATGTTTCAAATAGTAAAATGTGATGTCAATACTATGTTCGTCAGTTTCAATTGAAATTTTAACAATTATAGTTCAATTTTTAAAATAAAAAATAAGATCTATCTATATCTATCCCTTTTTATTAGCATGTTTTGATTTTCAACTAAGAAAACTTGCCAGAAAAACCAGAATTTTTTTTCCGACCAGGGAATCGAACCCTACACTTCCTGCACAACAGTTGTATACTCGCGCTGCGCCACCATGGTAAAAGACATAGATATAAAATAAGAATAATTATGTGATCACACTCACTCTACCCTTTGGAGAAAAATGAGTGACGCCATGAATACCTCGATCACAAAAGAATATAATTTATTTTCTATGAATAACTGGATACTGATTACTGAATATAAAGACAAGTCTTCTTTCCGAATAAAAGTAAATAGATGTTGAGTTTAATGTAGAAATACAAAACATACGAAAAATCCAGAATTCAGAATAAGCAATCTAATAAATTATTTATCCTAAACACTCGTAGATATGTTCCATTTAAGAAGAATTTAAAACGCTTTTTAAAGTCAGCCAGTTACCCTTAAACCATATATAAAAAAACTAAATTAAAAACAGTACACACGAATGCAACCTCTAATTTCAAGAAAAAAAATTAGAATGGTCCAGTGACGGGATTCAACAGTTTTGCGCGCGCCTGATCCCACCCCTCAGTTTAGTCTTCACTCTGAACCGACACGCACGTCCCGCCCGGTCCTATCTCACACCGATGTTGTAAATTCATAAAATCGCGATCCATTTTTAAATATTCAAATAATAAATACAATAATTTTTTAATAATTATTTTTAGTGAGTGCCAGTGCTGAACATATAATGTGGTTGGCAGACGTGGGGTAGAATGTCATCAGTCCGATGATAAAATGATTGAAGATATTAGGATTTAAATGTGCTACTGGCAGGTAATGTACCTTAATTTATCTTACTTTATTTTAACATTATTACGTTATATACTTATATATAAAATAAAATTTTCAAATCAAGACGCATATGTAAATAAAATTAAAAAAAAAATATATTGATGACATTTTCATTCAAATTAAATTGTTGAAATTTAATTAACAAACCGTTTTTAATCTACATCTTTCAATTTAAATAAACGACAGCATTAACATAACTTTTAATTTCCTCATTTCAAAAATCGAAACGATTTTCGGCCAGCAAACAGTTGAAATTAAAATCGCTCCAATAAAATTTTAAATCCTTCGAGCGATGAAAACAATTTCGCTCATCGCATATAATGGAGTACGGTTTATAGGGAGGATTACGGCTTAAGGCTCTTTGCAAGCCATATCTGTCCCCTATAAGTTATATGACACTCATAAGGGGTGATAATGTAGGACTGCTTACGACACCAGTCATTAGGGAACCGCTTGCCGTTACTGGATCTTCATATTTCGGTTATTTATGTTGTAAAAACGGTGATACTTATTCTCGTAATTATGTGGCGCTTGCGTTGATTATCATTTTGTTTTTGTAGGTTTCAAATAACGATTACGAGTTAAACGAGAGCCGTTATTTAAAAAATATTAATGATCATAAATTTGACTGTAATTAAATTTATTCAACTAAACAACATTATTCACAACTCAAAGCTTATTCTCCCAAGTGGTAGAAAATATTAGCTAAGCACACACGAGTATAACCTTAGGATACTCACTCGGCCGGCCTTTGTGGTCCCTCGAGCTTTAATTGACTGGATTTGGTGCTAGACTTGCTTTGAAATTCTGTTAACCAAGTTCCATTGGAAACCAGTATTAATAATAATAATAATAATAATTTATTTATTAATTCAGACAATTACATCCATTACAAACAATTTAAAAGCATAACAATTAAATAAATAAAAATAAAAATAATAATAAATAGGAACAGGACATCACAATTCAAATAAATTAAAACATTACAATTAAAATAATAAGATATAAAAATTACATAAGATAGGAAAGTACAGGTAGCGGGTGATTGGCAGAGTCACACAGTTTAAGCACGAATGTGTAACTCGGTGAACCTGCCTAACACAGCACCATCCAACCGTTGAGCAAACATACTCAGAATGCTGTTGGTGCTGCCCCACAGCCTGTGCACCAGGGAGGCTACTTTCTTGCGCATCAGAGCAAAGAAAGATTTGATAAATAATTTTTTAAGATTAATGGATTTGATAAATAATTTTGGGTCCAAGTAAAATTTTTAACGAATTGGGTATATTGAGATTACTCGGTCGAATTGCGCAAGCTTTTAGAGGAATTACGTCCATCATCGTCATGGACTGACTGTTGGACATAGGCCTCACCTAATTAACGCCACCACGAGTGATTCTCTGCCACCTGCAACAAAGGCCTGCCCGCAATTACGTCCATCACACGTATGAATTAATCAGTAAAATTAACAACTAAATATTTCTGCGAAAAATCCCAAAGGGTTTGTATTGAATAATAAAACTCGTGATATCAAATTTTGTCGCAAAATCGACCCTGGAAACCGTTGTCTGATGGGTCTAAAAATTACCCATAATTTAAAGCGAAACTTCGCAATCAGTGTCCCTATTTGCAACCTTTGAAATCTGATTGGATAAATATAGACATCATTGTCAATTGTTTGAATATGACAGGGACAAGAAACTGTTGCTGTGTAGTGACAGATTAAAAATACATAATATCACTACACCATCTCTACACATACAAATTCCCTCCTCATATTTTGGAGGAGACGTGCCCAGCAGTGGGCCGTTTATGGGTTGAAATGCTGATGAAGAAACTGTTGAACCACGCTGATAATCTTCCATTGTATTGCGTTATAATAATAATATTATTTTATAATTTATTTAAAAATGAATTTTTGTGTGAATTTATTGTAATAATAAAGAGGAATAATAATAATAATTTATTTATTTGCTTGAAACATGGTTACAAGATGTTACACATAAAATAGATACACCGACCTGTGTTAATAAAGTCGGTATCCTGTGAGGCCAGTGAGTGTAGCTCAGACAAACGTCAAATAAAAGAAGGTAAATGATTCTTCTAATATTATAAACACGAAAGTTAGAATGGATGGATGAATGGATTACTCGATCACACCAGAACGTCTGAAAGGACCTGTATAAAATTTGGCACCCAGATTTACTGTCTGAAAAACCACATAATACACTACTTTTTGTGATTCTCCTCTGCCTACCCTTTCGGGGTAAAAGACTTAATGCTATTTTATGTAATTATTTATATTTACGTTATTATAATTATATAGACTTTTGTTTAAAACACTTTCTCAAATTTCCAAGATTATAAAAGTAATATACATAATATTGATAAAAATGTTGTCATAGATAGAAACCTAACTAAGTCTAAAAGATTCATATTCCTACAGCAAACTCAGTGAAAGTCTATAATTGATGTCATTATTAACGTTTACTCTGTAATTTTGTCGTATTATAATTATACCTTGCCACCCTTGGAACTTCAACAAAGTGACTACTAAATAATTATCAGGAACAGACTCTTGATAAAAGCAAATTAAATTAACTTTTTTAATTACATATATATATTTCTTTCAAAAATGTTAAACCTACATTCTTTCATGCGAACAATACCTGTATCACGGGGTATTATAATATCTATTAACGGTCATAAACCCAGAACCCAGACCTAATGTTATTTTGAAGGGCGGCGAACGGTGTATTATAAATAATAACGTCGTCATCATCATCATCAGCAACCCATTAAGTCCTACTGTTGGGCTCGGGTCTCCTCTCCTCTAACTAGAGAGCTGAGAGAGTTTAGGCCATAATCCACTCACGCTGGCCTAGTGCGGGTTAATGGATCAGACATACTCATAGAATTACTTCTAGGGTATGTGGGTTTCCTCACGATGTTTTCCTTCACCGTTAGCAGATGGTAAGTCACTTGACTAGTACATATAAATTCCACAAAGTGGAATCCACATTGGTACTGCTGGTGGGGATCGAACTCGGACCGCGTGATTTGCACGCCGGTCCCTTATCCATTCAGCCACCATCGCATTTTTATATTTTTTACATATAATAATAATGTAAATTAATTTAATTTTTAAATTCTTTTTGTTCCCAACACAATTATTTTCAGGTGTCTTCTCGTCTTCCCTTAGGGGATTCCAAGACAAGTCTACCCTATTGCTAAAATAGTTGTTATCCAAACAAATTATATCCGGAATTTATCAGTTAAACAACAAGTTACTGGTCACACTGTTTATGACACTTTTGACGTCCGCTGTCAAATAGTTTTAATCTGTCGCCATGAATTGTTGCAAAGAATGGTGAAGAATAATAAATAAATCAATTGATTATTTCTAATTCAATGAATAAACGCAAATAAGAGCTCTGCGAGAAAAGGAAAATTCGAAACAAACCCTATACCAACCCGTCTGGCCAGCGTGGTATAGTAGGCTAAATTCCCTCCACATTCTTTGGAGGAGACATGCCTAGTAGTAGCACGATTATGGGTTGAAATGATGATGACACAAATACTTGTCTCGTATGGGAATCGAACCCACGTCACTCGGCTTGGCGATGTTAGTGTGAAACGATCACCTTAACCCGTCCGCAACCTAGGTGCCGAGCAAGTGGTGCCACTTGCTCGGCACCTAGGTGGAAAGCTTGCAGCAGTGACTCACATACAAACAGTCGAGTCTGCTCGCTATACAGCGCAGAATACTGATGGGGCTGGCCCGAACCCGACGTACCAGGGAAGCGCATCGTTTTCTCATTGTTGTAAATGCCTCACTCACTTACTTTTGTCAATCATTGTAAGGTGTCTGTCACCGTTGCGGACGGGTTAAGGTGATCGTTTCACACTAACATCGCCAAGCCGAGTGACGTGGGTTCGATTCCCATACGAGACAAGTATTTGTGTCATCATCATTTCAACCCATAATCGTGCTACTACTAGGCATGTCTCCTCCAAAGAATGTGGAGGGAATTTAGCCTACTATACCACGCTGGCCAGACGGGTTGGTATAGGGTTTGTTTCGAATTTTCCTTTTCTCGCAGAGCTCTTATTTGCGTTTATTCATTGAATTAGAAATAATCAATTGATTTATTTATTATTCTTCACCATTCTTTGTAACAATTCATGCGAACAACATTTAATTTTGTATAGTTTGTGTAAATTTAAAAATACAATTTAATTTTAAAATCTAAAGCTTTTATTTTCTAAAAAAAATTACTTTAAATCTAATTCTTTGGCTTGGGTGTACATTTACAAAACAATTTTTTTATAATAATAAATTTAGATCGAACAGGTTGCCATTAATGTCAGAACTGTTATGACCTCTAAATAATTGTAAAGATGTATTGGTGCTTTGGGTATTTAGGTAATTTGGGACTTGATGGCGCTATGTGAAATATTATTATTAAAAAAAGTGTTTAATTCCCGGGTCGTATAAAAATGTTATTTTTTTTTATAAATAGTATTTTCGGTATAAACTTGGAGAAACAAATTAGACAAAATCTTTCTGAGCAACACTATACCTACAGAAAAATTGTTATACTCGTATAGAAGTAAAATATTTATCGATAACACTAAGGGACAACATGATTAAAATTGCCCAGTAATACAGTTTCAGCTGTATAATTTTATCGAAACACATTTACGATGTCAATTCAATGTTACGTGAAATAGTGAATTTGTAAGTATCTAGGTATATAATTACAGTAATTACTAATGTATTGAACCTTTGTAGTTCCATAAATTGATATATACGAAGCTATTTACCATTATTTTCTAATTACTTTCAGGAATTATCTTAATCGAATCAATAGATGAAAGTACAAAGTAATAGATATTTATAATAATATTCTACCATATTCACACAGCGCCATCTAGTCCCAAAGTAAGCAATTATGTTTGCTTGTGTTATGGGTACCTACTAAACAACTGATATACTACTTAAATTCATTTTTTTTTGTAAATACATACATATTATAGATAAATTACACCCAGTCATAGAACAAACCTTTATGCTAATCACAAAAAGATTTGTCCTGGGTGGGGATCGAACCCATCGACCGGCTTAGCAGTCAGGGTCACTAACCACTAGACCAACAGGCAAGTCAAAATTGAAATTTAATATTAAAATTTGTTTAATAATGACAGTGAACATAATGGTATATGTTTGTTTGGTTGAACGCGCTAAACTCAAAAACTACTAGTCCCATTTGTAAAAATATTTTGTATTGAATAGCGTATTTATCGAGGAAGGCTATATGATATCACGCTACGAACTATAGGAGCTGAGTAGTGCCCAAAAAAGTCCCGCGTGCAAGGTATGTTTAGATATACAAGTAAAATAAAATTGCGTCACGCCTTTTCCTCAAAGGGGTAAGCACAGATGCAGCACACCCGTATTTCACCAGATATGTTCGGTCCAATATAAGTAATAGACTCGATATTGCTAACAACCAGCAACATTAGTTTCCCAATTACGGGCTCATACTGAAGGGTTTCATGATAGAGAAACTCAATAGCATTTTCACCGACCCCGGAATTGAACCCGAGACTCTTGTACAGCAGTCGTATACACTTCCAGCTGCGCCACCATGGCAGTTTAGGTATATTGTACAGGTTAATCAGTTTTTATAAAATTATTTCACAGATTTAGGTAGTTTAGTAATCACATACACGTGCTCGGAATCCACCATCTTGAATTTAATATCAATTAGTAGCATAACCGCCGCAGGGGATGATTCGAAGGCAAGTGAACGAATCCATTCGCACTTCCATTCTACTGACAGATTAAAACTATTTGACAGCGGACGTCAAAAGTGTCATAAACAGTGTGACCAGTAACTTGTTGTTTAACTGATAAATTCCGGATATAATTTGTTTGGATAACAACTATTTTAGCAATAGGGTAGACTTGTCTTGGAATCCCCTAAGGGAAGACGAGAAGACACCTGAAAATAATTGTGTTGGGAACAAAAAGAATTTAAAAATTAAATTAATTTACATTATTATTATATGTAAAAAATATAAAAATGCGATGGTGGCTGAATGGATAAGGGACCGGCGTGCAAATCACGCGGTCCGAGTTCGATCCCCACCAGCAGTACCAATGTGGATTCCACTTTGTGGAATTTATATGTACTAGTCAAGTGACTTACCATCTGCTAACGGTGAAGGAAAACATCGTGAGGAAACCCACATACCCTAGAAGTAATTCTATGAGTATGTCTGATCCATTAACCCGCACTAGGCCAGCGTGAGTGGATTATGGCCTAAACTCTCTCAGCTCTCTAGTTAGAGGAGAGGAGACCCGAGCCCAACAGTAGGACTTAATGGGTTGCTGATGATGATGATGACGACGTTATTATTTATAATACACCGTTCGCCGCCCTTCAAAATAACATTAGGTCTGGGTTCTGGGTTTATGACCGTTAATAGATATTATAATACCCCGTGATACAGGTATTGTTCGCATGAAAGAATGTAGGTTTAACATTTTTGAAAGAAATATATATATGTAATTAAAAAAGTTAATTTAATTTGCTTTTATCAAGAGTCTGTTCCTGATAATTATTTAGTAGTCACTTTGTTGAAGTTCCAAGGGTGGCAAGGTATAATTATAATACGACAAAATTACAGAGTAAACGTTAATAATGACATCAATTATAGACTTTCACTGAGTTTGCTGTAGGAATATGAATCTTTTAGACTTAGTTAGGTTTCTATCTATGACAACATTTTTATCAATATTATGTATATTACTTTTATAATCTTGGAAATTTGAGAAAGTGTTTTAAACAAAAGTCTATATAATTATAATAACGTAAATATAAATAATTACATAAAATAGCATTAAGTCTTTTACCCCGAAAGGGTAGGCAGAGGAGAATCACAAAAAGTAGTGTATTATGTGGTTTTTCAGACAGTAAATCTGGGTGCCAAATTTTATACAGGTCCTTTCAGACGTTCTGGTGTGATCGAGTAATCCATTCATCCATCCATTCTAACTTTCGTGTTTATAATATTAGAAGAATCATTTACCTTCTTTTATTTGACGTTTGTCTGAGCTACACTCACTGGCCTCACAGGATACCGACTTTATTAACACAGGTCGGTGTATCTATTTTATGTGTAACATCTTGTAACCATGTTTCAAGCAAATAAATAAATTATTATTATTATTCCTCTTTATTATTACAATAAATTCACACAAAAATTCATTTTTAAATAAATTATAAAATAATATTATTATTATAACGCAATACAATGGAAGATTATCAGCGTGGTTCAACAGTTTCTTCATCAGCATTTCAACCCATAAACGGCCCACTGCTGGGCACGTCTCCTCCAAAATATGAGGAGGGAATTTGTATGTGTAGAGATGGTGTAGTGATATTATGTATTTTTAATCTGTCACTACACAGCAACAGTTTCTTGTCCCTGTCATATTCAAACAATTGACAATGATGTCTATATTTATCCAATCAGATTTCAAAGGTTGCAAATAGGGACACTGATTGCGAAGTTTCGCTTTAAATTATGGGTAATTTTTAGACCCATCAGACAACGGTTTCCAGGGTCGATTTTGCGACAAAATTTGATATCACGAGTTTTATTATTCAATACAAACCCTTTGGGATTTTTCGCAGAAATATTTAGTTGTTAATTTTACTGATTAATTCATACGTGTGATGGACGTAATTGCGGGCAGGCCTTTGTTGCAGGTGGCAGAGAATCACTCGTGGTGGCGTTAATTAGGTGAGGCCTATGTCCAACAGTCAGTCCATGACGATGATGGACGTAATTCCTCTAAAAGCTTGCGCAATTCGACCGAGTAATCTCAATATACCCAATTCGTTAAAAATTTTACTTGGACCCAAAATTATTTATCAAATCCATTAATCTTAAAAAATTATTTATCAAATCTTTCTTTGCTCTGATGCGCAAGAAAGTAGCCTCCCTGGTGCACAGGCTGTGGGGCAGCACCAACAGCATTCTGAGTATGTTTGCTCAACGGTTGGAGACAAGAGCACTGCAAGAAAAGGAAAATTCGAAACAAACCCTATACCAACCCGTCTGGCCAGCGTGGTATAGTAGGCTAAATTCCCTCCACAATCTTTGAAGGAGACCCATGCCCAGCTGTGGGGCGTTTATGAGTTGTAATGATGATGCATGACTTTTAACAATTTTGATGCTAAGATTAATGAAATGTAAATAATCATTCTACGTATAAGTAGTATGCGATGGTGGCTGAATGGATAAGGGACCGGCGTGCAAATCACGCGGTTCGAATTCGATTCCGACTAGCAGTACCAATGTGGATTCCACTTTGTGGAATTTATATGTACTAGTCAAGTGACTTACCATCTGCTAACGGTGAAGGAAAACACCGTGAGGAAACCCACATACACTAGAAGAAATTCTATGAGTATGTCTGATCCACCAACCCGCCCTAGGCCATTATGGCCTAAACTCTCTCAGCTCTCTAGTTAGAGGAGAGGAGACCCGAGCCCAGAAGTAGGACTTAATGGGTTGCTGATGATGATGATGACGACGTTATTATTTATAATACACCGTTCGCCGCCCTACTAGGCCAGCGTGTGTGGATTATGGCCTAAACCCTCTCAGCTCTCTAGTTAGAGGAGAGGAGACCCGAGCCCAGCAGTGGGACTAAATGGGTTGCTGATGATAAGTAGTATCCCTATAACAAAACAAACGATTCACATACTATACGGAGCATTTATTTATATTTTGCGATTCTAAAAGTTGGTAAACAGTTTGACACGCGAACTCTGAGACATACTGAATATTTTATGAGAACAATACATTTTATACGTTTCATGTTATTGTGATGTTTGCAATGTCCTAGATTTTCTCTTTTAAGTAAAATATTTTTGATGACAGGTTATTTTAAATTCTATTTCTGAGATGCTTCATATTTTTTTAACTGCCTTATTTGTTCAGTTTTCGTAATATGCAATGTTGCAAGCAAGAATTTGATCGACAACGACATCAAAATCGATTTAGTCGAATGTCTAGATAGACACTCTGATATAAAAAACTGAACTGAAAAAAAAATCTCTGTTTCTGAAATTTACAAACATACAAAATACGTTTAAAAACATAACCCTTCCTTGGCAGCGAAGTAAAAAATTATAATATTTTTTTCATTCAAACAACATTTCAAACAGACCACATGCGGACGAAGCCGCCGGCAAAATCCTATCTCATGAAAGCGTAAATAAATTTTCTATATACAGTTAAAAAAAAAATACATGTGAAAACAATATTAATTGTGAACGGCAATAAAATCGGCGGCCTTGCCGACTAGACGCCCCCCCGGGCCATTCGTGCTACACCCAAATCATTTTATTATTGTTCATCAAATTATATTATTGTTCAGTTAAAAATGAGCCAAATTTTTCACGCTCTTAATTTGAGAACCACGTTCTTGTTGTAAATAATATAATAATATATAATAATAATTTATTTATCAAGTAACTAGACTCAATGTGTTAGTGAAAAATATTTCTTAAACCTATGTTAGTACCTATTCTAAACACAATACAAATAATTATAATTTGTATGTGAAGCATGTGTTATTTGTATTGTGTTTAGAATAGGTACTAACATAGGTTTAAGAAATATTTTTCACTAACACATTGAGTCTAGTTACTTGATAAATAAATTATTATTATATATTATTATATTATTTACAACAAGAACGTGGTTCTCAAATTAAGAGCGTGAAAAATTTGGCTCATTTTTAACTGAACAATAATATAATTTGATGAACAATAATAAAATGATTTGGGTGTAGCACGAATGGCCCGGGGGGGCGTCTAGTCGGCAAGGCCGCCGATTTTATTGCCGTTCACAATTAATATTGTTTTCACATGTATTTTTTTTTTAACTGTATATAGAAAATTTATTTACGCTTTCATGAGATAGGATTTTGCCGGCGGCTTCGTCCGCATGTGGTCTGTTTGAAATGTTGTTTGAATGAAAAAAATATTATAATTTTTTACTTCGCTGCCAAGGAAGGGTTATGTTTTTAAACGTATTTTGTATGTTTGTAAATTTCAGAAACAGAGATTTTTTTTTCAGTTCAGTTTTTTATATCAGAGTGTCTATCTAGACATTCGACTAAATCGATTTTGATGTCGTTGTCGATCAAATTCTTGCTTGCAACATTGCATATTACGAAAACTGAACAAATAAGGCAGTTAAAAAAATATGAAGCATCTCAGAAATAGAATTTAAAATAACCTGTCATCAAAAATATTTTACTTAAAAGAGAAAATCTAGGACATTGCAAACATCACAATAACATGAAACGTATAAAATGTATTGTTCTCATAAAATATTCAGTATGTCTCAGAGTTCGCGTGTCAAACTGTTTACCAACTTTTAGAATCGCAAAATATAAATAAATGCTCCGTATAGTATGTGAATCGTTTGTTTTGTTATAGGGATACTACTTATCATCAGCAACCCATTTAGTCCCACTGCTGGGCTCGGGTCTCCTCTCCTCTAACTAGAGAGCTGAGAGGGTTTAGGCCATAATCCACACACGCTGGCCTAGTAGGGCGGCGAACGGTGTATTATAAATAATAACGTCGTCATCATCATCATCAGCAACCCATTAAGTCCTACTTCTGGGCTCGGGTCTCCTCTCCTCTAACTAGAGAGCTGAGAGAGTTTAGGCCATAATGGCCTAGGGCGGGTTGGTGGATCAGACATACTCATAGAATTTCTTCTAGTGTATGTGGGTTTCCTCACGGTGTTTTCCTTCACCGTTAGCAGATGGTAAGTCACTTGACTAGTACATATAAATTCCACAAAGTGGAATCCACATTGGTACTGCTAGTCGGAATCGAATTCGAACCGCGTGATTTGCACGCCGGTCCCTTATCCATTCAGCCACCATCGCATACTACTTATACGTAGAATGATTATTTACATTTCATTAATCTTAGCATCAAAATTGTTAAAAGTCATGCATCATCATTACAACTCATAAACGCCCCACAGCTGGGCATGGGTCTCCTTCAAAGATTGTGGAGGGAATTTAGCCTACTATACCACGCTGGCCAGACGGGTTGGTATAGGGTTTGTTTCGAATTTTCCTTTTCTTGCAGTGCTCTTGTCTGCATAAGGTTCCCTTAGTCGCCTTTTACGACACCCACGGGTTGATATGGGTTAGTGACATTATATTCTTAATTCTTTACTACACGGAAAGGCATGCATATTAAGTTAATATTATATTATAAGCCAGTATCCCAAAATATTTCATCTAAAATTGACTCATAACGCTTTCGCTGTAAAAAGTTATCAGATCCCATGAAAAAACAAAGCTCCCAAGACCAGCCACTACTAACGCTACCGTTTTGGTTTAAGATGTACGGAGACGGAGATAAGAATACATATGTCACCACTCCCTCTCATTCCCGGGATGTCGCAAGACGCGATTTAGGGAAAATCACGTCATAACACCTGCGCTAGAGAAGGGAAACTCGAAACAAAAGCCTGTACCGACTCGTCTGGCCAGCTTAGTAACAGTAGGCTAACTACCACCTATTTAGTTGAGGCCTAAGTCCAGCAGTGGACGTCATTGGGCTGATATGATGATGATGATGTTTTACACAATATTGAAAACATAAACTTATCTCATACAGAAATTAGTAATGTTTATTATAAGTAATCAAGGTGCATTCTCAAAGGTCCTTTATAAAAAAGACCTCTAAAACTGCATTGCTCCAAAGGTCACATGGCTGACCCCAAGAAAACTCGCTCCATATCGCCCTTCGTCTATTAATACACATTATAAGTTTACGTTTTATATGCAGAACTAGTCAGGTGGACACCGCTCGACATACCAAGTGACCGGCTAATATGAATATTATGATTTTATTTTGTAAAATATAATACATAATATTTTCAATAAAAAAATACAACGTAAATGAATATATCGAGCCCTACCCGCCATTATAACGTAAGCGACAGAAATCAAATTTTACAGGAGAAGGGTTTTAAAAAATATTTTTGTACTATCTTACTGACTTAAAAGTTGCTGTTTCTTTTTAATAAGGATTGGCTTCTTGTCAATTAGCCAATCATCAATTGATTTTCTCAAATAACACAAAAACCTCTGCCTCCATCCCTGCAGAAATAAACCATGATGTTATATATTATACAAATACAAATATCTTTATTCTGCATAGATAAGGGTTTAACTAACTTAGTTACTTTTATTTTTAATATAGTAACATATTAACTGTTGCCAGTGCTGTACTTTTCCGCACCCGTTTCTAATATTTTGCAGCGTGCAGGCGCGCTGTAAGTGCTCTATTTTTCAAATATCTGGTTCGAAGTAGAACCTATATAACAATGTACGACTTTGGCGTTTATCGATTCGCTAGTTCGTTGATTTTGTATGCCAAGGATATGGTAATATTATATTCGTGTGTCGACTTTGTGAATATTCTGAAAATTTATGTGAACGTGGTCTAGCGATCAGTCAAGCAGATTGTTGCAAAGTCAATTTCAGAAAATGAAATTTCTATTTATATAATATTTAGATGATAAATTCTCAGAAGACAAAGAGAAACCATTGTTTTTTCGGTTGGTTTCTTTGAACAGCACATACTTATTTGAAAATATATACCTAATTATCATTATAAGTAGTAATAAAAAGACAAACACGTGATGAATATAATGAAAAAGCCGAAACATTGAAGCATTTTTCGGCATTCGGGAAAATGCTCAGAAGAGTAACAACATAGGTAATTGGGATGACCAAATTTACAGTATAGCTGATGATAGCTTCATCAGAATAACATATTAATAAAGCTATCATTTTACACTATCATAGCATCACGCGTTTTTTTCTAAAGAATTCTTCACAACCGCTATCGTCGGCTGTATTTGGCCCCATGTAATTGGAGGCGAGTCTTAACCAAACACACACCGAGAACTTCAAAATAGAAAAAGCAAATAGCGTTTTAACCCGGCCGGCAAAACGTGTACACCCTCCGTTGCGCGACCAAGGCAATCTGAGTAACTATTTATGAATTTTATTCATATTATTAAGAGGCATGAGCCTGCATTTCAACGTATATCTGAAACGTCTCGTCGCTAGACCACTTAGCCATGACCTAAATATATTTACAACTATAACTCACTTTCAACAAAATGCTATATGGTATGAGATTTAAAAGCTTGCACTTGGATTTTCAGGATTTAGGATAGCTTTTGTACATAAATTTGCTTGCATTATATTCGGAAATTTTTTATTTCCAGAAATTAACATAATTACATACATACAAAAGTTGTTGCCTACATTAAGTACATTGGTATTTAGTAATGAAAAGTGGAGTGTCTCCACTTGAATTGATTCAGTGTGTTTAGGTTATTTATAGCAATAATAATTCCGTACCGTCTGAACTGAACTAGTTACGACTGTATCTCAGGAGGCAGAGCAGCTGTTCATCAGTGCTAATAATATCAATATAAGTTACAACAGTGGAGTTAAAATGTGACACGTGTAGTCCGAAGATTAAAAAAAATGATTAAAAAATAATAAAATAATTATCTTTATATTTTTTTTCTTCTTCCACTCTTATACATTACGGTACCGCCTCTTCACAGATAATGGATTGTGTGAATAATATAAATGAACAATATTATAAATGCGAAAGTTTATAAGAATGGACATTTGAAATTTGGTAAGAGAAAGACAACCAGTTCTAAAAAAGGTATTGATTTTTTTCGGAGGTCACTCGGGCCCAAATACAAAGCTGACCCTTTAATTGTAAAGCCAATCGATTATAGGTGTTAATTCTTGGGTATTTGTTAGGCATTGCCATTCGGTTCAAAGATTTATAATCTGCTTCATTTTCGCAAATTATCACGGGATCTCTAAGTGTCATAAATTGGTAAAGTGACATCAATTAATCAACTATCTGTGGTTGTCTAATGATAAACTTAATACAAAGAAAAATATGACTACGGTATCAACAAGTACTTCAATATAATACAAATAATACTAGATATATGAAACCACTTGACTGGCCCGTTGGTCTAGTGGTTAGTGACCCTTACTGCTAACCCGGAGGTCGTGGGTTCGATCCCCACCTAGGACAAATCTTTGTGTGATGAGCATAATTGTTTGTTCTGGGTCTGGGTGTAATTTATCTATAATATGTATGTATTTACAAAAAGTGTATTTAAGTAGTATATCAGTTGTTTAGTACCCATAACACAAGCAAATATAATTGCTAAATTTGGGACTAGATGGCGCTGTGTAAATGGTAGAATATTATTATTATATTATATTATTATTACTTGAACAAACATACAGAAATTCATCAACTCACGTACGAAACTTATTTGATATCGTACAACACGTCGGCATTTAAACTATTAACAATTAACTAAACAGTTTGTGAGATAAACAATAAACACTTGTATCCAACCCGTGACGTCACAACACGAGTATACGTCATCTACACGGCACGTCACGACAAGGATAAATGATGCGTATGACGTGTCGGGAATGGGGCATGACGTGTTTTAAGGTTCGAAGTTTGAATGTTGTGGTTAAGTACAACAAACTCTTGAGCTTTGACTTGAAGTTTTGGAAGACAAAAGATATTAATTGATGCTTAAGCTGAGTTAAGTATAAATAAAATTTAAAAGAACGACTATATCTGGGTTCCGTGGTTGTAGTATGCAGCGGCTGAATACGAGGTTAAAGGTTCGATGTAGTAAAAATATTTTGCAGCCCATGAACAATTTTTCTTATTTGTCTTGTACAATGTGTATTAACGGGCACATTGTCGTTTTAGTAAACTTACGGGGTCGTGGTATTCGATGTTACACTTTTCGAAGTCAAGTATCGCACCCGTATAATTATATGTGTGTGTTTCTTCCCTGCGATAAAAGGACTGTTTTCGACAAAAAGAAGATCGTTATAAGTTTGGCGTGTCCTTGTGTTTGTTTTCTATCTGTGACATAATTCATAATTCATTTATTCAGCAGCAATATAAGTTCACAGTTTAACACCAAATCACTTATAAGCTATGTCAATATGATACTAAATTAGTTACAATAGAATATAAATAGGAATTAAATTAATACAATGAAATAAGAATTAAATTTATACAATAGAATAAAAATTAAATTAAATTATGTAATTGCAATAAAATTATTTTTGAAACATTATAAGAAAATGAAATAATAAAAAAAAAAAAAAAATTACACGTCATCAATTATTATAATTATCATAATATGTCAATAGTATTTAAATATGTCATAACCTTAGCATTAAATTCATGCGGCTTATCGAAAAATAGGTCAACAACTTTATTAATTTGAGTGACTTTATTTATAAGATTGATAGCTGTGACAGTAGGGCCATAATTACTTTTAGTACTTCGCCAGGACGGAGGGCAAGCAATAAGTTGATGCTGACATCGTAACTCCTAAACAAATAGGCCGATTTTAATTCACTTTTTTATTTTAAAACTGACGTGATCGTGAAGGTTCAAGGTCATCAGCGCTTTTTGTTACACACAGCAGCGTAGCAAACTATACCCAGACTTTTTTATTATATTCAAAATCCTGTTTTTTACAAACAATCTACTTTTTCAAAGAAACAAAGCATTAGTTTTGTGTTTTGTTAAGCAAAATACACTAAATTTGAAGGAGTTACAATGGTTCATAATACTGTCAAATTTTATACAAATAATAATATTTGAGAGAGAGATCTTGAATGAGAAACTAGTTCGTATTCTTGTGGTAAAACTTTGTCTGGAATACAATTTTTGTACAAATTCTTCACAAGTACACGAAGTTTTCCTTGTCTATTAGCAAAGTTTTTTAAGAAAGATTTTAAAAATTCTTTCTCACTTATATTTTTTACTCTAAAGATCTTTGAGAGAAATTGGAGATGGATTCAGCCGAAACTGCGCTGGTTTATTTTTATTAATTTTAGCTAGTTATGTCAAAAATAGTCCTAGGCATGAGGTTTGGTGAAGGCCTGTTAAGTTTATGGAAACTTAATTGGCGGGTGATGGTTAGCAGGAAGAGAACGAGGCACAGTGATCCTTATATAGGCACGCGAAGACCGCTTTATTTATCCATAAAAAATCTACAGCTCTTAAAATAATAAAGATAAAGATTATTTATTTGTTATAACATGTGTAGTATGGTGTAACAAAATATATTAGTCTCAACATTTTCTGTCCATTTCAAGACATACAAATTAAATTTAAAAAAAAAAAAAAATAATTTTAATATATTAAACTACAATTTATATTATTATTTATTTAAAGTATTGTAAATAATACTTGTAATTATGTGAATAGTTAGTTTTTATATTATCGATAATTTATTATATTATACATATATACCTATATATATATATAATAAATTATCGATACAAATATTTAATTTTATATTTTATTCATATTTATCCACATTTTAAGTGGTTCTAAACATCTAAACCATTTGTGGTATTCAATCTGTGTCGATGACTTGCACTAACACGAAGCGAGCGAGAACATTCTCTTTGTATGAAAGCTTTCGCACTGTCATACAATCTCATACATACCATATTCTATCGTTTAACTTTTTTTATGTCACCAAGGTGGCAAAAACACTTAGTGGCTGTTGAATTGTATAGCCTAGTTGAATACTAAAATTCTGAGTAAGCCATTTCATCGAGTGAATGTAACCTCACTTTCGGAAAATGTATTTCGCTAAAATACTTTTTACGCCAATTCAAGGTATGTTTACTTGCAAAAAATTCAATTATTTTGGATGAGAAAAGTAATGAGAATAGATTATTAGCTGTTATCACTTTATTCTGAGCTTAACTTCATACGAGTATATTTTGCGATATTTTGGGAATAAAAAGGAATGCCATATGGTATTTTGACGCCATCACCACAAGGAGATATTTTGTACAGCTGTGAGAGGTAACCGATTGTTATCTATATACTATACTATTATTTTAATATTATAGAGCTGAAGAGAGTAGTATATGTTTGGTTGAACAGTGGCATCTCGAGAACTATAGGTCTGTCATGAAAAATTCTTTTAGTGTTGGATAGCGCCTTTATTGAGGAAGGTTATAGGCTATATATAACATTACGCTACGGCAAATAGGAGCTGAGCAGTGATCAAACAAAGAATGATGGGAGCGAAGCCCTCACGGCTTTACTATGAATATACATAGTATCACACCTTTTCTCTCGAAAAGAGACGACCTAATCCAGTTTTTACTGGAATCCGGGACCTTTTGAGTTTGCTTTACACACTCCCTTGCGCCACCAAGGCACTCAGTATGGTGAATAATTACTAATAAAAAAGTAAATAATTATATATAAACAGAATTTAATCATACAATTATCGTTTTGACACGTTATTGCGGTCCATCGTCCAAAAGCTCGTGCTTAATTTTCATTAAGAGCTCGCGTCAAAACCACAATCACTCGTTTTGCGTCAATAACCAGACATGGTTATAATGATGGCTGTATTTATAAATTATAATTAGCTTGTCAATATCTGATGGATAATTTTGTAAGATATGAGTTTGTTTTTTTTTTTGTTCGTTTAATGACGGATTATTAATACATAACGCCACTACCCCATCTCAACCCGTGGGTGTCGGAAAAGGCGACTGTGGGAGTAAGTTTATGCAGACAAGAGCACTGCAAGAAAAGGAAAATTCGAAACAATTCCTATACTAACCCATCTGATAGCGTGGTATAGTAGGCTTAATTCCTTCCACATTCATTAGAGGAGAGCAGTGCCTAGCAGTGGGACGTTTATGGGTTGAAATGATGATGATGATGATACAATAAATAATGATAATTTTTGGATAACCTTCCGGAATGTCGAATATACAGTTTCTATCTGATTTGTTATATTAAATAAATAAATTGCACCCGTGTACTCATTAAAAAAGCTTCATCATAAACTCTCTTCCCTAGAAATAGTACCCAAACAACCAATTTTGAACCTTAAAAGCACAACAATTTACTGTAAAAAGCGAAACTTTCTCAATAGTATACAAAAGTAATGTTTACGTTCAAAGTAGCGTAATTTCAACTATACCAACATACAGTCGGTCGGAACGTGTCCTGTTTGCCAATGTTACGGACCTAACGTTACTAAGTTGCACGTACCAAGTTTTTAAAACGACACTTGTTTATTTTGTTCAAATTGTTTTTAATATCAGCGCTTTGCCGGGTGTCCAAACATCTCTGATTCTCTGTTTTTAAATGGGTACCAGAAATGTATATTAAGAATATACATTTCTTGTACCCATTTAAAAACGAGTTTCAATTATTACTAGAAAAAGTTTTTTTTTTTCGAAAAATCTAAAACTTGGAAATCAATTATATTTCATTCAAAATGTTTTATTTATTACGATTCAGCTGCCAATTAACCAAAATATTAGAAAACATTAAAAAGTGGTTTAATAAAAACAACGTCAAGTCAAATTCGAAGCCTTCTGGTCGGTTTGATAAATTCTTTTATTGGTTAGTCTGCCTCATTAAGAAGATCATTTCCGATTTTTAACTTCAGAGAAGGAAAGTGAAATATAAATCGATGAATTAGAAATTTTGACTATAATAAAAAAATATTTGTGTTATACATAGATATATGATTTGGTTCTGCGCGCATTTAATTGACACAGGGTTAGCTCTTTAGAGTCTAGAACGGTCGTGGTATTTAAAAAAAATCGTAATCGGAAAATGTCTTAGTACTTACAGTGGTAGATATATCTTCAAATGTATGTTGCTATTTACGATATAAAAACGTCCTAACGACCCAATCTTGTTCCCCTTAAACTAAGCTTTATTGTTTCTTTATTGTTTAGTCTAATCACAGTTAACAGACTAATATTAGCTAACTGTCGTAGATGTCTACGAAAACGCTACGAATTGCTACGAGCGTAGCACCATAATTCCGTCTACAAGACATGTTTTATTACTTTACTAAGTTTTGCTCCTGGCTTCGCCCGGGTCGTATGCCTGTATAAAGTTGTCTATTGACTGTTCCAGACTATATTCTATTTGGCTATATAATCAAATCCTTTCAGCCGTTCTCACCTAATTGAATAACAAAATATCCATCCAAACTTCCATCCAGCCATTCAATATTCATATTAACTTTTATACTATATTCTATATATAATCTTCAATATACTAACCTCGTTCATTTATAGCTCCTATTTTCGAAACATTCATGTTTAAGAACAAAAACAACCATGACTTTACATAAAAGTTAATTTACAAAAATAAACCGCTTTTAATTTTATCCTTATGTTCATATTTATAAAGATATTATTAATAACTTAAGCCAATTCTAGTGTTATATTATGTTATAATATAGTGGCAGACCGCACGCGGTGGCGTAAATCAGATGGCCTATGCCCAGCAGTGGACGCTGTTGGGCTGATATGATGATGAAAAGAAGGATAAATAAACTTTTTTTTTATAACTTTAGTAAAGACTGGAAGAACTATATATATTTAATACTAAAATATTTTTTCAAAACGGACCAGTAGTTCCTGAGATCCTAGCGTTCAACCAAACAAACAAACTGTTCAGCTTTATAATATTAGTATAGTAATAAATATTGTTATTAAAAAAAAACTCTCTCAACTCTCTAGATAGAGGAGAGAAGATTCAAGCCCAGCAGTGGGACATTTGTCAACAGTAGGTTACAGATGAATCAATATTGTTGGCGAAATGTGGGTGCTATATATCTATCTAACCATTCGGGGAAAAAAGTGTGATGGATCTATAATATGTCCTCAGTCCGTGTAGTGACGGATTAAGAATATATAATGTCACTACCCCATTTCTACCCTTTGCTATCGTAAAAGGCGACCTTAGACAGACCAGAGTACTGCGAGAAAAGGAAAATTTGAAATAAACCCTTTTTTTTTATTTTTGTTTTTTTTTGTTTCAATCAATGCCAACCCGTCTGGCCAGCTTGGTATAGTAGACCTTCAGGAAATTCCCTTCACAAACTTTGGAGGAGACCCATTCCCAGCAGTGGGACGTTTATGGGTTAAAATGGTGAAGATGATAATATGTATAATATTATTTGTGTGTAGCTGTCGATATTGACACTAGTACATACAAACTGGCAAATTAGTCGACTAGGCTTATTAAACACGTACAACAGCAGTAGGCGGGTACAACCTCATTATTAGTGTGAAGGGGACATTATATTGCTCATTCTGTGTGATTAATGTTATCACGCGTGTCTAAGTCATAAGCTGTTAGCGGAGTTGTTTCCGAACAGTTCATCCAGATGATCCAGGGCTCGGAAACCCGGTTAATTTTCAAACCGGTTAGTCGATAAGTAACTTTTGCAAGAAGATTTCATCTATAAACCGGTATCGAACGATTTTACTATTTGTTGACCCTGCAACAATTGGATAATGCAGCAAAAGCTTGCAGTAATTTTGGATAAATACCGTCATCGTCTGCGCCCCCCGAATAAACCGGTTAATATGTGTTTTCAAAACGCTCTTAAACGTTTACGCTCCGGACGAAATAATCAGGTAAAACCTCTTTTGATTGTCTTTAACTAGTTAAAAATTAACCGGTTCTTAGCCTTGTTTGATACTTCTCCAGTCAGACAATTTAGTAGAAACAAAATCTGCCTTTTCTATGCCTGAAGTGACTGACGTGCTAGTAAGTGGTAACGACCGCTCATGGACGTTGGCAATGTTTTTTTATTTATTATTATTTCTGGATCTTTATAGTGACGGATTAAGAATACATAATTCACTGAGTCACCTTTGACGGGAGAACTCTGATTAATGGGAATGAATACCCATTTCAACTGTCGGCGTGTGCCGAGGATGCAATTTTTTTTTTTTTTTTTAATTTACTGCCAACCAACAACGTCACCGCTATACGTGTGGGGGCCACCGATGCGCAGACACCTGCGTACAAATTCAACAATAGCTTTATGCTTAGCGTATTGCGACACAACAGGAGTAGGTTTAGCACAGCCCTACTCACAACCACTGCTTTACTGTGTAGAAACGGACTCCTTCATATGATATTGTCACTACCCTACCTAAACCCATGGGTTTCGCAAAGGCCACTAACCAAGTAACAGCAGACAAGACCACTGCGAGATGGCATCTAATCCAGAAATAATTATCATTACCATTCCAACCCACAAACGTCCCACTGCTGGGCACGGGTCTCCTCCTAAGAATGTGGAGGGAAATTAGCCTACTTACTATACCACGCTGGCTAGACGGGTTGATATAGGGTTTGTTTCGAATTTTCCTTTTCTTGCAATTCTCTTTGTCTGCATAAGCCCTTAGTTGCCTTTTACGACACCCACGGTTTGAGATGGGGTAGTGACTTGTATGTATGCATATATTTATGTATATTTCAATCTAATATTGATTTATGTAAACCCGCTATTCTCTTCTAACTCGCTTCATAAACAGTTAGCACTCATTTTATCCATGCGCCAGAACTGAAATGCCTCACCTAATTAGCGGTTAGTGAATCTATATTCAAAACGACGTATGTACTAATGCTTAATTCATTTGACTGCCCTGTTGGTCTATGGCGCTGTGTGAATGTGGTGAAAAAAATTACACCCAGAAACAGAACAAATATTGTGCTCATCACACAAAGATTTGTCCGGGGTGGGAATCGAACCCACGACCTCGGTCTCAGAAGACCCAGTATCATGGATTATTTGTCAATGATTCCTGGTTCTATTGATAAATCCGAATATCATAACTTGGTTGGTATCTCAATCAACAACGTTTTCCTTGCCATAAGCTTCCAGCACGGTAATGCACGTAGAAAATGTATTGAATTTACTGTATTGCTAAAAAAAATATTAAAATTTCGTAAAGGTTCACTCCATATTCAAACTTTATACCGTATCTATATAAAGCCTGATCACAATAAACTCTTGAGCCGTTGTCAACCCTAACTCAAACATTATACATCATGGGCAAGTGGCCTCTGAACATGGTTGGCACACGATCAAGTTTTGAATTATGTTCGCGAATCGGTTGCATCATACGTCGGTCACACCCCTGTTTATGTTAATCAGGGTTGTTACATTAATTAGAGAATAACAGGAATATACCTAGTATCTGTGAATACGTGTTATATTAAGTATTAGTAGGTATTTTTGCAACAAACATTATTATCATTATTATGATCTACAAATATTTATTTCGGTATTTTTTATATATGTTTTCAGTTGTCTAGATCCTTTAACACAAGCTTATAATAGCATAGTTTGGATTACATGGTATCAAATATCAGTGGTGAAATGTGCCTGCCTCTGCCTATCCCTTTGGGAAGGCGTGATGATATGATTATCAAATGATAATAAAAACAGCACACGAAACAACTGATATAACTTTCGTCATATTAATTTCTGATTGTTTTTTCCCAACATTTTCAAGTTGAGTGGAACCTATCAATTTAAATTTTGACGACGAAATAAAAAGGAAATTTAATTTGTTTTCTCGTTGTTATGACAACGACATTGAGTGCTCTTTTTAATTGTCTGTCCCAGGTATAATAACAGATGGCGACGGACACTTCAGTCGACAATCGCTACTCGGGAATTTCGACATTCGATTAATTCAATACATATTTGACATTAAGTTTAAGCGTCATCATTTCAATCCCTTAAACATCCCACTACTGGGCATGGGTCTCCTCCAAAGATTTTGGAGGGAATTTGGCTTATTTTTACACCACGCTGGCTAGACGGGTTGGTATGCTGTCGTGCTATACAAGAACAACTTAATTGTATTGCACAAGCCATGCAAAAATGGTATCTAACATTGATGATTTGAGACACATTTTTCTCTAAACTTGGACATGCAGTTGAACTGTTCTTCATTAGTAGGGCAGTATAGGGTTCTGTTTCGAATTTTCCTTTTCTCGCTGTGCTCTTGTATGCTTAAAGTTAGGTCCCATAATCGCTTTTTACGATACCCCAATATTTTTGCAAGTGTTGTTCTTAAGAAATAAACCGAATTTACAAAGAAAAATATTGGTTAGTGCTGTTTGAGGAATATGTTAGGTGCGATTCGCGTAGGTGCTATTCACTTGGGTGCTGTTCTGTTCTGTTCGTTTTCGTTCTAAATTGTTATATTTAATACGCTTGTTTTTAGTTAATATATGAATATGCCTGTAAACAACAGTGTTTTTACCGGCTCCTATTATGTTTAAGAGCTTATATTATGTATTATTAAATAGTGTTATTCCAAAACTTCAAAACATAAAATGCTGCAAGTTTATTTAATACACTGTGGAGGCTTTGGTATATTCTAGAGTAAGCGCATTTTAACTCTTCAGATCTATCAATCCACGCGGCTGCTCTCAAAGCATCTAAACAAGCTAAAACATAACTTAGTAAATACAAATAAAGTTCAAATTTAAGTGGCGCTTGAAACTTCTTTTTAAAGTTTAAGTTGCTCGGCTCTCGAGTGGTAAAAGTGACAAAGTTGCTCCGTGTACTGACATGTGTCAAGGTTTGCCTATTTGTAAGTGTTCAGTCAATTTACTACTTGCACGCGACGATTCAACGTTTAAGCGTTTTTGGTTGGCCAATATGTTTTACTGGCTGATTTTTTTACTTTGAAGAGCGAGTTTTGTGGTTGTGAACGGCTTGGAACATAAAACATTTTAGGCTATTCAAGAGTCTTATTAAGTTACTTAGTCTTTTATATCCGTTTAGATTAAGATTACATAATGTCACTGCCCAGTCTCAACCCGTGGGTATCGTACCCACGGGAAAGAAAACACACTTAATATTTATGTAATTGAACAGTAATATTGTCCCACAAATTACGTGGTACGTTATCCCGGTATTTCCATCCCTGTCCGGTATACCTACTCTTGCTACGTCTGTTAGCCACCACAATCAAACTTTTGTAATACGAAATTATTGGGCGTCTCATCGAAATTAAGCTACTCACGCTCAAAAATTTGCTTGATAGTAAAAAAAAAATTGGACCAGGGATCCCGGACTACTATTATTTCTATAACTATCATCATAATCCTTATTTTTACTATAAGTAACGGTTTCAAAGGCAGCTGTGACTAATCCCTTTCTAGGGTTATAACGAAGTGATTTATATAAAGTTAAGTCAATTTATACCTAACATACGTTAGGGTAATTTGAAAGGTTTCGCAACGATCTATTGAATATGTTTGGTAAAATTTACATAATGTAATATGGATACTCTCATTACAATAATTTTACCAGTTAAAAAAAACTGTTAAAAATTCTTTTTTATTGTGATGTCATGACAAATTTAATGTTTGTTTTTTTTTTGTTTAAAAAAATACATATTAATATTTTTGGTTAATTAATTTAGATAACATTAAGATCACTTTTACATTTCCTATACAATATAATATAAATATAATAAGCTACAAATGATCCTCAAACTTAAATTTGGAAACTTTTCCGTTGAATGAAAATAAGGGCCCTCTCTCAAGAAACAAAATAAAAATAAAATGTAATCGTTCTTAGTGACCGCAGTCGCGTTTGTGCCCATTTCACTTAAAACAGACAGTTATTTGACATTCCAGTTGGACAGAGCGTTAAGGGCCTTCCCTCGGTTTTGCACCAAAAACGGCTTTTTTCTGAAGCCTACTCCTCCTAAACGACTTGTTCGAAAAATTTGAAAAAAATATATTTTGATAATTAATCTATCTACTACATTTTCAACATATGAAATTTTCGTACGACTAATACTTTTGCCTCAAAAAATATTTTAAGTTGAGATATATTTTATCTTAAAATCCCTAAAACTTTAAAACGGCTTTATAGTTTGAAATTATTTTTACACTGATAAATTGGTGGTAAAATTTACTTTAATCTGAACATAGCATATGTAAATCGATCAATATTTTCTTAAGAAAATAGGCTATAATACGATTTCTGTACGTTAGAAATTCAAAGGTGCTCTGCGCGGGCGCGGGCGGCAGACAGGCGTTAGCCTTCAGACGGGAAGGCTGTGTCGCTCGTTGCTCCATTTTTACTATCGACTGAATATAGTGCTTACAGGTATAATATACACACAAACAGCGAGCGCGGCGGGACGAGTAAATAAATCTAAGGTGTCACGCAGAGCCGTCACGTCTTTCTCGCTGTGTGCCGAAACCTTTTGTGCAAATATTTATGAACTTTAATTTTTTTTTTTGAATTTTCTGACGACTACTCCTCCTAACCGTTTAGAAGGAGTAATCTTTTTGCCCCATCGGCCATTAGTTCTGCGAGCTATATTCTCAAACAAAATATTTCAAATGATCCAATAAAATGGTTTACAATTTATAATAGTAGTTTATAACGTAATTACAAAGTAAGTGTTGTAAACAAAACATTAAATTCATCAATGAAATGAAAATAGGTAAATATTTTTTTAATACAAAAGTAAGTTAAAATAGTTATTTATTTAATTATAATTTACAAGATAAAATAATTATCTTCGATACTAATAATAAATAAGTACCAATAAAACTATGTAAGTACTTACATAAATACCGAAAGCAAAACATTGAAATTAAAAAAATCTCAATACATAAAAATATTGGCAAACAAATAATTGTGTACACGAGTCCTTTAAACTCTCTATACAAAATAAAATACCAATTTTAAAACTGTTATTCCGGAATCGTAGGTAAAAATGCCGAGGTAGAAGCGCATGTCTGCGTTTACGCTTATTCTGTGACCATTGTATTATAGTGTGCGCGAGTTGGCAAAGGAGCGGGGATATGCAGTGAAATAAGCTAAGCTCCACCCATACTCTCAAGGTCATTGGCGACTAGTTACGCCTTAACTCCTACAGTCGACGTAATCTAGTGTTATATTCTATCTTGTGTACATACCATACAATACATACATACATCTTGGGAAGATACATTACATTTAGTTAAGTAACACTCATTCATTTAAAACCTCTTTGTGTTAAAGGAAATAACTGTTTATTTTTAAACTTGGTAAAAAGAAGTGTGCATTTTGAACTTATGGTTAACTTTACTTTACATATAATATATATGACTGGCCTGTTGGTCTAGTGGTTAGTGACCCTGACTGCTAAGCCGGAGGTCGTGGGTTCGATCCCCACCCAGGACAAATCTTTGTGTGATGAGCATAAAGGTTTGTTCTATGTCTGGGTGTAATTTATCTATAATATGTAAGTATTTACAAAAAAAATATATTTAAGTGGTATATCAGTTGTTTAGTACCCATAACACAAGCAAATATAATTGCTTACTTTGGGACTAGATGGCGCTGGGTGAATGTAGTAGAATATTAATATTATAATAATATATACTTGATACAAATTAATTATTGGCTTCATCGTGATCTACAAAAATGGATTGTTGGAATAAATAGCTAATGTGTTATTTTGATGTATCTAATACTACTTTAATATTATAAAGTGGAAGAGTTTGTTTTATTGAAAGCTAGTATCTCAGCCCATTTCTTTGAAAGGTATATAACATCACGCTACGGCCTATAGAAGCTGAGCAGTGGTCAAATGAAAGACAGGGGCGAAGCCCTGCGCGATTTCTAGTAAGTAACATGACGGAAAAAAAAAAAATTCTAATATAGCTGGTGAAATTAGGGTGTGATACAGCTCACCAAACCTTTCAGGAAGTTTCATCAAAAGCTTAAATAGTTTATGAGTGAAAGTGTAACAAATACCCGTCTTCGCTTTACAAATTCAAAAAGTAATTAGAACTAGAAAATTTGGGTTATCATCATCATCATTTCTACCCATAAACGTCCCACTGCTGGGCATAGAAAATTTTGGATATTTCCACATAACAGCGCAGACCTTACTGTTGTAACAAATTATCTTCATGACAATATAATGCAAAATTGTTCTAGGAACTTTACAAAGAAAACGAGAGCTAAACTAAAAGTGTTTACCTTTTCCTCGAGGTTCTCAACAAATAGAGTGCAAAACGTGCTTCGTAAACTCCACATCTACATCATCTCTGTACCTGTCGTCATAGTGGCGCTCGACGATAGCTTAAAAGTGATACTGTTGAAGTGGAATTCGTATCTAAATGCAGAGGCCTATATTGGTACTTAATCTATAACATAGCATCACGCCTTTTTCCTCGAAGGGGTAGGCAGAGGTGTTTCACACCCACATTTCGCCAGCTATGTTTGGTCCCATGAAATAGGGGGCGAGCCTATTCTCATCTACCGGGAACATTTGCTTACCAAACTCCGGGAAAATGTCAATATTGGAACTTTATGATAGAAAAGCCCAATACCATTTTCACCCGACCCGGAAATCAAACCCGGGACCTCTTAAATTAATAATAATAATTATTAATTCGAATCTATACTAATATTATAAAGCTGAAAAGTTTGTTTGGTTGAATGCACAAATCTCAGGAACTACTGGTTCGAATGAAAAAGTATTTTTGTGTTAGATATCCCATTTATCGAGGCAGGCTATAGGCTATATCACATCACGCTATGGTTAATAGCAGGTGAGCAGTGGTCAAACAAAAAATGACAGCTAGTAAAATGTGAAAATCCACAAAATCCATAAATATACAAAAATTCGGCATCTCACCCATAGTCAATCACGTAGTAAAGTCACTCCCAAAACTATTCGGCGATAGTTTTGGGAGTGACTTTAGTACTGTAGTAACTGTCAAATTATAATAACATTTTTAGAAAATAGTCTTTCTAAATACATTAAAATTGCTTTTAAAAATATTATTTACTGTTTTATCCATGTAGTGACGGATTAAGAATACATAATGTCACTACCCCATCTAACCCATCTGAACCCGTGGGTGTCGTAAAAGGCGACTAAGGGAGTTAGCCTTAAGCAGACAAGAGCCCTGCGAGAAAAGAAAAATTCGATACAAAACCCTATACCAACCCGTCTGGCCAGTGTCGCATAGTAGGCTAAATTCCCTCTGAAATGTATGGATGAAACCCGCGCCCAGCAGTGGGACGTTTATGGGTTGAAATGATGAAAACTGTTTTGACGTTCACACCTTATGACAAAGGAACAATTGTGTGACATTTGAACTCTTTTTGAGCTCTATTTTGAGCGCCGTTTTTTGATCGCTTAGTGTACGTCTTGGCTTTCTATAATCAATGACTAAATCTAATTTGAGACTTCAAATCATCAGAGCTGCGAGAACCCCAAAAAAAATCTTCATTACTGTACGTGTTACGCAGTCCAATTTCCACCAGTTCAAACAATCGTAACAGCGTATTGTAAATTTCCTCTCATGACTCCTTTCGGACTAACAAGCTTGAATCTATGCCTCCAAACAATAGGCACGAGAGCCTTATTTACGTAATATTGCTAAATTTAATTAAATCCCAACCTCTTTGTACGTTATGGACAATTTGACTTTATTCTTTATTATATTAATTTCCGAGGGTGTGTTGGATAGGTGTGAATTGTATAATAGGTGAAGACCAACTTCTGACTGCGGTTTTGCCCGTGGTACATCGATAAGGAGAAGCCTGTTATTCCCTAATTGATTGACAGTTATAATCCAAAAATCATGATTTTTTTTCATTTCTACCATAGATAAACGATATCAGGGCAAGTGGAGTCCCCATATGCTAGGGAATTACCGTTGGACTTTAAAACGAGACGTCTCTTAATCAAGATATAGACGAAAATCATAAATCAAAATAATAAAAATATTATAACCTACATAAAACAATCATGTTCATTAAACAAAGATTTGTCCTAGGTGGGAATCGAAACCACGGCTTCCGACTTAACAGTCAGGGTCATTAACCACTAAGTTAACAGGTCAGTCAATCATAATATAGTATGTCATATATCTACCGGTTTATTTTAACTTAAGTATAGTAAAATAGCATACACTATGAAATCCCGAAAGGATTCAGTGGTTTTTGAGTTTATCGCGTTCATTATTTTAAAAGATGTAGTGTAAAATTTTGTAGAAACGCAAATTACTACAATATTTGTTAATAATTATTACAAGCTGCCTGTGAAATGGCTGAGCCCAATTTAATTACAAGTTATGGACTGTTATAATTTTTGTCTTGAAACTAATTACGATTAAAGTTCGCCTTTCAGTTTACTCCGAAATTTTAGTTTCAATATTTACTTGAATAATTACTTTGTAGTAAGATATTTATAATTAGTACTTATCATATTATTTTAGGTAATGTTAATTAATTTAATATTAATAAATTTTGTGCTATTTTAGTTATTCATTCTGACAAATAATCATTTAAACAAAGTTTGCTTGGACAATTACGAACACGGCTTGGCTCTTTAACATAAGTATTTCGAAAACGAGGATAGCATCTATACATTTTATCATTAATTCTGTTGACAATGAACCATGATAATTATTTACCAACTATCTGTTGTTAGTTTTATTATTCTAGACCACCACTATTGAAAAAAAAATCTTATTTTTTGTAAACTGCCTCTGTGGCGCAGCGGGTAGTATATACGACTGCTGTGCAAGAGGTCCCGGGTTCGATTCCCGGGTCGGGTGAAAATGGTATTGGGTTTTTCTATCGTGAAATTCCAGTATTAAGATTTTCCCGGAGTTTGGTAAACAAATGTTCCCGGTTGATGATAATAGGCTCGCCCCCTATTTCATGGGACCAAACATAGCTGGCGAAATATGGGTGTGAAACACCTCTGCCTACCCGTTCGGGGAAAAAGGAATGATGCTATGTTATGTTATGTTTTTGTACTGTATGAGAATCAAACCTACTACAAACACGGCACTTTCACCACTGCGACGTCATACGTCGCATAATTATTTTTCCTTTCAATATATCTGTTTACTGTCCATAAAATCGGACAACTCATAACTTTAATGTTCCATAACACTTGACCGATTTATTTTATCGTTCACCTTCTAAATAAAAGGTCATCTCAAATTAAGTACCTAATATATCCGATAGGTACCCAGGGGCATTATTAACTATTGCTGTAATCACCAGCAACCCATTATTGTCCCACTGCTGGGCTCGAGTATCGTTTCCTCTATCTAGAAAGCTGAGGGTTTAGGCTATAATCAACATGTCTGGCCTAGTGCGGATTGGTGTACTATTGCTATCATCATATCAGCCCAATGACGTCCACTGCTGGACATAGGCCTCGCCTTGTTTCAACATCAGCAGCAATTTTGTGCCACCTGCAACTATTGCTATACAAATTTATACAATACTAAAATAATCTGCTGTAATTTATCTATAATACGTATGTATTTACAAAAAAAAATGTATTTAAGTAGTATATCAGTTGTTTAGTACCCATAACACAAGCAAATATGATTGCTTACTTTGGGACTAGATGGCGCTGTGTGAATGTGTTAGTATATTATTATTATTATTAATCCTATAACTCCCTTCTGCCCGCCATTGAGAAAAACTGTACTAGGTTCCAATTCGGCTATTCCTCGTCTAATTAAGTTGGCCAACGAACACAATGGATCACTGGATATGTTTAACGATTCAATGTTACAATTTCGCAAAACTATTAATACCTTAATTAAGAATTGAAATTAACAAGAATTACTCTGTATTAGTAATCTACAATTATCTATTGTATTGTATTAATTTAAAAAACTTATACATACATACATACATATAGATCACGCCTCTTTCCTAACAGAGGGGTAGGCAGAGACCATTTCCTTCCACTTGCTACGATTCTGACATACATCTTTGGCTTCTTCAACATTAATCAGTCTTATCATGCATTCTCGCCGGTTGAGGGTACTCCTGATCTGTCTTTAGAACGTCACCTATTTGGTCATGGTACGTTCTTCTAGGTCTTCCCCTTCCAACGTTTCCTTTCACATTCGCCTCATATATTTGTTTTGTCACTCTTCCTTCATTCATTCTCTCTACATGTCCAAACCAGCTTAACATTCCTTTCTCTATTCTTATAAAAACTTATTGATACTATTTTAATTACACTCATTATGTTAGCCTAATCATAATGCATGTGGTGTTTGCTATAATTGGTTGTGCATTAGCCCAATTATCTTGAAATGTTATGTTATAACCAAGAAAAATGTATCAACTGTATGCAAACCATAAATAAATAAATAATCTTATGAGTTCAGCATTTCAAAATTAAATGAAGTATTTAATTTTTGTATTTTTTTATAATATCAGCGTTTTATTATTTTATTTTCTATTTATCTCTCTATAATTGTCCTATTCCAAAAGGCCTTTTTATACATCACTATTTGATAGGGTTAATGCTGATTCCCCCATTCTTGTGTCCGCTCGAAGTGATTTTATTTGAAAAAAAAACGTAAATATTTAATAGAAAAATTTTCGGGGGAAACAAATTTTCGGGGGGAAAAGGGTATGGTGTATCGGTCATAAAGCTCTTAGTATAAGCTCGGGGTGTGAAATGTGCCCGGTTGATGATGGCGAAATTTGGTTGTGATATATCTCTGCCGACTCCTTTGGGGAAAAAGGTAATGTTCTCATACTAATATTAAATGTAAAAGTTAGGATGGATGTTTTACTAGAACGGCTGAAAGGATAAGCTCAGTAATCTCGTATATTGTGCCAGTTAATTTATTTCTGGTTTTCCTTTCTCTTAGGCTTATTGTTATCAAAGGCTTTGTGGTTGACTTTTAATTTCAAGGTGAAATTTAATAAAGATTACTAGCGCCATTGCGGACAACAATGGAATTAACTTTGACATTGATGACAGATCGCAATTTGAGGTTATAAAATTAATTCTACTAATCTACTGAATACAAAAGTTAGGACTAATGGATGTATGGATGGATGTTTGTTTCTCAATCATCAAATTGGTGGTGGCGAATTTCATACAAATCAAAAAAAAGCTAAAGCGAAAGCTAGTGTTACGAGTATATAAGCCACAGTCAATATTAAGTTGCAATTCAAATGGAACTACTTCGGCCATCTTTCACGAGGATCCTTCACGCAATAATAAAATGTACCAAGCGAAAACATTTTATACTGCTGTTAAATGGCTGCAATATGTCTGTGGCAGTTCGTTTATTATTGTGGTACATACAAAGTATTTGATGGGTGTTTAAGAGACGTATACGCCATTTTAAAATGAGACTTATATGAAAGGTACACTTTAGTGAGATCTTTAGCTTAAATTGAATAGCTAGATAATGTTTTGAATAGTGAACTTTGAAAGTGTTTATGAAGAAATTATAAAAGTTTTGAAAATATTTTTATATGAATATGTCGTAAAATATATCTATTGAGGCTGAAATCATGATGATAATTGCCACTGCTGGTAGGCCTCTCCCAAAACTTGGTCCTCCGCTTTCCGCATCCAGTCAGACCCAGCGACCTTTTTTAGATCGTCGGTCCATCCAGCTGGAGGATGTCCTACTACACATTGTTGAGATAAATATTCTTAATAAACGGATAGACTGACAACGGAGTGATCCTATAAGGGTTCCGTATTTCCCTTTTTGAGTTACGGAACCCTATAAATAAATAAACTACATGAAAGAATACACATAGAAATATATAGATAGCATACAATTTGTTCTACAGGATTTACAATAAATTCCTAACTCAATTGATTGTATGGAATATAATCACGATGTTTCTAGTTCAAATTAATAATACATCTCTAATAAATCAATCTGTTGAAATGTTCTCGTAAATGTCAAACGCAACGCTGTCACTTCACTCAAAACATAACAACCACAGAATATACACACGAACGTTCCACAGATGATATATGATACGGGCATGATTTCATTATCAAAATTGGAGAAAAACGTTGTATTTTCCCGGTACATTTGCGTTATGTATAACAAAATGTAATATTGAAATTTATGGCTGCTGACTCTACGTAAACTTTACGTTTCATTAGTTTGTTATACAACCGTTGGCTATACCTTAAATGTATATAATGTTTATTCCGTGTAGTGACGGATTAAGAATATGTAATGTCACTACCCTATTTCCACCCGTGGGTATCGTAAAAGGCGACTTAAGAACCTTAAGCAGACAAGAGCTCGGAGAGAAAATAAAAATAATTTGAAACAAAGCTCTATAGGTACTAATCTATCTAGCCAGCGTGGTATAGTACGCTAAATTCCTTCCACAATGTTTGGAGGAGACCTGTGCCCAACAGTGGGATATTTTTGGGATGTAATGATAATGATGTATATAAATAAAATTCTAAATTTTTTTATCATTACATGCATATAGAAGAAGAAAGAAGGAAAGAAAAGATCTTTATTTGTTTGCGCACAACATTAAATTTGTAAAAACACATCAAAGCATAAAGATACAAAACGATGTACATAAACAAAAAAAAAATTATCACTATTAATTAACAATAATTAGGTATGTGTACAAACACAAAAAAAAAATTATATATAATATTTTTTATGCAAAATATAATATATTTTTCATGCAAAATATTTAAAGAATATGCGACGTAACATTAGAATTGCTAACACTTTCCCGTTTGTTCGTCGCCATTCTAATAAATCTTCTTATCATCTAGTTAGATTGGAATTTCAAGGACCATCTTATATTAGAATAATGTACGGATACCGTGACTTTGAACTATTTACGTTTTGCAAACGGCTTCCAGATGATAAGCCGTGCCGCATATGCGTCTACTTACATATATTAAAAAACCAGTCAAGTGCGAGTTAGATTCGCGCGAGAGTTCCTTACTATCAGGAATTATGGCTGAGTACTATTAAATAAATAAATAAAATAAAAAGCCTTTTATTTCTTACTTTAAAAATATGTTTTACAATATAAAATATTATGTATTTGTAAGTTTGTGTATATAAAAATAAACTAGTAAACTAAGAATTTTTAACAAACTAAAATTTAAATATCAGTTTTTAATAAGAACCCTTCGTGTCGAAGGTGAAGGCCTCCTCTAGGGATTTCCAAGTCTCTCTGTTCTGTGCTGTTTCTATCCAGTTTTTACCAGCTACTTTAATTGTGTCATCTGCCCAGTGAGTACTATTATGTCACAGAAAAGATTATGTCTAAATATTTATCTAATAGCAAACTTAATCTCAATGCATTTTGCATGCACCATCCATCTGGTATTGAGTTTCCAACTAAGATTACCTGTCACATGACGTCATAACTCTGTAATTAAGCAAAGCATTTCAGTTCCGTCCGAGTCACTAAAGCTATTTATACATATAGTCGGTGATTATTAATAATAGATATTTTGAGGATAACATGATTATATTGACAAAATTGTTATATGATCCTTGTTGCATTCTTTTTATGTAGGTATTAGTGATGTGCCGGATATCAGTATCCGCGGATAAGAGAGAAGAAATATTCGGTACGTATCCGTTACTCTTAGAGTTGATCTCTTATGGATCTTTTACCATATTAATTTTCAATCAATAGATGAAATTCTATATAAATGTGAGTACGTAGCAATGAAAAACGATTAAATTCAATTCGAATTATTTTTTAATTTCTTAAACAAAACTAAAAAAGGCTCCTGGGCTCCTGGGCACGTGTTTCCTCCTAATATTGTGGAGAGAATTTAGCCTACTATACCACGCTGGCCGGACGACGGGTTGGTATAGGGTTTTCTTTCGAATTTTCCTTTTCTCATAGTGCAATAATCTTGTCTGCTTAAGATTTACCCCCTTAGTCTCCTTTTACGACACCCACGGGTTGAGATGGGGTAGTAACATCATGTATTTTTAATCCATCACTACACGGAGTTTGTGACAAACGTGAGTTAACAAACAAATACTGTTAATTATTTACATAACAATTATCAACTCAATTATTTTTAAATACATTGCTTCTAACATTGAAGGCCAGCAGTTAGACGCGCCTATTCCGTCGGGGCTTCATTCATAAATAAACAAACACGTTTTACCTTTGACATTGACACCGGCCCCTATTCCATACAATACAAAAGGCAGGAAGACAATCACAGATAATATTTACATACTGAATTAATTATAAGCAATAAAGCTGTCAAGGAAACAACTTACTGTGAAATATAGTATCATACGATAGAACCCTTCAGTTCCCGTTGAGAGAGTGAGAGGTCCGAGTCATTATTATGTGGCAGAAAAAGACAGGTATATGGGGGAGATACAGTCGTTAAATCAGATTTTTTTTGTTCAACACGTCATATATGGTATGGGTGGTCCAAAATAGCGCCTATGTTATTCTATTTGACACTAGAAGTCACGCGGGGCGTTCTTTATTTCGGCACTGCTCAGCTCCTATCCCTCCAACCTATTAATATCCCACTGCTGGGCTCGGGTCTCCTAACCTCCATCTAGAGAGCTGAGAGGGTTAAGGCCATAATCCACACACGCTGACCTAGTGCGGGTTAGTGGATCAGACATACCCTTAGAATTTATTCTAGGGTTTGTGGGTTTCCTCACGATGTTTTCCTTCACCGTTAGCAGATGGTAAGTCACATGACTAGTGCATATAAATTCCACAAAGTGAAATTCACATTGGTACTGCCGCATGTCGGTCGGAATCGAACTCAGACCGCATAATTTGCATGGCGGCAAATTTCTTGCAGCAACCATTGCATCGATATGTTATTTTATATTAAAAATCATTTAAAGTTATCAGCTATATCGTGTTAGTGGCTGATATAACCCTGCCAGTGGCGTTATGAAACATAACTAGGCAATATAATACTCTTTTATAGTGATAGGGGGGAATTAGGCTGGAAACATCGCATTCGGACGATGAGTGTACAACATTATATTCATAACACTCTATAGACTGCCTCTTTGGACAAGAGGTCGTGGTATTATCTGTACTACAGGGGGCTTACTCTGAATTTTGACATTCGATTGGTCGGTTTTGATGTTGCTGTCAATAGTTTGAAAGTGACAGCGACCATTTCAAAATTTCCTTACATTTTACAGCGACATCAAAACCAACCATTTAAATTTAATTAACTCTAGTTCAAAACATTTGAATATCGAGATTGCAATTAGGCCCTTTTTTGTTACCACGCTAGTTAGATAGGTTGGTACATCGTTATGAAGATTTTTTATTCTTTTACATAGATTTTAAGATTATTGTGACTTTACTTTGCTTGTCTTTCCCTTGTAGTTCCCTTTGTAGCCTTTTACGAAAAGGTGTCAGCAAATTAGCGTAAGGCCAGTTCACTGACAAGGTTGAACTCTGAGAAGAACTTGGCAAGAAACTCAGGTCTTACAGTTTGAAATAGCGCAGAATGAAAATATAAGTACCTATAGATTCATCGAAAACAAATTTAATAGCCCATAAAAGTATCACAAACACAAGTAGACTGTCTATACCTAATAAATAGATATTTTCTCATCTGATAGTAAGAATATCAGGGTCATTCAATACGCGAGTCATTGACACAAAGGGTCAAGAAAAAGTGTCTTTTATTTATCACCAAATGACCTTCGAGGTAACCTTGAACCTTATTATTTAAATAAAGTTACTCTTCAAAGAAACAAGGGCTCGACGTAAATCAAAACAATTTCTTATTTGTATGTTAATGGGGAAACAAAAAACTGGTTGCCAATAATCAAATTGTCAATAAATTTAACTCCCGACGTCGAAAGAAGGTTGTTATAAGTTTGTGAAAGATGACTAAGAGACTAATCTTATGCAAATAAGAGCACTACAAGAAACAGAAAATTAGAAAAAAATCCAATAGCAACCCGAATGGCCAGCGTGTTATAGTAGGCTAAATTCCCTCCACATTCTCTGGAGGAGATCCGTGCCCAGCATTGGGACGTTTATGGGTTGCAATGATATTGATGATAGATTACAATACACTCTCCATACAATTTAACATAGCTAGCATATTTATTCAGCTTGCGAAAGCGTGATCCCTTATTTTATACTTTTATTTTAATTCAACGGAGCTTTGACCTTCTCCCTCGCTTAGCTTTAACATTCATAAATCAATGTTCGAATAAAATTAATTAATCGCCTTTTACGAGAAACTTTTACTGAATACGGAAGAATTTTCTAAATTAAATTTTAATTACTCCTATTACTCTCTGTAATGATCCGTTTCAGGCCGCTATCATTACGTAAGCCCGCGACGGCTGCAATATTTTTCTTTTAATTGCAGCGTCGGCTAAAACTACCGGCACTATACATCAAAGAATTATAAAGAAAAATGTTTTCCAAAAATGCTTTTAACTTTGCTGTTTTTAGTATCTAGTGCACAGAACAGAGATAATAAGTCTTTTGATCTATTATGGCTATGTTATATATCATGTATGTTATACATGAATTATCTATGGTTTAATATAATAAGAAAAACCTGTTTAGAGCATGTCGGACCACGCTCAATGTAGGGTGTCGCAGCAAAAGAGCGTATTTTCATAACGCTTATGTCCTTTTGTTGACAAGCGCAGTTTTTCGGCAATAACTCAAAAACGGTTAATTTATCACACCACAAGGTGTAAATTATGATTGTATGCAAAAAAACTATTTTCCAAACAACATTTTTATCGACGTACTTAAACATACAAAATGTGACGAACATAAATCACGGAAAAAACTTCAAGATCATATTAAAAATAAACAGAATAATGTCTAGTAGCCATTATTAATAAGAGATTCACGCAACACATTAATGCTAAATCCGTATTTTAATATAGGACAGCGATGGTATACAGAACTGTGAAGTTGTGGACTAATGAGTGCAATAAAAGCCTGCGACGTGGAATGCAAAAAATGCACTATACCGTTTCTAGGTCACGCTCTACGGGGGAATATCTTTTATCTTAAATGAATAACGCTCCGAGAAGCGCTTTGTTCGATATTTCAAATAATGCCTGATTGAGACCTCTGTGATGAGCTTTTTAAAGGTTTCCTGAAAGTGTATTTCATTAATTATTTAATTATTAGGCAGGCCAACAATATACATATACAAAAGTGTTTTGATATAGTTTACAATAATGTTTACAGGCATTTACAATAAACACCAAAATTAATAACAATATAGACTAAATAAAACAACAGCAAATAATTACAAGTAATTTTTATGCAAATTATTTCAATACTTTACTTTTAAAACAGGGAAATGAATCATGAAAAATATTCAAATGATCTTGTACTCGTTACATGCTAAATAAATATCGTTTTGGAGTATTCATTGATTTAATGTCTAGCAATTATGTAATGACAGTCTAGCTGGTTCTGAATTAAAAACCATTTATTAGTCGAAACTTATTAATAATTAAAAAAAATATTAAGACTTAATTTACCAAAAAAAAATGTGTTTTTAAAATAGTTTCGTTAGACTTTTAGTTGAAATGGATATTTTATGCTAACCAATTTTATACTGAGCACCTGGAATAAACTAAAGCAAAATTTGATCAAACTGGATTCTGTGGTGAACGTGTCTCTTAAGCTCAGGTCACACAATGAGCGTAACGCGACTGCGACAGGTCGTGGGCGTGATGACGGCGTGATGACGGCGTGACGACGGCGTGACGACGCGCTAGTAGTCTACTTCTTTAAAGAGACAAGACGGCGATAGTGCGGTGCGTTAGGTATTTGTCTAATAATATGTAGAACTGCATTAACATTGTCATATTATTATGAATTAGTATGTTCATTCATTTATTCATTTTAACCCATAAACGTCCCACTGCTGGGCATGGTCCTCCTCCAAAGAATCTGTAGGGAATTTAGCCTACTATACCACCACCAATTAGTATGTTACAGCAAGCAGGGCCGTTTTTCAGACTCACAAAGGTCTTATAGTTTGTTTGTGCTGTACTATGTAAATTAAGTCTGAAAATAAATCGATTTTCTTTCTTTCTTTCAATAATATTCACATTATATGCGCATATAATACCTATTTGTTTTGAGTAAGCGATGCAACACTGCACACGCAACTCAATACCCTGCAATTTCACTAAACGTGCTTTTAATAAAAATAAAAGATTTTCTGACTGATTCAACTCTGTGACTATAATGTACTGTTTTATTAGTTCATTTAATTAATTAATGCATTTGTTATAATTATAAATCCATTTATTTAGTATTGCATTTATGTTTTAAATTATTGTTTACATTTTAGTATTGGTTTTATCAGTATAATTTTGAGATTAATGTTTAATTTCTATTATTTCATTCGTAATTAATTATATTATTACTATACCTAATATTGGTACACCAGTAATGGTCGAACATGTTGAAACAAACAATTTATTGTACACCTAATATCATCCACACGTTTTCACAAATAATAGTCTCTAATCTTAGATCAGATGCGCTATCAACATACGCGCAATACATAACAACCGATTACGCCTAGTCGAAATCGTTATCGCTCGTAGTGTGGCCAGAGCCTTAGTATTTGAACATATTAATGTAATAACGTATACATTTACCGTTTGACATTGAACACCGGGGACACAGGGAGACTTAAGTGCGCAAGGTTTCGAATTTCGATTCCGACATAATGAGGGCTTATGGTGACATACAAATATGTATAACTAAGTGAAAGGAAATATCATTCATTCACGTCTTTATGTGTGTGCACGGCTTATACTGAGTGTTCTTTTAGCAATTATGGTGCCCATGGTATATAATTGATATTTATTATAACATAATATATTATGAACAGCATGGTAGTCATGGGGGAGGCTATCGCCCTGCAGTGTAATGATACAGCCTAATTGTAGCAATATAATTTATGGTGTACAATTTCTCTAATTTCTTTATGTTTAATGGCAATAATATATATTTGGAAGGTGTTGGAGGCGCATGCTCAGGATACCCTGGACCGCCATGCGCACCAATGCGTCGATTCTTTCGCAGTTTCGCGTCCAAACCCGCCTTTCCACGATCTGCTAGCGGCGAATATTAACATACTTTGGCCACATAATGAGGAGAGGGGATGAGAGCCTCGATAAATTGGTCATTGTTGGAAAAACGGAGGGTAAACGAGCCAGGGGACGTTCACCTACCAAATAGAGCGATGAAATTGTACGCTCACCAACAACGAACTTCTGTTCAGCTGTCCGAACCGCCATGGATAGATGCCGGTGGAGGCAGATCGGCCAAAACAGAGGCAAACCATCCACATCTTATGATGACCACGATCCTCTACACGAGCCATGAGGGACTGACGAGAGAGAGATATTAAGAGACAGGGTCTATATTATTGTGTAAACAGATCAGAGTTGTTTTATCTAGCTAAATTTAGAGAGAGAAAGGTGAAATATATCCAAATCCACATTCGAGTTGGAAGTAATTAAATCATTATAATATTTTATAAATAACACTATCTTTTTATAAAAACATTCTTACTGTGGTTAGTTCGTGATAAACTGCAATGGAAAACTGTAAAAAATCAAAAAACCTTTTGACACAATAAACTTATTATTATTAGCGTGGTATAGTAGGCTAAATTCCCTTCACATTCTTTGGAGGAGACCCGTACCCAACAGTGGGATATTTAATTTTATGGGTTGAGATGATGATGATGAAACTTATTATTATTATTACAAAGCAGGTACGTCATGTATGCTGATTCGGTTATAATCGAGCTAGCATAATATGTATTAATCACATTTGAAATTGTTAGTCACCAGCTTTGCGTGTCTACAAGAGAATACTGTCGTAACATATAAGATGACATAGCATCACGCCTTTTTCTCCGAAGGGATAGGCAGAGGTGTTTCACACCCACATTTCGCCAGCTATGTTTGGTCCCATGAAATAGGGGGCGAGGCTATTGTCATCAACCGCGAACATTTGTTTACCAAACTCCGGGAAAATCTCAATACTGGAATTTCACGTCATGCTTCTTGGCGAAACCACATTTACTTTAATGAGTATATATATAAGTTAGATAGAAAATTCTATGGAATATCTATAAAATTCTAGTCCTATTAAAAAAAAATCTGTATACCTAGTTTCGTTGCTAACTTCAATTTAAAGGGGTTGCGCTGCAGAGTATCCTTTCCGGCGAAACCGCCACGATATATATATTACTATACATAGTATAAGATAATGTTTAGTATCAAATAATTCTATAACAATTCTATATTGCACTAGTACCCCCAAATCCTCAATCAATACTAAAAATTCATACAAAACGGTGTCTCAAAATTTCTCTTCGGAATAGTCACTAAACGCCTGGTTTATAGTTTTTTATGTGAAATATTTGAAGGCGCTCATCTCAAGAACTACTGGTCAGATTTGTGAAATTCTATTATTTATGTTGGATAGCCCATTTATTAAATAAGGCTATAGGCTCTATTACATCACCATACAACCAATACTGGCCTGTTGGTCTAGTGGTCAGTGACTCTGACTGCTAAGCTGGAGGTCGTGGGTTCGATCCCCACCCAGGACAAATCTTTGTGTGATGAGCATAAAGGTTTGTTCTGTGTCTGGGTGAAAAAAAAAATGATTTAAGTAGTATATCAGTTGTTTAGTACCCATAACACAATACACAAATGTAATTGCTTACTTTGGGACTAGATGGCGCTGTATAAATGTGGTAGAATATTATTACTATTATTATTATTAATAGCAGCTGAAGAGCGGCCACAAAAAAAGATCCACGGAAGCGAAACCCTGTGACATAGACTTGCCCTCGGTTATAGTTCAAATTGTAAATTACAAAAGATTGTAACTATCCATTTTTTTTTTTGAAAGAGTGACGTCAATTTCTTGCCAGTTCTTCTCATAGCTCCACCCCGTCAGCGAACTGTTTATAGGCAAATTTGCTGACACTACTTTTCGGATAACCTATTACATTATTGTGACTTTCATAAGTGTTACAAGCCTAGATGAATAAACGAGATTTCATTTCATTCCGTATCTTACAACATATATTATTCCAGATAGCAAGACATACCTAAATAATCTTAAAATTAACCTACTATTTCAAAGTTATATTAGCGAAACACATCCATTGTAAACAGCAGCGAAGCGCAATTCAAAAATATGAATACTTCTTTCTTGAACATAAAATAAACAGAACAAAAACTTTGAAATAACATCGTGGATAATGCGGATCGTTGCGAGAGTATATATCATCGTAATGCTAGCTACGACTTGCATTCGTATGCTGAAAATACAGTTCAAAATGGCCGCACAATATATTTTTCTGAACAAGCGTGTGTGGCTTCGAAAACCTCTGAAGCAAAGAGGCTTTTTTTTTACATAGATTCTCAAACATATTAATAATACAGTCAGTACGGTCGGTGTAATTCGACCGAAACGTCGGGCAAACAAATTAGGTATTTCATATTCCTTAAATATAATACGTGACGTAGACCCGTTATATAATAATTTAATATATTAATAAGTATCCACCATACGCGTTATAAGTTTCGCCTACGGCTCCACCCGCGTGTTATTTATACTATTATAAAGAGAAAATATTTGTATATTTTTTTGTATGTAACTAATCAATTTAAAAACTACTTTACCGATTTCAAAAATTATTTTGCCTTTAGATAGCTATATTATCACTGAGTAACATAAGCTATATATCATCACGCTACGGTCAATAGGAGCTGAGCAGTGGCCAAATAAAGAATTACGGGAGTGAAGCTCCGTGCGACTTCTAGTGTTAGTACAAATTTGTCTATGTGTCGATTCACACTACCTACCTGTGAGCCAAACTTCATACAGAACTTTGCAGCCATTTTGGTGTGATGAATAATAAACATCCATCCATCCATCAACCCAAACTTTCACATTTATATACCATTATTATCATTTCAACCCATGAAAGGTCCACTGCCGGGCACGGGTCATCCGTCTCCAAAGAATGTGGACAGAATTAGCCTACTATACCACGCTGGCCAGACAGGTTGGTAAAGAGTTTATTTAGAATTTTCCTTTTCCTTCAGTGCTCTTATCTGCATGAGGTTACTCCCTTTGTCACCTTTTACGACACCCATAGTTTGAAATGAGGTAGTGATATTATGTATTCTTAAGTAAATCTATGCTGCTCGATTTGAAGATAACTCTGCTGAGCACATTTGGAATAACAAGCCTTAAGTGCACCCCCACAAGGGTGTTTTACTGCAAACTTTTTATACAAATACGGGATGTTCTTTGATGGTGTGATGTAAACATAAAAGGTTCATCCTTTATCTGCTCGCCTCGCCTTAAGGGATACAGTGTTACGATTCATGTCAGAATATTGTTTATTAGTTGTAACGCGTAGATTTAGCCATAAATGTTGTACAAATTTCACCTAATAATACATTGTTACACTGTGTAATTGGAGTGTTAATGTTACCAAACTTTAGTAGACTGTGACGTGATGTTTGAGTATATAAATATTAGGCAATTTCGGTTGCTTTGGTTTAACATTTTATAAATTAAATAATATTTATTTTAAATAATTTTAATGAAATTTATTTTTAAGATCTTTTAAAGATTACATAGTATACATACCGACACTATTAACACTTATAATTTTAGATCCAAAATACACTCGTTTACCACTAAAACACAAGTATATAATATTTACTTTCAAGTAAATAAATTAACGTAAAGTAAGTGCAGTGACAACTCATTGTAATGGAAAAATTCAAACCCACGACTGCCATTCCGTGTACAGCACTGAACTACGCGGGTGGACGATGGACCTCCCTGAGATCGAATTTATCCATTACCTGTTAACATGATGACGTCATGACAACGTTTTGCTCGGGTCGCGGGTTCAAGTCCCGTCGTGGGTTTGAATTTTTTCATTACTTATTTAGCATTTATAAAAAAAAATACATTTTTATTTGGATAAGTTTTATTTTGTTTTTACTGTCTAGGTGGCGTTTTTATTTTTACTGTCTGGTGGAGAGATGGTACAACTGCTGCACAGGCGGGCTAGGGATCGATACCCAAGTGGAGAAACTCTACTCTCAAACTAAATTGCTATCAGTATAGCGTCTGGAAGCAACGTTCATAAAGGTCAGTCCATGATGGGTGATCGTTTGTGACAATTGAATATTCGAGTGTCTCTGTGCTTCACAAGGCACGTTAAGCTTGGTTCCGGTTATCGTAATGTGGTAGTCGTTAAGTCAAGTGGAAAACTTTATGGGTGACTTGATAAATTCTATCACTAGTGTGTGCTTCAAATCTATTCAATAAGAACAAAAATGGATTAAAGACTGGCCTGTTGGTCTAGTGGTTAGTGACCCCTGACTGCTAAGCCGGAGGTTGTGGTTTCGATTCCCACCCAGGACAAATATTTGTGTGATAAGCATGATTTTTGTTCTGTGTCTGTGTGTAATGTATTATTATATAATATGTATGTATTTACGAAAAAAAGTTATAAGTTGTCTAGGATCCATATTACAAGTATTAGCTTAGTTTGGGACTAGATGGTGCTGTGTTAAAAAAAAGTAGTATAACAGTTGTTTAGTACTCATAACACAAGCAAATATAATTGCTTGATTGGGGACTAGATGGCGCTGTGTGAATCTGGTAAAATATTATTATAAAAAAAGAATTATGAGTAGCTGTGCTTATAGTCCAAGCCCAAAGTTCCCTATACAGCCAGCTTGATACGTTTCCGTTTTATTACAGAGTTTCCATAGCCACTCTTTACCTTGCTCTTCTTGCGATATAATTTAGGAACAGAGTCCTTGTCAAGACAAGTCAAATTTAATTCGATGGAAGCGTTTGCATTGTTTTGCAGTCTCTTAGCCATCATTAATAATAATAATAATAAACTTTATTGACATAAAGGTGGTACAAATTATAAAAGGATTCCCTGGTACCTACGATAGTATACAAGTATACTGAGGTGTAGGCACCAGTGCTTCCCCACAATAGTGATGACATTTTTTTTATATCAAATTATTAATTAATACAAAATGAAATAAATTAAATAATTAATTCGAAATTTAAACAAATAATAAAATAAATTTAAAATTATAAAACTTAGGCGTTCTTGCATGCATTAATAAGAGATGTGTGTGTGTGTGTGTATATGTGTGTGTGTGTGTGTGTGTGTGTGTGTGTTTGTGTATACTTCATCTCTTCATCATCAGCTGTAGTTAACCCCGCTCTCCTCCAATAAGTTCTAAAGATAAAAAAAATAGAAGTAATATTTCAAAAGATTATTTAATTTTTATATCTTCCTGGATATTTTTCTTACATAACTTTCTTTATCTTTCCCGCCCTTCATTAGCAACCACCTGGCGCAATCCTGCAACTGACAGCTGCTAAAAAAGGCTTTTGTCTTTTAAATTTGCAGAAAACAATCTCGCCCGCTAATTGCGTTTAGTTCTATTCAATTTAATTTAGCGTTGTACAGTTCAGTAGATTTAATATGGGCAATGTTTTTTATTATTATTATTACTACGTTGGCCAACGTAATGGCCCGTCTGATGGTAAGCGAAATCTGTACTAATATTTTTAAGCTGAAGAGTTTGTTTGTTTGGTTGAAAGCGCTAATCTCAGAAATTACTAGTCCGATTTGAAAAATTCTACCTATTTATTGAGGTAGGCAACTCATAAATGTCCCACTGCTGAGCATGGGGCCTTCAAAGAATATGGAGGGAATTTAGCCTACTATACCACGCTGACCAAACGGATTGTTACAGGGTTTGTTTCGAATTTTCCTTTTCTTGCAGTGCTCTTGTCTGCATAAGGTTAATTCCCTTAGTCGCCTTTTACGACAGGGAGTGGGGGGGTGAGGTTGTTTGTAGTCTTATTCTGTCTCTACACAGACTGCCCCTAATATAATGGCTGCATAGTAATGTGTAAAGTGATGCAACCACAGAGCCTTACTTTTTACTTTCTGTTTAATATTTAGTTTGTAAACATTCATTATAATTCGTTAATCTAACGGTGTAGTGCTCTGCTGCATCACTTTACACACTACCCAAATTGTAAATTACAAAAGATTGTAACTATCCATTTTTTTATAAAGAGTGGCGTGAGTTTCTTGCCAGTTCTTCTCATAGCTCCACCCCGTCAGCGAACTGGTCGTAGGCAAATTAGCTGACACTAATTTTCGGATAACCTGTTACATTCTTGTGACTTTCATAAGTGTTACCTTGTAACCTAGATGAATAAACGAGATTTCATTTCATTTCATTTCATCTCACAGACAAACGGTCTGCCTATCTGAAAAGGATTTATTTCACCACTCAATGGACTTATAAACGACGTTTATAAAAGAAACTATATCGCGATTCTGCCAAGACTATGACTAAAAATTCTTATCAGAAAACAAGATGTACAAACAGATAAGTGCAATGCTACTGACGTTAAACTGGCACATAGCCATTTGCAATTTAGACCGTATTTTGCTACATCAGAGATATAAATCACTGAACATTTCTTATTTTTCAAATGACTGCCTCGTTGGACAGCAGTCGTAATCTGTGACTACTGAACGCGGGATTAGGAAACCTCCACATTAGATAAATTGTGCAATGAAATATTTATTATGACTGAGTGTAGTTTGTATTTGAATGTACATCTAATAAGTCTGGGGGCTTTTTACCCGAGTGCTAGGACGGGTATTGATTTTCGCGCGTATCTTGTATGTTTGTAAATTTCTTTATTCCCACGTTTCTTCAAAACGGCTGGATGGATTTCGACAATTAAGGTATCGTTAGATTCGTCTCAAAAACTCAAGTGTCCTTAGGTAGATATTAAAAAATAAAAAACAAAACGGCGGACTTTTGGTGCCAAATTGTAAATAGTTAACAATTTTTTTTAACCAAACGTTTCGAGTAGGGTATCAAACAAAGAGAATCAAATGGAGATTACATAATATACAAGTATACATAATTATACATTTAAATTTAATGGTTATTTAATGATTTAAATTTAATGGTTATTTAATGATTAATTGTAAGTAATAATTGTTTTTAACCTGACCTATCGGGTAGGGTATCAAAATAATAATTACAACCATTTTCGGTATATTTAGTGGGTTGCTTATCTGTTGATTTTTTGCAGTCGGGTTGTTATAATTTATTAATTATTTACTTGTTTCTATGTATATTAAGTTTGTATTTATTAGAAATATATAATAATGTATGGTTATCAGTTGTCTAGATCGCATAACACATTATATTAGTCAACTTTAAGCTAGATGGCGCTTTGTAAAAATGACCAAAATATTTATTTAAACAAATTATTATGTTGTGATTTTTAATCCTAAAAGTGCTTCAACAAATACCCCAATGGTCGATTGAATGAATAAAAACAGAATGTTTGAATGTTAAACTAAGTCTAAAATCTATTTTCAATCACTTACCCGACGATTCATCACTTTGTGAGCACTATCAATGAAATAAAATTTTGGTTTACTTTTTACAACTTTTTGATTAATGTTTATAATAATGACGAATGTTTTTATGATTAACGAATTCGAATATTGTTAACTAAATAAAATTATATTACATAGGGTTTGTGTCTAAAGAGTCTACTCGATATTACACTTGATTTCTTCATCATCTTCATCAGCAACCCATTAATGTCCCACTGCTGGGCTCGGGTCTCCTCTCCTCTATCTAGAGAGCTGAGAGGGTTTACGCCATAATCCACACACGCTGGCCTAGTGCGGGTTGGTGGATCAGACATACATATAGAATTTCTTCTAGTGTATGTGGGTTTCCTCACGATGTTTTCCTTCACCGTTAGCAGATGGTAAGTCACTTGACTAGTACATATAAATTCCACAAAGTGGAATCCACATTGGTACTGCTGGTCGGAATCGAACTCGGACCACATATTTAGCACACCGGTGTCTTATCCATTCAGCCACCAACGCTTATTACACTTGATTTAGTCGTTTTTAATATCAGCTTTAGATATTTGAAAATGAGACAGCTCTTTAGTCATAACCTAAACAAATAAACGAGTTTAACTTTACCAAAACAAAACCAATATTGAAATCAAAACAAACATAGAAAATGGGAAAATCCCTAAATTTAATTCCAATATCAAATACAGGAAAAATATACAAAAAATTGAAAGTCATTACATTACGGGAACACATTGAATTCCGATGCCACATGTAAGCCTTTTTTCTCATTTCAACCTTTTCCGTTGGATTAATATTCTTTAGGCGTGGTGGTTAGGTCAAATATGAAGTTTTGAAATAGATTAAATAAGATTACGGTAGGTTGCTGTGTTTTTAAATGTTGTATTTATTTTGTGAATATAATCAGTAGTCGTATTTTTATTCTATGGTTTGTTTATCTTATCTTTACTAATATTATAAAGTTGTAAAGTTTTTTTGTTTCTATGGTTGAACGCGGGAACTACTGAACTGGTCCTATTTTAAAAATTATTTTAGTATATATAGCTCATTTATATAATAATATAATATTTTACCACATTCACACAGCGCCATCTAGTCCCACAGTACGCAATTATATTTGCTTGTGTTATGGGTACTAAACAACTGATATACTTAAATACATTTTTTTTTGTAAATACATCATATTATAGATAAATTATACCCAGACACAGAACAAACCTTTATGCTCATCACACAAAGATTTGTCCTGGGTGGGGATCGAACCCACGACTCACTAACCACTAGACCAACAGGCCAGTCGTTTATCGTGAAAGGCTTTATAATACGCTACGGCTAATAGAAGTAGAGCAGTGGCCAAATCTCAAAAAGAAGTGGACGCGCGACTTCTTGTTTTAATATATGTACGATATGCATATAAAGGCGTAAACATCCGTGTAGTAACGGATTAATATCTAATACATAATGTCACCATCTCAACCCGTGGGTGTCGTAAAAGGCGACTAAGGGAGTAACCTTATGCAGACAAGAGCACTGCGAGAAAAGGAAAATTCGAAAAAACCCTATACCAACCCGACTGGCCAGCGTGGTATAGTAGGCTAAATTCCCTTCCCATTCTTTGGAGGAGACCCTTGCCCAGCAGTGGGACGTTTATGGGTTGAAATGATGATGATCATGATGCATATAGAGGCTACCTTGATGATATGGAATAATTAATTTAATTTTTGAGAAGTAGTCGACTGTCGAAAGTCAAGGGAAGCCCCAGATTTTTCAAGGTCGGCAACGCGCTCGTGATGCTCCTGGTGTTGCAAGCGTACAAAGGCTTCGGTAACCGCTTACCATCAGGCATTCCTCAGGCCTGTTGACCATCATCGTGGTATAAAAAAAATAAGAAAGAAACGCGGTAAAGAAAACTCCCGATTAAATGTTAACAAAATATTTTAACTCATTTTATCTTTCATTGTTTACATAAACTTGTTATCTAAACCCAAGTGACTCCATCTGTTGAGGGGCAATGAAAATATTCCGGCGCAATCTCAAACTTTATGGCGCCCGTTAAAAACTCATTCAAAACAATATTTAGAATAGCCGACTTTATTTAAGAGTAGCTGTAACTCGGGGCTTCCCTCTTGTGGATCTATGTTTGGGCAATACCCAGCTCCTATTGGACGTAGCGTATTTTTATAGAACCTATTGTCTTCCTCGAGAAATGAGCTACCCAACACAATTTTTTTTTTCATTTCGATTCAATATTTCCTGAGTTTAGTGCGTTCCATCAAATAAACAAACTCTTCAGCTTTAATATTATATTTTAGACTAGCTGTGGATCGGGCTCTTTAGGCACTATTCAGCTCCTATTGGACGTAGCGTGATGTTATATATCTTAAAGCCTTCTTTGATAAATAGGCTATCCAACTCTAATTTTTTTTTAATTCATTTAAATTGTTGAATGCGTAATTACATTGATCGATTGATACTTTTCTATAGAAGAACTCTATCATGTTTTATTTTTTGAAACTGTCTCCATGTCGCACATTTTATTTCGGAACATTAACATTTCTGTCAGTCCCAGCGATCAAGTCTTCAAGCCATCAATTTATTGAGCAAACTATAAAAAAGCTTGACCACAAAATGTCCATTTCAATCGCACTGTTGTATCTGTTGTACATCTATTTCCAATAAATGTCGCGCGTCGGGCACATTGACGAGGATTTCATTTTCTTGTTTGAAATAACAACTGTTTCAATAACGACATGTTTGACAAGAAGCTTGATTTTTCGTTAGTTAGTTTTTGAATGTGCACTTAACCCTTTGCACATCCATGGCATGATCTGTCGTTCCATAGCTAACGGAGGGTCAACTGTGACGTTTTTTCTTGGATACTTTAAGCGTTAAGGGCCTTTTCAAACTGTCATTTTTTATACTCAATATCGATCGAATGCTTTGGTGGCCCAGCAGGAGTGAGTACATCTGCTGTGCAAAAGGTCCCATGTTCAATCACTGACTTGGATAAAAATAGTACACTCCGGATTTTAAAATGTTGCCGCCAACAGGTTTACCCCATAATACCGGGGTCATAACATAATTGGTGAAATATGTGAGTAATGCATTTTTGCTAAAAACTTCGTTCTGAATTTTGGTCCATAATTTAAAGTTTATAAATTCCTCCGTAAGATTGGTTGTAGTTCCAGATGTCCATGGGTAGCAGAGATCACTAACTAGATATTTCAAACGTCCCACTTGTTCACTTGCCCCCTTTATGATAAAAAAACCATAATTAATCAACATTTTATTTGTTTTAGTATTTTATTTTATTTATTACGTATCATTTATCAATCAAAACATAATTAAATTGATTCTTAATTGACAAATTTCACAATTCTCTGATCAAAATATCCCTCAAATCCACAGGGGCTGAGTAATATTTTAAAATATCTCATCGGAAACACTTCAGCGCCATTGGGAAATTCTCACTTATATTGTGTTTTCCCATTAAGCTCGATACGTACGAAATGAATATTCTGTACAATATACAAATGGAAAGTCATTATTTTTATACAATTATGATTTTACATTTAACTTGCGGCGTGCGAGTGTGGCTGTGAAATTAATTATATTTTAATTAAATAGCCTTAACGACACTCGTGATTGGTACGTCGGCATCGACAAAAACAGTTTAATTTGATTTTACTATGTGCAAAAAATAAAATTAATTATAACTAAACAGATTACATTGGTTAGAGGGGGAGTTATGATCTCTTTTTAACTTCTCCATTTATTATTCTCGAATTAACTTGTTGCGGTTTCGAATCTGCTTGTAAGTTAGGCTTTCTGTCGAATTCACTAAGCTAAGGTAATTGTAAATTCTAAATTTAAAAAATCTATACTAATATTAGTAAGCTATCCGTGTAGCGACGTAATAATGTCCATGTAATGCTGGATTAAGAATACATAAAAATACAGGATGTTGTTCTTACATCGACTGAACTATAGCCTCAACAGAATAGTTATAATAAATTCAGTTTAATAGCGTCTCAACAAAAGCGTACGGTAACAAAAAATACTACCGCCCTCTCTTCTTTTAATTTATGTAGTTCATTTTCTACTTCCCAGCAATTTCAAAAGCATTTTCTCCCAATAATTCCTGAAGGCAGACAACCTTTTTTGCTTGCATAAAAAAGGAAGTTCTGTGAAATATTTTCAGTTGAAATTTAATAAGTGGAGTATTACATTTATTACTTGTAACACTATGTTAAAATTAAATTTAACTCGAAAAGTAGTAGACATTTTGGGTCATCATATTAACCCATAAACGTCCCACTGCAAGGCACGGGTTTCCTCCAAATAATGTGGAATTTAGCCTACTATGCTATGCTGGCCAGACGGGTTGGTATAGGATTGCCATAAACACCAGTTGACCGTTCAGAAGGTGGACTTGTTTATCCATTAACGTGCCATTCCATGCCACAAAACATGTGTACGCGCCGTAAAATGAAATGAAATCAAATGAAATTTCGTTTATTCATCTAGGTTACAAGGTAACACTTATGAAAGTCACAAGAAAGTAACAGGTTATCCGAAAAGTAGTGTCAGCAAATTTGCCTACGATCAGTTTGCTGACGGGGTGGAGCTATGAGAAGAACTGGCAAGAAACTCAAGCCACTCTTTTAAAAAAAAAGGATAGTTACAATCTTTTGTAATTTACAATTTGGGTAGCGTGTAAAGTGATGCAGCAGAACACCACACCGAGTTAAAATGAATGTTTACAAAATAAATAATAAACAAAAGTAAAATGTCAGGCTCTGCGGTTGCATCACTTTACACATTGCTATGCAGCCGTTAGGGGCAGTCTGTGAATAAATATAGTTTTAATTTTGTAAAAACATAACTTAATAAAAAATAAAAAAACTGTTATTAAAAAAATAAAGGAAATGCACGAGAAAACTGACATAAATATTCACAAAGTGCCCCCAAGTCATAAGTGTCATTCAACACAAACAAGATATATCAAATCAATAATAACTATTGAAATTTCGGCTCTATGAATTTGGATCCACTTATTTCAAAGCTTTAGCTACAAGCACATAATAAATGAAGTTTAATATCATCCTGTTACTCATAGTCAGCTCACACAATAAAAGCCTACCAGTAAATTCAATATTTCTCAAAGAAATCACGTCTTTGAGAGAGGCACTTCTATAACGCAAATGCACGTGACGTATCAATGTGGAATATTGCAATCCATAGGATTTACATCGTAGCCGTAAAATTGAGCGCAACACTAAGAAAGGCTTACGGCTCAACCGTACCTGTGCCACTGTGTACACTGCAGAAGTGGAACGGAACTAGCAAGGTTGTGGCTTCGATCCCTATACAAATTTCAGTAGGGCGAATATTTTAGGTCTATAAATTGTTTCTTTATTCTAAGTGTTGATATGTTTTAGAGGAAAAGACCATTTACTAAAGAAGTAGAACACAGCGTGTAACCTGCGCTCAAACTGAGCTTCCCACCTAGGAAAGTAAATAAATAAATATTCTACCACATTCACACAGCGCCATCTAGTCCCAAATTAAGCAATTATGCTTGTGTTAAGGGTACTAAACAACTGATATACTTAAATACATTTTTTTTTAGTAAATACATACATATTATAGATAAATTACACCCAGACACAGAACAAACCTTTATGCTCATCACACAAAGATTTGTCCTGGGTGGGGATCGAACCCACGACCTCCGGTTTAGCAGTCAGGGTCACTAACCACTAGACCAACAGGCCAGTCAACAAAGTACTGCTGTCATATAGAAAACCGCAGATATAATAACATTAATTATAACCCGCAGGCGATATTCGTAATATATGTTCTCTAACGTCCATTCGAATGTTTTCGAACATTTAGACGCGTTTTAGGTGAGAAGAAATAAAATATCTTTGATATCGAATGGAATGTATATATAAATTTTATCAGTAAAACACTTCAATAAATATTTTATACGTTTTACTGACTTTTTGATGAGGTTACATGTCCAAATAATTTTCGGCCAATATTTCTCGTGTCCAAATTATTTATAAACTCATTACAGTCAACAAGCTATTTGATGTGACTCGTGAACGGCCGAATTCTGGTGTTTCAATAAAGTATAGTCGACCATATTTACTTTACCACCTTTGACAAAAAATCCATCAAAATTAAAATAATGTTTACGTCACGCATCGATGACAACTGTCATTGTTCAGATTGCAAGCAAAAATAGTCATTATTGTTTTATGATAGGCTGTGTTTAGCAGAGATGTGTGAGGATGCAATGTTTATTATGAACCAATAGAATCCTGCCGTATAAAGTATTGACGTTTACCTGACAATCAAACATCGCATCCTCGCACATCTCTGGTGGAAACGTAGCCTTACTCTAAGGGTGGTAAAGCAATTTTACTTCATAGCATCACGCCTTTTTCCCCGAAAGGTTAGGCAGAGGTGTTTCATACCCATATTTCGCCAGCTATGTTTTTGGTCCCATGAAATAGGGGGCGAGCTTATTGTCATCAACCGGGAACATTTGTTTATCAAACTCCGGGAAAATCTCAATACTGGAATTTCATGATAGAAAAACCTAATACCATTTTCACCCGACCCGGGAATCGAACCCGGGACCTCTTGCACAGCAGTCGTATATACTTCCCGCTGCGCCACCGAGGCAGTTTAATTTTAAATAATCAATTAGGCAATTTTACTGTCTACTTTTGTGGACATTCTCCGCAGCAGTGAAAGTATTGGAGTTATTCACTTTTAGACAAAGCCACAGGCAAGCCATAGTGTAAGTTCCTTTATGTGTTTTTCGCAGAATCGGATACCAAAAGGCGCCATTAATCCACTGACAGTGAACCGGATTAAGGAGACGGGTTAAACCGGACTTTTGTATGTTGTTTTTGCTTTTAATATGTGATATTCTTGTAGGATTACAATTTGGACGGTTAAGGATAAGCTCGGTAATCTCGTATATTGTTCCAGTTAATTTATTTCTGGTTTTCCTTTCTCTTAGGCTTATTATATATTTCCAAAGGCTTTGTGGTTGACTTTTAATTTCAACGTGATATTAAATAAAGACTACTAGCGCCATTGCGGTCAACAATGGAATTAACTTTGACATTGATGACAGACCGCAAATTTGAGGTTATAAAATTAATCCTACTAATCTTTTGAATGCGAAAGTTAAGACTGATGGATGTATGGATGGATGTTTGTTACTAAATCAGAAATGCAAATATGAAAATGCAAATGACTGAATTGATATTTATAAAATTGAACACACTGTCTTAAATAGCACATAGCATTTTTTGTGCCCAGAAAACGCTAAATAGCAAAAACTGTTGGATAGCGCGACAATTGTAAACTACAAGGATTGCATATCATCCGTGCATATATAATAACACGCAGGTAGAGTCGCGGGTCATAGCTGTGAGAAGAATTCACCATGTAGACGCCGGCTCCATCGTGTAGTAGAGCGAGGAAAACAGGCAGTTGTGATCCTTTTCTGTGTACAGAAGCCACGGGTCCACCCTAAAATAAAAAATACTTATTTATTATTTATTTTGTTTAATTTGTAGATTATTTAATTTTTATTCTCCATATTGCAATGAAAAGTAAAGTAAAGTAAAGTAAAACGCTTTTATGATATCGTTATAACTGTGTTGAAAAAAAGCGTTTGACTTATCTTAATATTTATGTTATCTCTTTAATGAAGGTACTTTCCCAGTCAAGATTCTCAATTTGAATGCAAAATCTCAACTAACCTTGAGTTCTCTTATATAATTCCTTCAATTTTCTTTTTTAGGGTTCCGTAGTCAACTAGGAACCCTTATAGTTTCGCCATGTCTGTCTGTCTGTCTGTCCGTCCTCGCTTAATCTCTGTGACCGTTAGCACTAGAAAGCTGAAATTTGGGACCAATATGTGTATCAATCACGCCGACAAAGTGCTAAAATAAAAATTGGAAAAAAATGTTTTATTAGGGTAGCCCCCCTATATGTAAAGTGGGAAGTGTTTTTTTTTTTAATTTTAACCCTAATGTGTGATATATTGTTGGAAAGGTATTTAAAAATGAATAGGGGTTTACTAAAATCATTTTTTGATAATGTCAATAATTTCGGAAATAATCGCTCCAAAAGTAAAAAACAAAGCGTCCCCCCCCCTCTAACTTTTGAACCATAAGTTTAGAAAATACGAAAAAAATCTGAAAAGTAGAACTTTATAAGGACTTTCTAGGAAAATTATTTTGAACTTGGATGGAAACAACAGATGGAAACTGCAGTTAACCAATATAATTTGGTCCCTGAATCGTATGAGCGCCTATACAATCCAGAGGTCAAGTTTCATTTGCCCGTATTTTTTTCTCATATGGAACTCATAAGTGGGAACACTTATTGTGACGGACGGGAAACTACGGAACCCTACACTGAGCGTGGCCCGACACGCTCTTGGCCGGTTTTTTATCGAACATAAAATCGCTGAATCGCACACAATATACGGGGTGTTACAAAATCAATATGACGGAAATGCACATAAAGATCACGCTCAAGAAGGCTTACCCGGCGATAAAGAAAATGACTTGCGTTTGTGATATGCGGGCTGTGAACTGTATTGAACATTCTTGTATACTTAGTAAGAAGTCAAGATAGGAGGTGGCTGAATGGATAAGAGACCGGCGTGCAAATCACGCGGACCGAGTTCGATCCCGACCGGGGCAGTACCAATGTGGATTCCACTTTGTGGAATTTATATGTACTAGTCAAGTGACTTACCATCTGCTAACGGTGAAGGAAAACATCGTGAGGAAACCCACATACCCTAGAAGAAATTCTATGAGTACGTCTGATCCACCAACCCGCATTAGGCCAGCGTGAGTGGATTATGGCCTAAACACTCTCAGCTCTCTAGATAGAGGAGAGGAGACCCGAGCCCAGCAGTGGGACTTAATGGGTTGCTGATGAATGATGAAAAAGAAGTCAAGTAAACTTTGATGCAAACTGCTTTTAGTGTTTTAATTTTTTTCTGTTTTGAAAACTAATTTGAAGCCTCCGTTGCTCAGTGCTTAGTGACCGTGGGTTCGATTCCCACCCTGGATAAATATTTGGGTGATGAGCACAATTACTTGTTTTGTTTCTGGGTGTAATGTATATATTACGAAAAAAAAGTTATTTAAATATTATATCAGTTGTCTAGTATCCATATTACAAGCATTTGCTTAATTTGTGACTAGATGGTGATGTGTTTGAATGTCCAAACCTTATCAATAATGGAATCTGGATACCCTTGATGATTACCATTTATCATAAACCTGTATTGAGCATAGACCCAAAGACTTTAATAATAACCAATTGCAGAAACTCCCGCTTCCCCATTGACGTACCATAATTAATAATTTAAAAAAAATAATTTGAATTTTCACAAAACTGTGATCCTTTGATGAATAACTTTAGGAGGAGGCTACAAAAACAGGGCCCAACACGACAAAAGGGCGATAATACAATACAAAATACAAATACAAAATACTTTTATTTGTTCTCTCACACAGTACATGAAATGTTTAAGATAACAAACAACGGGTCCATAATAGAAGTTAGCGAATGTGTAGTCTGTGTGAGAGACTGGTCTCTGTACTAGAAGGTCCTGTATTACAGATCACCAGCCTCTCCGTGCTCTGGATAGGTGGAATATGTGTGAATGGAGCTAGTATGTCTGTTCGTTATACGACATGATTGTAGAATGCGTGAGTGGGTAAAGATATATATGTGTGTGTGTATGTGTGTGTGTGAGTGTGTGTGAGTGAAATGATTTGTTTACCCTACGAAGCCAAGTCTTGAGATCAGAAATGATAAGGATTAATGATGTTATATTAATTATGTACAGTCTATTAATGGAAATATGTAGGAGTATGAATATAGTAAAGAGTGTATATGGAATGAATATAAGATACAAACAGATAGATAAGATAAGTTTACGTGAACTCCAATAGCAGACATTGATAACACAGTTATAACGATATCATAAAAGCGTTATTACCAACGAATAGCGTTAATAACAAGCCAAGTTTATTAAGGTTGTTGAGTTGACTGCTGTTTTTTATTGTTATATTTGAAGACACGAATAACTTATTGAATAGATGGCTGGCCTGTTGGTTTAGTGGTTAGTGACCCTGACTGCTAAGCCGAAGGTCGTGGGTTCGATACCCACCTAGGACAAATCTTTGTGTGATGAGCATAAAGGTTTGTTCTGTGTCTGGGTGTAGTTTATCTATAAAATGTATGTATTTACAAAAAAAAAATGTATTTAAGTAGTATATCAGTTGTTTAGTACCCATAACACAAGCAATATAATTGCTTACTTTGGGACTAGATGGTGCTGTGTGAATGTGGTAGAATATTATTATTATATTATTATTATTAATAAAGTCACAAATCAAAGAAAATTGTCAAATTATTTCACACATGCACTCAATATTACATGTCATGTAATAAAGACGATTACGATAAATACGATACGAATAAAGACGAAGATTTATTTGTATGGTTAAATGCTCTAATCTCAGAAACAACAAACTGAATTGAACAATACTTTTAATGTTTTAAATTACTTTAAAACGGGTCTACGTCACGTATTATATGGGGGCTGACTGTCAGTCAGCCCGTCACCACGATCGGTGTAATTCGATCGAAACGTCGGGCAAATAAATAAGGTATTTACTATTCCTTATAATATAATACGAGTCAGCCCGTGACCACGATCGGTGTAATTCGATCGAAACGTCGGGCAAATAAATAAGGTATTTACTATTCCTTATAATATAATACGTGACGTAGACCCGTTTTAAAGTAATTTAATATGTGTACAAGTCTCGAAAGTTAAAAAAAAAAAAAAAAAACTTTTAATGTTGCATGGTCCATATATCGAGGAAGGCTATATATATAACATACGCTACGGCAGAAGCTAATTTAATATAATAGCATAGGATAATTTAACGCACACACTTATCACCGTGTCTCGGGCCAGGATTAACAGCAATGAACCCTTTGAAATAGGAGTCCCGGAGAGCTAAACCAACTGTCTTGAGCTCCGCTAAGAAATTAATCAGAAGTAAGACTGAGGGGTTACAAAGAAAATTAATTATCCAAGTTAAAACAGTAATGGAAAATATGGCGAGCAATCCTGAACATTGTTAAGTGTATAAATTTGTACAAAATAAGGTTAATTTTGTTACGTTTCGTTGAATTCCATCGCTATTCACTATATTAGACTGGCCTGTTGGCCTAGTGGTTAGTGAGCTTGTCTGCTAAGCCGGAGGTTGTGGGTTCGATATCCCCACCCAGGACAAATCTTTGTGTGATGAGCTTAAAAGGTTTGTTCTATGTCTGGGTGTAATTTAACTATAATATGTATATGTATGTAATTATTTACAATAAAAAATGTATTTCAGTAGTATATAATATCGGTTATTTAGTACCCATAACGAAAGGAAAATGGCGCTGTGTGAACGTGATAGAATATTATTATTATAATAATATAATTATATTATTCAGGAGTGAAATTTTTATACCATGAAGGTGACTAATAGGAATACTGTATCTGTGCCTGATGGTAAGAGGGGACTGTCGCCCATGGACGCCAGCAACACCAAGGCAATTACGAGCGCGTTGCTAAAATTTACAAAATCTATGTCACTCCTTTTTGGACGATACTGTAGTACTGTACCCCCATATTGTAGTCTCTTGGGAAAACCTTGTTAGAAAGTTCATTCCATATCCTCAGAGTTTTGGAGAGGAATTCTTCTGATATTGAGTGATGCGAGACCATATAGACTGAGTTAGAATTTATGTGTGCAAGTGGTGTACCCGTATTCTCAATTTTCTCTTGTTCAATTTTGATACCTAGCTTTCGAAGTGTAAAGACAAACACGGATATTGTTTTACAAGTTTATAAAATGGCATTCCTGGACAGAAAAATGAATGTGTGTTTCATTTGTTTAGTTTAAAATGCCATCGATATTATAAAGGATGACTTAAATTAAATTAATTTAAAGAAAAATACATGTTAGTTCTTGAAACTTTTCTTAGTACTAATTGGATATAGCTTACCTTCAAACTTAGACAGGCAATTGCTTGCTGTGAACTGTCCAAGGCTACTGTTTATTTTCTACCTTATAACAGTTAGAATTTAAATACGAAGAGGTTATGAGCTTGACGCTAATACGAGTTTAGTGTGAAGTCTCAAGCAACAGTTATTACATAAATTACGATTTATTAATGTGACTGTTACCGTGGCGCAGTGGTTAAGGTGGTCGCCTCGCCACTACATCGCTGTGCTGGGTGACGTGGGTTCGATTCCCACACGAGACAAACATTTGTGTGATTCATAGATATTTGTTTCTAGTCTGGGTGTACTTTGTGTCCGTTAGTTTCATGTTTGTAAAGCTCCCCGCGACACAGGGCTTGTTCCCTAGTGCGGGCGTTGTCATTTAAAAAAAAAAAAAATTGTTCGTATTCAACGATGTATATAAAAACGTTACAAAAAAACGTATCAAACAGACACACAAGTATAACTATGTCAATTACACGCGCAATTCTTTGGTGTTCTACTTTGTTTAGTTCAAAGTAAGGGCTCTATCGTTCTCGAGGGGGCGAGCTATCACGATACATCACGCCAAAGGCTTTACGAGCTCTCTGAGGCGCGATAATAGATAATTACATAATGTGCTCTCTGTTTATATTGTTTCTCTATTCTATGTCGATAAAAGATGTTAGTAGGAAAAATTGGTTGATATTTCTTATATGTAGGTATATAAATCATTATAAAGGCCGCTGCTGTTGTGGAAATAGGTGAGGTCCTATATCTAGCAGTGGACGTCATTGAGCTGATTATGATGATGTTAAAATCATTATGTGTGGATATACATTTTTATTTTTTGTTTATTATTTATTTTGTAAACATTCATTTTAACTCGTTAATCTAACGGTGTGGTGCTCTGCTGCATCACTTTACACGCTACCCAAATTGTAAATTACAAAAGATTGTAACTATCCATTTTTTTTAAAAAAGAGTGGCGTGAGTTTCTTGCCAGTTCTTCTCATAGCTCCACCCCGTCAGCGAACTGGTCGTAGGCAAATTTGCTGACACTACTTTTCGGATAACCTGTTACATTCTTGTGACTTTCATAAGTGTTACCTTGTAACCTAGATGAATAAACGAGATAAATAAAAAAGGTTAAATGATGCTGGTGTTAAAATTAATGACTAAGATTTAACTACCGATTTTTACCCAAATAAATAGTAAAAAAAAAATCTGTTAGCTACAAAACCACAACAACAAATTTGAACCTAAACACCGCCATACACGGATAGCTTAGAGCAGTCAAGTCTGACTGCTAGAGAGCAGTTACGCTTGGAGCCTCCATTGACAGATGTTTATAGCAATTGAGACCGACTGCTCGTATCCTAGAGGAAGCTGCAAGCAGTTAGAATGAGCCGCTTCAAGCAGCAGAATTATTGAGAAAGTCAATTTTGTATTGAACTTGAGATCACCCAACAACGTCCGCTGGAAGCTATCGACACTGCTCTAATCTATCATTGTATAGCCGGCTTTGATACCATATTTTGGCTTCGAGGTTATAACGTGTTAGTTTAACATAAAATTAACATTATAGTGAGTAAAAGAGATGAAAGGTATCATCTGCCTTCGGGCTTACAACTTAATTTAATGGACTTTTAAATGACGACGGTCTAATTGTAGCTAATTTAGTTATTTTAGTTCTAATGTTATTAGTCAGAGTGCTTTAGAGTAATAGTGGAAAGTTTTCTGTTGTATTAGTACTATTTTGTATATTCTTTGATAATTTTTGACAAAATACCTTAAAATGGCTACATTTTTAAGATATTTTGTGGCTTCAATGAACAACACGAGTTCTAAAATGTTCTAAATGACCCAAAATGCAAAAGCATAACATATTATATAATATTTTTTAGACACTCATTCAAAAGCAAAATATAGAATTAAATAATTAATTTGTCCAAACAAATTGGTACTTGAAAAATCAACCTCGTAACTTTACGGGTTACGTATTTTCAAAAGGACGCCTATAAAAATACCTGAACAGGATCTACGGACCTTGCCAGGAGGTCAATAACCTAGTGATAAATCGTAAGACCCTTATCTCCAAGTGATTTCTAACCTCTGAGAGTAATATTTGAACATTACAGTAAAAAATAATGTAAACGTCGCTCCCGATGATAAATTGCGATAGAAAATAAAAATATCAATTTTCCAAAATGGATGCTGTCCAATACCGCCGTATTGGTGACGTCACATGACGTAACTAATATGGCGGCCTGTTCTGGCGTTGCAGAACTATTATTTTTGCTTTCTAAATGTGAGCTATATAAAATAAAAAGAAAAGATTGATTTTTACAAAGATAGCCTCATTGGCGTAGCGGGATTGCATGACTCAAGAGATATGGGTTCGATTCCGTTCTGGATAAAAATGGTATTGATTTTTCTGTCGTGGAATATACGGCCTGTTTTATAAGTAACTAATTATAGTTGGCTAAATATGGGCGTGATCCATCTGTCCCTATCCCTTTGAGAATAAAAAGCTTGACGCTAAGTTTATAGGTATTATGTTGTACGCAGTCCGAGTTCGATCCCAAGCGGCAGTAGCAATGTGGATTCCACTTTGTGGAATTTATATGTACTAGTCAAGTGACTTACCATCTGCTAACGGTGAAGGAAAACATCGTGAGGAAACCCACAGAGATATCCTTCATTACCAGCAGATGGTAAGTCACTTGACTAGTAGGTACATATAATGTAATTCCACAAAAAAAATCCACATTGGTACTGCCGGTTGGAATCGAACTCGGACCGCCTTATTTGCATTCTGTCACTTATTCATTAGGCCACCATCCCATTTATGTAGATAATATATAAGGCATAAATTTCCCAATAACTAAAGCTGTATAATAAAGGCTATACTAAAACAATGTGTGTAACACAATATCTATTATAATGACGTCACAATGTATGTTAAACAGCGCCGTCACCTTGTTCCTTAATGGCTCTCGACTTAAGTACTGTGTTCAGACGTGTTTGGACGCCGTTTGGCAATTAATGTGCCGTGTAGCGGAGCTTTCCGAGCAAAAATACTTACGCAAATCAAGCTTGCTATTTCTATAACATAGTTATGATGGAATATTTTGATAACAAGTTAACAGCCCGAGAATTATAATAACTAAACAATAATAGTTTATACTATATACAGGGTGGAATTTTGTAATGCCACCTGGAGAGAAAGTACTTTAAATACTGGAGTAGAATAATTTTATTCAAAAGAAACATTCCTTTATTTTTGAAAAGAAACAGGAATGCATTTAACGATTTCCGAAAATTCACTTGCTATACCCAGGAATCGAACCAGCTAAAATTCCAAAAAACAACTTTATGGCGTTCACCGATAGAGTCAATCATAAGGATTGAATCTCTCTAACAAACATGGTAAATTAAATAAAAACAAATCATAAATTCCTAACTTATAAATTCAGTGAGACTAGACCATTGAGTAAAGGTTTACCTTTACTCAATGGTCCGTGTAATTTTTACTTAATTATGTTCGTAAATAATAATTATCTTTGAACGTCATTTATTCACTATAATAAGGAAGAACTATTTAGACAAAAGATTGCGATATATGCACGTGTTTGTTATGCTGGTCAAAAAAAGATGTGATTTAACTGCGTGAGGCACTAGAATTACCACGTAAGTAACGTAAGTTATAATTTTATGGTTTTGTTAATATTTAATTAACCATGTTTGTTAGTTAGATTCGTTTCTTATGGATAACCCTATCGATCAATGCCATAAAAGTACAGAATGTTGTTTTTTGGAATTTAAGCAGGTTCGATATTAGCTGGTTCAATTCCCGGGTGGTGAACAACTAAGAGGAGCTGAGCAGTGGCCAAATTAAGAACGATGGGAGCGAAGCACCGCGTGACTTCTAGTCCTATATAGAACTTCTGTTCAGCTTTGTAATAGGCTATCTACTTTATCATCGAGTCCATTCAAAAACTGTCTTAAAGAAATCACTTTTAGCGATAATACCGCGCGTTGTCACTACATTTTTGTAAAATTGTTTTTATTATCACTTGATGTAAATTTCTGTAGTGTATTCTATTCTTTTCTTATCTCTTCTCGTGCTAATAAATATGTGATTAACAGTAATACGTCCTAAAGACTGTATTTCATTACAATTTCTGGACATTAAAATTTAATTCTACCTGAACTTATAGGAGACGTTTCTCAAACAATATTTCTATTATAATATAATAATAACTGTTTTCACCCCCTGAAGGGCTTTACCGAAATAATTTACAACTTTAAAGCAACGAATAATCTGTAGTTTGTTTGTTTCAATTGTTTTTGTTACAAAATATCTGTTGGGGGGAGTTTAAAAGTTTTATCTTACTGTTGAATATTACGTCGAGAAACTAACAATATAATACAGATGAAGCTTTGAATACGCAAAAGATTTTCTAAAGCCCTCTTGGGAAAAGATCTACTGGCTGTAGAACCGTATCTTTACCGTTTCAAATGTCTTGCTGTCTAAATAAACGACTTAAATTGAGATTTTATGCAATTTGAAGCCCTAAAGTGTTTAGCATGAAGTGTTAAATACTGAAATAATATAACTTTATTATGATTTTTATATAAAAAGCGTGGGAGATGATGTTTATCTGTTTGTTTATCAGAAGGCCTACTTGAAACCTCAACTTTTTAGGCCTCGGTCATGGTGGCAGCGATGAATGAGCTGAGTTTGTCCGACCTGAGAGTCGAATCCTGGGCCTTTTGCAAAGTAGTTCGCATCTATACTGATATTATAAAAAGCTGAAGAGTTTGTTTGTATGGTTGAACGCGCTAATCTGAGAAACTACTGAACTGAATTGAAAAATTATTTTAGTGTTTGTTAGCCCTTCTATCAACGAAGGCCATTGCCTATATATATATAACATGGTTTAAGATATTTATTCTCAAAAAGAATTACAAAAAATGCACTTAAATGAGAACATAAGAAATATAAAAATAGTAATAACAATATATGTTGCGAGCATACAAAAACGGTAGTTAGAAAAAAAAGTACATAACCATTATTACAACTTAAATTTCTACCCACTACTGTCACAATCACGAGCGTAGATGGATATTACTTTACCAAGGATGTAGAAAATTTCTCTGCTCGACTAGAATACGTTTACGTACGTACGACTAACATCACGTTATGACCAATAGGAGCTGGGTAGATGCCTAACAAAGATCCACGGGAGCAAAGCCCTGGGTGACAGCTAATATTTCATATGAATTATATTTAAAGAAGGCTTTCGGTACCTTTCAATACCAAAATTGTTGGTTAACCAAAATCTCTTCATCTCGAGACTATCCCATCGATTTCTCCGAAATACCTGTTTCGTAATAATTTCAGCGAATTCTTGAATTGTGGCTTTCAAGGGAGGAGTCGGCGCTGATATGTAGGATTACCGAAACCATTTTCGACGTATGGATTTGATTTAGAATATGTGGAACTACTCATGCCGGCTTTCGACTATAGATTACTGGTCTATTGTCTCACGAACTGAATGTATAGTCGGCGATGTAAATCAGATCCCGATATTATGAATGCGATAGTTTGTCAGATGTATAGGTGCTAGTATATTTGTATACATATATATAAAACTAACGGTCGGCCGCGGCTCAGCATGCTAGTTAAGCTGCGATTTTCTACAGACATGGAACGTGCCGTGTCAGACAAAAAATATGCCTCTATACAATTTGGATTAATCCATTTATATCTATTATAACGTGGCGTGGTGAAAAATATTATTTTGTCTGACACGGCACGTTATATGTCTGTAGATAAACGTAGCTTAACTTGTATACTGAACCGTGGCTAACATTTAATTTTATATAAATTAATTCTTTATATTTCAATTATTTTGAATAATATTACATATCTGAATATTAAAAACCTATACAGCAAGTAAAATATATGGATAACCAAAAATAAATGTAAATTTTCAACTAAATTCAAATGTAGAATAAACAACTCATTCGTGGAGCTTCGAATTAAAATATACAGGGAAAATATTTATTTACTGAAGTATGTAAATAAGCTTTTGAACTTGAAACAATACCTTTTAATGGATGTAAATTCTAAAAAGCCAGGACTTGATGATAATTCAGAACTCTTAATGTATTCTGCGCGAAGCTGAGACTATGTTATCAAAAGGCAAGGTGCTAAGTTCAAAGAATTTGCGCTTTATAAAAGGTACTTACGTAATGATAGAAATAATTTAAATAGATTTACTTCTCAAATATCCAATTGATTCAAATTGAACAAGTTTTACTGCTTTTTAATCGTATACCGGTGCAGTCAAGCCTTTCAACTTGTTTTTCTTCATCAATACAATCTGTTAATTTGGGAAATTGGCACAGAAATCAATAAAGCGTTTGTTGCACAAAAAGCAAGTGTTGCAGATCGATCTGTGGTGTTGCTCCGGATGAGTCCAGCCTGTCATTTTTTAAAGAATTAAAATCATTACCCTCCTTTTTGGCAGTCGGGTAAAAATACTACCTTTGCGTTGTTTGTATATACTAGAAATAGCAAAATTTACTAAACAGCACATGAGCTATTTGGTAATGAATTTCACCCTATCCAAAACTTTTATAAAAAAAGTCATCCACTTTTCTCCAGTTAAGTTTTTTTTTGCCTATTGCTGAATATAAAACAATCACAAACCAAATGAATAGATTTAATTTTTTGTGTCTGTTAATACATGCATTTCTTGCTAAAACTACGGCTAAAATAAACTTTCTCATCTTTAATCATTAATATACAAAAATTCGGTCTCTAATTTCAGTTCTACAACATTCCTTGCGACATCTATATCAAAATAACTACAAAATTTCGTACATTCGATATTCAAAACCAATGAAATACGACGGCGACATAACCCGACATAACGAGTTGTTTTACCAACAATGTACAAATACGTGTAACAAAGCACTCCGCGTTTTGGTCGGATAACTCTCTATGAAACAATGACAACGGTTGTTTTTAATTGCAGGAGGGCGAGCGACAGCGAACATGAATACGTCACGTTTACCACACGGGTTCAATGACACCAGTCGTGAGTACTATTTAATTACTTATAACCGCGTCTTTGGACATTCTCACTGATTATGGAATGTCACCGTGGTGTAGTGGTTAGCTTGCCACTAACATCGACGTGTCGAGTGACGTGGGTTCGATTTCCATTATTTGTGTGATACATAGAATGTTTTTTGTTATGGTATATATAATGGTATGTTAATTGTATTGTCACTACCCCATTTCAACCCGTGGGTGTCGTAAAAGGCGACTAAGGGACCTTAGACAGACAAGAGCACTGTGAGAAAAGGAAAATTCGAAACAAACCCTATACCAACCCGTATGGCCAGAGTGGTATAGTAGGGTAAATTCGCTCCAAAATTTTTGGCGGAGACCCGTGCCCAGCAGTGGGACGTTTATGAGTTGTAGTGATGATGATAATAATGATGATGATGATTGCTTTTTATTCCCTGTTCACTTTCAAGGATTGCTTATATATTTAGTTACAAAGTAATGAAGCATATAACATTGTGTTTAATAGTATTTTATATAAAAAAAATAAAAAATAAAAATTAAAGGTGTCCCGTCTGATAATCTTGACTACCTCATAGGCATAGCCATTGTAGTCAATGACAGCTTAACACGAAGTTGTGGCACCTAGGATAAGATTTTGCGTAGTCCTTAATTAATTCCTTTGGGTCAAAGTGTTGTTTTCCATTTCACTTTAATTTCTTTATTATTCTATTTCTTCTTACAACGCGTCCAATTGCTACTACCACTGATCACCTTAAAAATTTTAAAATAAACTATATTTTTACAATAAATAATGTTCTACGAAAAGTCGTAGCATTCGCGTAGTTTCGTAGCGCTTTGTAGCACCTTGTAGCACTTATCGAAATGAGGTTTTGTTTTAAAAGGTTTGTGCATATTTGATATTGTACAGAAGTTTGTCAAAGCCTTGCGAAGAAAATCTATTCAGTTCTCCATTGTTATAATATCGTACTCGATAATAAATAAAACATAAGTCACCATTTTAAGTTTTTTTTTTTTACATACACATACATATAGCATCACGCCTTTTTCCCCGAAGGGGTAGGCAGAGGTGTTTCACACCCACATTTCGCCAGCTATGTTTGGTCCCATGAAATAGGGGGCGAGCCTATTGTCATCAACCGGGAACATTTGTTTACCAAACTCCGGGAAAATCTTAATACTGGAATTTCATGATAGAAAACCCAATACCATTTTCACCCGACCCGGGAATCGAACCGGGGACCTCTTGCACAGCAGTCGTATACACTTCCCGCTGCGCCACCGAGGCAGTTTTTTTTTTATATTTTTATTTTTATTAACGTGACTTTTATCATCTACCTTATTTAGGTGGATTTGTTTAGGTTATTAGTAGATATGGCTGTGGAAAATGCCCAATAATAATATTGATTATTTAGATATTTCGAAAACAATTTGTGGACTATTTTGTTAAAATGTCTTTTAGATATAATATCTATTTCTTTTTTTGGGTTGTCTGTCTCTTTTTCTAAGTCATGTATCACGCCTTTATCCCCAAAGGGGTAGACAAAGGTCCATCATACCCACATTACGCCAGCTGCGAATGGGCCCATGTAATAGGAGACAAGAATATTTCCATTAATCAATCACATTTCCATTTTTCATTATCCGTCTAGCGACGGATTAAAAATACATGTGACAACCCCATTTCAACCCGTGGGTGTCGTAAAAGGCGACTAAGGGAGTAACCTTAAGCAGACAAGAGCACTGCGAGAAAAAGAATTTAAATTCGAAACAAAACCCTCATCTACCAACGCGTCTGGCCAGCGTGGTATAGTAGGCTACCTTGCCTTCACATTATTTGGAGGAGACCCGTGCCTAGCAGTTGAACTTTTATGGGTAGTAATGATGAAAAATTACATTACTATAGTCTGGGCTATATTTAGAGATTAAAATATATTCTTTTCATACTTTGACTGGCGTCTTGGTCTAGTGGTTAGTGACCCTGACTGCTAAGCCGGAGGTCGTGGGTTCGATCCCCACCCAGGACAAAACTTTGTGTGATGAGCATAAAGGTTTGTTCTGTGTCTGGGTGTAATTTATCTATAATATGTATGTATTTACAAAAAAAAATGTATTTAAGTAGTATATCAGTTGTTTAGTACCCATAACACAAGCAAATATAATTGCTTACTTTGGGACTAGATGGCGCTGTGTGAATGTGGTAGAATATTATTATTATTATTATTATACACGCGTCTAAAAAACAATCCCTAAATTCAGTAACCAACTAAATTCATTCATAACTTGAACTCAGAAATATATTTTGTTATCGGCTAAAATTCCTGACCCATTAATTACAATTGGAACAAGATAGGGAACTTGTAAAAGTTTTAATTCCACAAAATTCTTTTATGAATCATTTAGAACAGAGTCCTTGGCCGTTCAACTTTTAATTTTAACATTTACTCAGAAATGTTCAGCAATTTGGAATTCTCTTGTTTTTGTACGATTCCGGTGGAAATTAAATGCCTCTTCTTTCATTCGACTGTTTTGCTTTGGTAAAGTCCTAACTTAGAGTTATTAATTATAATTTTAATGCATTAAATTTGTAGAGAATGCTCATGCCTTTCGGTAGAAAATGGCTGATTGACCATGATAACAAAACTAACATTTTTGTATGCGATGATTTAAAAAAAATATTATTATATTTTCTCTATATTATTATTGTATCAAATATAAAATACTATAATTATTATTTAAATTGAAGTAACCATTTCCCAGAGATGCATGTAATACGCCATCTCCAAAATCCTTGATAAAAATGTTTTTTTTTTATACATTTATATCATAGATTACAACCCTAGAAACAGAACAAATAATAAAATTATGCTCATCACACAAATATTAATTGTCCTGAGAATCGAACCTGCAACCTCAATCTCAGCAGTCAAGTCACTGAGCCACGTAGGGCTTCGAAGAACCTTTGCAGTAAATGTGTAGCTTTTATCACGAAGCTTATTTATAATGGATTCAGTACAGAACAGATCAAGGCAGTCTTGAATAATTCACTTAATTATATTGTTCCGCATACGAATGCACTTTGTGTCTGGAATTTAATGTTTGATGAGCTCAACTCTAAACACAGATTCAATTCCTAATGGATTTCTGTATTATAAATGTGCACAACTAAAAAGTTGATTAATATATATAGTTACGAACGTATAAACAAATGAAGCTGATTTATCCGCGTAGTGAAGGTTTAAGAATACATAATGTCACTACCCCATCTCAACCCATGGGTAGTAAAAGGCGACTAAGGAAGTAACTTATGCAGACAAGAGCACTGCAAGAAAAGGAAAATTCGAAACAAACCCTATACCAACCCGTCTGGTCAGTGTGGTATCATCATATCAACCCATAAACGTCCCACTACTGGGCACAGGTCTCCTCCAAAGAATGTGAAGGGAATTTAGCCTACTATACCAAGCTGACCATATCTCGCTGTGCTCTTGTCTGTATAAAGTTACTCCCTTAGTCGCCTTTTACGACACCCACGGGTTAAGATGGGGTAGTGACATTATGTATTCTTAATCCGTCACTACACGGATAGTGTGTGTGGTATAGCAGGCTAAATCCCCTCCACATTCTTTGGAGGAAACCCGTGCCCAGCTCTGGGCCTTTTGTGTATTGAAATGATTATATACTATATATATAATAATACTAATTAGGTACAAAACCAAAATCGGGTGTTAACAAAATACAATATCCCAAAATAATCTTTCAGAAATGTTCATAATTATGTAAGTAACCTCCTAGCAAATTGGTGTGCAGTTTGACAGAACTATATTATACAATTTTGCGAGCGTCTCGCGTGGGTAAATATTTCACTAACGTTATCCAGGCACTAGACTATTACTCTAAAATTTCATGATGATCCATTATAATAACAGTTTCTTCTTCTAGAATAATAATAATAATAATATAATATTCTACCACATTTACACAGCGCCATCTAATCCCAAAGTAAGCAATTATATTTGCTTGTGTTATGGGTACTAAACAACTGATATACTACTTATATACATTTTTATTTTGTAAATACATACATATTATAGATAAATTACACCCAGACATTTTTTTTTTAAACCTTTATGCTCATCACACAAAGATTTGTCCTGGGTGGGGATCGAACCCACGACCTCCGGCTTAGCAGTCAGGGTCACTAACCACTAGACCAACAGGCCAGTCATAGGATTATTAGGACTGTAAACGGAGAAAAAATCCTCAATTCACTTAATTTTAATTATTGTATGACGTTGTGGCACCCGATATGTACACAGCTTAACCCTTAACTTAAGCTTTTTGCATACTTGTCCACAATCCACAAGCTCGCATGCCTTCATAAGCGTTTCCCTACGCTTTTGTCACTGCCATTTCTAATTGAAAACGGAAAATATAATTAAAAACGTATCGTGAACGGAATGTGACCGGTCAGCCCTTTTATTAAGTACGAAGTCTTTACGTTTTGCATTCAGAGTTTTAATTTCGTTTTAATACCGACTGGCCTGTTGGTCTAGTGGTTAGTGACCCTGACTGCTAAGCCGGAGGTCGTGGGTTCGATCCCCACCCAGGACAAGTCTTTGTGTGATGAGCATAAAGGTTTGTTCTGTGTCTGGGTGTAATTTATCTATAATATGTATGTATTTACAAAAAAAAAATATTTAAGTAGTATATCAGTTGTTTAGTACCCATAACACAAGCAAATACAATTGCTTACTTTGGGACTAGATGGCGCTGTGTGAATGTAGTAGAATATTATTAAAAAAAAATATATATATATAAAATCTGGATGTTGGTCCAAGTATTTTTGTGTTAATTTATTTTATTTGTCAAATCGGACAGCATTCGTATCGTTCAAGTTTTTGCAATTCTATTAATATTGATGCAGGCGCTCGTAGCATTATGGTAATGAGATGTTCGTTACGATCATCGAGGTTAAGCACACTCAGTAGGGTCAGTCCATGATGGGTGACCGTTTGTGGCAATTTCATTCTCGAGCGTCTCCGTGCTTTGGAAGGCACGTAAAGCCGTTGGTCCCGGTTATCACCTAATGTGGTAGTCGTTAAGTCAAGCTGGAAGCCTTCTGGGTAACATGATAAATTACAACAGCAGGGTCTGCCTCAAGCCCACACGATAAGAAGAAGAAGAAAAAGAAGAATATTGATGTCATCATTATCATCATTGCAACTCATAAACGTCCCACTGCTGGGCACGGGTCTCCTCCAATCAGCATTAAATTTTTGCATACCTTATTTGATGTTGCTGGTCACAAGCTAACTGTCAGACAGAGGTCGACCACGGTCGGTGTAACCTTATTGAAAAGTCATGCGAAATAAAATATGTATATATTGTAACACCACAAAATTAATTAAAATATCATTCATCAGTGGGATTACAATTATCTTTTTTTTAGAGTTTATATAGCCTCTTTATCGAGGAAGGTAATCAGCTACATAACATCACGCTACGCCCGATAGGAGCAGAGCAGTGGCCAAATAAAGAATGACAGGAGTGAGCCCCGCGCGACATCTATTTCTTTATAACAGTAATTTGCAGTAATATTGCTGATACAGTGAGCCCAATAAGTGTTCCAATTCGCAATTACACGCAGAATTTACGTAACATAGACCACGGCGATTACTAATAGGAGCTTAAAGACTCTAACTTTCGGTTATTGCCGGTGTCCACGCTAATTGGGTCCCGTAGGAACGACTGCGAACTTTGCTACAGACCGCAACAGAAGGGCAGAACGAATACCGACTTTTTAGTCACTATAATGATAGGAAAAGTTTTGTCTTAGTTCTAATTTATGTTTGGATAGGGGTTCAGGAAATAGTTATAGCTGGGAATGTTGTGGCTCCACTCGCCAGGATTCACATTGTACCTACTGAGATTAAAAGTATTTTGTGTTAAATCACAGAATGTTAAGTCCAAACCAAAACCTATTTCTGTGTCAAGTTCAATCTAAATGTAATAAAATATCTAAATGTATTGCGAAAAAGAGTGATATAAGTATGTATAACTAAACAACTAGACATCTATTCTTGCAAATTTTTGACTGTAAATAATACCAATATAAGAATTAACCAAAAATGGCTATTATAATATCTGATACATAATTTCCAAAATGTTTGGAGGAGACCCGTGGTCAGAAGGACCATTAAATTATATCATTATCATGATTTTAGTGACGTGGCATAATTGCCACGTCACTAAAATCACTTTGCCGAGTTTGTTGAGGAAATTAATATTGTTAATACCAAAGTAGCTGAGCTGAAGGGTGAACTGTCTGCACTTCACAATCAATATGTGGATGTACTGGACCAGCGTGACAAGCTACAACTTGAAGTGGAATCCTTTAGTAGTTGTTATAGTACTTATTCAAGCTCTCTCAGCCGCATTACAGAGTTAGAGTTAAGCCTACAGCAAGCAAATATGAAGATTGTTTCTCTAGAAAGTATTATACAGGTTCACAACAGTACTGCGACTCAGAACATGTACTCAGAACTCATGGGTGATAATATAAATGTACTTAATGCTTTAAAATGTAAATGTAAAGGTAAATGCTCATTTTCAATCAGTAAAAAGAAATGTAGGAAATATTTAACTTTGACTAAATTAGTAAAAAAACTTGAATATAATCTTAAGAAGTCAGCGAACAAAAAAAAACTATCACAAATCAACTGTGATTTACTCAATGAGCGTGTGACATTGCTGTCTGAATATGAAAATTGTAGTGAACAGCTAGCTACAAGTAGGTTACTTTATGAACAACACACACATGAGCTTGAAACACAAATGTTAGAGCTACAATCAACATTGACTCGAACAATCTTAGAACATGAAAGGGAAACACGTGAGTACATATTAAAATATGATGAAATTGCAAGGATTGGCAAAGAAAATCTGAAACAGGTGATTTCTCTAACAAATAATAACTCGTGCTTGACATGTTCTCAAACACCACCTAACATGAACAGTGAAGTACCACATGTTAATATAGATTTGCTCAATTGTACTCAGGACCTACCGCTCATGGACAACATTGACACTAACCATTGTCCAACCACTTTACACCAGGTGGAGCCTATTATACATTCTATTAATTCTAATACTATAAAGAATGTAATTATGTTCTCTGACCAGTTAGGAAAGGGTTTGGGTAGCCTAATTAATAGTCAAATAGATTGTCCCATCACAAATATTTGTTCACCTAGAGCTTCATTTAATAATATTATTAATAGTGTTAAGTCTACTAGTTTTAATAATCAATCCACAGGTATAATATTATTTGGTGACAGCCTATCTGTCACAAAGAAGAACATATTACAGCTAACTGAAGTAATGACATCACTGCATAGTAGTGTAGGTTGTAAGTTTATTTTTTGCGCTTTGCCATATTCATATGCCTTAAGCAAAGAACAAAATAGGCATATAAGTAATCTCAATTTATTAATTTATAACTGTACATGTCGCCTTAGCGACTTTATGACATTTTTTGATAGTAATATATTTATTAGTAATTATTTATTAACTGAAGATACTATGTATCTTTCCTTTTATTTTAGACAACAGATTGCTAAATTATTAGCATATATCTTATTAACTGACACAGGTACTCCTAGGGTATTAAAGAATTTGGTAGATATAAGTATTAATAGTAAGGCAATTGACATATCTAATAGTTTAAACTGTTAGGTGAGACAACGGATAGGCAGACACAACACAGTCTGAACATAGGTCATCAGAATATTCAAGGCCTATCCGGCAAGGAATTAGAGTTAGAATTATTTCTTAATAAACATGACATACATATACTTTGTATTACAGAACATTGGCTGAAAAATGAACAATTAATATTATTTAATAATAAAATTTTTAATATTTCTAGTGCGTTTGTAAGAAAGAAGGCTATACATGGTGGCTCTCTGATTTATGTGTGCAATAATTTATCTTGTAGGGAACGTAAAGATATTGTAGGCCTTTCTATTGAACGTACTATTGAAATGTCCTGTATAGAGCTAGAGCAGTATATCATAGTGTGCGTATATAGACCACCACAGAGTAATTTCAATATTTTTGAAACAGTAATGGAGGATGTTTTGAAACGTTTAAGCTTAGAATCAAGGCGAGTAGTAGTGTGTGGTGACTTTAATATTAATTTACTTGAGCAGTCACAGTTCTGCACCAGATTAATCAGCTTATTTAAGTCTTTTGATTTAGAATATTTATTCATGGAACCAACCAGAATTACTTCACATTCTGCTACTTGCTTAGATAATATTTTTTGCAACTGTAAATACCTAAATAAGTTTATATTGAGTGACTTAACGTCAGATCATTGTGGACAAAAAGCGGAATTTCCTTTAGGTACAACTGCTAAAGTGAATAAGATCACATGTAGGCCAATAACCTCTGCTCGCCTAAAGCGCTTCAATGATAATATAGCATCTAAAGTCACCAACATTGATCTAACACAGGAAAATCCTGATGATTTATACGGGTCATTATTTAATGTAATTCAATCAGAATTTGATGAAATTTTTAAATCTAAGACATTTACTAAACATATTAAAGTTAGTTTCTGTGATTGGGCAACACCAGGCATATACAAAAGTAGAAATACTTTGTATGAACTTTATGGTATGAAACAGTATAATTTTGATCCAGTCTTTATTCAATATGTTAAAACTTATTCAAAAACTTTTAAGAAGGCATGTGCTGCCGCCAAGTCTTTGTACATTAGTAATAAAATCAAGAACTCAGACAACAAAGTGAAAGCCACCTGGAATATAATCAATAATGAGACGGGTCGGTCAACATTTAAAGAAAATAGTTTTGAATTGCACATTAATAATAGTAAAATAACTAAAAATTCAGATGTAGCTCAATCTTTTAATAATTTCTTTATTAACATACCTATAAATACTACCAACACCTTGGATTCTTGCCCAATTATAGCTGAATCCTTAGTTAAGAGTGTTGTGAATGAGTGTGGCACCAGGTTTAGTTTTAAATACATTGACCCTAATGATATATTAAAGGTATTTAAGTCACTTAATTCAAAAAAGACTGCTGACTTATGGGGCATCTCTGTTAAATTAGTCGTAAACATTATTTTTTGTATAGCCCCGTATCTAGCTACAATTTTTAATAGATGTGTTGATGTAGGTGTGTTTCCAGACTTAATGAAACACAGTAAAGTAATACCTTTATTTAAAAATGGATCTAAAAATGACCCTAGTAACTTTAGACCTATATCCATATTGCCTACTATTAGTAAAATTTTTGAGAAAATTATACTTCAACAACTCGAAAGCCATTTTAATTTGCATAAACTATTACATACCGAGCAATATGGTTTCACTAAGGGTCGCTCTACCATAGATGCAGGCGTAACACTAATAAAACATATTTATGACGCTTGGGAAAAATCGATGGATGCTATTGGTGTCTTTTGCGACCTTTCAAAAGCTTTTGATTGTGTTAAACACGATACGCTCCTTCGAAAGCTTAAACACTATGGAATTAGGGATGCTGCACTTGATCTCATAGCTACTTACCTAAGTGATAGAACTCAATACGTAGAAATAAATGGAAATAAATCTTCTGGATTACCTGTAAAAATGGGCGTTCCCCAGGGCTCAATTCTCGGTCCCTTTCTTTTCCTAGTGTACATAAATGATTTGCCTTTCTTTGTACAGGATTTTTGCGATATAGTGCTATTTGCAGATGATACATCTCTAATTTTTAAAATTGATCGCAAACTAAATAATCTAGATGTTGTAAATGGTTCTCTCGCAAAAGTTCTGGACTGGTTTACAGCAAATAATTTATTGCTGAATTCAAAGAAAACTAAATGTGTAAAGTTCACAATGCCGAATGTTAGAAACACAATAACAAATCCTAGTTTAAATAATGAAACAATTTCATTTGTAGAGTCTACAGTTTTTTTGGGTTTAACTTTAGATAAAAATCTTCAATGGGGAGCCCAAATAAAGTGTCTCGCAGGTAAACTTAGCTCTGCGGCTTTCGCAGTCAGAAAAGTGCGACTACTTACTGATGTGGAAACCGCGAGACTAGTATACTTTAGTTATTTTCACAGCGTCATGTCCTATGGCATCTTGCTATGGGGTAAGGCTGCTGATATTGAAACGATATTTATACTTCAAAAACGAGCTATACGCTCTATTTATAATTTAGGCCCACGAGTTTCCCTGAGAGAACGTTTTAAAGAAATAGGTATTCTAACGGTTGCATCTCAATATATATTTGCGAATATTATGTTTATTAAACAGAACATTCACCTTTACAGAAAAGTTAGTGACATTCATTCACTAAATACACGAAATAAACACTTACTCTGTAATATTTCCCATCGCCTACATAAAGTCCACAACTCTTTTGTTGGACTAGGAGTACGTTTGTATAACAAACTACCCATTGAGATGATGAACCTACCCTTAACGAAATTCAAACTTACGGTTAAGAAACATCTAATAGGGAAAGGCTACTATACCGTAAACGATTATATAAATGATAAAAAGGCATGGGACTAGTTGCTCGGTTCTTAATCTATTTTTTTTTTGCAGGAATAACTTTTATCTTACTCTTGTTCACTCAATTACTGTAAAGTGGAAGCATTTTGAGATCATTTTTTTTTTCTTTCCTATTAAGCAAGTGTCTTCGATTGTCATGCTCACTAAACTGTCATTGCTTGTGGTGTCGTATTGGCCGGGTCATTCTCTTCCCTCAAATATGGTTGAAGAGAATGATGGCTGGTCTGTGCGTCATGCCCGTGAACGGGCGCTACTTGGGGTGACTGGTCAGTCGTCGTATGCTATGCTTTAGCGCTACTAAATTATTCAATTCCTTTTTTTTAAGCTAATATTGCTAACAATGTGTTCACAAAATGTTTTTACCGTTTTCTAATACATAGTTGGTACCAAGTGATGATCCCACATACCATACTTCTTGACGAAAACAAATTAAAGTTTGATTGCTCATTATTATTTTCTCATATCCAAATTTTATTGAATTTGATTTAGTATGGTGTATTGGTTCTGTACTTTCTGTGATATTTCAAACTGTAACCAATTAAAATTGTAACAACTATGGCGATTGAAAAGAGTGGCCTGAGTTTCTTGCCAAGTTCTTCTCAGAGCTCAACCTTGTCAGTGAACTGGCCGTAGGCAAATTTACTGACACTTTTTCTGGCTTTGTATGACGTTCATAAGTATCATGTATGTGATCCAAATGAAATAAAAAGATTTGACTTTGACTTTGACTTTGAGTGCCTATGACTCGATTCCCAAGGGAGACAAATATTTGTGGAATTTTTAGATATTTGTTTTGTTTAAAAAATAACGTTCTCAAACACTCAGGCACAGTGCTAACTTGCACAAGGCCATAGTGCGAGCATTATCTGCAAAAAAAAAAACAAAAATAAATTAACACAAGTGAAACCACGGCACACTGCTCTCTTCAATAAATTCTAAGTACTTATGTTCACAAGAAACAAACTCAAACTAATTAATAATTAATTTTCTTACGACATAGACACACGAATTTAAACGGGAGTAAGAATTTTGGGCGTCGTAACACAAAGTAATTTGTAGTACTTTTTATTTTATCTTTGTTTCTCTACTTAATTAATGTGTGCCGGGGAATGTTAATTAATTAATCTGGCTAATCATTTCTTAAAAGGTTGTGGTGGGAAATGACTTTAATAAATAACCGATCGAAACTGAAGCACTAAAACAGAGATTATTTAAAATTTTAAATACATTATATGCGCGTCACGCGTAGTTGTTAAGGTAGTCTAGTAGTAGTAGTAAGTAGCCTAGCGACTAATCACCATGTCAAGTGAATGTGGGTTCGATTACTATACGAGACAAATATTTGTGTGATTTATATTTACTTGTTTCGAGTTTGGGTAGCCATAGTCATAATCTTTATTTCATATAGATCAAATACATGATAATTATGAACATCTTTCAAAGCCAAAAAAGGGTGTCAACAAATTTATCTAAGGTTCAGTTCACTGACAAGGTTAAGCTCTGAGAAGAACTTGCAACTCAAGCCATTCTTTTTAATCATCATTGATAGTAGTTACAATTTCAACACTTTGTGATTGTATATTTGTGAAGGCCCCCGCGAGACAGGGCTTATTCCCTAGTGCGGGTGGCCTATAACGGACACAAAGTGTACCTAGATTCAAAACAAGTATCTATAAATCACACAAATGTTTGCCTAGTATGGCAATCGAACCCACGTCACAAAAATATATCAGATTAAATAAATATTCTTTAGCATGCCATCAACTGCCGACTGTATATCTTTCGTCGTGATGTGGTGTGCTATAAAAATATTATATCTATCCATACGTACAAAGAAGTACAAACACACATACATTTATAAATTCATGACTTTCGACTGACATCGATCCAGACAGATATCTTAGGTCATTGCCTCACAACGCCTTACGCTAGACAATCTAGCTAAAAGGTCGTTTCCGATTGACATGTTAAGATCTATCGCTATTAGACCTGTGAGACATCAGTGGTAATCTGCAACCATACCCTAATGGGTTTGGATTTCAAATAAATATTATTATTATACTGTGTAGAAGAGAAAATCTTTTCATATTTAGTATTGATAGTGTTGGTAATTAATATTCCCTTTATTTATTTATATTCTCACAATATAAATTACATTTAAGTAATTTAAATACTTTAAAAAATACATTTGAATATATAAAATTAATGCCTCCCGCATTGATTCCCGTCGACCACAGAAAAAAAGTCCATTTGCCAACGGTTAAGACTCCAGAGAGGACACTTCATAACACGTACCGTGACAAAAAGCACTGTTTTCTGTATCAGGCCACCTTACTCGAGCCCACGTCGAATCGAGCCTCTTTAGGTGTTGATCCAGACTCTTCGCTGTTAGGCCAATTATTATTCATCATTTCAATCCATAAACGTCCCACTGCCGGATACGGGTCTCTTCCAAAGAATGTGGAGAGAATTTAGCCTATTATACCACGCTGGCAAGACAGGTTGGTATAGGGTGTGTTTCGAATTTTCCTTTTCTCTCAGTGCTCTTGTCTGCATAAGGTCATTCTATAGCAAAAGGATGCGGAGACAAATTATCGTGACAGATAGTCTACAGCCTCCACTATCCAAAAAAATAACCAATAGACATTCAGTTTCCATTTACAATACTAATTGGAATGTTAGACTGGTCGATGGAACACGAAAATAAAGTAATATATTATGAAAAAATATTTCTTAAGTTCAAATTTTTCTAATCTCTAAAGTAACTTCTATTTTAGTGAAAGCTAAAAACGACTTGGCAGTTGGTAGCAGACAGTATCAATAGACTCATAATACTTAAGTACACTATGTACAATGAGAATACAAATTTTAAACAACTCGGCCCTCGTCTTACAAATCACTTACTTAAGTCAGTCTTGTTGAGTGCGTCTAAAAGGATTTACCTAGATTAGGACGTGGTCTCACTGTTACAGAGGATGTTTAGCAATAACACTATTCTGTGTTTTATAAAATTGTTATCCCGATAAGTACATATTATTATGTAAATCCCCTAAAAACCTTATTTAAAGTTTCGGCAGACTCGAATAAGTTATCGATTTTACATTACCGTGTGTAAAAAATTGGATCTGTCCTTGCAATACAAATTAATTTGCTGCAAGATTCGAAGACAAACGTATCGCGTTTACCAGACGAAAGTAGTTATCAAAATATTAAGCTGCTAAAATAAGTTCAAGTTATGCACAAAAGGCTTAGAGAGCTACGACACTTAAGATGCATTGTATCTTGGATTTCATATGGACAGAAGACTTATATGGAAGGAACACATTAGAAATAAGAGAGATGAAATCAACACCATAGCTAGAAACATGTCATTGCCTTGGTTGATAGGCAGAAACTCGGCCTTGTCAGTTTGGACATAATATATTATGGTGTACAACTGTGGGGTACTTCCAGCAAACTGAACTGCAAACTATGGACTGCTTGCGAATACACAAGGAAAATAAAAAAAAAAGTTATAAACAATAGAGGCGCTGTACCAAATGATCTAGATGATGATAAACATGTTTAGATTTGTAGTTTGTGCTTGAGCTATTGTAAATAAACGATATGATTTGGACATTATAACTCTCTCTAGTATTCTAGGGTTTCTGTAAGCTTTCGGTCATGTTTGGAGTGGTCATCTATACCACTCGCGACAGATTAACCACTACTCGCTCACAGTAAGACCGATTCCTAAAGGATAATCCCCTACGCCTCAGTGTTCACAGCACATGATATGGGTGTTGTGCCGTCTTTGAAATAGGACTGTATTGTAAATGAAGTTAAGAGGTGTGACTTTTCTTCATCCTTCTTAACAGAAAAGGTGAGGGTTAATATACCGAGCGCTGCTTTAAATGTGTTTATGTTATTGGTATGGCATTGTGACCTTTTCATCTCACCAAATCGAATTCTGAATGGTGTGAGTTGGTGAAAACCATATTTTTCACAATTTTTATGTGTTTGTTATTTATCTTTCGAAATCACATCAAATTCAACAGACTAAGTATAGAGTGACACAAGTATAGACTGTTTCATGTTTATAATTAATTGTTCTATGAATTTGGATATAAAATTCTCAAACTTTTTCTCTCTCATACTTTGATGACGTAACGCAGCAACTAAGCTATAAGGAATTGTGATTTAAGAATATTTGTTATGAACCATAATATGTATCCTCCCACGGTATGTTTGAATATCACAGAATCATTTTAAGGACATTCGGGAACATCGGAGGGTAATTCTCCTAAATTGGGGTGGCGACATTATATTCCATTTTTTCCCTCGTAAATTGCCCATCAATACCTGATAGGAAGTTTTGATGACATTTATGAGAATTACGTTCTTGTTACGATATCAATAAAGGTTATTTTAGGGAGTTTTTGTCGATGTTTTCGTTTGGATTTGTAATTTGAAATTTATGAATTATATGCTGTTGGTTTTTATGTATTGATTCGACTTTGAATGAATTATTACGAGTGTTCTAACAAATTTGAATAATACCAATCGCTAAAATTGAACGTGATTTTGCTTCACAATAAAGTTCACCTAATGTTCTTATTCTCTCTTATACTTAGTAACTACGTTTTTAAACAAACAACATGAGTCTTGATTCAGCAATAAATTAATTGATGGTTTTAAAATAATAGTTATAAAGTTCTTTTTCGTTTGATCATCGAAACATAAGCAAAAAGCCAAACAGAATTTATCTCTAACTAGCAACTGTAACTTACAATCTCTTTTTTAAAATATAAACCTGAACAATTTAAATTCTCAACATAAAAGACATGCACTCTAAACTAGATCTCAAGCTGAGTTGATCATAATCCAAAACATCAGCAAAAGCCATGCAATCTCAAGTACACTTACCTGTAACAACAACTTACCTCTGTGGAGCCAATTTAAAATTTTACTCAACTTAGCATACAAAGTTTTAGAACCACTATTTTCTTACATACCACAAGTCGTTCGAAATTTTCAACGGGATTTTCATGATACTTAATGTTAAGATTTGTTAAATTTTCTTAAGTAGCAAACCGCGATTTCCGCAAAACTGTGCAATCATGCCGACTTTCTGAAACGTGGATAAAGTTCATTTGGTTAATTTTAAGAAGTTTCTTCTCATCTCGAATTCATTTAATATTGGTGTCAGTTCCATTATTTGAATCTAGGTTTTTGTTTCCGAACATTTTCTTTTTTGGTAGAAAACTGATTCCTACCTGAAGCCAATATTTGTTGTATTCTAGAATATTTTCTGAATTTAAAATTTGCGTCATAATTATGGGTTCAAACATAGGCCTACACTAGGCCTAATATTCAAACCCGTAAACTTACGGGTTTGAATATTTTATCATAAGACGATGAGTTTTGATGACTAACTTTCCTCTAAGTAAGCTAAAATTTTCATACGTCTAAACCTCCAATAGTCAACAAAGCTTTGATAAATAAAAAGGTAGCGGGGGATAAAAAAAAATTTACTGTCACCGTGGCGTAGCGGTTATGGTGGCCTACTAGACTAGACGTGGTGAAACATATAAAACGTATTTTTCTATTTAAAAAAAATGCAACTTCATTATTTATTCTAAGTAGTTTCACATTTTTGTTTAAAACTAACACATCGTCCTTAATTCCAGATGTGGTCACATATCCGGCATCGTCGGAATGGTTCGATGGCGGCAACTGCTCATGGGTCGACGCGGTCTCGTGGGGCTGCAACACTACCATCAACGGCACAAGCACCAACACTACCAGCTCTGACGTCACGTCGCTCGTCCTCATGACTGTCATGTCTGTGGTGCTCGCACTTATTATATTAGCAACTATTGTAGGTAAGTACATCTTTTCTTAATGTACAATCAAACATCTTCCTGCTCGACCAATTTCCAAACATTTGCTGTGTATTACAAGACTGCTGAATCTTTTTGTCTAGACACAGGTCTATAAAAAAAGTTCTGAATAATATAGCACAGCTATGTTGTTCAGACTATTGAACGTTTTACTGTCAACTAGTACAAAAACAAAAACATAATTGAAAACTAGTCGAGCAGGAAGTCGTCTGATAGTACCTTATTTGTTCCAAAAAATTTTGACCTTTCCAACAGGTAACTCATTCAACACTCAACGATTTTATGAGCGATTTTATGAGGTATTACAGATCATGTACCTTACTTCTGCCTGTGACCTCACTCGTGTGGTACCAAAATAATAAATAGCTTTAACTACTCTCCGGCCATCTAATCATGATAAGCAAATCACTTAACCAACATTTTATTATATGGATTGCTTATTAAATTGGTGTCGACTCTACCAACTCTAGAATAATGCCTACATTTCCTCAAATCGCTGATATCAATCCTTATACCCATTAATATAACATAGATACTATAAATACAAATATATATTATATTGTAATACTATCAATATTTTTTGTTTTTATTTATTGGTCACTACCAATAAATAGAATATTCGCAAGCGTTAGACTTAAAACATTTGCGAAAATGGAACAAAAATCGAGGCTAATGCCTAGGCGTTCCACAAGGTCCACTATTAGGTCTTTTCTAAATGACCGGTCGTAAAAAGCATCTGTATCAGCTGCTTGTTTTTATTAAAGAAAAATTGACGGTATTATGACACTGATGTTTAACTGAGTGATGTTTTTAGTGTTTGAATTAAGTCTACATGTTCTAAGCGAAAATATATAATCGAAATATATAGCTTATATCTTCGAAATATATAGCTGTAAGATAGAAAAAAGTTTAGACCATTATCACTTTCCTATTTCTTTTAGAATGAACTATGTACTTTTATATCAAAAGCATAAGAGGCGTAGACTATAGAAACTACTGCTGCTGTTAAAATATTTTGCACATATGGATATTGATCTTATTACGTAGGAAGGATCTGTAAATGTTATGATTCTTTCCATTTTACATTCAATCAATATCTATACGATTCTCGTGGAATCGTTTCTTTGTTTGAGCATATTTTTATTGTATTTTTATACAATACTGCTTTGTACGCCAAGCTTATAATAGAATATCTACTGTTTGTTGTTTGCCGGTGACCCCCATGGCTCCGAAACTGATAATAAATTAATTTATTTGAGATATAGTCGTATATAATACAAAAAATAATACATCCAGATCTAGAACAAATATATACGGTTAAACCTAAACTATTCACAAAAAATAGGTTTCTCATACTTTATTCATAGAATTTTCCTATACAAATAAAATATCTGATTAAAGTTTCGAGACCTGAGAAAAGTTGCTTGAAAGATAGAACGCATTGCCACGCTGGATAAAATTTAAATCCAAATACATATCCAATTTTCAACCACAACATGTACTAGAACAAGTATACCATATAAGACCATACCATTATGTAAGAAAGATTAAAGGCGTATGAGATTAATCTTGATAAATATATATTTTATACGCGGTATAGGTGTCATAAGATGGAAATAATCCGTTATTACGTGGTGAGGATGAGCCAAATTTGCTGACAGATAATTAGAAGCGTATTATACTAAGCTTGGAGTTATGAAAGAAAGGAGACGGGGACTTCTGGGCCCAAAATGTAATACAATGTGATATGGCTTAAAAAATTGGTTATTTTTTTCTTATTAACATATTAAAAAATGAGTTCAATTGGCAATCTGAAAGGTGAGATATCTCAAATATAAAATTCTTAGTCCATTTTTATCGATTGTATCGACAATATTTACCGATTATCAAGTTATACTAAATTCAATAATTATTTTAAAATTATTAAAATAACTATCTACATAACGTAACATTCGTAGGTAAAACTAATGCAATTAAAAGTATTTAAATTTTTTAATATCCATATTAACAAAATAAAATAGTATTACACTCAAATGCATAATAAAACAGTAATCGATTGAAGTATCGATTTATAAATTATTTATTGTATTTTTAATCTGTGTTAATAGATGACAGCGCCAAGACAGCGCGCAATCACACTATAAATATAATTACAGTACTCAAACTTCGCCCCCTCCTTGAAATAATTACCTACAGCCGCACGGTATATAAACTGGCGATGCCTACCTACAGTATTTTTATTTCCTTTATTTACTTGAGTTTCTTTCTTGTGTCAAGTGATTGTAAATTGGAACAAATAATATCCATGTTGTGTTTTTTGATTTGTAAATGTAAAAACAGAACAAGTTTAACACTTATCATTATTTTTTTTAAATTTAACATAAAATAATGTTGGCTGTATTGACCACACTAAAATTGTATACCCAGTAGAGGCGCGTAGGTATGACTCGCGTTCCAACCGTTTGTATGTTAAATTACTGTATATTATCTATTATGTGGCGCAATGAAATAAATAAGTCAATGTCATAATAAATTGTCATAAATATGCCGTGGATGATGCCCTGTGTTTACGTATTTGCCAGAGCTTTGTTAGTACTCCAAAGACTTCTTTTTTTGCGAATTTCTGCTTCATTTGTACCATCTCTGCTGCTATACCGGACGTGGGAATCTCGCATGTTCATTTGGATTGATATTTTTACTGAAAATCATAGATCACTTACTTTCACAAAATCTCATTTATCTCTTTTCTCAGATTGACCAAGAGTCCAAAAATTTCAAGAAGCATTTTATAATATGCCAGCTAATAATTAACATAAATTTCATCTCTTTACACTTTGGGCCCAAACATGTATGGTAAGGTATCAGTCTCCTTTGATACATTTAGTTATTATTATTTTCTAGCTAACTGAACTTTGAATAACGTATCTTACTAATATTATAAATGTGAAAGTTAGAATGGGTGGATGGATTTATGAATGTATGGATGAATGTTTGTTGATGATGGATGTGTTACTCAATGACGCTAGAACGGTTGAAAGTATCTGTATGAAATTTGACACCCAAATAGATTACAATTTGGCATAAAACATAGGCTAATTATAACCGATATATTATAGTTAGAAGTTTGTTTATTTTAAACTTAAGATTTTATTAAAGACTAACAGACACTAAATATATGTAAAACAAATTACACTAGGAATTATAACGACTATCTATGCCTCAAGGCAAAAGAATACACTTTCGCTACGCCATCGAAGCAATTTGTATAGCATATATATCATGTTTATCATTTATAATTACTACGTGAAACCGGAACAGATCGCTAATAAAGCAATAATCTACAAAACACAAAAGAAAGCTATCTCTAAAAAAGGGTTTGTTCTTTTCAGCGGATACATTTCGATTTTGTAGCTGTCTCATTGTTTCTTCGACTACTTATCATAAAAATCAAAAAAGTTCTTAAAGAATAAAATATATGAAAAAAATAGCTTTTATATGCGCAAAATTCTCTTTTTACAACTCTTTACACATAAAAATCGAATCATTTTCAACCTTCAATAAGAGAAGCACTTTATTATACTGGAAATAGAGTAGGTTTTTCGTATGTGTGCAACGAGGTGTAAATTTCCATTGTAATAAAGCCTCTTTATACACTTTTTCTAATCAAACTGATATGAAAGCTGGCTGCGTGTATGGACTGGCTGTCAGCCAAATTGGAGGTACTAACAATGTATGAACTTCGTTGTTATAAGGGGATTCATCCACTATTGGTAGATGCGCTATAATATATTTTGCGAAAGAATGAACTCCGAGGCAAAAAATATTTTGGAACGATGAAAATGTAAGACGTAGACTCAAAGATAAGAATTCCGATGCGCCTCCTCCATACATTTTGATGAGGCTATTTTATCTAAAAATAGACACTTTTTACATAGAAAAATTCAAAAGCGCCTGTAACGCAAGCATTACATAAATTGAACGTAGTAGCCGAAGAAGTAGATTTGTTTATGTGCTCATTGAATGACTTCACAATAACCACTTATAATATTATAGGATATAAGCTTTAAAATATGCTAAGCTAAGTATTCAAATATGTTAACTTCACTGTCGCAATGGGCTAAACTTGTAATGATAGTATGTAAGTTTGTGTGGAAATAAATAAATCGTATCTTTTTTACAATATAAATATCACTTGCTGTAAAAAGAGAATTACTATTACACCGTAGCAGGCGCTTCTTATCTTAAATTTCTACCTACCTCATCTAAAAAATGCCTACTTACATTATGCTATAAATCATTTTTCAACGGCGTCAAATCTAATTCCTTATCCTATCTATTTTTCTCATACACAAAAACCTTTTTCTCTATTACTACAAGCTTAGTAGACATCGGATAAAAAAATCAACGGAAAAAAGTGTTCAATACAAACCTTTGAAACCCCACTTCAATCGCCAATCATTATAAGCTCCGCTGAACAAATCTAACCCTTTTACAGGAAAATATAAGAGAAAATTTCATAATCGAAGAAAAACATCATATTTTATTTATGTAGTTTTTATATTAAACATGTTTTTTTAAAGACGACTACCTGAATATGGAACTAACTATGAGACTCAGGACTTTACAAATATCTGAGAGACTTAAAAACAAAAACATTGGGGACGTTTTTACGCTTGTCTTATTATATCTAGACAACTGAAACATATTTATGTGTATATTTTATTCCCTCCAAAATGTTATGAGGAAACCCGTGCCCAGTAGTGGGACATTTGTGGGTTGTAATGATGATGATGATGATGATGATACCCAGACTCAAGAAACCAATATAGATAACTAGAAACATATATCTGTGAATCACACAATTTTTTGTCACGTGTGGGAATCGAACCCACGTCACTCAGCATGGCAATGTGTTCCATTTCTAAATTACTATTTCTAAATTACTAAATCATTCATCAATCTCTAAATCATTTCTAAATTACCATCAACAGAGCATATTTCTAATCTCCGTGTATCTCATACTATGAATATCAAATAAGATAAACCAATAGCATTCATGTCCGAGCCGGGAATCGAACCAGTGAGCCACTGCGTCAGTCATACAAACTGCCTTTCCACGACTGAGTCAATCATAAAATTGAATAGAAAAAAGGATCTCAACAAAAAATTTAATCGAACTTGGTCGTCCCACATAAAATATAATCCGATCGAATCTGAAAACTCAGCAAAATAGTTAACATTCCTCATATCCCCTACCTGCGTAACTTGACAACATTATACCTACAGGAAAAGGTCCAAATTTATGTTGTGATAACATTTTTATACGTAAAAATATCAGTTATGGAAGGAAAACCTTTTTTATTAGCTTAATAAGTTTGAAGTACAAGTTTATATTGTTACAAATTGGTTATGTGAAGAGAAAAAGTAGGTATACTTAAATTAAATATACCACAAACGTCCACTGTTGGTACGAGTCTCCTCCAAAGAATGTGGAGGGAATTTAGCCTACTATACGACGCTGGCCAAATGGGTTGGTGTAGTGTTTGTTTTGAATTTTCCTTTTCTTGCAGTGCTCTTGTCTGCATAAGATTTCCCTTTGTCGACTTTTACGACACTTACGGGTTGAGATAGGGTATTTACATAATGTATTCCTAATTCATCAATACACGTTTATACCAAACCGTAAAGTAATACTAATTACCAACCCGGTAACGCACGCATAACCCACAGAAAATATTTATAATCTGTATTATTCTAATGTACTCAAATTATAGTAAATATTTATCTAAATACATAATCTATATATCATTATCATTTGGAGAGATTTTAACTGAAAGATCTATACATAACTACATAGTATAAAACAAAGTCGCTTTCTCTGTCCCTATATCCCTATGTGTGCTTAAATCTTTAAAACTACGCAACGGATTTTGATGCGGTTTTTTATAATAGATAGAATGATTCAAGAGGAAGGTTTATAGGTATAAAATACATACCACGCGGGCGAAGCAGGGCGGAAGCTAGTAATATTATAAATAGTTGTGAAAGTATAAAGTTTGTAATGTTGTAAAGGGTAATCTCGGGATCTACTGAACCGATTTGAAAAAAATATTTTAGTATTAGATAGCCCATTTATCGAGGAAGGTTATAAGCTATATAACATCAAGCTATGGCCAATAGGAGCTGAGCAGTGGCTAAATAAATACGACGGGTGCGGAGCCCTGCACGTATATCATAATTTACCTGGAAATTATATTTGTTCCGAAACACTTCTAATGATATTTAAAAATTGAATGTTCTTTATGTAATAAGAATGAATTGTCCATCAAAAAACTTACATAGCAATCTATAGTATCGCTCAACTACTGGAAGTTCACCATTACAGCTGTTGTTTTGGTGTACCCAGTGGAGTCAGTGCGCACAAATACCAAAATAAAACAAAACTTTACTACCAACTATATGACTCAATTAAGTAAAAACTACAGTGAATTTTTGGCTATTTATTTGTAATAGAAAGAAGAGATTTTTATTCTTAAGCAAACACTTGGGTTTTTGAGAAGAATCTAACGATAATTCCGTAATGACATTCAAAAAAAAATTACGGCAGTATCTTTTGGATGCGCAACGGAAGCTGGTTAATGTTAATATTAATTTATCAATTATATGAATTTTATTTTATTTCGCTTTTTAATTTATTTGATATAATTATTAATAATTTATTAATAATTATAATGTTATTAATATAAATATATATAATATTTAATATTTTTTCACACATACATACACACAAACACACACACATTAATTATTACCAATTTACTATTAATTTATTATTTTTTTACTACAATTTATTACCTACAAATTTGGTTGGCGTGCGTGCGTCACTCACTACTGGGTTCCAGTTGAAAATCAGCGCCAGGTTTTGTTTACCTGGCACACGCTGAACTGGACACCCGTTCGGTGCAACTGCGAGGTTCTTAATCTATATTCTTGTTATTTATTTCTTTTCACATTATGTTTTTATTATTATTATTTCTGTATTGTTTATTTAATGTTGTTGCACCGAATAAATGTATCTTTCTTTCTTTCTTTCTTTCTTTCTTCTTTCGATACCTTAATTGTCCAAATTCATCCAGCCGTTTGGAAGAAACGTGGGAATAAAGAAATTTACAAACATACAAGATACGCTCGAAAAACAATACCCGTCCTGTCAGTCGGGTAAAAACTAGTATGATTACTTATCAGATACCAAACAACTCAACATATCAATGTCGAAAACATTAAACGAACTAGATATCGAAAAATCTAATCTATCCTGTATAAGCACTTCAATCTACTCGAGAGTGCTTCATTCAAACATCGATGTGGATCGAACGAAACAGTGTTCGGCCGTAAACTGAAGGGAGATAAGTGCGAAATCTGTTGTGACTGGGTCAAGTCGCTTCCTCATATATTGCACTACAGTGATTCTCAAAGTATTTGCATATTGACCTCTAACAGTCGATGAGAAGTAAGGAGGTTATTAATATTGGGGGTCTATCATAGGTCAACGACGAGGAAGGACTCTTCTTCTTATAAAAAACAACGCCCTCCGTCCGTCGTGAGTTTACAAACATACCATTAATGGACACAAAGTACCATTCCATACCAATACCATAAATTATCATAAAACGTGTCTACGTTACGTATTATATTAAAAGGAATAGTAAATACCTTATTTATTTGCCCGACGTTTCGATCGAATGGCACCAATCGGCGGCAAAGGCTGACTCCGTAAAATTCGATTATACCGTCCGGTAAATGAATATGGTATTTACTATTCCAGTATTCTATAACGGTTAGTAAATTCATGCGAAACTTCGGAATTCTGGCGGTGATGTACGGACTGTGCGAGCGGGCCGTGTCTCATTGTTTATGTTTTAATAATAATACGTTACGTCATGAAAGAATCACTGTTGATGACCCGTTTTATGATATTTTATTACATGCGGTCTAAGTCGATTCCGACTGGCAGTAAGTACCAATGTCGATTTCGCTGTGTAGAATTTATATGTACTAGCCAAGTATCTTACCATCTGCTGACGGTGGAGGAAATTATCGTGAAAATATCATCAGGAAACCCACATAGCCTAGAAGATATTCTAAGTTTATGTGTAGGAGCAGTATATAAAGGTTTTATAATAAACCATTCCTCGAAAACTCATGAACTCACTAAATGCTTAAAAAAAACATGTTGTGGTCAAGACAAAAAAGTTTGAGGAAGTGTGTATTAGACAGTCAATAAAGTGCGGCCTGAATGCAAGCGATATTTACCTTATTAAACTCACGTTCATTAACTCAGGAATGAACTATTGAGTTTCTAGTATGCAGAAGCGTATGTTTTAATTACGTAGTGTTTTGCTGCCTGTATTTGAATAAGGGGTCACAGCGTTTTCAGTAAACACTTGTTGAATAAGAAACTGATAAATGTACAGGAAGAAATATATTTGGAATAGAGTATTTCGTTCTCTTTGGTTTCTGTCTACCCAAATAGGAGATGGGCGTGGTGATATGTATGTATTAGTTGGGTTTTTTATGCGTCTTCTTTCACGTATATCTGTAATTTTTAAATATTCTACCACATTTACACAGCGCCATCTAGTCTCAAATTAGGCAATTATATTTGCTTGTGTTAGGGGTACTAAACAACTAATTAAAAAAAAAATGTTTTTTTTTAGTTACAGTTACAGTATTGTCTGTGTTAGTATTAATTTACTTCATCTAATTTCAGTTAATGGTGTAAATATTTACCTGAAAATCATAAATTTTGTCAAAAAAGAAAAGTGTGATTTTTGTTTATAGTTGTTTATTTTAGAAGTTCTTTAGTAGCACAGTGGGAAATAAATACGATTATAGGAATAAAACCTGGTACTTCTGATGCGAAATGGTATTGGATTATGAATTACGACGATACTCTCAGTATGATCCCGGAGTTTGGAAACAAACGTGCCTGGTTGATAGCAAGGCTCTCCCTTAATAACTGTAACAACTTGGGATCTAACATATCTGGCAAAGTATGAGTGTGTTGCTCTTCTGCCTACCACTTCGGGGAAACAGGCCTGACGCTACGAAATGTTCTCAGTTGAATCTGATTTCCTTGAAACAAAATATTCCCTAATAAAAATTCTAAAAGTGTACTCTTTATATAACATCAGAGATTTAATATCTTCAGTACTTACTCTTACTTTACTGCAGCAATATGCATCTAAAGTACTCCCAAGAGTATAATAAACTCTCAATGGTATTTTAAATCTCATCTTAACATAAAATTTTCACAAATTTATTCAGCATTGAACAGCTGAAAACTAAAGTAAAACAACTCTCCTCTGCTTTCAGTACGATATTAAAGATTAAATATTTATCTTGAATACAGTGAACAATATAATCTAGAGATGATGTCAGAATGTACCTGCTAGACAAAATAAGCGTCAGTATAGACGATACATTCTCTTTAAAACGTAACTAAACTGTGTTTTGAATCGAACTCCGTCCACTTGGGAAGCTAAAAAACAGTACAAATTAATATGTTTTGATTTGTGATAATTTTCACCACGGTACAAATTCTATAATTTGATCCTACAGTAAGAGCGACTATCCTCTACATTCGATTCGAATCCAGTTAGATTTCATGAAAATAAGTTCCATTTTCCTTTTCTCGCAGTGCTCTTGTTGCTCCTCAGTTACTTTGTACTCACGGGTAGAAATGGGACAGTGACATTATGAATTCTTAATCTGTCACTAATGGACATTATACCTGACCGCACATCGAAATACAATGTGAAGTAGTTTTATAATTTAAGGTGTGCGAGAGCGAATAGAGGAGAGGAGACCCGAGCCCAGAAGTGGGACATTAATGAGTTGCTAATGACGGCCAGTAAACGCACTAAAAAGGTTTCGTAAGAAATAGTTTCAATGTAATATCGTCGTCGCAAAAGGTTTCACTGGTCCTTAGTAGTCCCTCAAGTGTGCTCCAAAATATGTACAGGCCGGATTATTTGGGTCCTGTTTAGCTATAAATCGATTAGTTTATAGCCGGGTTGAATCAGTATTAATATTAAGTGGGCAGCTATAAATTTCAATAATGCCTTGTGTTTTAGAATACAGTTTTGGCATAACTTGTTGAACGTAAACTAGAATATGGTATGAATTTTGTTAAAGTGGTTAAAATTTTGTGTGTAGCGCTATCGCTCTAAAGTGGTATGCAAAGTTTTGACAGTTTTATCAAATTTAGCAGATTTCAAGTAAAAATCAAAGTAAAAGTTAAATTAGTAGATTGATTTGTTTATATTTATAATTTTTTTGACACAGCGTCTGCAGACCCAAAGAAAACTAAAATACGTACATATACATGACTGTATTATGCACCTTTACAATTTAAAAAATCTATACCTAATGAGATGGGTAGACTCCTAGTCTATCAAAAATAAGATGATTTTATTTTATTTATTTAAGAACCAAAACAACATTCAAACTTTTGTTTAAAAAAAACCAATCGAATTGAGAATATACCCTTTTGGTCTAAGATCCCATTAAGAAATATATACCCTCATCTGTTATTTATTAGTGATACGAAATAAATGATAGTTAATATTCACATTGACTTATTGCAAATAGGTTGCCTAGTTAATCGTAGTATTTGATTAGCCATTTTTATTTCTTAACTCAGTAAATCTCTGGCAGAGAAGTCACGGCCCACAGTTTGAAAAACACTGAAAAATTAATAATCTCAATAAAACGCTAACACTGGCACCCTACCGTATCTGCATACAGTTCGAGAAGTCTCTTGTATCAGAGAGCATAGCTGCAGAACGTGAAACTAATGCGAGCAAGTGTATAGCTACCCTTATTGATATGTCGATTGAATATTGATTCGATGTCTAGAAGAATAGATGCACTGCAGCATGAAGTGGATAACGGCCAGGCCATGCGAAAGACTTAATCTAAAATTCATTTTCAAACATTTCGCAACGATATCAAAAATCGATAAGGTTGAATTCTGATATTTCGAGTTGACTCTTTAGTTCGGGTAATGATTGTATGTTCTTTACCGAAGAATGCTTAGTATCTGCCTAAAAATAATCTTCTGCAAATTTGTATAATAATTTTTCTTTACTTGTATGATTGTTCCATTCTCATCGATGTTTAGAAGAGTTTATCACTGTTAATCCTGGCTTACAGAAGTCACAGTGATGGGAGTATTGGTGAGATTGTCTCGTTTGTAATTCAAATTAAATAGGTGAAAATAATGTATTTTACTTAGTTAAGGAACGATTTCAAACAAAAAGATTCTACATAGTACAAAATCTATTGAAAACCCTTTTATTCTTCAATCACAACAGTGTGTGAAAAATATATCTTATTACAGAAAGAATAAGGTACATTTTCTTTCTCTACATTTCTTTAAACAGAATTACGTTGCATCCAGTTGTTCGTATCTCGTCATACATCTGATCCATGTATCTGTGACGTCATTTGAATGAAACATTGGACGTGGGGAACGATGTCTCAAGCGAGGTCAACAATAGTTACTAACGACATTGATGTTTGTATTGTGGAAAATTCTATTGTTTTTATATTATAAGGGCTTTTTCAAACTGATGTTTTTTTTTTGTACAGTTAGTCGCAAACCACTCCATACGAAAAAAACATGTATGAATGAATGATCAATGAATATTCTACGAATATAATATCTTACTCCAACAGTGGGCACCATTGAGCTGACCCAATGATGCCCACTGCTGGACATATACCTCACCTAATTTCCGCCGCGAACGATTTTGTGTCACCATAAATATAATGTTTTTATAAAATTTCCTGTGGATAAACCTTAATAAATAGATAGCTGTGGGAATAAACTAAACTATATTTATACGCAAAAGCTACACAACTACATCTAGTAAATTCAAAATTTGTAATTGTCAAAAATGGCCGAATAACACTAAAAAATAATAATCTGATTGAACCAGTCCACCAAATACCTAACCTTACACCTGTAGCGCAATCAGATAAAGTACTATTAGTAAGACATCAGTTTTATAGAGATATATAATATACACAGAATATTATGTAAATATAACTCTTACGGTCCAAGTTTGATTTATTGTACGCGCGTCCTATATCAATTGACATGTGAGTATAAACTTCAAAGTTTTCGTGCATGTAACTTTGCTTAGAGCATCCCAAATAAGTTTGTAGGAACTGGGTCGACACGATAACATTGTTGGCATTTCAATAACTTTAATATTGATGCCGCCGAAGACTGACGGGGAATAATGATGCAAGCTTTGGAGTAGGTATATACCTATACCTAACAGACAACAGGAATTACTCGTAATGTCGATTTTGATATTGTTGTTAAATGTTTGAATTGAACCTTTAACACCGATGTCAAAATCTATCAAGTTCAAATTTTAATGAATTTTAATTTTATTTTAATTTATCTGATAATATAATTTATTTTTATAATGGAATTGATTCAATTCTATTTATTCTTAATTTAATTTATTAATTTATTGTTGTCTTATGCAAATTTATTTCATCTGTATACCTAATTCAATTTAATTATTTTATCTTGATTTTGTAATATTAATTTATTTATCTATATAATTCTGTATTGTTAAAATTTTATCTACATTTTAATTTAATTTATTAATTTTTATTGTTTTAAATGAGTTACTTAATATTATGCATGTTGTGTTAGCCTGTAAGTAATTATTATACTCGTACTTGTTTAGGTGTATTTTTTAAAATTGTAATGCATTTTGTGTAATAATTGTTGGCTAGCCTATTAAAATAAATAAATCAATTAAATGGCGAGTTAACGAGAAGTCCTGATATTTATATTTATATCATCTCATACAAAATTATCTACAAGATGCCGTTAAAGAAGGCAGGTTGTGGAAGTTTTTTAGTTTTTGGACAGAAGACATCTTCATAAGTCAATCACAAGTTGTTTGCGAGTTTATAATTTACCAAACAATTGCTCGTTTGATATATTATATACATTATTTATTTATTAAAAAATTTCTTGCATAAATTATGTGACCGAAGGCGGGTCTAAGAAGTTTTTCCCAAAGAATTCTCTACCAGCCAAACCTTTTATCATGCAGAAATAAAACCTAATAGGTGCTGCTAATTAAATACCTAATACAAAAATATAATATTAAGAACTTTATAATAGATATTATAATAAAATACATTACATTATCATATGAATAGAGTTTCTTAATATCAGCATGGAGTTTGAAAATGTGTCCAGTTAATTGCAATACGCTCGCCCCCTACTACAGTCTTAAGTCGGTGGAGTCTAATATATCTGGTGAAAAGTTATACATACTACTTAAGTATATGTAATTAATAATTGGTTTTGTTGTACAGGTAATGTGTTCGTGATCGCAGCTATCATAATAGAGAGGAACTTGCAGAACGTGGCCAACTATTTGGTCGCGTCGTTGGCCGTCGCCGACCTTATGGTCGCCTGTCTTGTGATGCCTCTAGGTGCTGTTTATGAGGTATGAGTCAATTCCATTCTGTACTGTTGTATTCTATCAAACTGTTTTATTTTTAGTATTTTTTTTAATTTAAACTTCTACATATTATTCATATGTATTTTTTTTTTCCATTTTCTCCAATGTATATGTGTTAATTGAACCAATGAGTTAATATTTCACCAACCATATAGATTTTTTTATCTTTACAATATCATTTATCACAAATTTATTACCTAAAGCAATTGACTTCATACATAAATCCTAAATTGTAATATAACACTAAGTGAATATAATGACATCTTAAACAAAATAAAAAAGGCACGTAATATTTGCCTCCACTATTATAATAACTTTGTTTTAACAAAACAGAACAATATACCCTCCTTCTCCCCCTTTTTTGTTAAGGCAATAACCTTTTAAATCCTTATTAAATAAAAACGCACCAATATCGCGTCTATGACATTTTGAACTTTGTCCCTAAGGCATAAGGGTCGGCGTTTAATGGCAAGAAGCTTTTCATTGCTAATGAATTATTATTCTAACTGATGTTACAATGACATCAAAATAGTTTTTCTCCACATCAAACACGCTGTATCTTTGACTCAACTAGAGAGCGCGCGAACTTTGGAGGGCGGCGGCGGTGCCTCGACTAACGTGCGCTGACCCTTACAATAAACTCGGGTTAAGTGTGCAAGTAACTTATTAAATGCTTGCAAAAGTATAATTATTTTCAAGCACAATAATAAAAAATGTCTGTGACATTCAATTGCGCATAAATGTATATAATTTTAATAAGCTTCTAATATTGTTTACTTTGTATTACAATGAGCTAGAAAATATGAAATATTTTGAACAATTTAAAAAGCCCGTTCGAAGGTCTAATGGGTATATTATTCACATGATTAAAGTTTAAGTACCTTTATGTATAAAAATACCTAATTATGTTTGTTTATGTAGGCTCTGCTATTATAAAGTGTACCTATAAAAGTAGACGGCGCGGTAACTTCAACAAGTTCTTATTTATTGGGGCTAATGATTCGTCTATACTTATTATTAAAGCTTAAAGTCACACAGCGGGTCCAGCAGCATCTAGGCATCATAATAATACAAATTTAAAACTATATTCTGTGATAGATACTCGTAATTTGATTCCGATGACGTTTGGTATATTATGGAGCTATTAAAAATGCAGTAAGAGTCAATCAAAATAAAAAAAATCAATTGATTAATTTAAGCGATACGATTTACGTTGAAGTAAGAGTCGATTCTGAAATCGAATTCATAGAACTAGAATAAAACAAACCTATTAGATTTTTATCTTCATTGATAAAAACTTTTATGCATATTCGTTTGACAAATCAATATTCGTCAAACGATTAGTCAGATGACAAGATGAACTGCTTGACTTGTCACTAATTAATAAATTGCCTCTCTAACAAGGTACTTAAACAAGGAAATATAATTTTAAAAAATTAATAACCCGACTGCTAAATATCAACAGAGAGCAACGCACTAAAAAGACCGTAAAATTATTGTAATATTATTATACTCCTACTTTATTTGTAATCTCTATTTGATTCGCTTTATTTTGATACACTAATCGATAGGTTTCGTTAAAAAAAATAATAGAACTACTTACAATTTGGAACAATTCAATTATGTTAATCCCTTTTTGAATATATGTAATCTCCTTTTGATTCTCTTTATTTTGATGGCAATTAGATAGGTTTGGTTAAAAAAAAATTGAACTTCTTACAATGTGGCGTCAAAAGCCCGCCGTTTAAGTCTTTTTATTCTTAAAACCTATCTAAAGACACTTGGGTTTTCTAGACATATGTAATGATACCCTAATTGTCAAAATCCATCCAGCCGTTTGGAAGATTCGTGGGAATAAAGAAATTTACAAACATACAAGATACGCGCAAAAAACAATACCCGTCCTGACAGTCGGGTAAAAAGCGTGTACTATATTATGCAAATACAAAATTAATTTATTTTTAATTTTAGTTGTTCTAAACAAAATGGCACGCAACATTCTAGTTGTTACAAAGTACAATACACTCATTAAACAATTTACTTATGAAAACAAACAAATAAACAAATATTTGTCAGAGTTACTAACTACTTAACTAGCTGTTTGCAACATGTTGGTTATGTTGGTGTTGTTTCGTTTACGTTTCTGTGCATGCGTGAGAGACCCTTAGGGCCCGGTGTTGATTTTACGTTCTGAGGTGACCTACATTATGTATAATGAGAAAACGTTAATGTGCATAACTGATGTAACTCGCTTTAGTTTTGATGCGGGTTTGTTGGTGGGCTTTTGTGGTACAAAAATATCGGACATCGTATAGCTGACTGGCCTGTTGGTCTAGTGGTTAGTGACCCTGACTGCTAAGCCGGAGGTCGTGGGTTCGATCCCCACCCAGGACAAATCTTTAGGTGATGAGCCAGATGAGAACAAACCTTTATGGTTTGTTCTGTGTCTGGGTGTAATTTATCTATAATATGTATGTATTTACAAATAAAAAAAAATGTATTTAAGTAGTAGGTATATCAGTTGTTTAGTACCCATAACACAAGTAAATATAATTGCTTAATTTAGGACTAGATGGCGCTGTGTGAATGTGGTAGAATATTATTATTATATATTTTTTCATGTTGTCAAGTAATTAAAAAATTCTGGGAACTTGGTAACCAACAGCCTAAGCCTACGATAAACTTCGGTCTTATATTTTACGTTTTCCCGTTTCTCTTTTGCAACTAACTTAATCATTTTGCATTGCAAAGATTTGAATTTGACTTTTCCAAAATAAAAATATTTTGGAAAAGTCAAATTCAAATCTTTTTATTTCATTTGGATCACATCACATACATGATACTTATGAACAAAAAGCCAAAAAAAAGATGTCAGTAAATTTGCCTACGGCCGGTTCACTGACAAGGTTGAGCTCTGAGAAGAACTTGGCAAGAAACCATCATAAACTTTTGCGTATTCTCCACAGGTCAGTCAAGGCTGGATCCTAGGTCCGGAGCTGTGTGACATGTGGACCTCAAGCGACGTGCTCTGCAGCTCCGCGTCTATATTACACCTTGTTGCTATTGCTACCGACAGGTTAACACGATTCATTAATAATATAATAAGTTTTAATTAGAAAGATATTAATTTTTCAAACAAGATTTTAGATTCGGTACTCATCAAAACAAATTAAATGCGGCCAAACTTGATGCAAATACGTCGTTTTATCACGGAAATCTATATCTATAGGCAAGTTTCATCATTAAACCCAGGTTACCATTAAAATTTTAAACCAAAGTACCTACTCGTCAAAACAAATCATACGAGTCCAAACTCGATGGGATTGTATCGTTTTATTACGGATTTCCTGTGGCCATCTTCTAGCTCCATCATCAGACCCTGGATACCCTCTAAAGACAAAGTACTCGTCAAAAAAATCATACAAGCCCAAACTCGATGAGGTTTCATCCTTTATTACGGGTGTGATCATACATTGATCGTACAATGCATACTATCGCCCTCTTCACAGAGTCAGACTATCTTGTTGCTACCATTGCTTGAGCACGTCTATCATCTCTAATATGAACTGTTTCTTTTCAGATACTGGGCTGTGACTGATGTAGACTACATCCACATACGCAATGAGAGGCGTATCGTCATAATGATCGTGCTGGTGTGGGGCGCCGCCCTCGTCGTCTCCCTCGCTCCCCAACTCGGCTGGAAAGACCCTGACTATCTGGCCAGGATCACCCAGCAACAGAAGTGCCTCGTCAGCCAAGACCTTGCCTACCAGATCTTTGCTACTATGTCTACGTTCTATGTGCCATTAGCAGTCATCCTCATCCTGTACTGGAAAATCTTCCAGACAGCAAGGAGACGCATCAGGAGGAGGAGAGAACCTCCACCACCGCGTCCTACCTCAGCTGACGGAGCCCCACCTTCAGGAAGGCCAGTACAGTCAGCAAGGGACAGGAGATTCGTAAAGAAACGATTCTTGAACCTTAAGAAATGCAACCAGCGGACTCGTACTGAAACGTTAGCTGCAGCGTTGTTGTTGACCGAGGGTCAGAGCACCTCCACCGTCGACACGTTAGACGAAGAACCGAGGACGACAGCTTTCACGATAAACGAGAAGGCACCACCATCGGTGTCTCCAGAGAAGTCTTCCTCGACTGTGACTAATGGCTCAAAGACCGAACGTGCCATAGTCCCCGCTCAAACACACAGAGAGAAGAAAGAATCTCTAGAAGCTAAAAGAGAGAGAAAAGCGGCGAAGACGCTTGCCATCATCACAGGAGCATTCGTGTTCTGTTGGCTTCCATTCTTCATAATGGCGTTGGTGATGCCTATTTGCCAATCATGTGTAATAAGTGATTACTTAGCGAGTTTCTTCTTATGGCTAGGATATTTCAACTCGACGCTTAACCCTGTTATATATACGATCTTCAGCCCCGACTTTCGCCAGGCATTTGCGCGTATCCTCTTCGGCACGCACCGGCGAGGCCGAAATAAAAAATTCTAACGAAAATGTCAATATTATGTATATAATTGAAGCCGTATGCGGCAGTGGACTATATAACGCAGTCTATATGTATAATATTTCGCTTTCTGTATGTTATACATACTAAGTAGATAGTGTAAATACGTTTATTGGGTGATAATATAATATATTGTAAATAATATAAAGGTATATCATAGATGATGTTGACACATTGTTTTTTTTACGCGTTATAGTCTATGCAGCCGCGACGGGGCCGCTCGTGAGTCCTGGCGGCCCCGCCGCCCGCTCTTATGTTATTTCAAGTGACATTACAAAATAAATATTTAAATTATATCAGAACTATGTGTTTTATTCTTTTTTTTATCTAAAATAACCCATTAATGTTATGTACTAACACATAATATGGAATCATTAGTTCTAAATGAAAGATCTTTTAATTTAATTTAATTAATTTGTTGTTTGCCCACTGTTAGGCCAGGTTCTCTTCTTTTCCGTTTTCCGTTCAAATTCCTTTTATCGGTCATTAGATTTTACATCGAAGTTTCTGAAGCAAAATTACTTTAATAAGAGCTTCACCTAATAAATGCTACGTTAATTACATTCATAATTAGTTCTGACTTTATTAATTAGTTTGTCGTAAACGTACTTACCAAACTGAATATAATTCAGAACTATTACGTCCGAAGAAAATTACTAATAACACGTTATCCTCTTCATTATTTAATATATTTACGACAAATCAATCGAAATAGAAATCTATTGCTGAATGGATGCAAACACATTACTAGACAAACGCACGATCGATTTGGTTAATTTGTTCCTCATTTTCAGAACAAGGTTTGTACCATCATCATTGCAACCCATAAGTGTCCCACTGCTGGGCACAGGAAGGTTAAGGTTTGTATAAAAAAAAATCAAGTCCACGAGAAAATTTGCATGCGTGCAGAGCTGAGGTGGCTCGCTATAAGAGTACGTTATCAATCACCTTAAGGCATATTTTTCAGAAACAAAAAATACTCTAAATACCCAAATAATAACAATCATTTTTATCCTTACTTTATTGGTTTTCATACTTCCCTATACTCGTGCTACTTCATTTATAAAGAAAACAAAATATGAAGTGTAAAACTAAAACAAAAGCGGGTTTCTCCGAACGCTGAACGAATACGTCCTATACATTTTTTCCTCAAACACTGACAGCCTTGAAAAATGGTTGGAAAAAGGAACAGTGATTGAGCGTTAGCGATTTAGCGAAGATAGTGCAGGGGAATCTTGTTGGAGGATCTTGAAATATTGTGATGATAATTACTTTATAGTGGGTAAGAGCAACATCCTCCTTGATAATGGAAACTGGTGATAGTTCTAGCGATACCTGCTATTTAATTTATTATTATTTTTTGCGTTGCCATGAGCGGCTTCTTTGCTACGTCGACCACCTACTGATCTATTGTAGCGCCTACACATACACTGAGAATTTCTACTAGGGTATACGGGATAATCCCATCCTCATGCTCTCCACTGCAACTCCTGTGAGCCAGGATTAATAGCGACGACTCTCGTGAACACTGACTTTTGACACTCAGGAGTCCCAGGGAATGCCATTCTAAGGTATGTAGGTTTCCTCACGATGTTTTTCTTTGCCGTTAGCAGATGGTACGTCATTTGACTAGTACATATAAATTCCACAAGTGAAATCCACATTGATACTGCTGGTCGGATTTAAACTTGGACCGTATGATTTTCATGCCAGTCATTTAAGCATTCGGCCACCATCGCTTACCGATACCTGATACTAAACGAATAAAAAATGCTACAGAAAAAGTATATTTAGAATTATGTTCATAAGAATGTATCTGTAATGTATATCTCTTATGATAATGTATACATGTATCATAAGAGCTGCTGCTGCCTCGTAAACATGAAAATGAAAACAAATAACATAAATTAACTATGTTTATGTTTATGGTGTGTGTACGTACTACGGAGGCCGTTATTTATCTTTCTAATACGAAACAAGCAGTCAAGAGCAACACGCACCACAGACTTGCGCAGCACACCGGTAGCATCGGAATTTATTTTAAAAAAATACAGGTAATAGGGTGATCTTACAAAGACCGCTACCGCGTATAAACATAACCCGTACCTAACGACCCCATCTGTTGTCACTCGTTCAAGGGGGGAAATAAATTGTTGAAAGGAGCCTCCATCCCACAAATGTGCCAACTGATTTCTCCACTAGTTGATAAGAAATTGCCTTTTAACGTAAAAGGTAAATGATAGTCGCACTATCTGTTCATATTTATGTCTATAATGTTGAGGAAGGACGTTTGACATCTTTTACGGGAAAAAATGGGGTTGACAGTCAAGGGGAATGTATTTTATCTTGGTGTAAAGACTTGGCACATTGGATATACATTTATTGATAGTTTTATGACGTCATTTAGATGTTTGTTTGTTTTGGTATAAAAAAAACGCATTTGGAGGCAATTTCAATGTTGCGGGTTACAAATATACATTTAATGGACACAGTTTGTACCTAGAGTATATTTATGTGCCACACAAATATATTTCCTATGTATGTAAGGTCGACGCGAAGTGACAAGGAGGTTGTTCGTATTAGTACTGGGTAAAACTAAAATATGTAGCTTTTTAGAAAGTACTTTGGATGATATTCTAACGTAAATCTATTAAAACTATTAGGTCCCTACCTTATTACCTATTTACAATTTAGTTTAATTAAATAACAACGAGTATTTGGTCGTAAATTTATATGTTACGTCTCTGGCGAAATGTATACATGGAAAATATTTGTCGGGTTAATCCAACGTAGTGTAAAGACGTAACGTAGGGTTAAAAAGACGTTAGAAAAAGTACGATTTTATAAAAAGGCATTTATTAAGTGCCTTTTTCACCGCTGGCAAATCAAAAAAGTCTTATATCACTTATTTGAAGGTAGTGAAACAGACGCTAAATACCCTTCCTTGGCAGTCGGGTAGTAATAAATAATAAATTATTGATATTTTTTAAAGACTGTCACCTAATCAGAAAGATTTGTCCGTGACACTTACCAAGTTGGAGAGGAGATCTCGACATTCTTTGTAACCCGCAAACTCTGGAGTTGAATACTCGAGTTGTCTGGCGCGCCGCCAGTAAGTTACTGGTTTAATTGTGCTATCTTGAGGAAAGGTCAATTCAACTCTTAAAAATTAGTATAAGATTAGGTAATCGGTAACCGCATTAGGCCAGCGTGGAATATGGCCTAAACGCTCGCACCTCTCTGGATAAAGGAAAGGAGGCTATTGTTCAACAGTAGGCTACAACGTAGGGTAGTAGGGTACAACAATTTATGGGTTGCTATTGCTATTTTTAGGGTTCCGTGCAACGCAAGATCCCGAGTTTCCTGACGGTCCCTGAGTCGCGCCACCACAGTATTAGGTTTACTATATTGAAAATTTCAGAATTAGCCCGAAATGAAAAAAAAATATAAGAATTCTAATTCCTTTAGTTGCTCAATTTCGAGGTCCGTTTCAGAACAAAATGTATAATATTGAATGAAAGAAAATTTATATTAGAAACATCGAAATTTAATCTTGTAACAAGCTTACTGTTAACTAAACAATGGAATTTGTATGAAAATTAAAAGAGCTTACGGCTGTCACTCTATCATAAGTCAAATTTGAATAATACGACCTAAAGAAGTCAAAGCTCTTAACTGTTCCATATTTTAATCACGTCACTCTTAATAAAAGCCCTTATTTTAGCCCTAAAATATAGAAGAAAACTTCCTTCCATTACGCACGATAACAAAAACTAATTTTACTTAACCCTGCATCACCTGAGGGTGTAATATGCCATCATATTCTTATCTGAACCGCAGACGAGTACTTTATAAGCACCGCAATCAAGCATAAAGAGTGGCTGTCTGAGCAGGATTGCTCTGACGAAAGAGCGGGGCTGTGAACATTATTTTTTGTCATACGTGGGCCTAAAATTCCCTCGATGTCATTTGGGTGTTAATGCGTAAGGGTAAGCACTGACTTGTTGTAAGTTTTTGTATCTTCGTCGCATTGATGGTAGGTATATAAACTATCTATACTTAATATTATAAAGATGAAGAGTTTGTTCGTTTGTTTTCACGCTAGTACCTCAAGAACTGCTAGTCCGATTTAAAAAATTCTTTTAGTGCTGGATAGCCCATTTATTAAGGAAGTCTATGGGCTATATAATAATAATAATATAATATTCTACCACATTCACACAGCGCCATCTAGTCCCAAAGTAAGCAATTATATTTGCTGGTGTTATGGGTACTAAACAACTGATATATTACTTAAATACATTTTTTTTTTTGTAAATACATACATATTATAGATAAATTACACCCAGACACAGAACAAACCTTTATGCTCATCACACAAAGATTTGTCCTGGGTGGGGATCGAACCCACGACCTCCGGCTTAGCAGTCAGGGTCACTAACCACTAGACCAACAGGCCAGTCAATATCTTGCTACAGCCAATAAGAGCTGAGTGGAGGCCAAACAAAGAACGACGAGAGTGAATCCAGGGACGACTTCTATTTGTATATTTCTAAAGTCACAAAGAAACTATTATTAAAGTAACAGTATCGTCATAGTTAAGTCATAGTATACACACAAAGATCAAACGCGTGGACCGATTTCATGTGAACATCAGGATGACGGGTGTACTTCAATAAACAGTGATTCTATACACATGAAAGCAATGTTCTAGCAATGTGAGGAATGTGCGTAAAATTTGAAGCAATGTGCTTTTAAAAAACCAGAGTTATTTCAGAAAGTTAGTGAGCCGCCAGCCTGATATCAGAATGACGGGTGAATTTTTAATACGAGCAAATTGCTTACTATCTAAAGATGAAAACATTACCGTAGCAATGTTCCGGCAATGTGCTCTCGAACGTACCAAAACAGAACCAGATGCGGTGAAAGGTTTAAAAGTAATTTAGAAAATAAAATTTCTAAATTTTAACGCCTGTTGATTTCATACAGGCAATCTGACGAATAGTGTAAAGAAACATTTATGCCACAGGAGTTTCCTGCAGTGCAATGCAAATGAGTTAACAATTTCTTCATTTTCTTTTATTATTAAATACCGTGTATGTATAATAAGTTGAATCATAAAACGTATTCGATATATTATAGAACTAAAATAAAAATGCATACCTACATACTTCGGATGTGATTTTTAATTTTCTCTTTTGTTAAATGTGGGTACCTACTTGTAAAATACTTTGTGATATAATTTACACTATTTTTATACTGTTCTCATAAGTACACCGTGTAAATAAATTAAAATGAAAAGAAGAGTTGGTAAACAGAGCGTGGTTGAATTAAGTGACCAAAAAGATGTGTTTATTAAGTATAAATCAGCACCCTATTAAGTCTCACTGCTGGGCTCGGGTCTCCTCTCCTCTAACTAGAGAGCTGAGAGGGTTTAGGCCATAATCCACACACGCTGGCCTAGTGCGGGTTGGTGGATCAGACATACTCATAGAATTTCTTCTAGTGTATGTGGGTTTCTTCACGATGTTTTCCTTCACCGTTAGCAGATGGTAAGTCAGTTGACTAGTACATATAAATTCCACAAAGTGGAATCCACATTGGTACTGCTGGTCGGGATCGAACTCGAACCGCGTAATTTGCACGCCGGTCCCTTATCCATTCAGCCACCATCGCTTATTTTAATATATTAAGTATAATGTTATTAAGTATAATGAAATGAAAATAAATAAATGATGACATGAAACCCTTGTAATTTAAATGTTCCTTTACACTATTCGTCGAATTGCCTCTATGAAATCAGCAGGCGTTAAAATTTAGAAATTTTATTTTCTAAATTACTTTTTAACCTTTCACCGCATCTGATTCTGTTTTGGTACGTTCGAGAGCACATTGCCGGAACATTGCTACGGCAATGTTTTTATCTTTAGATAGTAAGCAATTTGCTCGTATTAAAAATTCACCCGTCATTCTGATATCAGGCTGGCGGCTCACTAACTTTCTGAAATAACTCTGGTTTTTTAAAAGCACATTCCTTCAAATTTTACGCACATTCCTCACATTGCTAGAACATTGCTTTCATGTGTATAGAATCACTATTTATTGACGTACACCCGTCATCCTGATGTTCACGATTTCATTGATTTTTAGATCAACTGATTCGTCTTAGTAACCCAAGTGTCACTCAAGACATGATAGTAATCGTAATCCAATATGGCGGCAACTAGACGCCATATTGTCTAAAAGAAAAAAAAATAAAGTCGGCGAACTATGCCTAATCGTTGAATAGATATTTGAAAATTATTATTAAGTTTCTTTCAAAATAGTTCTCGAAATATATTAATTTGTGTAATCAGTGCGCAGCCTTATTTTCAGTCTTCATATATTCTCACGTGACTGTTGACGTTGAAACTTTTTTATATGACCAACTATGAGGTGGTTTTTTACCCGTTTTTAGTGAATTTTGGACGCGTTACTGTTTGTTTATTCAATGTACCATGAACGCTCATATTATAAATTAAGCTTATTTAGCTGTTTATAATTAGGCATGGTAATATTCATGGGTAGTAACTTTGCGGATATTTGATGTGCGGCGTTTTGTAAAAGTAAATAGGGTGTTTTAAATAATATTATGAAAAATGTTTATTACAACGCAAGCTACGAGTAAGTACTTGAATAATTATTATCAGTATTATTATTATTAGAGTAAACATTAAGAACAAGTTGTTTAAAAATTAATTTCATAGTAAAATCAGTTTTAAATATTTTCTGTTGTGTCTTTCCTAGTCACTTTTTCTATATTCTAATGGTGTCATAATACTTACCGGTTTTGATGATTTATTTATGCCCCTTTATTGTCTCTAAACATCATAAAAAAACGCGCGAAAAGTCATAGAATTTTCCTGGTATTTTCATATTTGGAAATACCTCGAAGATCGAAGATTTCATCATACCATCATACCTTCCTGGCTTTGTTATGTGTTTACCTATTTATTGGTATAAATATAAAAGCAATTAAATCTGACCTGACCTCGCAGTGGTGTAATATGTTTTTATTTTGATAATTTTCGTTCACATCACCGAAACGCTTCACAATACGCCGAATTTACACATATTTTCACCAAAACGACACTTAATACACATGCTTAACATTCTTATTATAACAAGTTTCACTTCCAAAGGTACTATTAGCACAATAACAGGTAATATTTATGCGAAGCCAAAATTCCCGCGTAATGGCCGCCGACTACAGACTAATAAGGGATACTACATACCGCCGACCGGCGCACTGGCACTGACATTGTCTTTTATTTTTTTTAATTTATTGAAGCATTGGCAACACGGCCATCAGCTTAACGACTAAAGTCTCTTTTTTGCACTGGTTCAACTTTGTACTTTTTTATTTCTATTATAATAAATATGAACGAAAAGAAAAAATTATCGAATTATCAAAAAAATTAATAAAAAAATTATCATTTATAGTAAACATCCTACTACTGCAAAAATATGTTACTCGACATTTTTTTGCAATTTGTACTTGTAATAGACGCTAGATGATGGTGGCGGGAATATCGGTGAATTTCGAATTTTACCGTTTGAATACAATATCAATATGTAATAATATTATTATCTAGTCAAAATGATGTCTATAGATAAATAAGCTAGCTATAATATAGCTAAAAGCTAAAATATAGCTATAATAAAAATATTACGAAAGACGGCGGCCATTGTGGTAAAATTAGTAGGTACACTATAAAACTTTCGCCACATTTTCACTCATGCATTAATTACTTTTCTAAAAACAATAACTCAATACGTAATCTACACTTATTTTTAAGTAATTCTATATAAATTTGTTTTAAGATTAGTCACCGTTTTCTCCTGGAATTCACTTTAGAAAGTTTCACATTCACTCCGATGCAATTCAAAATTCGCGCCGTGTCATCAAATGAGAGATGAATTTTATTATAAATGAATGGAGGTTTTACTATTGAATTGTAACTAAAATCGTTACTATATTAAGTTTAATTATAATTAGACTTAATAAACGAGCCCTATTGTGTTGCTACATGCAAATAAACGTCCAGTAGTTTTTAAATTTATTCGTAAAAAAAATTCAAATCTTTCCTTTTTATCATATTAATATAGATATAGATTTACTAGCTTTCGCCAAACGCTTTAACAAACATGTATCCATACATTTATCCATCCTAACTTTCGGATTTATAATATTAGTAACATTCCGTATCACGGATGCATAACACAACAAAAAAAGGAAATTTAATCATCGAAATATTGTGGAGTTTAGTTAAACAAAACATTCTCTTCCCTACAATCGTTAAAACAAACAACCTCCTTTTTTCTCCCCACTTATTTTCCTCGTGAATTATCAAAGTGTATATTATAAAGCTTTGTTTAGTTGCAAACACTTTTATGAATTCCACCACACTTTGAAAAGTTTAGGCCTCTGTTGTTCTTTGAGTGTTTTAAACAATTGTTCTCAGTTGGATGTCTTGCCTAGATATGGAGTGTAGATGCACCAGTTGTCGGCTGTCACGGTAATATTTATGTATTTTTAAATTAAGAAGCTAAATTAATAATGTTAAAACTTATATACACCCATATAGAATGTATATAGAAGTAGACGGTACTACGATAATGTCTCTGCAATTCTTTCCCCCGTGGAGGTGATCCTATATACAGTTACTTGTAATTTTAAAGTTATGAAATTTAAAAATGAAAAGATTTATGCGTTCGAGATTATCCATATTTTTAGCCACATTTTTCACTATATTATAATCAGAATAACTGAAAAATAACATATTAACTATGACAAAAATTACAACCGGGTAATTAATAATTATTAATTTCTGGAACAGCACATTAGCTACTTTACTTTAAGTTAGTAGCAAATGAATACCTTTTTAATACATTCAAGTTAATTTTTTCATATTTAAATATAAATTTATGCATTTACAAGAATTATTCGAATAACATCATTCATGAACGTTACCTTACATCCAAACACAGTCTAATACCTTATTTCTTCTCTTTGAAGTTAAATCAACTCCAAAAACAACATATTTTGAGAAATTATGTTCATTTACGTAACAACATCAGTATTTTCCTCTCATAACATTACTATTCTCTCATTACATTCTCTAAGTACTTCTAACATCCCTCTTTGTAATGCTACTCCATTTTGTTAACAGCCGACAATCGGTGGTCTCAGCTTATTAAGCCAAATATATATTTAACCAAAATATATTTAACGTTTCAACTTTTGTGGTTTTTCCTCTACTTGGTTGCTTTGTACTCTTTATTCTGCGGTTTTGTTTACAAAATTATTTGTTTTCGAATTTTCGTTGGAAAATTTCCACAGCTATGGGTAATAAGTACGTTGAATTTTGAGGATTTTAGCCTAATTATTTCTGAACGGTGAGAGTAATGAAGTGGGAGAAAACAAATTCGTGGAAATAAATTTACATTTGTGATGCTAAATAATTAATCATTCCATACAAAATTTTTCCTTTACTACTATTTGTTTAAAATAATATAATTAGGCATAACATTGTGTAAGTGTGAAGCCCCGCGCGACATCTGGTCACTCACGTAAGGAAGTTTTCAGTTGCGTAAATGAACCACCTTCTGGGCATGTGGGCAACTTTCTCCCGACTTCCATACATAAGTAATAATATAAAAATAAAAATGAATCGTTAAATGTGTTGGTAAGCACATAACTTAACAACGCCTGGACCAATTTGGCCAATTCTTTTTTTAAATGTTCGTTGAAGTTAAAGGATGTTTTTTTTTTTTTTAGTTTTTATGTAGGTAGGGTGGGTAGGTATACTTTCATAAAATCATAAATTAAGTAGGTGATACGAAGTTCGCCGGGAAAGCTAGTATAATATAAAAATACATACATCACACGTTAGTTTTAAAAATATGAACACCAATCAGGCGCATTACTGCAAGCCGATGTTGCTCAGAAGAAATCGCCTCCAAACGCAAGCTCTACCCTAAGTACTAGTGCTGACGTTTGTAGTAAGCCTAACAAAATATTACTCGACATAATACTGAATAATAAATAACCGTTTTAATTTCCCTCGAGAAATATAAAAGCTCATTCAATCATCTCATCAATTTGCTATAGTATTTGAGTTGGTAATGAACAAGCCGCTCGTTTGCATATTAAATCTATGGTACTAAGATAAACCGAGGTTAATTGCCACTCTAATTATTGACCATTTAGTAAAGCCTTTAATATAATCGCCTTATTTAACATGCAGCTGCGAAACAAAGAGATTAACCATTTATTTAAACTTCATGCCCAGCAATTATAAATACTTACCTATATATTAAGGCTTACCTTTTTAAGAGAAATAAATAAATAAAATTATTATTAATTAAAAAAAATATCCACGGCGACAGGCAGGCCTAGTGAGTTTCTAAGTAATTATTATGTGTGCAAATGTAAGGTACATCAGAAGTAAATGTTAATGTAAGTAACGAAAGATCACGAAAGATCAATTACTTAAGTATTTAAGTTTTTCCCTTTTTTGTACATATGGCAGATACTTCTCTTCATGAGAAATGGGAAAAAACATGCTGATTCAACAATACTGAAGTGACTATGACACAAACGATCCTACACAGAAATATCTCGCATCATTTTATCTATAAACCGCATCCACGCACCTTCTTTCCAACATCTTAAAGCAAACAGTAGTAGTACTCCGTGCAGTCAATTAGCTGACGCACATTTCTTAAACTGTACACCTTACACCTTTGAGTATAAGGTTAAAATTGGCTCGCAGATTTGAATCCCCAAAGACGTTTGTCAGCATCTTATTACACATTCTGTTTTAGCTTTAAAGAGCTTCAGATCGTTGCTCTAATGATGTGGTATCAATACTTTGGTTTGTATTTGTTAGAATATTAGTTGTTAGTTTTACGTTTATAAAAACCGAAAATAAGTAGTAACGTTATATTACGTCCGAAATAGTTATGCTCAAAACTGTGCCCAATATACTGTCAAATATAATTACATTATTAGGAAAAAGTTTTTTTAAATTCTGTCTTATTTAAACACATTACAATTGCTTTTAAAAAATAAAGTAATAAAACTTTTTGACGTTCACACCTTTCGGCAGCGAAACAATTGGGCGAGAATTTAACGTTAGATTTCATATCTGCGATGTTAATTTAAACGTATTTATGTATTTACACAATTCCAGAAAGAGTAACTAATTAAAACTAAAAACATATCACTATGACTTTGGATATTTCATTCAAAACATTTCATTTGACCACAGTGATCAAAATATACAAGAAATCATTTATCGCTACCACTAAAACCTCGCCGAACATCTCAAAGATTTCTCAACACAACGAAAGGAGCTCAGAAGTATGAGAAAAATGTTAGTGCCGTGATCACATACGACTTGTACAAAGCTGTTTAATATCTAGCCTCGCTGTTCTTGTGTGCTTTATAACGGTTACTTGGCCATTAAGTCACTTTAAAACTTGTGTTATATTATTATATTCGTCTGTTAATATTACCGTTGGGGCTAAAAACCCCTACGGTAACATTCAAGCATGTTTCAACTTGTAATAATTCTCTGAAGAATATTAGAACGTGATTTTATATAGAAAGTTTTTTTTTATTCCTGCATTTAGTGTTTTTGTTTATGTAAGCGAAACCTGAGGGCCTATTTGGAATCTAGATATTAGAGTTGATCGATTTTGATATAGTAGTCAAATATTGTTTGAATTACAGCGACTATATTCGAATTTTCAAACATTTGATGGCAATACCGAAATCGTCTAATTAAATATCGAATTGCGAGGTCTTGGGCCGATTGTTAACAAAATTGTGTATTTGGATGCCTGGTGGGAAGGATAATATACAGAAAAAAATAGATACAATTTCATCATAATGATTTTAAGAAGTTAACAGGACCGACAGAGTTTACCCATAAAATTACACTCCCTTTAAAAAATAAATACACAAGTCAAGTGAAGAACAAGTCCTGTGTCGCGGGGAACTTTACAAATATACTAACAGCGGACTCAAAGTACACCCAGACTCGACACTAATATCTATGAATGACACAAATATTTGCCTCGTGTGGTAATCGAACGGTGATCGCATGTTTAACCACGCCACGGTGACAGTCCATCACAACATTGTATAAAACAAAGTCGCTGTCACTGTCTGTCTGTCCCTATTTACTACGCAACGGATTTTGAAGCGATTTTGTTTAATAGATAGAGTAATTCAAGAGGAAGATTTATAGGTATAAAATATATACCACGCGGGCAAAGCAGCTAGCGGAAGCTAGTAATGTATAAGTATCTCATGATACTATTCCCGCTACTACTAACACCCAAGCTTTACTGTAACTAACGTCGGTATTTTATCAATGTAATGAAAGAACAATGCGACAAATCGAGCCAGCAGTATATATGGAGTCTTCGCTACTACGAGCGATGGCCTGTTGTACTAATGTTGTTTTATATGTGGATGAAGTAGGTTAGAAGAGGTAGGTTTTTAAATGTTCACGCTAATTTGATTTGTTGTGTGTCTTGTTTTTGAGTAGTAAGCTTGAAAATTGTTTAAAGACTGTTACGAAAGGTGTAGTTACTTGCTTTGTTTTTGTGAGGTTGTCATAAGAGGGGGCTCTCAATCAAAGTGTAAAAATAATGTAATATTTATATATGGTTACTGTCACCAGGGCCGGATTTAAGGCAGGGCAGGCGGGACGATGACGCGGGGCCCTCCACAGGGGAGAAAAAAATTCGACGGGTCAGCAGTTCAAGTGTTTTTTAATAATTTTTTCGCATTTTTACTGATAAACACATTAGCAAATTTATTGTGCCAGATGTTAGAATATAGAAGATCGTTTAACATTGTTAGAACAACTACATTCGCAATAAACGATTTTGATTTTGAGATTTTATCCGGAAATTAATTAGGGGCCTCCACTCCGTCGTCGTTGCCTCAGGGCCTCCACACTTCTAAATCCGGCCCTGACTGTCATTTTGAAAACAATATTCAAGGACGATATCCAAGTTCAATGTAGCGTCATCATTGAATGTAGCGGTTGCGAGTAGGGCTTTTGTTTCTGTGGCAAATATTAATTTATTTGCGGAATTCTTTTCATATATTTAATTTTGCAAAAAATAACATTTGCAGTTCCAGAAATATGACGGGGACTGGGGAGGCAGACAGAGAGACGTAATCACACCATAACAGGTCGTTCTGTACCATTTTAGTACATAATCCTAAACACATTGGCCAAAGCTAACACCTCTGCGAAGCTCAATCCTACCAAAGAAGATAGTATCAAACAAACCACAATTGATACTTACCAAGGTCTTACCTTAATTATATGACCACGAGGCAGATAAGCGGTGTGCCTCAGCCAATTAGAACACTAGCACACGTTTGGCGCCTGCCTAATTATGTGATTGTGCCATTTGATGTTATATGTAAGATATAGATTGGTAATTTGGGAAGGAAATTACTGTAATTATATTTGTATCGATATATTAATTAATTCTTGATTATCGGTTTCACATGTGAAGTATATTATCATATCCCTTCGTAGCCTTGAATTATTGATAACAAATTTCATCAAATTATTTTCAACACATTATGTGTACATGTGGAAATCATTCTAATCGTTGAAAATATACCTTTGATTTTTATGTGTAACTAATAACTATAGAATTTGCTTGAAATATACACAGGCATCCAAAATATTCTCGCAATCGTTTAAAAACGCTTTTAAAGCCGTTGACCACACAAATCGGTGGTCCACTACCACCGAATTGTGTGGTCAACTAAAAATCTAATTATGTAATGATTTTTAGAAATACCCCACTCCCCTTCCCGCCATTCACCATTTGAAATCTTGATAGATGAAAAAATCCTGTAAACATTTATTCAATAAAATATCTACACATAACTTAAATATTATACACAGGTAACCTATTTAAAAAATAGAAGCCGATACTCTATTTACAGGAAATTCCTATAAATAGAATATCTGATTGAGATCAGATTCCTGAGGAAACGTACCCAAAAGGCTAGCCACATTACCGCATTGGATAGCAAGGCTAATGCGTATGAATAAATAAACCCATGTCAAATAATGAAAATCTTTAAAAACAAATGCCACGCTTGCTTAGGATCATAATGGAAACTATCAAGTAAGAATCTTTAATCACAAAATAAAGCACCGCTGGCTGAAAAGCTATTCTTATTCCAAATAAGACAATTAAGAAGCCGTGAGATTAGTGCCACAAGGATTTAGTTTATGACCTTGCTCTGTGACAATAAGAGATTTTAGATAACATCTAATTATTCGAAATAAAAATAGTTAGTTCAGTTGCTTAAAAATGTTAAATGTTAGGTTCATTGTCAGTACTAAGCTGTATTTTATAACCGTATTGCTTTGTATTGTCTATTTATACGTATTTAATATTATAAAGCTGAACTCCGGGCTCTCAGGAACTACTGGTCTGATTTGAAAAATTCTTTTTGTATTGGATAGCCCATTTATCGAGGAGGATAAGCTATATAACATCACGCTACTGGCAACAGGAGCTGAGCAGTGAATTTGGCTCTCAGTCACGGGTAGTGAAAGTTGCTGCCCACCACTTTTATAACGTAGTCCTTCATTTGTAGTCTTTCAACAGGCATTTTATGGTCTTATGCTCTCCAAAGAAATAGAAAATTAATGGTATTTTTTTCCTAGCTCCAAATAAAGCTATGAAACATAGTAACCTACTACAGATTACAGGACGAACGTGTCATTATGATGAATCTGTTCCCGCTCATGAATGCTGGCCTTATAGATTTTCCTTATAAACAGCGAGAGGCGAAAAAGGTGTGTGTACATGAGTAACGAATGTTATGTAAAAAAATATTTAATTTTGGTTTACTGTCATGACTGTCGAAAAATGGTGATAATGCTTGCCCGATACAATGGTCTAAAAATGTTATATAAAATGAAGAGATTTAATATAATAATGCTATACCACGACGGTGGTAAACAGACGTACGGTCCGCCTGATGGTAAGCGCTTACTGTAGCCTATGGGTGCCCTGGTGATGCCCTTGGTGTTGCACCAAGGGCATCACGAGCGCATTGCTGATCCTTAATAAACTTATTCACTCCTTTTTTGAAGAACCCCATACTGTACTTCCCTGGAAAAACCTCGTTAGGGAGTTCATTCCTCAACCTGATAGTTCTTGGGAGGAAATTCCTCTGGAACCGCTGGAATTTAATTTAATTTTTTACATTTTGTAAATATTGCTATTAGAGGACACTAAAGCCAAAGAATTCCTGCCTTTCATTTCAATATAAAAGATTATAAAATAGGTAGGGCGTCTCACAAGGTGGACAGATGATCTCATCAGGATCGCGCTGGATGCAGACCGCATACAACCGGCCTTATTGGAAATGTCTTGAAGGCACCTATGTCCAACAATAACATATTACGACAAATTCTTAGAGTTGTTGCATGTGTTCAAGGCTTTACGGCCGACGAAAGGAAATCGAAACATTATTATTTAAGAGTCTTGTACCGTTCGCGTTAACGCTACGTCAGGTATAGTTGAGAATGACGAATTATCTCTTCAGTATTTCTAAATAGTGCTAGAGTTTTGTTTGTTTATTCGTAAAAGAACTTCTGGCTCACCTGATGGTGTTTCGTTGAAGTAATAAATATTTGAGATATTTCTTTTACACAGCACTTTTTACTTTTTTAATTTTAAATAATCTATAAAGCTACTCGTGTGTTTGGTTGAACGCTATAATTTTTAGGAACTACTGGTCCGATTTGAAAAGTTCTTTTAGCGTTGGATAGCCCATTTATTGAGAAAGGTTATAGGCATATAATAACATCACGCTATGGCTAATAGGAGCTGAGAAAATGCCGAATAAAGAACGACGGGAGCGAAGCCCCGCCCGATTTCTAGTAAATTTTATAAACTGATAACGGTTTTGACGATTTGATCAGATTGTCACCGTTGCGTAGCGAATAAAGTAGTCGCCTCGCTATTAAAATCCCTGCGCCGACGCCGAGGTTCGATTGCCTTACGAGACAAATATTTTTTTCGAATTTAAAAAAGACAGTGAAAGAGAATATTTAAAACAAGTACCAGAACGAATCTAATTTGAATAGAAAACACCCGTTTGTCGACAAGTAATAAAATACTTTAAAGCGTGTCGCCGCGTCGTTAAATTGCATCTACCCCAGACATTGAAACTAGATGCCATTATTAAGTTTTCGTTTTAATTTAAGCATTTACAAAGAAAAGGCTGTGAAGGATTTCACGTCGATGACAATGTTTTTTTTTCACCTTAATTGTCTTATGTTGTCAGCTATATTATAAATCCTTAGGCTATATTATTATTAATTAGTTGCTTATTAGTTGAATTTTTCCATAAATGGTTTAGCATTTACATAAAAACAAATTATTATGTTGTGATTTTTAATCCTAAAAGTGCTCGAACAAATACCCTAATGGTCGATCGAATGAAAACAGTTGTTTGAATGTTAAACTAAGTTTAAAACCTATTATATTTTCGTTTTCTCACAATGTTCTTGTCTGCATATCACCCACGGGTTGAGATGGGGTACGAGCACGTCTCAGATTAATTCCCATATATTATATTGTAAGCTTGCTCCCTTTAAGTCACAACAATAGCCTTAATTGGTATCGCCGCAGTTCCAGTGCACCATATTAAAATTCTAGCCACGTCTTCAAGTATTATTTAAATTCGCTACGACCTCGCACCGACCGGACACCGAACCTGCGACTGATCAAGTTTTGTAGCGAAAACGTGTGAGTTCAAAGTTTATTTATATATAAAACCGCATTATGTGCTTACCGGGACCAATGGCTCTAAGTGCCTTCCGAAGCACACGAATTAAAATGCTTCAAACGGTCTCCCATCCATGAATTGACCTTACCGAACTATGCTTTATTTCGACCTTTGTTATAATTTCTTTATTAATTTATTTATTTTTTACATTGTTAACAGAAAAGATACCCATATTTGTATGTCATACCATATACAAAACATAACGAACTATAAACCTATTTAAGTATAAGATATACATTTTTTTATTTACCTCAGTTAAAATTACCAAGACTTTTCTGATTCTGATCGCACTTAATTTCGCATTTATAGTATTATAGTAAGCATATACTTCTCAAATCTTACAGTTAACATCTCATCATGATTATGAGAAACCCCTCGTACCGCAATCACCCTAGATTGGTGACGCAGCAAGTAATTAACGTACTTATATACAGTTATAATAATATTATAGGACCACGATTCTTCTGTTCAAACCTATTTATTACACAAACGAATATACAGATCTGTGGCAATTAATAAAGAGAAAGAGTGATTATAACTGACAGATTTTGTGGAAAGATGCGTACATCACTTGTTCAAATGTCGTTTGAATTTCGAATGATTGAATTCTTTTCAAAATTACCTACTAGGAATTTTGATGTCGACTTACGCGCTACACACTTGACAATGTAGCAGGGCGGGGCAGGGATAACCTAGGGACGAAGAATGGCAAATGAAAAAGCTTATTTTGCAGTACAAAAATTACAGAAAAATAAATTATAAAGATACCTCTAGCACACCCAAAAAAGAATAAAAGTCCATGTTTTTATTCAAATAGACCTATTTCTGAGACAATATAGTGTAGCCACATCAATTATTAATATAAAATTACAATTTCAAATAATTTTAGTCTTATCTAGTGCTGGCAAAAAAAAACTGATAACTTTTTCTTATATTTGAGTAACTTTGCAACTAATAAATAAAGCCCGGAATAGCACATTTTACCAGGATTTAAATAAATATTAACTCTATTTTCCTCGTCATAAGAACGACAACTCCCAAACCACAATTCAATCTTCTATTTTATTCTCCAAAAGCATTTCAAATAGCATTTAATAATATTTGGAAGTATCTCTCAGCGTTTACAAATATTTTCATTTACTTGTGCTCCTGTGGGACCTGAAGGAATCGAAGACGTGTGTGGCTTGATTGAACAAAATTGATTTTCAAATGGCTGTGTAACGTATGCTTAGTATTTGTGTCTGATATAGAGGTAATACAATTTTTTTTGGCAGACTTGAGTACGGCCTACTTGAGGATAAACGCCGTAGACTATGGACGCCTGCAATACCAATAATGCCTGGTGATGCCTTCGCGTTGCCGACTCTTAATAACCTATTCACTTCTTTTTTAATGAATCCCATATTGTAGACCCTTGGGAAAACCTTGTAAGGGAGTTCATTCCACATCCTAAGAGTTCTCGGGAGGTAATTCCTCGAAAACCACACGCTTCACTAAGTGCAGCAGATATATTTTCAATGGCGATATTCGTTCATCGAAATCGACAGATTATAGAGTATCTATTACGACCTATTGTAGTCCGAAATAATTAGAAGAGATTGTCCTGTAATTATATAAAATACTACTACTATTTACTACTTTATAATATTTAGACACTGTTCAAACAGTCACACATTCTTTTGTGCGTATTTAATAGAATTGAGAATTAGAATTAGATTCAATAAGTGAACTATGATTCAAAATAAATTATAAAGCCTAAGCCACAAAATATAAATGCCATGTTTCAAGTGAAAATTTAATAAAAAAAAATTGCAGTTGCTTTAAATACATTCATGCCAAAATAAGTTTTGAAACTAGCAAAGTTATGTTATGATAAAATGCTATTTGGAAACCTATTGAAGAACAAAATAAAGAATTGGATTATTGTGGCTTGGGAATTGTCGTTCTTATAATGAGGTAATAGAGTTTATATTTGTTAAAAACGATCCGTAACCTTAAACGATACTTCTGATATTTTTTCATGATCTTACTACTCAAAATGTCATTAGTTTATGTCATTTATCACATTTATTAAATGCGCAACACAATTCCTATCGAAATTAAGACAAGAAGAGAAAAACCCGCCTGCCTATTTAATTAAAAACTGGAAAGTAAGAAACATGGGGAAGTTTAGAATGGATAGATTCTTTTAGGGAAGACTTAAGCCCCTGACGGCCAGATAGGCCGGTTTTTTGTTCTTATATTTACTTTACACGGCTTTTTTTAAACTATAAAATAAATGTCAATTTTGTAATTTATGCAGTTATACTTTATTTTTATCGACGAATAGGCGGCACACCTGATGGTAAGTGTTTACCGCCGCTCATGGACGTTGGCAACGCGGGGAGGGCACAGCCAGGCCGCTGCCTACCTTCAGAGGATAGCTCACTTTAAACCTCGTTTGAAGAAGGACATGTCATAACGCTCAGGAAACACCGCTGCAGGAAGTTCAGCAGTGGGAGGAATGATCGCTGGAATCTTACCGGAATAGGTCCTCTTAATTAAAATCCATTCTTTTAATTACTATAAATACTTTTATCCTCCAAAAGACTGCTATTGTTGTAATAGGACAGGTAATTTTGTTTCTGTACCTAATGATTAGGCTTCTCCGGAGTATATAATTGCTAAAGCACACCGTTTAATTTAGTTCAGTTTAACATAAAAATATTGTTGACAAACGTCTACACAAATAAATAAAATTAAAATGTCTGTTTATAATAACAGCTTTTTAGAGAAGGCATATGAAATTATGTACGTTACTTAAAACAAAAACAGACTTTGTACATTTTTTATCTGTCTGTTGTTTGAGGTAAGCTCCAAAACTATAGAACCGATATCGACGGAGCTTTTAGTAGTGGATAGTTTGTCACAAGGAGTAGGTAATTTAGGTTATTTTGATTTTGGAAAAAAATATCAGGGTTCCGTGAAAAATTAAAAAAACTATGAACAACTACTAACAACTACTAGTTTCTAGTAAATCATAAATATTATTAAGTACTCGTTCGACGAAAATCACACATCACCTCGTTTTCGTTTTAGAGCGTGTATACAACGAGGAGTTCATTTGTCTTGTTACAATAATAATGCTTATTTACTGTCAAGCACAGCTATTGCTATTGATAAGTCTTATAAACAAAGCTTTTGTTTTGTATTTAACATTTCGATTAATATGATATCTTCTCTGTGTGTGTGTGTGTGTGTGTTTCTGACCTGTGCGTCCGGGCACAATTCCGACAAAGTTAGTAAGTTTTTCTAGGTTCATCTATTTGAAAGTGTTCATCATCATATCAGCCCAATGACGTCCACTGCAGGACTGAGGCCTCACTTAATCTCCACCACAAGCGATTTTGTGCCGCCTGCAACCAACGGCCACCCGCAACCTTTACTAGGTCGTCGCGATCCATCTGGTGGGAGGGCCATCACTCGAGAACCTTTTTCCCTCATCGGCCATTTTATTTCGATTCGATGAAAGTGTTATACTTCAATTATTTTATCTAGTAGATGACTCTATTCGCTCTATTTCCCAACGGCCCCGTTACCGGGACCACGGGGGCCGTTGGAGCCTACTCGTATATATAGTGAGAATGTTCAATGATGACGAAGCATTAACTGATTACAATATCACTGAATAAATCATAGCAATCTATACAAATAAATAAAATTGGAGTGTCTGTTTGTAATATTAAAATAACCGCTTTTTACTACATGCATATGAATTGATATACGGTACATATACCAAAATAACAATGTTTTTCAATTTTGGTCTGTCTATCTTTTTGTATTTATTCCGGCTTATCTCTGGAATGGCTGGACGGATTTTGACGGGACTTTCACTGGCAGATAGCTGATGTAATAAGGAGTAACTTAGGCTAAAGAAAAAAGTAATGTTGCTTTTGTTAAATTCACGCGGACAAAGTCGCGTGCACAGCCAGTCTACACTATAATTTCAACACGTATATGTGTACCAGTATCTCAGCATTAGCGTTGTCAAGTCGCCACCTGCGTCGTGTAATTAATTGCATCTCTTCGGTGGTACCTAAGGGTCAACGACACCCTCGGGAGTTACCAAAACTTCTTATTCCAGCTTTTATATTTGAGTGTTAAGGTATTGAGATAAAATTGGTGGTATTCTACACCGTGCACTTTTAGTCGACTTATAAATTTTGTCTAGGTCATACATACATAAGTACCTACATAGATACTTACATATACATAGATCACGCCTCTTTCCCAACAGTGGGGTAGGCAGAGACTATTTACTTCCACTTGCTATGATTCTGACATACATCTTTGACTTCTTCAACATTCATCAGTCTTTTCATGCATTCTCGCCGGTTGAGGGTACTCCTGATCTGTCCCTTCTATAGAGCGTCACCTGTTTGGTCAAGGTACGTTCTTCTAGGTCTTGCCCTTCCAACGTTTCCTTTCACATTCGTCTCATAGGTCCTTATCATATAGTAATCAGATATTCAACACATCTCTGTGTCTGTTTGCACCTAAAATTCATAGAACGAATGCAGGTGAACGTCGTCCTTTATGTAGAATTATGCACAGGTATAACTTAAGCTTTGCTGATATTGAGATTTTTGCTTCTTCACCGTCTAGCTTCAAATCAAAATTAATTAAACACATTTCCTCTTTAAAATAAATTCACGTTTATCACTACTTCTATGTAAATCGTACTCTGTAGGTACATAATATTATATTGTCTACTTGTGGACAACGGAGCTGGTTATGCTATAAGTAATATTTTAGCTCATAAGTTATTTATTAAGTCCACAGGGTAACTGTTTGTTGTGCTAAATAAATTAAAAAAAAAAACACAAAAATAGAATGATAAAATTGTACCAAGAATCGCAATAGAAATTGGAGCCGTGTAAAGGAAGATTTGTGTCATATTTTTTTTTAATATGGCTAGTGGCCGAATTAATCGCGTCAATGAATACGTAAACAGGCAATCTTCGGAAGTCCTCAGGAACGATTTTGATGATTCTGGTTATAAAAGTTTCATTTTAAAATTTTAATGTTATTTAAAATCAGAAACCCTTAATATTATTTATATTGTTTATACCAATGATATTATATATACAAAAAGAAGTTAAACAATATTTATACAAAAAAATCATTTTATCCTGATATTGAGGACAGAACATTTTATATGTATAGATTTCTATAAAATCAGCTTTTCAACAAGCATACTTAAACCGCGAAGCAAATTAACAAGGACTTACTGGGATAGGAGTCTTTGAAAACAAACAAAGAAATGCAACAATACACCTTTACTTACACAAAACAAAATTCATTTTCCACTGGGACACGAATGATTAATCCCATTCCAAATACAAAGGTTTTAATAAGACGTGTAACAACGTAGCTTCATTGTGATATAAACCACGTCAGACATTTTGACGTATGCGCAAATGAAATAGCTGATAGAACACACCAAGGTTAGAATGGATTAGATGTTCTGATTGAAATAATGACGATTTGGTGACTACGTTACTTGATGTAAATGAAAACAATATTTAAAAACTAAACTAACTAACTATTTAACTGTAAGCGTGTTTCTGAGGTAACACATGACCCAAGGGCTGGCCTCTACCTGGCGCAACGCCTTGCTATCCAACGCGGTAATGTGGCTAGCCTTTTGGATACTTTTCCTTAGGAATCTGATCTCAATCAGATATTCTATTTATAGGAATTTCCTGTAAGTAGAGTATCTGGTTCTTTTTTTTTTAAATAGGTTAGCTGTGTATATGTATATGTAAATTAAGTATTTACAATATTACTTAACTTATAATATAGAGATAGCCAAGATTAAAATGGATTAGATGTTCTGATTACATGCCCGCTAAAAATATTTCTATTTGGTAACTTACGTTACTATGCAAACAATATTTAAAAACTAAATAAAGTATTTACAATATTACTTAAATTATATAGAGATAAGACATTCTGTAGCGAGATATAATAATATGTACAAACTAAAAACTTTTTTTTATTAGCCTACCAGGTGGTAACCGCCGCCCATGGACATGGCTGTGTTTTCTTGATTGCGAAAAGAAAACACAACCAAATCGCTGCCTACCAAAAATGAAAAGGAAAATGGGGAGGAAAACGAATGGGATTGGGAGGAAGAATTGGACCTCTGACGCTCGATACAATCTCAACTTCTAATAGGTGCTGTTCGATGTAATACCTATAGAATTATCATCATCATTGTAACCCACACACGTCCCACTGCTGGGCACGGGTCTCCTCCAAATATTTTGGAGGGAGTTTAGCCTACTATACCACGCTGGCCAGACGGGTTTGTCTAGGGTTTTGTTTCGAATTTTTCTTTTCTCGCAGTGATCTTGTCTGCTAAACTACTATTGGTTACTCCCTTAGTCGCCTTTTACGACACACACAGGTTGAGATGTGGTAGTGACATTATGTATTCTTAATCCGTCACTACACTGAAGAATTATTTATACCCACATATTTATATCATCAAGTCTGTCTCTAGTTAGGGTAGGCAGACAACGTAGAGTGCATATTTCCACTATTTATTTTGTTTTCCTTCATAAAAAGTTAACAGGGTAATTTCTATACAAACAAATATAGTGTAATCAACTAAATTATAAAATAAGAATAATAGGTACATATTAAATTTTAAACTATTCGATAATATTTATCCTATACTGCTGCTGTCTTCTGTCTTCACTGGCAGAAGATGAACATAGTTGTTTGTAATTACTCTGTTTCAATATAAAAATACCATTTGGATCTGAGAATATTAATTCATCTTTTACTGGTAAAAACGATTTTAAAAACGTTATACCATAAACTTGGTTAATATCGGCAATTTTTTTGATTGTTTTACTTGTCTTCATTTCCATATATATACCGTCATGAGTTGCAAAATATACCTCACCATACATATCTTCAGATATTTGTCTCACTTGAAACTTACTCTTTAATAAATATGGCGTTTTAAAACTCCTGTCAACTTTAAACAATCCTGTAGAATTGGAGAAGTAAATCTTTTGATGTTTGGATATAAAGAACTTGTCAATTTCTATATTCATAGTACTTGTTACCTTTTCGAATTGTCCTCTAGTATAGACATAAAGTTTCTGTGATGGATATTCTACATAGTAGAAATATTTTTCTATCATTATTACCCAAATTGATTGGTTTCTTGCCGCGAAGAAGTCAGCTGCTCGTGTACGAAAGTTGTACTTATAGAGGCCGTTGTGTCCTCCTAAGTAAATGTCGTCATAGCGTCGATCTGAGGCTATGGCATAACCGCCTGAAATTCCTGGCACATGCCTACAAATCTTTTTCTCCAAATGACAGGCCTTGACTCCAAAGTCTACTTGTGAAGTGTTGCGTAGTAGGTGGCTGAAGAACAGGAGGTTGGCGAATCTGTTGACAATGAAAATATTTACATCAATTTAACGTTTGTACGAGTTAACTCTTTGGATCTCACCATATGTGGACTGACTCGAATATAGAAATTTATAGAATTTAGACCGGCCTGTTGGCCTAGTGGTTAGTGAACCTAACTGCATCCAGGACAAATCTTTGTGTTATGAGCATGATTGTTTGTTCTGTGTCTTGGTGTAATTTATATATAATAAGATTTACAAATAAAAACGTATATAAATAGTATAATTATATCAGTTGTTTAGTACCCATAACACCAGCAAATATATTTGCTTAATTTGGGACTAAATGACGCTGTGTGAATGTGGTTCGTGTAGTGACAGATTAAGAATTCAATAATGTCACTACCTCATCTCAACCCGTAGGTGTCGTAAAAGGCGATTAAGGGAGAAACCTAAAGCAGACAAAAGCACTGCTAGAAAAGGAAAATCAAAACTCTATACTAACCCGTCTAGCCAGCGTGATATAATAGGCTAAATTCCCTCAAAAATATTCGGAGGAGACCCAAGCCCAGCAGTGGGACGTTTATGGGTTGAAATGATGGTGAATGGTTACAAACTAAATACAGAATGTGCAGCATCTAAAAAATCTGTACCTACCTGGTTAGTGTGTCAACACACAGTAGGCAAATTAAGGCTAGGCGCAAATGGACCACCGACCACGGTAGTACAGTTTGTGTGAATAACCCGTTCATAACAATAGATCACTATAGGTTAATGCTGTTAACAAAACAAAACATGAAACAAAGATATATCAATAAACTTACCTGTGTATAGCCAAGTTGTAAGCCTTTCCCATACCGTCGAACAATAACTCCTTGTCATGATATTCTCCTTGGAAAACGACACCATCGCAAGCAGATGTCGTCTCACTCACTATTGTCATACAAGACAACCACAGCAAGAGAGTCAAGTAGTACATCATCAAGATGCTGCAACAGAAAAACGATGTATAAATTTTAACACAATATATTAATGCGAGAGTAACGATGGATAGACGTATGTAATATGTTACTCAATCATGACAGAAAAAGGTTGAAAAGATCCATATAATTTTTGGCAGAGACTATTAGTGTGAAATACCAAATATCTTACTTTTTATCGACGTACCACGGATGGGGGACAGAGCCGCGGGTGGAATGTTACAATATAATTTCAAAGATTTTATTAAAGGCTATCAGTTCAACTCTAAACGAGTTTGTTACACTAATTTGCATTGGAAAGCGGGAAGTAAGTTAATAGTCTAGGAGACGTGGAATATTGACCTTCATCCATAATGATGACCAGATGAGACATTCATATTTTTGTGCAATTTTATAAATTTATCAACACGCATATGATAGCTTGCCATTCGAAAAGTGTTCATGACATTTTTTTCTTTTTTAAGGTTCCGTACCAAAAAGGTACAAAAGGGACCCTTATAGTCTCGCTATATCCGACTGTATTTCCGTCTGTCACAGTTTTACATTTCGGAATCTACTTATGCTATCGACATGACTGTTACATCAAATGGGGGCGAGTCTGACTCGCTTTGAACCGGTTTTTTTATCCGTGTTATTTGCAGGCAAGCATATTCGATTTTATTCGTAATTAAACATTGATAACGATATTATTGGATAACATTGTATCGAGATATACATAGGTGTAGTAAATTCATATTGATTTACCTGTTCATAACTACTTGTCAGGTTGCCATGAACAGAAATAAGTAGTCAAGTCTACGAAGGCATAATATCCATGTTGAAAACTATCTATTAAAACTAAATTTGTTCTGTTATCAAAAGATTATGAAAAAAAAAATGTTTAGTCTTGAACATTTTCATAAGGCAAGCTATCATAAGCGTGTTTATAAATCTATAAAATTTCTTAAAACAAATCTTACCTTGTTATCAGATATGTGAAGGTCTGTCATCCACGTCTCCTCTCCTATAAATGCAACGGTTATTATGTCATTACAGTCAGGTGAAACTAAATAAAATCTTCTAAAATTGAACAAAGTTCAAACTGGAGTAAGTTTGAATTATTAAAGACATTCGTTTAACGGACTATAAAAGTGTAAGAGTTTTTACCCGACTGTCAGGACGGGTATTGTTTTTCGCGCGTATCTTGTATGTTTGTAAATTTCTTTATGCCCACGAATCTCCCAAACGGCTGGATGGATTTTGACAATTAGGGTATCGTCAGATTCGTCTAGAAAACCCAAGTGTCCTTAGATAGATTTTAAGAATAAAAAGAGTTAATCGGCGGGTTTTTGACGCCAAATTGGAAGAACTTCAATTTTTTTTTAACCAAACCTATCGTATTGGGTATCAAAATAAGGAGAATCTAAAGGAGATTACATATATTCAAAAAGAGATTATAGGTACATAATTGAATGGTTTCAAATTGTAAGTACTTAGTTATATTTTTTTTTTTAAACAAACCTATCGAGTAGAGTATCATAATAAAGGGAATCAAAGGGAGATTACAAATAGACATAGAGATATTTAAATTTAATCAGGTATAATATTACAATAATTTTACGGTCTTTTTAATGCGATGCTCTCTGTTGATTTTTTTGCAGTCGGGTTATTAAGTTTTTTAAATTATATTTACTTGTTTTTATTTTATTTTCAAATACAGAAAAATTGCAGCTAGTACAAAGATATATAAAAAGTATAATTAAACATAATATTATGGTCAATTGCAAGTGCAAGCAAGACGAAAGTTATACTGATGTTAAAATTATATAATAATATCCTATATATTGACTAGCTCCTGCCCAAGGCTTTCCCTGCTTTGTTTGTTGATGAAACCAGGCCTATGTCCTCCATGGGCCGTATTCTTACGCAATAGAAATATTTGAAAAAAGAATGTCATAATATATTCTTAAGAAATTATGTCAAATTCAAGATTATATCATAGAGATGATATCTCTATAGCCCTGCTGAACTTAAGCTATACCTATGTCAGATCTGATTTAAGCCGAGAAATCGTAATAAACTAAGAAACAAACACTTTTATATTTATAATATTAATTAAAAATAAGATGCTAATAAAATAAAATAAAAATATTACCTTATTATTGCGTAGATCTGCGAATAAATGCACAAACTCGATTAATTTTAATACTGAACGTCCATCCGGTGCTACACCCGTAAGAAATGTATCTGCGTTCGCCAAGCCATAAGTCCCTCGTAGATTGTTTACACCTACATATTGTAAATAGTAATTCATTCCCAATGAACAATCAATTGTTTTAATCTAATCTTGGTTACTATATATATTATATATAGGTAAGAGAATAGAATGGCACGGGAGATGGATCTGTTACTCTCATGTGTTATGAAGAATTCTATTGTCTGTCTTTCCCTAGATATTCTAATAATGCTTTCCCGTGGTTAAACTTAGATTATACTTATTACTATACTAGAAGTCGCACAGGGCTTCGCTTCCATCGTTCTTTATTTGGCCACTGCTCAGCTCCAATTGATCATAGCGTGATGTTTTATAGCCTATAACCTTTCTCGATAAATGAGCTATCCATCACTATATTTTTAAATCGGACCAGTAGTTCCTGAGACCCTAGCGTATATAATAATTAAATACCTGGTATAGATAATAGTTTGTATAATAGCTGTGTCCGCCACTTGGTTCGGACAACTAACCTCGCATATAGAATCGCTGAACCTAATATTATGACTGGCCTGTTGGTCTAGTGGTTAGTGACCCTGACTGCTAAGCCGGAGGTCGTGGGTTCGATCCCCACCCAGGACAAATCTTTGTGTGATGAGCATAAAGGTTTGTTCTGTGTCTGGGTGTAATTTATATATAATATGTATGTATTTACAAAAAAAAATGTATTTAAGTAGTATATCAGTTGTTTAGTACCCATAACACAAGCAAATATAATTGCTTACTTTGGGACTAGATGGCGTTGTGTGAATGTGGTAGAATATTATTATATTATTATTATTATTTGTTCCCAGATCCCTAATATTTCGTGACATTATCTATCCAACTGTAAAAGTTCCGTCAGAATCACTTCACTCGTTTCGGAGTTTACCTCAAACAACAGACTAAAATTTTGAAAATTGTATTCTTTTGTCTACATTATTTCATATGCCTACTCTAAAATGCTGTTACTTTGATATTACAAACAGATACTTCAATTTTATTTATATTAATATATATAAATATTTATTCAATCGCGCAAATGCCTCGTTGTCGGGAATGTGAAGACGGTATTGTGTTCTGTCATGGCGTTATCACTATCAATGATAAATAGGTCTGATATTTGTGCTGACGGAGCCACTATCAGTTCACCAGGGCACAAAGCTTCTCCAAAGTGACGTCTTGCCTTGATATCTTTTGGCAAGGTATATGGACAGTTAGTAGTGAAGTTTGCGGTCCGAGTTCGATTCTGACAGTACCAATGTGGATTTCACTTTGTGGAATATATGTATTAGTTAAATGATTTACCATATGCTGGTAATGGAAAACATCATGAGGAAACCTACCATGCCCTAGAAGAAATTCTAAGTTTATGTGTGGGCTCTAGAATAGAATAGTAACTGGTCGACGTAGCAACGAAGCCGTTCGTGGCATCTAACCGAAAATAAAATATCAATTGATAGGTATATATTATAGGTATATATTATAGGTGGACCTACTGATAGCACAGATTAGATAATAGTTACCTGATAGGTGTTCTTCCTTTCTTGAGATCGCTAGAAGGCTTTTTATCAAAGAAATAGAAGAGTGGGATACAACAATTAAAAGGCACCACCGTTACCAGTTTTTCCATCTATTGCTGAACAAATGGAGGTAGACATGTGTGATTTTGACTATTATCTATACAATACAAATAAATAATATATGCATATGAATATATATACTATACAACACCAAAATAAGATTTTGTAAATTTTTTGTCTGTCTATTTGTTCCAGCTTATCTTTGGAACGGCTGGATCGATTTTGTCGGGACTTTCACTGGCAGATAGCGGATGAAATAAGGAGTAACTTAGGCTACTTTTAGTTTAGAAATATTCTAAAATAATTGTAAAATATTAATTTTGCTCTTGTTAAGTTCCACGCGAACGAAGTCGCAGGCACAGCTATATCCAATATAATAGTCAAAAATCACACACACATACACAAAAACACAATACACACATACAATAAACATAGTGTACACATAGACACGACTGTAACTAAATCTTAAATAAAAAGTAAGAATGTCAACTTGTTTTAAGTAACAATAATAAAAGAAAAAAAAACTTGACAAGTTGTCATTTATAAGAGAAAGTGTGATATTACGAGGTACTTGTTACAAAGTACATGTTTAAGTAGAAAACAAGTTGTTTTATTATTTGTTGTTTTTGTTCCCCGCGGGACACGTTTTGCTGAGACTTCACTGATGTTTGTGACGGCCGGCTACAATATACGTTTCTAAGATAAATTAGCTTGCTTACGAGTTTTATTTGGGCCAAGATGGAATTATGTACTTGTTTTTAAATCAAATCAAATACTTTATTTGCCATAAATAGGGTACATAAATATAGGTGTTATAAATAGTCTTAGTGGCATTATACTATTTAGCCATTAAACAGCATGCAAATTTAAAATTACACAGGAATTTAACAAATGTCATAATAATTACATGTCATGTTTATTATAATTATATTATTATCTATTGAAATAATTGTATATGTAGTTCCACACTTAGTTATATATTATACACAAGCACATAATTATACATTATTTATATTTCTTTATGGATTAGGAACTCCTTCACAGTATAAAAAGTATTATGTAGCAGCCAACAACTGAGTGTAGCAACATATTTATTGTAAGGCAATTATTTAACGCGCAGGAATTTTGTTAAATATCTTTATACACATGTTATAGCAATTGTTTTGCAATCTACAGATTCTAGGGATTATGTCAATAACTAGTTTGCTTGGATTTAGATTTTTAGATTTATTTTCGGAAATTAACGTTTTAAAACGCCCACTACCTCATTTTGAAAGACACTTCACTTAGTTTACTGGTTGAAAAGTGTCAATTTCAATAATCTGACGATTTTAGCGTAACGTGAACGATTGGTCACAAACATGCAAAAGAAATAATGTTGCCTGGACTTTATCAAGGTTGATTTTTTTCTATTTGGAAATAAAAAATACAAAAATAACGGTAAAAATATAATAAGCCGATTACCACAAAAACCAAAAATCGTCTAGAAAAATTAGTGCGCCTAGCTAAAGTAAAGTATGTGTCAGTAATTTTCATTACTATTGCTTGGAATGTTACTTGATATATATTATGTATTCGTATATATATATAAATAATAGATGGCCTGTAACTTCATAGGTATATTGTATCAGTAAAAAGGTACAACAATATATAAGCATGTAAGTCGCGGGTGAGGTCTCTGCGCGGAGTGAATGAACGGCGGCTCGGGGCCGGTGCAAGCTGGGCGTCCACGCCTGTTCATTATTCGGTGGTCGTGCACCGACATTATATTTTTATGTAGGCGCTACTGCTATGCTATGGCGGACTTACATTAATTATTTTATGGCCTTGCCCACCAAACAAAACCATAGACAGCTAGATAAATATATATTTAAAATAGATATACGACCTAACAGCATCCACAATTATTTTTAAAAACATTAAAAATGCAATAAAGTCCCAATACTCATCGTTCTTCTCTAGAAGAATTCCAATTTCAAATATTTCTTTAATTATTTTATGCCTGAACCTGACTTTGAAACTTTTGTCTTATTTCCAATTCAGAATTCGAATTTAAGGTTCTTTTTACTTTTAAAATAAAATTGTTTAATCATTCATGTGCACGTGTTTCAGTTAAAGTTGGCGAAGTTTATTTCGTATTGAATAAATTTTTAACTGCGTTTGCAAGTTTTAGCTTGTATTTGTAGATTTAAATTGTATTCGTTTTGGTATATTTTTAACCAAAATTTCAACTAAAATGTATGTTAGCGAAACAAGATATTGGTAAAAGATGTGCTTTCAATTGCTTTTACCTAAGCCATTTATCTTTTTTACACCATAGACTTATCTACAGCCGATCAAATTATATTTAAAATGTATATTATGACAAACTGTTGTATAATTTATAAAAAACTTATAAATTATAAGTTTAAGCAACACGTTATTATTCCCCGAAGTTGTAGGCTAAAGTATTTCACACACATTTCGCAGGTATATTAGATTCTATATGATAGACTTTTGCCTTTTGGCATTTTATGGGCACAGTTAGCTGAGTTTAGGGGATCATGATAGAATCTTATATCCTTTTTGACCAGCCCAGAGATCGGACCCAGAATAATAATATTACGCAGCAATCGTACAAATTCCCATTCCACCACCAAGTCAGTCACTTCAATAAGTTCGTGAATTAATTATGCTTAAAGTTTAATTCTAAAGAATTTCTTAACTGAATATTAACTACAAGAATGCACACTTTAAGGTTTCAATTACATTAATAGTTTTGCCTCAAACTTAGTTTATTAGTGATTAATTAATTAACTTAAGTTCAGTTTTACTAAGTCCTTAATTAAATAAGAACTGTTTAACTTAATTTTTAGTAATATACTGTGTGTCTAAACATTTTGAAAAGGTACAAGTACCTACCCAATGTTCTAAGATAAAAGGTTAAATTTAAATTTGGTTTATTTTGGATTTTATGTGTAAAAATAAAAGATTTTAAATTGAAATAGATTATTTCCCATTTTAAATAAATTAAACTCTTCATGTTTCAGTTGCAAATTAGCTACACAACGACATATTCAAATTTAAGCCCCGTTTGTTTGGACACCCATATAGCTAAGCAATTGCTTAGCTACCCGTAGAACCCGTCTGTATGCACTAACGCAGACGGTACGTGCATGTGATTCTCGTGGTGTTACGGGTCTATGGGCCACGGTAACCGCTTACCGGCAGATGGGTTAGAAGCTTGTACACTATCGTGGTATAAATAAATACTATGGTCGATAGAGCCAACAAGTAAAGAGTAATCCCTTACTATAAATAAATGACAGAACAATTTCAAACTAAGTACTCGGAAATATTCGTACAAAACTAATTTTAAACGGAAGTCTTAACAAAGTTATTTTCGTTCCCATCTATTAACTTCTCAGCGGTTTCCGAACTTTTGATTTATGATCCTCTCTGTAACGGATGTGACGTAGTTTTGGCTTCGAAACCCGAAACTACGTCATTCCTTTATTATTTTATTTTTAGAACATTGTATTGCTTTTATGGCAAACAAAGAGACGGAAACCTACGTCAAGTGACAACTAGAACCGTATAATTCTGCGCTCGTTCTGTAAATGAGATAGGTATTGACCACAAACTCGCTTTGTCTCCTTTGTTATAATTATATTATATACATTAGTTGTAAAACATTCCCTATATTTAGTTTCATTTCATTGATCGAGCGCTGGAATGTTTCAAATAGATATTATACATACTTCCGTAAATAGGATCACATTTCTTCACATTACATCGTCATCACAGCAGCCGTAATTTGCTATTTACTTTATTCTACTATGTGAGTCAAATAAACATGGGACTGTCAAAACAAGACGCTATTTTATTTCTCATTTGAAAACAACTTCATACCTAACAAGTAGGGTGTGCAACGAAACACATTACAAGTACATACATACTTTTTCGGTTCGAAGACCTTTATTTTCTAAGGTCTACCAGTAGTAAAATAATAACAACAACAATAAAATAAAACTATAAAAATAACAAAAAAAACAATAACAATAAAATTAAACTTGTAACAAAATAACTTTTTAACGAAACGAGATATTTTTTTTTGCCTTTTTTATTTCTGCTAGCTGTACAAAAATATGCACATTAATTTGACTGAAGTTTGTGGCAAATGCTGTCAAGTGCGATCCCATACTTATTTGAATCGCATAGTACCTTGCTGTAGAGGGAAGTGGATAATTTCTTTTGAACTCCTCTATTTACTACTGATTAATAAATAAATCGCTGTTAATCCTGGCTAAAGGAGTTGCAGTCGAGGCGTGAGGGCCTGTCCCGTTATTCGCGAACTGTTCGTAGGCAAATTTGCTGACACTACTTTTCGGATAACCTGTTACATTCTTGTGACTTTCATAAGTGTTACCTTGTAACCTAGATGAATAAACGAGATTTCATTTCATTCCAATCAAACTAAAACGGATCCACCAAATTACTGAATAGGACATTAAACGTCCAGTTCCCATTATGCATTATATTTTGGGCAACGATAAGTTTTATACAGCCACGGTTCGAAATATGTAGGGGTGCTGCTAACTTTTTGCTTGGCTAACAAAAAAAAAACTAATTAGGTGCGGTCTGGCTGGCGCATGATAAATTGTACGCCCATTCCTTGCAGCTGTTTGACACACAATTTTTCAATTAATATTTTGAATTAAGAATTTATTTTGTATTGTTAATTTGTATATCAATATGACCATGTAAAATGTATAAACTGGCTCCCACCCGCGTAGTATTTGAAACAATGAATTTTTTTTATCAATTTATTAAATATTTCGGTGAAAAGTAGCCTATTTGCTATTCCAGATTATAATATATATTATGTAACTGCCTCAGTGGCGCAGCAGGAAGTGTATACGACGGCTGTGCAAGAGGTCCCGGGTTTTGGACTTTTCTACCAAAATAAATACGTTGTTCCCAGGGTAACCAATGTATATGGAGATAGAACACTCAAAAAACGTATCCCATACTTTTTAAATAGTCTACCTATAGATATTAAAAAAAAAAAAAAAAAAAAAAAAAGATATGAGAAAAGAACCTGCTATACAAGTGCAATGCAAATATACTATACAAAATTTAAAAGTAAATTGAAAAAATATCTTTTAGAATCCTTGCCATAGATAACAATTTATACCTATACCTACAATAGAATGAAAACAATAGAATTGAAACTTGTTTATTTAATAATTTTAAACAAAAGTCTATATATCTTTACAACTCCATTTTTCGTGTCTTATATACGAATAGTACTTAGTAAGTAAATTATAGATGTGATAAATACATATTGATTTCACAGTCAAACTGTATTAAAATACAGTTTTGTGAAACAAGATTTTGTAGATCATAAGGCATACACTGTACTCTTATTAATTAATAAATAATAAATATTAATAATACCATGAAATTGTAGTATTTTTTTTTTTTTTTTTTTTTTTTATACCACGACGGTGGCAAACAGACGTACGGTCCGCCTGATGGTAAGCGGTTACCGTAGCCTATGGGCGCCTGCAACACCAGGGGCATCACGAGCGCGTTGCCGACCCTTAAGAAACCTATTCACTCCTTTTTTGAAGAACCCCATACTGTAGTCCCTTGGGAAAACCTCGTTAGGGAGTTCATTCCACAACCTGATAGTTCTTGGGAGGAAATTCCTCTGGAACCGCGCGGTACGAGACCATTTCGGTTCCAAGGTGTGGGGATGAACTCCCTGCCGATGGCGAGCGGTGCGATGGTAGAAGGTGGCCGTGGGCATCATCTCAAACAGTTCTTCAGAGCACAACCCATTATACAGGCGGTAGAACACACATAGGGAGGCAAAGTCTCTCCTCGCACTTAATGGTTCGATACCGCCTGTTAGTATAGGATCGTCGACGATTCTCACAGCGCGCTTCTGAACCGAGTCAAAAGGCCCAAGCTGGTATCCAGGTGCTCCCGCCCACAGGTGACAGCAGTACTCCATATGGGGCCGGACTTGCGATTTATACAAAAGCAGCCGTTGCCCAGGTGTGAAGTACTGCCTTGCTCTGTTGAGCACACCGAGCTTTTTGGACGCCAACTTGGCCTTATCCTCTAAATGACGTCGGAACTGAACGTCGCTCGAGATGTCGACACCTAGGATCCATATACTAGGCGAGATGGTAAGGGTTGTACCCTGGAACTGTGGGGCCACAGTAAATGGGGTTTTCTTAGCGGTGAACGCACAAACTTGTGTCTTAGTGGGGTTAAATCGGACTAAATTGTCCCGGCCCCAATCGGAGACTCTAGATAGAGTACTCTCGATTTCAGACACAAGTTGTTCGCGACTTTCTTCCACAATGGAACGAGGGATGTTTGCACGGCCCGTATAAGACGCGTCACCCGTACTGTCGTCCGCATAGCAATGAATACTGCCAATAGACAGCATGTCATTGATATGCAGCAAAAACAGTGTCGGGGACAGTACGCAGCCTTGTGGGACGCCAGCGTTAATGTCCATGCTATCGGAGCAGCTCCCGTCGACTACGGTTGTTATGCGTCTGCTGGACAGAAAGCTGGCGACCCATTTGCACAATCCCTCGGGCAGTCCGTAAGATGGCAGCTTTGATAGAAGACCACGGTGCCAGACCCGATCGAACGCCTTCGCTATATCTAGGCTGACTGCCAATGCCTCACCTTGACTCTCAATGGCTGAAGCCCAACGGTGTGTGAGATACACTAGAAGATCACCAGTCGAGCGAGCATGGCGGAAGCCGTATTGGCGGTCGCTGACAAGTTCGTGTTCTTCTAGGTATCTTAGGAGCTGGGTGTTAATTACACGCTCCATCACCTTAGAGAGAAGGGAGGTTATAGCTATAGGCCTGTAATTCGATGGGTCTGATCCATCGCCCTTTTTGGGCACGGGGTGCACGTGGGCGGTCTTCCACAAAGACGGAACTTGCCTACTGTGGTAAGAAAGCGCGAAAAGTCGCGTCAGCACGGGACACAACTCGGGGGCACACTGCTTAAGGACCACTGCTGGTATGCCGTCTGGCCCACTCGACTTATGGACATCGAGACAGAGTAACTCTCGCCGGACTTCTCGTTGTGAGATTTTGATTTCCGGCATAGAGACTCCGCACCACGGGATGTTAGGTGGTACGGTGCTACCATCATCGTCCAAGGTCGAGTTCGAGGCAAAGAGTGTGCCAAGTAGGTCGGCTTTCTCTTTAGCACTATGGGCCAAGTTGCCATCGGCTTTACGCAGTGGTGGCAAGGACGACTGACAAAAGTTTCCCTCGGCAGCTTTGGCAAGCGACCAAAAGGCACGACTCCCGGAGGGGTAGGCCACCAGCCGCTCACCAATTCTGCCGACGAAATCGAATTTAGCTCTGGCAATCGTTCTCTTACTGGATCTCGAGGCAGCATTAAATTTCCGCTTCACTTCAGACAGATTTGGATCCTTATTGGCACGAGCCGTGGTCCAAGCCCTGTATGCAGCTTGTTTAAGAAGCCTAGCTTCCTTGCAGGGCCGATTAAACCACGGTCGCTTCTTTGCCCCCGCAGCGACTAGTGAGTTAGGAATGAAGCATTCCATACCCACCAGGATCGTCTCAGCGACAGCGGCTGCGCAGGGATCAGGATCTTCTGACGTGAAACAGAGCTGCCTCCACGGGTACGATGCGTAAAAATTACGCAATCCATCCCAGTCTGCTGACTTGTATTGCCACACGCGACGCAAGGCAGTTGGCCGGGGTGGGTCTGGCTGTGCGTGTGGCACTTGAGTCCGGACGAGACAGTGGTCGGATGAACCGAGGGGTGCTTCCACTGTGATGGTGTATCCGTCCGGATGCGTTGTCAGCAGAAGGTCCAGTAGAGAACTCGTATGGGTCTCGATGTCAGGTATTCTCGTTGGAGAATCTACCAGTTGCGAGAACCCATAGGCCAGAGCAAATTCATGGGCAGACCTCCCCGCGTGGTCGGTGGACCGAGAACTGAGCCACTCTATATGGTGGGCGTTAAAGTCTCCTAAAACCACCAACTCTGCGGAGGGGTACTGCTCAAGGACTTTATCAGTCGTCAATTGCAGGTGTTCAAAGAGCCGAGTTGTGTCCGCGTCACCGCTATGAGACCTGTATAGGCACGCATAGATGCAGGTGCGGCCGCCATTATCCATGCGCACCCACAATACCGACAGGTCCCTGTCTTCAAGGCCGTGAAGCCGGCGACAGCAGATATCCTCCCGAACGTACATACATACCCCGGCTCGTCTCATGAACTTATGTTCGAGTTTATAGCCGGGATATAATAAGTAAGATGTATCGGCCGGGCAGGATATCTGCGTCTCGGTTAGAAAAAGTAGGGCCGGCTTTGCAGTCTCGAGGTGGTGGTGGACTGCATTGAGATTGGAGTGAATTCCCCTGATGTTGCAGAAGTCCACTGATGTGGAAAGGGGGGCCGCTGTAGAAACGTTTTTCTTTTGCTTTTTTCTGGCCATAATGAAGGGGTGGGGTTAGGTTAAAGGGGATAAACTATGTCGACAGCTAAGGGGACAAATGCACGGTACAAATTCACGGAAAAGCCACGCAGGTGGTGCGGTCCGTGTGCATAGCGCACGGAAGGGCCCCCGGTCCCCCCACTGATGCAGCAGTCGGGTCCACTCCGGTCTCCTACTCCGGCACGACAACTGCACCAGGGATTTTACACGGGTTGGCGGTTCAGCCTCCCAGGGCGGAGATTAAAAGTCAACCCTGGGTTCAGGAACCCTACTGACCCGCGGGCGGCCAGCGGTCAGCCGTTTCACCGGGTCTCCCTGTACACTCGCCCACATTCCGCGCCCACGCAGCCAAACGGCAATAATAAGTACCATTGGTCCCCCGCTGTCAACATAGTCCCTCCCCAATGGGCCCTGGATAACCCTACTCACCAACAGAAACACAACACTACCGAGGCAGCGCTATTATAACTGTGGTCTTCTGTAGGGTGGAGGTACTTCCCCAGGCGAGCGGCCCGATTCGAGCGGGTTTTACCCGCTGTACCCTACCTCCCACAAAAACATATTATGCTATATTTTTGTAGGAGGTAAGGCAGCTCTACCTCCTAAGTATTGAAATTTTCCCGGAATTTGTTAAACAAATGTTCCCGGTTGAGGACAATAGGCTCGCCCCCTGTTTAATGGGACCAAACATAGCTGGCGAAATGTGAGTGTGAAACACCTCCCCCTACCCCTTCGGAGAAAAAGGCGTGATGCTATGTATGTATGTATGTAATCCAATACCTATAATACCTATGTGGAAAATTTCATACATATCTATTCAGTCGTTCTCGCCTTATTAAAACATCCAACCATTCATACAATGAACATTAAAACATAACATTAGTATAATATAGTGTACTATATGTCACCCGCGGCTCCGCCCGCGTGTTATTCGGTTCGCATAAAACAGTAGGAATAAGATATTTAACATTTACTGATATTTTACCACAGGCCTGTATTAAATCAGACCTCTAGCAACACATTGGTGTTTATGCGCGTACATGCCGTACATACATACAGACAGATAGGCAGACAGACAACATTTCTAAATATGTTGTTTTGGCTCTTGTTGGCCTAAAAAGACCACCATATTATTTAATATTTATAATATACAGACATCAGCCTGTTACAATATATTAAGATAATTTCAAAATTTTATTACGTTTCATCTCCAATTTCACCCTTCGAAAGCCACCCTTGTCAAAAATATTGATGTATGATATGATGTATTTTTTATTTTGATAGTAGTACCCCAACACAAATTTTCAAATCTATAAGTTAAAAAACAAAGAAGTTTCATACTATCGTTTTTATCCCTTTAAACCCCCTTAGGGGTTGAATTTTAAAAAAACCCTTTCTTAGTACACCTCTAGACATTTCACTCTAGACAAACACACCCTCCAAATTTCAAGTCGCTACGACCAGCGGTTTAGGTTGTACGTTGTCTATCAGTCAGTCAGTCGGTTAGTCAGGACAAAGCCTTTTATAATATGTATGGATTTATTCATTGGACAATCACAAATCGTATAATACAGTGTATCAATTCATTGGACAATCACAAATTCTATTCACAAGATAAAAACGAAAATTTTTCAACAATTATCTCGGTCAGAATCACAGCAGTAATTCTCGGAATAATTTTAAAACAAAACAAAGATCGCGTTCATGATAAGTAAAAACTACAACAAAAACACTCTTCAATTCCGAGAGATTAAACTGGGAAAAAATAGCAATTATTTTGTCTTTCATTATAAACAAGAGAGGCAGGCAATCAGAAAAGTTGTCAACTTGCAAATAATTGTACCCTACCAACAAACTAGTAAAAACTTTGCAAAACAAACTTGTATATCTTAGTCTCATGGATATAAGGGTCAGTTTTCTATGAATTGTAAATATAGAACTGTAAAATTACATGTGCAGAAATGTCACTCATTATTTCTGTGTGACATTAATATGACAAATCCACAGTAATTTCAGAATGTAATGCATTCCCCTGTATAATAGTTAAGTTAATACTTAATTATAAAAAGTTTGCATTTTAAAGCTTAACACGCAAGACATATTATACGATTAAATAATTATATTGAACAAAACGCAAACCAGTCGTTGCTATTTATTTATGCATTGTTAAGAAAATTTCATGCACAATATAAAATGACCATTTTTTAAATAGGTTAATCTTATAAGTCATGCAATTGCAACATTTTCTTTCCAAGTACAAGTATAATTATTTTTATATATTTTTATCCTTATTTCCCTAAATGTATATATTATATAAAATTGCAGTTATTGTATTAGCTGTACCGTCCGATTTTCCCGTCATAGATCTCAGTAATTAATTATAACCTATACCTAGAGCCGAAATCTTCAAGCACGGTACGGTTGTAGCGATAATTCCTCCCACGTACCTACATTCCAGCTCTGGGGTGGATTTCCTGCAACGGTGTTTGTGTCATGTCAACATGTCCTACTTCAAACGAGGTTTATAGAGAGCTCCTAGCATTGCCAACGTATATGAGCGGCGGTAACCACTTTCCATCATGTGGGCGCCTGGGCGGCCTGCTCATCTGCTATTTCAGGCAATAAAAAATATAAGAACTGGTCTAGATGTTTTTGTTTATATTTTTATTACTGTCACAAAAGACCCATGGTCACAGAATGATTTTTATATACCGTAATGAGCACCAAAATGTTTTTTTTTTCTATTAACTTACTAAACATCTCATTTTCTTAGCATATAGAAGACAAGCATATCTTAGAAGTACGATAAAACAATATCATATAAAATGTAAGATAAATATTGCAAATAGTACCTTATTCCCTTAAACTAAGCAACTATAACATAAATATTATGTGTCATATTAAGTAAACGTGTTACCCTTGTCTTATGAGGACAATTTATGGAACTATTCTGCATTATATTCAGCTTATCTTATTTTTTCATGGACTTCCTTATCCAGTTATATACATATTTGTGTCTAAGGATTGGTTGGAAATGTATTGGAATAACACATTGGGGATTTTAGAATGAAATTGCAAGAATTATATATGAACTACAAGCGATGGTGGCTGAATGGATAAGGGACCGGCGTTCAAATGTGCAAATCACGCGGTCCGAGTTCGATCCCAACCGACAGTACCAATGTGGATTCCACTTTGTGGAATTTATATGTACTAGTTAAGTGACTTACCATCTGCTAACGGTGAAGGAAAACATCGTGTGGAAACCCACATACCCTAGAAGAAATTGTATGATTATGTCTGATACACCAACCCGCATTAGGCCAGCGTAAGTGGATTATGGTTTAAACCCTCTCAGCTCTCTAGTCAGAGGAGAGGAGACCCGTGCCCAGCAGTGGGACGTAATGGGTTGCAGATGAATATATGAATGCTTTCGTAAATTTTTTTTTGTAGTTGTAGTCCTTTGGCATGCCAGCATGTATCTGTGTCTCTCTCTCCATCTCCAGTGAACCTCTACTCTCCCAGTCCTCCTACAGAATATTATATCAACGTCAAGTAGCGGTATATATACTATTGACTGGCCTGTTAGTCTAGTGGTTAGTGACCCTGACTGCTAAGCCGGAGGTCGTGGGTTCGATCCCCACCCAGGACAAATCTTTGTGTGATGAACATAAAGGTTTGTTTTGTGTCTGGGTGTAATTTATCTATAATATGTATGTATTTACAAAAAAAAAAATGTATTTAAGTACTTATTATATCAGTTGTTTAGTACCCATAACACAAGCAAGTATAATTGCTTACTTTGGAACTAGATGGCGCTGTGTGAATGTGGTAGAATATTATTATTATTATTATATTATTGCATTTCGTTTATTGAGAGGGAGCGCCGGAGGCCCAATTCCTTCACCCAGTCCCCCTTCGTTTTCCTTCCTATTTCCTTTTCGGTAGGCAGTGGCTTGGTTGTTTTCTTTGTAATTAACTCTAAAAGAGCACAGCCAAGTCCATGGACGGCGGTTATCACTTACCATCATCAGGTGCCTCGGATACTCGTCTGTCATGTCGGGCAATAAAAAAAAACAGCCAACTAATAACGAACTAAACAGTAATTACATAGAAATAAAGATCTTTATTCTTTGTATATAGCGAATGAAAGAAGGTTTACGATAGCGTACAAATCCTCTGTTACTTGCACTTAAAATGTGTGGTATAAAATGTTTACTATCAGAACAGAATAGCCAAATAAGAACGTCTAGAGACTAAGCCGTGGAAATAGATAACTTTTTATTTTGTCTCCTCAAATTAAGTCTCCGTTTACGAAGAGTTAGCAAGAACTAGTACGCAAGTAAAGAATAATAGACCAAACTCTAGTCAAATTTTGACGTTTGAATTGAAACTTCGAACCTACAATTTGACTGGCCTGTTGGTCTAGTGGTTAGTGACCCTGACTGCTAAGCCGGAGGTCGTGGATTCGATCCCCACCCAGGACAAATCTTTGTGTGATGAGCATAAAGGTTTGTTTTGTGTCTGGGTGTAATTTATCTATAATATGTATGTATTTACGAATAAAAAAATGTATTTAAGTAGTATATCAGTTGTTTAGTACCCATAACACAAGCAAATATAATTGCTTATTTTGGGACTAGATGGCGCTGTGTGAATGTGGTAGAATATTATATTATATTACAATAAGGCTACAAAATATACAAATTTATAAGGTGCAGTTACAGTCAGCTGCTGGGATAAAGGGCTCTGGCATGACATCCATGCCACTCTATCAATGGCCAGAGTGGTTCAGCTTGGTGACATTTCCAGATCATCACACCATTTCTCGAGGTCTGCCACACCGCTTGTTGTCTCAGAGCCCCAGATCAGATAATTTAAAATATTCAAAATCAATCCCATAGACATTACTTAAATTAAGACAAATCGTTGTCAAAGTTATTTTTATAAACATTTCCTACTAACATTTAAAGCACACAAACTAAATAGCAATCCCTAAGCTAATAATATCCGCCTACCCACAGAAATAGATCAGACAGTCTGAATTAACCAATTCGTTATCAAGACAAATCGACTATTGTTTTTGTTACCGTTGAAGCTATTTCTGAACGGTTATATATTAGTCTTTGTATTGTAACGTTCAAAAACATTAATGACTGGTTATTGTTCACTATTATATGTTACCTAATATTGTGTAGTGTGTATAATCACATAAGGTAAGAATGCGTGTATACGCTACTAGAAGTCGCGCCATGCTTCGCTTCCGTCGTTCTATATTCGGCCACTGCTCAGCTCCTATCGGCTGTAGCGTGGTGTTATATAGCCTATGATACTCAGTGATAATGAAGCTTTAAAACAGCAAAAGATTTTTTGAAATCGGTCCAGTAGTTTTTATGTTTATTCGTTACATACAAAACTACAAATCTTTCCTCTTTTTAATATCATTATAGAAGAAAACTAGCCGCGTCTACGTAAGAATTCATGTCGTTTCTACATACACTAATAACTATCTACTAAGCTATAATAATAAGAAAAGCGATGGTGGCTGAAAAGCGATGGTGGCTGAAAAGCGATGGTGGCTGAATGGATAAGAGACCGGCGTGCGTACACGGTCCGAGTTCGATTCCGACCAGCAGTACCAATGTGGATTTCACTTTGTGGAATTTATATGTACTACTCATGTGATTTACCATATGCTAACGGTGAAGGAAAACATCGTGAGGAAACCCACATACCCTAGAAGAAATTCTAAGTGTATGTCTGATCCACCAACCCGCATTAGGCCAGCGTGTGTGGATTATGGCCTAAAAACCCTCTCAGCTCTCTAGATAGAGGAGAGGAGACCGGAGCCCAGCAGTGGGACATTAATGGGTTGCTGATGATGAAACTATAATAATATAGTTGTTATAGGGCATGTGACGTCATTCGTGTCGTCACCTGTTCTGTACGCGTTGTCCTGTCACTATACGCGTATCTTAATCCGAACACTGCAGGTAGTTATTACGGCATGTTGTACAAGACCATTGCTTGTAGTTGTAGCCTCTATGAACGTCGCCACTGAAGGTGTGTATGTAGTGGTTACATACACACATACCTCAGAACCATAAATTATATTATATAACACTCATTATTTTAAGTATAAGTTGTTACTGATGTTCAATTTAGGAGGAACTACGACTTCTTACTTAGCTCAGGAGTCAATTGCCTACTAACCTGATTTTCTATAACGTTTTGAAGCTGTTTAGTACAGCCTAATAGTACTATAGTGTTCGATGAAAAAAATATTGAAATTAAAAAGTGTCATTTCGGACACTGTGGTCGAAATGTCAGCAAGCCGCCCAATTGGTTGAAATTTATGCTATAAAAATATTTTTTGGGAAATTTTGCGTCACCTTCCATTATTTTTTGTTTCAAGGCGTTTAATTGACAATATAAATTAACAGCTGTTGTAGAGTACTAAGAAAGAAAGTGAATACGTACACAATCAGTTTAGCATATATATATATATATTAATAAAGGATTTTTATGCAGTTTTACGTGAAAGTATACATTAGACGAAGGAGTTTTTAAATTTTTAAATAAACAACAACACAAAACGCGCGATATATAATAAAACATAAGTTTTTTTATAAAACCTACGTTTATAAATAGCTAAAATATTTCTGAAATGAAAAATTCTCTCTATTTTCCCGGCGAGTAACATAAGTGTTTTATAGACCGTATCAGCATTAACCCTCTTCTACACTATTAGTTATAAAAGCGACCTAGACGACACATGCAAGAAAGTACATAAACATAAAAAGGTAGTCAATATATCTACAGTAAATTTTATATATACCTCTAAAATTCGAAGGACCTATATGCTGAAAGAAAAAACATTCGGGTAAATGAAAATTTATTTCAATATTTATCACATACATATAATAAAACCAATAGAATGCATTAGAGAAATTATATTTTTTTAATATATTCATACAATCATGTTTAAAACATTACTAAAAAAGTTAACACGAGTTGTTAATCACGGAAAGAAACTCCCAATTTTTTTTTATTTCATTAAATCATGAGAGATTAAGTTAATAGTAATTGGTCTTAGCGGACAAACACCTTCCTTCCACTTTGCGAATTATGAAAAGCATTTTATATAATATAGCAAGCTTCTTCTGCGCTGTAGAGGAATATAAATAATTAAAAATTATAATGACCCGACTGCAAAATGTCAACAAATAAGCAACGCACTAAAAAGACCGAAAAATGGTTGTAAGTAATTATTATTAAGTACTGATTAAATAAGTATAATAATATAACATATTATGTATATATTTGTAATCTCCATTTGATTTCCTTTTTTTGATACCTTACTAAATATATTAGGTTAAAAAAAATATTTACTACTTACTATTTGGCACCAAAAGGCCACTATTATGTTTTTTTTATTTTTTAAATACCTATCTAAGGACACTTGGGTTTTCTAGACGAATCTAACGATACCCTAATTGTCAAAATCCATCCAGCCGTTTGGAAGATTCGTGGGAATAAAGAAATTTACAAACATACAAGATACGCGCGAAAATAAATACCCGTCCTGACAGTCGGGTAAAAAAAGTGTTTTAGTGTTTTTAAAAAAAACAAACAGGAGATCGTCATACACAGTCAAAAAGGTGTCTGCTAATTTCCCTAAAAAAATTCGCTGACAAAATTGAGTATTGACAATAACTGGCAAGAAACCTAGGCTATTTAATAATTTCTTCGTAAACCACGCAAAATGAACACATCCCTTTATAACTAATCCTTCGTACACACTGTGGGTGTATTTTAAGACGTGACGTAACGTGACCGAGTGATTGTGAAGCGAATTATGTTATTTTTATATTGTTGTTCTTTCCTCTATATAATAGAGGTGTAAAGTACAATATTGGACCTCGTATGAGAGGATTATTACAGCTTACTTTAGTTTTATGACGTTTATTGAAGAATGATTTAGGGATTTCGTAGACAAAATATTTTTTAGAAGCTTTTGTATACATTTAACCAATGTTTAGGTAAATATTGGTACAAGAATTTGATCCCTTTTTTGCAAAATGCGATGAGAACGCAATACTATCTACACTAATATTATAAATGGGAAAGACATGTATTATTTTATGTAACGAATAAACTAAAAACTACTGACTACTGGACTGATTAAAAAAAAAAAATTCAGAAAGCTACATTTATCACTGAGTACCATAGGCTACATAACACCGCGCTACGACTTATAGGAGCTCAGCAGTGGCCAAATAGAGACCGACGGGAGCGAAGCCCCGCGCAACTTTTTTATAAATAAAAATATTGTTAGAATAAAAGCTTGTTGGTATGCCGAATGTAAACCAATGCACACTTTATTATATGTGGGACTTTTGTCATTGAATTATTAGACGCAAAATCCACTCAGATTTAAAAAATATTTGTTGGTCCTGAATGACAATTGATAACGCCACGTATTCAGCTGGAGCAAGCTGCAGTCAAAAGTTTCTTCTTCCATCCAGTAGGTAGAAGCTTTGGCCAACTATCACCCCGTTCCAGGACATGGAACTGTTGGTAGACTCACTGATCCATCGCTACCCGAACGCCAGCATAGACACTATATCCCCGATATGCCCACAAACTTCTTTTTGTGAACCTGATACGACTCTGTGAGCCTCCGTCAACAGGAAAACTCCACCAAAATCACAATATAAGTGGTCATTTTTTTATTTCTCGGTAATAATAAAATATTACCTACCAACAAACAAAAGGTCGACCGCTAAAAATGACTCAAAGAAGCTTATTTTTGTCCTTCAGTAATGAAAAAATATAGACGAAGTATTCCAAGTTCTTGGATCAAAATCAAAGGTTATGTCTTAATGGAAAGCATACAATGTATGTGGGATGTCACTATATTGTACAAAAATAAGCTTTAAAGAAAAGTAAATCCTTCTTTGCTGCAAGTAGCAGACGGACCGCTGCAGGCCAAGTTCGCTTGTTTTAAAAAAGACTTGCTTATGAAGCTGAAGAATTTTCTTGAAATGCGAATAGAATATTGTTTGTAAAATTTTAAATCCATGATTTTTTGTGGGTAAATGAACCTTGGCTTGGCATTTTTTCTATCATAAAGCCCTATAATTATACTTGCCCTAGTTAGCACATAGAGATTTTTTTAATAGGGGGTCCTATTAAAAAAATCTCTATGTGCTATTCCAGATGAAATTTCATACAAATCCTTTCAACCGTTCTGGAGTGATTGAGTAACAAATATCCATCCATACTGGATGTATGTATCCATACATCTATCTATCCTAACTTTCACATTTATGGTATCATTCAAACCTCGGTAGCAAAAAACGTAAGTAACGAGAGGTGAGTTTGATGTTTGATCCTCGTTTCCCCACCCGATATAATACATTGTAATGAAACTAGAGGTTGCATGGGGCTTCGCTACCGTCGTTCTATATTAAGCCATTGCTCAGCTCCTATTAGCCGTAGCGTGATGTTACATAACCTATAACCTTCCTCGATAAATAGACTATCCTATACACAAGAACGTGTTTGTTTATTCTTCTTTACATTACAGCAAGGCAAGTCAAAGCATTTTTTTTCGGAGGATATAGTAATAGAAATTTGAACTTTATAGATGTAGCAATAGCGATTTAAACCTAATCACCACAATAAAGTTTCTCTCACACTTTATACAAAGTTTGCAAACTCACGATTAAGCAAAACTTAGAAACAAATTAGTTCCTAATTTTCGCGTTTCCCTGTACGTGCCGAAGGCTGAAAGTTTCACATAATTATATACAAATTAGTCGATTAAACTAAGTGCCTGGTTAGTTGATCGTTATCTGTAAGCCTTTCATTGAAACATTGCGTGTTTCAATACTGAACTATCTTGCTAATAATTTGCAATATTGTTTGGTAACTGATATAATAATGAGATTTTTTAAAAGTTTTTCTTGCTTTACTTATTATGATACATTGATATTTTCTGTACTATATTGAAGATGCAATGATTTTGCGATGACTATAGGCTCAACTCTATATCAAAGGAATTCTCATAGCTGGTACAAATGATATGATACATCTCTAGCTACCCCTCGGCGAAATAAAGGAGTGATGCTATGAATAGTCTATCTTTTTAGTCAATATTCCCACCCAGACATACCTAATCAAGAAGAAAGTTAGGAAGGTAAAGAGGTAGGAGGAAGGAGTTAGTTAAAGAAGAAAATAGTCTCTGCCTACCCCTCTGTTGGGAAAGCGTGATCTATATGTACATATGTAAAGAAGTATACATAAAATAGGCAGTAGTTTTTCATATACTACAATGACGTCACGCAAGGGTTTTATAGAGAATAACTTTGAACATATCATCATGTTTACGACAATTTAACAAGCGGACAGTCGCATCAAACAAGTTATAACATGGCATTATGTTGTGTAGTTTTATTAGCTGAGAGAACGTTTTATAACAATGGAGAGTTGTTGAGGGTACATCCGGGTTGAGTTTAGTTCTCTATTCCCACGGGTAAACTAATACAAAGCATTTATTTTTATTAGTATTCACTCAGAAGACAAAATGTATGCATAAGCACTATTGAAAATTCAAAAAACACTTACTTGTCTATATTAAAACATATACATACTAAAGTCCACTGCTGAACATAGGCCTCACCTAATTTACGCCACTGCGAACGGCCCTGTGCCGCCTGCAACCAACGGCCGCCCGCCACCCTGACCACGTGGTCGGTCCATCTGGCCTATGTTCAGCAGTGGACGTCGTTGGGCTGATATGATGATGATGATGATACTAAAGTATTTCTACGAAAGAAAATGCAAATGCATCGGTAAATTAAATTAATAGTCGGAAATCCTAAGTAATGCCTAAGTGATCAGGGATTAAACTATGGGGTTCTTCAAAAAAAGAGTAAAAAGGTTTCTTATGGGCGATAACGCAGTCGTGATGCCTCTGGTGTTGCAGGTGCCAATAAGTTACAGTAACCCCTTGCCATCATCAGGCGATCTGTTTGCTACTGTCGTGGTTTAAAAACCTAATCCTAATAAAACAATAGTGAATTTGTCTCTTTGTTATGTATTGACTGGCTGGCTGACTGGCCTGTTGGTCTAGTGGTTAGTGACCCTGACTGCTAAGCCGGAGGTCGTGGGTTCGATCCCCACCCAGGACAAGTCTTTGTGTGATGAGCATAAAGGTTTGTTCTGCGTCTGGGTGTAATTTATCTATAATATGTATGTATTTACAAAAAAAAATGTATTTAAGTAGTATATCAGTTGTTTAGTACCCATAACACAAGCAAATACAATTGCTTACTTTGGGACTAGATGGCGCTGTGTGAATGTAATAGAATATTATTATTAATATTATTACGCTTTCATGCATGCGTCTACGACTACAAAATTATACACATTGTATAATACTCTAGGTCTTGGATCTGAACAAGGCCATCCGCCCAGTACTACTTTTTATCAACATACCGCACGAACAAAGCCGAAGAACATAACATATATAGCAACAACCCTAAAAGCTACTCCCCGCACTTCTGGAGTACGTCGTCGTGCCGCCAAATTGTAACGGACACTTTGTCAGTTGGTTCCGGACGCCCGATGCTTGCGCACGCGCTTAAACTCACGCGCCTCGCGTGCCGCCTCGGCGCTCCGCCTTCTCACATCACTGTACACGTGTTCGACCTTATTGTTTCGTATGTAACAGACTTTACACAATATACAATTTTACAATCATAGTTGGGTTTTACTTGCGTAGAGAGTACCCCGACTATACATATAACATAACATCACGCCTTTTTAGGCAGAGGTGTTTCACACCCACATTTCGCCAGCTATGTTTGGTCCCATGAAATAGGGGGCGAGCCTATTGTCATCAACCAGGAACATTTGTTTACCAAACTCCGGGAAAATCTCAATACTGGAATTTCCTGATAGAAAAACCCAATACCATTTCACCCGACCCGGGAATCGAACCCGGAACCTCTTGCACAGCAGTCGTATACACTTCCCGCTACGCCACCGAGGCAGTAAGAAGAAATTTACTTTTGAAATAACTTTTCATTCCACTTCAAAATGAATAGTAATATAACCCTTCGATGCCAAAACAAGCATAGTAATGACTTAATGACACTATTTACAATACCGTTCCCCAAGACTCTTTATACAGTACATTTGATTTAAATTCAAACAACAGCTTATGCAACGAATACAAATCACGATGTAAACTTTGGTTGATAGGAGGCTTGACTGTAAGTAAGCCACTGGATAACGCCTGCGGGTTTCGGAGATAAAGTTCCTTTCAAGAATTGTGTGAGTAATAGCGGTGACGCTAGGAAGTCTTACCAGGAAAATACACGAAGTTTCGCTTTATTTCAGTTGGTTTAAAATGCGTTTGAGACTTATTTTAAAATATTGATATCGTCATGCATGTTTTTAGGGTTCCGTAGTTCTGACTAGGAACCCTTATAGTTTCGTTATGTCCTTCTGTCTGTCTGTCTGTCCGAGGTTTTGCTAAGAGACCGTTAGTAGTAGAAAGCTGTAATTTTGTAGAAGTGAGTATTATCAATTACGTCGACAAAGTGGTAAAATAAAATTTTGGAAAATATGGTAGGTATACCGTTGCTACGTCTGTTAGCTACCACAATCAAACTTTTGGAATACGAAATTGTTAGGCGTCTCATCGAAATGAAGCTACTCACGAAAAATTTGCTTGATAGTAATAAAAAAATAATTTGGACCAGGGATCCCGGACTATTACTTATATTCAGAATAAAGAACAACAGAATTGTACTAAATTGTGATAACGGGCTACTACGGAACCCTACACTGTGCGTGGCCCGACACGCACTTGGCCTGTTTTTTAGAAGATAACGTTGTAGTATATACTCAGAAAAAACTATATAGTCAACGTTTCGCGTGACCTAAGGCTAGCGTGTTTGTCGCTCAGAGAATTAGCACTGTCACAATGTTGCCAGCCTTCTGGTTACGTTTCCTGTTGACAGTGATGCGCGACGCCTAAACAACCTTTATGGGTATTTACATTAAATATTAAGCAATTTCCATCGCTTTGGTTTACCATTTTATATAAATGCTAAACAAGTAGTGGTAAAATTCAAACCCACGACGGGACTTGAACCCGCGACTCTGCCATTCCATGTGCAGTGCTCTTCCATCTGAGCTACGCTATAATATTATGTTGAACCAAAGCGATGGAAATTGCTTAATATTTCATGTAAATATTGAGTTTCTACTTTCATTACGATATTAACCTACCTGCAATGGAGGAATATCGTCCGTAGGTTTCTGTCACTTAGTCTTAGTATAGATTGTGCAATAGCCTGCTTTCAGTTGGTTACTGGTACTAATTTTAATTCTTTATATCGTGCTCTGCTGCATCACTTTAAATGACAAAAGATTGTAACTATCCATTTTTTTTTAAGTAGTGGCGTTAGTTTCCTTCCAGTTCTTCTCACAGCTCCACCCCGTCAGCGAACTGGTCATAGGCAAATTTGCTGACACTACTTTTCGATAACCTGTTACATTCTTATCTAGTGACTTTCATAAATTTTAATATTACCTTGTAACCTAGATGAATAAACGAGATTTCGGTTCATCTGAATAAAATTAAGCTTTATATCCGATATATATCCGATATAGTGTCCGAAAAAACATAAGTTAGCACTTTTATGTACATAATTTCAATCAGTCAATTTAATGCAATAGGAATATATTTGGCCCTGTCACACTCAATATCAATAATTATGTATGTAATATTGATAAACAACTCTGCTATTTATAGCTTCACTTTACTCGGAAATTGCTAATCTATAAAAGTGACATATAATCTATCAATCTATCAGGATATTTCCTACTTACACAAAATATCTTCTGCAAAAAGGCCAACTTGTCCACCGATAATCAAACGATATCTTAATCCATCGCTTAACCTCCCAAAATAGTAACATTAATATCCTTATCACGTGTCACTTGTCCCTTTAACTTCTTAGCATCTACTAAATAAATTACGTAATCTCGCTATTGTTTCTTACTTAATTCATTCGACTCAAAGGCTCGGGACAAAACGCTTTTAGATTTTGTTGTAATTGATTTAGCTCTTCGACTTATTTAGTTATATACAATGTTTCAAAGGGTATCGTTTCCTTAAACTGAGATTAACTGTGCAACTTAATTAAGTGTATTTCTAACAGTATGTTTTGTTTTTTCACTAAACTTTACGGGTTAGTCCGCCTGATCATCATTTCAACCCATAAACGGCCCATAGGGAATGATGGAAATGATTCGATTTTAATCCAATGGAAATGATTCGATTCGAACGATTCGTGCCTGGGACTGGGACCCGGTTATCGAACCAGAGACTTTTGCGTAGCAATCGTAAACACTCTAGCTGCGCCACTTGTGCAGTCTAAAGGGCATTACACATTAACAGTGAACCGCATTATTTAACCATTAAACGCCACGCGTTTAACTGATAGACTGATATCATCCAATGAACTTAAGTAATATCATTTCGTCCCATTAGAAGAATAATGTTTTATCTTCACATAAAACAAAAATGAAATTTTAAAAAAAATCGGCATTAAAAACCGTAAACTATCGTTTGATAAATTTTTATTTTATTCTGTAGTCAGTATTTCACAAAATACTAATTTGATCAATTGATAGTTTATGGTTTTTAATGCCAAATTTATAATAATTTCATTTTTGTTTTATCTGAAGATAAGACATTATTCTTCTAAAGGGACGAATTTTAACTGACCAGATTACTATAAATAAAACTGAATTACATTTTATCACGGCAGCGTATTATAATTATTATCAGCGCCATTTCTGGATGCGAACTATATATTCTATAGTTACTGTTTTCGTTCTACGGCTATCTCATCCATTATTGTGATTGCCAATGTTATTCGCAACGCACCATTTCAAGAAAATAACCTCCTGCCATACTAGAGGTCTCCGCCAATGGGGCATGAAATGAAGAAACTATAGAAATACCCCACAAGGTATTTTAGACTGTAGTTTCCTGTATTGAAGGTGTAATTCAGGTTGGAGTTTAGGTAATAAGGAATTTTAATTAGTTAAAGAGAAGGGATAGTTCTGAACTGTTACGGAATGATTAATATTTATGATTGTGGTGACGAGGATCGGATTGAAAATCTTATTTATTGATCGTTTATGAATTGAATAGCATGAAACGTTCTGAAACTGTAATTAGCCTATTCTATTTAGTTTTGATGGCGTTTCACGAGCATGCCAGATGAAATAAAAAAGACTGCTGTCATCACGCTGGCCAAGATAGGCTTTACAAAGTTTTATTTTAGTTAATTTTTTCACAGCTGCAGGTATTTGTTTATATGATTTGTTTCTTTGATCATCTCGTACAAAAATGGCGAAAGTTTCTCGGAAATAACTCCGATAATTTGTACTTACTTTCATTTAATTTTTCAAAAACTTTTGTAAATAAAATAATAATCTAACTCGCTTTTTGTGTTTCTTAAAAGAATTTTGAGACAGTCTACAATACCTGTACCGTCACTGTTGTCCGCTGTATGTAAGTGACAAATGTCTAAATGAAAATAAAGTTCTTTAAACCGAAATCCAAATATGGTTACTAATAAATCTATACTACGCAACAAAAACCTACGTCGCAACCTAATAGTATACATACGACGGAGTCAGAAAGTCTGTATTATGATAGATTGCAAGTGCATCGATCAAGCTCTGCAGTCACTTTATCATCATTAGACATTCTAGACGTAAAAGTTTCACAATATTACCTGAGAGAATGCGATATTTTATGACAGAAATATATTTTCTTAAACTTTGCTGTTTGAATAATATAGTTTACGACCTTCAGCCCGCAGCTTTACCCGCGCACAGGAACTTATTACCGGAGTGTAGGTAATACAAAATCATACATCTGCGAGTTCGAGTTGTGAGTTCTGCGTGAAAAAATAACAAAAAACTTTACAAACTTTAACTATAAAATGAAATAAAATGAATGAAATGAAATCTCGTTTATTCATCTAGGTTACAAGGTAGCACTTATGAAAGTCACAAGAATGTAACAGGTTATCCGAAAAGTAGTGTCAGCAAATTTGCCTACGACTAGTTCGCTGACGGGGTGGAGCTATGAGAAGAACTGGCAAGAAACCCACGCCACTCTTTTAAAAAAAAATGGATAGTTATATATATAATCCTTAGTTACTAATATTATAAATGTTAGGATAAATTAATTGATAGATGAATGTATGGACGAATTTTTTGTAGATACTAAATCACATCAGAAAGACTAAAAGGATCTGGATAAAAAATGGTACACAGATAGACTTTTTGCATTATTTTTTGTTTTGTATTTTAGTTCTCTGCCAAGTTCGAATCATTTTGCCTGTTTGCTCAGCTATACCTCACTTGTCTTCTGTTATTTAGGTTACAATAACCAAGACTATAAAAGCATAATTAATTTGAATCCACACATTATGATATTCTGCTGCGTCACTTTGCATGCTAACGAAATTGTAACTCACAAGAGATTCTTACAATTGACGATTAAAAAGACGGGTCTGTTTCTTGAGAGAGAATTGCCAAGAAATTCTAAAAATACTAGCTTATTTGCCTACGACCACTTTTCTGATATTGTTACCTCTCAAGTCATAAATTAGCTGGTATTTTTCTCGGATTAACTGTTACCTTCTTAACTTATAACTTCCATAAGAATAACTTTGAAACCTCGATAAATAAATAAGAACTTATTTCACTTCAGTGGATACACGCAAGGTGTTAATTATTCCCTCGGTTTTTGTTGTGTTTTAAGCAACAAACTTGGCAAAAAAAGTTGGTTGTGAACGCTTAGTCAGCGCAAACAACTACGTAATTAAAATCTAATCAAATTGTGTCGGCGAGACAATATTTTGCAACTTGTTACTTTATGATGGATGAGTATTCTTCCTTTACTACACAGCATATAATAAATTAATTAGCCACTTGATTAATAGGACTCGGTAAATAAAAACTCGAGGAAATTAAATCTTTGGTGGTCGGCGTTTATACGCCCATTTGCAACGTTGACATGCTATGACATAAATCAGGTTTTTATGAAAATGAAGGCTTAGATTTTATGTTTTTAAATCTGATTTTGATAACATTGTATATGTGTAATCTTGATGTATTCAAAAATAAAGAAACTCTTTTTCAATTGGAATTTGAATTGAACTATCAAGTTCATCACTTACTAAATGATACAACTTCTAAACTTTTTCATATACGAAAATTATTAAAAATATTAGTGTTTGTTTATAATGATGTCAAGAAAAGTACGGAAAGGATTTTGATAAACTTTTACAGTAATATAGCGTAAGAATCAGTATAACTTAAGGCTATATTTTAACTCGATGATGAGTTACTCGTAACATGGGCGGGTGAAGAAGGTACTTGTTTATAAATAACCTTATAACAGTTCCATTACAAACGATCCGTCGTACTAGTTCGAACCATCCATCAAGTTGGAAGAGTTGTGGTCTCCAAGATGGCGGCCACGTGAAGTAGGCTTAGTTGACGACGTGATACGAATTCTATTGAAGACTAACCCCTTCTATTATGTACTTGAAACTTAACGAGGGGCCCGTGGGATTGGTAAACCACGAAATTAGACAGAATAAATGTAATAGTCTCTGTGCGATACCATTATAAACAGTGGTGCATCAGAACGACGTTTCGGCAGCTGTATTTGGTCTCTTAAAGTATGAAACGAGCCTATAATTATATAATATGTAATGATAATCCATTAACCGAACCTACTTCCAAACGACGAGCTGATACAGAAAAGAGTGTAAAGTGGCTCTGCTGAAAGTCCAGCAGCAGTTAGTTTGCAGCATTCTGCTGAGCAGATTCCAAATTCCCGCAGATGTGACATGCATACCTACTATTATTAGTTATATCTTTTTTTTTTAAATCTTATGTAATTTGTTCCTACTAATGTCACATCGACTGTGGTGCATTAATGTTTTTTCTTTCTTTCTTTAAAACATGTAATCGCTTTTTACCTAACCCTGAAAAAGTTACCGAAGCCATTCTAATTTCATGGTGTATAGCAAAGACATCGTTGTACAGACAGCAAATACAAATACGCGTAAATTTAAATGTGATTTGATCGGAGTGTGTTAACAGAAGTAATAAACCGGGTTGGATCGTAACCCGATGTTTTTTTACTGTCGTAATATTGCTCGGAACCGCCTTGCCGATCACACCGGCTTGGGGTTCCGTGGGTTATAAGTATCACTTAACGATACCTTTTAAAGGGATTGTACATAGTTTATTATACCGTATATCACAATAAGGATTGAATTAAAAGTATTCTATGATTCCTGTAAAGGACATGGCGTGTGAGTTAAGTCAAGTCAAAGTCATGTCAATTTTTTTATGTATCCCACACATTATCCTTATGAAGGTCATACAAAGCCAAAAAAAGTGAGCCAGTAAATTCTCCTAAGTTCAGAATTAGAATAATATAGAAAACAGTAACATAATTTATAATAATTTAATAAATGCCAAATCAAATAATTTCAGACATGTTAAAGCGGGCATATCCCCTTTAACATCTCTGAAATTATTTCAATTATTATCTATATATATCTGCCCACTGAAATTTGACTTATGTTTGATTTATAACCTAGAAAAGGGCAGGGACTACATAACATACCAATCAATCGAAGCCACAGGCAATAGCTGTATATAGATAAATCAAATAACTTAAGACAAACACAATGTAAAACGATACGGAACCCTTCTCTTTAAACTTTAAGTAAAAGAGTTCTTGGACTATGCAAAAGGGGGTGGAGCAGTGGGGTTTAATTCCACCTAAGACGCAAGTTCGACCTTCTTCTAGCTCAGTTGACAGGCCATTCGTTCATTCGTTCGTTCCTTCATTCATTCCAGCTTTGTGTGATCGGACCGCTCTAAATAATTCTAACTCGAACGCAATTTACTGAGTCTGAGCTTTGTGGATATTTAATTGCTGGTAAATAAAACTAGCTGCAATTTGTTGGAAATGCTACGACATCAATATTTAAAAGAAATTTTAATTATCTAGCCTTATATCTCCGAAGAGGTAAGCAGAGCCCGACTTCGAACAAATACTTAAAATTTTACAATGAAAAAACCTAATAACTGTTTTTTGGCATACGCTGTCATGCTGCCCTCATTGCAAAAGAATAAATTCGGTCAAACTAAAAGCTAGGGGAGCGTACGAGTAAAATAAATAAAAATAGGATTTGGAATGTAAAATGAAAAATACCCAATTTGAATCTCAATTTAAAATTCCGCTTTTGCAAAGAAAATAAAACATCGTCTCAAATTTTTAAATCTTAAAAAATTGGGATAGGCCGTGTTTAAAACTATTCCGAATTTCGTCGATATCATTAGTACATTCCGAGATATAACGCTGTGACATGTGACTGACGTACAGACAGACTTACGGACAGAGCGTGACGAAAAAGGTAAATTTTTGGTACAGAACCCTAAAAAGATATACACAAAACAGAAAGACAAAAAACAATTCATCTACAAATCGATATAGCTCTTCAAAAAGATAATTTATTGAAGCAGCCTTTACATAGGGGATTCGTTGTAACATAATGGTCGCAGAGTGCTCTCAAGTCGGACTTACGACGATTAACAAATCAAACAACTGACTTTGGCGTTTACAAATCCGTTTTCAATCGGTCTTACTCAAGTGTCTATTGGGTACGTCCTTATAACTACACTGTAGAACCAGGGGGCTTACTCTGAATTTCGACATTAGAATGTTCGGTTTTAATGCCACTTTCAAATGTTTGAAAATGACAGCGACCGTATAAAATACTATAATATACCAAATTACACATATATAGTATATCATTTGTTTTACTCTTAACACTAACAAATTTAATTGCTTAATTTGAGACTAGATGGCGCTGTGTAAAGAAAAGGCTCCGGACTCCAATAAATTTTCACCTGCAGAAACATAACAATCTTACTATGGCGTCGTCTTTCTGTATGAACAAAGTCGCGTGCCACTGAAGCGAATACCTACAACACTAAACAGGCAGGGGGCTTACTCTGAATTTCGACATTCGATTATTCGGTTTTGATATCGCTGTTAAATGTTTAAAAGTAACTGCGGCCATATCTAAATTTCCTTAGACTGGACAGCGACATCAAAATCGACTAATCGAATGTCGAAATTCAAAGTAAGCTCCCAGGTGGCAATACATACAGCATATTTTCCCATTCCATAACCTATTCTTAACCACAAAGAGTAAGTAGGTCACAAGTGTCAATAAATGGTTTACGGGATCGAACTCGTAAAAGATCGGTTATAAACATACGCTCGGGTAACGATACCGAACCTTAGGTTCCACCGTTTTATGTTACGAGAAGTGAAACTTGATCAACTAGGTATAATACATATGTATATCTAAATATAATAATATCTTGAATTTTACATGTATACCTTTTGTTAAAAAAGACAACGCCCGCACCTTCACAAAAATGCAATTAACGGACACCAAATATACCCAGACTGTAAACAAATACAACAAACTTGATGTTATATAAATATGGTATACAGGGTGTATACGACGGTACGACATTAAATGAAACCACGTGTAGCATGTGATGTTAGAAGGCTATACCAAAAAAATTAAACAGAAATTTGCAATAGTTTAGACGCAAATGTACTTTCTTTATGTCACAGTTGTTCACAGTTTTAAACAACCTGTAGGTATTGACGTTGATCGTATGTTGTCATTACGTCGATCAATTCATTTAAATATCTCTGATTCTTCCATATTATCTAATCTCTTACTCTGTTCCGCACTTTTGTCGTCGTCATGTCGAAAACGTCATGATAGAAAAATAATGTGTAGTTTTATATTCTTAAATTTTAAAAAGCTGCTTAAAAAAGCTACACATTATTTAAAGTCGAAAAATTTTGTTTATAAGGGTTAACACTGGCTGCCTTATCATTTAATGTCGTATCGTCGTATACACCCTGTATAGCCTTCCTCGATAAATGGGCTATCCAACACTAAATTATTTTTTCAATTCGGTTCAGTAGTTTCCGAGATTAACGCGTTCAACCTAACAAAGTAGTAGTTAGTATGGTTGTAGCTGGCTAAATTTTGGTGTGTTGCATCTCTACCTACCCTTCTTTGGATTAAACTGATGCTATGTTATTATATCCTCATTTAAGCTAAGAATATCTTTAGGGAAATTCTCTCAAAATGGCGCATCAAATTACAACTGACTCCTTAGTTATTAATGGCAGGAAGCGATTTAATTCACTACAATATAGTGTCGGATCCTACGTCTATGGAGTAAACACTACAAGATTGTGTGGCGCGAGTATTGCACTAAAAGTACCAAGACAGTACTCGCTATGAATCGTTAATTTTGTACAGTTCACTTGCTTTGTGCCACGTTTATAAACTTCCGAATACTATAACATACTTCTTCTAATTAGGAAAGTAGGTGTTCTTTCACTTTCATTCTTCACATTATTTATTTATTTTTAAGGATGTAAGTACATCAAATGAAAAAGAAACTGGACTTTAATTATCACTCGTGTGTCTGTCTCCGTTGCTTATGAACATAATTATGAAAGAAAGTGACCTCTGCTGATTCTGCTGTTGAAGAGTTGTGCATATGAGATTTTCTGATAAGTAAATATAGTACAATATTTACTTTTAAACTTTCGCGTTTCATGATAATATTTATTTATGAGTCAGCTTGTGGCCACGGCCGGTGTAACCTGGTCGAAACGTCAAGCACAATAAGGTATGTAAATACCTAAATCGTAATCGCGTAAATCCCCGTTTCAAATCAATAAATAAAAAATATAGTACAAGAAATAAATAACTGTACCTACTTACTTATCAATTGCAGGATAATATACAAGAAGACAATCGTTTTATTATTATTTTTTAATTTATACGTTAAATCTCAGAATATTGTGCAATGTACAAATCAGAACCAAAATTTGCCGCTAAAACAAATGAGAACGTTCTTTGTATTTGACAAGTTGGGTCCTAAATCATTCCTATGTATTTCTAAATGATAAAGTAAATAATGCAAGTATAATTACGTAAATTATATAAGTTTCGTTAAATAAATTAACAGCGTAGCAATGAGGAGAGTCCCATAAAGGGTTAATTTTGATACATGGTGGGCTCAGTCAGTAATCCTCCAGCTAATGTTTATACGACGCCCAAGGGACAGGGCTGTCACGTGTATATTTTAATTATAATGAAGCGTATTTTAAATAGGTAAACACAATACCGTTAAAATGGTTAGAAAACAACTATAAGTGATAAAATTTTCTAATAGGCGTTAGAAAGCAAAAATATACCGTAGAATAAATTTCGAGATTCGTTTTTGATAACCATATTTCATTAAGCCAATGATATTGTATGTTAAACAAGTAAATATAATTAAAAAAAATTAATAACCCGACTGCAAAAAATCAACAGAGAGCAACGCACTAAAAATACCGTAAAATTATTGTAATATTGTTATACCTGATTAAATTTAAATACATAACATAATTATGTATATATTTGTAATCTCCATTTGATTCCCTTTATTTTGATACTCTACTCGATAGGTTTGGTTAAAAAAAATAATAGAACTACTTACAATTTGGAACCATTCAATTATGTATAATCTCTGTTTGAATATATGTAATCTCCTTTTGATTCTCTTTATTTTGATACAAAACTCGATAGGTTTGGTTAAAAAAAAAATTGAACTTCTTACAATTTGGCGTCAAAAGCCCGCTGTTTAAGTCTTTTTATTCTTAAAACCTATCTAAGGACACTTGGGTTTTCTAGACAAATCTAACGATACCCTAATTGTGAAAATCTATCTAGCCGTTTGGAAGATTCGTGGGAATAAAGAAATTTACAAACATACAAGATACGCGCGAAAAACAATACCCGTCCTGACAGTCGGGTAAAAAGGTGTAGACAGGTTACTTACATAGCGTTCGATCTTTGAAAATGGCACACAAACGCACACATAGATATCATAATAATGCAATGTCAAAATACCTTCGCCGTCAACGGGACATTGAGATGAAGTTTGCTAATAAGACTATTTTTAGTGTGCCACTTTTCGAGCGCTTATAACCTATCTACACCTTTTTTAACATACAATATCATTGATTTAAGCATTTGAAAACGTTGTAAATGAAATTCACTAATACGTAGCATTATGGTACTGAGATGTTGATGCAAATTTCGGCAAGGTTAGTCCATGACGGGTGACCATTTGTGGCAATTTCAATCTCGAGCGTTTCCGTGCTTTGGAAGTTACGTAAAGCGGTTGGTCCCAATTACCTCTTAATGTTATAGTTGTTAAGTCAAGTTGGAAGCCTTCTGGGTTTTTTTTCAACCCATAAACGTCCTACAGCTGGGCAGGGGTCTTCACCAAAGATTGCAGAGGGAATTTAGCCACGCGGCTGGACAAACGGGTTAGTATAGTCGAATTTTCCTTTTCTGAAACAGTATTGATAGACAAAACGTGAACATTACAAACATAATCCCGTATCAAAATTCAGCTAGTTTCACTGGCATCACAAGATTATAAGGAGGTTATTACACATGTTTAATATTCATGCTCTAATATGGGATATAAACTGCTATTTTGTATGTAATACTAAATGTTCGTTATCTAGGCCAAGCAGTGTCGATAGTTTATTTATTGAATTTTATACTGTAAAATACATAAAATATTATTATCTTAAAATACAAGCGATGGTGGCTGAATGGATAATAGACCGGCGTGCAAATCACGCGGTCCGAGTTCGATCCCGACTGGCAGTAACAATGTGGATTACACTTTGTGGAATTTATATGTACTATTCAAGTGACTTACCATTTGCTAACGGTGAAGGAAAACATCGTGAGGATACCCACATACCCTAGAAGAAATTCTATGTCTGATCCATTAACCCGCACTAGGCCAGTGTGTGTGGATTATGGCCTAAAACCTCTCAGCTCTCTAGATAGAGGAGAGGAGGACCCGAGCCCAGCAGTGGGACTTAATGGGTTGCTGATGAAAATACTTAATATAAAAATCGAGAATTGACGCTATCTTGCTATTAGTATTTCAACATCATTATATCAGCCCAATGACGTCCAGTGTTGGACATGGGTCTCACCACTCTCACCTAATTTCGACCACAGCGAGCGATTTTATACCACCTGCAAGTGCTGCAAACGTATTAATAGTATTTACATCCCTAATTTTGCTTGACGTTTCTATTCCCGTTTTTTAATATGTCTTTCATTGAACACGAAAGTTTAAAAATAAAAATATCTAATCTTTTAAAGACATTCATCATCACCATCATATCATCCGTGGGACATCCACTGCTGGATATAGGCCTTCTCAAAAGAAAGTCGTATACAGCTTGCATCCGATGCGAAATTAACCAAATCTGTCCGGTTTCAAGTGAAGAGCTTAATACTTATATTCGGCAATTGATTCAAAGGCACGCAATTTTTTTATAAACCTATTGTTAAATGTGGTGTGAACGCCTTTCGTTTTAAATTCGTTTTCGTAGAACATGTAGCCCCGTAGCGGCTGCTACAACCTATTGTTCTACAGCGTAGCAGTACCGTAGCACTGAACTTCAACTTTAAAATCATCTTTATACCCATTACCCAGTAAAACTCCTTCACTTCTAACTAAATACCAATATACCCACCCGGAAACCAAACTTAGAATCTCCATATAAGCTAAGCACCTACGCCACCGAAACACAATCTAAATATAATTACAAAAGTTTTCAAAACTAAAAGCCAGCCAACCAACTTTTAATCTGAAACCCAGATTCAAATCTATAAAATTAAGTAACGTATAATGTCGAAAACCTAATAACAGAACAAAATAAGTAATATTAAATTGTGTGAATTGTGCCACGTATACGATCAAACTTCGCCGCGAGAGAAATGAACGCCAAATTGACAAGCGGTAAGGCAGTACCTTTTCGCACGACTTTCGTTCAACAACCTTGGCAGCAGACGTGAGACCTACAAAAACAATGAGAAATCGCACACACGCAGCTAAATTAAATTTTGAAGCGTACCCTTATAAAACATTTACGTTGGGCTGTGGTGCAAAGAGTAAACTATGAGCGGATTGGAATAAAACATTATAAGAGAGGTAAAAGATCAAGCAGCTCGACTTGGTAAGTAAATTCACTGTACAGAAAACTTTTAAAGATTTTTTTATTCATTAGGTTCATAAGAATATCTACATAAGAAAGTCATACATAGCCAAAAAGATTTACTCTAATTTACGAAAAACTTCGGCCGTGACAGCACGCTCAAACTCAAAAATTACTTAAATGATTTACATGCAATTTTTACTAAAAGATAGAGTAATACCCATGGAACGTTTGAGTATATTCAAAAAATTACCTCTTCACGGTCTCCAGAACCCTGATTCTGAACCAGGTCAAGCTCTCGGAACGTACTAAATAAAATACAACTTACATCATTGACAAAAAGGTACACAAGTGTCTGCTACACTTGTGTACCTGGTTGTCAGTTTTTGTAGGCGCTCTGCTCGTTCTCTTAGCCCATCAGTCCTTTGATGTTACAAATACATTACGTTGAGGCTATTGCGCGCGATGACGAAAGTATTTTAAGTGTTCGGTAGTAGGTATGTGCTGAATATTAACTTTAAATTTTGAACAATATTTTTTGAAACATACATAACAATCAGCTCTAAGACTTTAAGATAACTGAGTAAAGTTTTTACCCAACTTTACCCCCTATAAATTGGCAGTCAGTCAAATACGCTCAAAGAACATACCTACTATAATCTAGTATGATAAAATTACCTTCCATTCATCACATCTAAATTATATAATCAAACCAAAACCGCTGTCTCTCTTCATTTAGACTTATTACTTCCACAGCGAAGGCAACCCAATGTATACAGAAAGCTCTCTATCTTAAGAGCATTAGGTCGACAATCGCACGGCTCCACCTAACGAGTATTTGATTTACCATTTATATTACGTTTTGTCGTTCGATTCCATCACAAACACATTAATGAGTACACTCGTCGTAATTTTGAGTGACTTTGTAGGAAATCTTTAATCGACAATGTTGGGCGTTTCTCTGCGGTCCCAGTAGCTTATACCACTCAGTGGGTTGACGGGGAATATTTTCTAACCGTGGTACATATAATTCTAAATCGCTAACTAATCGTAGACCCACCACGGTGATTTATTTCGTTCGTAGTCTAGGTGATCCATATCAATACACATACACACATATATTATTGACTGTCACTGTGGCGAAGCGTTTAAGATCACTGACCTAGTGAAGTGGATTCGATTCCCACACGAGACAAATATTTGTGTGATTCATAGTTATTTTCGGAATGCATCTTAATCGTAAACTTTTTCGAATCATAGATCGAAGTTTATTTACTGTTCAAGTTATTTATTGGTAGAAAATAGGTTAATAAATCTGATAAAATTAAAAACTGATTAATATTAGATTTTTTCTACAACTATCTATTTTTAAACATTATTTTTCACTTTAAATAAACTGAGATTTGCGACCGAAAACTTTCCGACAGCTCAGAATCAGGGTTATCTTTAAAAAAGAGGTAAAATAGCGACCTAGAGTAAAATTCAGTTTACGTAAACCCACTAACCTGCGATTTTGGATTAGCCGTAAAGTAAATTTCTGCATGGATCCACTAATAGGTACACGAATAAAGTGCCGTTAATAAAGGCCAAAACTTTCACTCAGTTTATTTCAAATCACAATTCTGAAGGTGCTTGAAATAAGAGCCTTATTGGTTGTTAGTTTGTATTGAGCTGTTTGAAAGTTCGCCTTTGATATGGAGGCACCAGTTTCGATTTTACGTTTAAGTGTTACAAACTTTCAAACGTATTGAGGTTAAGTTGTTTTATAAAGCATGTTCTAGAGGTAAAATATACGAACATTTTTTGTTTGTGGCGTATTCCCGCTGCTGAGTGATCAGCTTTATTGAGTTTTATGTACTACCAAATAAGGTCTGTAATCCTCCAAACTAGATACGAAAAAACTATTTTTACAAAAAAATATTAAAACGACTTCAAATCAGTACTAAAAAGCGAAAAATAAACTGAATTAGATATTTAATTCCAAGAATAAAATACCTACCTACCTGTTTAAAGTATAATACTCTAATACTAATCAGTTTGAAGTCGGTGCCAAGCCTAAGGAGTTTGTTAAGCTACGTACTACTTAGTACGTACATCTGTTGCCGCTCGCTACTTCACACCACCTCGCACTTGCATGTGATCGTACCAAGTAAACGGCTCGTACTTAGTGATATGACGCATTAGGCTGGCACCGACTTCAAACAGATTAGTAATAGAGTATTATACTTTAAACAGGTAGGTAGGTATTTTATTCTTGGAATTAAATATCTAATTCAGTTTATTTTTCGCTTTTTAGTACTGATTTGAAGTCGTTTTAATATTTTTTTGTAAAAATAGTTTATTTTTCCATTTTTAGTGTACTTGGCTGGCAAACTAAGACGGAAAACCGAAATAAAGAATCTCCGATAGAAGGGAACGTCTATTTAAATATTCTAACAACACAACCTGATTATAGAATAGAGGAATCTAACTCTTAGCTTTGTATGTCTTTCTTTTTTCCTATAAAATTCGACAGGTAACAAGTATACATGTATAGAATGCAGGTTAGATATAGATACTATATCGAAAACTTAAAATATCATCTAACAATTCCTTTGAATTATACAACTTTATCTTCCATAAAGAGCTTCCACCTCAGACACTTGAAATAATACATTTTAAGGTTTATACATGGATGTGATATTTAAAGAAATCATCTTCTTACTCCTAAACGCTAAGAAGTTTACCTTCCAGTGACAGCTCATCTGAATAACTTACAAGAATACAACTATTGGTTTATAAGAACCAATAATGTTGAAAGAGTTATCCTCCAACTCCTAACAGTTAAGCAGTTATACCTTCCAGTGACAGCTCACCTGAATAACTTACAAGAATACAACTATTGGTTTATAAGAATCTATAATGTTGAAAGAGTTATCCTCCAACTCCTAACAGTTAAGGAGTTATACCTTCCAGTGACAGCTCACCTGAATAACTTACAAGAATACAACTATTGGTTTATAAGAACCTATAATGTTGAAAGAGTTATCCTCCAACTCCTAACAGTTAAGGAGTTATACCTTCCAGTGACAGCTCACCTGAATAACTTACAAGAATACAACTATTGGTTTATAAGAACCTATAATGTTGAAAGAGTTATCCTCCAACTCCTAACAGTTAAGGAGTTATACCTTCCAGTGACAGCTCACCTGAATAACTTACAAGAATACAACTATTGGTTTATAAGAACCTATAATGTTGAAAGAATTATCCTCCAACTCCTAATAGTTAAGGAGTTATACCTTCCAGGGACAGCTCACCTGAATAACTTACAAGAATACAACTATTGGTTTATAAGAATCTATAATGTTGAAAGAGTTATCCTCCAACTCCTAACAGTTAAGGAGTTATACCTTCCAGTGACAGCTCACCTGAATAACTTACAAGAATACAACTATTGGTTTATAAGAACCTATAATGTTGAAAGAATTATCCTCCTACTCCTAACAGTTAAGGAGTTATACCTTCCAGTGACAGCTCACCTGAATAACCTACAAGAATACAACTATTGGTTTATAAGAACCTATAATGTTGAAAAAATTTTCCTCCAACTCCTAATAGTTAAGGAGTTATACCTTCCATCACCAGCTCATCAACATGAGATGATGACTATCAGACGTAAATACTTGAATAACTTTAAAAAATATATGAAACACGTAACATGTGCCTATAAAATTTGAGGGTTGCCTTCGATTTCCCTAAGATTCCATCATCAGAACTTAACGTGGTGAATAGGGGACCAATTCGGAAGTATACCCTTTCAAACAAAAAAAGAATTTTTTAAATCGGCTCAGGCATCTCCGAGAAATCGGTGAACATACATAAAAAAAAAAAAAATACATACAGTCGAACATATAACCTCCTCCTTTTTCGAAGTCGTTTAATTATCCTACTTCCTCCTACTAATATTATAAATGCGAAAGTTACGATGGATTTATGTTTGTATGTTTGTTACTCAATAACTCCAGAACGGCTGTATGGATTTGTATTAAATTTCGCACAGAGATAGATTGTAGTCTGGAATAGCACAGTTTATATTCTGTTTATCGACATTGACAGTGACCGCTTTGCGGAATTCTACATTAATTGAACTCTAAAAATAAATAATTTGCTGAAAAAGAGGAGACAAAAAAAACAAAATTTCTAGTCAAAATATTTCATTTATTAACATTTTATATAAAAAAGATATTCTAACATTTATGTATAATACAGTGATTTACCTTAACTATTATATCACAGCAGTGCAGTGATCGCATGCGTAAGCGCAACTTTAGAACTATGACAGATATCGCACAACTACAAGCCAAGGACAAAGCTAACAATGCCTGGTGTCTATAATAACGACGCGTTTTACCTACGAATAGTTAGAATTTCAAATTTTTAATTTGCCGGCAATATTATAACGCGCAAAATAAGCATGAAAGCATAAATAACTTTGTGAGGTTTAATTATTTTTAAATTTATATTTTTTATACTGATTCTGCAAATAAAAAGACGTCTGTGGTATTTCAGTTTTAGTATTAACATTGTAAATACACCAGACATTGTTTTGACGACATTGAAGCTAAAAACCTTCTTAAGAAATTCTTTCGAAACCATTGACAAAAGTGAGTCCTATTAGCATACATTTTAACCCCTTGCAAAATATGTACTAAGTATAAAACGATGTTCAAATTGACATAAGCCATCTTTTAAGTTGTCAATTTAAATATGGCTTAACGCTTTGTCCGTATTTTGTATTAAGGGGGAATGAGTTTTAGCCTGAAATGGCCTGAACACACCTTAATTTGGTAACATACTTCATTAATTACAAGAAATTGCTTTCCAAAACTTGTACAATGTAAAATCAGCTCTAAGGTAACTACTATAAGTTCACTTTATATTGATTTGAGATCAGTGTTTACCAAACTTACATTTTTATACAGGCCGTGAGATTTGTATAAGTATCGTTATTTTAATTGATTTTAATTAACAACATAATATATTTTAAACTTTCGCGACTTGTACACATATTAAATTATTATATAACGGGTCTACGTCACGTATTATATTTAAGGAATATGAAAATACCTTATTTGTTTGCCCGACGTTTCGGTCGAATTACACCGACCGTGATCGAACCGAAGAAGGACCGAAGCGGTACCGCTTATCAACATCTTGGAATCCAGTCATCAGCAAATGTAAGCATCGCCGATAAGACAAAGTAGGCCCGTGTGTAGACGTTATTAGTGTAGTGTGACGAAGTATCGACAGTTCAAAAACTATAAATATAAATGACCAAAGTGAGAGTAGTAGCAGAAACCTGCACGCATCAGGAACGATGCTCGGCCGCCGCTCCAGTCAGCCCGTGACCACGGTCGGTGTAATTCGACCGAAACGTCGGGCAAACAAATAAGGTATTTTCATATTCCTTAAATATAATACGTGACGTAGCCCCGTTATATAATAATTTAATAACAACATAATGCCACAAAACTAAGTATACTATCTAGGAATAAAGGTTGTGATTCTCTTTTGTTTAGAGTTGCCATAAACCCGTTTTCACTCTCATTACAATAAATATGCTTTAACTTGTTGGCAACTTTATCTCACCATTTGAAATCGCCACATTATCGATTTTTTTAAGAACACAAAGTATAAAAATTTCAAATGCATTCTAAACACATTAACTCCTAATCTTATTAGAGCACAAGCACACTACGCGATATAAAACCTCATTAACATTTGCATAAACTCAATTAGCTATGTACAGAGAACTTCTGTTTGTAAAACAATGAAAATGAAATTTACATTGGAATACTTAATTGGATTGTATTGCAACAGTATAAGGCTCGGAGTGTTTCTTTGTCTTTCTTTAGGGCTATAGCACATACGTTGCTTTATGCATCGGCGATCTGCGATTTTGTGCGATGTAACGGAAAAACGCATCAAAATACTTTTTGGCAGAGGTTTAGTTGGAAGGCTGGAGAATGACATATAATCAGTATACGAAGCAATCCCAAAAAATTCGCGGTCGGAAACTTCATACATGTAAAAATGCCTTTACTTTAAAATTTTAGTTAACTTAGCAGACTCATGAACAAGTTCAGTTAGTTCGTGAATAAAAAAACGTTTCTCAGACTGTCTTCTGTAACTTTTTATTTTGTGGTGCACGCTTTCCCCTCAGCCAATATACACGATCAATCGGTTCGTGTTCCTTTGTGTGAAGATTTTATTTTGTAATGCGTTTATAGAAACGTGGATGTAGTCTGATTTGAACCAAAATTTCGTAATAACTTACTGCGCGAACCTTCGCGCGAACCGAACAAAATAAAAGCCCCGATAAACCATATTTCGAATTAAAAACAGCACATCCATACTTTATTTGGTCCCAAAGCACACATCTAATTTGATAAAGTGCTAAAAATACGTCTAAAGCGCAAACTTTTACTCATCGCCGGTGGGAACGCGCAAAATGGAATTTTATGGAGTCCCTCGTCGCTCAAATTCCACCCTGATAGGATCGAATATATTAAGAGTTGTATCGGCTCAATTTCTTACATTACCTTATTTAAATTATCTCTTTATTGCGGAAGACAGTAAAGAAACTACCTAGCTAATGATAAAATAACTGCGTCCAATGGACGTCGGTAATGCCACAGATACAATGAAGGCACTACCTGTCTCGAATTGAATTTATGTCAATACAATAATATTCCCTGGCTCCTTAATGAGATTTTTAAGGGGTGGATGCGTCCATACCGATACGATAAAAAAAAATAGAGGTTGAATTAATAATGACTGCGGTTTTTTGTAGATTGGAGGAATATCCTTAATGACGCTGAATAAAATTAGTTCTGAAGACCTTTAATTATATCAATGTAAGAAGTTCATGACAGTATGCAAAAATATTGTAGTTTAATTTCAAATTATTCATTCCAACAGCTTTGTCAGTCAGTTGCTCAATCGAATTTTAATTGAATATTAATTTTGACTAGTTAACCGACTGTCCCAGAGTGAGAAATAGCTTTTTCTTCATGCTTTATTGCAATCTGCAAAAAGTATTTAATACCATAGTGTGCTCGACTCTTAGGGTCCGTTCACACAGACCGGCGCGGAAATGAGAGCAGATATTTTTCACGTTTAAAACAGAGTTTTGAATCATTGTAATAAGGTTTATTTTAATACATGTTACTTCTTTAATCGATAAATAACATCAAAAATAAAAGAAGATTCAAAACTCTGTTTTAACGTAACAAAAATCGGCAATCCTTTCCGAGCCCGTATGTGTGAACGGACCCTTAATACATAATATGTATTAAGATATTATCTACATTATACAAAGGCACAGATCTACTAACATCACATACATAACAATTTTTTATTGTCAAAAAATAACAAATTTACAACAAAATCCGAAAGCTATAAAGTGTAGATACCTATATTCCTTTTGAAAGTCAAAGCTAAACTTGTCAAATATAAACTCAACTCAATATTAGTATACTGGGTGGGATGGACTCCAGTGACAAAACTGAGTATAGTATTAGTGATTCTTAAGCGTGTGGCACACAGTTGTAATCTTGCGTTGCAACAGAGGTAACCTTGGTGGGAGCTTGAACCCAATCTGTTGGATTTGGATTACGTCAGCTGTAAACAAGCTGCATACCTACTGAGCTATAGGCGAGGAAATTGCGGGTCATTGATCTTTCAACTCAAAAACCATCTGTTTTTTTTGTGATTTCTCAATGTAAAGAATAAATATATTTTATTAAATAATGATTTTCATTTTACTTTCACGTTAGTAGTGGCTAGTGACCCTTAAAATATTAGATTTTTTTCTACAACTATCTATTTTGTAACATAATGTATTTTAAATAAACTGTCATTTCCGGCTGAAAACTTTCCGACAGCTAATCCGAACCGACAGAAAATCTCTCTCCTGATCTTCCACCCAGTATTATAACAGCGCATTTTCAACAATCTTTATATTATAAGCTATTGACATGCAAAAGGATTTATAAACTAAATATTTTTAATATGATTAACATTATTTCATAATTGATTATTATTTTTAAGTCACATTGAATAAGCGCTGATAATAGTAACAATAATACTATATTTACAATGTTTCAATTAATTTCAATAAACAAAATAGATTCTTAATTTCATTGGCTTATATGTAAAGTTGTGTGAGTGCTGCCGCTTTGAAAGTCATGGTATGTACATGGGAAATTGATATTTATTACAATGGCTATAAAGTTCAATATTAAAATTGATTTTTATTATAAAATATGTATAACATTGCAAATGCTGCTTAAAACTTAATTACCAAAGCGAATGTTGTGATTTCACCGTACGAGGGATAATTTTTTAAATTTTTTTCAAAAATAAATACATCAATACTTAAAAAAACTATAGATGACGCCATCATCAACATCACAAAAAAATTATAAATTGATATTCATTTTAAAATTTCATACCATTACAATAAGTATTCTCCTAAAAAACGAGCTAACGAAACAGCAATCACTCAGCAGCATACAATATACCTAGCAAACAATTAGCGACAGATTATCAGCTAAAACCTGTAGTCATCCTCTTTCCTTCTGCCGATAGCTCTCTAGTTGCGTCCCTCACATGTCACGGGGCATGTAGACCGGAGCTCTAGGAAGAAAGGTCCTTCTTGCCCCGGGTAATAGGTTGATGGGGTTAAAATGTACTTGCCTGATGGGAGATTACGAAGTTCTAGGACTACGAAGCCGGGCCTGTAGAAAGGTATATATTTATTTTATGTGCATTTGTAAATTGTTTTTTTTCTATCACATTCAAACAGCGCCACCTAGACCCAAAGTAAGCAATTATATTTGCTGTGTTATAGGTACTACGCAACTGATATACTACTTATATACATTTTTATATACATATACATTGTGTAAAAGAGATTTGCCAGTTGCCATTTTGTAGTATTTTATAAGTGTTTTTCAAGAGTATGACACATTTATTTTCAAAAATGAAATTTTCTGCTAATTTACAGGACGAAACTAATTTCAATATAGCTATACAAAGTAATATTATTCATCATCATCATCATCATATCAGCCGTAGGACGCCCACTGCTGGACATAGGCCTCCTCAAGGAAAGTAGGACAGATGACCTGATCCTAATATTATTACAAAAATTAATTGCTATACTTTTTATTATATTACTATATTGTTAAATAGTTTTTTTGGAACAACAAAAACGTTTAGTGTCTTCGGTATAATCTGTCAAATGAAATTAACCTATTTATAGAACACATATCATTATTCAGATGGTAGCATTATTTGCGACGCAAAATAAAACTATAAATACATACGCCTAAGAATCAAATTTAAAAAACAGACCCAGAAAAATTCTCACCTATAAGGCCCAGAAGTTTCCTTCAAGAAAGGCGCAGTGACGGTCGGATCATCTAAGCTCTCAACCCGGGCGTCGACCCCCAACTGGTACTGTTTGGGACCCTTCAGCTCTATCACTATGCTGCAGGGTGATCTGCCTTCCGGTACTGTGATGATAAACTTTGGGTTGTTGGGATAAGTGGCGCGGTGGTTCTCGCAACCGCCAGCAGTGCGGCCTGACCATTCGCCTTTTAGCTAAAGAGAACAAACAAATATATATAATATGGACGAAAAAAATATGATCTTATTACTTTTAAATAGAATTACTTTATTTTTTGCATTTATTTTCCAGGTACAGATAGGTAGGGTTGAAATTAGATAAATGTGAACGAACACAAAGAAAAGGAATTCTTATTATCCAGCTAATAGTGTCCAAAATTACAAACTCAGTTTTCTTATACGGATTCGGCTCAACCTAAGTGAGTGTGGATGGGCACAAAGAAAACATGCTCTTATTATCAAAACAATAAAGTACAAAATTAAATAAACTCACAGTTTTCTTATGCGGGTACGGCTCAAGTTTAGTAAGCGTGAAGGGGCACGTGGCGTAGGTTCGCAGCGTGTAGAAGATTGTCTTGCTCTTCTCGTACTGAGACACGACGAGCGTGTAGCGGTCGGCGCTCGACTCGCCGATGATGAGCTCGCACAAGTAGTGCGGACTGTTGATGCGGATGCCGTCTTTGTATGGCTCTGGGTCGTCTGGGAATAGTTATACATTAATAATAATAATATTCTACCACATTTACACAGCGCCATCTAGTCCCAAAGTAAGCAATTATATTTGCTTGTGTTATGGGTACTAAACAACTGATATACTACTTAAATACATTTTTTTTGTAAATACATACATATTATAGATAAATTACAACCAGACACAGAACAAACCTTTATGCTCATCACACAAAGATTTGTCCTGGGTGGGGATCGAACCCACGACCTCCGGTTTAGCAGTCAGGGTCACTAACCACTAGACCAACAGGCCAGTCGATTATTTATAAAACTTTTCGCAGAGGTTTTGAGAATTAGTGTATAGCGTACGAATTTTATAATGAAGACTAAAGTCGCGCGGGACTTCGCTCCCGTCGTTCTTTATTTGGCCACTGCTCAGCTTCTATTGGCTGTAGCGTGATGTTATTTAGCCTATAACCTTCCTCGATAAATGGGCAATCCAACACTAAAAGAACTTTTCAAATTGGACCAGTAGTTCCTGAGATACTAGCATTCAACCAAATAAACTCTTCTCCTTATATGATAGTTTTGTATTCGAATTGTTGCGCTGTGGGTTCAACAAAGTCTGTAGGTCCCACAAATGTTATATTTATACTTAATATACACATTACGTGTATAAAGATAAACTTAATGCCGTACGACATTATACTATCTATTAAATTAATAGAAAATATAGTAAAATATATATTATTAACCGCCAAAATGACCACAAAGAAATAATTGAACCACTGAATGGACCTTAATTACATTCGAAATAAAGATAGGCTAGGAGCTAAAGGACATATGCTCCTTTTTAACGACATACTAGCTAGTTTATACAAAATTACTTACAAGGATAATAAACTCTCCTGCCGTTCTTGTAGACCAGGAGCGTGATGTACTCCTTGTTATCTCTGAAGTCGTCTATCTGAGTGATGTGCCTCGTCAGTAGCAGCCACACGGCGCCCTTGCCCTGCACGTGCAGAGAGAACTGCGGATTCTCGCCTATGTTGTACGCGTCCTTCGCTGGACCTGTGCCGGCGTCCCACTTTCTGTAAGCAAATAAAATTGTAGTTTATACAACTGTCATATAAGAAGGGGTATTAAAATACGATAATAGGTTGACTCGAGTGTTTTAATACCTAAGTTATATGCAGTTTCATACACAACTTTATCTTCACTCATAGGAAAAATTGAAATTTAACAAAGTAGGTAGGTTACAAGAAAGTAATTTATTTGTACGCATGCGTGCGCCTTTTTTTTCACAGTTCGAACTGCGTATGCGTGCGCCTTTTTTTTCATATTCAGCCTAAAACCATAGTTTAATGAGTTAATAAAAAAAAAGATATACTATAATAAGTTTTATGATACAGTTGGCTGTACTATAATGAGTTTTATTTTTAATTTTATGTATATGCGTTTATAAAGAGCGTCTGTATAGAACCGTCTTTGAATTCGTAATTCGAATTTTTCGATTTGAGTGTAGATAAAATATATTATTTAGTTCCTAGTAGGTATGTTTGGTCGCATGTATTAACTGAGCGGTGGGGAAAACGGGTTTTAGAGTGGAGACCTCGTCTCGGCAAGCGTAGTGTAGGACGCCCCCCGTCTAGGTGGAGTGACGATCTTCGCAGGGTGGCTGGCAAACGCTGGATGAGAGTAGCTGCAAATCGTACTCAGTGGCGTGCAATTGGAGAGGCCTATGTCCAACAGTGGACTAGTACAGGCTGATGATGATGATGATGATGATGATTAACTGAGCACATTTAGTTATCCATTAATAATAATAATATCGAGCCATCCTTACAGATCGAACCATCCATTACAATAGACCAGACATAACATTAATAAACAAAATAAATAAAACAGGATACCTCATAGACATTGCCGTACCAAACACACACAACCTACAAACAACAATAGCAGAAAAACTAACCAAATATATCGAACTAAAAGATGAAATAAGCCGACTTTGGCACCTAGAAAAAGTTTTAATAGTTCCCATAGTACTCTCCACAACAGGAGTTGTACCAAAACAGTTACACCAATCCCTCAAAACCCTTAACATACCACCTAAAACATACCATCTGTTACAAAAAGCAGTGATACTAAATACATGCAGGCTGGTCAGAAAATTTTTACAATGTACACAGGACAACACAACTGATTCACCCACTATCCCTACACAACCTATGATTTCATGATAATATACTGATGTACACTTGGCCTAGGCCCGTGCCATCAGTTTTACCGACTTAGTCGAGAAAAAACAGAAAAAACATAATAATAATAATAATAATAATATTCTACCACATTCACACAGCGCCATCTAGTCCCAAAGTAAGCAATTATATTTGCTTGTGTTATGGGTACTAAACAACTGATATACTACTTAAATACATTTTTTTTTTGTAAATACATACACATTATAGATAAATTACACCCAGACACAGAACAAACCTTTATGCTCATCACACAAAGATTTGTCCTGGGTGGGGATCGAACCCACGACCTCCGGCTTAGCAGTCAGGGTCACTAACCACTAGACCAACAGGCCAATCAAATCATTATTTCGTTCCATCATTCGTCAGTCATTCTTTCATTCGATCGTTCACTCAATCATTCATTCATTCACTCATTCATACGTTATCAATATCATTATCTTCGGAACCTCAGTAGTCGTAGTTCAAGTTTTGCCACCGAGGCTGTCGAAGGAGTCGAGAGAGTTTGCAAATATAAATTTATACAAAATCAATATAAACTTACTGATGTATACAATAGGTGAACTGAAACATCTCAGGGTTCCAATTGAGGTAGAATACGTCGAAGAAGTTGAGTATACTGGCGTAGTCTATCCAGAATACGCCGTTGTCGTACTGCGCAGCGCTGTCGGGGTCGTAGTTGAGTAGCGCGCGGAGTGACGGGGTCCAATGTGCCAGGTCTAGCTCCGAGTAGTTCCCTCGCCACCGGAGGTGGGACCACGGGTTTTTTAGTTTTAGGAGTTTCACGCCCTGTGGACCAAGAAATAAATAATTGCTAACGTGATTAGCCTATTAACCGCTCAACCCATCATCACAAACAAAAATGCGTTCAATTGTCAAAACAATAAGATCATAATTTTAATATTTTGAATCTTACTAATATTATGCACGCAAAAGTGAGGATGGATGTTTGTTACTCAATCACGCCAGAATAGCTAAAGGGATGTGTATGAAATTTGGCATATAGATAGATTATAATAGGGAATAGCATATAAGCTACTATTTAGCGACATGCCTCGCGAGCAGAGGCGTGGTCAGAAGCTAGTTGCCTCGTATTTACAACAAAAGCGGTTGAAAGGTGTTTTACTATGAACGGTTAAAAAATTAAGAAAAAGATACGTTTCTTTTTTTTCTTACTCATAGTGAGAGAAAAGTCTGTATTAATGCAGCTCATGTTTTTGCCGCGGCTATATTATACGTAACTATAGTAAAATTGTCTAGCTGTTCGCCGTGAATGCGCGTCAAAATATAAATAACAATATATACACGCCATTTCTATATGGGTATTGGTATTGTCTCAACTAAAATACCTCAACATATCTTTAGAAGTATTATTATCACACCCAGATCAATATAAAGTAGCAATTACCAACCTTATGCTTCATAGAATAGAGTTTACTATACAATTAAAACAACCTTAAAAGTCTTACAGAGCTATCGGGCATTAAAGTTCAATGAAAATCATACCTTAAAACCTATGGAAAAAAACTCAATTTCAAATTAATTATATCACATGACACCAATCAGACGGAATTTATAGCCTCATCTAGAATCAAAATTCAACCTTATACACTAAACAATAGAGCTCATACTCACATTAGCGAGTCTAACATCCAACACAGCGTACGCATGCGTGGCTACAAGCCCGGTACGTTCGGCGTCGGCGTCAGAGAGCTGTCCCGTCGCCACTGTCACTAGGACGTCGCCTCTCTCCAGTCTGGTACGTATCTTCTCGTATAGGGCATCAGCATTGAAGTCATCTTCACCGTTCCTGATCGCAGAGCGTTCGGGAATCCAACCAGTTAGTGCATGGAGATCTATGTTCTGAAATGTTAGGGGGAGTTTATACAGTCAGTAGTTTCGTAAGATTGTCGGCAGACTGATCGTGTAATAAATGGTGCAGTTTGGTCTGATTGTTTGTAGAGAAATAAGAAATATAAGAGTGACACCTCTTAGGATTATAAGCGAGTACTGGTGCATATAAAGGAAGGGTAATTATTTATTTTAAATTAATAATACTGCGGACTGCGGAGAGAAATCCCCTTTGATGCTCAATTATTTGTTAGAATTTTAAATTTGTTTCTTATCAACACTAGATACGGATGAATTTACGTTGTGAAAAAATGCCGGTAGAATTATACCGACACTTCCCAAACAACTTTTTCGTGATTTATACATTCACGAAAAAATTTATTTAATTGTTACATTCACATTTTACAAATTAAATTGATATGCTACTCACACTATTCGAGCCAGGAAAATCATAGCCACCCATCACTTTCATATAAGCTTTCTCTAGCAAAGACACCCAGAATTCGTTCTTGTTGCTCGAATATGAACATAGAAGGCGGCCATATTTGCTGTATGGAAGCCTATCGTCTATAATCACCTGAAATAAATAAACTAGGGTATATAAACAGAACAAAATAAAAACAAACAGAAAAATATAATTATGTCACATATGGCGCGTATAAGTGCAGCTGATGCACGAGCTTGAGTTTACGCGTCAGGCAATTTATGATAACTTTGTCACAAAATTTCAACTAACTAACCTTTCTGCGAACTCCATTGAGGTGCAGCTTGACCATGTATTTCCCAAAGGGGTTGTAGACAGGCGACTTGCTCTTGTTCTTGGGGTATATGATGGAGGTTATGATCTTCTTGTTGAAGCGTTTCTCGTACAACGCGCTCACCGCCAGCGATGCGACGAACGAACAATCCGATACTATCTGAAAATTTTTCTTTTTAAGTCTGGTGCACACCACAATGATTTTTATGTGGTATGTCAAAAGTTAAAATTACTACCAACATTTTGACGTAACGCGAATTAAGCCTACTATACCACGCTGGCCAAACGGGTTGGTATAAGGTTTTGTTTCAAATTTTACCTTTTCTCGCAGTGCTCTTCTCTTTTACGAAAAAAAAAAAAAAAAGACTCATGGGGTAGTGACATTATATACTCTTAATCCGTACTACACGGATTATGAGTTTAGAAACTGTAGTTTATCTAAACATACTAAAACAGCAACACTCACAGTCTGCTTAATACTAAAACAGTCAACATGGTCTCCAACAATCATCTTTGGGTCTGAACAAATCTCATGTGGTCGTATCCAACAGTCAAACTCTGTCGCTTGCTTCGAAGATAACTTCAACTGGCTAGCCCGATCTTCAAATGGTATAGCGTACTGAAACTTCTCAGATAAGTCCACATCCATGAATGGTAAGAAACGATTGTTGTTTATATTAGATGTTGTCCGTAGAACTTCTTTTTCTTCTTCTGTATATGCTGCAAGCTTGCCGCTTACTTTTAGGTGTACGCTCTGTTCTCTTATTAAGGGAGCTTTAACTGGTGTAACAGCTAAAAGAAGAATACAAATTCATATTCATGACAAAATAATGACCTCAATACACAACAACTACAATAATAAATACTCTTCAAGAATTACTAAATTGAAACTATGATATCTGGTTATCCCAGTGTGCACTGTGTAAAACTGGGTGAACAGAAATTACATGGCGATTTGAAATTATCAAATCAGTTTCAAATTAAAATACTTTTTATATTATGGACTTAAATAGTTCATTCACTCCATTTTACATGATTAAATTCTATATTATCTGATCAATAATGTTGATCAATCTATCACTCTACATATAAATTGATATAAAAATCGATTGCAGAATGTATATAATGTTTATGCACCAATTTATTTGTCTTATTGTTCATCTGCATACATTAATTTGAAAAAAAATCAATTCGTGACCAAAATTAAATGCACCTGTGCAAACTTGGGACGAGTCACTATATGTAGGTAAATATTATTTTTTGATACAAATATTTGCATATTTATATATACAATGCTGTATAATGGAATAATAATATGATTTTTTTTAACTTTAATTTATGAAATTTTTTTATTGTATTTTTTCATTACATTTTTTTACAAACACTTTGTGGCACCCAGACTAGGTGGCGTTGCTGTTGACTTCAAGAAATCAGCAAACAGCTCTGTCAGGCAATGTACTTTTTCATAAAAAATCATCTGTTTTTTTTTTAATGTAGTATGTAAACTGATATAACACTGACCTGGTCTCTTCTGTTCATTTAATGACAATGTGCTCACACTCTTAATGCCTTTTATTTCTTCTGCTCTGTCTAAAGCTTGAGCCGCCAAACCTGTTATCTTTGATTTTATTTCTGGATCACTTACTTTCTGGAAGATTAATTTTATTTGTTATCAATAAAGTTAAAAAAATATATAATTTCTTACTGCAAAATGAAATCCAATTATTATTAATGATTAAGAGGCTCTTCTGAGCAATGTTAAATTGTGGCCAAATTAATTAACCAGCAATCGTAAAATATGGCTATAGATAGCCGGGGCCTAATCAGAGTATTTAGTCCCTTTAGGCAAGAAGTATATAAGCTACCCCTTACACTGAATGAAGGATATGAGCATAATATTGTAGAGGTGGGACGGGGCTAGATTTTGCTCCTATCATTTTTATCCATGGAATTATAATAATATCAACCATTCTGTCCCATGGCTGGACAAGGGTCTCTTCTCCTCTAGCTTACCCAGTAAGCCACCCACTAAATCAGAGGCCCTACAGGTAGACTATTATTGCCAAAGAACTTGAGCATATTGGGCATTTTATCTAATAAATAATTCACGTACACAAGAAACAGCAAGTTCCACAGCCTGCGTGTACAACTGTAATGCCGAATCTTTCAAGTTTGCCTCGTCTGCATCTAACGCTTGCTGCATAAGAAAGTAGCATTGCTGCATAGCCCGTTCACTTTCTGCTTGTTTTGCTTTGTCTGTAAAAATTAATGGGATTGTTAGCATAACAATTGTTAGAGTAAGAAACAGTTGTAAGGGCGACTGGAGTTGCTACCCAAACAAAAGTAAATGACAGGAAAACCATTCATCATCATCATCATCATATCAGCCCAACAACGTCCACTGTTGAACATAGGCCTACCTACCCTAATTTCCGCCACAACGAGCGATTTTGTGCCGCCCGCATCCAATGGCCACCCGCAAAGGAAAACCATTAACTTAGACAAAACATGTATTTTAAAACATTTAGGGCCTGTTTCACCACTGGCAAATAAGTGCTAGATAGCTTATATGAATATATGGTTGATAGATTTTTGACGTATTTCTCATTTAAAATCTGTCAAAAACATCTCAAATCATTTATTAGACACTTATCTGCCAGTGGGGAACAGAAACATAGGTCTTCCAAATATCTCTATCAATGACTACAATGTAATAATAAAAAAACACATTTAAAATAAGCTCTAACAAAGCTATAAGTACCCAGGTTTATCATTTTATTATCATTCTTTTATTATACCCTCCTTCAATGACAACAAAGTATGATATCATACGAATTATTGTTGAATGCCTAGTAGAATGTGAGCCGATTAAACGCGTTTCTTCATGACTCATACTGAACAGTTATAAAGAAAAAATAGTCACGGTCCAATAATATGAGTACAATATTTTTGCAGTTTTAGAGAATTTAGAATGAAAATTGTACTGTACCTTTCTGTTCATTCAAATTAGTAGCCCTTTCCAAATATTCCTGCACTTTATTCCTTACTTCTAACTGTTTATGAGGGGGAAAACGATCTCGAATTCTATCAAGAAGTCTTGCTGCGGTCCTGTAGCATTCTACCGCTTTGTCCGTTTGTCCCGCTTGATCAAATTGCACAGCTAGCGACGCGGCCTCAGTCGCATTCGCAAAATCACCCATCTCGAATAGTTAAAACATTAATAAATATGTACCGAATAAATTTATGGACTCGGAACGAAAATCTCTCAGTTCACCAAAAGTAAAAACCTAGCTGTCACATTCACAGACTGTCACATTTAACAACTGTAGACAAGGCTAGAAATATTCGTTTCCACAGTTTCAATGAGTGCAAGAAAGATAAAAAAAAAATCTCAAATAATAATTGTAGAGAATGGGCCTGAGGATCTGGATTATCTGGAACTGGACATTCTTGTTGAACTGTCAATACTGTCAAAGTGTCAACTGCTGTCAAAAAAAAGAAGGAACTTCAACGAACGAAACAAAGCTTGTAGTCGTTCTGAAACATAACGTCATCGTCAAGAGAAACATAGCCATGTTTAATTTTAAAATTACAAACAAACACGAATACACGATACACGGTGCTTTATAGGATTTAATTTACCTTCAGACAAAAATACAAGATCAAATTTCATACATTTTTGTTTGGAAAGAAGTTGTTTCAATTTCAGGTTAAATTTTTATTATTATCTGTGGACATAAACTAGAGACAGTAGAAATCAATCAATCAAGAACGAAAACGTCAGTGTGCGAAAAAAATTGATTACCTATCGTACTGTATTCGCAAATCATCTGTAAATTGCGAAAAGCTTTAATATTAAATTTATTAATTTGACTCGGTCTATGTACACATAAAAATATTACAGTTTTAACTGTAAAAAGTTATTGATATAACTTGAAGGTTTGAAGTGATAATGGCATCGGAAACATTGGCTAGTGTTGGAGGAGATATTCGTGAAAATCTGGTAATTTTTTGTTATTATTCATTATCCACTAAAAACATTGTTACGCTTTACGTATAATATGTTGCTGATCATACTATAATCGTTCAACGAATCATCTATGAGCAGATTTGGTAATTATTATGAAATGACCTTCGTACTGTGCTTAAATCTTTTTATTTATCTAATGTGTGTTACTATCGCATAATTAGTAGTCTTACTCAATCGAAATCTCATCAAAGAATAATGCTAAGCGTCCGTACACCTGCACTCACAATCACATTCATACCATTCATACAACAAACTTTTTTTGCCTATTTACATATTCAAATTAGTTTAACAATTTTATCATATTAGGAAACTTCGAGAATTATGTAAACTAATCAACCTAGATAATTAAACTCACCTGAAGAACCTACTCATATATCATTGTTATATGTAAACAAAATACTTTATCGAATTCCTGATTAAGAAAACATGCAGTGTTACAATGATTTGTTAGTGTATGTTTTGCTAAACATCACTGTATTAGTAACATTCAACTTTGAAAAAGTAATATTATTATAAATTCTATCTATGTACTACTCGACTAAAACAATTAGGCTCATGGCAGCTAGAAATTTTCATAAAACTACCTAAACCAAAATTTGAAGAGCGCTAATCACTGTCGAGAGCAAGTACACAACTGCTGTTACGTCACAAAGGGAAGCAAAGGGTTAGATGCCAAGTTCCGTAAGCACCTAATTGTTTTGGTCGAGACTTGTTTTCCAAGTAATGTTATTAATACAGTGATGTTTATGTTTGTGACCCGATCACACCAGAATGGTCAATCCTATAAATGAGTAATTTGTGTGTAAAATAGAATTACTGTCAAGAAGAGCCAAGGGCAGCAACTATTCACGTCATTAAATATTATACTTGAGATTCACTTAAATATGCACATACTACTTTACGGTAGAGAATGACTTTAACTTTAAGTCCGCCTTTGTATAGTAAATGGTGCCAAAATATAAAAAAAATGACAATGTAATTAAATTGTTAATTATAATTAACTATAAAGGTTGTTAACCTTTGTTTCTTGTGTTTTGTATCAAAAGTAATTTATATTGAAGGTACTTATTAGGAAATATATTTATTTATCAGTACAATATTTGAATATTAACCTGATTTAATTAATCAGTAGTCTTGTTCTATAAAGTTAATATCTGTTCTATTGTTACTAATATTAATAATCATCATTCATCAAAAAATAAAAACGTTGACGACTACAATCCTTTGAGCATTAATGGCGAGAAAATTAGCAGAGTTTGCCAGGAAAAATACCTAGGTCTAGTATTGGATCATCAACTTACATGGAAGCCCCACATTGAAAAAATACGTAATAAATTAATTTCATTGTCAGGTGCTTTACGACCCATAGTCCGAAGTCTACCAAGAAATATAAAATACACTATATACAATTCTTTGGTTAAATCACACATTGAATACCTAATTGAAGTCTGGGGATCAGCAGCTAAAACTAATTTAAAACTATTACAAATCTCACAGAACAAATTAATTAAAACATTATTTCGATACGATTATTTAACACCTACTCTAAAAATTTACAAGGAAACTGGACTTATGAATCTTGCTCAAACATATAAATATTATACTTGTATATTAATTAGAAAGATCTTAACAAAAGATATCCATTCGCAACTGACGTTCACTAAAAGAGTAGACTGCTACAAACGTTCAACTAGGCAGGCCAATAATATTTGTCTGAGACCACCCAGAACAAATTACGGAAAAAAGAGCATTCTGTTTGAAGGGGCCCAAAGATACAATAAGTTACCTAAAGATATCAAAGAAGCTAAAACATTATTAACATTTAAAAAGCTATTAAAAAGCCATATTTTAAGGGATTTTTCATTAATTAACTAGTTTGATTAATACAAATAACTGTTATAAAACTATAAATATAAAAGAATAAAATTTACCACCCTTAACCTAATTATATATTATATTCATCATAAAATAATATATTGAAAAAAAAAAAAAAAAAAAAAAAAAAAAAAACAAAATAAAACCTACCTATTCTATCATGTATAAATGATGATGTGTGTATGTACAATATAGCTTCTAACTATAATGTTTATTCGCATTTTGTTTGTATAAAATCACTAAACTATAGATGTAATATAATACATACATAAAACTTAAACATACAATATAATATATATAATAAATTACTGCCATATACTGATATTCCTGACACTAAAACTTCGAAATTTCATCTATTATTACATGTCACTAAGTCATAGGCCTTAGTAAACAAATACTGCACGAGATTTGTTAACTTAACTATAACATATTTTTAACTTAACTAATATTACAACTACCTACATACTAACACTACTCTAAGTTGGTTATTATATTTGTATTCATTATTGTATTTTTCTCTGTAAGTGATTATTGTTAATCTTTTGAGAAAAATAAATGTCTTTAACCGTAATAATTATTATAGTAGGTCATTGATCAGAAATTACGTAGCAACATGCCTATGTCCAGCAGTGGACTGCAATAGGCTGAGATGATGAAGATGCCATATTGCTCTGAATATATTTGTTCCCATGTTATTCCTAAGAATAAATAAACCTGTTTATTTTGTAGTGAATAATTAGTAGTAATTTTATTTAACCTTGCAAAAACTCTCTCAAATTCCCATCCAGTCAATAATACAAGTACCTTGAATCCATCTGCTGAATGATGAATTTAAACATGAAAATGTAATTGTAACAGTTACTGTTGACCTGAAGACCTGTACTGTTGTACAGTACGTAACAAATTGACCTACAAATTTTATACATAGAGGGGTACTAGAGAAATGTTCTATTGTATTTGTTGAGTACCTTGCTATGAAAGTAGATCAGAACCAGGGTCATTGTACTATGCATCCTGTTCAATTGAAATGATATAGATGAATAGACCAACCACTTATCTAATTATGGATTTGCATAATACATTCGGTAATAGCATAGCTTTAGATATATATGTTAATAATTTATGTAATCGGGTTATGATTTTGGATTATTGCAATGCTCTGAATTTAATTAATATATTTTGATCTTTACGTTCAAAGAAGTTTCTAACGAAATTTGAATTTAATTAGTTAAATCACAGAATAGATGGATCACAATCAATAATTTCAACAAGACTGCGCCAAGCAGAGAGCGTAAAAAAAACATTCACTTATATCTTTATTTTCAGGTTACAACCGCAGTAAAATTCCTAACAAACCCAAGTGTACAACGATGTACATTAGAAAGCAAAGAACGGTTCCTCAGGACCAAGGGTCTAACAGACCCCGAAATCCAGAAGGCCATAGAGAAATGTACGGAGCTGTTAGATGTGCCATCTATGACTTCAGAGCTCATGTTCTTCCATCAATCACGACGGTCCTGGTTTAGGGATAATGTGCTTCCTATATTAGTGTATGGAGGGTTTGCATATGGATGTTATTGGTTTTATAAGGTAAGATATTAACCAACTTCATTATTATATCCACAGCGATCCAGTTCGTGGTCATAGTACCTAAGTTGTTCAATGCCTCATAGATTAAATAATAGTAAATATAGTTGTTCCGTGTAGTCACGGATTAAGAATACATAATGTCAGTACCCCATTTAAATCTGTGGGTAACATACAAGGAGAGTAAGGGCACCTTAAGTAGATCAAAAGCACTGCGAGAAAATTTGAAACAAAACTCTATTGTTTATTAACAGCATGGTATAGTAGGCCAGAACCGCTCTTAGGCGGCGGTATAATTATGTGATGGCCAAATCAGTCATTTGGTCATAATCCTACTGTTAAGCTAGTAAGTAAAAGGAAAAAAAATACTCAAATAATTCGCCCGCTGCTTCGCCCGCGTGGTGTGTATTTTATACCCATAAACCTTCCTCTTGAATCACTCTATCTATTAAAAAAACCGCAAAAACCTCATCAAAATCCGTTGCGTAGTTTTAAAGATTGAAGCATACATAGGGATATAGGGACAGAGAAAGCGACTTTGTTGATTTATACTATGTAGTGATAGTGAAGTAGGTAGGTACACAAAGTCTTTCACAATGACATGTGGCGAAAAATAATGTACAACAAACTGTACAATGTTTACCAAACAATAGCTTTCGTAAAGTATTACAAAATTTGCAATATAATTCGCAAAACACTGTCTCATAAAAATATTTATATTTTCTGTCTCATAAAAATATAATATGTAATTAGAATTAACATTTTTAATTATTTTTAAATGACCTCAAATTACCTACCATAGTGTGTGTGTTATGAAGACGACGATGTTAGATAAGTAAATAATATTAATAAAAGTGAAATCCCATTAGCAAAAATTGTGGCGTCTTTAGTAAAAGAATTTTTATCAGACGAGATCGCGTGTAGTAACAAGCCTGTACCTACCTAATATAGGTATAGTATATACCATAAGAAAAATAAAGAAAAAGTGATGCGAAATAGTACTCTCAAAAGAAAATCGACATTAAAACCATAGGAACAGAGCCGAAAGTTAAAGCTGCAATTCTCATGGTTCGTATTGAATCTGAGACGAATCTCAAACGTGATAGTGTAGGTTGAGAACTGTTCTTCTATGTACAATGGGACTTAATTACGTAATATTTACTACGGAAAAAACATACCTTATAGTATTTGACATACGACCCATTTTTCTCTGAAACTGTTTCGTTTATTTAGGTTGGTTTTGGATAGCACAGAATCTTCCTTACAAAACAAACTTAGTATATTGTCCAAGTCAACGCATTTATTCATTGGATGACACTTATGAACAATACAAAACCAATAAGGTGCCAGCTAATTTTGTAAGGTCAACTTCCTGTCAAGGTCGAGAAGAATTGATGAGAAATACGCCCATAACAACAATATTAATAATAATATTCTACCACATTCACACAGCGCCATCTAGTCCCCAATTAAGCAATTATATTTGCTTGTGTTATGGGTACTAAACAACTGATATACTACTTAAATACATTTTTTTTTGTAAATACATAGATATTATAGATAAATTACACCCAGACACAGAACAAACCTTTATGCTCATCACACAAAGATTTGTGCTGGGTGGGGATCGAACCCACGACCTCCGGCTTAGCAGTCAGTTTCACTAGCCACTAGACCAACAGGCCAGTCAATATTTTTCGTTAGTTGGTTTAACCTGATAGTAAGTTCGTTACTTCCTATCAGGTGGACCAGATGAAGCAAAGCTACGGGCAACAGTT